>OX424513.1:12278123-13662498 GCA_949152395.1 Agrochola litura | reverse complement strand
GATACTACTAATGTAAGCAAAGCATGAAAAATATCATCATTACCTGCCTAGCCTTTCCGAACTATTTCGTGCTTCTAATCTAATCGGATGCAGCTGAATATAAGACTTTGTTTACATTGAGCGACTGCCTATTTTACCTCCACAACCCAGTTACTGGGTAAAACATGAAAAATATAAACTTCCTTAAATATTTGTAAATTTCTCCCATGACTGATAAAATTAATTTTTAAAGTGAAAACTTCTTTAGGCGCGTAGGGCATTTTTGAGATGGGAAAAAACAATTGAACTCGCGACACCTTTACTGACACCTCATTTTTGTAAACGCGATTGTGTTCCTTATTTAGATAAGGTTACGGACTAATGTTCTATACAAGTATTTTTCTTCCACCAAGGCGATCTTGTTCAAGTTTTGACTTCTGTCGGCACTCCCGGACTGCCACTGCCATTTTTTTTTACTCTAAATTATCTGGCAGACCGTTAGATGGCCAAGGTTTGGTTTTCTACGACAGCGGTGGCCGCCACAAAAAGGACACAGTGACGGCTGTCATGAAAATGATGACACCGGAATTTGACTTTACGATGTCAAATACGCTTTTTAGGGAAACACACGAACTTTCAATCATAAATAATATTTTAGTGACGTCATTCGTCGGTAAATTTCGGATGCTATGTGGCGTTCACCACAATCTTAGGAAACTCGACCTTAAAGTGATTTAGATTTGCGTGAACCCCTTAAAGACTGGATACCTAATTTTTTCACTATACCACGAGTAAAGCTTCATGCACACACGCAGCCACGTCAACGTCAAGTCACCGATCAGTCACGTCAAAGAATATAGTTGCGTAGATTTTTAGGACGTTGGCTACACACATCATTCACATCACTACCGGTGTGTCTCAGTCGACGTCGCGTCACCGGCAAGTCAAAACTTGTATTGCCACGATCGAAACAGGCGTTGCTATGACTGACTGACTAACTATCTGTTCACACACGTCCTTGAAATTGACGTGACCAATCGGCGACTTGACGTTGACGTGACTGATGTGTGTGCATGAACCCTTATTTACTTTTACATCTTGTCTACACGATACAATTGAAGACCAACGTCGTCCATTGTGTACACAGCACATGACACTTGGATCGGCACGTTTTACACCTGCTTTTGTGGAAACACGTGCGATACATGTGAAATGTTTTGTCTTACAATAATAAATGGACAGAATATCCTCAATAGATAATATAATAATAATTATAAATGTAAAAGTGAGTTTGTTTGTTTGTTACATTTTCACGCTAAAACGGCTGAACGGATTTGGATGAAAGAACATGACCGGTGGGGCTATGGGCGCCTGCCTAAGTGTCAAAATCAATGTGCAGCAAATATTGTTTTGTTTTTGCAATTGTTGTATTCTATAGTCTACAGATAAAAAAGTTTCACGAGTCTAAAACGTCAGGAAACTGAGAAAAATAAAGATAAGTTTTCAATAATTATCTCTGCTTTTCGATATGAGATGGCACTAGGTGTTGTGGTTATCGAGTTTAAGAATGATTTTCTACTATATGACACGCCATCCCGGCGCTAGGTTTTTTTTCTACCATCATGGGGGCAAACGCCTATCCTATCCAGCCATTTGTAGAAATAAACATAATAGATTAAGTATTCATGTAAACCACCAAATAAACGCTGCTTTGTTAAGTTTTGCTGGCTCACATGTAATCGAACCGCTGTGTCAGACTTTATAGCTGTCTTGTTGCTAAATACTATTACTTCATTGTAGTTTAGATACCTAATTGTTCAACCATCGGGCAAGTCTCGCTTGCAGGGGTAAGGTTAGCATTGACATAATATGCCTTTGAACCCGCCTTACGGATATGCCACAGTTTAGGCATCTTATCATAGAGCAAATCAGATGAATCCTTTATTGTTTTAAAGATGTCAGTCCGTAAAGAATAATAATGGTCGTTAGAAATAGAACACAATAATAGCACAGTACACAACGATCGCATAAACACAACGTGGGTCGGGAACTGCAATGAAACCTGACGTGACGCCAAGATCGGATGTGCAAGTAGGGATGGTGAATGGCAATCTGAAAATCAATAAATTGATAATAAATTGTTTTTTCTCGAACCTAACACACTAAAATCGAAATCATTTGACTGCCTCGTTAGTCTAGCGGTCGCAAGCACTATAGCTGAGCATGACGTCCTGGGTGCGATTCCCGGGTCGGGCAAAGTGTGATGGGGTTTTCCACCTGGAATTTTTCAGTAGCGGATTCGGAGTCCGGATTTGTGCCCGGTTGATGGAGAAATTAAGGTATACTGTAGGTACACCTCTGCCTAACCCTTCGGGGATTGCAATTGTGATGTTATGTTATTATTAATCAAACACAGTAAAAAACGGTCAAATAAAATATCAATTCATAAATCTATTTTTTGTGAATCGATTTTACATGCTTTGACTCTAATCGATTGAAATATCGATTTTATACAAAAAAAAATGCTACCCGTCCCTATACAGGTGTCCGGCACTAATGTCAGATGCATTGTCAAAGAAATAACACTCCTATGTACGCAGTAATTATTAAAATGATAGTGTTCTATCTTCACACTTGTCAATAAAAATTTAACCTAACCTGTAGGCGTGTCAATAAATAAAATTAATTATAAACAAAACATGCCTAATCATTCCATGTCATTAAAATTCACTTGATCGAAAATACCTCGTTCTTAATTTATTTTTCCCATACTATGTGTAGCTTATTTTGGTTACTGGGTGATTATGGATACAATGGAACGTCAAAATCAGGAAGTTCATAAAAGAGAGCAGCGGAAACAATTATTATACTGTTTTTTTTTTTCAGATATTTTAACCTGGGCTTTAGTCGGAATAATTTAACCATGATAAATTAGATCTTTATTTTTAAGTCTTAGTGTAAAAATTGTAATACTGCACATGGCCTTTGACACATAAGTAGACCATGACCTGGGTTAGGATATAGGATACTTTTTGTTAAAATGTATCTTTTTTTTTATTAAAATTAATTTATGACAGTCGGAGTACCAGAAGTCACATACTGAATACATTATTGAATTTTTTATAAGCTTAGATACAAAAATTGGGAACGGCGAGTGTTTAAAAAAATTAAATAAGCATTTAAAAGTCATTAAATAAACAATATCTAAAAATTCTTATGATTTACACTGTTTTTGAGCTACAGATTATAGTCGCACAACTAATTTTTTACGGTATTCCCGTTTTAAACCCATAATATTATATTTTTTCTTAAAGTATATTGAATTTCCGTTTTAAAGAGACCAAACACAGTTTAAAATACAATACTATCAGAAAAACATTACTTTTCAAGGTACATTTTTGTGAAAATGCCCTGTTATCAAAATCGAAAATCTATAAAAATATTAAAAATATTCATGTTCAAATATGAATTTCTAACATAAAACGACTACTATTAAATTTAATAGTATTTAAAAAAAAACCGAAAGAATACATTTCTCATTATTTTTTCATTTTTTTTATAATGTATTTCCGCAAGTTCACACCTGAATCAATTAATTATCTTAATACATTTCTCGTTAGTTAATAAAAGACTAATGCTAAGTTCCTTATCAGAAATTTTGCTGGTAGAAGTAAATAATTATTTGGAGATCTACCAGCATTAAAAAAAAAATGGAAAATCCAAAAGTGCACGACTCATAATGCTCATTTGATTGTATAAAAATCTACTTGGAATAAAAAAAACAACCGACTTCAAAAAAAAAAACACTACAAAGTGAAAAATAACTTTAATTCCGGAAGTCGGTGCCTGGTTTTGAATTTTCGTTCTTTGTCACCGACTTAAAGTTATTTTTCACTTTGTAGTGTTTTTTTTTTGAAGTCGGTTGTATTTTTTTTTGTAAAAACTTTTTATTTTTCACTTTTTAGTTGTGGTACCTAACCCCACACAAATTCGAATATCACTACCTGCTATGTAAATAACAGTGACAGGAAGTTATCATATCATCCACATACTAAGTGGGAAAAAATACGTATTATTGAAGCTAACTCAAAAACTACCCAAGCAAAGTTAATAAAATTTATATGGGACCACCTCTGAAGTATGATCTACCAAACAAAAAAAGAATCATCAAAATTAATTCATAATTGGCGGAGTAATCGCGTAACAAAAATACAAAAAAAAAAGAAAAAAAAACAGTCGAATTGAGAACCTCCTCCTTTTGGAAGTCGGTTAAAAAGAGCCATTTTCAATAGGATTCATCCTACGGCTGAAAAAAAACTAAAAAAAAAACTCAATTAATTTATTTTTTCGCAGCTACAATGTTTTCAGGTTTACACTTGATTGACGGGAAAAAATTTAAAACTATTTTGATGTTTTTTTTTGTTCCTGCTGCATTAAATCAATTTTTTAAAAGTAAAAAATTTATCTCTATTAAATTATCTATAAAATGGTATATAAATTAAGTAGATTCTGTGTACTAGCAGGAATGTAACAATAAAAACAGTTGCAGATAGGAGGCAAAACAAATTTTTCGATCGCATGCGTCATGCAATATAGTAATTCACGAGAGGTGATATAAATTTGTTTAGTATTTACAACGATGAGAAGAAATATTATTACGGTAAATTAGGGTAATATTATTAACAATTTGATATAGAATAGATTCCTACCAACCATTCATAATAATGATTAATTGCATTCCGATACCTATTTTATAAACCAAACATACTCTGAATATTTCCATTCAGTAGTAGGTATAATCGACCTCCGAATTGGTTTACCACCTTTGCCAACAATTCCCAGTCAACTGAAACTTACGTTGAAACTATTTTAGCTGTCACTTAGGGCCGATTTTTTTCAAGCCTCACATAAAGAATTGAATAGTGTTTATTCCATAGATAGCATGATTCTGGATTTTTCAATAGTCAGATAGTTAGTATCTGACGATTAAAGCCTGTAACTGAGGAATAAAGTTAACTGTCCTTTCAAGCCTCAATTGTTTTGACGTTTTTTTTGTTTGGTGTTTTAATGTGCTTTGCCTCTGCATTGACAATTCAGCCCTTAGACAAATAGATCTTATCGTTTTATGAAGCGCACAGTGTAAGCGACGTTCAAACTTATGGTGGTAATGCAATTATGAGGTCGACTATTCTTTTTAAGTTTTACAACTTAACACTGTTTGAACTGCGAATTAATTTTAACAGAATAACACTATTAAAATTAGCAGCCGAAGTGGTAACGGGCCGGCCATATTTGCCATAGAACCGATGTAGATACGTTGCTTAGGGTAGACGTGTAAGGGCCCAGAGAGAAGGTTGGATCAGAGTAGCCTAAGATCGAGTTAAATGGCGTACGATTCCAATGGTATATAATAATAATACATCCGAGGCCAATTTCGGATACGGTGACTGTTTCTGTGGCTAGACGTGTAAGGGCCCAGAGAGAGGGTTGGATCAGAGTAGCCTAGGATCGAGTTAAATGGCATACAATTCCAGTGGCATATAATAATAATACATCCGAGGCCAATTTCGGATACGGTAACTGTTTCTGTGGCTTAAGTATATCCAGGATTGTTATAGGCTGATGCTAATAATGATGATGAAGATTTATGGCCGATGCATAATTATAATGCCACACCACTTTTCAAAAACACTACAACGTAACTTTCGTACATTTTATATGAACCATCGCACACTCACCTACATTGTGTCCTACTACTGGACAAAGGCCTCTCCATTTTCCTTCCAAACTTCTCTATTTTATGCAATTTCTGGCCATGTTGGCCCCGCAAACATGATTAGATCGACACACCACCTTTGCCGCGGTCTACCTCGACAGTGATGTCCCCCTCAGGTATCCAGTGAGTGACGATGTTTGCCCATGTCTCCGGGTGCATTCGTGTGACGTGGCCGGCCCACTCCCTCTTCAGCCTGGCTGCTTTTTCTTCAACATCCACTACTTTTTTTTTTGGTTGGGAAATTATTAAATAACTTCTCCCGCTCTGGGCGGAGCTAGGGCGTGTCAGACTCTTACTGACTAAACCCCACCCGTGTTCCTTCGGTTGCCCTGTTGCCGGGGGCCACGAATCTCCCTTTCGGATTTCTTTGCAACCCCGGCAGGCATCGGCCCTAGCGGACCCCGTCAATTCTGCTGACATTTCTTGGAGGCACGCGTGGAACACAACGCGCCGTTGACCCGGGCTTGGTCCTTATCGGACGGCGAGCTACCCATTGCTCACCGTCCGCAAGCCCACGCCTACGGTGGCCAGAAATCGGTTTGTGATTCCCGACGCCCAGGGCTTCTCCTCCTGCGGCGGTTAAGGGTTTCTTAGGGGTAGTGTTTCTAACACGGTCTGTTCGCTGGGCACCTGTTATAATATATGCTGCGCTCCGTTGCCCGCTTGCAAATCTTGAGTTTGAACTTCTGTTGTTCAATAAGTGACCAACTTTGTGCACCATAGGTTAGGATGGGCAGGATGCACATGTCGCTGTGTTCTCTTTTTAATGTTATAGACACACAGGCAGGCAGCACCGCATTTTTTTGTATTGAAATGCAATGCGCTGTGGGCCGAACCATTGAGGCTCCAAGGTGCACTTAGCTTTAAAAATCGACACCTTTATTCCCCAATGCTTTGAAAATGTTGATATTAACAAAGCATTGTCTTATCAACTTTCGTCGAAAATCAATGCGGATGCAAGAATGAACTCTTCAGGGTCAGGCAGACTGCCAAATGACAAACACACAAGTCTAAGTTCAAGGAATTGAGACGGTCTTTCTCTGACCGAGGAGGATTTTATCTTCAGAATTACTGGCAATTAACATTGATTTGATAATAATGACCCTTTGTTTACGGCGACACATTAATAAAATTGTGTGTGTAATTAGAACGCTGCTTCAAAACTGCAAATGACATTTGACAGTGATGTGTCAAAATCAGTATCTACACTTTGAAATTGGTTCACTATTTTGCCGTCTGCACTTTGAAATGGTAAGATTTCCTGTATGTGACGCCGCCGGACCGCATTTATTCGTTGACTATGTTATACTGAACTGTGACCCAGCGGTCACGGTTTTCATTCGTATACAAACTTGGGGTCCGGCGCCGGTGCGGCTCCGGCGTCATGTACAGGAGCCGAGCGTTATTTACATGTTTTGTAAAATAATAATTATAGTGGTTAAGCAATTTTGCGAACTTTGATATTTATCAGCCGGTAAACAAACATAAATTACCTATATTTATTAAAAAAATATAATTATTGAATTATTTTTTTGCTTCTATTAGACATAATACTTCCTACGTACTCGTACATAATAAAAACAAAACGTAAGACCTACTATAATATTGTTATTAATTATAGATGCCCTGTCTATCCAATCGAAATAGGTTACTAAGTTTCCAAGGCAACCGATGGTGGGCAGCTTACATAATATTATTGACATGAGAAAACGAGAATATGTTATTGTATGCACGTAGAAAAATAAACCGATATTTAATTAAAAGTCATATTATATAATTTTGTATAAAAAAAAGTGTTTTTTTTACAATAACTTGATGTTATTATAATATTTTACTGCGTAACTATTTACTAAATAAGAGTAGAAACAAAAAAATGTTGATTGACATTTAATTCAAACACATTCAATTCATTGTTTACAGTTTCGAATTTTCCAAAACACAGTTCTTCAGAAAACCGCATAATTTTACTTTCCCACGAAAAACTATCACCGCTTTTCACACAAACGATTTCCTCAAACACCGATACATACACAAACAATAACAATACAGGAATCAAACAATACTCACAGAGATACAAGATCCGAAAATACACAATTATTGGCTTACAGCCACTTCAGTCACACACAGATTGTTGCAACGCGTGCGTTCGCGAGGACACTCGACGCATGAATGCGAATACGTTCGATTCAGGCCGTGGACGCAACGGAACTGGTGTGTTGATGCGTCTTTGCGTCTTTTTATGTAGCAACTATTGTTTGATATGTAAACATGTGTCTTGTACACACTTAATGGGTCTCATGTGATTAGTATTAAGGGTGGCAGGTCGCAGCTTCATGGTTTAGCTGCATTTTAAATTCATGTTTTGTTTTTCCAGGAAAAATATTAGGTTACGGAAAATATCAATGGTTATGCAAAAGACACATAACATCATGCTTGTAATTCCAGAAGGGTAAGGCAGAGGTGTACCTATAGTACACCCACATTTCGCCAGTTATGTTTAAGTCCCATGTATTAAGGGGACAGCCTATTGCCATTAACCGGGCACAAATCCAGGTAATTGGCTAACCCATAGAACTTAAGAACATTATGTAAGCTACCTATATTCTTGCAAATAAATATATCATTCATTCATTCATTCCAAGAAATATACAGGGTGGCAGGGACATCGACGCGTAAACTGTTATCATGGATTCAGTAAATAATTCTGAACGCCCGCCCCTGTGTTGAAATTTTTCGTCGATTATTTAAAAAAAATATGCTGTTCCATAAATTTTGACGCATAGGTATTGCACTTTTCTATGAAACATCGGATAAAAAAAAAATAACCGACAAGAAATTTCAACGCAGAGGGGTTCAAAATCATGTACTGAATCCATGGTAACAGTTTTCGCGTCGATGTCCGTCACCCTGTATTGGGCAGCAGAGAATATGAATGGTTTTGAAAAACATAAATAATGCGAATGTTTGAATTCTTACCTGAGAATTTAATTTTGAATAGATCACCGAAAAACTGGAATTCCTCGGGAAAAGTTCGCGGCAACCGCTGAAACATAAAATGACAGTTTCAGTAGATATCCCAACTTATATTGTCTGAGTGTACCTAACCTTTTGAAATAAATTCTGATCTATCATTTTGTTCTGTCTTTCATTATCACACCATTATCACCCAAAAGGGTTGAACAGGGAAAGAGTGACTCGTGGCTAAGTAATAACAGCCGCACGGTTCGATCGATCAGATTAAGCTACGCTTGCCGCGGTCAGTCCGTGGAAAGGAGACCATCTTAACATACCGAGCCCCCTCCGTGTCTCGGAAAGCACGTTAAGCCGTTGGTCCCGGCTGTCATTCTTGGATCTTTGACTGTCGTTACGGGTCGTCTGAAGCCCGAAAGTCTAACAACTAGTCTTACCAAGGGGTATCGTGTTACCCAGTCACCCATGTAAAATACTGGTATTCAGCTGTATCCGGTTAGACTGGCTGCCGACCCCAACATAGTTGGGAAAAGGCTAGGCAGATTAATTTTGGTTTATTTCAAAACAGCGAACACTTCAAAATCAAAATATTTTATTTCACATAAACCTACACTTATGAAACGTCAGAAACTAGGTGCACGGTTCCAATTGGTTGTTTCCTATGGAGAAGAGCCGGCAAGAAACTCCACGGTTACTCTTTTAAAAATAATTGGCTTTTACAATACTTTCAAATAACAGTGTTACTAGGTATGGGAGGACAGTGTAGGTCTTTCAATAAGTACCAGGTGCTTAACAAAATAGAAAATGGTCAACAGGTCTACAATCTACTAAGCCTTCACCTGCATATCTATCACAGGTCATGTGCCCAAAATAGAATAGATCTTCGTCATTAATAAGAGATTCTTGTCATTGTGGCGATGCTTGCAGGAGGCCTTGCTCACCAGTGGAGGTTTTTTAACTAAAATAGTAGTTACTGATGATAATATTTTCGTCATCATCGAGCCGTCTGCCAAGCGTAGATTTTATTGATTTGCTTTATGTCGTTCATAGTATTGATCAATTGTAAATAGAAGTGTGATTCCAGAGCAATTTCCATATTTTAAGAACGTTCTGTCTCACGTAAATAAATAAGAGGTACTTTTGTAAATAAAATAAAATAAAAAAATATTTGATAAGTTTTTGTCATTGTTTGTCACTGAGGGGAGATTGCGAGTAGATTTTGTTATTTTTTTAATTACGGGCATTTTTAATTTATGAAATGAATCAAAAGTCATTTATTCAAACTAGGCTGTGAATCAGCATTTTTCGAACGTCAAAATGACATAAGACAGTCCCCCAAAAACCCACCCTTCACCACTTCCTAGTGCCTTTAGCTGGGAAGAAGAAATGGCGCAACAAACTCCCCAGCAACACAGCTGTCTGTTCAAGTTAGAAAAATAAAATGATTCTATACAATAGTATGCAAAATTATTATGCAACACAAAACATTTTTTTAATTATAAATTGCTGGCCATATTATGTTAGCTAGCACACGCCAATATACCAACCAAAAACATCGAGAACTATACTCAAGCAGAATTAAAAAAATAAAAACTAAACATAAACAGAACTAAATATCTAAATAAAAGCCTCCAGGCATAAAGGGCGTGCCCGCTTACATAAAGCTGTAATTGGAAGTTATAAATGATAAACTAGGACCATCGAGATAAAATAAATGAACAGTTAATTACTAATAACAATAACAAAACCATGATCAGCAAGACGACCAGTCACCACAAGCAGCACCCGTTCACGAGCATAACGCAAAGATCAGCCATTACCCCCCTCGCCATATTTGAGGGAAGGAGGTAATCCGACCCCCGACGCTACCGCAAGCATTGACATCTAAGAGAGCATGACGAACTTGCTGCCGGTTGCTCAGGCAAAAAATAACATGATCAATTGTCGTGGTCACTAGCTAACCACAAATTGCAATACAACTAGTAGATTATGTCAACAATAAAATAAAATTTAAAAAAAATTGAATATTAAAAAAAAAAAAAAAAAATTGGCTCATATAAACTGTCAGTAGGTAAGCTAATTCTGGAGAAAGAACATAAACATTGTCTTGAGTTAGTCACCGACCAACTATTTTGATGATGACGATAGCACTTAAGATTATTCTTTCGCCCATCCCTTTGACATTTATTAGTCACTTGTTTTGTGACTGCTTCTGATTGGTCTAGTGCAGTGGTCGGCAAACCGCGGCTCGCGAGCCGCATGCGGCTCCTTGGCCTATAGAGTGGGGCTCTGTACAAATGCTGATGAATGCGAGCGTAGATACGCGCGGGGGTCGGGGTTTCGATCATTAACCATTCGAACGTGGATCCACGCGAGACACAATGGTTTTTTAATTGTTTTTGTAATTACGACATACGAGAGGTTAAGCAAGATATCAAGTAATAATCAACATTCAAACTATATTTCAAAGATTTATTTCCGAATTTTTTAAACCAAAAATTAACAAGGCATCCAAAATTAATCATTTACTGTTCCTTTCAAAAAAATTCCAAGGTAAACTTTTTAATAAGTAAGATGCCTTCATCAGTCGATATGATGATCATGATGATGAAGGCATCCTACTTCTTAGCAAATTAATTTCAGGAAGCGTTGTGGAGTGAAAGAGGATGGGAGTTTTAAGGATGAAGAAAAGAGTGTTGAGGCAGTTTGGACACACAGAAAGGATTGGCTCTCATAAAAATCTTAGTCGTAATAGTATTGATATTTGTCTCTATTGACTAATGAATTTGCCGACCACTGGTCTAGTGGTTGCAAGCGATACTGCTGAGAATGCAGTTCTGAGTTCGATTCCCCAGTCGGGCTAAGTGTAATTTGGTTTTTCCATCTGGAATTTCTCAATAGCAGCCCGGAGTCTGGATTTGTGCCTGGTTGATGGCAATAGGCTCACCCCTGTTACATGGGAATTAAACATAACTGACGAAATGTGGGTGTACAAGCTATACATTTCCAGTTTATGTTGATCTCGCATTGTATACGATTTCGGTACAATGCGAGGTCGGCTTATACTGGAAATGGATAGCTTGATGTGTAGCCGTGGGTACTATATAGGTGCATCTCTACCTAACCTTTCGGAAAACATATGCGTGATATTATGTTATGTGTTGTTTTGTACTGAAACCGGGGAATTACTTAGCAACAAATCGAGAGTATACAATATACCTACATACAACGTGGTTACACTAATTACAACTTAATTGACATAAAAAGTGCCTCAGCCACCTAGTCGGTGATTCTTCCATACAAACGTAGTATGGTGTTTACTCGTCTGTTTGACGGTGTACGTTCAAAACTAAAAATTATACCAATTTGCCATATCATTATCAAGCCTTGTATGGAAGCAGAATTGGGAAAAAAGTATTGGTTTGGAAGTTATAAGCGTCGAAACTTCCATATTATTAACTCATCTTTTGGCGTAAATAAATAACTTATGTAGTATGAAAATGGCAAAATAGAAACCGTACAGGGATAGATAAAATTTATTGAAAAATTCAAATAATTTTATTTTGAGTACATACTTCCAGTAGTTTCTCCATAATATCTATACGCCCAAAGGTCTGTTCATGAAATTTTACGCGTTCGTTTTCGTTATAAATCATCGTCTATTTCAATAAATAAATAATTAATAACAATAATAATAACCCCACCGCCGTATCTCTACGTTGACGTCGTGGTGGGGCTTGCGCGCTCCGAACTCTAGGTCTGTGCCGGTAGAGTTTACTTTGCCGGAACTGGTCTGGGATGAGGAACCAGACCAAGAGAGATACAAAAACCCGCAGGGCAGCATGTGACGAGCTGTTGGGCAGTAGCGACCCCATGGTCCCTATCCCCCGGGAGAAGTCTTGTTCCTCACCTCTGGCTTGCCTTTATTGGCCGGCTGGAGTGAACACTGACGAGGAACAGAGCTCCTACCTCATTCTTGCCTTTATTGGCTGGCTTGAGTGGAGATTTGCAAGAGCAAACGTGCTCGGAGGAAGGAAGTATTCCAATAAAATGCTGGTAGGGATCTTGACCGTACTTCCAGGATTGTCCTGATAGCCGTGGAATACCTCTCCACTCCTCATAAGCACCTCAGGATATTTTGCCCCCTTGTCGCTACGACACTGTGCTAGCGACCGTTTTCGGGGGCCCATTATTGAGTGTGCAAGTCACCCCCTGCCATTTTCCTATGTATTTTATATAAAATATTGGTCAAACAGGGGCCATAGTCTTTCCATAGTTCCAGGTAACCAATCCATTATAGTCACCCAAATCCATAGCCCAATATATTTTGTTTCCATGGTCTGCACTAGTTCTACACCAACCGGGGGTTGTCCTTGGGTGCACTTGTATAGTGCATATAGGGATAATCGTCGATTGGTACCTCAACACTTAAAAATGTTTAGGGGGCCTCTGCGAGTTGGCTTCAGCCCCTCGTACGCCTTCCAAAGGACCGGGATCCGTGGTCCCGAGATTTGTTAAAACATAAAAATAATAATAATAATCATTTTATTTCGGAATAATCCATAATTTGTTAGTAAACATTAACCATAATAACTATATTAGTAAACATCGAACCGCCAATGCTCTTCGTTCCCTTTCTACATCGAGATCATCTTTGATGCCCGCTGTTACAATACGGCCGAGATATTTAAATTGTTGAACACGATTCAAGATATTACTTGCAAGTTTAATGGGAGGAAAACTTTCTGAAGACTTTGCTCCAAAAATAAGAACCTCACTCTTTTTTGCATTGTATCTTAAACCGTGTTCCTCAACATACCTCTCACACACATCCAAAAGCTTTCTTAAGCCTGAGAGTGATGGGCTCAATAGTGCCATATCATCGGCGTAGCTGATATTATTAAACGCTAGTCCATCTATATAACAGCCGACATGCAAGCTACTGAGCTCACTGATAAGCCCGTCTATGTATAGGTTAAACAATATCACAGAAGTCAAACCACCCTGTCTGACCCCACACTGCATACTATACTCATCAGAATTGGCCTCAGCCCAACGCACACAGTTTACCTGGTGACCATACCAGTACCTAAAGATCTTTATAATTTCTAATGGTATATTTGCTTTACGTAACTTACCCCATAACTTGTCATAATTCACCATATCAAATGCCTTTGACATATCAAGGAAGCAAGAAAAGCAGGACTCTGATTGTCTACGTAATAGCTTACTGCCTTTTTTAGGCAAAATATAGCAGTCTCGGTTGATAGTCTCTGGCGGAAACCATACTGAGCATCATGCAATGTTATATTTTTCTGTAGGAAGTTGTTCAAGAGACTATCAAATACTTTTGCGACAATCGTTGCCAGAGAAATCGGTCTGTAGTTTGACTTGTCCGATATGTCACCAGTTTTATTTTTAATAATAGGTACCACAACAGTTTTCATCATGTCACTGGGCAGATAGGAATGCGAGATACAGAAGCTATACAGCAACGCTAAGACTCGGAGCAAATGGTTACCAGCGTGTCTTAAATGCTCAACACTGAGCCCGTCGTGTCCGGGTGACTTACCTCGTTTCATCTGACTAATTGCATTTTTTACCTCTTTAGCTGTATATCTTATGGTAAGATTTTTCGGTATTGACGGCGCGGTACTAAATTCATCGTCACCTGACGACGACGGGGATCCCAGCGGTGAATCAATTACAAATATATCTTACATAAATACGGACAACAATTGCAAATGTCTACTACCCCATAAGATTTTATTTGATTTACTATTACAATTATTCATCGGATTTAAATTCGGATTAATATTATTTAAATTACAATAAACAAATAAATAAAGTGGTCAGACCATGTCACATCATATTTTACATTGACACTACTAACTGACTGAAATGCAGACTCCGTCACCACACAGTGGTCGAGACATCTTTTACACCCATGAGCTTCGCTATGATCGTATATGTACCTGAGTTAATACCTAACATATTTATGTCCGCACACACCCACTTTTGTTCTACGCAAAAACTATTCAACTCGTTGCTAAATAGTTAATTAGGATGGGAATAAAAGTCACCGAGAATATATGAAGATCCTACCTGCTGTTCCCCAATGATTGCGTTAATTCGACTCAGACAGTCTGTGAACTCACTCAGATTCTCTGCACAGTTGTTTGGCATATAAACACTGAACACCAAGATTGATCTATCACATAACACAATTTTTATCGCTGCTATACGCACCGAATCACAATTAATCACTGATACATTCGAAAACGCACTTTTCTTTCATAATAGTGCGACCCCTCCATAAGGCCTGCCATATAACAAGCCCGCTGACGTGTCCGCTGAAGTCCCGGTATAACTAAAAACAGAGTCAATTCCACCAAGACATGACAGGTCATGAGGCATAAGCCAAGTTTCCTGCAGTGCTATGATATCTGCTGATCCACATAATATCCTCACGCTATCTATGGACCGTTTGACTGATTTACAGTTAAAACTAACCATGATACACTGTTTGTTTTGCATTGAACTCATTTTGTAGTTTCGTTATCGCTAATCCTTTTATTTGCAATATGTCGAGCCTGTTATGGAAGAACATCGTAAGCGACATTTATGAAATTTTACAGGAGAGGTATTTTATTGATTATTTTTTATTTGTTATTTATAGATCTCCGGTTTTTGTATATATTGCAAAACACATTAGGCTTTACGTAAAATCAATTAAATTATTGCAGAAAGAGTTAAATAATGAGTACTTTTGTCGCTTAAGATAAAAATAAAAGTCATGATTTCTTTTTGTTTTCAAAAATCGTCATTTACGCCATTACTTTTCTCTATAATTAAGGCTAACTAATGTATGCACTGTGTTTTTTCTCCTAATATCACGCGTTTCAAGATCCTCGTAAGGCCCAAAAATGCTTGCTCGCTACCCCACATCTTAAAAATCACATGACATAGGGTCTAATTTATTATTAACAACAACAAACATAGGTCGTTGGGCCTTACGAGGATGCTCGTCATAATAAAATGAAAACACATGCATAAATTTGATTTTTTTCATAAGAAACAATTTTGATTAACATCAATAATAAATCATTCGTCATCACTTTCCTCCAGTAGTATGTCTCTTGTATTGCCATCATAAGGGAAGGCTTTCGAGCCTACTGTACTAGTTTTTACACGTGCAGCCTATGGGCTAGATATACGCAAAGATCGTATAGCGCTCTCCGCGTTCAATATAACAATGCGTTTAGGATACTGGTGGGGCCGCCCCGTTTCTGTAGTGCATCAGGGATGTTCGCATGCGCATGTAGATTGCTTTTACGCAACAATGCGTAAAAGGTGCGCTTCCATGGCGCGCAAGGTGTGGGGCGGCTCCAACAGTGTCTTAAGCATGGTTGCGAGTCGCCTGGACTGTGAATACGTTGGTCACTGTTGTGCCCTCTCTCATGGAATGTCGCAGCGGTGACCAACCGTTATTGATTGTATTGTTTTCTTTGTTTTTGTTTTTGCTTACTAACATAGTCGTAAGTTTTTCTAACAATCTTGATGAGTCTTGGTTACTCAAATAAAGAAAAATTCTATTCTATTCTATAATAATAATAATAAGCCCTTTCTATTCTGAAAATCTTTGCATTGTGGTATTTTTTCAAGTTAACAGAATGTCTCTTAGTTCAGTGTGCCTTTAGGCAAAGGCCTTCTAACAACTTCCACTGAATCCTTTCTCTCGCTACTCTTCTCCAATTTGGACCCGCTGTAAGCTTCAGTTCGTCCTCCCATCTCTTATACTGTCTTCCCCTGTTCCTTTTGCCATCTATGGGGTACCATTCAGTCACAACTTTACTCCACTTGTTTTGGATGCCTCTTTACATGCGGCCTGTCCATCTCCACTTTTGTTGGTCTATTTTGATAAGAAGGCAAGGAAGGCAAGATATTTATGCGAAAATTGTGCAGGTATTGTATCTTTGACACACATTTAAAAATTATAAAAATGCCAAATTGAATATTAGTTCATTCAAATAAATAGGCAATCAAACAATCAGAATACAGTATTTCAAACAAATAAACAATATACTTACTTAATAAGATAACTAAACGCAACACAGATTTTGGGTAGTTCATATAACAAAAAAGTGACAAACGTTACTTACGATGTTGGTTACGATAATTCTGATTGTTCATAAATATCTAACTTTTACTTTTGTCGTTTACGATACTATCTAATGTCAGCTATAATTTTGAGGTTTATGCAAATATGGGTATAAGTGTCTTCGCATTAGGGTCTAAATTATTTTAGCTGTACGTTACAATAAAAAAGTGAAATACCTACATTCTGTCGGTTACGATGTTTTTCCATAACAGGCTCGATGTACAAAGCGACGGAATGAAATTCCATCGGGCCATAGTTTTGCATCCATGAAGACATTTAACTTTAGTCTAGGGACAAACACTTTATACGCGTCATAATCTCTCTGTCTCTTCACATTTATTCTCTCTAAGGAGATTTGTACACCGTACATTAAAAAGTTAATAAATAAATACTAAATAAATCATTCATCATCATCATCATTTCAGCCGAAAGACGTCCACTGCTGAACATAGACCTCCCCCAAGCACCGCCACTTCGACCGATCTTGTGCTTTCCGCATCGCGCGGATTCCTGCGGCCTTCACAAGGTCATCGGTCCATCTTGTGGGAGGCCTTCCAACGCTACGTCTTCCGGTACCTGGTCGCCACTCCAGAACCTTTCGACCCCATCGGCCCCTAGTGCCCGGCGGCCCATCTGCCCTGGCAGGGCACATTGTTCGCAGAACTAAATAAATTAAACTAAATAAATAAATAACTTTACTAAATAGCATGTATAATTATTTGCCACGCTACCAACGAGTTCGAGCTGTCGACTAGTGAAACCATTTTGTAGGAGCGATGTCACAATGTCTACTGAAAAGAATAGCAGACCAAACATTAACCCATAGTTATATTTATAAAGCTGGACATGATTCTCTATCCTTTTTTTGCTAAGCGACAAGTCGTAAATTGTATCTCGTTCTGTCACCTGTTGTCACACTGACTCACACATTGACAAAATTTGAGGCGTAGCTTGTTTAGGCCGCGCCGCCATATTGATAAGCAACATCATCTGCATCGCGTTCTATGTTTCAACAGCGTTATTTAGTCAGGAACGGATTTGGCAACAAAGATGAAAAGTTTTTGTAAAACATTTACCATTGAATTATCAAACAATGCCTCAGTTTACTCTACGATTTTTAATACCGGCAACCGGCCTTAGTCCGGCCCTGTATTGACAATACTCCTGTGTGTGCGTAATGGCTAATTTTTAGCAAATGTAAGGTCTGTTATATGTCTGTGGTTTCAGACATATTGTTTTATTTTTTCATATTTATTTCAAGGAGGATAATCTAGGATCACAAATGAATCTTATTAAATAAATCGTTGTCATGGAGCTGTAACTCATAGACCTACGATCATGTACAGGGTGGCAGGGACATCGACGAGAAAACTGTTACCATGGATTCAGTACATGATTCTAAACCCCCCTGCGTTGAAATTTATCGTCTGTTATTTTTAAAAAAACTGCTGTTCCATACATTTTGACTGCGTAGATATTGCACTTTTCTATGAAACAGCAGATTTTTTTAAAAATAACCTACGAAAAATTTCAACGCAGGGGGTTCAGAATCATGTAATGAATCCGTGGTAACAGTTTTCGCGTCGATGTCCCTGCCACTCTGTATATTGCGATAGTTAATTTAAAGGGAGCCCTCAAATGACAGAATTTATATTTTGTAGACGCCTAAGAAATATAGGTACTTAATTAGGTACAGTATTATACCCTTATTTGATTATTCCAAAGGTTTGGTTTGGTTGGTCAAAGTGTTATTGGGTTTTTCTATCTGGAATTTCTCAGTAGCAGCCCGGAGTCTGGATTTGTGCCCGGTTGATGGCAATAGGCTCGCCCCCTATTACATGGGACTTAAACATAACTGGCGAAATGTGGGTGTACCTACTACAGGTACACCTCTGCCCAACCCTTTGGGGAAACAAGGCGTGATGTTATGTTATGTTATGTGTTGATAATTACCCGACAACGGCGGAGGGTTATGATTTTAACAGGTAAATGGGTAGTTATGTTCATATATAAGTTTTAAACTACTCATAATTTGACAAATGAGGTACCTATCGTTGGAAGCGTCTGCTGAATATGGCGCTCTAGAGAACATAAAGTCATGAACTAAAAAAGGTTAATGTTAAGGTTGAATGTCATTTGCACGTCATAAAACGTCAAGGTAAATTTTTGCTTTAAGACCAACGTGACAGTTGCATAGCGTCAACCTTGGTGAAGTTCAATTTACCGGGCGTTTTTGTCAAAATGTATCAAGCCAATTACGAAGACGACTATACATCTCCATCTGCATAGCCTTTTCACAACTATGTTGGGGTCGGCTTCCAGTCTAACCGGATGCAGCTGAATACCAGTATTTTACATGGAGCAACTGCCTATCTGACCTCCATATCCCAGTTACTGGGTAACACGATACCCCTTGGTAAGATCGGTTGTCAGACTTTCGGGCTTCTGATGACCCGTAACAACTGTCAAAGATCTAGAAATGACAGCCGGGACCAACGACTAAAGGAAATAGCACACATATCAATTCGGAAAGGGATCGTCACCACATCAACTCGAGCAATTCAGTATTCTTTGTATGAAACTCCCTTCAGCAACGCACACTAATCGGAATCGTAACGTAATCGCCTCGCCTCGGGACAAGCTCACGAACCGAATGGCGATACGGTGACGATCCCTTTCCGAGTTGATATGTGTGCTATGACCTTTAACGTGCTTTCCGAGGCACGGGGGGTCTTGGTATCTAAATATGGTCACCCATCCACGGACCAACCGCGGCAAGAGTAGCTTAACCTGATATATCGACTCGTGCGGCTGTTATTACTTAGCCACAAACCCCTCCACTACTAGACTACACGAGGTCGACTATACATCTGTAAAACAAAAACAAAACGCATAATGTACACACACACTTGTTTAAAGTGACGTGACGTTTCACACGCAAAGCTACGTCACAGTTACGTGTGCGCAAACGCAGTGTGTAGGTCTTCGAACGTGCCTAATTACGTTAAATTAGAAGTCATTACAATAACATCATTCACTTAGTGTTAATAAATTAAATTATCGTTTTGATGTTGTTTTTTTTTTGGAATTTTTGTTTTGATGACTATTTACTTAGTTTTTGTTAGGAAAAAAGGTTTTGATTGCGGCAACCTTAATTAAATTAACGATTTTTGAGCATCTAAGAGTTGTTGTCATATTTAATTTGAATGTCACCCCGAAATAAAAATCTAATTTTTGTTTAAATCAAGGATGACTTGGCAGGTTGGTACCTACCTACTGAAATCTCCAACGTACAGTGAATGAACATGGAGTTCACTGCTTTTTCCTTTTTTACATGACAACAGGCCTTTGCCGAGGCTCAACAGTGGATGCAGTCGGGCTGAGGGTGATGATTCAAAAAATAGAAAATGATGATGATGATGACATCATTTTAGTCCAAGTCTTAAGCACATAATATATTATAATATGAATCATAGCTGGACATATTACGATATATTTTCCTTAGTAGGTAATCTTTGAGCGACCTCAGACGGAGCTATATTACATTCAAATTCAAATTCTTTATTTCGAACTACATGTACAGAATTTTGAAGATGTTAACAATAGGTAGGTTCTTACAACTTAGTTGCCTGTTAAGACATTGCAATTTAATGGTTATAAAAATTTAATAAATAAATAAAATAAAACATGTCCATACTTACTCAATATTCCAGATAAACAGTTTACATTATATTATATTCATTATCATTATTCACACATTTTATATTATACTAGCGACCCGCCCCGGCTTCGCACGGGTATAAACCGGGTTATTATACATATAAACCTTCCTCTTCAATCACTCTATCTATTAAAAAAACCGCATCAAAATCCGTTGCGTAGTTTTAAAGATTTAAGCATACATAGGGATATAGGGACAGAGAAAGCGACTTTGTTTTATACTATGTAGTGATCATACACAAAACATAACATCACGCCTTGTTTCCCCGAAGGGTTGGGCAGAGGTGTCCATGTAGCAGGTACACCCACATTTCGTCAGTTATGTTTAAGTCTCATGCAACAGGGGGCGAGCCTATTGCCATCCCTTGCTCGATAACGAGATGCCAGCTGTTGTTGCAGCTGAGCGTAGCTTTAAATTCCCCGATTAATAATCATGATCAAAACTTGAGGAGAGTTCAGAATCATGTACTGACTTCATGTTTTCAATTTTCGCGTCGATGTCCTTGCCACCTTCTATATTATACTTACGTCTGTGACGGTCTTCAAGGCCAAGATAATCTTATTCCAAACATTTTCATCCCTTCTCAGCATGTAGTTGTACAGTTACAGCATACACCAGCGGTAAAAACCACCCATATGTAGTACTTCTACGACAAAGGCGAAGTCAAAGTCAAACTGTTACCAATAATTTGCGGCTGACTATACTACCCCGCACTAGGGGCCATTTCTTTTTAGTGCTTGTCATCTTTTTTGGGGGGTATGCCATAATCGCCACGCTTGGCAGGCGGGAAGGAGATCGCAGTATGGTGTTAAAAATTGCATAAAGAACGCTGCTGCCCATTCTCTAGTAAGTCCCTTAGTCATCAGTAACGAAACCCATGGGTAGGAACGTCGCAGAACGGATGGCCGATGGGGCCAAAAGGTTCTGGAGTGGCGACCGCGTACCGGAAGACGTAGCGTTGGAAGGCCTCCCACAAATTGACCGATGACTTTGTGAAGGCCGCAGGAATCCGCTGGATGCGGAAAGCACAGGATCGGTCGAAGTGGCGGTGCTTGGGGGAGGCCTATGTCCAGCAGTGGACGTCTTTCGGTTGAAATGAATGAATAAATACTACCCCGCAGTAAAACAGTTATAGACTGACCGGCCAAAAATGAGCTCATACTGCGGATAAATAGATATTTATATCGCTTAAAATTGTTTGAGTAGCCCATTTCCTTGAAGTCTATCTCTCAAAGATAATTGAGATAATAAAAACGCACAAACTTAGTTTACATTTACCTCTTCCATTGCTTAAGGTTTCCAGTCATATTGTCATAATACATAATGTAAATGATAGCGAGTAATACAAGAACAAATCTCTTAAGGAAAAGTTCTTAAAGGAACAATTCTAACTTAGAGAGATGTATTAATGACTACATGTTGCCCGCGACTTTGTCTGCGATCCAGGATAAAAAGTAGCCTACGTCCTTTTCCAGGTCAAAGTCTACCCATGTGCCAAATTTCATCCAAATCCGTTCAGCCGTTTTTGTGTGAAAGCGTAACAAACAAGCAAATTCACTTTCGCCCGCGTAGATGTTGGAAATTATTCCACGGGAACGTATTACCGCGATAAAAAGTATCCTATATGTTAATCCAGGTTATAAACTATCTATGTGCTAAATTTCATCCAAATCCGTTCAGCCGTTTTTGCGAGATTGAGTAACAAACATCCAAACACAACTTTCATATTAGTTTGAAATTAGGAATATAATTCTGTTAATACGTAATTTTTATGGCGCAAATCATATTTTGATCAAGTTACAACCTGTGGGGCCTTACTCCCGACAGGTTCGAGTTCTGAATCAATCGAGTTCTATTCGAATTCAATGCCGATTAATACTCTTGAGTCCGACACTAGCGCACGATCGTGCGGTGAGTTCGGATTAGAATCGAGTTCGAATCTAAAACGAAATCAAAATAGAATCGTTTTCGGGAGTAAGGCCCCTGGACATTGACCTGTACATTGCAAAAAACGTAAGAAAATCCTAATTTTGCGGGCTACCACTGCGGATGGACATTCATGAGTACGACATGACTTGACACGACTTGAAATTGGAAATTTGGAACATTATCGAATACATCATGTTCAGCTCCATGCGATTAGACCGGAAGCCGACCACAACATATTTCGGAAAAGCAAGGGAGATGATGATAATACAGGGTGGCATACATCGACACGAAAACCGTTAATACCATGGATTTAGGATATGATTCAGAACCCCCTGGATTTAAATTTTTCATCGGTTATTTTTAAAAAAATCTGCTGTTCCATACATTTTGACCGCGTAAGTAATTGCACTTTTCTATGAAACAGCAGATTTTTTAAAAATAACCGACAAAAAATTTAAACTCAAGGGCGTTCAGAATCTGCCGGGGTTGAGAAGAAGTCCGAAAGGGATATCGTGGCCCCCCGACAACATGGAAACTGAAGGAACACGGGTGGGTTTTAGTCAGTAAGAGTCTGACACGCCCTCCAGCTCCAACCAGGGCGGGAAAAGTTATTTGATAATTTCCCACACAAAATAAAGTCCCTGCCACACCTTTCAACTTACTGTCATTAATGAGACACAATTGAATTTTAATTGTTATCGATGTCAATGTATCAATTATGATAACTCAATAATTAATTTACAATCAGCTGTCATGTCAGTCATGTGACGATCTACGTCACGTCGCGCGTCAGTCATTCACAAATCACACCAGACACAGAGTTTATCTGATATCTTTCTAGTTTGTATGAATGAATCACATTTACGAGTCACAAAGTTACGCACAAAATTATTGATAGAAGATTCAGTTCTTACAACTTTATTTTATCTTCGATCCCAAAAACAAGATTTCACATCGGTCTTCCAACCGGGCTATAACTTAAGAGGCCTGCGAACACGGCCCGCAACTACAAATCGAGATGTTTGCAAAATTCAATTCCAAGCACGTTGCGCTAGTGTGAGTGCCTGTCGGAGCGATATACACCTACAGTAAGCAATACTTCCACGCACACATTGACAATTATTGCTTGACGTGTAGCACTACTAGCTTTCGAAAATTTGGATGTGTTCCGTAATACCAAAAATTATGAATTAAAACAATATTTTTCCTTTTTTTTCATATGCGGGGGCAAATAAGAAAATTAAAAAAAAAAGTTTTTCAAACTTTATTGTGTCATATATCAAATGAAAGGGCTTGTTACGAGGATCTCAAATATATATTTTTTATAATTTTAAAATAAATTCAATTAAAGATATAAAAAATAAAAAGAAAATTGATCATTCCCCCCTTATCTCCGAAACTACTGAGCCTAAAATTTTGAAAAAATACAGAGATTAGATCTTCACTCATAGATTACAGGAAAACCTATAAGAAGTCTATGATCTTTGTAAATCTTTCAATATTGTGCGTACAAACTTACATTTGCAGTTGGAATGTATGGGAGAACAAGTATTTCAACTACAATGTTAAGTTTGTATTTGGGATAAATTCATCCCAACTACGGAACCCTTCATTATCAGTAGTCCGACACGCACTTGGCCGGTTTTTTTTACATTTCTATGGCTATGTCCCTATAGATATAACTTTATCACGGCTTCAACTATATTACTGCGGCATATACGCCAATAACCACCACGTGCACGCGCTCCCTCTTAATCTCTGCGCTCTTTCTACCACGTGTCCACTGTGTGTCAGATCTTCTGCTATTTCTTATTTTGCAACACAGTGTGTGTACTTTTGGGCTTTATCTGATAACGCAGATACAGCGTGACTGTACACGCTTTTTTTTGATAATTTCATAAACATGTGAGTAAATAGTGAAGTAGTTCCCGCAGTGGACTGATGGCTGTTTTCACGAATAGTAAAAGTCGCCTAAATTAACGCCTATATAAAAGCGCGCTGTTGAATTTTCAACGTTCAGCACTGAGCTGAGCGTTAAAAATCCAACAGCGCGATTTAGTAGTAAATAAACGAAGGGCGCTTATTTTCGTAAAATTCCAGTCAGGTGCTACGTCATAAAGATAATCTTGCAGTGATTCTGTAAATACACAATTAAAGTACATATTTATTATGTACAGTTAGTAACGAAACTTGGTTAATACTTCAGTTTATTAACTCATAATAAATCTACACAAATAAAACTGAAATGCTGTTCGTTGGTAAGCACATCACTTAAGCATAGTTGGACCGATTTGGCTATTTTTGAAGTGAAAACGTCTTTGGGCGCGTTGGGCATTTTTGAGATGGGACTAAACCATTGACTTCGCGACACTGTAACGACACCTCATTTTTGTAAACGCGATTGTGCTCTTTATTTATATTAAGTTACGGATCAATGTTCTATGCAAGTATTTTACTTCCACCAAGGCGATCTTGTTTAAGTTTTCACTTCTGTCGGCACTCCCGGAGTGCCACCGTTTTGTTTTTGTTTTAAAATGTTCGTAATAGTCCGAATTAGGGTTTCATGGAAAGCAAAATTGGTGTCTAATTAGGAAAAGCTAAACGTCCCTTTTTCTAAAGGAGTCACGATTTAAGCGCAGGTCACACTAGGTACAAAGCTAAGTTCGTCTCTAAACGAACTAAACGAAGCGAAGTTAATATCGCTCAGTAGCTACCGCGTCTTTTCATACTTCGGTTCATAGTTCGCGGTGTAATCCGAAGTATGCAAAACACGCGGTAGCTATAATGAGCGAAGCTAAACGAACTTAAGTTTCGTTCCCAGTGTGGCCTGCACTTAGAACGATGGTTAAGGAACACAAACATTATTGAAGTTTGGATAGGACAACGTCTGTCGGGTCAGCTAGTTAATGGTAAAAAATATACGCCGCGCTTTAATATATAGGTAGGTAATTTGGATGACTGCGAGAGATTTAAAATATGTAACGGTCGTGAATGAATACTATTCAATAAATAATTTATTAACGAAAATACCTATTTAAAAAAAAAACAGTGGCACTCCGACAGAAGTGAAAACTTGAACAAGATCGCCTTGGTGGAAGAAAAATACTTGTATAGAACATTGGTCCGTAACCTTATCTAAATAAAGAGCACAATCGCGTTTACAAAAAAAAAAAAACTTCCAAAACCTTTGAAGTAAAAATACTTGCATAGAACATTGATCTGTAACATAATATAAATAAAGAGCACAATCGCGTTTACAAAAATGAGGTGTCGGTAACGGTGTCGCAAGTTCAATTGTTTTACCCCATCTCAAAAATGCCCAACGCGCCTAAAGAAATGTTCACTTTAAAAAACTTAAACTAAAGGTTAATAATAAAATAAAATATTAAAATAAAGGGTCTTCACTTTATGGACGTATGAAAAGACGCGGTAGCTACATGAGCGAAGTTAAACGAACTTAACTTCTTTCCCAGTGTGGCCTGCGCTTAAGGCAGCTGTCCCACCACGTGTACTGTCACGAGGAAGCCACGAAGAGGAGCTAGTCGCCTCTTCGACGAGTTTCTCGCTCAAGAAACATACGAAAGATTGAAGGTCCCGTGTAAGTAAAAGAGAATATGTCAAAGTCAAAGTAAAATCATTTATTTCAAATAGGCCCATGTATGGTACTTTTGAACGTCAAAATTTACAAAATAATAGAATTGATTCTAGTCGCCCCTTCCAAAAGTTAGTTTTCGTATGGAGAAGAATGGGCAAGAAACTCCACCGATACTCATTTAAAATGTTCTACAATAGTTTGTAGACTCAAGTTACATTAAGCCTTCCCATAACACATCTTTCTTCTACTTCCGCCTTCGACTCTGGTTCCGGTTCCGATTCCGATCGATTAAATTTAAAACGTCCGATTCCAATTCCGGTTCCGATTTTCGTAACATCCCTGGTTTCAGGTACCTCATCTGAAATTATTCATTAACCCAATATTAAAGCTTCATTTCATAAACTCTCACCTAGTAGGTGTTTACCCAGTGGGTAAGTATTTTATCTCGCCATATTGCAGACAGCCTTGCATGTAGGTAGTCCAAATAGATCTGCAAAAAACAAACCTTGGCAAGGTACCTACTTCTTTGATAATTAATGTTACTAAACCAAATTTTCATAAATTTTCCATATCAAGAACAGATACAAAAATATTTATTTTGCCGAAATTTCCATTTAAGGTCGTTGTGATAAGAGATGGAAACTAGTTTTTAAAACTTTTTTAGTCTGTCACAGTATGTCGTGAGAGGATTAAAATGCACGCTGGAATATTAAGTATACCTCCTAATAACTGTTGTATGTATAAATAATATAGTTTTGGTTTGGAGGAATTTTTTATTGTAGGTATGCAGTACAAAGGAAATATATTTATATGACACACGTCATTATGAAAAGTACATAATCAAAATATAGAACAATATGTAGCCAGTACGATTAGACTAAAAACATTAACAATAACTACAACAGAGTTGATTTTATAGCATGTTTTTTTTTTCACCAACCCTATTGAAAGATGTGTTGTCCACACTAGGACCTTTTTTCTTTTTTTTTTGGGGTGGGGAAATTATCAGATAACTTCTCCCGCTCTGGGCTGAGCGGGAGGGCGTGTCAGACTCTTACTGACTAAAACCCACCCGTGTTCCTTCAGTTGCCTGTAGGGGCCACAGCAAACTAGGACCTGCACCTTAATGATAATGATAAATGGTGAATGATTTTATTTCTGTAAGTAGGTTTGTACAAACACGTAGGTTTTTACACGTCAATCATATTTTAAAACTAGATGAGGTCGGCGTTTCCTATCTGACTACTCTCAGAAGAAAGGCCGAAACAAACTCAGAGGTCTCAGTCTCTTTTAAAGTCCAGACATAATCTTAGTCAGATCATGTGAAGGCCATGTGGATTGCTGTCTGAAATGGTCTTTTGAGGAAAGCACCACACAGCTTGAGAGGGCCTGCCCAGTCAGTGCACGCATTTGTCAGATATCTTAATTGCGTAACACATGATCAATCACAATCTGAATAATTTCGAAGAATATTGCTTCATTATGTTTGACAAATTTGTCTGCTCATCAACGTAAATAACACAATGAATGTTATTGAACTGTCAAAGTGAAACAGATTGTGATTGATCGTGTGTTACGCAATTAGGGTGCAGATTAAGTACCTGTCAAGGTAATGAATAACATTTATTAGTGGATGCCCTACTGTTCTCTACGAAATAATCTGTGTTTAGAAGAAACAGTTCCGAGTTCGAAGGTTGACTTATGCACTATAAAGTACTGCATTGTGTTATTTAAGAATATTCAGAGAAATAATGACAGCAGCTAAAAAATTAGAGACAAATAACTGTCCTTTTTTGCCTTCGCCACGGTCGGGTAATAAGGTTATAAGAAACAACGAAAAAAAAAAAACTTTACATCTAATTACACAATAAACAATTACAAAAAATACCAAATTAAAAAATTTTGTATGTTTGTGTGGCGAATAGTTTGTTACTGTGGTGTGTGTTTCATTATTTTTTTAGGAATTCTTCGGTTTCGTCATACAAAGAAAAAAAGACATAAATCGAAATTTTTGCGTTAATTTTATATTGTAAAGTAATGGGCCAACGTAGAGGGCAAATTATTTTATAAACGTATGGGTAGAATTGTGCGTGCAGATTAGGTCTTTGCGGCGTTTCGAGATTGTTTTGAAATGTGTACGTCGGTGTTGCAGAAGGACTATAATTATGTAAAATATATTGTTGCCATACATTACCTAAGTACGCTATATGATTGATATAGTTCGATAGTTGGGAGGGAGAATCGGTCTGAACGAAAGCACTTTTACATAGCTCTGCGTGCGACCTCCAGAGACTTACATATAGTTTTTGCAACTCCACCCCAGCATGAGATACAATAGATTAGGATTTTCTGCCAGCATACATGATGTAAAGTTAGACCGAGAGGTAACGCGCCGGATCAACTCAAATGGCGACAGGTCACTGGAACAACTTGCAACCTTGTAACTTGTATTGTATGGATCGGAATGCTGGGCCGTCAAAAAGACGGATGAAAAAAGATTGCATGTAGCGGAGATGAGAATGTTGAGATGGATGTGTGGAGTGACGAAAATGGATAAAGTAAGAAATGAGTATATAAGGGGAAGTTTAAAAGTGACGCCAGTCCAGCCCGTCCCATCTTTTGATGTCCTCCCCCCGGATAACGCCCTAAGCCGAGGCTCGAACCCCGCAGGGGGTGCCCTTAGCGCGCGTTCATCCTAAGTTTTTTAGCTTAGTTTTATATATGTGCCCTGGCTGGAGGCTTTGAGTGTAGTAGCTTGAGGCAGCCACAGGATTGACCGGTTAAACAGCGACGCCAGTGACAGAAAAGTTGAAAGGAAATCGTTTGGCCTGGTATGGGCATGTGATGAGGAGAGAAGAAACGCATGTGACTAAAAGAGTGATGAATGTAAATGTTGATGGATGGAGCGGGAGAGGAAGACCAAAGAAAAGATGGAAGGATTGTGTGAGGAATGATATGAAAGAGAAGGGAGTGAATGATAGTGTGACGGTTGACAGGGGAGAGTGGAAAAAGAAAACGTGTTGCGTCGACCCCAAGTAACATGGGACAAGGGCAAGAAGATGATGATTCATGATGTAAGGTTCCCTCACTTTCCTATTGTACATTTTACAGTACCTACCTATAACTACCTTCTTTGCTGGTTGATCAGCAATTCTCTGGAGTACCCAGTCCACTATTACCCTATTTTTTGCCATAGGCCCCTACAGCATCAAACCATCGTTTCTTCTCCCAGTCATTCCTACCTTACCTATCTCCAATCCAAGCTTTCCTAAATTTCCGTTACCGACATACGCAATGCGTCTATATCCGGAAGAATGACACAAGTTTGTCTCTAATTGTTATGTGTTCTATGTCATCAAGATAACGCTGTCTGGTAGCGCTAGTCTCAAAATCTAGATTACAGTTTGAGTAACACGTTACAGAAATAAATTCTGAGAGATAATGTTGGAGGTGTCCCGGTCATGTCTTTGTCACATACTTACTATTAGGTATTTTCCGGGTTCGAGAGCAAAGAGACTTTAAACACGTGGTGTGACTTTTTTATATGGAAAATATGTCAACAGCCTTATTTTGTTTATTGGATAAAAAATAACCTGACAATTGAAAAACCAGCTCTATATTTACGTACCTATAGGGTTGATTTTTCAATTGTCAATTGGCACGTACTCAAACTGCAGCAGGTAGCAGAGACTGGAAATACAAGGTGGCGCAAAACTAATCACCATATCGGAAGATGTCATAATTTTTGCAAATGGCGTCGTACGTAGACATTCTCTGTCTACGGCGTCGTACGTTAATCATATTTGACATTTGTGAACTAGACAGCTGCAGTATAAGACGTACAAGACGACTGTACAAGACGATGCAACCGCACACACAGCACGAGCCACGATGGATATTATGAAGGAAGCGTTTCCAGGAGGCCTACCACAAGCTCATAAAGCAGTTTTATTTTAATATTACTTCAGTGTGGGAAAGAGATGAAGCTATACAGGACGTATAGCTCCATTTTTTTCTCCCACTGAAGTAATATTAAAATAATACTGCGTTTGAGCTGGTGATAGGCCCCCTGGTCGCGTAATCTCCCATTTTGGCGATTTGGCATGGCCAGCAAGAACCCCCGATTTAACCATCCCAAACTTCTTTCTTTGGGGCTACTTGAAGTCACGGATTTATACCAACAAACCTCAGACAATCGCAGCCCATAAGGAGAATATTCGACAGGAATGCGAACAGTTATCAGCGGAAATCTTGCGGAAAGTCATGGAAAATGCGATAAAACGGGCACAAATGTGTACCAACACCGGCGACAGCCACTTGACGGAAATCATCTTTTCCACTTAACAGATTTTTTTTTTAAAGTCCTAATAAAGATTTCCATCACTCAAAATCATTTTATTTTATTTAATAAAACCGTTATTCAAAAACAAAATTGGGGTATTAATTTTGCGCCACCTTGTATTTCCAGTAGGCTGCAGATGCAGCACCTGCCAATATAGCTTTAGATATAAGTTGAACTTTATAAAGTAGGTAAATAAAACACTTTACACTTTATTATTCCTAGAAAACTGTATAATCGTCGGCTTGACAGCCTGGGAGGGACTGTCTTTTTACTAAACAAAATCACATTCAAATTCTATTTAAATGTAAACTCTCAGAGAGTTCCAATGTAGAGCTGTTTTCAACGTAAGGTTGCTTTGCATAAAACTTTACAGTACTTAGTAGTTAATCTTTGTAGTTTTTAGTTTAATGGGTTCTGAAATACAATGGACTACTAACCAGGCCACCCTTTTTCTTTTTTTTTTTGGGTGGAAAATTATCAAATAACTTCTCCCGCTCATCAAGTCAGACTCTTACTGACTAAAACCCACCCGTGTTCCTTCAGTTGCCATGTTGCCGGGGGCCACGATCTCCCTTTCGGTTTTATTCGCAACCCCGGCAGGCATCGGCCCTAGCGGATCGCTTTGAGGCGCGCGTGGAACACAACGCGCCGTCGACCCGGGCCTGGTCCTTATCGGACGGCGAGCTACCCATTGCTCACTGTCCGCAAGCCCGCGCAACCAGGCCACCCTACATATCATATTTTTGATATACCTTTATCATCTTTCCTCGCTTTCGCTCAATCTGTGGAAAAGATTTCTTGAAAAGGGACGGAAGTGTGTAACAAGAAGTCGGGGAAGCGCGCGCTATCTGATTTGACCAATGAGCGCGCGCTATTTGATTTGACCAATGAGTACGCGCGGCGTTAGAGTTAGCCATTGGAAACGGAGGTCCCGCCCCTTTAAAATGTTGTACCAAGGTGATATTATGTCAGATATAACACATCTTATGCGACTGCTGTAAGGTTCGTTTTATGTTAGCTATCTTTATTCCTATTATAAGTATAATTATAATTGAATTATAATTATTTTTTGAACTCCAGATTTATCATGTTTTAACCGTCAAAAAACAATTAGTTAACTATACTTTGAGGTCGATTAATGTTGGGATTTTTCCTCTTCATTTCTTATCTAAATTGTATAACTCGTTAGGAATAAGTATATTCAGAGTTATTACCGTTTCTGAGATACCTAATATTTATTCGCGACGATGCGTCACCAACAATTTAGCATAAATAAAATCAGTAATTTTAACTTAGCTTAAGTATATAGGTGCCATAATGATGCGTCATCAACAAATTGGTTTGTTTTAAAATCATTAATTTTAACTTAGCTTAATTATGTAGGAAATATAATTTCCCCTTTGTAAATGTTTATTAACATAATATATCATGTAATTCGATGATGTGCGCGTCAGAACTGAGTTTTTTTTTTTTTTTTTTTTTTTTTTTCTGTTGGGCATCTCATATCTGGCCTCTGAGGCCATGACTATTTAACCGAGCAAACCTGTGGGTGCCTTAAGCTACTACACTCAAAGCCTCCAGCCAGGGACTTATAAACTAGGTGAACGCTCGCTAAGGGCACCCCCTGTGGGGTACGAGCCTCGGCTTAGGGAGTTTACCGGAGGGAGGACATCAAAGATGGAACGGGCTGGATCAAAGTTTTGATCATGATTATTAATCGGGGAATTTAAAGCTACGTGCTCAGCTGCAACAACTGCTGGCACCTCGTTTTCGAGCAAGGGTCGGGGGGGAGTATCATTTAGGTACTCGGGGGCACGGCGGTCGCGATCGCAAAAGACCTCGACGGCGAGGTCGGAATGACGGGAAGCGTCTGTGCTTGTGTCCTAGCGTACTCGTTTCCCTACTAGACTCCTGATGGATGGTAGTCGGGTCGTCTGGGTCGGTAAGAATATGCCTTGGTCGGCGAATATGACTGATTCTACTTGGGACATAATTGGCAGAATCGACAACCAGAGGGTTGCGATGTTTGACCGCGGACTCAAAGAAACGCTTCGAAGCGCGTTTGAGGAACTGATGGATGGTAGGGATTTTAAGATCGATATGGAGGCTCTCGTTCCTCACGAACCAAGGGGAGCCGGTAGCTCTACGAAGGAATCGATTTTGGAGGGTTTGCATCCTATGGATGTGATGGGGTTTTGCATGAGCAAAGACGGAACCCGCATAGGTCATGATTGGGCGAATGCAAGCTGTATAGATCCGCAATTTGCACTTTAGTGACAATTTGCTACTTGCATTTAGGACGGAATGGGAGTTTTATTTGGAGATGTTCCTATTTACGTACACGTTTTTTTTGCACACAATTTTGCACACAGTGTGACCCACCTACAAATAGGAAAAATTTCATGTCGCAATAATGCGAAACAAAACAATTCATGGTGCGTGCAGTCACTATACTAACTCAAATATGTAAAAATTATAGCCATTGATAGTGCTATCTAGCAAATAAAACTAAATCAAAATGACAATTTTGATGAAAGTCGTGAACTCGACCATTGTACGCCTCGATTAGGTAGGTAAAATAGTAAAAAGGTAAAATCTTTTAATGTATCCAGGTCACCTAGACTGAGACCTAGCCCTGGACCTAATTTCCTGAAATCTAGCCCTTCAGGATACCTACCTAATCGAGTCTAGGTAAATGCTGCAAAGCGATTTCGTAAAATAAAAGCTACCCAACCTGTATTCAGAGGCTCATAGCGGGTTGAAAAATCTAGATACCAGAATTAAAATACTAGATTTTTCTAGGGGAATAGACTAGCTTGAGGTTTCTTTTGGAATGGTAAAGATCGGTTCAGTACTTTGCCAGTAAGATCACTTGCAAATAATTTAATATTTAATTAATTAAATAAATCCCGTTATAACTGAAATATCTTTTCAGCGGGAATAGCTAGAATGATGAACGAAACCTCATTAGAAAGGCCATAATTTTATGAATCCCGTGATATATAACACACTATGTAAAGTTATTGTAATAAGGGTGTTTAGTCATAAAACAAATAGAAACTTAAGCTATTTTTTTTAATAAATAAAGTTTGTAAAATAGGAGGCGATTCGCGGCTCTCAATAAGGTAAAGGTTCGCTACTACTTAAGCTAGCGCGCCACCTGCCAACTTTGCAGAATAGATTCCTTCGTAGGGCGACAGGTTCCCCATGGTTCGTCAGGAACGAGGCTCTCCACCTCGACCTAAAGATTCCCACAATCCACCAATTTCTAAAACGCCTTTCAAAGCGTTTCTTTGAGTCCGCGGCCAAACATCGCAACCCTCTGGTTGTCGAGGCCGCCAGTTATGTCCCGAGTAGAATAAGTAAAGTTCGCCGCCCAAGGCATATCCTAGTAGACCCCGATGACCCCATAACCCTCCTCCAGGAGAGCAATAGGAAAACAAGCACAGTGTACAAACACAGACGCCTCCCGTCATTCCGACCTCGCCGCCGAGGTCCTTTGCGTTCCCGACCGCCGCGCCCCCGAGTAAATGATACTCCCCCCCGACCCTTGCTTGAAAACGAGGTGCCAGCAGTTGTTGCAGCTGTGCACGTAGCTTTAAATTCCCCGTATAATAATAATAATGATCAAAACCCTTTGATCCAGCCCGTCCCATCTTTTGATGTTCTCCCCCCGGATAACGCCCTAAGCCGAGGCTCGAACCCCGCAGGGGGTGCCCTTAGCGCGCGTTCATCCTAAGCTTTTTAGCTTAGTTTTATATATGTGCCCTGGCTGGAGGCTTTGAGTGTAGTAGCTTGAGGCAGCCACAGGATTGACCGGTTAAACAGCGAAGGTTTCTCAAAACCAGCTGTGAGATGCCCTACAGAAAAAAAAAAAAAAAAACAAAAAAAAAAAATGCCAACTTTGTAGTCATCGATATGGAAACTAATTCCACCTAAATAGTAATGTAGTAGTACCTACTGGAGAGTCCTGAAATCGCTTCCTGATTACTTATGAAGACTTATCAGTAAATATGGTATTTTATTCCCCCGTCAAAAACCCGTGTTCCTTCAAGAGATTTCGCAGTGAGTATTGAAGATACCCTGAACTATTGGTGCAGGACGTCAGCGCCGCTTGGACTGGGATAGTCTTACAACCTTCCCGTTTTTCGCGTCCGGCGATCACGCCCGTCCGGTACAATATTATTAGTTTAATAACCAATTATAGTAGGCAATGCTATTTTTGCATAACTGCCGCAGTTCTGATTTAATTAATATCATTTAGATTAAATAACTGAAAGTGATTGTTTGTCTATTTTTAATCGACTTCCAAATAGGAGGTTCTATGTTCGTAGCGTAGTTTTTTTTAAAATATGTCCTCCTATTTCTCCGTCAATTGTGGACTGATTTTGAAAATATTTTTTTTAGTTTGAATTGGTATAATGCTCTCAAGGTGGACCCATATAAATTTTATCAACTTTGCTTGGATAGTTTTTGAGTTAGCTTCAATAATACGTATTTTTTCCCACTTAGTATGGGTATGATATTGAAAAATAAAATCAAATAAAAGTTTAAAATCTGTAAATAGTATTAACCTGGTGCATCAAAATATTCAAGGATTTATGAACAAAGATTTAGAAGTAGAATTATTTTTGAATTTTAATAGTATTGATATTCTTTGTATAACAGAAAGTTGGCTTAAAAGCCACCAGTTCTTGTTCAACTTTAATAATCACTAGGTAGGTAGTTCATTCAGCAGAGTTAACGCTATACATGGTGGCTCATTAATTTTAGTAAGTAACCAGCTTAAATTTAAAGACCGTAAGGATATTGTGAGCCTATCTATTGAGCGGACAGTTGAAATAGCCTGTATAGAATTGGAGCAGTTTATTGTATTAAGTGTGTACAGACCCCCTTCAGGATTGTATGACTGTTTTGAAAAGGTAATGGATGAAGTGTTCCACAAGATTTGTAACTCGAATAAGTCCATTATTATTGGCGGTGATTTTAATGTTAACTTATTAGAAAACTCAGGTACTTGTAGTAAAATAGTAAGTCTGTTTCAGTCCTACAATATTGTAAACCTATTTTTGGAGCCCACAAGAATAACCTCTACTAGTGCCACATGCCTAGATAATATTTATACAGATGTTATACGAAGCCACAAAGAAATTATAAATTTACTAGATTCTGATCATTGCGGGCAGAGGATTACTATCCCAAACCAAAACAACAAAGTGGCTAAAAAGGATATCACGGTTAACCCCAAAACTGCAAGTCGCTTGGAAACTTTTAAAGTTAAACTCATTCATAAATTACCAGTTTTGTCTATACATGCTGACCCTAATAATCTATATGATGATTTCTTTAATATATACTGTAAGCAATTTAAATTCCACCTTTGTTCCCAAGACTATCTCGGTTAATAGTAACGCATCTTTTAGTGATTGGGCTACCATTGGTATACATAAAAGTAGAACACGGCTTTATGAGCTGTACAATGAAAGGACTTATGTAAACACAGCTGAATTTAATTTATATGTTAGAAATTATTCAAAATTATTTAAAAAAGTTTGTTGTATGGCCAAGTCGCGTTATTTGAGTTCGAAGATTAAAAATAGTAGTAATGTAATTAAAACGACTTGGAATATTATTGATAGTGAAACGGGAAGGTCTGATAACCGAAATACTGACTACAGCCTGTATATTAATGACAACATAATAAAATCAGACTCACAAGTCGCCGCGGCCTTTGAAAATTTCTTTTCAGATATTCCCGTTTCAACTACTAAATCCCTAAACTCATCACCTTCTGTTGCTGAGTCTTTGCTAAAGGAAAATGTTAATGTTTGCGATTCGGACTTTATTTTTGAACATATTACCTGTAGAGACATAATTAAAACCTTTCACACTTTAAATGTAAAAAAGACTGCAGATCTGTGGGGTAATTCTGTAGAAGTTGCCAAGTCTATTATTGACATTGTAGCACCTACTTTAGCTCTTATCTTTAATAATTGTATCGACTGTGGGGAGTTTCCTGACCTTATAAAAAATAGTAAAATAATACCTTTGTTTAGTGTGCGTTACCCAGGCCAGATGTTGTCGAAAATGGTCATTTGAATCTAATAGATAATTAGTTTTGCGGCTTCTGTAATTGTTGCGCACATTTTTAAATTTGTTGCGCTTATAGTTTTTTAATTATTTCACAAAAACATTTCCTGCTGGGGTAACGTTATCCCAGCCAGACCTTTTTCTTTCTAATGGGAATATTAAATAAATACTAGCTACTAAATTAGTTGTCTAGATGAAGTAAATGTTGTGCCTTATTTTGTATTTGTTCTTTCATCGGTTGCGAAGTTATTCGAGATTTTGCTGGGGTAACGTTTTTGGTTTTGCTAGATCTTTGAAACGGTTAAGCGGATTCTTATCATATTTTGTACATGACTTCTTAGGAATTAGTTTAAATTTGTTCTGTAATAAAAAACCCAAAATAATGCATAGTTTAAAGGTTATTTCATTAAATAGAAAAACACTTCAATTGGTTCCAGCACTCTCAATAAGAGGTCTAAAGACTTACTTTAAACGTTATTTTAAAGCTTGTAAATGAAGAGTTTTTTACAAAAACTACATAACCAACACTTTCACAACTTTTTTGTTATTGACAACACTGTGTTCGTCTGTGACTAAGCTATCGAATGATATATTATATGTTTTGCAAAAACTACATATCTCGAAGATATTTGCCTTTAAAAATCATGCTATTTTACAAGAACAGCATATCTTCATAAATATTTTACAAAAACTGCATCATTTTGTACTTAAGTAGTTTTTGTAAAAAAATATCATGTCTGTGGTCATGTCAATGTCAAAAACGACGTGTGCTTGGTATTGTGATACGTTTTTCTCGCGCCTTACAAATAATTTAAAATAAAAAAAAATCAAAATAAAAATTACATAATGGTGTACTTTCTTTATTGTTTACTTCATGTCTTGGGTTTATTTAACTCAATCAAATATATATTTCCTATAAGAGGACAAACATACCTACCTAATGATCAGGATTTTAGCTTGATTGGGAATAAAAAAAAGAAATGCACTGCAGAGACACCTGAAGACTGGAATATTATAATGGAAGAAGCTCGAAGACATCCATCACCATATAATGTCGAAAAAATAACATATGACATGTTTTTTAATATAAAAGAAGCTGTTAGCCAATTTTTTTCACGTCAAAGCAAACCTCCAATGAAACTTAAAGAAGTTCGAATGATCAAAATAAAGAAGGATGTTCCTTTTGTTTTAGTACGATATCAGTTCACAGGTCCTTGGCATAGAATTATGATAAGGAATAAACGCAAATTGCCAGAAGATCTGGAATTAAGTAGGATGTACCAGTCATCGCTGCCTTTGAATCCACATAAAGTAAATGATTTACGCAAGCTGATGCCTTACTTGTCAAACCTTGCATCTCACAACTTCTATAAAAATCTTCTGAGTACTTCAGCACCCACTAATTTAGCTGATGATGTGGACAACGAGGACAATAGCAGTGGCACAGAAGATTAATAATCATGATTAATATGATATTTTTTCCCAAATAAATACAGCATAACTGGCAGACTGTGTTTTTTTTTTCACAAAAACAACATTACTTTGGTAAACTGTGTTTATTTTTTCACAAAAACTACATAACTATGAATATTTCACAAAAACTGCATAAGTGTCAGATAGTTTTTATTAAATATCTTATTATTTAAAAATGTTATAGAATCAAAATGAAATGATTTCTAATCTGTATTTTTTTCTTTATATAATATGTAGAAATGTGGCATCAGTCATGATTATTGAAAGAGAAATTAAGTTTTTTCAGGTTTCTGATAAATGACATTCAATTCAGATATGTTGTTTTTGTAAATAACCCTTCAAATGCCTTCAAATGTATGTGAAGTTTCATAAGTATCCTGTAAGTATTTAACAAGTTATGATGATATTCAGTTCTTCACGAGCACGGTCTTGATGCGCGCGGTGTTATTTGGCCACTGGATTGGATATATGAACTGAATGTTATGTCAATTATTAGTTGTTTAGTTCAGTTGTATATCAGTAAAATTTCAGCGTAGTACATTGGATAATTAATGAGATAATACGATTAAAGTCATTAGGAAGTGAATGACCGAGGTAACCCGACCAAGTTTAGGTGGTTACGAAAAAGCGAAATCGCAGAACATTATGGTACCTTCTAAAATATGTAGGATAGTGTTACAAATTTAGTACAGACATGTACACAAGTTTAAAAAAAAAAATACAAGTTTATTAAAGAATTTTTATTAACAGGTAAAATAATCATTTCAACTGAACTTTTAAAGTATTAATAAACTTATACTTAAAAACAATCACCGATTAAAATAACAGATAGTAATTTTGCTATTTTGATATTTTCTATTACCTACTTTTTATTTAAATTATAGATTTCAGTATACACAGTACACAGTTACAGTTTTTATTTAAATATACACATATTGGAATGTGTAATGATCACAGACAATAAATTATATATAATGACTTTTTCAGTTAACTCTAAACTTACGTATGTCTACTAATACCTACTTATATCAATTAAAATCACAGATCAAAGGTAATATTAAATGATATCACAATGTAGTAAAATGCTCACAGTTAGTCCTACTGTTTTGTTGTCTCATTTCAAATATCACATTTTTTTCTCCTAAGTTATTTATTTATTTAAGTTACACATAAACTATTTAAAAATCACAGATCAAAAATAATAAAATTAAGTAATATACTGCAGTCAAATAATTAAGTAAGTTTTACTTTTAACTAATTACAATCTCAAAAAGTCAACGTGTAAAGGTACATTCTAAAACTTTGTTGGTTTTTGTATAAAAAATCACAGATCATTTTGTAAAATGAGTATCCAAATACGTAATTAACTTTGTGAAACAAAAGTTGTCATATATTATTATGTATTTAACAGTGTACGCGTCTGTACCGAAATTGTAAGGTGTATTATACTAAACATTTCAAAAGATAGCATAATGTTCTGCGATTTCGCTTTTTCGTAACCACCTAAACTTGGTCGGGTTACCTCGGTCATTCACTTCCTAATGACTTTAATCGTATTATCTCATTAATTATCCAATTTACTACGCTGAAATTTTACTGATATACAACTGAACTAAACAACTAATAATTGACATAACATTCAGTTCATATATCCAATCCAGTGGCCAAATAACACCGCGCGCATCAAGACCGTGCTCGTGAAGAACTGAATATCATCATAACTTGTTAAATACTTACAGGATACTTATGAAACTTCACATACATTTGAAGGCATTTACAAGCTTTAAAATAACGTTTAAAGTAAGTCTTTAGACCTCTTATTGAGAGTGCTGGAACCAATTGAAGTGGTTTTCTATTTAATGAAATAACCTTTAAACTATGCATTATTTTGGTTTTTTTTGCAGAACAAATTTAAACTAATTCCTAAGAAGTCATGTACAAAATATGATAAGAATCCGCTTAACCGTTTCCAAAATCTAGCAAAACCAAAAACGTTACCCCAGCAAAATCTCGAATAACTTCGCAACCGATGAAAGAACAAATACAAAATAAGGCACAACATTTACTTCATCTAGACAACTAATTTAGTAGCTAGTATTTATTTAATATTCCCATTAGAAAGAAAAAGGTCTGGCTGGGATAACGTTACCCCAGCAGGAAATGTTTTTGTGAAATAATTAAAAAAACTATAAGCGCAACAAATTTAAAAATGTGCGCAACAATTACAGAAACCGCAAAACTAATTATCTATTAGATTCAAATGACCATTTTCGACAACATCTGGCCTGGGTAACGCACACCTTTGTTTAAATCAGGTAGTACATCAGACCCCACAAATTATTGACCTATTTCAGTCCTACCTACTTTTAGTAAAATTTTTGAGAAATTAATTCTAGAGCAATTGCAAAGATATTTTAATAGACATAAATTATTACATAGCAAACAGTTCGGTTTTACAAGGGGTCGTTCAACTACTGATGTGTTGAACTTTTAGGTCATATTTATAATGCATGGGAAGATAAATGCGATGCCTTGGGTATTTTTGTGATTTGTCCAAGGCGTTTGATTGCGTTCTTCATGAAACATTAATCAGGAAACTCCACCACTATGGGACCCGGAACAGCGCTCTGAATCTTCTTATTTCATACTTGAGTAATAGGATTCAGTGCGTTGACGTTAATGGAAAAAGATCTCCCGGATCTATAGTAACAATGGGAGTCCCTCAGGGCTCAATTCTTGGTCCTTTCTTGTTTTTTATTTATATTAATGACTTGCCTTACCTCATAAAGGATAACCATGATATAGTGTTGTTTGCGGATGACACTTCACTTTTGTTTAAACTTAAACGTCAGCAGCTGGTTACTGACGATGTAAATAGCGCGATCTCAAAAGTAGTTCACTGGTTCAATGTTAACAATTTACTCCTTAATGAAAAAAAAACCAAATGCATTAAGTTCACCCTACCTCATGTTAGGCAGGTGAAAACTAGAGTGTTAATAAAGGGCGAAGAATTGAATCCTAAAGATAGCACAGTTTTCTTGGGCTTAACTTTGGATGCTAAGCTTCAGTGGGGCCCACACATAGATAAATTGTCAAAAAAGCTAAACTCCGCAGCATATTCTGTTAGAAAAATTCGTAATTTGACTGACATAGAGACAGCCCGTTTAGTGTACTTTAGCTATTTTCATAGTGTAATGTCGTACGGTATTCTGTTGTGGGGAAATGCCACCGACATTCAGACTATCTTTGTTTTGCAGAAAAGAGCTGTTCGATCAATTTATAAATTAAGTCCGAGACACTCTCTCAGAGATAAATTTAAGGAGATTAATGTAATGACTGTGCCTTCTCAGTATATTTTTGATAATCTTTTATATGCCTATAAAAATATAAAATTGTTTAAAAAATACAGTGATATCCATAACATAAATACTAGAAACAAACACAAATTTGTTGTACCTACAACAAGGCTCAAGAAATTAGGTGGCTCGTTCAGATGTCAATGTATACGCTTTTATAATAAACTTCCAAGCCACGTACAAGATCTAAGCCTTAATAAATTTAAATCATTCATTAAACGTAAGTTGTGCCAGAAAGCTTTTTATACCGTTAAAGATTACGTTGAGGACAAAAAGGCTTGGGATTGAGCTGCTCCAATTATAATTTTTATTTTTTACTTTCGGAACTTTGTTTATTTTGCTAACTTTAAAATTATATACACAAGACATGACTATTTACTTTGTGAAGAATAATATTATTATTATTTTAATTATTGTGAATGTGAGGACTATGTGGGTCATTTATATTTATTTATTTTTTCTCAGTTACTTCTAATCATAATCTGGCAGTTTTGAGTACTTTATGCGGCCTACCCAAATGTCCCTTCTTTGGTATTGTTCGTCGAATCGTTGAGCTCCTTTTAAGTTCTGAGTTGAGCTACACTATTACTGACAAATGCGTGCACTGACTGGACAGGTCCACTAAAATCTGTATGGTTCTTTCCTCAGAAGACCATTTCAGACACAAATCTACATGGTCCTCAAATGAAATGATCTGACCAAGATTATTTCCGGGTTTTTATATACACATTGACATTAATGAATTTTATGTAAACAATGACATGAATATTTACTTTTAAAGTATTTTATTATTTTAATTATTGTGAATGTGAAGACTATGTGGGTCATTCCTTTTTGTTTTGTTTTTAATTTTTCCTCAGTTAGTTCTAATCATGGTCTGACAGTTTGAGTAATTTAAGTGGCCTACCCAAATGTCCTTTTTTTGGTATTGTTCGTCGAATCGTTGAGCTCCTTAAATTCTGAGTTGAGCTGCACGATAACTGACAAATGCGTGCACTGACTGGACAGGCCCTCTCAATCTGTGTGGTGCTTTCCTCAAAAGACCACTTCAGACACCAATCCACATGGCCTTCACATGATCTGACCAAGATTATGTCTGGACTTTAAAAGAGACTGAGACCTCCGAGTTTGTTTCGGCCTTTCTTCTCAGAGTAGTCAGATAGGAAACGCCGACCTCATCTAGTTTTAAAATTGACGTGTAAAAGTGTTTGTACAAACCTACTTACAGAAATAAAATCATTTATCATTTATGATAAGTTCCTCTCGCTGCTATTTACATAGCAGGTAGTGGTATTCGAATTTGTGTGGGGTAGGTACACACGGCTACACATCAAGCAATACAATTCCAGTTTATGCTGATCTCGCATTGTATAGGATTTCCGTACAATGCGAGTTCAGTTTATACTGGAAATATATGGCTTGATGTGTAGCCGTGTGTACCACAACTAAAAAGTGAAAAAAAAAGGTTTTTGTGTTTTATTATTGTTAGTCTTTTTTAGGTTTCCGAATGTCCGAATGGAAAAACGAAACCCTTAGGATCACTCGTGTGTCTGTCCATCTGTGACAGCCAGTTTGCTCCAAATCTGATGGATCAATTAATTTTAAATTTGTACATACATCAATTTCGGTGACCCAAACACGGACGTGTTACGTAAATCTACATATACCTAATAAAATCGTAGCGAAGTCAAAACTGTACATTAAATATTTTTAAAAAAAAGTAATTGCTACGAGGTCTAGGATCGATTCTAATGCCGAAAATATAATTTTTAGAATTTTTGTATGTTCCAGCATGGCGCAAATTCTACCGGACAGACTCTGTTAAAATTTTGCATAGATATTCCCTGTGTGTCTAGTCAAGTTATAGGGTATAAATTATCACGCTATTTGCTATGGGGGATGAGCAATATTACATTATGTCGTATCTGTATGTTCTAGCATGATGCAAATTCTACCGAATAGATTCTGTTAACATTTTGCATAGATATTCCCTATAAGTCTGGTCAAACTGTAAGGTATAAACTATCACGCTATTTACTATGGGGGACGAGCAATATTATATTATGTTCATATTTTTGGAAAAAAACGCGCCAAATTATTAGGATATTGTAGATGGTTATCGATTTAACTTTTTAAATGATTATCATCACGCTATTATCTTTATGGAACTAAGCAGTCAATCATGAAATATATAGGAACGGCTATTTTAGATAAATTTCAACGAAGCAATTAACTGAGCGGTTGGACGATTGCTTTGCAAACATGGGATTGTAAGATCGATTCCCAACTACGGATTTTTTTTGTTTTCGTTTTTTTTTCACATTTGTAATACGATTTTTTTTAAATTAATTTCATGTAATAAAATCGTAGCGAAGTTAAAAAACTGTACATTGAATATTTTTGAAAGAAAATTATTGCTACGAGGTCTAGGATCGATTCTAATGCCGAAAATATAGTTTTTAGAATGTTTGTCTGTTCCAACTGTAGGGTATAGACTATCACGCTATTTGCTATGGGGGATGAGTAATATTACATTATGTTCGTATTTTTCTCCGTAAATTGTAAAAGGACGCGCCAAAAGGTTGGGATATTGTAGATAGTTACCGATTTAACTATTTAAATGATTATCATCACGCTATACGTTTATGGAACTGCAGTCAATCATGACATAATTATATAGGAACGGCTATTTTAGCTAACTTTCAACAAAGCGAATTACTAAGCAGTTGGACGAATGATTTGCAATCCTGGGGTAGAAAGTTCGATTCCCATCTGTTTTATTTTTAACTCTTTTTTTACATTTTGTAAAACGTTTTTTCATTTTTTATTATGTATGTAATAGTTTATAGAATGTATTAATTCACTAAAAAAGGAAAACTTCGTAAGGTATGGGAAACTACTACGTTACAAGTACTTTACAGTCACAAAACATTCAAGGTTGTGTTCTGATCATTTTAGAGCTAAAGACTAGGAATGAAATGATTTTTTACAGATTTTGACACCACATTTCTGTAGGACCTTCAGTGAAAAGTGATATATTTTGACCTATATCAGTTTTAATATTCTTACACTAAGTTTAACAGTAAAAAAATGCAATTTTTTGGTCTAATCGGTACCCCTCTAAGATTAAAATTGAGCAAGCTTATTTTGGTGTAAAGTGCTCTAACTAAGCATTTTTTACATTTATTCATGTGTAATAAAATACATTTTAAATAATATCAATGTGAATTGAACAAAATATTTCAAGTACTTACCTTAATGTATATTAATACAAATGTATGTGACTCTTATTACGCGATCACTGTGAATTAGTACAAACTGATATATTTACACATAATCATCCAACACCAACCAATAAATAAATAATGTGTAAAATGGTTCAAGTCATTTTAAATTAATTTACACATACTACTATTTTAATATTGTTGTGTTACGTGATACAACTGGATTTCTTTTTAAATTATAAAAAAACTATACAAATTAATCTGTTTCTTCTTACACTAAATCGTGCTCTAAGATATTGTTTACCAATGTCAGTAATCAGTACTCATTTTAGTGAAGTAGACAGAGAGTCAGATTTTTTTTAAATTTTAACATTAATTTTCTCAGAATCATGATTTTCCAGTTACATCACTTTTCACTGAAGGTACAGATTTGTCCTAGTGATTTTAAAACCTTCTGGAATCGCTGCCACACTGCTTCCTGGAGACAAAACAGCGCACGCCATGTTTAAGATTCCCATCGATTTAGAGAGCAACGAAACGCCTGTTTGTGGGGTGTCACGCAACAGTAACAAGGGATGTGTGCATAGGGACTGCGCTTCATCGTATGGTATGAATGCATTATGGCAAATAGAAAAGCAGTGGAAGCTGTAAACAGAACCCTGCAGGACATCCGAGGAACCAAGAATACCCCGTAGAATTTCTCAATTCGCAAATGGCAAGTAGACTTCCGGTCGTATATCTGTGTAACGGAACCCGGCTCAAAGTCATGTCTTTGTAGAGAAACGTCATCGAGACGGAAATTCTAACAGGTTGTGGCGATGACGAGTCAGTATTTATAGTGCGTATACCACTAATTCCCCACCATTACCAGTTTAAGCGCGTGCAGTTCTCTGGGAGCATTTGCTTTGCGATCAACAAGCCACAGGGCCGACACCGAAGGCTGAAGGTTGCGGGTGTCGACCGGTATATTGTGGTATCTTACGACGTCCACGCGAACGAAGTCGCGGGCAGAAGCTAGTAAATTAATATAGAATAAGGGGGTCACTTTTGGGAGACAAATAAGAAAATGAAAAAAAAAACGTTTGCGCACTGTATCGTGTTACATATCAAATGAAACGTCCTTACTTGAGTCTCTAGATTTTTTTTTAAATAATTTAAAAATTAGTCTGAAAGAAAATTAATGAAAATTTACCGTTCCCCTTATCTCCGAAACTGCCGAACCTAACATGTTGAAAAAAATACAGAGAATAGTACTATACGTATATATTACAGGAAAACCTATGAGAAGTCTATGGTCTTAAAATATAATGGTAAATCTCACAGTAATGTGCGTACAAACTTACATTTACAATTGGAATATATGGGAGAACATGTTTTTCAACTACAATGTTAAGTTTGTTCGTGAGATAAATTCATTCTAACTACGGAACCCTTCACTGTACCTACGTGGTCCGACCTTCGATCAACAATGGTCCGACACACACCTGGCCGGTTTTCTTCGTGTGTCGATTGCATGTTCATGTTATTAATTGGTAACATTAAATGAAAAATTTAAAATTAATGATCGCGAAGTCGCTTTCCTTCATTTCATGATCTTCATCATCATGATCATGATCGCCAGTTATTGGTATGTTTAACTCCCAAGTAATAGGGGGCGAAAATATTGCCATCAACCGGGCACAAATTCAGACTCCGGACTGCTACTGAGAAATTCCAGATGGAAAAACCCAATAACACCTTGCCCGATTCGGGAATCGAACCCAGGACCTCATTCTCAGCAGTAGCGTTCACAAAAAAATGTTTATGTCAATGATAGCAGCCCCGTAGCCCGATCTTCAATCTTTTATCTACAAGTTAACCTAAAAGTACCATCGCGGAAAGCCATAAATAACCACCGTAAGGACTATTCTTGCTTGCAGCACTCAGCCGCTATACAACCGGGGCGGTAACAGATGTGGTCATCGTGTGCACGGGATTTTGTTTTCAAAATGGTTAGTTATGGGCTTTCGCGGTGGTACCCACGGCTACACATGAAGCTATACATTTCCAATTTATGCTGATCTCGCATTGTATAGGATTTCCGTACAATGCGAGGTCAGCTGGAATGTATAGTATACTGAAAATGTATAGCTTGATGTGTAGCCGTGTGTACCTACGATCAATAAACCAAGATTCTTATTCTTAGATTGATACAAAAATAAACAACCTTATAGGTAATTAATGCGAATTTCAGCAATGAAACTGAATTCAATCTGCACATCTCAACCGCGTTCGAGAGCTGTCAGATTCATCATTGCTGTAGAATATTGACAGTAACAGCTCTTGTTCGCGGTTTAGACGTGCTGATCGCGTTCAATATCATTGATTCATAGATGTCAAATATATCGCTGTTTTGATTAATTTGGCAATATTACTGTATGGATCAGATAATATGGATTTTAGGTTTTCATTGTAATTAATTAATTCGTCTTCACTTTTTTGTGGGTTGTTTTGTTTGCTTGTAAATTTGACTCTGCTTGTATTCGGTAAGTTTTACTGTTGCTCTAATTGGTCTATGGTCAGTAGTTGAGATTCAAAGTTTCGATGTTTTGAAATATAACAGAAATGTAAAACTAACAAAACTAAATTAAGAATAGGTACTAATATTAGAAATAAGAAACTGTTTTACATAAAAAAGTTACTTAAAATAAGTAGATAGGTAAGATACTGCTACTATTTATATAATAGATAAGCAATAATTATAGATTTGTATTAAGTAGAACTGCCTCATCCGCAAGAAATTAAAGGGCTTTTTTATTTTAATTTTATTATTACTGTATGGAATTATGAAATATGGCTAACTAGTGAACTAGAATTGCAATTATAACACTGAATTTGATGTTGTAACCGTTTTAGGTGAAAAAAGACATTTGGAAAGTTTACAAATACTTTTTTTTACATCTAAAACTAAATATTCGCTGTTTCAATATTAATTATTGTAGGTATTATTTATTCAATATTTTAGTTCACTAGTTAGCCATATTTTATATTTCCATACAGTAATATTGCCAAATTAATCAAAACAGGTAAATATTTCTCAGCTATTTGCGACGTTGCCAACTTTTAGAATAATAAGGCTGCGTCTACACGATGACTCACGGCGCATGCAACGCATTGAAAAAAAGTGCAATAACTAGGTTAAACCTGATTTCGAGAAAAACGCGGGTACTTTATTTTGTTTTTGGTTTGTTTGTACTAGATATTGCAGTTAGTTTTAGTATTAAAACCGGCTTCGTCATAGATACGTAAAAAGTGTCTAAAAAGAACATATAGATCTCGTTCTGCAAATTCCGAATATGTACCTATTTATCTCAATTCGGCGCAAAACTCGAGTTATTGCACTTTTTGTAAGGACAGCAGAATAGACATCCCTTACATTCAATGTTAATCATTATTAGATCCCTCTGAAACAGCTTCGCGTACAGTTTTATAACCATTAATTTGTTTGAACATGTTGTTTTTAGCAATAATGGAGAAGTTGACAGTTTGTTTACCGTTTCTTATCGATTCAGGTGAAGGTCTAATATGTGTGGTTAAAAAAAAATAAGTAGTTGTTATATTTTTATATCTTTATCACGTCTTTGGTACGTGAGTAAAACTAGATACGGTTTCGTGCAGTCGACCGAACATTATTTATCTCCGCTGAAGCAGGCGTTTCGTTGGCCAAAACAAATAATTATGTGTAGAAAGTATCGAGTGGAGTCTCGTAAAAACTTACCCGAATTTAACGTCCCAAATGCTCCCGCGTTCTGGAAGGCTGTTGAGCCGTTGTCGCTCTGAACATGCATATAATCATAATAAGCCTACAATGTTCCCACTGCTGGGACAGAGGCGTCCTCTCTTCGAGAAGGAGTGGGCTGTAATCTCCACGCTGCCACAGTGCGGGTTGGTAGATGTCACATGTCTGAATTTATTGGTTCTAGGACATGCCGGTTTCCTCACGATGTTTTCCTTCAACGTTTTGAGAGATGTGGTGATGAAATTATTTACACAAAGTAACCTACGACAATTATAATGAGTCCAGCTTAATATCCTTTCTGGCGAATGTTCCACAGGCACTTATTGTGGTCGCCAGCGCGACTGCGAACTTGAGTTTCTGTATTCGATCCCCAGGTCAGGCAAAATGTTACTGAGTGTTTCTATCAAGAATATCTTAGTAGCAACCCAGTGGCTGGATTTGTGCCCGGATAATAGCAATCGACCCTAACTACGACGGTGAAGCTTCGACGGTGGAGCGACGATCTTCGCAGGGTGGCTAGTAGCAGCTGGATGAGAGTTGCCGAGAATCGAGCTGAATAGTGTACAATTGGAGAGGCCTATGTCCAGCAGTGGACTGCTTTAGGCTGATAATGATGAAACCGACATAACTGGTACAGTAGCGGTTCCAAGATTGTCGTTTTGGAGGGGCTTGACTCGCTGAATGAAGTTTTAGAAGCACACAACATTTTATTTTGCAAAACGTATAACAAGCCTCCTTGGATTACTGTTCGCAAATTCCTCAATGACTTCGTGAGGTTGTAGACTACCAGAGATATCTCGGTGAGTATACATGACGGCCAAACCGCGCAGCGTGAGTGGCAGAATGGCGCGAGTATTCCAAATTCATTACTTAATCAAAACATCGTATAGAAATTGAACTTACTGTAAATCACTTATATTACTGAAAGTAGTGCAATGCTTGCTAAAAAGTTAAATTAGAGTATTATCAAGTTAGCTTAAAATTTATCACAGAAGAGAGTTCTTCCGTCTTCTTGCATTTGAGCTCCCCGGCTTGAGCTCCCTTTTTTTTTTGCTTTGGAAATTATCAAATAACTTCTCCCGCTCTGGGTGGAGCGGGAGGGCGTGTCAGACTCTTACTGACTAAAACCCACCCGTGTTCCTTCAGTTGCCTATATTTCCAGGGGCCACGTTAACCGTTTTGGACTTCCCCGCACCCCGGTAGGCATCGGCCCTATCGGACCCCGTCAGTTCTGCTAACATCTCTTGGAGGTGCGCGTGGAACACAACGCACCGTCGACCCGAGCCTGGTCCTTATCGGACGGCGAGCTACCAATTGCTTACCGTCCGCAAGCCCGCGCCTACGGTGGCCGGAAATCGGCCTGCGATTCCCGACGCCCAAGGCGTCTCCTGCGGCGGTTAGGGGCGTGAGGGCGCGAAATTTGCCTCTCCCTCACGCGTTCCGCCTCCTCCTTCGCGAGCATTACTGCTTCGCACAAGGTGACGGCCTCCCATGCCCTCTCGCTCCGTACCATGGCCTCAACCAGGGCCGGACGCGAGATCACCGCCGCCGATCGCCTCCAAGAGGACACAGCGATGCTCCGCCCGTGCCGGGCAGACTTCCACCGTATGCTCCACCATGTCCTCCGGGCGATCTACACAATGGTGACACCCGGCCGTTATCTCCCGCCTTATCCGGAACAGGAACCTCCCGAAACAACCGTGTCCAGTGAGGACCTGCATCAGGCGGAAGGTGAGGACGCTGTGGCGCCTCTCTAGCCACTCCTCAAAGAGGGGACTTATCGCCGCAATTGTGACGTGCCCAGCCCTTGAGCCCCCTGGATCCGCCACTGAACTGGTACACGGCTACATGGGACCAAAATAACTTGTAGTTACCTAACTGGCGAAATGTGGGTGTATTTACTATCTACAATCTGCCCACCCTTTGGGGAATGCACGCGTGATGTTATGTACCTATATTATGTAAACAAAATGATCATGCCTAAAACATGTAGCCAAGTAATTATTTCAGTAGGCAAACATTTCAAGTTTTATTTGCAGGCCATACATTATACAACGGCTGTAAACATCGGTGATCTGTTAGCATAGTTTTTACGAAACTGTGACATTGTGACGGTTATTGCCCTCGTAAACATTAAAATACAAGCGTATATATAGGTAGATGTAACACCATAAAAGTATGTATTTACTTCATGCATATTTACATAAGTTATGTAATAAAACTATGGTGTAAGTGTGCCTAACACTTCCTTTCACAATCCTTTTGAAGGAATTTCCTAATTCTTCGTACTTATTATATTTTAAAAATCATCTGCTCATAACCCAATGAATGTCGTTGAATTGTCAAAATGAAAGGCATTGGAAATGTTAGTGTGTTATGCAATTACCCCGCTGTTCAACCAAGCCTGGTTTGAATGTCTGTTCTAACCTTTCAAGTTTTAAAATGTTACACTGCTACAACATTGAATTCGTTACGAATAATCTAAAGAACTCTTCAAAAAGAATTGATTGTTTCGACTTGGATTCGAACCATCGCAACACCGAACGTCGTCATACTCACACCGGCAGTTTGAAGAACTAGCCAGCGACTTTATGTGAATTGCGATGAAATTGTTATCTACTATCGTCCGAGTCACTTTATCTTTAGGTCTCTGTCTAATCGGTAGATGTTATAATTTGAGGGTACCTATATTAACGTTTTCTTTATAAAATTAATCAATACCCTCAAGTGAACGTATACATCAAACGTTGTAGTTATAACTACAACGTTTGATGTATACGTTCACTTTAAACGATTGTTTACTTCTAGCGCTTCCTATTTTATCGTTTGCGTTAAACGGATGTCACTTGTCTAGGGACCCGTTTGTGTCAGTTGGCAAAATATTATGTATGTTATGACATTTAACTGTAAATTATCAAATGAAATTGTAAAATATAAATCTTTGTAGTAAAATAAGATCAAAGTTTTGTCAAAAATAATAGCAATAATAAATATTAAGTATTAATCAAGTACATTATTGCAAAGGCCGGGAAATAGGCAATTGCAGGTCGAGTATGAGTTTGAAGGCCGAGCCGTAGGCGAGGACTTCACTAATACGAGACAGGCAATTGCCATTTTCGCCGAGGCATATATAGTGCTTTTCTCAAAAGAATGCAGGGAAATAAAAGTAGTTAGATTTCCAGTTTTTCAAGTTAATGCCGTTTTTAACATGAACTGTACATTTCAGCATGGGATAAATTGCCCATAATGTAGATGGCTTTTTAGTTTTAGTAATCTCATTAAAATACGCCAAAAATACAGTTTGTAGAAAATGTTCACTTTATTCTCGTTTTTCCAAATCATAAAATTTTCATATACTTTCATGTATTTTTCTTTTGACTTCGCTGGAAGCAGGTTTTCCATTGCTAATTTGGCTTCTGATCTTAAATCTGGTGGAGTACAATCAATCTCCATTTCACTCTCTGAACCGTTGGAACTTATTTTAATTATCTATTATTGTAAATAACAAATCAAGACGAATTTTCAGCTTTGCCGCCAATTTTCTATTTATCATTTGTGCCGAAAGGCAAACGCATCTAAGGCTATACAGCCACGTGAACGCAATTTGTACTAAGCAAAGAGAACTTTGGTATGCCAAGAATGATAAAAGAGATCCAATCAAAGAGTATTTGATAACCCCAGCACGCCATTTCATACAACATTGCTGGAGCGTTGTAATGTTCCAAATTCAAAAAACGCGCCTGCAATGGATTTGATTTTCTTTGACCGTAAATTCGGTACTTCGCGTGTTCTTTGTTCGAAAATAATGACAATATTTCCATGCATATTTGAGAAAAGTATTTTATTTTTATTGATTTTTAAATTCTTTAGAAATATTACTAAAACAAAATAGAAAAATACTTTATATTAAAAAATAAATTATGCATGACAAAAAGAACATTTCGTGACTAGGATTTGAACATCCCGTCTTATGCACAGCAAGCGGTCTCGAAACCTCCGGTCTACTTTGACATTGAATAACTTTACGAAAATGTTAACCCTATTCCCTAAAATAATACATTATTTAAATAACATGTGTTCTTGCAAAACACTAAAAGTAACTTGGGCCTATCACGGATTTGAACTCACATGTCTTTTGGGGGGGTAACTACTTAATGGAGCTGTTTGTACCTATGTATCTAGGAATTATTCCTCGTAGATACACTTTACTCGTAGACACTTTTGAAAAATTCTCGCATCTGTTCCTTACGCTGTGGCTTACTGACGCGTTATCGCGAACTAAACTTCGCGCGCGCTCACTCGACTCGACGTCTCGCATAACGCGACAATGTAGCATCAGCATTTTAGCTTTCGTTTATTACAGCAAAACAGTTTTTTTTTAATGTAAACTTAATTTAAATTTAAGAAGATATCATTTATTTTATTTTAGCCAGTTCAACATAAATAGGTAACAGGACCATTTTCTGATGGTTAATAGAACAGAATTATTATTATGAATTATTGCACCAAAAGAAACAAAAATATCTAAAAATATCTATTTATTTGCTGGTAATAATTATTAACTATTGCGACACGAGTACACAATAATATCGGTATACTTATGTATCTAATAATATACAATACAATATACAAAAACACAACAATCGTATATTTGGTGTGGTATGGCCGCGAAACGAGGATTTATACAAAATAATTAAATATTTTTTTTAAATGGAAGACCAGGAATACAAATAATTTAATTAATAAGTAGATTATTTGTTTATATTTTTATTTTTGTTATTAAAACATGATTATTTAGGCTTAAGCTTTCGTTTCCAAAGAAATTAGTAAACAGTCACACAATAACGGCTGCCAAAATACAGAGCGTTTTTTGACATATAAGCGGGAGCGTGTCGGGCGCGGGTCGGGACGGGAGTACGGTGGACTAGTTTAAATTGTAATTCCTTGTATTATATGGATGTCAGCACAAGAAAAGCGTGCGCGGCTCCCGCTCCCGACCCGTTCCCGTCCCGATCCGCGCCCGACAGGCACCCGCTTTGTGTGTGGCGAAAATGACAGATTTTCATGACGGCCGCTATAATATGACGGAAACACTTTCCTAGTAAACCAAAGCTTCCGTGATGTTCTATCGAATATCCTCTATGACTACCGTCCTTTCACCTATTACGAAAATGTTTTAATTGAAACGTAACAGGTTTTTCTTAGCCCCTCAAAAACGCTCCGCGATTCACGAAAGACAAATCAACAATAACTTAATATTAAAACTAAATGACGTAATCATCAAATCCTACAAAATATATAAATAAACATTTCGCTTATTCTAGTTTGATCTGTTTATTTAAAATTATAAATAACAAAAGGATGTACAGTAAACCACATAGCTTCATCATTATTCTTTAAAACTCCTTACAATAGTGTGGCCGACTGTATTTGAACAATGTTTTAAAACTATTACTATTATTGTAACTTAAACATTACTGTCAAATAAATCGACATATGTATCTAATAATTATACAATAATATTATTTATATACAAAACTCGTATTTTGTATATTTGGTGCTATGTATGGCCGCGAAATGGTATAAACTGGAATCTGTTCCTTTTACTTAGAAATTATTTATATTTAAAGGATTATTATAATCTTTAAACAAATGTATGTTGGACATACAAGCTTTCAAACGGAACTTTAAGTAGTTGTAACTATTAAAATATTTTAATAAAAATGGAACTCTTTCTAGATTGGCTGTAATTTTCAGTAATTAATACAATTTGGCACAGATTAAATACATTCAAAAGCAGTGCTGGTAAAGCAAAATGTTTTAAGTATTAAGGTTTTATAAATATGGCGACAATAATGAGTACAAATAATACAAATCTGATAATATTTTTTTTTCCCAAACATATTTTCTAACTTAATTATTATTTACGTATAAATAAAAAATACTGAATTTCTTAGTCTAAGCTTTCGTGATTTTAATACATATACTTTGCTCTTAAGAAACGTTTATAGAAAATTAACACCTACAAAATAAAGCTATTATCAGCTCATCAATAAGTTCCTTAAAATATCTGTTTCGGTAACATGTTCAAATATCAATGTAAAACTTTGGATCAATGGCATCTAGTGAATTTTAATAATATCACAAAAATATAATTTTTACACATTAAAATAAGCATGTATAAAATACTATAAACTTAGATAACACATTAAACTTTTAATTTTTCTAAAATTTCTCGGTGGCTTGTTAGTCTGTAGAATTTTGAATGGCTATTTTTTCCTAGCTTCAATGGATCTTAGAACATTATTCAAAAAATTCAAATCCAAATCATAATATTCCTCATACTTGTAAATAGCCCACAAAATATTTTAAATTTAAAAGAATTTTGTTTTTTTTTTAAGCAAACTTTTATCCCTAGTTTGTTTAAAAAAGGAGCTACTAAAAAGTATTACAATACTTTTTTCGATGATAATTATTCCACTTCCGTTTTGCTTTATTTGTTCATTATTTTGTTTACAATCCTAATCTGAATATTTTCACACAACAACATCGCTCTCAAAGAAATGAGCAACACTTTTTTTTGCAATGGTATCATTTTATAAGTACTGCATAGTCGGGTTAAGGCGTGAGACGACAGTTGAAATTCATCTTTAATGCTTTGAGATAAGGAATAATTTTAAATAAGTCATTCAAGAACCACTTAACGAATAAATAACAATTTAAATGAATATTGTTAAAAGTGCCTCTAAAATATAAATAAGCCGCGATTATAGATTTTTTACTGTGGCAATAAGTAGCTTGTAAACAGTAATTTTAAATCTATACATATAAAATGCTTTGTCCTGAATAACTGACTGACGGATCAACGCACAGCCTAAACCGCTGATCATAGAGACCTGAAATATGGAGGGTGTGTTCTTTGTATGACGTAGGCATCCGATAAGAAAGGATTTTCAGAAATTCTACCCCTAAGGGAGTGAAAAAGGGGGGCAAAGTTTGTATGGGACAACGCGATTCCTTGGTCCAATCTACTTCAAATTTTGTACAAAAGTACTAGGCTTGCATGAATTCAAGATAGTATATTATTTCATTTATTATGTTATGGTAGTGCGTTTTCATGGGATAATTTCAGACTTCCATGCAAGCCGTGGAAAAAAACTATCTTCATTAAATTTGTATCTATTGAAAAGGTGCCAATTTGTTTTTCCATTACGATCATTTTAAATTAATTTTGGAATTCACCTCCAGTACAATCAACACATTTGGTCATGCCTAAGTATCCATACGCGGCTTATTATTTTTATAAATATTCCTCCTATCCTTTAATTTTCCAATTAAAGGTACCTTCGGTTCAAGCGTTGCTCGCACATTCATGCGACGACGCAGACGCTTCGCTAGCGTAGACATGATTGTCTCGAAAACTCACGTCCACCCAGCGTTTAAGGTACGGGTAAGTCAACGTGTTCAACATGCGTCCGGGATGGCTTGCAAATCCTTTATATTATTATTTTATTATAATATTTTAAACTTGAAAGTTTGTGAGGATGGATGGATGTTTGTTACTCTTGCACGCTAAAACTACTGAACGGATTTGGATGAAATTTGACATACTGATAGTTTATGACCTGGATTAACACAGCATTATTTTTATCCCGATATTCCCACGAGGTTGAGACTTATGCGGGTGAAACCGCAGGCCGCTGCTAGTATAGACATATCTTGCACATTGAATTCGGTTTGATCGCGGCGATCACAGGACGTGCCGACGTGAGCCGGTACTTACAAGTTTATAATAAACAACTGAACGCATTGGTACGGCCGTACCTCTACGTTCGAAGAACGTGTACGCTTGTCGCGAAGGATGCCTTATTTCTCTTTTATACAGGGTGTAAAAAGAGCCATCACATAGCCGAACATTTCCGCCGAACAGCGGTTTTTCTCACCAAAAGTTTTTTTTATAACTTTTGGTGAAAAAAACCGCTGTTTTCAGAGAAAAAACCAACGAAAAACATTTTTTCTATGGGTGCATTCAACAGTACAGGAGTCGTGGGGGTATTACAAGTTAAGTTTTAACATTTAGATTTGTCTTCGTAAAAAAAAACGTTGGATCTCAAGATGTGTCTAAACATTGAGCGGCAAGAGCGCGGCAGCAACACGCGGCGTTTGCAGGACACATTTCTGCCGCGCTCTAGTTAGGACTAAACCGACAAATGTTTACGCGGCAGTACTGCGCGGTACATTCGAGACACGCCGCGCACTTCAGTTAGCAATATCAATCTGCCTAGCCCAGGCCCGTCCAACATACGGCCCCCGGGCCACCATGTGGCCCGCGTAAGTCCTCCATCCGGCCCGCGACCTAGTTAAAACTTTATAACACATCAATAGTTATATAACGCGAACAGTATTAAATTCTCCCAATGTCAGTTATTCGATGATCTATCTATCGACTTTGAGTAAAATGTACATGTTTGTTACCTACAAACATGTACATTTTACTCAAAGTCGATAGATAGATTCAACTAATGTACCTACAAAATAAAACTTGAGCGTAACCGCACTGTGCAAGCAAAAACGATGTCAGTCATCTCATTAGGTTTTAAGTTATGCATTATAAGAAAAATAATTAGTAGGTAAAACTGGGGCTTTCTTTTTTAATAAATCAGCTTTATGAAAAATATCGTTTTGATTATATTTAAATCTCACTTTGGCATTGGACATTTCTTTTGGCCCGCTATGGATACAAAAATATCAAACCTGGCCCTCCAGAAGATTATGATGGACACCTCTGGTCTAGCCTTTAATACGTCCGCAGAAATAGGACACAATTAGTGACGAATGTTTTCTAAAAATGTTCGCGCACGACAGTAGTCCACAGCGCGGCAGCTGCACAAGATTGCCGCTCAATGTTTGGACACACCTTTAGAGCTTTAATATCTCTGTAACCAGAAGGTTCCCTCATATGGTCTGATACAAAAAGAAACACGATGATGGGAAGAATAAGTGACTATCGGCTTCGTTAAGCGTCTATTTACACCCGTTATGTAATGTGTGTTTAATATTAAGTCTGAGCATTCCTCTTCTTAGGAGGAGGCGTGGGCGCTTTTTCATTCGTCGTATTTCGTTTCGCTATAGAGTTGTACAAGAATGATCCTCGCGGCGCCCAGACGGTGTCATAGTTGTGTCTGGGAGGGAGTGGGTTCGAGTCCCCGTTGTTGTTAGTGTCGCTCTCAAGGTCCATACTTCGGTGGGCGTATTTCTTTGGTAGTGGGGGAGGTTCCTCTTCTTCTTGATTGGAGTCTGTTGTTCCTGAGATTTTGAAAATAAGGTTATGGTAGATTGACTTCTGGTTTCGGAAAGGCTATTTAACTTTATCAAAAGATTCCATAAAGTTGAATAGCCTAATTCAACAATCAATTGCAGTAGCTCAGTTTTGACGGAAAATTCACTGATTAGTTTTCAAAATCTGAAGGTCTCTTTACTGATTTCTGGTAAAGTAATGCTAGCTTATTAGATAATATTGTAAAGAAATAATAAAAATTATGGCAACAAAACATAGACGAATGGCTAAAACTGGCTCGAAAGTGAAAACTCAATCAAATAAAAGATAGATCAAGTATTTTGTAAGCAGTAGCTCTAAATAAGGCGTTTAATTCTACATAGATTATGTACTACACTACTACATTCTGAAAAGGACAGCAAGTTCTACTTATAGCAATTACTAGGGATAATAATATACCCTCCTTTTTGATCATAGCATAAGCATAATCTGCCTATAATGTTCCCACTGCTGAGACACAGGCCTCCTCTCAGTTAGAGGGAGTGGGCCATCCACCACGCGAGCCCAGTGCGGGTTGGTGGATGTCACATGTTTTCGAATTTTTGGTTCTAGGACATGCCGGTTTTCTAACGATGTTTTCCTTCACCGTTTTGAGAGCAGTGGTGATGAAATTATTAAACTTATAAAATTATTTAAATTATTTAACTTGTAAGTCGGGGCTGCTCTCCTTTTAGGGTAGTTAGGTAAAAACAGAATAAAAATATAACGGAAATTAACTACCACACAATAAGAGCTTTCACTAAATGACAAGTAACTTGCGCGTGCGCACAGTACTACTGTGTACTTACGAGTAGTAACAGATTATTTAGTTTTTGTTTCTTTTTCACTAAACTTCCCGAAGGCGGAGTGAAGATGCCCTGTTAATTCTATGATAATTTATCCTTTATTTCACAAGTTACAATGTAAAACTGTCAAAAAGTAAATTATTCCTGAAAAAGATGCGATGCTACATAGTAAGCATTTAGCATGTTTGTTAAATTTGTTAGAAAATCATCATAAAATCAACAGAGGAAAGCGAAAGCTCTTATCATAGCAAAATAAATAATACTTTGTATAGAAGCGATACTAGGCGTTTCATATTTCAGCCGGTATAAACCTAACTGGTTTAAAATACTATTCAGATTATAAGCGATATCTATCGCTGTAGCGCTCGGTAGCGATGCCGAATTGGTACGCGATATCGCTTTCGCGCTTGGTAGCGATACCACTGTAGTAAGCGACATACGCCAAGTAGTTGCACCGCAATTTTGAACGACATGCTATTTGCGTAGCACACTTGGAATGTAAATCCCTTTTATTTTGACAATTTTATTCATCAATATCCATTGCGTTATTTTTGCCGTCGAGCAGACGAATTTTTCAGTCATACAAAGCAATGGATTTTATTGTACTGTCAAAATGAAAATGGATTGTCATTTTGAGTGTTTTACAACGCGTTTCGAGCAGTGTTTTTTATCGAGTGTTTGTAGTGAGAGGGTCGCTTCTATACGAAATATTCTTAATTTTTCAATGTTTTAATTAATTAAAGGTAGGTAAATAATAAAACACTCACCCATAGAGTCTCGATTCGAGGGTGGTGCGGAAGAGGTGATGAGACTAGTTCGTTGCGACAGACGCCTTTCGCGCTCGACCTCGGCGCGTAGTGGTCGTTCAGTCACCAGCTGATAAGCGAATGCCAAACTATACACTTGAATTTAGAATCTTAGATTTGTAGTCAACTATCTACTTTAGTTGTATGTAGTCAAAGCTGCTTTTTGATCGATCAAAATGGTCCTAAATAAAGAATGGTTGCAATGGAATTTGAACTTTATCGGTTATAACTTATGACGGTCATTGAGTGTTTGTGGTTCCAAAGCTTGATAATATTCTAAGATTCTGAATTCAAGTTTAGTGTGTTATATCACACTGTTTAGTGTACGGGGTCAAAAAACAGGGTTCTCCGAAGTTTTAAAAGATTTGTCTTTTCTCACAGAAATATTTTAATAATGTTAGATGGGCGACCATACTTCATTGTTATTTGCAAAAGTTTACTCGATAGTCTAATGTACCGGAAAATTTACAAAAAAAATCGCATTCGTGTAAGTTTTCAGTACCTACCTAGAATTAATGGCTCCCAAAAGAAATTTGCAGACTAAAGTTGAAATATAATTATAGCCCTTTGTTTGGTGCAATCTATTCAGGTGGAAGAGTGCATATGTACAATTGAGTCTTTATAATGTGTGCACAATTGCACATATCGAAATAATCTATGCTTAATTTTTTCGACGGAAAAAATATTAAAACCGATCAGGCGCCGTGGGTGGTCCGCGCCGTGACAGTTTTACGACCGCGCTTAAATAAACAAACACTCGGATTTCTTTACAATGTCTCAAGTAGTATTGTTAATGTTTTTTGCTACTCGAATAGATTACGAATACGTTTCAAATGGTTGCAGTCTTTGTAAACAACGTTCACTTATCTTTATTACCCGCTTTTGTTATTATTTCTTTTGTTCTTTGTGATAACGATTTCTGATAAAACTACCGTACCAATTCACACGAAATTTTGCAGGGTACATTATGGATAGATAAGTTATCTAACAAAAGCGTTTTTAGAGACAAACATTGAAAACAAAAAATTCAAAAAATCTAGATTTTTTATGATCTAGAATTTCTATTGCTTACGTAACTTTCACCGTACCAAAAAAATATTTTTTTGTTTTATTTTGTTCTAAATGTTGTCTAAAACGATGATACATGTAATATAGAAAAGAAATAAAACACTTACGGATCAGATCCATACAGAAAAACCACAAAATATAACAACTTTCACTGTGACGGGAACTTTCTCTTTTTTGTTTGTTTACACTTTTTTGGTTGGGTCAAAATAGGTGTTATTTAGTGCGAATATTATCTAAAACGATGTAATATTTACTTCAAAATGAAAATATCACCACTTTCCGACGATTTACACACAAAAACCATTAAAAAACGAATTATTACAGCGGACGGGAGTGACATTTGACTGACATTTTACCGCGCGGGAACGTGATTTTCAACATTTTTTTAAAATGTTGCCTATTAATATTTTTGCTTTTAGTCGATTTATTTGACGAGAATATCTATCCGACCATAGACACAAAAATTCACAGACAATAATAGCCATTACAGCGAATACAAATAGAGTTGTAAGCCGCGTGTGTCACTTGTTGCCAATTGGCAACAACGGTCCTTTACCGGTTAAATCTTTTTTTTTCCTGTTTTGCGCCTCATTGAGACGTTTTACGATTATAGTAAAAATTTATGAAAAAATACCAGATTTTTGCAAAAAAAACATGTTTATTTTCGATTGAGGGTGTTTTTTTTTCCACGATTTTCATTTTAAGAGGACGCCAAATTTCTTCCGATCATTATGATCGATCATCATCATCGCGATAGATCATTTAGTTTAAAAGTTACACAGTTTTGATACAATTCTTTTTTATTCCTAAAAAAATATTTAAAAAAATGTTTAATATTTTTTCCGTCTATAAAATTCAGCATAGATTCCCTCATTTCGATATGTGCACATTATTAAGACTCACACTGTATACGGCTACTACCAAAGATGATACTTATAAAATGTAGGAAAAAATATCTAAAGTAGGTACCTAACCAATTAGATAATCCGTTTTACTAAGCCATAAAGCAATAGCATAGTGTTAATTTAACTGTTTTACTTCATTTCTCAAAAACTCTTAAAATAGTCAGGCTGCGTCGAAATATATATAGCAAAAATATTAGGTTGAAATGCGTCAATAACGGCGAGGTGAATAAATTAAAAAAATGACGTCCAAGCAGATAAAAGACCTCTGCGGTTGAAAATTCGTCCACCGCCAGTGTCCGCGATAGTTCTTAACCATAGTGTTTTATCTGCCTGTTGAACAAAAGTTAGAAACATTTTGTGTTACCAAGTTTTAAGCTTAAACGCATTGAATACAGCAAAAAAACAATGCAATCAAAATAAGCATAGAATTGCCTTATTACCCACATTCTATTAACCTTTTTTTTCGTGGGGGTACATGCCTCCTCAAGGATACACTCAACCTGGGGAAAACGAATTGTTGAATTAATTTATTTTATTTTAACTTGACAGCCGAAAATATGAAGCGACATGAGGCCAATGACCGAAACGAGCGCAGAACATATATTTCTCGACATTGAATAATAAAAATGATTATCAGCTGCTTATAGAGCCGCGATGAAGTCTGAGAGGCCGTTGATAACTCTGCACTTTATGCCACTAATAATAAGGTGCATTATTCGTCATTTCTGTGATCCTCTTTTGTTTGAGATGCGGCGAACGAGTGGTTTTGAGTCCTATTACAATTAAAATAAGCTTAATTTGAAGTGTTAAGACGAATGGACTAGTAAAGTAGAAGCCACATTTTTTTGTAATATTTAAATTAATTAATAATATGAAAATATGGCGAAAAGTCAGTCCTATTCTTATTTTGATCACATTGAACACAGTACCATTTTTCTTTGCTGCATTTACGTATACAAATTTTTTTGTGTGTTTTTGTTCCAATAAAATATTTGTATTTTGTATTTGGCTGGTTGTTAGAAGTTAGAGTGCAAAACGTAGCAAAAAAATTTTTCAAGTATTTTTTATATTTTTCTGTATTCTTTGTAAAATACAATAGACGTGGATATATTTAGTAACCTGTTCCGCTTAGCTATTTCTAAAGAGTAAAAAAAAAATCGCTGAAAAAAATCAACACGTGTCGCGCGCTGAACGCAGACTGTGCGCGACTGAGCGCGCGGTTTGGCAACACACCGTGTTCGGGTTCGCGACAAGTCAATCGTCATCCTGAGGACGCCTCGTTGAGAGGTGAAACACGTGTCGATTTTTTTCAGGAGTTTTTTTGGCTCTTTAGATATAGCTAAGCGGAACAGGTTACTAAATATATCCACGTCTATTGTATTTTATAATGGATTTCCGCAAGGTCACGCCTGAATCAATTAACTATCTGCATTCTTTGTGTCAAAAATAAATACCTACTTTTTATTTTGTTAATCGTCGTAATTAACAGTGGCCAAGCCAATCAGGTTAACTTACATTAGACACAATTTTCGTTAAATAACTCACATTCAACACTCAGAAATATATATCATATCGACTGACCTTAGAAATGTGCCTCACCTCTTGCCTCAACTCCCTCAAAGGGGACGCAGAAGGCGTGTCTGTTTGTGTGTTGATGCTGGTGATGCTGTTGTTGTTGTTAGAATTGTTGAGTGTTGTTGTTGAGCTGTTGTTGATGGAGCCGTTCGGGGTTGAATGGGAGGTGTACCATTGACTTCCGCTGGCTTGGGTGCCGACTTCGCTCTGTTGAATAAACAATTACATAGTTTTAATTTAGGTATTTGAAAGCAACACGACTTGTGACTGTGAGGAGCTCGTGGCTTAGTAATAACAGTATTTGAATTTGACCATCTTAACATACCGAGACTCCTCCGTGCCTCGGAAAGCACGTTAAGCAATTGGCTGTCATTCGTGGATCTTTGACAGTCGTTACGGGTCGTCAGAATCCCGAAAGTCTGACAACCAGTCTTACCAAGAGGTATTGTATTACCCAGTTACTGGGTTGTGGAGGTCAGATAGGTAGGCGCTCCATGTAAAATACGGTATTCTGCCGCATCCGGTTAGACTGGATACTGACCCCAACATAGTTGGGAAAAGGCTAGGCAGATTGATAGTATATAATAAGGGGTATTATAACACGAATGTGGGTTTATCATATGATAATAGTATCACATGAGTGTTTTAAAACCTATTTGTGTACAGTTGCATACAAAACTTATCTACACCCATGATATGAATCCTCTATAACAGGTTCTGAAACCATAGGGAGAGTTCTTAGAGTTCTGAGAGGTCTGAGAGTTCTGAGAGTTGTCTATGTAAATTCATGGAAAGTTTAATTGCTGAGTATCTAATACAAAGTACAACATTATAACACTCGTTTGGATGATACTATGGTTACAATGACATTGGCTGTTTTAATATTGGCAATAAGCTAACTGTTTCATAAACTTTTATAGAGGATTTATGAGTACTTCCACTTTGCCCCACCAAGCCGCCCCACTGGTGGGGTAAAATGGAATGCCTAAAATTTTGCAGTGGAATCTGCCCCACTGGTTCGACTTGGTGGAGCAGATTCCACTAGTTTTAAATCTTGTGGATTCTGCCCCACTAGGGTAGGTTTTTTGTATATAGTTAAGTTGTTTCTTATTTATAAGGTAATCAATAGACTGTATTTTGTCATGCCAAATGATGACTAATCTGTGTAATTATAGTTGATTTTATTCCTTACAGCCAATGAATTAGTTTAGTGGCTGTTTGTTTGTATGAGTTAAGTTGTTTCTTTATGATTTTGAACTAAGTATGAAAAACAGTAATGAACCAGTAAGAACAAATTATTGTATATCTGTGATTTTAAAGATTTACTTTAGTGTATTTACTAAGATTTTATTTTATTTGTTACAAATCGCGTTATTATTAATCTGTGATTTACAACCCGATTCCTTCCAGAAACAAATAGTACTTACCTAAATAAAAATGATCAAACAATTATTTTTGTACTTTTATTTAAATACACTACCTAGGTATGTACTAAGTCTAACGTTACCAGTCCCAGTAAAATTTCCAAATAAATATAAAATACGAGCACCTACACAAATTCTAAGGTGCCAACCCTAGTGGGGCAGAATCCACAAAATTTAAAACTAGTGAAATCTGCTCCACCAAGTCTCCACCAAGGCTAATTATTCCTCCAATGAAAAGCTACTTATATCACAGAAGTTGCTTTCCAATGGTTATAAGGATATATAATAAATTACCCAAATCATATAGCGAACTGCCAATCAATCGTTTTAAAACAGCGTTATTCAAATGGCTCATAGAAAAATCTTTCTATTCTGTGAAAGAGTACCTAAATTTTAAAGATTTACACTGACATTTTACTATTATAATTTGACAAATGACTGATATGTTTATTCTTAATTTAATGTACGTTCCAATTGTATTAGCTTCTTATTTTATTTATGTAATTTTGCATGCTAGTTTTAGCGAATTGTTTTAGAACTTGTTAAAAACCCGACCAACTGTAATTCTTGCAAATAAAATTTCATTTCATTTCATTTCAAGAACCAGTGGGGCAGATTCCACTGCGATATTTTAGGCATTCCATTTTGCCCCACCAGCGCGGCTTGGTGGGGCAAAGTGGAAGTACTCGGATTTATAGCATGGGTGTAAATAAATATATTTAAGACATACCTTTCTCAAATTCCTTTTATTCCTTCTACCGGGTGAATTTTGTAGGGTTGCGAAGCGACTCACTACTCCAGTGCTACTATTTCTGAAAACATAAATAATATTTTATTGATATTAATGTTAAAAACCAGCCAAGTGCGTGTCGGACTACACACAATGAAGGGTTCCGTAGTTGGGATGAATTTATCCCAAATACAAACTTAACATTGTAGTTGAAATACATGTTCTCCCATACATTCCAACTGCAAATGTTTGTATGCACAATATTGAGAGATTTACCATGTTATTTTAAGACTTCTTATAGGTTTTCCTGTAATCTATGAGTAAACAGCCATACCTACTGCGTATTTTTGTCAAAATTTTAGGTCCAGTAGTTTCGGAGACAAGGAAGAGGGAATGGTCAATTTACATCGAATTTCTTAAATATCTTTAAAAGTATTTATTTTAAAATTATATAAAAAATATGTTTAAGATCCTCGCAACAAGCCGTTTCATTTAGTATGTCACATGGTACTGTTAGCAAAACATTTTTTTTTTCTTGTTTGTCCCCCAAAAGTGACGCCTATATTCAAAATTCATTTATTTACGTTACACGTTAACACGAAAAACACACCTAAATACCAAACAACTTAATCGGTCCATTAGATTCGGAGAAAATTGGCTGTGACAGACGGACAGAGACACGAGTGATCCTATAAGGGTTCCGTTTTTCCTTTCGAGGTACGGGAACCCTAAAAATTATAATGCTTAAGTTACCAAGAGAATGCTTTACCTTGCTAGAGGGTTAATCGCAGCGTTGAAGCTGAAGAACCGGCCCTTGGTCGATGAAGTTCTGAAATAAATTAAATTCCATGATAGTTTCTATTATTTCTGTTAAAAACAGAAAAAAAAGAGCGAACCTTACAGTAGTCGCATATGACATCTGACATCTTGGCTGACAGTACCAACCTCTCGGAAAATGGGTTGGTACCATGTGACGGCCAACTCTAGCACCGCGCGTGCTAATTGGTCAGATCAAATAGCGCGCGCTTCCCCGGCTTCCTGTTACAGACTTCCGTCCCTTTTCACGAAATCACTCCCACAGATTGCAGGAAAGGAGAGGAAAGATGTTACACATCAAAAACATGCGCAAAATGCCAAGTGCAGCTGCTTTTGAAAGTTTCACCAAACTGAATGTTTCGCGAAACTTTCATCTCGTGGGAAAAAAGGTATTCTACTGTAAGTTACTGAGGTGCAAAATATGTATGGAATTAATACTAAGTTTGGCAGGCAGGTTGTTGAAGTGAAAACTTCTTTAGGCGCATTGAGCATTTTTGAGATGGAACTAAACCATTGATTTCGCGACACTGTTACGACACCAACTTTTGACCATTAAAAAGATATCAACGCTTTGATTACTGCGGTGCCGATTTTTTTTCAAGTTTTCACTTCTCTCGGCACTCCCGGAGTGCCACTGTTTTTTGACGTGATAACGTCTTATAAATCGATGAACGACGGCTGCACGCACGAAAAAGTGTTACGTTCCGCCTGAGCCGAGCGTGCAAGCGAGAGCGCGGAACAAGCGATAGCACGATCGGCCTAAGCGTTCGGCTTGTGACGCTATCCCTGTAGGTATATGTGAACGAAACAAATAAATATAAGCGTACTTACTCAGCGCCAGTTGATATGTCAGATATCCTGTTATTAGAAGTGTTGTTGGATTCTATGTGGAAACTGTCGCGGAATGTGTGCATGCGCAGCTGTACCTCCGGCGAGCCCACTTCTATGTCACAGTTCTGTAGAACAACAATTATCTTGTTTCAGCAAGTTTTATTGTTTCTTTATTTTAGTTGTGACTGCATAATACCCATCGCGAAAATATTTAGGCTGAGATAAATAAACTCAACTTAGCATGTGCTTTGTTTACAGTGCGTTCATTATAACTTGTCCTCAAAGGCAACATACTCTTCGCTGTGAAGTGAAGGTCACTTCACTTCACTTCACAGCGAAGACTGTGTTGCCTTGCCAACAAATATCTCTTTCTCAAGTTTTTTGTTAGCAACACGTTTATTCAAGCTATAGTATAATTTACCTTCCGCCCGTATCGCTGATGCACGTGTTGCTGCACTCTGCGGAAACAACGCAACAAGTGCGCGTGCAACTCTTCGAGCTCGGACGGAGCGCGGCTGCCGTGCACGTCCAGACCTAAGGAAATATTTCAATCCAGTTAAAAGTTTTAAACAAATGTATGTAAATATCAATCCCCTAATATTCTTATGGTACATTGTTTTTCCACACTACCCTGTGTGGGAGCAAGATAAGTTTATGTTTATTTGCTCAAACGAGTGTACAAACAACAAACGATATTTACAATGGATCAGAAGAGAGAGCATTTAAGGTTGAACTAGTCGCGGGCTCGAACTCATTGGTAGGCTTGGTCAAAAAGCACGCTATCTCACCTGGCATCGTGTCCGACAGAGATAGTATCAGTGATGAGCAGTTAGACGCTGGTCTACATGCACAAACTCTAGTTCGCACGCACACAAACACCGTTCAGAACGATTTTAGTAAAACGAGAGCGTAAAAAATTACGAAAGTCCGTTGGAAGGTGGATTTTTATGAAAAAACTACTGCATAAATCAATTACGAATAAAGTTTATTATAATCTTCGACGATTGAGCTTTGCCGGAACGAGCTTTGTTTTGGAGATTTTATACTTCTTTTAACCCTTCAACTGTCATTAACGAGACACAATAGAATTTTAATTGTTATCCGCCTTTATAAGGCTGCTTAACTGGTGATGAGTTATTACTTATTTACTCCCAAAGTTGCGTTAAAATTAGCAGGAAATACGAATCTTTGTTGGCTCATAACTTTTTAATTGCTTTTTTTTTTTACTATTCTGCTTCTGTACAGACAAAATTAATAATAAGACAAAACGATTTCATGTTTTACTTTGGATGTACAATGTGTAACAGTGGAGTAAACCCCCGAAATTTGTATGGAAAAAGTATCGGCTAGTTGCGCCTTAAATGGCTGCATAGAACGACATCCATGAAACAAACCACTATTTATTACAGTTTCGTCTATTCTCATCTGTGTCCGTAATACTTCAATTTTTTTTTTATCACGTCTATTCAGAAAGAGCTAGTTTATTCTTCGTAAACAGGGACTAAAAGTGATTTAATTTTGGAGTGGATATTGTTAGTAAAAGTTCCGATCACAAAAGAGATCAATCACGAACGTTGTATGAACAAGTAACAGGCTGTATGATAGATAAAGTAAACGGCGAGCGAGCCAAAAAAAAAAAAAAAAAGTTTGTGAAAAAATTAAAAACGCACGAAATGCATTTCGCCTTCGTTCGCAATTGTTTACTGAAATTCGAATTTTACTTATTTTTATAAAAAATTAGTTTGTCTTCCAAGTAGTGAGAATGAAATAAATAAACGTAGGTACTATTCTTATTCATTAAGTTGCACTTATTTTTTTAAACAAGGTGAAAAAAAGTAGTGTCCACCTCAGGATTCTACTCTAGAATCCTGCGCTCCGCTCTGGATTCAAAGAAACACTCGCCTTTAAAATAGTCGTTTGCTCCCTCGGAACACAATCTACTATTTTGCAATCCTAACTATGGATACAATTATAAAATAAAAACAGAAAAAATCCAAATACATCTGCATCCTAGAAAAATACGAACCGATTGTGCTTTTTTGCTATTGAAAACCCATGTGATCGTAAACATTATTGAATTTGAAACTATTTTTGTCGACGATCGATTGTAGACAAATAGTCCCGAAGGCCAAAATCACTAAGAGAGATCGATCATTAATGCCTTACCAACCTTCAAGAGCGGTATCTGGTCTGCGAAGAGATCCTTCAGTTCGGCGAGTAAAGGACCGTGATCCGAATGTCTCATTCATCAAGAATGCGCGCTCATACTTCACTATACCGTCTTCTACAATACATCTGCTTCAAAAGTGCAATTCGTGCACACCGTTCTGGTGCAGCGTCACTTCTTGAGCGGATAGGCTGTACCATATTTTTTCGATGATCGATCGTAGAAACAAATCGTATATGAGGTACTTACCAGTGACTGTTAGCCTGTATCATCCCACTGCTATGCAAAGCCCTCCCCCCATCATTTCCAGCTGTTTCTGTCCAGGGCTAGTGTGGACTGTTGCTATATTTTTTCCCGTCATTAATTATGGGGTACTTATTTTTTATGTTGAGAGGATGAATGAAAGGCGACTAACAAAATGTATTTACAAGGCAGATGTGCAGACGGGAGGACATATACTAACCTTATTGGTGATGTTCTTCAGAAAGGTCAGGTGCGTAGTACTCGCAACCAGCGTGCGTGTATAACCAGATGTATGAATGTAAACGAGGCAAAAGGAGTATGTAAGGATCGTAGCAGGTGGCGTTCTGTAGTTTCTGCCTAGCTTCGTGGGAAGGCGTGAGTTTATGTGTGCTATTTTTATAATGACTTACCAAATTTCAACAATGGTATCTGGTCGGCGATGAGGTCCTTCAGTTCGGCGAGTAAGGGCGCGTGGTCCGGATGTCTCGTTTCGTATGAAGGCGTTAGGAATGCACGCTCGTAGTTCACTATGCCACCTTGTACTGCAGGGTCCAGGATGCCTGTGAGATAATACAACAATATTGGAATATCAAAAAAAAAAACAGTGGCACTCCAGGAGTGCCGACAGAAGTGAAAACTTCAACAAAATCGTCTTGGTGGAAGAAAAATATAGGTATAGAACATTGGTCCGTAACCTTATCTAAAGAAGAACACAATCGAGTTTACAAAAAAAAAAACGTCCAAAACCTTTAAAGTAAAAATAATTGCATAGAACATTGATCCGTAACGTAACATTAATAAAGAGAACAATCGCGTTTACAAAAATGAGGTGTCGGTAGCGGTGTCGCGATTTCAACTGTTTTTTCCCATCTCAAAAATACCCAACGCGCCTAAAGAAATTTTCACTTCAAAAAAATATTACCTACGTACTTTTACAGGGCTGCTTTACAAGAAGCCGGAAAATTCGAAGTTTATACTTTCAAAGATCATTGAAAGTCGTCTGTGAGCCCCTTCACTGACTCACCACTAAACTGGGCGGATGCTGGTTGATGAACGAAATAGAATAATATGTTGTTCCAAGATAGTTCCTATATTCGCTATTTACTGTAGCGGAGCTAGAGCTGAACTGACTGACGTGATCTGATGAACTACTGACTATGGGCTAAACGCTAAACTCGCTCCTTTCATACAATTAAATCACGGTCGCACACAAGCGCATTACACAAACACCAACAACAGCGCCTTCGTATTGGTCGGAAAATAAGGGTGGCGATCCGGCCGGAGAACTGCAGGTGGGTTTATCCCGAGCGCTATGCGGCCGGGGGTGTAAGATATGCAAGCGGGTTTATCCCGAGCGATATTTCTACAGGTAGAGGCAATGCTGGCATGGTGTAAGAACTGCAGCCGGATTTTTCCTTAATGCTATTTCTGCAGGTCTATACCATCCGCTGTTCCTAGCATTACAATTTTACTAACATTAATATTTATACAAATCTACGATTATTCATAACAGTCTTGACTATTTTCTTAATGTCCCTCGGGTATCATCGGATTTCCGAATACAAACGAATGCTAATTTCCATGTTCATCAATTATTAGATTTATCGTGTATAATCATTTGAATTCAGAACTAAGTACTTTATTGTTGTTTTGTTTTGATTTCCGTGTGAACCACATAGAGCTGTAAAACAATTTTCCTATCTGTCGTGCCTACAACTTTAGCAGCTTTTCTCCCATTATAAAAATAAATTACATGAAGTTAAAAGAGTATTAACAACTCTTTATACTTCCAAGTCGATTGAGAGCGTCCGTTCGGCACCAAGTGCAAAGGGCAACTGATAGAAATACGACAACTGACGAAACACGAAGTTTGCCGAGGGACATTAAGAAAATAGAACAACAGTACATAACTACGATTCTATAGTCGCGAATCTCTATATCTAATCTATTCTATTTTAACTGTATATGTTCTTTGAACGGTCAGACATGTGTATCATGTTCACTTTCGGTTACTTAGGATACAAAGATCAGAAATCGATTGACAAATACAATTAAAAGATTAATATTATGCAATGCATATGATTAAAGGCTCCGTTACATTTTGATACTATTTGGGCCATTCTGAACCAAATATAATATCTCTAAATGCCGAGAAGCAATAGACCTCTGTCTATTGCCCACAACATTTTACCATTTATGATATAACTGGCTAAATGGGGCGCAAATCTCTTAATTTGCGCCCCATTTAGCCAGTTATATCTTTATAGTCAGTCTTCTCCCTAATGCTACAGAAAATATCCTAAGTAGAAAAAAACCCAAAAACATCATCAACCTGACCCATGTTCAGCAGCTGTTGTGCTAGCGATCACTAAAAATATGACAGTAGTAACAAACACTTGAAAATACAACACCGAAAAATTTTATGATAAATCCTATACTAGTAAATGAGCAATATTTGTTTTTTTTTTTTATAACGTTCTCGAATACAGCTCTGATGTTTTCGATGAAAGTTGCAATATAGCTATGGTTTTCGGGGCGAAAAATCGATATAGCTAGGTCTCATATCTGGGAAAAATCGTTTTCTCCATATTTTCACCCGAGCAGAGCTCAGTCGCCCAAAGTTTAGAACAAAATTAATAACATGGCAGCATGGAATTAGGTATGGACTTTCCTATACTATTAAATGAGCATTCTCTATTTTCAACAGAGCAGAGCTCGGTCGCCCAGGTACTATTAAATGAGCAATATTTATAATCACGTTCTCGAAAACGGCTTTAACGATTTCGATAAAAGTTGCAACATAGGGTTTGCGAGGGCGAAAAATCGATCTAACTAGGTCTTATATCTGGGAAAATTCGTTTTCTCTATTTTCACCCGAGCAAAGCTCAGTCACCCTGGTACTGATATTCATTTATGTAAATTGGTTTAAAGTAGTAAGTTATGTTTTAAAACTAGATGAGATCGGTGTTCCCTATCCGACTATCTCAGATTAAAGTAACACATACCGCTTAGCCTCATGGTAAGAGGATGTAACGGCGCATCAGGAGCCCTGGCTTCTATGATCAGTGACCTTAGTCTTCTGTTGGTGTCCTTTAACGCTTCCACTGCAGCTGTTATCGGCGACACTTCGTATGTACGCTGTGTCTGTACTGGGAACCAGCGAAGAATGCCTGGGAATATAAAGAAGAGGGTTAAGATTTATATTTTTATCTATCATCATCATTTCAGCCGAAAGACGTCCACTGCTGGACATAGGCCTCCCCCAAGCACCGCCACTTCGACCAATTCTGTGCTTTCCGCATCCAGCGGATTCTTGCGGCCTTCACAAGGTCATCGGTCCATCTTGTGGGAGGCCTTCCAACGCTACGTCTTCCGGTACGTGGTCGCCACTCCAGAACCTTTCGACCCCATCAGCCATCCGTTCTGCGAGCAATATGCCCTGCCCATTGCCACTTAAGTTTGGCAATTCTTCGGGCTATATCGGTTACCTTTACCGGTTACCGGTTTTATCTATATTTCTATACTAATATTATAAAGAGGAAAGATTCGTATTTTTGTATGTAACGAATAAACTTAAAACTACTGGACCGATTTGAAAAATTCTTTCAGCAATGGATAGCTACATTATCAACGAGTAACATAGGCTATATTTTATCCCCGTACTCCCACGGGAATGGGAACTACGCGGGTGACACCGCGTGACGTCCGCTAGTAGATAATAAATGTGGTAAAAGTTACTTAAATTTTGGTATGAAGATTTAACTTAATTTTGAGTGGTTGCGGTTTCAAGTCCTGACATGCACCAATAAGTCAAAGCATTTATTACGATTAAATCATTTAAAGGCTCTTTTGAATAGTCCAGGAGTCCATCAGTTAGTTCGAAATTTAAAAAAACAGGTTGGTCGAAAGAAACCTAGATGAAGATAGTGCCGTCCACGAAAATGCGCTCCATTCCGCTCCGCTCCGAACTAAAGTACAGCTTACAGTACAGTAATCGCAGTGTAAAATACATGCGATGAGCAAGTGACTAATGCTCATTGTTTGTATGAGCAAACGAATAAAAAATACGGGTTTTATTAAAAATACTGATAGATCAGTCAGCTTATTATACAAGCTTAGTTATTGTTAACCCTAAACCTGAACAATTTTACTCATATAAAAATCATATCAAACGTATGGAGCAGCTGATATTTTTTTTTTCGATTTCAAGTTTCTGGTACACGGTGTGACCGGGTTTTCAAGACCAAATTTGGCTTTGCTAATAATCAGAGAGCTCACGAAAGATAAGAAAATTGGTCTGTGTCGCTGTCGCCGGATACGGATATGCTCTTAAAACAGTCAAGAAAAACATCGTGAAAAAACCTAGAACAAAAAATCGAAGACATGTGACATCCACCAACACGGACCGGGCCCGCGTGGTGGATTACGCCCCATTCCCTCTCATAGAAAGAGGAGGCCTGTGTCCCAACAGTAGGAACATTATAGGCTGATATGTTGTCGCTAGATACGGTGAAGAGGACTATATAAAAATTGTTCGTAATGTTGAAGGCAAAATGAAAAGCAAGAAAATTCGTTTATTTGCGGATAATAAGTACAGTGACCCCTTTTTCTGCCGGGGTTGCGGGGATGTCCGAAAGGGTTACCGTGGCCCCTGGCAATATAGGCAACTGAAGGAACACGGGTGGGTTTTAGTCAGTAAGAGTCTGACACGCCCTCCCGCTCCACGCAGAGCGGGAGAAGTTATTTGATAGTTTCCCACCCAAAAAAAAGAAAAAGTGACCCCTTTTTAGTTTAAGGTTAACAAAAACTAAGGTTGTATAGTTTACCTGGTAACTTTTCGCTTATTTCCAGTTCCGTCCTTTCGAGCCATCGAGTAGCGAATTCGTTTTGATTTGATAAATCATCGGTTGAACCATCCAGGGACTCTTCTGTAAACAAACAAGTATTAGCATTATTTACTTCCTGTAATTTAATAAATGATAAAATGATAAATGATTTTATTTCTGTAAGTAGGTTTGTACAAACACTTTTACACGTCAATCATATTTTAAAACTAGATGAGGTCGGCGTTTCCTATCTGGCTACTCTGAGAAGAAAGGCCGAAACAAACTCACGAGGTCTCAGTCTCTTTTAAAGTCCAGACATAATCTTGGTCAAATCATGTGAAGGCCATGTGTCTGAAGTGGTCTTTTGAGGAAAGCACCACACAGATTGAGAGGGCCTGTCCAGTCAGTGCACGCATTTGTCAGTTATCGTGCAGCTCAACTCAGAATTTAAGGAGCTCAACGATTCGACGAACAATACCAAAAAAAGGACATTTGGGTAGGCCACTTAATTAAATTACTCAAACTGTCAGACCATGATTAGAACTAACTGAGAAAAAATTAAAAACAAAACAAAAAGGAATGACCCACATAGTCTTCACATTCACAATAATTAGCATAATAAAATACTTTAAAAGTAAATATTCATGTCATTATTTATATAAAATTCATTAATGTCAATGTGTATATAAAAACCCGGAAATAATCTTGGTCAGAGCATTTCATTTGAGGACCATGTAGATTTGTGTCTGAAATTTACAACAGAATAGAATAACATTGTTTTCCTTAATCAAACAATTTATTTTAATTAAAACAATTACAGTCACTTTTAAACTGTCAAGGAGTCAGGCAGTCAGAAAGATGAAACTAGTTGCCCATTCCAAAGCGTAGTAGAAATGGAGAAAGAACGGGCAAGATTCCTTGTCGGCAAATTATCGATTTGTATAATAATATTGAATGTTAATTTTCGTGATAATTGATTATTTATTTGTCTAACAAAGGATGGATTGTGTGAAAGAGGAAATCACTAGAAAGGACAAAGACATGCTGCTTCAACCACAAATAAATTGGAATAACGGCAGGACGATGGAGTCATGGAGGTGATAATGAAAGAAAGTTTTATTGAAGTGAAAACTTCTTTAGGCGCGTTGGGCATTTTTGAGATGGGAAAAAACAATTGAACTCGCGACACTGTTACCGTTACATTAAAAGTATTTCCTGCATAATAAAATTGTTCAAATTTTCCCTTCTGTCGGCACTCCCGGAGTGCCACTGTTTTTTTTTTTAATGTATTACCTACGAAAAAAAGGAGTTTATTCCACCCAACTAAGGCACACAAATAGTGGCGAAAGTCCCTTGTACATATTTTAATGCATTTGGATATTTTGAGGGATGGTGCGATTCGTCCTGTTTAGCTCCATCTCTTTCTCGCACAGTAACAATGATAACTCTAACTAATGCCGGGTACAGATTAGTGAAACGTAACATGAAATTTAACAAAGGCGCCGTCTAAATTAATGCAATGGAACATTTATTTTCTCCCAATTTTTTTCTGTGTTTAGACCATTGATGAATCGATGGTTTAGACCGTGAGACGCATAAAGAAAAACATAAAGCTCTTGTGAGCTTTATGTTTTTCTTTATGCGTCTCACGGTCTCTGCAAATAAACGTATGTATATTCTTTTCTTTTATGAAATGTAACATATCAACTATAGTTTGACCAATACCGCTGTACCGCGCCTTAGGAATACGCGGCGAGGCGGGGGGCAGTGTTGACCAATGAGCGGCGGGCGGGACGCCGTGCGCCGAGAGCGACGACGAATTAGCGGCCTGCACTGCTCCCCCGTCTCGCCGCGCGCCTTCCTAAGGCGTGGTACAGCGGTATTGGTCAAACTATAGCCGAATTTATTACAACGTCTGTTACATTTCACCAATCTGTAGCCAGTATTACAACTTCATAGTACGGCACTTGGAAGCCATCTTCATTTTATCAATGGTAAACTTACCTATTCTATGAAAAGGCCTGGAAAACTCAAACTTGTCGACGTTATTATGCTTGTAGTACTGTAGTATTTGTTCCGCGATGGGCTTCCCGGATAGACGCTTCAGTTTGTCACCCATCACTGGTTCTACAGCGTTTATTTGTAGGTCTGTTGTTGTTGTTAAGGTTAATATACAAATACTGGTGGTTAATAAAACGTATAGCGCTAAAACATAACACGATATGTGTACAAAGCATCTAGCGTTTGCTAGAAATATATTACTTCAACAAACTAAACGTCCAAAAGTCTAAACGTGCACAGCGGAGCCAGAACGGGATAGCAATATAGTTTTATAGTCTGTCAAAGCGCGTCGGGTGAACTCAGGCGGCAGTAAGTGCGCGTCGTCTGTTATTAATATTTCGCGTAGTTTCAGTTGTTTGTAAACACAACGGGCGCTTGCGAATCGCGATCTTGTTTAGTCTTTTCTAAATTGTAATTTTAACTTTTAAATAATAATTGTCTCACAAAACTTTTATAACATTTAATACATTTTATTATAGATAGTCCTAAGCCTGAAAAGTATGAAGGAAAGTTCATTGATTTCTAACGCTTCATGACAAAAAATATTATATTCTTTCGTGTACAGCGCGTTGCAAGATCCGCGCATCATTAAGTCCGTCTAGCGTGTTGGTAAATAAAATGATAACGTCTCCGCGTTGAGTCTGCGGCCGAGTTTTGTAACAACGTGTTATAATGATAGCGTATAAAATAACGCGCTGGAAAAAAATATTTTAGTCTATAACAAGTCTATAATTTCTAGCAGTTTTGAACATTACAACACGTCAGTAATCTCCGAAGGACGCAGAGAGGTACACTTAATAAAAGTTAAAAAAAAACAGGAAATAACTTTCCTGGTTTTTGCCAACGTATAATTTTTTTTATTATTTTTTTTTTTTTATTATATTCGGGAAACTTACAGCTAACTTACACAGTGTTCTTAAATTATATAAAATTGAAGGCCATTTACTAGTTTCCACTGATAAACACGTGACATAAAAAAGTGAAAAAAAAAGGTCGGTACAAAATACCCATTAAACATAAATTAGGAAAAAAAATAGCACACGATAAATTACAAACTAAAAATCAGTTTTGCTAACAATTACTTTTCCGTAAAGAAGCTTTGACAGTAATAAGGATTTTTTGCGGATGTTTGATACTGGATGCAAGTTAGAATATTCATAATTTCATAGATATGTTACATGACGACGTCCGATATGTCGCACTACAATAAAAAGTCACACATCAATTACTCGGCCGTATCACTAAGAGCGAATTTCGCCGATAAAACTAAACGCGATCAGCACATCTAAAACGCGTTCAAGAACTGTCAGTGTCATCATAGTTGTGAAATATTGACACTGACAACTCTTGGCGTGATATGAAATTCGCCCTTAGTCTACGCCTCGGGATGCAACTGAAGCTTACGTAAGTAAACGAGACAATACTAAAAAGGATACACTGTCCATCAGACTCGGTTATCTCCGGTCCGGGTGGGTCCAACTTCGGCAGCACTTCGGCATCCGGCCACTCGTCTAGAAGACGGTCCTTGAACTCTTGCAGTTGCTCGTATTCGTTACCGCGGTAGATGTAGCCCTGGAAATAAGTTACGTGTCATTGTATTGTACTTTAATAGCGACGAAAACTGTCAAATTAGTACCGCGTAGATGGCGCTAAGTGTGTGTTACTTTCATTCAGCTGCCAATGGAGTTTATTGCAAAAACTTTTCTGTGAGATGGTGCGATGGCGGTGTGAAGTGTTTTGTCTTGTCGCTGATTGGTCGCTCTTCGTTCAAGATCACCTTGACAAGTGACAAACACAGCGCTCTGTCGCGGCTAAGTTTCCAGCAAACGACCCCATTACAGTCCGGCCGTCGGGAAAATCTGTTCTTGACATCTGTCCGTTTCATACTAACGAATTTGTCTTGCGAATTTGATCCTTATTTGTACCAGAAATTGTCCAACTGACAGGTGTCAAGAACGCATTCTCTCGATGGCTGGACTGTTGAATAAATAAGAATACCTACAAAATTTTACAACAATTTTTTTTGTAAATTAACTCTTCTTATATTCCTCATAAACTTGGCCCGTGTCATTCACATACAGAAACCATCTCTTGTATCGAATCATTGATTGATATGGCTTTTGCTGTCGTTATTTATGTTTTTATTGGGCATTCTACCTCTTTCTTGATCCTAGGCAAATTATTTCAGAGTTTTAGAAACCAATGGAGCAGGGAAAAGGGTTTGTAAAGTCTACGGTCAAAGCAAAAATAAAATAATAATATTGCTATGCTCCTTACACACTCTTTTTGCTTCGTTTACGTTCATACACGCACGCCGGTTGCGAGTACTACGCATTTGACCTTTCTGAAGATAATCACCAATTAGGTCACTATATGTCCTCCTAGGGCGTCCCCTCACATCTGCCTTGTACACACGGCTACACATCAAGCTATAAATTTCCAGTATAAGCTGACCTCGCATTGTATGAAAATGTTTTACAATGCGAGATCAGCATAAACTGGAAATGTATAGCTTGATGTGTAGTCGTGTGTACCTAATACCTTTTGTTAAATAAGTTTTAAATTTGTTTAGCGCTAAACGCATTTAGTCTTTCTTTCTTTTTCGTGGTGAATGACTAACCTGGTGTCAGTTTTTATGCCGCCTATGAGCCTCTGACTTGGCTTCACACGCCGTCGAGAAATATATCTCAGGCATGGCCGGTTTCCTCACGTTTTCCTTCACCGTTTTTGAAGCAAGTGATAATTATACAATACGCACATGAATCCGAAAAGTCAGAGGTGCGTGCCTTGGGTTCAAACTTGAGACCTGGGACTTGGCAGTTCGACGGTCACACCACTAGGCTATCACTGCTGTGATTTTCTTTTCGCATTTAGTGATTTGTGGTGAAGAGACTATATCGTAAAAAAAGTAGGTAAATAACAAAACACAACTCACATAGGGCGTCCTCAGCAACTCAGGAAATCCCTTCCCATGATACACAACTCTATAATATCCTGGATGTGACCTCGGTGTCCTTAACATGGCATCATACAAACTCGCTAGTTGAGTATGTAAGTCCGCTAGAGGTGCGTACCCTAGCGCTTCCTCTTCATAGACAGTAACTAACTCTTTGACTATTTCCACGGCTAACTCCCATTGACGGCCCTTGTTCAAGAGGTCAGCTATCTCGTAGTATAGGTCTTCCTGGGGAATAATTTGTGATATTTAGATTTATGGATTCAAATTACAAAGATTTTTGAAGTGAAAACTTTTTTAGGCGCGTTGGGTATTTTTGAGATGGGACTAAACAATTGAACTCGCGACACCGTTACCGACACCTCATTTTTGTAAACGCGATCGTGCTCTTTATTTATATTACGTTACAAATCAATGTACTATGCAAGTATTTTTACTTTAAAGGTTTTGGAAGTATTTTTTTATGTAAACGCGATTGTGCTCTTTATTTAGATAATCTTGTTCAAGTTTTCACTTCTGTCGGCACTCCCAGAGTGCCACTGTTTTTTTTAAGGTAATTTTAAGAGCGTTAGTTCTAAAAGTTGGCAACGCCGCAAATTGCAGTCGAATATTTACCTGTTTTGATTAATTTGGCAATATTACTGTATGGAAATATGAAATATCGATAACTACTAATAATGAATTGAAATTATAACACTGAATTAATGTTGTAACCGTTTTAGGTGTAGAACATTGATCCGTAACGTAATTTAAATAAAGAGTACAATAGCGTTTACAAAAAAGAGGTGTTAGTAACGGTGTTGCGAGTTCAATTGTTTTTTCCCATCTCAAAAATGCCCAACGCGCCTAAAGAAGTTTTCACTTCAAAAAAATATTCTTTATTTAAATTTCGTTTAGAGGTTGGCTGTTGACCGCGTCGCCACGCCAACAGCCGGACTAATCCGCCGCATTAGATGTTTCACATCAAAAATATTTGTCATCCATTTGCGACGTTGCCCACTTTCAGAATGCAAGCTCTTAATATTCTATATTCCCACATACCTTGAGTTCTCTATGTGTAGTGTGACTATCATGTTGTATGTTAGGATGCCTCAGTCGCGGCGGCAGTGTGTCGTGGCTCCACGCTAACAGTTTGGCGTGCAGGCGGAGAGAGAGACCTGCCTCCGCCCATTGTTGAGCCGCGTGGTGCATTTTAGCTAGTTTGTGGACGTAACTGCAAGAAAATATAATTAGTTCAAAATATAAAATGAAATCAACCATCAACCAATTTTTAATTTATATGGTATACATAATGAGTATTCTATTCTAAACGAAGGGCTTGTACAGCGTGTGATTTAATGTTTCAGAGTTTTTAAATTTAACCAGTAAAAAATTATGATGAGTTTTTTATGGCTACTTACCTTCTCTTATTAGGTTAACTATTCCCACCGGAATGTTGAATAGTAATAATAAAATAGCTGTATTTTTATGATTAAATGTCAACTAAATGTTTGACTACTTTCATATTACAGTCTTGGACTTTTAATAGAGATACTCTGCATTTTTGTATAAAACTCTATGACTTTTTAAATGTTTATGAATTCAAATTTGGAATAACGATGACACCGAAATGATTGCCAGTATGTTTCAAAACTGCATAAAAACTTTTTCTTTGATTCATTACTAATTTGATGCCTGATACCTTACATAGAAATGCACAGTGGTTTGAATTAAGAGTCTTGAAGTGTAGTTTATTATTGTTATAGCGTTTTGCGTAAAAGCTTATAAATTAAAATGATGTGTGATGAACAGAGATCGGAATTGGGTGTGTGAAAATATCTAAAGTTTGCAGCGAGACATATCATAGAACTGTTACAACCACTTAAGTTAACCGGTTTTGAATTGTACCGGTTTATTTATGGTTTTTTGTTTTACATGTTCTTTACCTTTGAAAAACCGAACTATAAACATAAGCAAGCTGCTAATACAGTTTTAAATTAATTTTTGTTTTGAACTTTTCCGGTTCAAATTCGGTTTTTTAGTTCTACACCTAATTCCGATCTCTGGTGATGAATGATGAATGAACTAGTTCACAAAACAGTAACTCACCGTATATACATGTGCGGCCTCTCAATCTGCTGGTAGAAGTGCAAGACGCAGGTGGTGAGATGCATCCTGTGCGGCGTGGCGGAGCGCGCGGCGGCGGCGCGGTACTGCAGCAGCGCGTCGAGCTGGCGCGCGGCGGCCGCCACGAGCGCGGCGGCGGCGGCGCGCAGGCCGCCGGGCGCCGCGCCGCACAACGCGCCGCACAGCGTCACGAAGCGCGCCCGCCACACTGTGTCGCCGTAGCCGCGCTCGACCAGTACGTCCACCTTGTCTATCATCTCGCTTTCCAGTTCTTTTAGGGGGCTTTCGTCTGTAAAATTAATAAATCATGACTTTTAACTTAAAAAAATATTATCACCGATTTGTGGTAAAAAACAATATTATTCCGGCTCTGCGAACTTCAAACGATCGACAAAATTAGCGAATGTTACAAATTTGTTTAACGCTAAATGTATTTCGTGGTTTGTGGTAATACTGTAAGCAAGCTTCGAACATAACATCCAACTTTTTAATAGACCTGCCAATATTAATAAAAAATATTTACTTTTTTCTTGAATTAAATTGTAAGGTCAGACGCAACTTTCACATTATGAAAGCCTAGTTATTTTAACAGTATAAAAACCAGTATTTATCTATATGAATATATTATGTGATTCATTCTAATATTTATCGACTCTTATAACAAAACTAAATAAGCGTTTCTTAAAAATTTCTATAGTACCCAAAAACTTCTTACAGCGAATCAATTTTCACGCTTCTCCCTTAAAACCTAGGCCTATTTTTTGATATTCCAATAACTCATGACATAAAAAAGTGCCATAAAGAATATAAAAAAAATGTTGACTAATTAAATAATTATGCAAAAATCCGCGAAATTTCGCGGGTATTCTGGTAAAAACAATACACAATTATTTACTCACTAGTTTCTCCATGCAATACACTATGACTGTACTCCGTCTGCATCATATCGAAGAACAGCGGTATCGTTGTGTTGCGAACTTCTTCATCTCGTAAGAAGGATACCTCTAAGAATGGACCCACTAGGCACGGGATGAATGAACGCTTGTGATGGTCTGTGGACAATGTTGGAACATGTTAGGGAATATTTTGATTGGAAGTCGTTGTTGGATTTTCAACCCTCAGCGCTAAGCCTAGCGTTGAAAATCCAACAGTGCACTTTTATTTAGGGATTCATTTAATTGATAATGATAATGTTTATTGCAATAAAAATGATTACATATGTTACAAATACAGTAATATGGAACGACATAAAGTGCATTGGGTATTATCTCCTGGCTCCCAAACTAGGTTGCCTGTGACTTGGGGACCAGTGATTCCATAAAGGTATACATAGATGATCAAAATGTTTTAAAACAAACAAAAAACTGCTTTCACCAGTAACATAGTGAACATAACAATACAATTATTTTTATGTGTTTTGAAACAAGAAAAAGTAAAAATAAATTGGTAAAAAAACTGTAATACGTAATTGAGTGAGAGTGAGTTAGTTAGTGAGTTAGAATTGTCACTTAGTGAAGGTGAAAAAGGACATAACGGGTCCGTTGGTAATTCGTCTGCGTGTATTTTGCACTAGCTGTAGCCCGCGACTTCGTCTACGATCCAGAATGAAAAGTAGGCTATCTATGTCCTTCTCCAGGTCATTAAATTTGGAACATGGGTGGACACCCATGTGCCAAATGTCATCCAAATCCGTTCAGCTGTATTAGCGTAAAAGCGTAACAAACAAACTCACTTGCCTATTTATAATTTTAGTAGGCATGGATTTCATAAAAAATGTCCAGGAAGAAAAGTAGGCTACTTAAAACTGTTAAATTTCATCATCATTGTTATTGTTTATTGTTAATTAAAACGGTAACACCAATTACATTAATTAACAAAGAAATTCATGAACAGGTATAGTAAACAAAAATATTTCAAATATTATCATATAATAGAGGACAACCTAGCATACTTACTCTCGCAAAACATCAGACATACACGCATAATTATGCTCCATTCATCAGCAAACAAATCACATTTAGGATTGGTGGTCAGGAGGGCGTTTAGCATCCTTAATGTACGACACACAGGGGACTCAGCTCGGGCGACAGTTTTAGATAACGGCGGCGCAAACAGATCGCGTCGACGGCTTTGGCGATGCCCGATGTATTTATCGGGAACGAATAGCCGACAGAAAAGATCATGTAGTTCGGGACTGTCAATGCGTCCTCTAAGAGTTTTGCAGGCTACTGTGAGCTGTAGAAAGCCTCGTCGAACCTCCAATGAGTTGAAGCCCAAAACTCCTAGGAGGTAATTAATAGGGTACATGTAAGGAAAGAAGTAAAACGTCTTTTTATACAGAAATCTCAGGAAAGTTTCATAGATCAGTTCAGTGGTTTAGGCGTGAAAAGTAATGGAGAGTTACTTTCATGTAGCATGATTACTTGAATCTTCAACTGCGTAGGAGAACGACTTGGTGTTCACGAACAGTTTTGACATTATACCTACCGTATACCATATGCGTACACGCGGCAGGCGCGGTCATAAAACGTGGGAGCAAGATTAGACTAGACTTGAGTAAACATTCACTGGTTGTCCCGCTCGCACTTTTTATGACCACGACTGTCGCGAGGAGCGGCGGTTAGTATAGTATGTCGATAAGTGGAATATGGAGTTTAAGAAATACCTAATCCGTAGTCTTACCCAAGCTGTACCACATCTCGCTGAGACACTCGGCGACGCCTCTCCTCACATCGCCGTACAACACGCTGAGCCTCTGTTTCCTCGCCGCTGGTAATGTTTCTAGTTGAAATGGTGATGACGTAGCTACAGATGATGTCTTACCCAAACTGTACCACATCTCGCTGAGACACTCGGCGACGCCTCTCCTCACATCGCCGTACAACGCGCTGAGTCTCTGTTTCCTCGCCGCTGGTAATGTTTCTAGTTGAAATGGTGATGACGTAGCTACAGATGATGTCTTACCCAAACTGTACCACATCTCGCTGAGACACTCGGCGACGCCTCTCCTCACATCGCCGTACAACGCGCTGAGCCTCTGTTTCCTCGCCGCTGGTAATGTTTCTAGTTGAAATGGTGATGACGTAGCTACAGATGATGTCTTACCCAAGCTGTACCACATCTCGCTGAGACACTCGGCGACGCCTCTCCTCACATCGCCGTACAACGCGCTGAGTCTCTGTTTCCTCGCCGCTGGTAATGTTTCTAGTTGAAATGGTGATGACGTAGCTACAGATGATGTCTTACCCAAACTGTACCACATCTCGCTGAGACACTCGGCGACGCCTCTCCTCACATCGCCGTACAACGCGCTGAGCCTCTGTTTCCTCGCCGCTGGTAATGTTTCTAGTTGAAATGGTGATGACGTAGCTACAGATGATGTCTTACCCAAACTGTACCACATCTCGCTGAGACACTCGGCGACGCCTCTCCTCACATCGCCGTACAACGCGCTGAGCCTCTGTTTCCTCGCCGCTGGTAATGTTTCTAGTTGAAATGGTGATGACGTAGCTACAGATGATGTCTTACCCAAACTGTACCACATCTCGCTGAGACACTCGGCGACGCCTCTCCTCACATCGCCGTACAACGCGCTGAGCCTCTGTTTCCTCACCGCTTGTAATGTTTCTAGTTGTAATGGTGATGACGTAGCTACAGATGATGTCTTACCCAAACTGTACCACATCTCGCTGAGACACTCGGCGACGCCTCTCCTCACATCGCCGTACAACGCGCTGAGTCTCTGTTTCCTCGCCGCTGGTAATGTTTCTAGTAGTAATGGTGATGACGTAGCTACAGTGGATGTCTTACCCAAACTGTACCACATCTCGCTGAGACACTCGGCGACGCCTCTCCTCACATCGCCGTACAACGCGCTGAGCCTCTGTTTCCTCGCCGCTGGTAATGTTTCTAGTTGAAATGGTGATGACGTAGCTACAGATGATGTCTTACCCAAACTGTACCACATCTCGCTGAGACACTCGGCGACGCCTCTCCTCACATCGCCGTACAACGCGCTGAGCCTCTGTTTCCTCGCCGCTGGTAATGTTTCTAGTTGTAATGGTGATGACGTAGCTAGCCTTGCGCCTGCTTCGAACCATGTTCGGCATAGTGAATGGATAGCTGTTAGTGTTTCTGTGTCGGATTCGTCGGTGGAATGGAGGCGGTCGCGGAGCGTTGTGGCTAGTAACCTGCAATAAAAATTTATAATTTAAGTGTAACTGAAAATTGCTTTATATTAAAGTCAAAGGTCAGCCCTGAATATTCGTATTATGACAAAGACAGTTGTTGAGACCTCTGATCTCAACATCGCCACGCGCTGGCGGCAGTGAACGAGGGGTGAGGGGCAGCGGCGAGTCAGCGCCTCACAGCCAAGCGCGGGCCCCCGCGCCTCGGCAGTCGGCTGTTGCACGCCTTTACGCACGGCTGCGCGTACGCGTTTATTAACGTTCATATTAATTCTTGTTTGCTTTCCGACACCGTTTGTATTTTCCTTATTTACATAAACTTACATATTATACAGTCACTCATCTTTCATTTAACTCCACCACGACCTATCATCGCGATCATTGATCCGGCTCGAAGGACCTCTCTGAGAACAGAGGTCTCAACAACAGTATAAGAGCTAATTGCAGATTTGAAATACAATTTTATGGACTAAACTGACATGATTTCGAAATAAATCTATTAGAATTTGCGGTCTGATAACCAGAGATCGGAATAGGTAGAGTATATTTACCAAAAATTTTAATTTGGCACAATTTTGGTACGAAACCTTATAAAATGAAATATGATTCTTCAAATCAATAATTTGTAACTATCTATAAAGTCTAATAAATAATTCGTGATTTTTAAATCACGGGAATAAAACATCACCTTTTGGCCTCGTACAGGATTTTCTACTTATAATTTAATTTTACTTTGTTTTTTTGTTTTTTTTTTTATTTATATTTTAATGAGTGTGTTTTAGTTTAATTTGTGATTTCCTGTGCGTCTCAATAAATACTTTTTTTTTCTTTCATTAATCATTTCGGGATTTTAGAGGAGGTATTATCCACTCTATGTTACTTACTTCCTCGAAGTTTAGGTAAATATACTCAATCTATTCCGATCTCAGCTGATAGCACAAGGTTTTGTGCATTATTTAACTATTGCAGCATTTGGTTGCAATTTGGCACAAGTAAAAGTTTATGAATGCCTTACGTTGCCCTCAAAGAATAGAAACTACCTTCATACAGATTCAGACAACATAATTTCTGTGGCAAATCACCATGGCGAAATTCATCACTGAAACAAACTACAACAAAACCCTTACCTCAAAGCATGCAGCATAACATAATGCTGCAGATGCAGCATATCAGCCCAGTGCGGCCTGAATACCGGTCTCTGCAGTATGGCGAGGAACAACGACAGCGCATCCACTACTAAAGTGCCTGAACCACCGACGTTCTCCGCTTCTAACGCTCGAACTACCATTGAGTATTGGTGTTCAGACATTTGACGTACCATGTCGAGAAGGACTGACAGGATTCGTCTCTGAAAAGATGAATTTACTCTTCATTGTACACTGAGAGGAAGAATAAATAGGACACAACATTCAAAAGAACGTGGTGGAATGGTACATGGTGAAAAATATGGTTTTATTACCCACCACCACACCAGCGGTGCTATTCTGTAAAAATCTCACCGTGATATCTTAGGCGAAGTGAGCTGCCAATAGTGTCAATCCTTAGCAACTGACAACTCACTCCACGCTCACTTCACCTAAGTTATCACGGTGAGATGGTTACAGAATAGCACTACAGGTGCTGCTAGCGGCTGCATCCGCGTGAAATCTTTTTAAATTATAGCCATAGCCTATGTTATTCAGTAATAAAGTCGAACCTGGATAAGCGAGAGTTCAAGGGACCTCTATCTCTTTTTTGCTTGTATAAGTTTCTCACTAACTCGAGTATCTAGCTCATAGAGGTACAGTACCTACGATTTAATTTCAACTCTTTATTAGTGACTTTAGTGGACATGATAATTATTCAGATTTATTACAGTTGTAATAGCAATCATGTAATTGCGTTTTATTAAAATAGGTTTTTACTTTTATTAATTTATTTATATTTTGCATGGATTCTTTTCTATTTTGTAAATGTGAGAACGCTGTAGGCTTAGTTGATTGTAGATCTGTTAACCATTTTCTATTTTGTTAAATAGCCGTATGGCTATTTAACAAAATACAGGGTAATTTTTTCAAGTGTGCGTGTATACGCACACTTGAAAAAATTACCCTGTATAGTTTGATAGTAGTCACAGATCACGAGACATTTTCAAGTTTTCAGAAGTCAAATGTTAGAATACTCATACTTATATTTAATATTATAAGGAGGTAAAATTTCTTTGTTTGTATGTTTGTTTGAAAGTTTGTATGTAGGGGGTAATCTCCGGACCTAGCAGTCGGATTTGAAAAATTCTTTTTGCAGGAAGGTTATAGGCTCGCGGACGAAAGCTGGCGGGCGGGGAGAAACTAGTGTTAGATAAAAAAAACTATAAACTCACCAACAACGCATCATCAGCATTATTACTCTGTCCCACACTCTTGCGATCTCTCAACATAGTCGCGGCAGTCTTCAGAACAGTGGGCAGTAATCTTCGAGCCAGTTCCCCTCGGTCAGCTTCCACCGGCCCCACGTCATCTCGAGCAAGGAGAGACATCACCTCTCCCAGAGTTTCCACGCAAAGCTCCACCTAATATCGAGGATTTATTAGTTTTTTTTATTTTTTATTTACTGAAGTAAACACAACCTCAGGTTTCTGAAGGGTATAAATAAGTAAATCTGCTGTGTAAGTTAGCTGTTTTGAACAAATAGTTACAGCTAAGTTTTCAGAAAACAGATGTACCATCGCGAAAAGCCATAACTAACGACCGTAAGGACTATTCTCGCTTGCAGCGCTCGGCCGCTATAGCACCGGGGCGGTAACAGATGTGGTCATCGTGTGCACGGGATTTTGATTTCAAAGTGGTTAGTTATGGGCTTCCGCGATGGTACCTAAGTAAAATTCAGTAGCAAATCGATGTCTTTATCTCATCATCTGTTACGACACCTCATTGAGGTGGATAACAATTAAAATTCTATTGTGTCTCGTTAATGACAGTTGAAGCTGTTTCAACTGTTTTTTGTCTCTACGCAAATGCAATTCTGAATTCGGCATTTTGCTTGAAGTCACCCTATAAGATTGTATGTTGTACACTTCTGCATACGCGTGTACGTTGTACACTCCTGGATACGTTGTACACTTTACGAATGGACATTTCGACATAGCCAATGTCACTTATGTCTCAAAATACTAGAAATTGATTCAAAATATTTTTAACGAAGTCTCCTAAAGTTTAATGGAATTAATGAGACATCATAAGCTTGGATGGTATTTCTACGCATTTAATGACTAGTATGTACATGCAAATATTTTTATAAGCCGAATGAACAGTAAATATATAAGATAAAACAAAATATTATCAAGCATTAATCGTTTTATCAAGCTTTTAGGACATTTTGTGTACAAGAACAAGTCAGTTTTTTTTTTATTTGACCAAAAGATACGTCTTTGTATTCCTACTTCCATAATACGATATTTAGTTTTAATTTTCGTTCCCTAACTTCATACTTACACTATCCTCTTGAGCGTGAACACGGCTGCATGAAATCAGAATTTGATTAAACTATTTCCTGCATTTTATAATACACTAATCTCTTTAATATGCACTGGGTAATACACACTGTAAAAGTTACATTTATTACATAAATAATACATAAAACAAAGCAGATGACCACGACATGACAATACTGAAATTTTAGTGGCAATCCCGTTTATAACATTAATATGTACATGTTAAAAGCATGATTTATTTATTTATAGAACACGATAAAGAAGTTGCACGAAATTAATGATAATTTCAGTCGAAATACTTTATTAGGAAAAGCTGAAATAAAAAGCAATTATTAATTTGTTGTAAATCTTAAATTGTTATGAGTTATAAATTTGATTGTAAGTTTTTTAATGAGGTTTCCGCGATCTTCGACATGGTGTAAAATATATTAAGTACAAGATTTGACTATGCCTCATTTTGAACAAAAAACATCGAAAAAATAAATCTTGCTCAATGAAAGGCAATATAGGCCTATTTGCAACCCATAAAATTAAAAAAAAATACTCCAAACGAGTCAAAAACAACGCCTCAAAACTGAAAAAGTTGCTCAAACCGAGGCACAGATGCCAAACTTAACTCTAAAGGCGTATACATACGATCTGCTGGTGATGCGTGTGGTCGTGCAGCCTCGTCGTGTCAGCGCCGAGTAGTCTCGCCGCCTTGCCCACCGAGCGCGACTTGTGGGCGGCCTCGCGATCCCACTGCCACACCCACATTGCTAGCGTACGCTGACTTATTCCCGAATTACTCAACTCAAGGCAGACTTGCGAAGGGTAAGGATTTTGTGTCACATTACGATGTAATTTTAAAGGATACTTCCATAAGACAAAGCAAATTACATTATACATTTGTTAACTAAAAAGTAGTTTTACATAGGAATTAGGGTCTTAGTATAAAGTTAAGGTACCAAACATTTTATCATGTCTAGTTAAGGTTTATTAAAGACATTCAAAAATACTGTTAAGTACATAGCTTTAAATTAATATTACTTTTTTTGTTAAATTACATTATAATGTGGCAATTCTACTCTAAGGCCAATAAATAGGTTGGATCGGGAATTCGTCTTAAGCGTACACCAATTGACTGATCATTATAAACCAATATTTTACTTCCAATCTCGGATGATTACTATCTCTGTTTCATTACTCAATAATTTAGAAAAGGGCGCCTCATTTAGCATTTATATTGATCAGTCGCTACACTAGCGAGCTGTCAGATGAAATCTGACACTGACAGACGAAATCTGTCATCTGTCACATTGACAGCTGTCATTTGACAACTCGCAAGCGCAAAACATGCAACACATCAAGAGTTTGCACACAATTTAGTCTTCAAGCGACATCGAAGGCGCTTGTTATTATTATTATTTTGCAAATTTATTTTTTGAACACCAACATCAAAAAATGTTGCAATATTATTTTGAAAAAAGACGTCAAGTGTAAATGAGGTTGTATATGTATGGATACTTATAATAGATACGAACAAAATAATAGATTATAGGTAAAATTAAATAGTTGTATAAATAGTGCAGAAATATTTTCCATACATATTGTGATAAGTTACAGAATATTAGTAAAGGTGTTCACACGGACAGACACACAGATCTAAATGGCATAAGCGTGGTTCAAAGACAGTGAGTCACTGAGGCAGTATTTTATCAGGTGTCAGTTTCACTGTCTAGTATTAAGATAACTCAACCCAAAAAGTTCCTATTACTACTATAATTTATAAAGTTACAGAATACCCTGTTATTTTTATACTAAACGCGGCGTGTTTTTTATACTCCTTAGTATTTCCCATATTCTATTCTATTTAATTCCAAAATGTACTCGATCTTGGGGTATTTTATTAGGATAAAAATTTACTCCACACGGTTTTCATTTTGATTTTAAACCCACGTTTAATATTAAACCAATTTTAGTTATCTATATTACGAACACCGTTAAAAAAAAAATGAACCATCTTTTGCCTATTCAACCGACAAATTGTGGGGCACACTACACACACACAGTGTATAACACTACATGCACACACACAAACATAAAAGTGATGTTAGTAAATACATATTAATAATGCGAATATCTCTAGAAGGGTAGGTAGTGGTACTTACTGTATAATATGTTTGTATTTTGAGTGAAATAATTATTAATTTAATGTATTATTTTATCGAGTGATGTTACTGAATCACGATTTGTGTGCATATCTCACGATGCGGGTGCGACGATGGCACGGTATTTTGTTATAGTTTCTTTGAGTAGAGTGACAAGTAAATCAGACAAAAGGCGAGGTGTAGGCTAAGCTCCATAAATTGGTACTGTGCGGGCGGTTGATGTGTTTTCAAACGAGTTCAAAAAAAGAAGTATGCATTCGGCGAGTTTTTGTTTCAAAGTTTTCGCAAACGGCGTATCATATGATCGCATCATTTGACGTCCAAAAAAGCGTGAATCGTGGAAAGACACGATACGCCAGAATTATACAAATGTGGACTGGGCCTTACCGTACCAAAAGCACGGTTCTTTTTTTTTAAACAAAACAAAAGCACAACGATCGCGTCGTTCCACACTAAACTTCCTTTGGTATGCTGATGAAAAATCGGCAGTAAAAATATACCATTAGAGTCGTCTTTTGTCTGACTTGCGCGTCAATATTGGTGAACTGAGATGCATGTTCATTTGTTATGCGGCTGCAGTAAAGACGCATTCACATGCAAGTCTATACGGCACTGCGCAATATACTTTGGAAAGATAAATGTAGTGTTCTTAGCCTCATCTTCTTAGGTAATTTTAAAACGAAAATTTTATTGATAAGAGCAACGTATTGTCTGCACCACAGATATAGATAGACCTAGGTAACGCAAGATCTTTGTGAAAACCAAGCGTGCCATTTTTTTACTACCTACTATGACGTCACAAGCTCTAGGAAACGTTTCTTTTATTTTTCTCGTCGCATTTGCACAGTTTTTACAATTTATAACAGCGTAATTAACCATTTCCAATTTTTTAACTGACTTCCGACAAGCGTGGCACCGATGCAAACTGAGCGCGAATGTGGCAGCTTACGATTATTATACGTAAGCTGGGCACGAAAATGGCACGCGAAGTAGTTGCTCTTGCGTTATCTAGATATATTTATGTGGTCTGCACATTGCATCGTGCAAAAAAAATTAGCACATGAGACAGCGCTTCTTGCACACACACTTCCACGAACTTCGTACGTTCCGACGTAGTGAAGTGTAGTTATCGATAAACTTTTGTGATTTATCGATAACGGTGTGACGAGTTTTAGGCCCGATTATAAAAATATGAAAATTGACAATACTCTAAGTAGTTGAGGCTTATAATATAGATATGTTTGCAGTATTATTATGCTGTGTTAGTGCGATACATAATTGTTAGATGCATGCTAGTTACATGAGTATACATGACTAGATATTAGTCACAGGTAATTAATAAGGGATTAAAAAAGCTATCTTGAAAATAAAATATGAAAGAGCTTTGATTTGAATATCACTTTGAACTCTCGCTCTCTCTTTGAATTCATGTGAATTATATTCCCAAGTTAGCAATGCATTTATTAATTTAATGTCTAGTTCTGATGTAGTGACACCATGATTTGCTAGTGTATTTTAAAAGATTAGGTTGATAGTAATCGAGTTTTATATCTTGGCTCTCTGTCTAAATACCTGTTAGTTGTGTTTAAAGATTTTTGAGTTAAGAAGGAGTAAAAGAGGAGTTAAGAGTCATTCTAATTCTTTCATACGAATCTATTGTACAGATATGTTAAGTCTTCACTGCAAAAAGCTATCAAACAATTTTGTCCCTTAAAATAAACTGTAACAAATTGAGACTGTGTCGAGTAACTAAGAAAAAGTCTATTTTACATCCCAACAGTTTGACACCCAATTTAACGCAAGGGAATTAATTCTTTTGACCAGAAAAAAAGGTCGTTTTACTACACCTTTACATTTTTCTACACTTAATAATTTCAAGGAACAAATACAACCTTTGTTTTGTTTACCCTAAACCTCTTAAGGGGTCATTGTACTCATCATTATGAACAACTTTTACTATGGGACCAACGCTTAAATCGCGACAAAAAACAGCTGTTCCGTGCACTTATGTTTGCATATCTCGTCAAAATGTACGGAACAGCTGATTTTTTTTGGCGTTTGGTCCCATTGTGAAAGTTGTTCATAATGATGAGTACAATGACGTTTAGGGTAAACAAAAACTAAGGTTGTATAACATCAAGATTTTTTTTCGAATTGGTCACTATTTGTTACTTATGCAGTTTCCAAAATAAAAAGCTAATGTCTTAAAACACCTTTTAAACCAATCGCAGTGAAAACTCACACAATAATAACCTCTACCGCATACGACACAGGGTGCAAAACGGGCTGCATGCATCGGCGTGCGTGCTTACCTCGTGATTCCGCGACGCGCCATACGGACACACACATACCTGACTGGCTCCAATAGAGTTTGTGGGAGACGAATGACATTAGGCTTTTTAACAAAATATTAGTATAATAGATTTTAAAACCATTTTTTTTTAAATAATCGAATAAAGACGAAAGATTAAATAGTTCTAGTAGACTGCCTCGTTGGTCTAGTGGTCGCAAGCGCTACTGCTTAGCATGAGGTCCTGGGTTCGATTCCCGGGTCGGGCAAAGTGTTATTGGGTTTTTCTATTCGAAATTTTCAGTAGCAGCTCGGAATCTGGATTTGTGGCCGGTTGATGGCAATAGGCTCGCCCCCTATTACATGGGACTTAAACATAACTGGCGAAATGTGGGTGTACCTGCTACAGGGACGCCTCTGCCCAACCCTTCGGGGAAACAAGGCGTGATGTTATGTTATGTGATTAAATAGTAACATAGTTCTAGTAAGACCCAGTATTGAAATTCTTTTGGCAACTATGCTCAACATTAGATTAGAAATAAGGTAAATAGACTATTAGAGTTATATTCGAGGTACTGAATGATAGTTTAGATAGCAAAAAATGTCGACTCTGGCTCATCAACTGCCTAGCCTGTTCCCAACTATGTTGGGGTCGGTACAGTAAAACCAGATGCAGCTGAACACCAATATTTGTCGACTCTAGCCTGCAGCTATGAAAAGACAGTTGTAACATATTTTCATGTTAAAATCTGTTTTAAAAACTATGATATTAATTAAAGCATTTATTTCAAATAAACCAATTACAGGTACTTTTGTTAAGAGGTCGGTCAGTCAGAAAGATGAAGTTAGTTGCCCATTCCAAAGCTATGGAGAAGAACGGGCAAGAAACTCCACGGACACTCTTTTAAATCAAAATATTGGTTACATCATCCATGTTGAAATTATACATGTGAGAACAATGTAGAAAGACGTGCACGTTAAAAGCGTCCGTAATAAAAAATAAAAAAAACAATTCAAAAATTAACCGTGGCAGCTAAAAGATGACCAGTCCCTACTGACGGCACCCGTTCACGAACAAACAGAAATTTACTACTAAAATGAGAAAAAGAGTTCTTGAAAAAAGATAACCAAGTTTGATAAAGATATGATTGTAACATCATTTGTCTCCCACGTTCACCCTTCCTTCATTGCGTAGATCACGTCACAGATAATATTCCACAATACACGAACACAAAACGATAACATTACCTAGAACAGTGCGGTGCTCACATTCACACGTACCGGTGGGTTTTATTCACTAGACGTACACATTGTTATTGACGAAGTATCTTAAGTTAGGACTTTTGAGTGTGGCCAGGAAACAAAGACATTTGTGGGTAAATTAAAATTGATTATTTTACTAGTGCATTAGGACATAATTAGATACTTGGAAAATGAAAGCAGATAATCGATAATTTTGAAAACACAACGACAAATATGACGCAAAATGTGTATTTAAGAGAAACAAAAACTACCAATTTTAGTCCTGGCTACACTCAAAAGTACTGCAGTGCAAAAATAAAAATACTTACCAAATAATTATTAGCCATATTTTATTTCGATAGGAGACGTTACTTTTGACTTTGTATGAATCATAGACACGGATAATCATTAACGTCAAACGAACGTCGCCTTTCGAATAATATTGTAACCATTTGCATGGAATGTATGAAGTGTGATGAGTCCCAATAAATTGTGTACAAAGACATCTTGATACTATGCATTTATCTTTTAAAACACTTTATTAAAACAATTGATACGGAGATAATTTTGCGTTTCCAAATTCAAATATCACAATAGTGACATGACATGGGAAATTGTTTTTTTTTTTTCTTTGTTGTCTCTGGTTTAGTTTTTCAGAAGTCTTTTGTGTTGGAATCGTAGTTTAGAATATTTACGTCACTCGTCAATATATTTTCTGTAAGGTGACTTTTGTATTTGCATGTGTTGTTCAGTGTATGTTAACGACATCTACATAGTGCGTACTAGACCCGTATTTATATTAAAAAGCTCCAACTAGGTGGCGAGCGAAACAAAGAGTTTGAACCTAGCTTATTTTATTTTAATTTTACTATTTTATATTTTTTTATTTACGTCTGCTGTCACAAGCATAGTTGAAGAAATCATCATTGGTACAGTATTTATATTTTTTTAATGTCCATCCGGAATCATCGCATTTATGAATACAAACGAATGCTAATTTCCATGTCCATCAATTATTAGATTTATCGTGTATAATAATTTGAATTCAGAACTAAATACTTTATTGTTGTTTTGTTTTGATTTCCGTGTGAACTATATAGAGCTGTAAAACTATTTTCGTGCCTGTGACTTTAGCAACTTTCCTCCCATTTTTTAAATAATTACATTAAGTTAAAAGGGTATTAACAACTCTATATACTTCCAAGTCGATTGAGAGCGTCCGGTCTGCACCAAGTGCAAAGGGCAACTGATAGAAATTCGACAACTGACGAAACACAAAGTTTGCCGAGGGACATTAAGAATACAGAAATACAGTACTGTATTGTGCATATTAAATAGCCCTGTAATCCTCAAAGAAAAACATACATAAAAACTAGTACGCACTACATAGAAATCATCAGTGTATTTGAAATAGTTCAAACAATCACCTCGGCCTTGTCCCTCAGTAAGGCGCGCGTAGTCGCCGCTAAATGTGGCAGTAACAACGCTCTTGCCGACGCCTGAGAGCAGAGCGGACCGCGGATCAGTTCCAGTAAGGCTAACATCCGTTGTTTGCTGAGACGGCCGAGAGGTAGTGCTTCTAATGCACGTACTACGTAGGCGCTGTAAGTAATTATTTTGTAAATAAAATTAATACATGGTTGAAAAAGTGTAGTGCACGAACGAAAACTTTATTTGTATAAAAAACTTTTTACAAAAAAAAACAACCGACTTCCAAAAAAAAACACTACAAAGTGAAAAATAACTTTAATTTCGGAAGTCGGTGTCTTGGGTTTTGTGTTTTCGTTTTTGCCACCGACTTCCGAAATTAAAGTTATTTTTCACTTTGTAGTGTTTTTTTTTGGAAGTCGGTTGTTTTTTTTTGTAAAAAGTTTTTATTTTTCACTTTTTAGTTGTGGTACCTACCCCACACACATTCAAACACCACTACCTGCTACCAGTGACAGGAACTTATCATATCATCTACATACTAAGTGGGAAAAAAAATACGTATTATGTAGCTAACTCAAAAACTACCCAAGCAAAGTTAATAAAATTTATATGGGACCAATTTGGGAGCATACCCTTTCAAACAAAGAAAGAATTTTCAAAATCGGTCCACAAATGACGGAGAAATCGGTGGACATACATAAAAAAAAAAAAAAAAAAAAAAAAAAAAAAAAAAAAAAAAAAAAACAAACATACGCGTCGAACATATAACCTCCTCCTTTTTGGAAGTCGGTTAAAAAGGGAGACCGAACTCCGTATGGCTCCGTATTCTCTGCGTTCAGCGCTCGGTGTGGCAACACGCCATGTTCGGGTTCGCGACAAGTCAATCGTCATCCTGAGGATGCCTCGTTGACACGTGTCGATTTCTTTCAAGAGTTTTTTATGGCTCTTTAGAAATAGCTAAGCGGAACAGGTTACTAAATATATGCACGTCTATTTTATTTTTTCCATATTGCAAATATAGGGGGGTTGAAAGAGAGGAAGAATCTTTCCACGACGTTTGAAAGTTATTTGAAATCCTAATATTTTCTTTCTGCGAATGTTCGCAATCGAAACCGAACCCATGTGTAAACAAAAGAAACATCAGAATAAAGGAAGTCTAATAACTCGATCAAATTGCAAACTGCACAATTAAAAAGCAAAATCCACAATAATATATATTGTCTTTAAACATATTTTAATAGCAGTTCCTGCAGTTCAGAGTCCTAAAACATGATTTCTAAAAATAGCAACAAACCTGAGTTCTGTATCGGGATAAACTTTAATGATGTGCGGTACCGCATGCGGGAGGTACTTGAGCGCAGATCCCTGGCATGTTAGAGCATGGTCACCGCAACGCATCAGCCATACTAGCTTTTCAAGAAGATCCTGTAACAAAAAGCTCGGCTGAGAGAAATGTACTACAACAATCTTCTTTACATTGGCCCTAAGAAACGGATATTAATGTATAACGAATTATGTATTAATTTTTTACAGGTCAATTCTAACATTATGATGTGTTAAACCCATTATTGTTCTTTTACGAAAAAGAGATGGCGCTTACTCAATTTTTTTTCGCACTAGCGTAATAATGGCTTTGCCACTTCATAATATATGGTTGCCAATAATTTTATTATGATTGGTCGTTGTTGGTTAGTCAATTTTAGCTACTAACAGGAGAATTTTACAGATCAATTTCCCAGAAACCGGAGATTATTATCACAGAAATAAAATACCCACCAATCCACCCATTACAGTTCCTTTACGAAAAAGAGAGTGCGCTTAATCAATTTTTTTTCACACTAGCATAATAATGGCCCCAGGGTGCCAATAATTTTATTTTGATTGGTCGTTGTTAATTGAGTTAATCAATTTTAGCTACTAACAGGAAAATATTACAGATCAGTTTCCCAGAAACCGGAGATTTATTTATTTATTTATTTATTTAAACTTCTCACACACAAAAAGGTACAAAGGCGGACTTAATGCCATAGGCATTCTCTACCAGTCAACCACTATAACAACCAACCAACCAAGTACACACGGCTACACATCAAGCTATACATTTCCAGTATAAGCTGACCTCGCATTGTACGGAAATCCTACACAATGCGAGATCAGCATAAACTGGAGATGTATAGCTTGATGTGTAGCCGTGTGTACCTAGTACATTATAACTCACCTCAAAAATAACGCAAAAATCGTTATCCGACGCTCCACCGAGTGCACTTCTCAACTGCCGACTCCTCACTATCAGTCGTATAAGGCTCTCTATACACTTCATACACATAAGTAGACGCTTTAGCGCGGCATCGCCTGCGTTAGCGGCTGATATCACCCATACCATCACTGATATTAACTTCCTGTGGAAAGAAGAGGAAAAAATGGTATAAGAATAAGAAATCGTATGCTTAGAAGTAGCTCTGGCTGCTTGAGATACGGATACGGTTCTAAACTGTAAATTTTCGAAATACATATCCATAATCCTTGCGCTTCTTGGGTATCAGGCGCGCAAGAATAACGCTCAGCTTAATATATTACGCTACAAGCAAAACAGGGCCTAAGATTGGACCCTGAGACATGCCGATTTTTACTGTCCCGGAAGAGTTGGGAGCTTCGTATTTCTATTTAATTCTGCTTTTTTTTTGCAGACGTTAAATTATAAGTTTAAGATCTTCACCACTTCCGTCATGGCTTAACTTAAAAAAAATTAAAGTGTGATGAATGCAATCAAACGCCTTGGAAAAATCGTTACGTTTGTAAAATAATCAACAAACAGGGATTCCTGCCTATGCTTGTTGAGTATTTTTCAAAACAAATGAACTCAAGCAGGAATAGAAATTACTGAAACCATCGCTTATTATAAGATTGTACTTACTCATAAGCCAACGCGTCGCAGAAGCTGTCATCAATATAAACGTGTAATACCGGTTGGAAGTGTTGGTACTTGTGGTCTGCTACTAAGGATATAACTCGAAGTAGACATTCGAGTACTAGAACACCGTAACTGTTGTCCGAGTATTCGTTCTCTTTGTGATCTTCTTGTACCTGAGAATGGACGAAATTTTTTATCAGGTACAGCAGTATTTTCGAGAAAAAGAATAATAATTGGTCGAGGGTGACGTTTCTCTAGCACAAAACCTATGATAACCATATTTTTTTTTTAGAGTCACCATCGCCAATTGATGACAGTGAAAATATAGGAACATGAAGCATTACATATATTTGGCTCAGGATACAACGTATTGAAAAACCCTATTGGTCGTAGCAGGCATCTGGCCATCGGCCACCCTTCATCCAATTTTAATTATTCACTTATTTTCAGGCACCTAATGTCCTGTGCAGACTGGCGGACAAGACGGCAGAGGATATTAAATTTATCAATTTAATTTAATACTTATTAACGGTGAAGGAAAACATCGTGAGGAAACCGGCATGTCCTAGAACCGAAAATTCAAAGACATGTGACATCTACCAACCCGCACTGGGCCCGCGTGGTGGATTACGGCCCACTCCCTCTCACAGAGAGGAGGCCTGTGTCCCAGCAGTGGGAACATTTATAGGCCGATGATGAAATAGAAATAAGGTATATATTTCAATGCTCGGTGATCGACGGAAAACTGCGCTGCGATGTTCCAAGCTCCTTAATAAAGCAAGCATTTATAATGTAGAAATACAAAATTAATTATATTACCTGTGTGAGTATACTGAACAATGCATCCAGTATATCCTGTAGAAACTTGACTAGTTCTTCACTAGGCACGACTAGAAGTTGCATGAGTGCATTCCGAAGCGTACCCTCAGCGTAATGAGAGTTCCATTTCAACACTCCCAGGATCTCCTCTGTAATGTAAAGGAAAACGGAAATGAACTAAAGATTGGGACGGATTTACTGTCTTTCGTGCGTTATATACCACGCGACTTCTAAAGCGAGTACCGAGACCCCACCGTGCCTCGGAAAGCACGTTATCAGTCGACAGTCGAACGAATATTCAGCCCGGAAGTTTAACAGTCATATTAAGGAGTATCATGTTACTCAGTAACTGGATTGTGGAGGTGAGATAGACAGTAGCTCTATGAAAAATACTGGTATTCAACCGAACATAGTTGGGAAAAGCTGGATTCACTAGGAGACAAATTGATCAATAGACCACGGGAACTGTTGCGGGGCATCTACATGAATCTCCCGAGAACTATGCGCTCGCACACATCAAGTCAGTGTCGTGGAAATGTTGCCGGAGGAGCTTGCTCTTTTTTCTCTTTCTCCATTTCGTTTCCCCACACTGCTAACATATTTAGCAGCATGTTGTGCCAGCGGCTACACTAGTTAATTTCGACCCGGGACTGACCCACGGCACCATGACCTTCGCACATAGATGAGCCGTACAATGTTGCGCGGCAGATTGGGAGCCATTTTGTCCTCTAGCAAACCCAACAAGTAGATGATGATAATAGACAGAGGACTGCTGCGTGGATCACAGCTCGTCGTGTGTCATGTACTGTGTGTGTCTGTGTCATGCACTGTGTGTGTCTGTGTCACGTATTACGTCGAATCACCTCTCTGCGTGAGCTTGGTGGAGCACAGCTTGGTGTGCACGGTGAGCGTGTCCCTGTGTGTGAGCTGCAACACGCCGCGCGCCAGGCCGTGCTCCGCGCCCGCGGGCAGCTCGTCGCGGCGGGACGGCAGGTATAGACATGCTTCTTCGGCCTCGCTTGCGTTAGCGCGTTTGTCGATCTGGAGGCAAGTTTGTTAGTTAATATTGAAATCGTATACGTATTCTATCGTCAGAGCGGTAACACGGAATAGGAACTCGGGTGAAACCGGACCGGGGCATGCATGTGTACCGCCAGTGTTGCATTGCGGTCTAGTCACCCGTGCAACTTCGTTAGAGCCTGTGCACACAATGCCTTGCGGCGGCGGCGCGGCGCCGGAGCGGTGTCGCTGCATACAAATATCCACGGCATGCCACACGGTGTGTTCCAGCGTCGCACCGCACGTACACCGGACTTGCAGCGCGCGAGACGATGCGAGGAAGGGTGTTCGCGTTGCGACACCGGAGCGGCACCGCTAAGTTGTTTGTGCGTTGTCAAAAACACAGATGTTTGACAAATTTACGCGCTTTGCGGCGCGGCTTTGCGGCGTAACAACGTTACGGCGCCACAGTGTCCATGTGACCGCCAATGCGACGAAATCTTTGCGGTGCGGCGCCGCAACGCATCGTGTGCACAGGCTCTTAGAGTATCTTATCGCACGGTTTTACATATCAAAACCAAATTATTTATTTGCATAAAATGTGGTAGGAGATATTACATTTAAAATTCAGTGCAAAGACACATTCCGCTATTTAGTAATGGCATGCAAATAATTAGAAGATAAAGTAGGTATGTTAGTAAACATACCACTATAGACAAATTAATAACAATGTTTTGATGTGATTACAAAATAACGTCTTGGTGTTTTGCTAATATTATAAAATAAATATCTGGATGACCGGGTTTTTTTTTTTGGTAGTTTTCTCAAAATTAAACCTAGCTAGATCGATTTATCGCCCCCGAAACCCCGCATACTAAATTTCATGAAAATCGTTGGAGCCGTTTCCGAGATTCAGATTATATATAACATAACATAACATAACATCACGCCTTGTTTCCCCGAAGGGTTGGGCAGAGGTGTGCCTGTAACAGGTACACCCACATTTCGCCAGTTATGTTAAAGTCCCATGTAATAGGGGGCGAGCCTATTGCTATCTAAATGTATTAGATAGATAGATAATTGTGTTCGTTACAGTATACGTTATGTTTATACATATATATATAAACATTCCATCATATAATCGATGCTTACAAACACTGAACAACACAACTTACGTGTTAAACTTGACAGATAATTTTGTAACGTTTCGATATTCAAAAAAGTATTCTAAGAATGTATAAATAAGTCATATATTTATATATTTACCTTATAAACACACAAGTTATGCTGTGTATCCGGTGTGGTGGTTCCCTCACGTTGCATCAGTCGTAAGTAAGAGAGAGCGAAGTGTCTTTCAGCTCTGTCCTTAGCCTCGTTTGACGATCGATGACGACACAAGAAGACTAGATGGGCTTCTTTGAATTCTTCTATGTTTAGACACACCTGTGGGAATAAAACGGTTTGTAGAAAACTAAAATGATTTGACGTCAAAAAATTTAAGAGATTACGACAAGTCAGAGTACGATTATATGGAGAAGGCAGATAGTAGTGTCAGTGATAGAGAAGATGTGTTGAAGTCATCTGTTATGGTAGGGTTTATGGAGAAATGAGGGACATGTATTTACGAATCGTTAAGCCATTGAAACTTGAATTTTACTCCGTATAGGAGGAGTTTCTTGCCCGTTCTTCTCCATAGAGATCTACTTTCTGGAATGGGCAACTAGTTTCTAATTTCTGACTAACTGACCAACTCTTTGACAATTCAAAATAGCCTATAATACGGGCCATAAACGAACAGGCTGATATGATCAAATCGAAAAACTAAAATTTATATTTCTTCATGCCATTTGACAACTCATTAGATCAAATTTTCCCACAGATATACATGCCAATTTGATAAAACTGTTTGAACCAGCCTGTTCGATCAAATTACTGGACCGTCTATGGCCTTTAAAAATGGCTTAATTGTAATGAATGCCTTGAGTTTTTGAGTTTTGAGCGAAATTGGGTCAAAAGCGCGCTTTTTACCCAAACGAAACCTGTACAACTACTGATCACTAACTCGAATATGTATTATTTTATTCATTCGCTGTAAGTCAATGTCAGCATATTTTTTTTTTGTTGATATTTACGGGAACGCTCATCTATCTAACTATTTATATAAAAAATAATCCCTATTTCCCTTGGTCACGGTATCACGCGTTAAAAGCTGGACCGATTTCGCAAATTCTTTTTTTTTGTGTTTGTTATTGTCAAAAGGTTCTTATGAAAGAAAAATTAAGAAAGTTGCGCGGAAAGTAAATTGCACCCGTGCAAAGCATGGGCGAGTCGCTAGTACACTATAGAATATATACATAATTATACACCCAATTAAACACATCTAATAATTTATAATAATATTGAATTGCTACTTAGCCCTCTTCCTCTCTCCTAATTTTGCTGTGCCCGACAGGGTCCATATTGATCTTTTACTTTGTTATACCATCTATGTAATACATATGGAATGCAATAAAGAATTGAGTATTGAGTATTGAGAAATACTAAGTAATATTGATATATCTACAGTACTTATATTATAGTATAAAAGGTGTTGGGACCTTATGAGTATCGTGGTTGGAGAGGGATAATAAATGAAATTCAGGTGTACAATATAAAGTCTATTCATATGACCATGAATCTTTAGCACAATGACGTTCCTTATATTAGTTACACGATACAAGTTATTGCCACGGCGCTGGGAAAACGACTGGCCGCTACACCTAATGCGCGGGGGGACATTGCATTCTGCACCGCTAGCATTCCTGCTACCTGTAGTCCCTACAAAAGGATTAGGAGTTTGGTAATAAAAGGAGTATCTTAGTTCGCTAACGTTATCTCGCTGACGGTGGCGTGTGTGTTGGATCATTTAGCTCCCTTCAAAATGGTTGAGCTGAATGGTGCTAATCCATGCGTCATGTTCGTGAACGGGCGCTGTCAGTAGGGACTGGTCATCTCTTAGCTGCCATGGCTTATTTTAATTTTATTTTTGAATTGTATTATTGGTTTTATTTTCTATTACGGACGCTTTTAACGTTCTGCATCGTTCTCACATGTATAACTTCAACATGAATGATGTAACCAATATTTTGTAACCATATTCTGATTTAAAAGAGTGTCCGTGGAGTTTCTTGCCCGTTCTTCTCCATAGGTACCTACTACGCTTTGGAATGGGCAACTAGCTTCATCTTTCTGACTGACCGACCCCTTGACAATTCAAAAGTGCCTGTAATTGGTTTATTTGAAATAAATGCTTTGAGTTTGAGTTTGAGTTACAAAATGAGTCTCTTACCTTAAAAACTTCTTGCCATCGCGGTCGATCGTCGTGGTAGTAGACTACGGATGTGTATTCACTGGTTAAAGGAACCCCAGCGCCTACAGATATTACACCCTGAAAATAAGATAGAAAATTAACAAGATAAGGACCCCTATTATCACAGTTACGGTACAGCCGATAAATCATAGCCGATTCGAACTTTGCGTAGAAGGCTACGCAAAGATTTTTTGGAATAGCATCAAAAATTTACAATAAGATACCGGTGGACATTTTAAGCACCAAGGAACTGCCACTATTCAAATATAAATTGCGTATTTTTTTAACTGACAAAGCTAGTGCCTACTACAATCTACAATGGTGCCGATTCCCTTGTTCACAAACTAAACTAAATTTAAGTTCAGTGCATCTTTTTCTTTCTATTTCATTAAGAAAAGGACAGAAGGTAAATTTTAGTTTAGTCCTGTCAAATTAATCAGCGCTTGACGTAAATTGACGTAATTTTAGTAGGCAAGTTTTGAATCACGTCTAAACTTGTATGGAGTAGTGACAGGCGCTGATTAATTTGACAGGACTAAACTAAAATTTATCTTTTGTCCTTTTCTTAATGAAATAGAAAGAAAAAGATGCACTGAACTTAAATTTAGTTTAATTTAGTGAACAAGGGAATTGGCACCAACAGCCTACAGTTTCGTCTTGTTTTTATTTTGCTTCCTAACAGTCGAATTCTAAAATGCAATTCACTGTAATAAGGTGCTGTTGCAATAGACAGACTTTTAAACGCGTTACAGAAATTCGGGGGTAAAAATAGAACTCACAGGAAAAGTCTGTCCATGTTTATCGACGACTTTGGCGATTAGTTCAATGTTCCTCCCCGAGGACTTCCACCTCTTTTAGAAAAGCCCCGTATACTGTGATACACAGGTCCTTGTGCTCGTCGCCCAGTAGTATCACAACTATACTTGAATTCAGAATCTCAGATAATTTACTCAATTATCAACTTTAGAGTTATATGTTCTTAGTTGATTTTTGTGTGACTATTATTATTTGAAATAAAAAAGGTCCTATAAAAATTTTGGTTCTAATGGAATTTGAGCTTTGCTGTCTAACACTGAATTTGTTGGTCAAAAAAGATAATTATTTGAGACTCTGAATTGAAATTTACAGTGTTTCTGAAGTGTTGAAATGAGCTCAAAACGCAGACTTAAAATTAAGTTTCGTTAAATAATTTTTAACCAACTCACAGGAAAAGTCTGTCCATGTTTATCGACGACCTTGGCGATTAGTTCGATGTTCCTTTCTGAGGACTTCCCCCCTCCCTTAGAGAAGGCCCCCCCACACACTGTGACGTACAGGTCGTTGCGAGCGTCGCCCGGTAATATCACTTCTGGGAAGCCCATCTTTCGAGCTACTGCAAAATTGCCGACTACGATGTGGGGGTTTTCTTCGCGTATCTGTGCATGAGAAGATAAGGTTGAAAAATGTTCAGATGGATAGTCACGCTATTTTGAATACGGTAATAAATATACTACAGTCAAGGAATGAATAGGTTAAGCAATTTAAGGGGGCGCCCAATGGTCCACTAGCGCCACTCCTTTAAAAAATATTATCTCGTGACTGAGAAGGAATTATGAATAACGGCTAGTAAGGACCCTCGGTAAGTGTGTCTAGAATTTTCTAATACCTAAGACACGAAGCTACAAAAAACTTTTTACAAAAAAAAAAACAACCGACTTCAAAAAAAACACTACAAAGTGAAAAATAACTTTAATTTCGGAAGTCGGTGTCTTTGGTTTTGAATTTTTGTTTGTCACCGACTTCCGAAATTAAAGTTATTTTTCACTTTGTAGTGTTTTTTTTTGAAGTCGGTTGTTTTTTTTTGTAAAAAGTTTTTATTTTTCACTTTTTAGTTGTGGTACCTACCCCACACAAATTCGAATACCACTACCTGCTATGTAAATAACAGTGACAAGAAGTTATCATATCATCTACATACTAAGTGGGAAAAAATACGTATAATTGAAGCTTACTCAAGAACTACCCAAGCTAAGTTAATAAAATTTATATGGGACCACCTCTGAAGTATGATCTACCAAACAAAAAAAGAATCATCAAAATCTATTCATAATTGGCGGAGTAATCGCGTAACAAACATACAAAAAAAAAAAAAAAAACATACAGACGAATTGAGAACCTCCTCCTTTTGGAAGTCGGTTAAAAATTCGATCTAAAGAAAAGCGGCCACATTCCTCTTGATCAGCGGTCGGCAACCTTTTGGCAGGCAAGGGCCACAAGGTGGCAAAATAAACTAAAGGCGGGCCGCAATTGTGATATTAACCCTAGAAGCCCAATATACCTACGTCGGTCATATCCCATAGAAAAAATAAAAATGCTATTAAAAATTGTTAAAACATACGGAATTTATTTCATATACGTAATACTGACACTATGTTTATATGTTTGGGATTATAGCTAGAAAAATAACCACCGTAAATCATTCAGAAATGAAAACTACAAAGTATCTAAATAGGTAACCGATTTCATACAAATTTCAATGTGATGTCTGAGGTTGCATTTGGGAGGCTATTTCTTGTATGTTATCTGTCAAATTTGTAGTTGCAATTCGTAGAATGGCTCTCAAATGCTCATCTGTGAGACGAGAAGCATTTTTTTTTCTATAATTTACAATTGAAAAAGTTTGCGCGTTATTTATAAATTATTTACAAAACATTCACGGGCCGCAAGTAAGACGTCCGCGGGCCGCATGCGGCCCGCGGGCCGCGTGTTGCCGACTGCTGCTCTAGATCGTATTTTGTTGTTTCATTCGAGATTTCACATTAGATTTACTGATCAAACACTTGATCAGGCTTTTAGAAATATGGTGGTTTAAATCTTTTCGGTGATTATTATTTAAAGCTAAAATCCCGTATGAAATGATAAACAAAAGTTGCACAAAATAATTTTGTGTTGATCTCAAAATGTTTCTCGCTCCAACGGTACCAAATGAGCTATCATTATCATCATCATTTCAGCCGAAAGACGTCCACTGCTGGACATAGGCCTCCCCCAAGCACCTCCACTTCGACCGATTCTGTGCTTTCCGCATCCAGCGGATTCCTGCGGCCTTCACAAGGTCATCGGTCCATCTTGTGCTCCATGAGCTATGCTCTCAAACAATTTTGTTTCAACTTTCTACGATCCGCATAGCAGCAGTAACATGATGTTTTATAAAACCTTCATACCTGTTTCAAATCGCCTTCAACCAGCCGCACAGACACCCACAATCCCTGAGAATGCTTAGCGTCCTTGATATCTCGGTTGGCGATCACTTTCTTCAGTAAACAGTCCAGGTTCTCTTTCTCATATCTGTAATGAGTTTCATATCTGGAATGTAACTAGGTATCATGTTTGGTACTATTGGTTTATAGCCTTGATTTGTGGCAAAAAGCTCAGCTTAGATTCGGGTCAGAACGCAAGTTCTACCAACATCGCTTTTGCGTTTTAGAAGCATTGTAATTATGATCCGTTCCATTATCTTAAATAGACGAATAACTAATGTAAATAAAACAGTTGGCAGCATAGCAAATATCAAAGGTGTCTGCAGATTTATTAGATTTTTGACGATCGACACGTGTGAGCAAATAAAATCAAGTAAATGTGTAAGCAACAGACTATCGACATTATATTTTTTGTCGATCGCCAAAGTGGATCGGTTTATTCGATCGATAAATCAACAATAACTTGTTGACAGGTGACAGTAACAATCGCTAAAAATCGAATACATCTGTAAGAAGTTGACAGATCTTATTAATCGTCAAAACACTGCATATCGAGCGATAATAATGGCCTGCGCAGCCTGGCGGACGGGACGGCAGAGAATTTTAAATTTATGAATTAAAGTTAATTCTTATCCAATCGAAACAAGGTATATATTTCAATGCTTGGTGATCGACGGAAAACTGCGCAGCGATGTTAAAAGCTCGATCACCGAGCATTGAAATATATACATTATTTCGATTGAATAAGTATTAAATTCATTGATAAATTTATGCCCTAACGATCGTCAGAAATTGACCAAATCTATAGGCACTTAAAGAATTTCAACGTAGATTAGTCAAAAGCTGCTCACCTAACAACTAAGTTTTAGTTGCTAAAGCCACAATTGTTTATTTTTGTTTACAATTTTAAGTTTCACTCTCTCTCCCTCAGTGCTTCCCGACTAATTGGTCGAAAAATCCCGAAGCATACACGAACGTGGAACCGCAAATAATAAAAACACAAATGATTCTCACTTAAAATATTACTTACGCATAAAAAGGCACTTGTATATGTTTGTCGGGACAGTCAGCGGTGACAAATCGCTTAATATCGGCGCATGCGACGCCAAATGGACGACGCATTGATCGGCCGGATGTCGGAATTGGAGGCGATTGGGCTACGGAGCTTCGTCTGTGAATTAATTGATAATAAGTTGAAAACGTGTAGGTAAATAACTACGTAAAAGACTTCATAAATTGCAGATTACACAATAATAGCCGACGTTCGAACGGACATAATAAAATCACGGCGATGTTTTTTGGTGCACCAGATTTTCAACGCTCTACTTAGCGCCGAGAGTTGAAAATCCAACAGTGTGGTTTTTCAACGAGCTGGGACGAGTGCGCCTCAGCGCATTGGATTCTCAACGCTCGGCTTAACACCGAGAGTTGAAAATCCAGTGCGCGATAAAATCCCGTCGCGATATTTTTACGTCCGTGCGAACGTCGGCTTAGCGTCCAATTTTTTTGCTTTGCCATGCAACTTGATCCCTCAGCGGAACGGTAGAAATAATGCTACGAATGTAAACTGTTCCTAAGCGGGACGCAAGGATCCCGCTTGCCATTGGACGACAATATTTGGCATTTATTTGCACTTGCAACACGATCTGGCTGTATCATTCGACTAATCGATTAATTCTTGACCGGTTTTAGTAACAATTTACTGGGAACACCACCAAAATGAACGAAAAAAAAAAAACAAACAAAATGTATCTGTGGTATGTGTGACGCGACGCCGCCATACTGTCAAAACTCGGTGAAGTGTGTGTGTTGTTTACATTTGTTCGCAATGTTTTTATGAAGAAAACGGTGAGTGATCTTATTAGAATGTTATACAGAATTACTGAGAAATAAGTATAGATTTCATATTGAGTGTTAGTTTATCGAAAAGTGATAAATAATTCCATGAAAAGATAACGAAAGTTTTGTAATGCACCAATTTTGAAGCTGTCGCCGCCGCCGCCGTGTTTAGTAAAGTTTTTATGATAAATATTCTTGTATACTGTTTGAAACACACATAAGTACCTAGTTTATTTATCTACGAACGTAATTTGGCCTATAGCTACTGATACTATTGCGTATTCTTATCGTATTCGTATTTCCAAAAGTAAAGTTCGGCGTAGTTCCCGCGTATCATGACACGTCAAATTTTTACCGTTGTGTAAACAAAAACTTTTTATGGTTTAGATAAGGTTTTAAGTGCTATGGGTTTCTGTTATCGTATTTATGGCGTGGCCTACACATTGTTTTGTCGTAATCAAGTGTTTATGTGGTGAATGAGTGTGTGAATTCGATATATTGTGATAAAGTTTCAAGGTTATGTGAGTGAAAATTATCAAAATGAAAAGATATCACATCACTGCAAAATCAGGTGAGTATAAACCTCTGTGAAAATTATTTATTTAGTTAGGTTAACTCATAACGAAGCCAGAAAGGTATAATATGTGCCATGTTAATGACTGTATATTGACGAATTCTTCGTTTTTCCGAAGGCCTACCCAAAAATCAAAGCAAATGACAATTAGGTGGACAAGATGTTTGTTTCTAGGTAAACCTAAGCTAACAGTCAAAAGGTTAAGGCCGCGTTCTAAACAAAGCAATCGTCGCGCGAACACGCGATCATTGCGTTCATTTTGTTCGGCGAACCCAAAACCGTGGTTGCGCTGACAGAAGGCGCCTTCCGGTTTTCCAAACAAATGAATGACATTCGTTATTTATGCAACTGTTGTATAATAACGGGTATTAAAACAAGAATGAGGGTTTCCACACGAGGCGAAGCCGAGTGTGATAATAGTATCACATGAGTGTTTTAATACCTAATTATAACAGTTGGATACAATACTTTATCTACACCCATGATATGAATCCTCTATAAAAGTTTCTGAAATCATTGGGTGTTTGTAATTCAAGATCAAGAATAAAGAAATTCCCACGAAATTTAGTACAACTGCACGTATGTACGTCACCTGCAGTAGCACATCACACACACAAGCGTGCAGCGGATGCTGCTGTCCCCCGCTTGAACGTTGAAACGAGTTGCGTAATGAAATTTTGTACAACATTGTATCACTCATTGGGATGAGGTAATGGTTACTATGACACTGGCTGTTTTAATGATGGCAATAAGCTAACTGCTTCTGAAACTTTTATAGAGGTTTTATAGCATGGGTGTTGATAAAGTAATATTTATTATGAACGCAACGATCGCGTTTTCTCGCAACCGATCATTTTGGTCAGGACGCGGGGTAACACGACCAAATTATTTGTTCATGATAAGATTATAGCCATGGCAAATCGCACGTCTCAGTGACTTTTATAATCACGGACAGAAGGTTTCAATTACAATAAAATGTAAGACGTGAGCATGTAAAAAAAAAAACAACCAATGAGAGAGAAAAACTTGAAAGAAACTTACCTGTTATCAATATTCAGGGCGTCCATTGACCCTATCCGGTAAATATTGGACACCAAGTAAATTTTCTCACTCTTTATTATATCGCTACCAAAATCCTGAAACAAAAAGAACCATTAGAACATTGTCTTGTTTCCATATCCATACGGGTCGACGGCGCGTTGTGTTCCACGCGCGCCTCAAAGAGATGACAGCAGAACTGACGGGGTCCGCTAGGGCCGATGCCTGCTGGGGTTGCGAAGAAGTCCGAAAGGGAGATCGTGGCCCCCGGCAACGTGGCAACTGAAGGAACATGGGTTATAGTCAGTAAGAGTCTGACACGCCCTCCCGCTCCGCCAAAAGCGGCAGAAGTTATTTGATAATTTCCCACCCAAAAAAAAGGTCTATTCAAATCCTTGTTTCCAATATATTATTTCCACTTAAACAAACATCAACTTTATGCAAGTGTAAATAAAGTTGATTTTAGACTGACTAGTACTGTTGAAAAAGTCATCAAAAATGTGAAGTTGTAGCGCAAACTGAACCTTATGCGTAGGCATTACAGTTGATTTTCCTAAAACTCGTGTTTGTTTATATGTTTGGCAACTAAATTGCGAACACAGATTAGGTGGCTTGTTTAGATCCGGCTCGAAGGACTAAAATAAAGGAGACGATGTGTAAGTTTATACTGTGAAGATCTTTCGGAGGGATTTAGATGAATGAAAACACATATTATACTTTTTATACGGTTACACAAAGTAGTTCCCTAGAAATCTGATAAATCCAATGCTAAAAGCAAGTTTATAACATCATACTCACAGTAAATACAACTAGTGCAGAACTGATGTGGTTGGTAGGCCACCTGAGCAGCAAATGTTCCGTGAGCTTAGCGCCCGAAGTGTCGTGTAATGCTAAGGCGATTTCGGCTGGCTCGTTCATTCGGCACACGAAGTTGTGGACCCGAACGGCGATCGTGTATGTTCGAGCACCCGGTGGCGTCGCCGGTGGTGGGGTTATTGGTGTTGTTTCCTGAAAAACATGAACATAAAGGCTTAAAAATCCTACTTCCTACTAATATTATAAATGCGAAAGTTTGTAAGGATGGATGAATGGATGTTTGTTAATCTTTTACTCAAAAACTGCTGAACGGATTTGGATGAAATTTGGCACAAGGTTTACAACCTGCATGAACATATAGGATACTTTTTATCCCGATATTCCCACGGGATCGAGACTTATGCGGGTAAAATCGGGGGGCGCTGCTAGTGGACCATATACAAGAACCAAGATCAAGTATCCGTATTGAAATTTAACTTGAATAGAGACTATTATGAATACTGGATTTTAAACTGACAGATTTCATATTAGTCATATGAAATCTGTCAGTTTAAAATCCAGATTCATGTTAAAGCACCGTTCAATACGAGTCAAAATGTGCTTCACCTTTCAACTGTCATTAACGAGACACAATAGAATTTTAATTGTTATCCGCCTCAATGAGGCATCGTAACAGATAATGAGTTACTCGTATAATATCAAATCAAATCTTCGACGAAGAAGAATAAATATGTTTTCAAATATTATATTTAGCAGGCTGTACTGGGCTAATGGTTTGAGTAGCCCAGAGCACTCTTAAATGCAGTTTTTTTATTGACAGTGTGACAAGTATCTATTCCTTGTTATTTGTCAGAAACTCTGCACATATCACTGGCCAAGTAACCACTCTGATGATTTATATGTCGTAGATTATGAAATTTGAGCTATAATAGTCTCTCAATTGATTATTGTAGTACTAAGGTGAGGGTAAACCACGTGACGCGCTCGCTAGAGGGGCGGCACGTGGACAGAGTCGTAGTAAGGGAAGTTACCGAACGACGAGTCAGTCTTGTGAAGTGCTCGAACGAAGACAGACCTACACTTCTCTCACGCGAAACTGTCAGTTTGCCCGAACTTAGAAAATAGTGCGTGGACGTTATTAGTGTTGTACCTACTGTGTTAATTATTGTGAAAGTGAAATACTAAACTGAGTTGGTGTATCATCGTGTTTTATTGTAAACCTGAACTATGGATTCCGTACCACCGAACCGACATGATGACGGCTCTATCGCTCAGCCATCGCTGACGCCGTCATCAGAAGTGGGATAAAGGATCTGACTCCCACTGGCGCGCAATGTTCTATTGCCCATCACACCGAATGTCAATTGCAATTGATATTGATTGCATCGTCTGGAGTCAAACAAGTGATTCGTTTTCGTTGTGGCGAAAACACATTCAGCGTCACACTGTCGACGCGGTAGCGCGGATGGTGTAAAGTCTGCGAGTGCTATGGGTTCGAGCAGCGCCTTTGCCGGAGCCGATGTAAGCAGCGCGACCACGCTGACGCGGCGAACAAGCGACGCATAGATGCTTGAAATAGCTGGTGTTTGCGGACAGTTACATTAATCTGGTGAGTCGTATAATTTTTGTTTTGATTCCGGTGCCGAATGCTCTCTAGTCAAGCAAAGTATTAGTCGTCATTCTAAAGGTCAATACAATCACACGAACGTTCTTATAAAGGTTGTGCTAACATGGCTGTACTGGATAAATTCATTGTGGTGTTTTTATTAAAACACTGTTAGACCGTCAACTTGCCTAGTTCATCTTTGGTGATTTCAAAACAAAAGTATTGCTGTTTGTTGTTGCCTATCTAAATCGAGGCATGATTTAAGTGATATTGATGCTGATATTCAAAATAGGGAATCGCTAATATCGCTGCTTAAAAGATCATCGTACATTTTTATTGATGGTTTACCTCGTACGCGTGTTATAACTGGTGAACTAAAGACAATACTTCAGGACACGACTCGTTTACCGTTTGATACCTTATAGACTTTACCCCAACGAAAAGCAAATTGTACGTTCTAAAATGAAAGAACTATTAGATACTAACATCATTCGTCCTAGTTAGTCTCCATTTGCGAGTCCTATTCTTCTCGTTAGTAAAAAAAAGCGTGTTGAGTCTGATCGTATGGTGATAGATTATCTCATCATCTGTTACGACGCCTCATTGAGGTGGATAACAATTAAAGTTCTATTGTCTCGTTAATGACAGTTGAAAGGTTATCGCGAATTGAACTCCAACACTGTTCCTGGTAGGTTTCCTCTGCTTCTCATAGCTGAACAAGTTGCTAGGCTGTCCGGGGCTAGCTTTTATTCGTGTTTAACTGTGCAAGCGGTCTTAATAAGATACCTATTCTTGACTCTGAGAGTATTGAGCGTTTTGATTTCATTACGCCTGATAGGCGAATATCTTGCAATACCTTTCGGATTTCGAAACGCACCTAGCGTATTCCAAAGAGCAGTGACACATGCTTTGGGTGACCTCATATTCTCTTATGTTGTCCTGTACGTCGAGTATATCCTGATTCCAGCGGCATCACAAGACCAAATCATTCAGAGATTACGTGAGCTTTAAATAAAGCAAGGTTTTCTTTAAACATTTCTAAATGTACCTTCCTGAAGTTTCCAAAAGGTTGACAGCGAACTTCTTGCTGTCGAGTACTTGGAAACTCTGGCTGTGGTAAACGCTGATAAACACTTTCGATACTATTTGCAAGGAAGATATTTTGAAGGTTACACAGACTGTTTGTTATTCGTTAAAAGCTTCTGAAACAATGTCGATATTACACCACGTGTCCACCAATGTTCGGCTTTTCTTCAAGCGTTTGACTTTCAGATCTTTTATCGTGAAGGCCGCCGTATGGTTCATGTTGTTTTTTTTTGTGTCGAAGCACTTAGTCCAGATCTATTTACCTTGAAAAAGGTCGAACAGAAGCGTGTTGATCACGCTACCTTGTCAAAAAACAGAACCTTGGCAGAACAGCTTCGTAACCAGGAAATTAAATTGGTGGTTAATAAGCTCAAAGACAGTCGAATTTCAGCTGATATTGCTCTTCTTCTTTTCATGTGGTTAGTGACTAACCTGGTGTTTTGTTATGGTGGTGTGTTGGTGTCGCGTATGCTGATATTGCTAAAACTTATGAGATGCGCTCAGGCGTTGCCTTCCAATAGTTCCACGGGCTTTTCGATGGTCTGTGATAAACAACGTGTTTGTATCGCTTATGTATTTTGGCTGGGAAAAGACCCTCGAAAAGGTATACAAAAACTGTTGGTTTGAACACATGGCCAAGTATGTCCGTAAGTTTCTAGATGGTTGTATCACCTGTAAACTATCGAAGTCCCATTCAAGTCTTGTGCAGATATAGCCAATTCCTAAGGTTCGTGTACTATGGCATACAGTTCTCGTTGATATAACCAAAAAAAAAACTGAGCGACAAAAATGATTGTAAATAATACGTCATCGTTTTAAATGATGCTTTCACGAAATTTGTCCTCGTGTACCACACTTGTTGCATCGATTCTGCTAGCACAGTTAAAGCTTTGAAGTCTGGTGTGTCCTTGTTTGGATGTCGGAGTTGAGTTATTGCTGATCAAGGTCGTTGTTTTGCCAACAAGGATTTTAAAGATTTTCGTGAGTCTCATGGTGTTATATTGCACATGATCTCTACGGGATCGAGACGTGCCAACGGTCAAGTTGAAAGGGTGATGAAACCATTAAAGGGGATACACACTTCTGTAGAGACTTCTGACAGATCGTGCCAAGAAGCGTTGAACGATGTGCTAACTAGCTTTAAATTGTACGGTTCATCGTGTTACCGGGGCAATCCCTCTAGAGTTTATGATAGGACGCGTAGCTAGACCATTAAACCTTTTAAGTTTTGGTGATACTGAAACGGCGATAAATATTGACTAGAAGACCAGAGAGCAAGCGGCAACGAAAAAGAAAATAATGCTAGTCATGGAAAGTCTAGACTTGATAAAGGCATAGCTAATCTTGTTAAGTTTGATGTTGGGGACTTCGTTTTAGTACGAAGTGAGGAGAGAAATCAAATGAAGTTAGACCCCAACTACAAGGGATTGTTCAAGATTGTAGAGTTACTTGATGGCGATCATTGAAAACCTTAACTGGCAATATAATCTAGAAGTACACGCATACGAAAGATGCCTCTTAGCAGTATTCCTGATGTTGTGGAAGCTACTTCCAAAGAGTTGTAGAAGTGATTATGGGTTATGGGCCTTGGTTATGAGTCGCACTGCACGCACTGGCTGTAGTCGTAACTGCAATTCACTTGTGAGTTGGTCAGGGGGCGATGGGCAGTCAGTGGTGTGGCGGGGACTATTACCTTGGTTATTGGTCGCACCGCACGCACTAATCTGTAGTCGTAACTGCAATTCGCTTGCGAGTTGTTCAGGGGGCGATGGGCAGTTAGTGGTGTGGCGGGGACCCGGGTCTCGAAAGAGACTATTGTGTTGGTCATGCAATGACCTGTGACTTCTTGAAGAAGTGGTGGTCGTATCACGTGAGGTGATGACGATATGGGTGGCAATAGATGACGATATGGGTGAAATGGAATGAAATTGTTTACTGAGAATAAGCAACTTCATTTCATTTCATTTCGTTTCATAGTTGTCACTAGCTGCTTAGGCGGCCGGGCCATAGTTTGTTTTCAGTGATCTTAAAACAAATTATGTGCTAATTGTGTACTAACCCTGTTAGTGTATCATTTAGTTTATTTTGATAATTACAGCTTAGAGGCACCTTTTTGTTTTATTAGTTGAGGCAAATGCGTGTTCTTTTGTAATGTTCTTTGAGTACGGTCAGGTTGGCCGAGGTTACACTGTTACTCCATATGATTGTTTTGTTTCAGGAACACACGAGGACGTGAGACCTGTCAGGTTGGCCGTGTCGTAGATTATGAAATTTGAGCTATAATAGTCTCTCAATTGATTATTGTAGTACTAAGGTGAGGGTAAACCACGTGACGCGCTCGCTAGAGGGGCGGCACGTGGACAGAGTCGTAGTAAGGGAAGTTACCGAACGACGAGTCAGTCTTGTGAAGTGCTCGAACGAAGACAGACCTACACTTCTCTCACGCGAAACTGTCAGTTTGCCCGAACTTAGAAAATAGTGCGTGGACGTTATTAGTGTTGTACCTACTGTGTTAATTATTGTGAAAGTGAAATACTAAACTGAGTTGGTGTATCATCGTGTTTTATTGTAAACCTGAACTATGGATTCCGTACCACCGAACCGACATGATGACGGCTCTATCGCTCAGCCATCGCTGACGCCGTCATATAGATAGCTAGAACTTGTTGGCTAGTAGATACACTAGCTATCAAGTAATACCTACCTACTATAATGCACAGGTATATAGAATTTTTGGATACAGAGAACATCAAAATCAAAATATTTTATTAAACATAAACCTACATGGGCACTTATGAAACGTCAGAAGCTAGGTGCACGGTTCCAATTGGTCGTTTCCTATGGAGAAGAGCCGGCAAGCCGGCGCTCGGTGTGGCAACATGCAGTGTTCGGTTTCGCGACAAGTCAATCGTCATCCTGAGGATGCCTCGTTGAGAGGTGAACACGTGTCGATTTATTTCAGGGTTTTTATGTCTCTTTAGAAATAGCTAAACGGAACAGGTTACCAAATATATCCACATCTATTGTATTTTATAATGGATTTCCGCAATGTCACGCCTGAATAAATAAATGGTTTTTACAATATTTTCAAATAACAGTGAGAGACAAACTGCAGACATAAAATACTGTGGAACTCACCATATTCTTCTCAATTCGAGTATTAGCTTCATCGTGTAGTGCGTTTAGTTTGTATGTGGACACTTTCAAGGGATCGACCAGTTGGCCGTTCGCTGTTCTCACCGCTAACTCCATACCTAAGGTTCTGTTATCAAAGTAATACAAATTAATATAATGATACAGTCACTGCGTCTTTCAAGGAGTAAGAGGCTAACAGAGCTCAGATTTCAGACACTGATGTTTAATAAAATAAAATTTAATCAAGCAAAAAAAAATAATATAATATAAAGTAAAAGTGAATGTTCGTTATCCAAGAAAAAATATTACAATGCAGTTTAAAAAAACTTTAAACATTTACATATGCGCAAAATATTTGCAAAAAAAATACAACCGACTTCCAAAAAGAAACACTAGTTTTTTTTTGTTGGAAGTCTGTTGTTTTTTTTTTTTATATAAAAAGTTTGTATTTTCGACTTTTTATTTGTGGTACCTACTCCACACAAATTCGAATAAGTACCAGGAAGTCTGTTGTTTTCTTTTATTTTTTTAAATATGTTTTTATTTTCGACTTTTTTATTTGTGGTACCTACTCCACACAAATTTGAATACCACTACCCGCTATGTAAATAACAGTGACAGGAACTTATCATAATTATCATCCACATACTAAGTGGGAAAAAATAGGTATTATTGAAGCTAACTCAAAAACTACCCAAGCAAAGTTAATAAAATTTATATGGGGCCGGCTCCTTTTGGAAGTCGGTTAAAAAAAGGGTGTTTAACTTGAGTGTGTCTTTTCTGCCGCTAAGCAGCTTTCCTTTGTTCTTGTAGAAAGGGTTTACGAGCCGTTGGAAATACAAGCACATGGGACATTCCAGCTTCGAATCGAAGGTTGGGAACGAACCTCGGTGGTTGCAGATATCTTTAAGCGTTAGTGACCACTCGCTATCTGTGCCGCCCAGGGTTGGCATAAAACAACAAGTTGTTTATAAAACACGTATTTTATACAATGTTTAAAACAGTTTGAATTATGTATTTAAAATCACAGTACCTACCTATTAAATAAATTGTATATAATGTTTTAAACATTAAGGAAAAAAAACATAGTTTTAAATCGTGAACGTCAAAAATTATAAAATTTTTGGAATTGAAATAGCTCGAAAAGAAATTAAAAAGGTTAGATAGTTTTATACTTTTCATCGCCGGTCGAAATGAAGTAATTCCCCGCGACTATTTTGGGGATTCCCCTTATTTGAATATAGTCTGTCCTACCTATGTATATATATCTTATCCTATATAATACTTCGTCGCTGGTCGAAAAGAGGTAATTACCCGCAATAATTTTGGGGACTTCCCCTTATTTAAATATACTTTTAGGTAAGGTACATCTAAGAACGAAAATCGGAATTCGCAATTCTGAACGTACAGAGGGTACTGGGTGGTTCAGTATGTGTTACCTATTTAGAATGTTTGCAGAAAAAACTGTTTTTTTTTTTTCCAACCCTGGTGCCGCTAGCTTGCTTGTCACACAAATCACAATAGGGATGAAAAAAAAGGAAATTATATTTAGTCCGTAAGTCAGATAATAAAATAATATTGGACAAGTATTTTTTGCTTTATCAAATTAATAAAAAATTACTTAGATAAAACACATTAAACTTGGGGAGTGGAGGTCGCTACGTCACAAGTATAAAATCTACATACTCGTGACGTCATGGCACATTTTAACTCAATGTATCGCCGTAATCTTTTGCTAAGGTAAAAAAAAAATGTGTCCAATATTTTTAAATAATATACAAGACGGAATAAAAATTCCTGCCTCGTTGGTCTAGTGCTCGCAAGCGCTACTGCTGAGCATGAGGTCCTGGGTTCGATTCCCGGGTCGGGCAAAGTGTTATTGGGTTATTCTATCTGAAATTTCTCAGTAGCAGCTCGGAGTCTGGATTTGTGCCCGGTTGATGACAATAGGCTCGTCCCCTATTACATGGGACTTAAACATAACTGGCGAAATGTGGGTGTACCTGCTACAGGGTCACCTCTGCCCAAGCCTTCGGGGAAACAAGGCGTGATGTTATGTTATGTGGACATTTTTTTTTTGTCATCATCCCATTTACACAAAAAAAAAAAATTTGGTACCTGTTTCCTTTATCGATGGTGAAGACAGCGGTCCTAGCAACTCGTCGCAGCAGGTCCTGAGGTAAAGCACCGGACGCAGCTTGAGCTCTCAACTCGAGCAGCGCTCGCATGCTTACTTCCATAAATTTGAGACGCTCATCGTTATTCTGTGAAAGAAGAATAAATGGTAAGTCGGCGATTTCTTCTGTTTACTTCTTACTTGTACTTTGAGATTTAAACTTTTAAACGGCAGAACGAATATGGAAGACATCTCAATAGGGTTTTCTGTCTGTGGTGTAAGGAAGAAATTATATTTTTTACAACACCTACAACAGGTTGCTATGAGAACTTTTTAAAAGAAAACCTATTTAAATATTAGAGATATTTCTCGAAGGCATGTGAAGCCAAGTCAGAGGCCTATGGGCGGCTTTAAAAAACTCTGACACCAGGTTAGTCTCTAACCACACGAAAAGAAGAAGTCCTTAAATAGACCGGTGTCAAGGAAAATATTATTCACACAGAAATTCATGCACACTAGTACACATGGCTAAATATCAAGCTATACATTTCCAGTTTATGCTGATCTCGCATTGTATAGGATTTCCGTACAATGCGAGGTCAGTTTATACTGGACATGTATAGCTTGATGTGTAGCCGTGTGTACATATACTATTTATCCTAACTAGACAATATTATAATTGCGTCAGAGAGTTTGTATGTTTCGTTACGCTTTCACGCTAAAACGTCTGAACGGATTAGGATGAAATTTGGCCCAAAGGTAGAGCGTGAACTGAGTAAGCACATAAGCTATTTTTCATCCTGGATCGCAGACGAAGACGCGGGCAACAGCTATTATTTTTATAAATTTGATAGTTTGTATGTTTGGACCTATGTTACTCAATCACGCAAAAACGGTTCAACGCATTTGGATGAAATTTGGCACACAGATAGTATTATAACCAGTACCTTAATTGCGTAATACAACACAACCACAATTTGTTTCGATTTGAAACAGATTGCTAATCCATTGCTTTACAAGTCGGAAAAAAAATCTGCTCAACAATGTAAATAACGCAATGAATGTTGTTGAACTGTCAAAATAAACAAATTAGGCAAAATTGTTTACGAAAATAAGTTACGCAATTAGGGTACTGGATTAACACATAGGATATTTTTTATTCCGGTAGTACGTTCCCGTGGGGTAAATTCCGACTTCCACGTGGTCGAAGCGTACAAGGTACTGTTTCTAGAAAACAAGATTTACTTTTTTTTTAAACTTTTTTCTTGGCAAAATAATCTGACCTACAAATAACTATCACTTAAAGAAAGGCACAATTTGCAAAGCGCAGCTGCATACCTTTCCCCCGACACGACACTTAACTAATTATTTGTTTACAGTGCGTGCATATGAATATTCAGACATTATTTGACGAATAATTATACAATGATGGCACTTATGTTTATGTAATTAAATGTTAATAAGGATAAGTAGTTTTTTAGGGTTCCGTACCTCAAAATTAAAAACAAAACCCTTATAGGATCACTTGTGTGTCTGTCTGTCGGTCCGTCGGTCACAGCCAATTTTCTCCGAATCTAATGGACCGATTAAGTTGAAATTTGGTACACATGTGTATTTCTGTGACCCAAACACGAAAATGAATATGGGGGTCACTTTTGGGGGCAACAAGAAAATTTAAAAAAAGTTTTGCAAACAGTACTGTGTGACATATCAAATGAAAGAGCTTGTTGTGAGGATCTTAAATGTATATATTTTTTTCAATTTTAAAATATACTTTTAAATATTTTTAAGAAATTCGATGAAAATTTACCATTCCCTCCCTTATTTCCGAAACTACTGGACCTTGTTTTAAATACATAGAATGGTTCTTTACTCATAGATTACAGAAAAACTTATCAGAAGTCTATGGTCTTAAAATAACATGGTAAATCTCTCAATATTGTGCGTACAAACTTAAATTTGCAGTTGGAATGTATGGGAGAAAATGTTTTTCAACTACAATGTTAAGTTTGTTTTTAGGATAAATTTATCCCAACTACGGAACCCTTTATTGTGTGTTACGACATTATGTAGTTGCCGTACCTACATGGCTAATAGACCGTCATACGGGAAAAAACAACTAGGTTTGATTAATCATGGGCCTTTTAATATACACGTTAAAACCAAAACCGATATAATAAAAAAAGCAATGTAACTACGAGTATGAGCTCCATTTTGGATAAAATTCAAAACACATTCAGTTTTTCGTAGAGCGTTATAATTAACCTAAGACCAAATTAAAAAACCAAGACATAGCGCTGTCAACAGTGACGTGAAGCCGGTTTCGTGAACATGAGTGCACTTTGTGAGATGTAGATTGATTGTCGTACTATTGTAAATGTGTGCGTGTGAGCGTGTATGCACAGAGCGGAGGTGTAGTTTTGGCATGCTTCACTTTATTGTTCGCAGCTCTGTCTTGGTTTTTTAAATGGTCTGAGTAATGAACAGTGAGAAAGGAGTTGTCATTATTACCAATTGTTAACAGACAACAAATCGCAATAATTAGGACCTACGACCGTAAGCTGTTGCCAGAGGTTTTATTTGCATCCAAAAGTACCTAATAGGCCTGTGTCTAATTTTTTTTGTCCATCTTGTAGATTCTTAAAAACTACTGGACACGTATTTTTTTTTTTTACGTAATCAAAAGACTACGGCGATACATTGAGTTAAAAAGTGACATGACGTCACGAGTAGATTTTATACTTGTGACGTAGCGACCCACACTTCCCAACTTTAATGCGTTTTATCCAAGTCATTTTTGATTAATATGATAAAGCAAAAAATACGTGTCTAATATTTTTTTATTTTCTGACTGACGGACTATATAGAATTTCTTTTTTTTTTGACCCAGGCATCATCCCTATTATATCCCAAGTTGCAGCACAAAACTACAGTCAAAACTACGGCGAGAGAATGCGTTCTTGACACCATTCAGTTTCATACTAACGAATATGTGTTTTACGAATTTGATCCTTTAATTGTCCAACTAACAGGTGTCAGGAACGTTTTCTCTCGACGACCAGACTATATATATATTTCTGCAGAGGCGGCGTAAGGCGTGAGCGACGTGGGCCACGGCCTACGGCCTCGCGGTCCGAGGGGCCTCGCACCTCGAAGGTCTCTGTGTCGAAGGTTTATACATAACATAAAAGCCGTCAACACGTCGAAAAAATTTTACTCGTCCTAAAACGATAAATATATTGACATGAGCTCTCCAGGAGGGTTCCCGGCACTGAACATGTTAAAGCTTATTATTACGCAAACGGATCCCTGAATAGAAAAATGGTGTTCACATACCCGTAATATTTTTGAATGGCCTATCCTATAACTCGACCTATACCTACCTAAAAATGTGATATCTGTTCAACTGTATTTTATTTTTTCGTCTTCTTGCGGCACCAAAGGGCCTCACAAAATGTACCTCGCCCACATCAAATTTTAATCTTGCCCCACCACTGTATTTCTGTATTCAGTCCACTCAGATGACTTCATTAAGTCTACTTACAATGTACAGCTTCTTGCAATGTGTCAACCATTCTCGGAGTGTGACAGCGATGTCATGTACCACGCCGTTACCTCCAGCAGAGGCGACCACTGTGCCACCGCATCTGAAACAGATATTGATGTTTTAAGAATTTATCTAAAGGCTCGTGCAGACCAGCGCGACACGCAACGCGACACAAAGGCACCGCTCGTCGCGCGACGAGCGGTGTCTTTGTGTCGCGCGACAAGTCGCGCTGGTCTGCACAAGCCTTTTAGTAGGTAAACTTTTTATTTAATTCACTGTTTCTTTACCATTGGAAAGGAAATATAATTTAATAAAAGCTTGTGTATAAAGAATGTATTTTTGTATTGATCGTTCTACTTTTCAATAACGTGAATATTTATGAAGGAATTGTTTTTGAGATTGAGTCTTTGCTTCAGTTTTCATATCTCTTAAATTTTTTTGCAGTGAAAACTTCTTTAGGCGCGTTGAGCGATTTTTGGTAGGGGAAAAGATATGGATTCGAGTCACCGACATGCTAGTGCCGTAGCGCTGTGCTATAGAATATAGATGGCCCTAATACCAGTTTTAAGTTTTCACTTCTGTCGGCAGTTTTCATGACAGTTTTTTTTTTTTTAACTTTTGTCCCACGGTTGAGCAAAGGACTCCCCCATAGCTTCCACTATTCGTTCCTTCATATATCTAATAAATCTTAAAAAAGCGAAAGCGAAGCAAAAGCGCTGGGTGTACAAGCATGAAATATTGTACAAGAGTCCGAGCCACCGGCTCAATCTGTTTGCGCAACCGTCATCCAAAACTGTCGCCAGAGCTGAATCCCCAGTGTGTCGTACTTTGAAGATATTCAACGCCCTTCTGACTGCTAATCCTGAATGTGATGTGTTTGCGGATGAATAGAATAAAATTATGCGTATATGTCTGGTGTTCTGTGAGAAAAAGTATATAAGGAAGTTCACTGTTCTATGTTAGCTTTAATTAAATTATGCACAACAAAATTGTCAATATTCTAAGTTTCTATGTTAATTAATGTAATTGGTGTTGTATCATTTTAATTAACTATACCTAAATAAATAAATAAGAGTACTGGGGAGGATTTTTAAAAATTCTTCTCCAAATGGGGTTGAACGGGCGATGAAAGTTTGTTTGGAAGATTAAATAAAAGAAAATTTTACTGTAATGTAAGATAAAATACAATACATTTAGTAACCTGTTCCGCTTAGCTATTTCAAAAGAGCCATAAAAAGCTCCTGAAAGAAATCGAAACGATGGACTTGTTGCGAACCCGATCACTAAACACTGTGCTGAGTGCAGGCTGATGTCTGCGCTCAGCGCTCGGTGTGGCAACGTCGCAACAAGTCCATCGTCATCCTGAGAATGCCTCGTTGACGTGAAAAACGTGTCGATTTCTTTCAGGAGTTTTTTATGGCTCTTTAGTAATAGCTAAGCAGTACAGGTTACTAAATATATCCTCGTCTATTTTATTTTCGCAAGGTTACGCCTGAATCGATCTCACAAAATTCTTGTTTAACAAGCCCCAAATCTACTTACAATTGAAATAAAGCAATACGCTAACTTAGCTATAAAACAATCTGAATTGTAGCTAAGTTATATAGTATTGCTCGTAAAACAACAGTAGTTACAGACTTGGCAGGCCAAAATGTACGAAATATGGAAAGTTCTAAGTAGAAGTTTGATATTAAACAAAACAATAATTGGCTTTTCCCCAGTTACTGAAGTTGTAATGGAAATAACAACCTTATGGTATTGTGACATTACATAATACTTCTAATAATATAAAATATTATTATCTCTTTGTTACCCGTCTACGGCGAAGCAAAAAGGAGGGTTATGATTTTGACCGGTATGTATGTATGTTCATCTGTTCCCTCATCATTTCTAAACTACATATCATAATTTGACAAATGAGGTAGTTGTAAAATCCGGAGTCACACGTAATCTGTTCGATTTATGCCGTAACACGTCGTGTGACTCCGGATTTTTATTTGTCTGTCTGTGATGTCTTGTTTATATCTTTTTAGTTGACGTTTGTGCCTCGGAAAGCACGTTAAGCCATTGGTCCCGGCTGTTATTTGTAGACTTTTGACAGCTGTTAGACGTCAGAAGCCCGAAAGTCTAACAACCAGTCTTACCAAGAGACGCCATGTTACCCAGTAACTGGGTTGTAGAGGTCAGATAAGCAGTCGCTCCATGTAAAATACTGATATTCAGCTGCATCCAGTTAGACTGGCAGCCGACCCCAACATAACATAACATCACGCCTGTATTCCCCGAAGGGTTAGGCAGAGGTGTACCTAAAGTACACCCACATTTCGCCAGTTATGTTTAAGTCCCATGTAATAGGGGGCGAGCCTATTGCCATCAACGGGGCACAAATCCAGACTCCGGCTGCTACTGAAAAAATCCAGATGAAAAACCCAATAACACTTTGTCCGACCCGAGAATCGAACCCAGGACCTCATGCTCAGCAGTAGCGCTTGCGAATGGCTAGGCAGATGATGATATCTATACATACTTATCAATAAAAGTACTACGCATATAGAGTAGCATTCATAAGAGGTGAGTCATTGGGTAATCAATAACTTGCATACAACAATACTGTTCTGCCTAGCCTTTTCCCAACTATATTGGGGTCGGCTTCCAGTCTAACCGGATGCAGCTGAATACCAGTATTTTACATGGAGCGACTGCCTATCTGACCTCCACAACCCAGTAACTGGGTAATACGATACCCCTTGGTAAGACTGGTTGTCAGGCTTTCGGGCTTCTGACGACCCGTAACGACTGTCAAAGATCCACGAATGACAGCCGGGACCAACGGCTTAACGTGCTTTCCGAGGCACGGAGGAGTCTCGGTATGTAGAAATGGTCACCCATCCACGAATCAACCCCGGCAAGCGTAGCTGAACCTGACAGATCGACCCGAGCGGCTGTTAGTACTTAGCCACGAGCTCTTCTTACATAGCATACAACATTACTGATTTATTTAAAACTAGAGAATTTTATACCGGATGATTTAAATATAAAATTAATTATTCATAAACTGTAATCCACGACTTTACTGTACGGGACAAACCCTTGGATAATTAAATGACATCGTACATACGTCATTATAATTATTATAAGCAAGAACTTCCTTTTACGCAGTTCGTAAGCGTGATGTTCGTCCTTCTATGTATGAAACCACAGTTTGATATTCTACCAATAGAATAATTAAAATCACTGCAACCACTATACATTCCAAGCTTGCCTGGAAAACATCGCAGAAAGCCATAAGGCCGCCCATTGTATATTTTGTAGTGTAAAATTTATTTTTTTGCCATGCATTTTCTGGTGTGGGTACATTAAAGTATATAATTATAAATATAAGTATTCAAGGTGTCAGGGACATCGACGCGAAAACTAAAACCATGGATTCAGTACATGATTCTGAACCTCCTTGCGTTGAAATTTTTCGTCGGTTATTTTTAAAAAAATCTGCTGTTTCATAGAAAAGTGCAATACCTACGCGGTCAAAATGTATGGAACAGCTGATTTTATTTTAAATAACCGACAAAAAATTTCAACGCAGAGGAGTTCAGAATCATGTACTGAAACCATGGTTTCAGTTTTCGAACCCCCCCTGCGTTGAAATTTTTCGAATTAAAAAAAAAAAAAATCATCTGTTCCATACATTTCGACCGCGTAGGTGGACTACTTTTCAATGAAACAGCAATTTAAAAAAAATATAACCGACGGACAATTTCAACGCAGGGGGGTTTCAGAATCATGTATTGAATCCATGGTAACAGTTTTCGCGTCGATGTCCCTGCCATCCTGTATAAATAAAATAATAATCAGGTAAAGTACGCTTATTAATATGGTAACTCCAACAATTTTATTAAAAATGTAGGCTAGCCTGAATTATTGGTCCTTAAGGCAATTTTTTTTTTTTTTTCTTTAATTTGGAAGCTTGGCAGAGCCCCTCGAAAGTTTTTCCTCACTCCAGAATTTTTTTATTTAATCATTACAGCTAAGTGATTATCTATTTAATCAAACTTGCTAACTAACCACATGCTAAATTCTTTGACTCATACTACTCGACAATCAGTCTACACAAGTCACCTAAGATAGTGACTCATCGCACTTCCGAGGAGTCTTCAAATGTCCTCAATCAAGGTCCCTTACTACCTTATACAAGAGATTACGTCCTAGAATCAGAGCATTCCTAGTTTACAATCCATACCAATATGATAAATGCGAAAGAAACTATCTGTACGTTTTGGATTTGGCACATGGATAGACCATGACTTGACTTATGACCTCGAAGACCTTTGAAGTGAAAACTTCTTTAGGCGCGTTGGGCATTTTTGAGACAGGACTAAACCATTGATTTCGCGACACCATGACGACACCTCATTTTTGTAAACGCGATTGTGCTCTTTATTTATATTACGTTACGGATCAATGTTCTATGCAAGTATTTTTACTTTAAAGGTATCGGAAGTATTTTTTTTAAACGCGATTTTGCTCTTTATTTAGATACGGTTACGCACCAATGTTCTATACAAGTATTTTTCTTCCACCAAGGCGATCTTGTTCAAGTTTTCACTTCTGTCGGTACTCCCGGAGTACTACGACTTTATCCCGGTAGGACGTCCCCGTGGAATAATTTCCAACCTCGATATAGGCGAAGCCGCGGTCTTAAGCAAGCATTACCATAAAAATATACTAATTGACGAGGTCACTGACCGTGATTGATAATCGTTACCCATTGTCGAATGAATCACTACTATGCACAATGTGTGAACGTTTTTGAGGAAGTGTGTGTGTACCTATAGTTTATGTGTGAGTTCCCGACCCGCTGCCGTTTAATTAAAATATTATCAACTAGCGTCATTTGCTACTGCGTTAATATATTGACTGTATGTAATGTAATATGTAGTAATCTCGTTTATTGGAATAAACGTTTGGGTGTCGAGTTTCTGGTACACGTTTAGTAGTAATTAATTTGATCAATTAAATTTAATGTAGTTACTACAGTGGTAGATACATGTAGTAACAAACATCTATGGTGTGAATTTTGCGAATATGGGCCGAAAGGGACATCGTGGCCCCCGGCAATAGGGCAACCGAAGGAACACGGGTGGGTTTTAGTCAGTAAGAGTCTGACACGCCCTCCCGCTCCACCCAGAGCGGGAGAAGTTATTTGATAATTTCCCACCCAAAAAAAAAAAAATGTTTTGAATTTTATGAGCAACTAGCAGGGCCTCGCGGTTTCACCCGCATAAGTCGCGATCCCGTGGAAATATCCGGATAAAAAGTAACTATAGGTTAAACCAGGTTATAAACTATGCGTGCCAAATTTCATCCAAATCCGTTCAGCAGTTTTTGCGTGAAAGAGTAACAAACATCCATCCATCCATCCTCACAAACTTTCACATTTATAATTTTAATATATTGTAATATAATGTTAGAATATCTAAACATATTATAAAACAAAGTCGCTTTTCGCGTTTGTCTGTATGTCCGCGTTGTTCTTCTAAACCACGAAACAGATTTTGATGAAGTTTTCACCATCGTTTGGAGAATTTATTCCGGAAGGTTAGGTAACGTAACCTTAATACGTTAATATTAAAGTTACGTTTACCTAAGAAATCTCGATGCTTTGTCAAGTCGTCAAAACCGTGCGAAGCAGGAGCGCGGCGCTAGTAATATGATATAATGTGGTATAATATTTTTTATATATATGTATTATATTTATATATACATATATATATTGTTTATATTATATTTTTTACATTATATATAATATATTTACATATAAATAGAAGAGTACAGTAGAATAGAAGTCTGTCACCTACATGATGGTCCATATTTACGTTTTCTGATTTTTCTCTCATCTCGTACCTTAGGACCAATTTTTTGTTGTCTTTAGGACCTCAGGACAGGTCCCCCATTCAAAGGCGAAAAATATTTCTAAAGAGCTTACCGTCAACTATACAGTCTCTATCTGCATGTAGCTCTTAGCAAAGGCACCGCTTGCATCTTTAGACTCTTGCCTTGCCCCAATATTAGAGTTCCAGCACCCATTCGATGTCTTCATCAGATACTATGGGTACTAAATGCCAACATTCGGTGTTGGCGCGGTCATAAAACGAGGGAGCAAGACAGCACCGGACCTAGTATGTGTTGTTAGATTTCAGAAATACCGTACTCCATTTTCACCATCCTGTTCACATGTTTTATGACCACGACTGCCAAGAGTTTTGGTGTTTAGTACAATTATGTTACTGAAGGGCAAAAAGTCATCTAAAAAGGTATAAAGGAGACATCACAGACAGTCAAATTAAAAATCCGGAGTCACATGTTCAACATAAATCGAATATATTACAAGCGACTCCGGTTTTTTTTTTGTATTGTTGACTTTTTGTCTTAGTTGGGTTTTCAAATTATGATCAGTAGTTTAGAAGTTATGAGGTAACAGATGAACATCATACGTACTGGTCAAAATTTGCTTCGCCGTAGTCGGGTAAAAATAGCTTACCTGTCAACTATACAGTCTCTAATCTGTACGTAGCTTTTAGGGAAGGCGCCGCCGCTGGCATCTTTCTTGAGGCTCTTGCCCCAGTACCAGAATTCCGTCTCTCTCTCGATATGCAACAACTCGCCGACGTCGAACGAAAGATGCAGGGAGCCAGGTTTGGCCGCGTGGTTATATATGGCTGTGGGAGAAGAGAAATAGGTTTTAGTAATAAGAAAGCTTCCATGACGTCTTTTATAACTTCGACAGTTTTCTTGTAATTCTTTTCTTGATCAAGTCTGGACACATAATATGTTTTGAAGCTACGACACTGAGCACGACGCAATATATAATCCTGAGTCGGTAATGCAGATTCTATCGTACAATGAGCAGACAAAAAAAAGCCCTTAGGTGATAAACATAATTATTATTTTCGAAGTGACTACGATTTCGTAAGTAGTAGCTCTAAATAAGGCGTTTAATTCTACATAGATTATGTACTACACTACTACATTCTGAAAAGTATAGCAAGTTCTACTTATAGCAATTACTAGGGATAATAATATACCCTCCTTTTTGATCATAGCATAAGCATAATCTGCCTATAATGTTCCCACTGCTGGGACACAGGCCTACTCTCTGTGAGATGGAGTGGGCCGTAATCTATCACGCTGGCCCAGTGCGGGTTGGTAGATGTCACATGTCTTCGAATTTTCGGATCTAGGACATGCCGGTTTCCTCACGATGTTTTCCTTCACCGTTTTGAGAGCAGTGGTGATGAAATAATTTACACAAAGTAAAGCGCCTGTCTGGGTTCGAAACTACGACTTACAACTCGTAAGTCGCGGCCGTTACCACTGGGCCACCACTGCTTTAGACTGTCAATTCTGCTACCAGCTTGCTGATTGGCTAATACAATGTCGCCCATGGGCATGTGACCGCCCGTGTTTTTCTGAATATTCATGAAAAATTCTCGAATATTAACTTTAAAATCGAGGTCTACCTTATTTTTTATTTTGTTGTATTTTTCATGTATATTTTTTTTTCAAAATCGTGCTATTGATTTATAGACATACACTTGTTTCGTAAATAAATACAGAATTTTTTTAGACAAAAATGTTTTCACCTCCGTTTTTTTTTTCATAGTCACCAAATTTTAATAATTTTTTTTAGTTAATCCGATAAAATATCTAGGAGACATGGCAAAAGCCACAAAAAAAAAAAACTGTGGCACTCCGGGAGTGGCGAGTGTCGACAGAAATTTGATGTATTTTACTCCACGCACCGCGGTAATCAACGCGTTGATGTCTTTTACTCCACGGTGTCGGTAAACTCTGTAACAGTGTCGCGAAATCAATGGTTTAGTACCATCTCAAAAATGCTCAACGCGCCTAAAGAAATATTTTAGACCGCCCCTTTTAAAGTTAATTTACGATAATTGTTCATGAATATTCAGAAAAATATAGGCGGCTACGATATGGGCTATGTCCTTACTGGATACGAACGAGATTAATATGTTGGTGAATGGTTGGTGATATTGAGCTGTATGGTCCTCAATTGAAATTAATTGAGGAATCTATGTCGTAGTAAATGAGTAATTGTATTAGGATAGGTCATAGCCTCCAGCTGGTCGCAATCAATTGATTATGTTTTATTAACCGACTTCAAAAAAAAGGAAGTTATCAATTCGACACGTATGTAGGTATGTAATATTATTAGAACTGTAATATATTCACATATGATAATCTATAGGACTTCCAAACAAATAAACAAAATTATATAGGTGTCCACGCATTTCTCCGAAATTTTTAATCGCAATGTGACAATTTTTTCAACTTAGGGAACACTGCAAGTTCCATCAAAATCGGTTGAGTAATTTCCAAGATAAGGACTAATATGTGTAAGTGTGACTGCCTAGCTTATTGATACGAGCTACGGGTGTGGTGTCAAAGGGAAAACATCTCAAAACCCTGCTCAACCAAAATTAAAAAGTAAAAAAAAAAACAGTGGCACTCCGGGAGTGCCGACAGAAGTGGAAACTTGAACAAGATCGCCTTGGTGGAAGAAAATACTTGTATAGAACATTGGTCCGTAACCTTATCTAAATAACGGTGTCGCGAGTTCAATTGTTTTTTCCCATCTCAAAAATGCCCAACGCGCCTAAAAAAGTTTTCACGTCATGACAAAAAAAAAAAAAACAACAGACTTCCAAAAAACGAAAATACAGAACCAAAGACACCGACTTCCGAAATTAAAGTTATTTTTCACTTTCTAGTGTTATTGTTTTTTGTAAAAAGTTTTTAGGTCATAGGTTTTATAACTGGTTCTGAGTTTAGATACCTACCTATCAGTTGATAACTATAACCCATGACCTATAGTAGGTAATTTATTAGTATTATCCTGTATGGTTTGCTTAGCCTACAAATTGCAGCTTCTAGGGCAATATTATATACTAAGTAGGTATTTGTAATACCTAGTACCTTGTAATTATTGTAAACTAGCTGCGCCTCGCGATTTCACCTGCGTAAGTCTCGATCCCGTGGGAATATCAGGATGAAAAGTATCCTATTTATTAATACAGGTTATAAACTATCTGTGTGACAAATTTCATCCAAATCCGTTCAGTAGTTTTTGCGTGAAAGAGTAACAAACATCCATCCATTCATCCTCATAAACTTTAGCGTTTATAATATTAATATAGGTATACCTAGTAGGAAGTAGGATATTATACTAGCACTTGACTTGAATGAATCATAGTTTTTTTTCTCTTAAAACTTGGGCAAGAGGCCAGCTACATATAAAGCCTACAACGTAAGTACTTGAAATCACATAATACCTATGTTGAAGCCAGAATACGATTTAATACTGCAAAATATTTACTTAAATAGCGACTCATGGCAACACCAAATCGAATGCAAACACGCTAAGCTTAAAAAAATTATGTAAACACAACGCGAAATTCAAACAGACCGTTACCCACAAAACAGATGCTAATGGCACGTCAAATACTATGACATAATAAATGATGCCTTTATGGCTAACGTATCCTGTGACAACAATCATAGGACGTAATGGCAATCCTTTCCAATTTGGCACAACAATATGAAACGATTTAGCGATAGAAAGAATGTGTACAGTCGTCGGCGAAATCACGCCCGATTCCTTCCATCGCTTCTCATGGGATCAGTTGCGATTTCCTTCAGAGGATTCCTTTCCTCCCACGGAGGAATTGACGTCAGACTGGGAATCAATTTGTCCAAAAGATCCTTCAGCAAGCTTACATGACCACAATGGAAACGGGTTTTGTCGACGGAAAAATAGACAAAATGGCAGATAAACAATCACAATCTGTTATTTTGTCTATTCTTCCGTCGACAAAATCCGTAGAAAACCCGTTTCTATGGTTGTCATGCAGAAGTGCCCCGTGCGAAAATATTTCAAAACATCCCGTAATCATACCAAATAAACATTAAATAACTTCAACCTTGGTGACGATAGTTAAGTAACTTCAATGACTACGCGACAATTTTAAAAATATCTACAGCAAGCGGTCGCAAATTCATTAAATGGACATCAAGATTAAACCCCAAGCCTAACGACTCACATCCTGTGCAAAGAAACGCGCAAAAAAACCAAACATATTAATACGATATGAAGAAAAGGTTAATGTTTAACATTCATTGTACTTACACAAACAATTAATCCTGGACAATAGGGGCGGTATGCGTGTGAGTCACGTAAGATGAGACAGGCGCGAGCGCACCAAAATCGCGTTTGAACGCAACTTGAGCGCGTTGTGAATGCTGATGTGAGGGGAGTTAGATCTAGCAACCGTTTAGAAGCGATAGACCCGGTTTATTGATTATTTGATCGTGAATTTCCTGATTTATTATGGGTTTTCTGAAGACATGATGTAGATGATAACACTAGTGTACCAGGGAAAGAAGCTCTGCTAGTTTTTTACTGTAAAAGTATCTTTGGAAGGTCTATTGCCAAAACGCTTCATAATTTTAAATACATTCGTATCGTCCAAAAAACATCAATCAATCTGCGTAGCCTTTTCCCAATTATGTTGGGGTCGGCTTCCAGTCTAACCGGATGCAGCTGAATATCAGTATTTTACATGAAGCGACTGCATATCTGACCTCCACAACCCAGTAACTGAGTAATACGATACCCCAAAGCAAGACTGGTTGTCAGACTTTCGGGCTTCTGAGGACCCGTAACGACTGTCAAAGATCTACGAATGACAGCCGGGGCTTAACGTGCTTTCTGAGGCACGGAGGAGTCTCGGTATGTAAAGATGGTCACCCATCCACGGACGAGCCGCTGCAAGCGTAGCTTAACCTGATCGATCAACCCGTGCAACTGTTATTACTTAGCCACGAGCCCCTCCCTCCATCGTCCAAAGAACATAATAACGTTAAATACATTAAAGAAGATTTCCATTACCTACAGACAAATCAGTCGACCAGCTTAATCATGTAACAATTGAAATAGACTTGTTGGTGTAATTGTATAAGAAAAGGACTCTATTGTCATTTAGATTACCCTACGATTTCAATGAGCAGAAAAAATTGACGATACGCTCAAATTCAGGTCCACAAATGAATTGAACGCTGAAAAAGTATTGAGTACTTTCTAAATGCTATAAAAAATTTAACAAGCAATGAAAAGACTACTTAGATTTTTATAGCAACGACTTTTATTAAACTTAGATCCCGTATAAAACCTCTCGGACTTAAAATTCCTTACCTAAGATTCATCCTCGCAAAAACACTAAATCTCTATCGAATCACTTATCCAGGGTACCCTGAATCTATCAATTTTACGAGCTCCATAAAACGGCGCGTCTAAGAGACTTATAAATCTATCAGACATCAGATCCATGCACATGTCACCGATACTTGATGTAATGAGATACCGGTGCTATACAGAGAACCACCTGGCATCGAGCGTTTTCGGATGACGGCGTTAATGGTACAAATGGTACAGGTTCCATTTTATGGGTGATTGGGCACATTGTTCGGTGCAATTAGTGTTTGGTTTATGTGCCGAAGTTAATGTATGGGTAGCGAATTGAGTTGTAAACTATTCAGTGCGTTTTAAGTAGGTATAATTTGGTGAGTCTCAAATGGCTGATCGCATTACAATAGAATTATTACGTGAAGGCAGGAAAAACATCTACATACCAGTACATCATTCTAAAAGTTGAAATTTCTCGTCGGTTATTAAAAAAACAGCTGTTCCATACATTTTGAACGCGTAGGTATTGCACTTTTCTATAAAACAGCCGATTTTTTTTTTTTTTAATAGCCGACGTATAATTTAAACTCTGGTGGGTTCAGAATCATGTACTGAATCCATCCATGGTATTCGCGTCGATTTCCTTGCCACCCTGTAAAGAATGTCGAAAAAAAAATACCAGCAGTGTACAGAAAGAAATTCAGTCCTGTTAGAAACCCACCAATCGTTTTTTTTATCAACCTACTTCCGATATCGACCACCGAGATCTGATGCAGTTGTTTACGCTAATTTAACACCAAACCGGATTGATATTTTTAGCTTCACAGCTCGCCAAAAGTAACGGCAAGTTTTTGCGACCACTCCATTATGAAATGTGTGTCATCATATGTCCAAGTACAAGTAGCCTCCCAAATGTTAAACAAAAACATATGTTGTACACTTGCGACTCTTACGAATGAGCAACAGGCACGAAAATCAATTGAATCATTTTTATTACGGTGAACTCCTGATTGGATGACATTATTGGCGGAATTATGTTTTGACAGACATAATTGGACTTCCTCAGGTGACGGAAGGGGACTGAATGCGTCGATTGGCATGTAGGGACATGTGACATGTGCAAATATGCGTACTTGTGCGTAGGTATCTATTAGTCTGAATATTTTGATTTAATGGTGTATGAAATCTTGCTGTGTCCCCTTGTAATAATCTTTCTAATCATTTTAGACAAGAGCTTAGTTATAACCAGCCATCTTCCGTAAATCCGAATCATATAAAATACCACTTGCAAATCGATTAACACGAGAGGGCGAACCATTTTTTTGAGGATAATGATTCAGAAATGAACGTTAAAGAAAGCCGAAATTCAAAATGAAATCAACAAAATGAATGCATACGGAGATAACTACTTATATGTGTGTCTGGTCACACCGGAGGGGTCTGTAAATATAATCAGTCGAAAAACCGATATAAGACGACTAAGTAACTGAATACATCTGGCATCCTGGCACGCACTACCGTGAGATATGTCGCAGATTTCGAATGTCAAGCCGGTGTGGGCGGCAATATGCGAGAGTGGACCAGACGGAGTGACGATGTCACTGCTAATATACCTAACCTCGACATTATCAAACGTGTGGCTGGGAAACAAGCTGGCTAGACACAGCTATACTGGAAGCGTTCCAGACTGCATGCCTATCGCACCCAGTCACCCACAGAATAAATGATAGACAGTTTCAAGAAACGATGAATAGGTTGGATTGTGTGAAGGATGACATAGACAGAAAGTTACATGACTTCGCTTCCTCAAGAATTGGGCTACCAAATGCAAAAAGATTTTTTCAAACCCGACTGGTAGTGCCAGAGATTAGCGCGTTCAAACAAACAAAGAAACTCTTCAACTTTTGCCCGCGACTTCGTCCGCGTGTTTTATCATAAAACATATCATAATGGCACTCGGCAACAGCGTAGCTTTCTATCAGTAAAAGAATTTTTGATATTGCATGAGCAGTTTCAGAGATACAAACTTACAAATTGTACCTCTTTATAACCTTTATTTCATTTAAATACTTATAAATTAAATTTTTAAATATTAGAATATAAAAAATAGTAGCCCAACGGTATCGGGAACAGGGTCCAAGCTACCAGAGAGAGGAACCTCCTGACAATGCGAGCCGTGTCCAGGAGTACCGCTTTCTGAATCAAGCCCTTGATCCAGCTGCTCAACAAGAGCCTCCTTAGGTGTTGGTCGAGGCTCTTGGCAATTAAGCAGTTGGATGATACAACTATTGGCACAATGATTGCTGAGTCCACCTTATAATTACTACATCTTTATAAAATTATTGGAACGAAGTTCTTTAGCGCGGCTTGTAAACTTTCAGAAATCGTCACGCTAAAAAGTGTTAATACTTGCGACTGTCATCTTCTAATTCAAAGAGAAATAAAGAGAGAGAGAACGCCGGCAGAAAAACAAAAGTAAAGAGTAAAGTGATTAGTGTGTCATGGAATAAAATTGTACACATCGGCCCGAGTACACTACATGCCGGAGAGAGAGAGAAAAAGTGTGAATTTGGTCAAAATGAAAATCCAAGAGAACGATTTCGAAAATTTTCTAATATTTCATCATAGGTATCGCTTTCATGGTTTTCGAGGGTGTCAAAGCCGATAGTGGGGTCTAAATGTAAATCCAAGATGGCGGCTCTGAAAATTTTCAAATTTTTCATCATGGGTATCATCGTTTTCATAGTTTTCGAGCATGCTAAAGCCGATGGCGACTGCAAAAATTTTGTTTTTGTTTCAAGTCATACGTGAGAAAGAACTTCGTTTCTGAAGGGAGTCACACGTTTTTATTATAGTAGGTATAGAGTATAGACAGACAGATAAGAACAGAAGGATGATCACTATCGTACCTATAGGAGACGTTTCATCTAGCCAAAGCACTGCCAATACAATACAACAGTTCCATAGACCGATTGAGGTCTTTTGATGTGTTTCAAGAAGAATATCTTCAAGGAGTTCGCAAATCCACAAGACGAGAAACACTTATCAAGTGGATAAAACGCTTAACTTCATGGAATTTGCGGAAGTAAATCACTAAGCAGAAGTGCTATTAACTAGAAGTGTTTGTAGTTTCTCTGTACTCGAACTCAAGTACATCAATTACAACCGAGCATTATCACTAACATTCCGAGGAGTCTGACAGAATAACACAATGGGATCCTAAAGGACCTTGAGTTTAGAGGATGCTCATTTCGAGAATATTGATCAATGTAATAGAGATCAATATACTCCTGCCTTAATCCCAATTAATTTGGGGTCACCGTAGCATGTCCTTTTCCATTTCAGTATACCCCCACTCTTACTAGACATAACATCTTCCACAGAGATATTACCTTATCTTCGACACTTACGAAACTCTCGAAACTTTTCCACTACTCAATTGTCCCAGAAGTCTAGACCAAATCTCATAACATTATCGCGACATATTTCATCATAATGAAATCCATTGAACTACTAATAATAAGGCCACAAAATAACACGGTTCCTTGTTCCTTATGAACCCGAAATAGATTTAAATTGTACTGCCTGACCCGCGCTATCAAGACTGTGACGATTGAACGTGAAGATTAGCTGTAACTATCTCTATTGATATTGTGTTAATTGCCAGTTATAGGTCAGTGGCGACGTGCCCCGAGTTTGTCCTAGTTTGCTATTCGGGTTGCTAAGTTCCTTCAAAGACCACAGTTCGATCCTTCCGGCTTTTTGTAACCTGAGTAAAATTATAAAATATTTGTCGAAATCGATATAAATTTAAATTTACTTATGTTACAAATTGAGAGCCCAAACCTCATTTTGTAACCTTAATAAATTCAAATTAATCTGCTCATAATTATTACAAAAGATCGCTGTAACATACCTATATGGTGTGCAACATTCTAATATAATTTTTAAAAATATTAAAATTTATTTTTTTTACAAAAAATACAACCGACTTCCAAACTACAAAATGAAAAATAACTTTAATTTCAGAAGTCGGTGTCAAAAAACTAAAATAGTGATCTAAAGACTTCTGAAATTAAAGTTATTTTTCACTTTGTAGTTTGGAAGTTGGTTGTATTTTTTGTATAAAAGTTTTTTCTTTTTCACTTTTTAGTGGGTTGGTTTGCAATTTATCTAAGTTACAATAGGCTAATGTCAACTACTCATCAAAAATACCCAAATCGCTATAGATGTACCTACAATATTTGAAGAGTTCCCTCGATTTCTCCAAGATTCCATCATCAGATCGTGACCAAATGACAATGGGACCAACATGGAAGCATACCCTTCCTCCATTTTTTGAAGTCGGTTAAAAAGAACTGATGATTCGGTAATTTCTCGCATACACAGTATAAGTCTCTGCTTTCTATGCCTCGATTACATAGCGCAACTTTGGCAGCCAATCAGAATGTTGAACGAACTCTGCAGGTGCAGGCAAGCTTCTTGTTAGCGAGCGCCGAAGGTCGACTTTGTTTATAGATTAAACAGGTTTTTAATTCTAAGGTCAAGCATAGATTTTAATTGGTATTGGTGATTTGTTGTTATATTTGGACTCTAATGGTAGCAACCAAAGTAAAACATAATCAGTATATATTAAGATTCATAATACTTAAGCCCTTGCGAGGATATGAGAGCATTAATGATGACATGCTTATTTGTAAACACACCATCACACCTTTAGATCTTCGAGTGGTGGACAGCCAAATATCCACTTACCAAATCCTTAGGTTACACTAAAAGGTGAACTGTATATTTCGCAGAATGGATGCATTTTCTCATTGAAATGTAGGTCCAGTACAACAGTAGCCAGAGAGATTAAATCCCTAAAATTTATGTTAATTTGAAATCTCCCTAAATTTTATGTTAATTTGGATTAATATTCTGAAAAAGTCACGCATATATTCAAAATGGAACTCTGTAAGTATATGATTTATTGGATCTTTTTCTTTAAATATGAAAGAGAGTTAAGTAATTGTAACGTTTTCGCTCAATTCGTTTTTTATTCGAAAATCATGCCTTGTTTAAAAATTATTTGAAACAAAAACAAGATTACTCGGCTTTTATGTCTAAAATAATTATTACAATAAGAAAATATAGTTTATTATACAGATATAAGATATGTTTCCTCTAGATCAATTATTATTTTAGTTATAAACGAAATAAGAATTGAGACTTACGACATTTAGTTCCGTGCTCGAACACGACCAAAGAGCGCACGCGATATTTAACTTTATTACTGATGTCAAAGTCAAATAATTTATTTCAATTAGGCACATAAAAGGCACTTTTGAACGTCAAAATTTACAAAAAATAGAATTGATTGTAGATGATGTGTTAGCGTTTAGCACATAGTGGAGTGGTGGGGTGCATGGGGGCGGTGTTTGCGTAGAAATTGTCTTCGGAGTGCCTGGTCTTAAAAGGGACTGACCCCAGAGTTTGTCTAGACATTTCTTCTCAGGAAGAAATGTCGACCTACCTTTTTTTAAAGTATTACTTTAAAAACTGATTCCGATATCCTATTTACAGAATAAACCATTTCATTTCATTGTACCTGAGCAAGCAACCATACCATAATTCTGTACCTTCAGTGAAAAGTGATGTAACTGGAAAATCATGATTTTGAGAAAATTAATGTTAAAGTTTAAAAAAAATCTGGCTCTTTGTCTACTTCACTAAAATGAGTACTGATTACTGACAATGGTGTCGATTCTCTTGTCACAAATGCCTCTAAACTAGACTAAAAATCACTAAAATTTAGTTTAATCCTGTCAAACGACGATTTCCCATTCTGAAATTAGACTAAAATGACACAACTTAACTATATTTTAGTTTGGCAGCACTAAGATGGTACTGAGATATTAGTTTAGTGAAAATGGCAATTTTGCTATTCTGAATTTGACGTTTTTCACCTAAAATTTAGATTTTCTAACTAAATCTGACTATTTTTAATCGCGACTAAAAACGTGTGGAATAAAATTGGTTGTCATGAACTTTTAATTCACACCAACACCTTGACTTCAGATGCAAAAACAGTTCTGAATATTTTTTTTTTCTTTTGCTTATATCTCGAAAACGGTGTGTCCAATCGCAAAAATAATGAAAATTTCGACACCCTTTATAAAACTCTTAAACCCCTAACACTCTACATGTAGGTAATATTATTTTTTTATTTTCCATTCAAAAACTGAAAAAATCTATATAAAACACGTCGAGGCTGCCCCCCTGCGCACCTCCGGCTCTAAAAAGATTCACGTGGTTAGGTATCACGTGTGGAGTTGCGATTGTCAAATTCGATTTAGATATGTCAAAATTATTTTTAAATTTAGAGAATTTATTTTGCAGAATAGCTTTGAGATTCTCATAGTCAAAAGTAGGAAATTTTAGTGATAGTTTAGTTAGTTTAGTTCGGTGTACAAGAGAATCGGCACCATTGGTAAACAATATCTTAGAGCACGATTTAGTGTAAGAAGAAACAAATTAATTTGTATAGTTTTTTATAATTTAAAAAGAAATCCAGTTGTATCACCTAACACAACATATATTAAAGTCGTTTTATGTGTAAATTAATTTAAAATGACTTGAACCATTTTACACATTATTTATTGGTTGGTGTTGGATGATTATGTGTACCTAAATATATCAGTTTGTACTAATTCACATAGATCGCGTAATAAGAGTCACATACATTTATATTAATATACATTAAGGAACTTGAAATATATGTTCAGTTCACATTGATATTATTTCAAATGTATTTTTTTACACATGAATAAATGTAAAAAATGCTTAGTTAGAGCACTTTAAACCAAAATAAGCTTGCTCAATTTTAATCTTAGAGGGGTACCGATTAGACCAAAAAATTGCATTTTTTTTACTGTTAAACTTAGTGTAAGAATATTAAAACTGATATAAGTCAAGATATATCACTTTTCACTGAAGGTACAGAATTATGTAGTTGCTAATGAATCTTCAACTTCCAGTGTTAAGGCTGCGCATTCTGAAAGTTGGCAACATCGCCAATGGTGTCGATTCCCTTGTTCACAAACTAAACTAAATTTAAGTTCAGTGCATCTTTTTCTTTCTATTTCATTATGAAAAGGACAAAAGATAAATTTTAGTTTAGTCCTGTCAAATTAATCAGCGCATGTCACTACCCCATACAAGTTTAGACGTGATTAAAAACTTGCCTACTCAAATTACGTCAAGCGCTGATTAATTTGACAGGACTAAACTAAAATTTATCTTCTGTCCTTTTCTTAATGAAATAGAAAGAAAAAGATGCACTGAACTTAAATTTAGTTTATTTTGTGAACAAGGGAATCGGCACCATTACCTACTATTAAATCGTAGTAAACTTTATAAATAGTTTTGTAATTACTTTATATTATGGGTATTATTATGTTAGGATGAGTACATAGTATCATATAATATTTCCCTGTAAAGTTTCCTTGTTTTTATTACTGATACTACAGCATTCAATTTCCATGGTTATATTATTTTCGAGATTTATGAGGCAAAATTAACCTCAGCATAAAGTACAGTCAGTACCTTAGTTTAGTTTCACCTTTAGAATGTGGATGTTAGAAATAGAACTAAATTTTTTAAAGTTCTTAACTAAAGTTGTGATTCCGAACCCCGCTTCACGCGGCAGTGTTGTAGCACTAGTGCTGCCGCGTCACTACTGGTCCCCCATACATTTTCTATAGGTTTATATGAGATTACATTCCGAGCACGGCAGCAATGTCGCGGCAGCACTGCTCGACGGCACTACTGTGCGGCTGTGTCGCCATGCCGCCACGGCAGACCAGTAATGCGCGTTCATCATAACGATAACACGTGGTAAATTGCTATGCTTGCGAACAGCAGGTGCCCAGAATCAAGAATCAAGAAATCAATTACAATCAGCAATAATGATTAAGAAGAAAATAAAGGTGTCAAATGTCATGATTTCATGAAATCATGACATTTGACACCTTTGCTAACTTATGGAGTTGTATTGCCGATTGTAATGATTATAATTGAGTAAAGCCATATGTTACGACCGCGAATCATATTTTAATCAACATAAAACCTGACACTGACCTGCAAAATGCAAAAAATGTAAGAAAATTTGAATTTCGCGGGCTACCCTGACGCTCCCCCGTTAAGTATTATTTACTATGATGATTCAACAATAATTTAAGAACAATAATAATTTAATGTTAGATGAGCTCGTGGCTAAGCACTAACAGCTGCATGGGTCGATCCATCAGGTTAAGCTACGCTCAGCGGGGTTGGTGGATGGGTGACCATTTCTATATACCGAGACTCCTCCGTGCCTAGGAAGCACATCAAGCCGTTGGTCCCGGCTGTCATTCGTAGATCTTTGACAGTCGTTACGGGGCGTAAGAAGCCCGAAAGTCTGACAACCAGTCTTACCAAGGGGTATCGTATTACCTAGTTACTGGGTTGTGGAGGTCAGATAGGCAGTCGCTCCATGTAAAATACTGGCATTCGGCAGCATCCGGTTAGACTGGAAGCCGACCCCAACATTGTTGGGCAAAGGCTAGGCAGAATGTTTGAATGTTAGGAAACAAAAAAATATTTAATTGACTATTAAAATTCAGGCGAATTTCAAAAGAGAATGAAAAAAAAATAAAAAAATAGGGCAAATAATACTACGTACTAGTTCCCAAAACAATTATTTTTCCTATTCGTGTAATTATGTACTAACTACCTACTACATTTATTTGCATTCATATAAGACAGTAGCTAAGTATGTGACTAATCATTGTCATATGTTACTTGACCTTAAACCGCTTACAAATCAAAAAAACAAAAATCTGAATACTATATTCTAGAATCCCGTAGATGCAATGGAAGTGTATAAAATAATTATGTCCCTCAACAATAGCAAAACTAGTGGGTATGACGGCATCGCCACAAAGGTCTTGAAAGCTTGTGGTAGTTGGTTATGTCATCCACTATTATAAACTTATCTTTTTTGGAAGGTGTCTTTCCTGACCAGCTTAAGATGTCTGTTGTGAAACCACTATTTAAAAATGGAAAAAAGTCTGATCCTAATAATTATCGGCCTATCACGATAGTACCCGTTATATCAAAAATCTTTGAGAGGCCAATGCTAATTAGGTTAAATAATTTTCTCTGTACACATGACATACTATGTAAAGAGCAGTTTGGTTTCCGTAAAGGTAGTTCAACTGCTCTTGCAATCTTTAACTTTATTAAACTTGTAACAGAAAGTATTAACAATGGCAATCCTGCGGTGTCCCTCTTTTTAGATATGAGTAAGGCCTTTGATTTTGTTAACCATGATAAGCTAATAAACAAATTAAGAGTTCTACGGTATTAGAGGAAAAGCTTATGAATGGATATCTAGTTATTTAAGAAACAGGCAGCAGTGTACCGAGATTTCCAGAGTTCTAAAGAAAAATGACAGAATTTATTCCAAAGAGAAATTCAAATCAATAGCGGTAATAAATAAGAGTGGCGTTCCTCAGGGAAACATTCTCGGTCCTTCACTTTTCTTACTTTATATAAATGAACTTCCAGAGGCCACCTTGCAGAAATGTATACATTTTACAGATGATACTACAGTTGTCATAAATGTCAGGATAAAAGCGACTACAAATCAGCCACGGAAAAGACCCTAAAAGATATAATAAGTTGGATCCAAAAAAATAACTTACTTAAATATAAATGTTAGCAAGACAAAATTAGTTGAATTTAACTCTTATAATAACAAACATTTAGCTTTGGATATTCTGTATAATGGTGAAAGGTAGAACAAGTGGATCAATAAAAAAAATTAAGAATTCATGTTGACAAAAACTTGAATTGGAAAAGCCACGTGGAGCATATAGGTCAGAAACTAGATGGGTTCGTGTTTGCTTTAAAATGTGTCTGTAGAAGCTGCTCTTGCGGCTTACCATGGTTACGTGTCATCTGTTCTAAGCTATGGACTAATTATGTGGGGTAACTCGACCGATGCCGACAGAGTTTTTAAGCTCCAAAAACGCTGCATCCTGACGCTGCATATTAAACTGAGCATGGTTCTTAGGATAGCTGTAAAACCCTTTCGAAAATTGAACATTCTTCCACTGCCCTGTATGTATATTAGAGATATCGGCATTTTTACAAAGACACACGTGCATTATTTTAAGCAACATACCGAGGTTATACCAAGACAGAAAAGGGCTAGGTTTCGCAACCTCTTATATCATCCTCCTAGTCATACAGATATTTATAAGAAAAATGTGTTCAATATGTGTATATTAATTTATAATACCCTACCAGACGAATTTGAAGTGCTGCAGGGTAGTGTTTTTAAATCAAAATTGTCAGAGTGATTACACAAGAAGTGTTTCTACAGCACAAAATAAGTTTTAAAACATAAAAATATTTGTTGAGTATTAGTGAATTTATTGTAGATTAAAGGACATTTGTATGTAATAATAATGTGATATTAATTTAATAATAATGTGATATTAATGTAATGATAATGTAATAATAATGTACTATTGATTAGACATTATTTATTTGACATAAAGGTCCTGCATGACGGGAATCTCGTGAAAGCCGAGAAAGATAAACAAATCAAGTATCTTGACTTGGCTCGCGAGGCTGTCGACATGTGGGATGTGGACTCTGCAGTTATTGTGCCGATAGTCGTATCAGCCAATAGCCTAATTGCCAAGAGCCTCGACCAACACCTAAGGAGGCTCTCGTTGGGCAGCTGGATCAAGGGCTTGATTGAGAAAGCGGTACTCCTGGACACGGCTCGCATTGTTAGGAGGTTCCTCTCTCTGGAGCCCTGACTGCCGGTAGCTTGGACCCTGTTCCCGATACCGGTGGGCTACTATTTTATATATTTTTAAATGTTTTTATATTATTTTATTCTATTATGTAAAAATATAATTTATATGTAAATAATGAAACAAAGGAAAATGTACTATTAATAGAATCTGCACAATAATTGTGACATTTTAAGATTAATAATTTGCATGCTTGCTCGCAGGCAGAATACAATGACTTTAAGGCTGTAAGATCTTCCCTTGTAAACCGTGTATTTTCTTGCAAATAAACAATTTGAATTTACAATCATTTATATACATGCACATTGCACATGCATCATCACAATATCAGAAGGCAAATTCACATGTTTAAAAACTTTTAAAATCTGGTTGCAATCTTATCTCAGCGACAATATAGATAAACTACAGTTTGTTTTTTAATCCCAGAGACTAATTTGACAGATGCAAATGTCAAACTCCAAATCGAACAACAAACAACAATCACTTGAAATGTCAAATTAGTCTCTAGGATTAAAAAACTAACTTTAGCTGCGCCCCGCGGTTTCACCCGCATGAGTCTCGATCCTGTGGGAATATCAGGATGAAAAGTATCCTATGTCCTAACCCAGGGCATGGTCTGCGCATGTGTCAAATTTCATTCAAATCTGTTCAACCGTTTTAGCGTGAAAGCATGACAAACAAACTCACTTTCGCATCTATAATATTAGTTAGGATTAGAGGCATTTTTGACAGATTGTGACAAATTAGAATGCAATCTTAAAAATACGAGAATTACCCCCAGGTAATTAAATAATTTATCTGCTACAATTCTGAATCTTTTGTCATCTTGTTTTGGGCAGGACTATAATGATAGTTCAGATAACTAACAATTTATTTTCAAATCATTTTACTAACTCATGTTTATTAATTTACAAGGTTTTCTTTGATGTCAGCAACATTATTCTGAAATGTAAAAAGGAGTACTGCATCTAATCAATAGACCAGCAAACGTAGCAGACAACCATAAAAATGGGTTTTCTACAGGTTTTGTTGACGGAAGAATAGACAAAATGACAGATTGTGATTTTGTCTATTCTAACTAAGCGTGCAATTTTATTTTTTGAGATTTTCTAAAGCAATTTAAGGTTGGATAACAAGATTGCGAGTGTAATGCCAGAGATCCTACTAACCCACTTATTCATGAATTCTAAAAATGATCACTGCCAGACCGGACTGTCCCTTTCAGGGACACTGGGTAGGGACCGTCATAGGTCTGCATAAATTAATAATATTGTAAAAAATAACAATACTAACCTATTTATTTAAGCACCATTGTTACTAACACCAATATACTAACAAAATTATGGACCTTAGTCTGAAATAAAGTTTTATTTAATTTAATTATTATAAATGTGAAAATTTGTAACTCAATCACACAATAACGGTTTAACGGATTTGGATGAAGTTTGGCACACAGATAGTTTATAACCTGGTTTAACATATAGGATACTTTTTATTCCGGTGGTATGTGCCCGTGGGATAATTTCCGAAATCCACGTGGGCGATGCCGCAGGCAAAAGCTAGTCAACAATAAATTATCTCTCGGCCAACTAACGGTTAGTTACTTATCAACATTGAGTACAGTAAGAACTAACAAGGCTTCGTAAAATACAATGAACAAACATGTTAGCGAAATAATTTAAAAAAAATGCTATTATCACTGATGTGATTGTGCATAACAAGTAATGTTTACATACAATTTTAAATTTTCCTACATTCAATTTAACTCATTCCAATGTCAAGTATGATACTTTATCTCATATGACATAAGGAAAATACGATAAACTCTTTATAAATAAAATATTTTATTAGCCCAGTACATTTTTATCTACGAATAGTTAATCAGCTCATAACATTAATCAATACAATAGTGCCATTATTTGTATAAAAAAGGATCGAGTAATAACATAACAGACTCGTCGTTCTATAAAGCATTATGCTTATGTTAGCAATGGGCTTATTTAATCACAGCTTTGGGGAGTGGCCTGGCCACTGACAACAGAATAAACGAAAATGACATTTGGACAACCTAGTTATAGTAAATTGAGAACTGTTTCTAACAGGATAACTGTTGGTGAAGCTGTAGGCAGTACATAGCACGTCTGATACAATGTTTATATTTATCTCTTCTCAGCGGGAGGTAAACTACATGATTACTATTCGACACCAATACATCAGTTTTCATTAAAAATAAGCGGTAATTGAATAGAAATACTCACCGATAGCGTAGACTTCTCCATCTTCGATTTTGCGCCAAACAGTCATTGTGATAAACACACGATTATTAAATTATTTTTTTATTGAACAAACATTGAGCAGCTCGTCATTTTTATCAAACCAATATTTGACAAATTGTGTGACACAGCCAGCGTGACAGCGCGTGCAGTGTTGCCATTCTAAGAACTGATTTGAAGTTGGTAGCTTTGAGCAACTGAGCACTACCAAGAGCACTACATCGCTGTGATTGCTGTGAAGTGCTTTTCATAGCTTCAATCTGAATGAAAAAGATTATTATTAGTAAAATATATGAAAAATAACAAAATCAAAGGAAATAGCGGATCATAAGCAGATAAGAATTAATTATTTTAACGCTTAACTTTTAATTCTTCAATATAACCCGGACTGAATTGAAAATTAGAGGAGACAGTCAATATTATTTTTAAAATAATCACTATCTATTACAATTGTGTTTAGTAACACATAACATCACGCCTTGTTTCCCCGAAGGGTTGGGCAGAGGTGTCCCTGTAGCAGGTACACCCACATTTCGCCAGTTATGTTTAAGTCCCATGTAATAGGGGGCGAGCCTATTGCCATCAACCGGTTCATATTGGTGTGAAAAAAGTAATTTTGAGTATCAACAATATTCTTCATTTGGCAAGAAGAGAGGCAATCTGTATGGCCTCAATGGCCTGTATTATTTTCTGAATATCAACAAAATAGTACAGACGCCAGCACATCAAGCTACCCGAAACTGTCAAATTTTCCCAATCAACTTTGAACTTTATAGTTCAGTGATAAAGTTGAAAATCTATTAAATAAATTTGACATTTTGTAGTAGCTTGATGTGCTGGCTCTCTGTACCTAATAAATACGGTTGGAAAAATTTAATAAGTTTTTGTATGAGGCGAGTTGTCGTGACGTGCATCATTCAAATACCAAAATTTTTTACTTTGTTTGTTTATACAACTTTTGCCTCGTGTCTTTGATTTTATGGAGGAATATACGATCGTGTACTTACTAGAAATAAACGCACAGACTATTATTAGAATAAGATGTCTTCTTAAAATACTATGTTACTTAAGAAGAGTTATTATTTTTTGGCCATTCTTTCGATTGGCATCATAAAAGTAGGGAGGTTTTTTTTTTACATTTAAGTCGGTTCGATTCCCAGACGAGGCAAGTAATTTTTAGAAAATCTTTGAATGCAGAATTACTAACTTTTAAAAATAACATAATGTCTTCTTTCAGCAAAATACCCTATCTACGATATTTAAGGTACTTTCCCTTCAAGTCCCATAATTTTGGGACGCCCTGTATATATAAATTATTACGTAGGTTGTTCACTCGTTCAATATTAGGGTAAGGTGGTGCAGGAGTGCGCACTTTTTAAACAAGGCTTTATGTACAAAAGAGTGTTATATTTAAAGAAATCAACTTTATTTATTTTAATTATCTATCTATCTTACTACAAATCAACATGAAGTTAAACAAGTTAGAGCTATTAATTGAGTGGTGAGAATCACATTAAAAAAAAATGGGAAATGCGGTCAACCGGTCCACAGATTACATATACTAACCGGTCGTATAAGAGTGCGCGTCAGGGTGTATAAAAGTGCGCATTTTATGAGCGCATAAGTCACACATAAAGAAACCTTGGACAAAATAGGCAGTGCACTCCTCATGCCACCATTCTTTACCATCTGAACCTGTGATCTGAACACTCTATCCAATCTTCAATTATAGGCTCTTTGTACAGTTCCTGGCAGCCAACACATGGTGCCAGTTCTTTTTTGGCACATTCTTTGGTTTTTTAGGCTCTTGATATCCTTTTATTTATATTTTTGTCCTATATTTTTTTTATTTTGGCTGTTTTTGTATATTAATTTGCTTTTAGACTTCAGATTTGTATGGTGAACTGCTAATGATTAGGGATAAGACCACCATTGTACTATTAGATTGCACAAATTGTTTTATGATGTACAGACGCCAGCACATCAGGCTACTACAATCTGTCAAATTTATTTAATAGATTTTCAACTTTATTGCTGAACCTTAACATTCAGAGATAATGTTGAAAATCTATTAAATAAATTTGACAGATTGTAGTAGCTTGATGTGCTGGCGTCTGTACAGTACCGACCAAAAGTCCATAAGCAATCTCACAAAGCAATAGACTGACGCTTCGGTTTGACTTACGACCTTCTTCTATAAGTTGTTACAATACTGTAGACACGCACATTACACACACACACTCACTTTGTCTGCAACCAATGACTAGTTCGATAATCATCATTCGTTTTTTGTTTCATTCGTCTTGTTCACATAAATATTAAAGTTTAGCAGGTAGACCACAGAAAACTAACTACTGTGCGCACTCGCACTCTTATACGAATCGGCCTAAAATAGAATGACATGCTACAAACGACATCTCTTGCGACGCGACGTATCGTAAATTCCTCTTTATATCTGTTGGAGTTAACACCGAGTTTTGTAATGAAAAACTTTAGATTATTGTTTCCTGTATAATTTTCGAACAGCATTCAATGGAAAACACTAAAATATTATATCAAGTAAAGTAAAAACCTATTATTGGCTTACCTAAAACCTACGTCTATAGTCTCACATAGATTATTTAAAGGGAGAAAATACGACTGAAGTTAGCTGCAAATGTCACACAGTATTTGCTGGAGGTTAGATGCGTATTCCGCAATTCTATTCTTTATTTAGATAAGGGTACGGACCAATATTATACCTATACAAATATTTTTCTTCCACCAAGGTGATCTTGTTCAGTTTTCACTTCTGTCGGCACTCCCGGAGTGCCACTGTTTTTTTTTTGTATGAAACTGACTGGTGTCAAGAATGCATTCTCCCGACGGCCGGACTGTAATAAAAATAATTTCCACATACAAAGTCGCTCAGTAGGCGGATGATATTATCACATTGAGTAAACATTGGCTCCGATAAAACCCCTCACATATATCTCCGCGAGATGGATGTGAGGGGCAGGATACGATAATATCATAGACAACAAACAATTTTAAAACTAACAACCCAACCATAGTCGAAACTTATCGCTAAAGATAAAAAGCCGTTATCTACTGTGATAGCTGCATAATAATTTATTTTTTTGGATAAAGTCACGGAGTACTGAAAGAAGGATAAAGTTAATGCTTGTCTATTGATAACAAATTTTTGAAATAATCTGCCGTCAGTTATCTTTGGTTTTTATCAGAATGATATTGTCTCCATCAATGACACATGGTGGGGGACGGTTAAATTAACGCTAGGTGGGTAGGTACCTATTGTTCTCCTTGTATTTGCAGCATGTAATGGGCCATGGGCCTCTTCCAAAATAACGGTATTGTCTGTGGTTTTACGTTAAATCCTACGCGCAATGATGAATCGATGACTACTGGGTCAGTCCTTTTGAATTTGATTCTAGACCCGACTTCACCCGATCTAACCCGATAAGTCCTGTATTTAGGTATCGAATAAAACCTAAATTAGGTATGTGTGCCCGATACTAATAAGTTGGTACACGACTCACGAGCATAAATATCTACATCATATACATGGGGCACTCAGAAAGTTTTGCGATAAGTACAAAAAAAAATATACTACAGGTTATATTTTTTTTATTATTAATTTTTAAAGAACTCTCCATTGGCGTCTATTATACAGTTTCATACGTCTAAACAAATTTTCATAACACATTTTCCAGTCCGCATCAGACAACTCTTCAATCCCCTTCTCAAATGCAGTCAGTGCATCTTCCGGTGATGAAAACTGTTTTCCCTTGAGTTGATTTTTTATTTTGGGGAACCAAAATAATTAATCCATCCGTAATGATATCAACGCGTTGAGAAGAGCCTGCTTCAAATTTTGCTATCATGTTTCGGCACCATTCTACCCCGAACCTTCTTCTGAGCCTGCGTTAGATTTTGCAGTACCACCGTGAAACTATCTTCCTTAGGTACCCGAAAATGCCCGTGTAGAATTTCATTTTCACACTTTCCGATCCAATCTGCAGTATACGCTGAACCTCTTCATATTATGTAATTTGCCTATTCTCTTGAATAAAATTTTTCATAGCCAGCACGTTTTCTTATTTAACAGCCGTTATACTATAGGGCGGCCACTTCTTTTTTCGTCCGCCAAAGTTACTCGACCACGCATAAATTCGTTGAACCAGCGGAAAACAGTCGCTTTAGAAGGGCTTTTGTCTATTAACACCATTCGAAGTCTTTCAAACGATTCTTCTGGTTTTAGTCGACAATTGAAATCGTACAAAATCATCGCGAGAAAAAGAAACAGTAGGTATTTTGATTTTGCTCGTAAACAAATGTGGAGGGAATTTCGAATTTGGAATGTTGTGTTTTTTTGTAATAAATAGTCATAGTTTTAATTGACATCAAAACCAGCCAGTGTCCCATAGACAAAAACTGTTAGTCGCAAAACTTTCTGAGTGACCTTTGTATAAGTAAGTACAGTCGAAAAATCTGAATCATGACCCACTTTGACGATAAATCGTTTGAAACCGTCAAAATAACAAAGGTTTCCCTCGTTTACAGTGCATGCCGCACTTAGGACGTTTTAAATATTAAGCAAGCTATATCAATACGGGTCGGAGATCTATGCAATTTTAAACTTTGTCATCACTGCAATAGATAATATTTTAGATAAAGCATTAATAATCATAATATGATTATTAATGCTTATATTTTGAATCCAAACTCTTTGGAATTAAATATAACTCAGAACAAATGTTTTTTTTTTTCAAAACCATGTTCCGAACTCTTTCGATTATAAAATGACAGAGTCAAAAAGTCACTCAGAAATTGGTGTCAAATTATAATTTCTATGAGAATAAAAAATAATTCGTTTATATTTACAATGGCAGAACAAAGAGCTCGGATTATAGTTCTCAGTGAGCAAGGTTACGGTATACGAGAAATATCTCGAGAGTTAAATATATCTCGAAACACAGTGAGGACCTGGATCAGGCGATATGAAGAAGAGGGTACCCTGGAAGATAGACGACGATATAATCATGGTGTTCGTCAAATCACGAATCAACAGAAAATCGACATGCGTCATCATTACGAAGAACATCCGTATACTCCCACTCGATATTTTGCGGCACGATACGACGTTTGTCTATAAACGATAAGAAATCATTTGCACTCCACTGGACTACACTATAGACATCACGCTAAGAAAGTCGACTTAACAGATGCACACAAACTTGCAAGATTAAATTTTGCACGTCAATTTTTAGACTTTGACTGGACTAACGTTATCTTTTCAGACGAGAAATCTTTTAGATCTTCTCAGCACGGTCGCGTAACCTTGTGGCGTTACAATAATACACGATACGCTGAGGATCACGTAGTGTCGAATCAATTATCTGGCCGAATCTCAGCTAACATGTGGGGCTGGATGGGAACCGGAAGTGTAGGCGAGCTGGTTCAGATTTCTTCTCATGCGAATGCAATAAGTTATGTGGATTTATTAGAAGAATCTATGTTACCGACAGTGCGAACGGTTTACCCGCGAGAAGAAGTTCCAAGCTTTTATTATGTTCACGATAACTGTAGAGTGCATACGGCCAGAGTTGTGTCTAGCTGGTTTAGCCAGCATCCAGAAGTTACGCTAATTCCCTGGCCATCTAAATCCCCGGACTTAAATCCAATTGAAAATTTATGGGGTCTGATGGTCCAAATGTGGGATAACAGAAACGAGAGGACAAAGCAAGCAATTGAGCAACATTGCTACGAAATTTGGGATTATATGAGAGAAAGTGATATTTGCAGTCGCCTTATTGGATCAATGCGTTCAAGACTATTGGCTGTTATTGCAAGCAATGGTGGTTACACTCGATATTAACTATTGTTAAATAAGAACAATTTCAATATTATAGTTTTTATATTTTTTAAGCGTCTTACTTTCCCATTTCTTATTGTTGCCTTAACGAACTTTGCAAACAAAATTCAGTGAAGATGTATGCAAAAAATAAAAACTTTTTACAAAAAAAAAACAACCGACTTCCAAAAAAAACAGTACAAAGTGAAAAATAACTTTAATTTCGGAAGTCGGTGTCTTGGGTTTTGTGTTTTCGTTTTTTGCCACCGACTTCCGAAATTAAAGTTATTTTTCACTTTGTAGTGTTTTTTTTTGGAAGTCGGTTGTTTTTTTTGTAAAAAGTTTTAATTTTTCACTTTCTAGTTGTGGTACCTACCTCACACACATTCAAATACCATTACCTGCTACCAGTGACAGGAACTTATCATATCATCTACATACTAAGTGGGAAAAAAATACGTATTTTGTAGCTAAATTAAAAACTACCCAAGCAAAGTTAATAAAATTTATATGGGACCAATTTGGGAGCATACCCGTTCAAACAAAAAAATAATTTTCAAAATCGGTCCACAAATGACGGAGAAATCGGTGGACATACATAAAAAAAAAAAACAAAAAACAAACATACGCGTCGAACATATAACCTCCTCCTTTTTGGAAGTCGGTTAAAAATGGTGGAATCTTGTTTGTAGCACATTTGCTCTTACAGGCCGGTGCGACTTGTCACAATTTCTATGAAAATTTCATGTAAATTGTTCTACCGGTGTCGCGTTGCGCGACAGGTCGTGCCAGTATGTAGAAGCCTTTAAGCTGAACACATATTAAAATAAATAATCAGGTATATTAGATTAAAAACACATTGATTTTAGTACGACACAGCGTGCGCGTCGTATTTATTTTGGGTGTGCATTCAGCTTAATACCGCACTCGTGTGTAAAAGCTCTTAACAAAGATGGAGACTGCGACAGATAATTCTCTGTGTAATTAAATGGCAGATAACAAGGTCCTTACTATGGAAATGTATGTTTACGCGAATGTCGACCTAATTGTATTTGAATGTCTGTAAGAAAATAAGCTTATGGTGGATCATGATTCAAATTTGTCGACTGTACCTTACACTTAGGCAAAATCCAATAACGATTTGCTCGTAAAATAATGGTTAAAATTTTAAGAAAAAACCTATTTCATTAAAGCATAGTTTCAAAGTGGTCGTAACACCTTAAAATTTCTATCAATACTAAATTACTAGCACGGAAGTTTTAGAATATAAGGATAATTCGCTCGTGATAAGTACCTAGTAGAACAAAACTTTTAATTTGATTGACATGTGTCAGCTACACACATGTTTAAAAGTAGTGACAAAAAAACGTTAATTACTAGTATTTGTTTATGTTATCGTTTATGTTTTTGGTTCTTACTTCATGCCCATTTTGCTTAACTGCTATTTTAAGGTTCAACGACATTAAAAGTGCGTGTTTGGACATGCGCTGGGGGTATGTATGATAGATTAGGTACTTAATATAGTATTAAATTGTGCCAGTCAAAAACATTCTGCTCTGGTTCTTTTTTTATTGTTTTAAAACCATACATACTATAGATACCATTCAATTCATAGGTAGTAGGTACCTACTTAATTCAAACTGTTCGAAAGGTTAATGTTAGCTCTTCTCACAAACCTCGTAAACACAAAAATAATTCCAGAACAAGATGGGTTTAGACCAGGGAATAAACCAGGGTCCTGCCAGGTCCTTAACCTCACTCAACACATCGAGGATAGATTTGAAATAACGGAAGTGACCAGCGCAGTATTCGTGGACTTGTCGGCAGCCTCTCTCCACATTTTTATAAAACTTCCCTGTATACTACGTACGTTTGTAGTTTTGTTCTCAGCAGCCAAAATATACAGAGAGTCAGGAGTGGTGACGCGGTAGCAAGCGACGTACAGTAGTCCGTGTGAGAAGCAGCTTGTCCTGAGGTCGACACCCGCAGCCTTCAGTGTCTATCCCAGTGACTTGTTGATAATCATCGCAAAGCATACGCTCACATGGAACTGCACGCGCTTAAACTGGAAGGGGTAAGTGTGGAGAATTTGTGGTATACGCGGTATAAACACTGTTTCGCCAACACCATAACCTGTTAAAATTTCCAACTCGATGAAGTTTCTCTGCAAAGACACGACTTTGAGCCGGGTTCCGTTACACAGCTTCGTTCCGAAGGAGCATATTATAAATGGTCCCGTTGGTACCCTTTTGGGTAGGGAACACTGAAAAGCAATATCATAAGTTCATTATTGATGGAATATGGATGTACAGTAGGTATCCTGCACGCCTGCCTACCTGTTCGGGTAACCCAGGCGTGATGTCGGACAAAAATAAAGCTGTCACAGTTACATCTGTCACTCAGAATTGTCCCTTACCTAACTCGACAGATCCCAGGTAAGTTTACAAAAATAACAACCTAAATTATTTTTAACCCTGCTAACGTTTGCACAGCCCTCTAACCTTTGCCGTTCTCCAGTCATCATAAATATACCGAGAGGAAAATAAAATCATTGTCGAATATAACTACCGTTAGGTACCTATATTCAAAGGATTCAATAGAGAGTGCTGAACCAGTATTGAGGTAGAGTCCGCGACACCACTGAAGTCCATTTATTTGCCACGGCGCTAGTGTATAGATGTCATTGCATCATATGCCTAAAGAAAAATTCAGTTCTACAATTTTCCGCGAGCCTTCTTTCGTGATGCATTAATAATATTATGATCTAAGTAGGTAGGCCTCTAACTTCGGGGTCCGCTAAACATTTTTGCTTACTATGCAGTAAGTTTTTCGAGTCGCAGTTGCTATGATTTCTACCTTGCCTGATTCTTTGGTGTGGAAGGAATCATCACTATTTTATCCGAGACAGGGGTATTGTCAAATCAGTGACATTATAATTTCACTAGTGAAACTTTGTCACCCGCCTCCATTTCTCACAATTTAACGGACATTTTTTAGTGTTGTTGTAATTTCACGGGAACGCGGTAGTGATTTTATAATAACCCTAGGTATATTATGAGTCTCCGCCGGGGTTGCGAAGAAAACCGAAAGGGAGATCGTGGCTCCCGGCAACAGGGCAACCGAAGGAACACGGGTGGGTTTTAGTCAGTAAGAGTCTGACAGGCCCTCCCGCTCCGCCCAGAGTGGGAGAAGTTATTTGACAATTTCCCAACCAAAAAAAAAAAAATTATATTATGAGTCAAGTTTGTAGTGGAGTCTTCGTGCGTTTTGATTGGTCAACTCTTCTCTATCCACTTTTAAAATCTGCATAATAACGTGTAGAAGTTTAATCATTTTTTAATATAAGTTAGGCATGACATTGGAAACGGATCAATCATTGACCGTCTCACAATTTTGACGGACTTGCACCTGCTTGCGCATACAGTGAAATTGTCAAAATATTACTGCCTTGTAATATCACTGCGTGGGTCCAGTGGGATTATAATGTCACTGAAATGAGCCCGTTAAATTGTGAGAAATGGAGGCGGTTGACAAAGTTTCGTGAAATTATAATAAGACTGATTTGACAATAGTGCCGATTCCCTTGTTCACAAACTAAACTAAATTTAAGTTCAATGCATCTTTTTCTTTCTATTTCATTAAGAAAAGGACAGAAGATAAATGACATGTCCAGTTTCTGCCCTTTGGTCGTGGTCTGAAACGATAATGTTCAGGATTTATGGTTTTACAGTAAGATTTAAAAATTTAGATTTAAATTATTATGGATTTATAAATTCAGTAGAGGTTGCGTAACATAATTCTCAAAAAAACAGTACTTAAATATAACTTCCGCCTCGCCATTTTTAACGGGAAGTACTAAAAACGTTTTTGACGTTCCATTTTATCCCGTAATTACCTTTAAAGAGTGTGAACAATAACTATAACCCGTTTATTTTAGATCGAAGGAATGTATGTAATTTTTATAATGTATTTGCGTTTAAAATACGACAACATTATTAACGTGTTTTTGTGTACACTTCAAACATGTTTTTTTTTATACTTGAGCCTCTACCCCACAGGCGTGTTTTTATCGTCCGATATTTCTAACGTCTATGTATCACGCAGGTGTGTGTGAGATAGCATGCGTCCTAATATAAAATGTTCTAAGAACACAAATATCGGAATATCGCAGGACAGAGGAACGCGAGCGTTCTACTTCTATTGCGTCGTTATTATCGCAGCAGTGTGTAACTTCGTGGCCGTCCTAATACAAAAAAAAAACCGGCCAAGTGCGAGTCGGACTCGCGCACGAAGGGTTCCGTATCATTATCTAAAAAATTGCGGTTTACGATTTATGATGTATTAAAAAAAAAACTACTTACTAGATCTCGTTCAAACCAATTTTCGGTGGAAGTTTACATGGTAATGTAAATCATATATTTTTTTTAGTTTTATCATTCTTTTATTTTAGAAGTTACAGGGACACACACACACACATTTTACCACTTTGGAAGTGTTCAGTTTAGAAAAAAATCATATTAGAATCCTCAATGTCATTTTTGAAGACCTATCCATAGATACCCCACACGTATGGGTTTGATGAAAAAAAAAAATGAGTTTCAGTTCTAAATATGGGGAACCCCCAAAATGTATTGTTTTTTTTCTATTTTTGTGTTAAAATCTTAATGCGGTTTACAGAATACATCTACTTACCAAGTTTCAACAGCATAGTTCTTATAGTTTCGAAAAAAAGTGGCTGTGACATACGGACGGACAGACAGACATGACGAATCCATAGGGGTTCCGTTTTTTGCCATTTGGCTACGGAACCCTAAAAATGTACTGTAAACAGATATCACAGTAACGCTTGCGTTATTATCGCGCGATAAAACCGCGCCTGTGGAGAGAGGCTTTACCCACTTCTTAAAATGAAGGTAAGTATTTATTATTTCTTTGACATGACATTGACATATTATTTTAAATTGACCAGTTATTTTCTGCTTGCTTTGCTTCACAGAGTAGTTTTTTATATGCTTTGCTTGCATTGCAGTTCCAACTTGGTTAAATGCGTTCCTTGCAAACTGTGCGATTATTTTGTGACCCGGCTACGTTTATAGTACCTATAAGTAGGTAAAGTCTTTGAAAGAAAATGGCAAAATTAACGGAACAGATCCCTCAAAACTCGAAAGACGAGCGATGTAAACTACGATCACGAAAGATGGAAGGAGTGTTCGTCAGTATAAAACTTAATATAAACATAACTTCACACCAGCGATTCCCGAAGGATTTGGGCGAGGTGAACCTACAGTGCAGCACATTTTGCCAGTTATGTCATGTCATTTGTAATAGAATCTATTTTAATAATATTTTCAGGATATGGCAACAATTTATGAATGTCATGCCTGTTGAGTTCGAGCGGTTCAACACCTGATTCATGACTCATCAAGGGACTTACAAGAGGATGTTGTTACATCCGTAGAACATGGATAATCAACACCGCCGCCACCACTGTCTCTATAACCAACACCGGTATGGTATCTTGGCTGGGCAAGGCATCAAGATAACCTTTTCTAGTCTTTAGAAGACCACACACGTAATGAGTTTTTTTATTAATAATTTTATTTAAGTATGTACCTACAATAAAAGTATTTTGCAATAAATACATAGTTTTATTTATTGTAATCCCAATTCAATACCAACAAGTAGGTAAATAAAAATAATACAATGGGTATTGAAGATAGACAAATGTACGGAATTAGATATGATAAAAATATAATTTTATGTGTATTTATGTGTTCAATAAAGAATAAGAATACTTTGTGATTAAATAAAAAAATGTTGAGCACTTTTAAACTGCAAAATCTGATTTCAGACCAACAAAATCCTCACGGAGGCAGACATACCACCATTTAGTACCTGTGGTCGCTCACAGATGGCGTTATATTTAAAAAAAACTACGAAAAATCCCGGTTTATAAACCTTATTTTGACCAGTTTTCGCAAGATCCTGGCTCCTGAAACTTATTAATCGGTTAACTATAAAATACGACGATTATAATAATACAACAATCATTACTGAACATTGGTTTTGACTACCTAGGCAATCGTTCATTGCCCCACCAGACATGTCCTTTTAGTTTAGTCAAGTCAAATTAATCAGCGCTTGACGTAAATTGACGTAATTTTAGTAGGCAAGTTTTTAATCACGTCTAAACTTGTATGGAGTAGTGACAGGCGCTGATTAATTTGACAGGACTAAACTAAAATTTATCTTCTGTCCTTTTCTTAATTAAATAGAAAGAAAAAGATGCTCTGAACTTAAATTTAGTTTAGTTTGTGAACAAGGGAATTGGCACCAATATCCCTGGCAACTCTAAATTTTAAAGCATGTTGCATGCTACTGTTTCAACTTAAATTCAAGAATGTTTAAAATACAAAAGCAGTTTTAAAGAAAATAAGACAAAAAAAACGAACTACTAACGCTTTACTGGCATCAGTTTATTTTTATTTTACTTTTGGAAGCAAGCGAATGCTATCTCAGTGCACACGTTGCTAATGTTGTTTATTCAGGCGCCGTGACACTGTGCTTACTTTTCAAGTTTTATCCATAAAACAATAAAGTAATTTTAAAACAAAAATAACTTTTAGTATATACTATGTAAATGAAAAACCGTCATTTAATAATTTGTGATTAACAATTCTTCTGACTAAAGTACAAAAAGTTTAAACATGGTGAGTTATTGCAAAATACACGTGTCACACGTACAGACAATAATATTGAAATTTTTGCATAATCCTAAACAAAACGGCTAGTTCCGAGCAGTGTCAATATAAAAGTTTCCATTTCCAATAACAATGAAGTTATCTCATCACAAAACTTGCAAAGGCAACTCTCAAAATGAACACACGTTGCTAACGGTATTTGTGCAGGCGCTAGGATGCGGATTATCGTATTTTACATGTTGAACATCAAAATGCATAATATCTTTGCTCAAATAGAAACAGGAACCGTTTGTTGCGAAGTTTAATTGGTCGAGTTAGAAATTTGCAATTTCTAAATTAATTTGGTAAAAGGTAGTCGGTTTTCTGCAGTGCATTTTTACTTGTGAGGTGTTTATCTAGAGTGGAAAGATGCTGTTTTTAAAAATATTTCAACAGTGTTCACACTGCAGGGTAGTTTTCTTGAATGAAGTTTTGTATTTGAAGCAAAATGTAACGAGAACAGTAGAAGAATATTTTCAAATATTCTCCAGATTGTCCTGTTGTTTTCATATTTATATCCTTAATTACCTATTGCCCACTCAAAAATTCCATTATATAGCATCCAGTTCACAAAGTACAAACCAAATTCAACATACATCTCGCACTCGAACAAAATAGTAAGTCCCTGAGACGTACGGGAGGCCTATTACGTAAATAATAAATGAAACAAAGTGAGAACATTTTCCCCTACGATTTCTCGCCCAATCCTTCAAGAAGATTTATTTTTGTTTCCTGTTCTCACCCACGCGGCTACGCCGCTACGTGAGTTCCTTTCGACGAATTTTAATGAAATTGTAGAAGTAATTGTACTTGGAAAATGTGGAACTGGGAATTTGCAGATTACTATTCTGGGAGCTGTGAGAAAAACGGCTTACATACATAATGCTCCTTACTGCTTAAGAGTTTAATTGGTTCGGTACCCATGTTGAAGAACTTGTGCGGAGTGGAATTGCGTTTTGTTATTCGGATATCTATGTACCTAGCTACATTGTTTTTGTTCTGAGACTGGTATATTGCTGTGTGGTTTTAGACTTTACCTGTGTGTGTGTAATCTCCCTTGGGCCATTTACCAGCTTGCTTTAATTGACGTACCTACCTACATACATATTTTCATATTCAAAGGAGTAGCACAGCTCTATGTAGTAACAGTAGTAAAGCTTCTTGTGGAAAGGCTTAGCGCAGAAATACTCCACCTACGAGTAGGTATGCTGCCTGCGATGCTGTATTTATTTGTTCCAGTTTGATCGATATGAGTGTCGGTGATATGAAAGGCAGTCATGAGACTTTTTGACACTGCCTCTTATGTCGGCAATTCCCTTGGTTCCGGCATAAAGACCGACCGATCATATTTTCCTAAAAAACCTGAGAGCAAAAATGATAACTTAATTGATAGTTACCGGGACAAACAAACGCAACGCTAACCTTTAAATATCGAGTCAAAACAGTAACACCAAAAAGCGGGTAGCGAAATATTTTTACAGAAAAGTTTGCAATGGGCCAAATTTTCATACAGTTTTTGCCACCCCGCACAATTTGTTGTTTGAACGCAAACGCGACGCATTCCTTATTGCGATTTAAAACTCGCTTTGTACTCGTAAGAAAGGAAAGCGACGTTTTGAATGAGTTTATGTGTTTATTATGAAGGTGTTAAACATGTTTTGATAACTGTGATAATTTTTGGAATTCGTGTGAAATTTTCCATGCTGTAATTTTTATAGGTAGGTATGCGGCGTTATCGGCTAACACGACAACTACAAACCTTTCCCTCTGCTGATTTATGTAGTTCTCCAAGCTAGGTTTCGTCTGTTCCCAACAAAAAAAACTACAAAACAAATCTATCCACAGCCTAATCTTCATCCCACATTACTTCCCCACATAAATCACAGCCTACCAACATATTCTTCAACAAATAGTTCCCTAATCACTCAACTGGTGACTCGGAGCAAGTGTATCAAATAATGCAAAACAATGCTCGTAGGAAAGCCTCAGGCGCTCGTTCTTGTGTGAACAGTCACAGGCTGGAGTGACGTAGGGAGTGCGTGACGTCACTGTAGTCTAGGGTGACCGGGGGGTAACGAACCGGTCAGCCCATTGTCGTGTTGAAACTGAAACGTCCTGGACGTATACCTACGGTTTTGTGATGAAGAGGACTGACAGAAGGCTAGTTTAAATGTGTTTATTGGTATGTTAAATAAAGGCAAGACATAGTCCAAAGCAGCCTGAAGTACCAGGAGAAGCTAACAACCCACGTGAATGAACTTGCACAGACTCTGAGCGGAAAAGGTGGACTCCATCATACCCGGCTGAGGAGACATGACATCCCCAAAAAGATTCCCACAATGAGACAATGAGAGAGTTTGCTGGAAAGAAACTTTTCAACAGTTTATGGCTCTCGTAGATCACAAAACAGATATTTATCAGCCAAGGAAGTGGCTTATTGTTCCTCGAACAGATTGCCATGTAGCAGAATCAACAAAAAAAGGTATGATAATTAATTGACTCAGGCGTGACCTTGCGGAAATCCATTATAAAATACAATAGACGTGGATATATTTAGTAACTTGTTCCGCTTAGCTATTTCTAAAGAGCCATAAAAAACTCCTGAAAGAAATCGAACTCGAACTCGGCGTGTGCACTCAGCGCTTGGTGTGGCAACACGCCGAGTTCGAGTTCGCAACAAGTCCATCGTCATCCTGAGGATGCCTCGTTGAGAGGTGAAACACGTGTCGATTTCTTTCAGTTTTTTATGGCTCTTTAGAAATAGCTAATCGGAACAAGTTACTAAATATATCCACGCCTATTGTATTTTTTTTAAAAAAAGGTATGTTAAATTTTATGTTTATAATGTTGTAGATATTGGCAAATGGGTTGACGTTACTGCCTAAAAGATCAGACCTAATGGAAAGAAGTTACGGACTCCTGCGCATAACTTCTTTGTAATTTACTTTTGGAAATAAAATTTATTATTATTATTTTTACATATATTTAAATATCTCGGGACCTTAGGGTCCCGGTCTTTTGGAAGGCGTACGAGGGGCCGAAGCCAACTCGCAGAGGCCCTTTAGACAATTTTATATGGAATGAGGCACCAACCGACGATTATTCCAGTATGCACTATGCAAGTGCACCCAAGGACAACCCCCGGTTGGTGTAGGACTATTGCAGAATCTGGAAACAAATCTATTGTACTATGGGTTTGGGTGGCTTAAGTTGATTGGTGACCTGGGACTATGGAAGGACTATGGCCCCTGCCTAATCAATGTTTTATATGTACACGGATAAAATGGCAGGGGGTGACTTGCACACTCAATAATGGGCCCCCGAAAACGGTCGCTAGCACAAAGTGTCGTAGCAACAAGGGGGCAACATGTCCTGAGGTGCTAATGAGGAGTGGAGAGGTATTCTACGGCTATCAGGACAATCCCGGAAGTACGGTCAAGATCCCTACCAGCATCTTACTGGAATACTTCCTTCCTCCGAGCAAGTTTGCTCTTGCGAATCTCCACTCAAGCCGGCCAATAAAGGCGAGAATGAGGTGGGAGCTCTGTTCCTCGTCAGTGCTTACTCCAGCCGGCCAATAAAGGCAAGCCAGAGGTGAGGAACAAGATTTCTCCGGGGAGATAGGGTCCGTGGGGTCGCTACTGCCCAACAGCTCGCCACATGCTGCCCTGCGGGTTTTTGTATCTCTCTTGGTCTGGCTCCTCATGCTAGACCTGTTCCGGCAAAGTAAACTTATTATTATTATTATTATGGACATTTGTACCTGGGCCAGAAGAATTGCCAGTAGGTACTGTAGACATTTCGCGTGACTGCGGTACTGCGACGGTGTTGAATGAAAGGTTTCTTGGGTTAAAACCGTCAGTATATTCATACATACATACATCTTTATATTTCTAGTTGCTTGACAGCCTCCGGCTCGACTCTCTTACTTTTCTTCTTCAAACAACAACATATTCCAATCCTATTTTTAACCGACTTCCAAAAAGGAGGAGGTTATTATGTTCGTCGCGTATGTTTTTTTTTTTTTTATGTATGTCCCCCGATTTCTCCGTCAATTGTGGACCGATTTTGAAAATTCTTTTTTTTGTTTGAAAGGGTATGCTTTCGAAATGGTCCCATATAAATTTTATTAACTTTGCTTCGATGGTTTTTGAGTTAGGTAGCTTCAATAATATGTACTTTTTCCCACTTAGTATGTGGATGATTATGATAAGTTCCTGTCACTGTTATTTACATAGCAGGTAGTGGTTTTCGAAGTTGTGGGGGTAGGTACCTACCACAACTAAAAAGTGAAAAATAAAAACTTTTTACAAAAAAAAACAACCGACTTCCAAAAAACACTACAAAGTGAAAATAACTTTAATTTCGGAAGTCGGTGACAAAAAACGAAAATTCAAAAGAAAGACACCGACTTCCGAAATTAAAGTTATTTTTCACTTTGTAGTGTTTTTTGGAAGTCGGTTGTTTTTTTTTTTTTGTAAAAAGTTTTTTGTTAAATATATTCTGTCAGATTGTTCGGATGCAGTGCTGCTTTCTCACCATCCTGCACATCATGAGGTTGCCTCTTGCATAAAACCTTACAGTACCTTGTCAGAAGAAACGAAGAAAAGTCTTCTGTGGCTGTAATTCCACCGATATCGAAACAGAAGGTTATGCTTAGGTGAGCAAAAAAACTGAAGTAGGTACGGTGAATAAAAGTAGCTAGTGCTGTTATAGCGTGGAATGGCTTACTTCGGGCCTTGGGGCGAGCAAGTATGCGTAATAGGTAAATATCAGTGCCCACCTTACCCCACGTTGCCGTTGTAGATACAAAGGTCCTTCATAAAAGCGAATCCTTGACTTGCTGCTTTGCCTGTGTTAGCATCCGTCCCTTTTTAGCTCTCTGCCAGTCTTCGCTAATAGGGTCCAACTTTTGTAGTGCGAAGGTACTTGAGAATTTGTAATTTTAATGTAAGAAAGTCCTTTCCGGACGTGACTGATTCACCTTCTAAGCGACTTTTGTTCAACCGAACTTAAATAGGTACTTATTTACATTAAAATACTTGCTGTACCCCAGGTTTTGTTCGTTTGGACTTAGTTTAATTTGTTTGAGGTAACACGTTATGTGGCCTGTTTCATACGAACTATATCGGAATATAATAATAATGTTTATTTATCCAAAGTAATACATAGACAGACAGAAAATTATTACATAATTGTTTGTACAAAAGGCTACAAAAATCTATATGACAAACAAATCTATATGTCCAGATGGTTGCGTAAATTAAGTTGTACCCTTTAAAAGTGTGTTGATTTATGTATCATTACATGGTGAACAACATTATTTGTAAATTTAACATTTTAAGTGAACACTTCCTGCAGTTGTGGTTCAATTAAATTAAATTAAATCTGTTTGAAGTGTGCTGCTTGTGTGTGAGGGTAGGTGTGTGGGGGTGTGCCTGTGTGTATGTGTTGGTGTGAGGGTCAGTGAGTGGGTGTATGTATGTATATTGTTGTATGTATGTAAAAATAAGAAAAGCTTTTTATTGTTGTAAAAGTATTGGCAAGTCAGTAAGGTGGTTGCGCGCGCTGTGTGCCCAGGGTGCTCAAGACACTACATTTAAGTATCGCCAGTAAAGAACTTAACATATATACTATGAAGTGCTATAGGAAATATAATATTATCCAGTCCGCGTAACACTGGTCAGTTTCAACCTAATGAATCAACGAAACTGGCGAATTAAATAAACTGACAAGTGAGGGTTACTGACCAGTAAATATTATCTAGTTCGCATAAATCAATTTCAAACTGACGAAACAACGAAACTAGCGAATTAAATAAACTGACGAGTGAAGGTTACTGACCAGTGAATATTATCTAGTTCGCGTAAATCAATTTCAAACTGACGAAACAACGAAACTGGCGAATTAAATAAACTGACGAGTGAAGGTTACTGACAAGTGAATATTATCTAGTTCGCGTAAATCAATTTCAAACTGACGAAACAACGAAACTGGCGAATTAAATAAACTGACGAGTGAAGGGTACTGACCAGTGAATATTATCTTGTTCGCGTAAATCAATTTCAAACTGACGAAACAACGAAACTGGCGAATTAAATAAACTAACGAGTGAAGGTTACTGTCCAGTGAATATTATCTTGTTCGCGTAAATCAATTTCAAACTGACGAAACAACAAAACTGGCGAATTAAATAAACTGAAGAGTGAAGGTTACTGACCGGTGAATATTATCTAGTTCACGTAAGTCAGTCTCAAATGATATTGGCGAACCAAATAAACTGAAGAGTGAGGGAAAAACCCCAGTGATACGCCTGACTCATATTGACAACCATTTTATATAACAAAACTGTGTATCTTTAACCATAAGGCCGCTGACTCGAACTCAGCGGGCAGCACGGCGGCGCGGGCGGCAGCGGCGCGTTCAAAATTTCAAATGCATAGATTTATATAAGTAACTGGCCTCGAAAGCAGCGGCGCGGGGAGCGAGCGGTTCCATATAAAACTATGCGTTGCCGCCCCGCCGCCGCCGCCGCCGCCCCGCTGCCCGCTGACTTCGAGACCGAGGGCTAAATGTCAATGGCGAGCCATTCTTTGGCCAAATAATTAGAATTGCCATTTAACGTGGTAATCTAAAACTTGATGGCAAAAAACTAGATGCAATAACGGAAACTATATTCTTAGGAATTACTTTAGATTCAAAATTACAATGGGGCGCCCATATTAGAACTCTTTCAGGTAGATTAAGTTCAGCTGCATATGCAGTAAGAAAAATAAGGCAGTTGACTGATATAGCCGCAGCTAGGTTAGTATACTTTGCTTATTTCCACAGTATTATGTCTTATGGCGTCCTGCTGTGGGGATCGGCAGCTGACGTAGATTCAATTTTCATTTTACAAAAGAGGGCAATCCGCGCGATCTATAAAATGGTCCCTTGGAGACAAATTTAAAGAAATTGATATACTGACTTTGCCTTCACTTTATATCTTAGAAAGTATTATGTATGTTCGCAAAAACTTAGGACTTTTCAAAATAAGAAGCGATTTCCATAATATAAATACACGTAGTCGACATGAAATTGTGATACCCAAATTTAGATTAACTAAAACAAGCAAGTCATTTCTTATAAACAGTATCCGCTTTTATAACAAGTTGCCAAAGTCTGTGACAGAACTTAGCGATGGGAAGTTCAAAACCCACATCAAACGTGTCCTTATCAAGAATTCATATTATAAAATTAAAGACTACCTACGTTGAAGACAAGGAAATTTGGCAATAATTCCTTCTGCACATGTGGCTTCCCTGGTACCTCATTAACGGCATAAATAAGTAAGAGTATTAACTGCTCCCAAATTACCATGTTTATTTAAATCGTTATTTTTATTTATTTTTACATTCGCCCTTGACATATTTACTATTCTATTATTTGACATTATATACTTTTTTTTTTGTGGCTTTTGTGGACATGATAATTATTCAGATTGATTACAGTTGTAATAGCAATCATATAATTGCGTTTTATTTAAAATAGGTTTTTTACTTTTTTTTAATTAATTAATTTTTTTGTATAGATTCTTTTCTACATATTTTGTGAATGTGAGAACGCTGTAGGCTTAGTGGATTGTAGACCTGTTGACCATTTTCTATTTTGTTAAGTACTTGGTACTTATTGAAAGACCTACACTGTCCTCCCATACCTAGAAACACTGTTATTTGAAAGTATTGTAAAAGCCAATTATTTTTAAAAGAGTAACCGTGGAGTTTCTTGCCGGCTCTTCTCCATAGGAAACGACCAATTGGAACCGTGCACCTAGCTTCTGACGTTTCATAAGTGCCCATGTAGGTTTATGTGAAATAAAATATTTTGATTTTGATGATTTTTTTATTTTGAATGCTGCCAGTCTTCTGGGCACGTTTCCGGATGACAGCGATGCGGACGAGTACTTCGACGCCGGAGAATCCTTTTGTTTTTGTATTTATTTGTATAGTTAGTTAGTTATCATTTAATATAGTGTTAGATTGTATATAAGATTTGTCATCTATAATAAAAATTAATTTGCAAAAGTAAAAAACAAAAACAAAATTTATAAAAATGACGCTTTTCAGAAAATAAGCACTTGGTCGCTTTTAATATCGTGTCGGTACCCAATGGAAATGAGTCGAGAAGTATTACAACACCTTGTAAATGATTCTACGTAAATTGGGTGTCTCTTTCTTCAAACCTAAGCTTTTTCTCCCAAATTAAAGCTTAGCAAAAGAAAAAAAACTTTTAAACTTGAAATCAAGAGTCTTCTTCATAATAGGCATGATGCCTGGGTCAAAAAAAAGTAATTCTATTTAGTCCGTCAGTCAGATAATAAAAAAATATTAGACACGTATTTTTTTCTTTATCATATTAATCAAAAATTACTTAGATAAAACGCATTAAAGTATAAAATCTACATACAAGTAACGTCACGGCACATTTTAACTCAATGTATCGCCGTAATCTTTTGACAACGTAAAAAAAGAAAAAACATGTGTCCAATATTTTTTGATAATCTACAAAATGGACAAAAAATATTTTTTTAGTCATCATCCCTAAATATTGTGATATTGGTTTAATTTAAAACGTTACGGTGAGGGTCACGTAATGACTGATAACAGTATTTTGTTACTAGAATGTGTAGTAGTCACTATGAAATTAAAAGAAATTAAAATTATAATTTTCTATAGGTTTTCGCTTAGGATCAATCAAACTTTATCAAGAATATCAGGTAGATAGTAGGCTCTGAAATGAAAAATCTTAACTTTTGAATTCGACGCTGATTCAAACTAATGCAAAAACCACAAACAAAATTAGGATTCTCTAGGCTTACCCTTTGCATAAATTTCAGCACCCTATTTCATGGATCTTAGGTAAATATAACTGGCATGCGTGAGCTCGTAACCTTTAAGGGATTACGACTGACAGCTACGTATGAAATTTTCTAAATATTAAAATAGTTATTTATAATATAAGTGCCGAAATCATCTTACGCACGTGTATCATACAATGTTTTACTGTGCATTGTGCGAGGAAATAAAAAAACGAGCGAATTTTACAGTAGTCGCATAATGATGTGACGTATGATGACTGACGTATATAAATAATACAAACAATATTCTTCATCTTCATCGCCATCGCCATCGTCATGAATTTGACTTTCTCTTCGACTTCGACTTTGACCATCGTCATCGCTACTGACGCCATCGTCATCATCATCATCTAATTTGTAAAACATTTCTCAAATAATAAAACTGTTTGCGTCGGGCTGACGACGGAGTTAAAAAAGTGAAAGCACTAGTCAAAAAAGTGACACTTTCCGCCCAGTTTGGGTGCTTGGAAAACGCTCTTTTCGAGCACATGCATTTTAATAGTAGATTTTTATACGAGGCGCTTTAGCGCCGTGTGTTAAACTCTACTTTTCACTACGATTATGAGAAAATAAAATAATCCAATACAATATTAAATAGTTTATTTTATTTAAATGTACAATTTATAAATACAATTCTGGACATTTAACAAGATGTTTTTTTCCGGCAACTTAATTTCAGTCCTCTGTGAATATGTTCTCACTACATGATGACATTTTCACTGTTGTAAATTATATTACGGTCACCAATTCAATTCATAATTAGAGAAACATTCTAAAGATTTCGCGCCAATGCCTTTTTTATTTCTTCTGTAGCCGCAACGCAATGCACGCATTCTACCGAAGAGATAGCAGCATATAGTTCCATTTTCAAAATTAAATGTTCTTCTTTTTTTGTGAACCAGTAATAAGTCACGTCCATAATCATGATTATTCTACATAAGAATAAAGACTTTTTCGTTTTTCAAGGCTCGTTGGAACAGACAAAAATTAAAAAGAAATTACTTTTTCCCCTAAAGCAAGAAATGCTATTTTTTCCCCGCGGCCGTCATTGTAGAGTACCAGACTCTACAATGACGGCCTTTTTGAGCAAGAGGAGTGAAAAAATATTGTTCATATTTTTTTTTTTTACACAAATATCCGCAATTCTTTGAATGATTCGTTTGTTTGTTCATATTGTGCACTTAAATGAAGCTTTCATCCATCGATGATAGTTGAGATCCTCAACTAATATCGATGGATGAAAGATCAAGTCCTAAATTATAATATGTAAATTCTTCGAGAGGCCTCGACTTGTTTAACCTGAAGCAAACAAGGGTTAATGGGTACTCTTGAACCTCAGAATGACATCATGTGGACTGTCTCACCTATTCTCCAAAAGGTAAGACAGAGGTGTACCATCAGTAGACACCTACCTTATACACACACTTTTCGCCAGTTATGTAATTTTTTTTCATGTAATGTGAGCGTTTTGCCGTCCTTCGGGCACAAATCGAGACTCCGGCTTGCTACTAAGAAATTCCAGTTAGAAAATTCCAATAACACTTTAGGAACCTGGACCTCATGCTCAGCAGTAGAGCTTGACACTACTATACTCAGAGTAGTTGCATCGTTCAAAGTTGTATATATTATCCTTATCCTTACATACATATTTAAAAAAAAAGTCCCCCGCCGCGTCTGTCTGTCTGTCTGAACGCGATAAACTCAAAAACTACCGAACGGATTTTCAAACGGTTTTCACTAATGGACGGAGTGATTTATGTGAAAGGTTTTAATGTATAATTCATTATGGTTTTGTGTAAATTGGCTGAAATATGACGATAATTGTTGAAGAAGTCGGAAAAAATCATGCCGACTGGGTGCTTTACTGGAGTGCGCTGCGTTAACCGGAAAAGATACGTCAAATTTATGTTCTACGGTATTGTTTATATTAAAAAGTTCAACGAAAAAGTCCCAAATGGCATATGTTTATCTTCAAGGATGACCAACAATAATCATTTTTATCTTTCAGAATTTGACAAAAATTTAATTGTTATTTCCGAAGCTTTTTTGACCGGTACAGTATTAATCCTTATCCAAAAAAATGTTATTTAAATTAGACATTTAATTTATATTAAAATATGCCTTCAAATCATATCATTTAAATGAATAGTTTAAAAGATATCACAGTTTCAAAATTACGCGGAGCAACGCGGGCGCAGCGGTAGGAGTCAATGGCGTTTTCCTCTGTTACTAGGTATGAAATCTCGGTAGCAGCGGCGTGCACAGAATTTTTAAACAGGGTAGGCAGATTTTTTTAATAAAGCTATTACCTAACCAAAAATCATGTTTGTTTTAGTTGATCGGATCTGTAAAGTTATTTTAAGTTTTTTTAATTAAATCTACACGTCAATCTTTCAGTCAGAATGTCTGCAATATGGAGTCGTAACATACAAACTTACAAACATTCAAACATTCAAACATTCAAACATTCAAACAGTCATTCAAACATGAAACATAGAAACATACAAACATTCATTTAAACATTCAAACATGCAAACATACAAACATTCAAACATTCATTCAAACATACAAACATACAAACATGTAAACATACAAACATACATTCAAACATTCATACATACAAACATACAAACATTGAAATATTAATTCAAACATTCAAACATTCAACTATTCAAACGTTCATTCAAACATGAAACATACAAACATTCAAACATACAAACATACAAACATTCAAACATTCATTTAAACATGAAACATACAAACATACAAACATTCAAACATTCATTCAAACATTCTAACATACAAACATTCAAACATTCATTCAAACATTCATTCAAACATTCATTCAAACATACTAACATACAAACATACAAACATTCAAACATACAAACATTCAAACATTCAAACATACAAACATTCAAACATACAAACATTCAAACATACAAACATACAAACATACAAACATACAAACATTCAAACATTCATTCAAACATTCAAACATACAAACATTCAAACATTCATTCAAACATTCAAACATTCAAACATACAAACATACAAACATTCAAACATTCATTCAAACATTCAAACATACCTACTAACATACTAACATACAAACATACAAACATACAAACATTCAAACATTCATTCAAACATACAAACATTCAAACATTCATTCAAACATTCATTCAAACATACAAACATACAAACATACAAACATTCAAACATTCATTCAAACATTCATTCAAACATGAAACATACAAAACATACAAACATACAAAACATACAAACATACAAACATTCAAACATTCATTCAAACATTCATTCAAACATTCATTCATTCAAACATTCATTCAAACATTCATTCAAACATTCATTCAAACATTCATTCAAACATTCAAACATACAAACATTCAAACATACAAACATTCAAACATTCATTCAAACATTCATTCAAACATGCAAACATGCAAACATACAAACATGCAAACATACAAACTTACAAACATTCAAACATGCAAACATGCAAACATACAAACATACAAACATTCAAACATTCATTCAAACATTCAAACATTCATTCAAACATGAAACATACAAACATTCATTCAAACATACTAACATACTAACATACAAACATACAAACATACAAACATACAAACATACAAACATACAAACATACAAACATACAAACATTTAAACATACAAACATACAAACATACAAACATGCAAACATGCAAACATTCAAATATACAAACATTCAAACATTCACTCAAACATTCAAACATTCAAACATACAAACATGAAAACGTGCAAACATACAAACATGCAAACATGCAAACATACAAACATACAAACTTTCAAACATTCATTCAAACATACAAACATTCAAACATTCATTCAAACATTCATTCAATCATACTAACATACAAACATACAAATATTCATACATACAAACATTCAAACATTCATTCAAACATACAACTATTCAAACATTCATTCAAACATCAAACATACAAACATTCAAAAATGCAAACATGCAAACATTCATTCAAACATTCAAACATACAAACATTAATTCAAACTTACAAACATTCAAACATACAAACATACAAACACACAAACATTCAAACATTCATTCAAACATTCATTCAAACATGCAAACATGCAAACATACAAACATGCAAACATTCAAACATTCAAACATAAAAACATACAAACATTTAAACATACATTCAAACATTCATACATACAAACATACAAACATTGAAATATTAATTCAAACATTCAACTATTCAAACATTCATTCAAACATGAAACATACAAACATACAAACATTCAAACATACAAACATACAAACATTCAAACATACAAACATTCAAACATTCATTCAAACATTCATTCAAACATGAAGCATACAAACATACAAACATTCAAACTTTCAAACATTCATTCAAACATTCAAACATACAAACATTCAAACATTCATTCAAACATTCATTCAAACATTCATTCAAACATTCATTCAAACATTCATTCAAACATACTAACATACAAACATTCAAACATTCAAACATACAAACATTCAAACATACAAACATTCAAACATACAAACATTCAAACATTCATTCAAACATTCATTCAAACATGCAAACATGCAAACATGCAAACATGCAAACATGCAAACATACAAACATGCAAACATGCAAACATACAAACATACAAACATTCAAACATTCAAACATACAAACATTCAAACATTCATTCAAACATTCAAACATACTAACATACTAACATACAAACATACAAAAAATACAAACATTCAAACATTCAAACATTCATTCAAACATTCAAACATACAAACATTCAAACATTCATTCAAACATTCAAACATTCAAACATACAAACATACAAACATACAAACATTCAAACATGCAAACATGCAAACATGCAGACATGCAAACATACAAACATGCAAACATACAAACATTCATTCAAACATACAAACATACATTCAAACATACAAACATTCATTCAAACATTCAAATATTCAAACATACATTCAAACATAGAAGCATTCATTCAAACATTCAAACATACAAATATTCATTCAAACATACATTCAAACATACAAACATTCATACATACAAACATACAAACTTACAAACATTTAAACATGCAAACATGCAAACATACAAACATACAAACATTCAAACATACAAACATACAAACACTCAAACATTCAAACATACAAACATTCATTCAAACATTCAAACATTCATTCAAACATACAAACATACAAAAATTCAAACAGTGTTTAAACAAAATTATTTGTGATTTGAAAAGTCGAATTCTTTGTTTTGTAGTGAAAAGGGATTTTTCAAATAAATTAAGCATTCGTGGAAAAACAAAAATTCGGAACAAGTTTTCCAAAAATTGACGCGAGTCTGATTGGCGTGAGTATGTTTGCATGTTTGATCGTTTCGTTAGAAGAAACTACTTCAGATTTTAAAAATTAAAAAATATCATCAACATGATATGGTCTACAGTGTAAAATAAAATAAAAAGTAATTAAAAAACGAAATCATTTATTATCTAGACTTGTCGGCACGGCGAGGATCGAACTCGGAAATCAAAAGACAGTGTCTCCTACTCTGTGTGGTTGTGTGAGATAATTGTGATATTGTGTGTCACGTATTTATAGTAATGCAAACCCATTAAATCCGCATAGCCACGCGAGCACACATATAAACATTTAGACGCGAATAGTTTGTGTCTTTCCCGAGACACTCAGCGGCGCTAGTGCAGCGCAATGTTAAGTTGCTTAAAATTTTACGCTACAGGTGGAGCGGAATTATGATTAAAGATTTTTTGTTGATAGTAAGTACTCGTAGATAAAATAATATTTGATAACAGAACAAGATTAGAAGTATTTATATTATCTGATTTAGGTAGGGTAGGCAGTGTCTTTTTGTCTTTATGAAACGCTCGCCGCAGCTCGGTAGTACGTTCCCCTGGGATATTTTCCGACATCCACGCGGGCGAAGCCGCGGGCAAAAGCTAGTGTATTTATAATTTTATAATACATTATAATTAAGTAATTATCTATATTAGTGATATGCATTTTAGAAGTATGTATTTAAGTATATTCTCTTATTGTATCTTTATATTTAAATTACTGAATAGTTAAGTTTTTATTTTATGTATTCTGTTTTCTCTTCTACTCTTAAACACGTTGTCTACATCTCTTAAGAGATGTAGACAACGTGTTTACGTGTTTACTTTCCTATCGCAGGTATGCTGGAAGAGATTTCTTTAGAAATAACCATCACCTTTGTACGTATTTTTCTGTTCCTTTCTTCTTGTCTGTTTACATGTGTTTACAATAAATAAATAAAAATAAATAAATAAAGAGGTAGTCAGTAGGTACAAGATTTTATTTAGCTTCATTTGGTAGAATACAGTAGTACCTATAATAAACCAATCTTTAATAACCATCAAGCTTCATTGCATGCTCCAATTCTGAAAACCAATCCCAAGTCTCCAAGGTTATGAAGCGACTCCCAGTTTCTTACAACGATCTTCCCAGATATTCCGTGGTAAGTTTGAACGTATTTTCAATATGGCATTATTTCCGCGTCATTTCCTCTGGTCTGAGTCTAAACTACTGTAGTTAGAAGTTCTACGATAGTTTAGAAGTCCGTTGATGGTACTGACTGGACGTTAGAGATATCTTTCCTAACAATATTCGGTTTAGGAAGATACTGAAAGTTGTACGTTTTACCAAATAATATCCAAGACATAGCGCTGTCAACAGTGACGTGAGGCCAGTTCCATAAACATGTGTGCACTTAGTGAGGTGTAGTTTAATTGTAAATGCGTGCATGTGAGCGTAAATGCACAGACCGGAGGTGTAGTTTTGGCATGCTTCACTGTATTGTTCGCAGCGCTGTCTTGGTTTTTTATATGGTCTGAGGCCGTGGTTAGCTCATTTTCATAAGGACCTGATTGTTTGCGATTAATTCGGGTCCATACATGTCAATTCTGTTCAACCAGTAGGTACTCTAATTGCGTAACATACTTTGATTCATAATTTGAAAGATTTTCAAGAAAATTGCCAATCCATTGCTTCATAACAATATGTTTAAAAAAATCGTCTTCACAACGCAAATAATCCAAAGATTGCATTGCCATTTTGTCGATGTCGATATCGATGATGCACAGTATTTATTTATATAAAGTTATTTAAAACGGTACAACACCAATTACATTAATTAACATAGAAACAATTAAAAAATAATATTTAGTAACTAGTACCCTAATTGCGTAATGCAACACAATCACAATTTATTTCGATTCGAAACAGATTGCTAATTCATTGCTTCATAAGTTGGAAAACAAAATCAGCTCAACAACGTAAATAAAGCAATGAATGTTATTGAACTGTCAAAATGAAACAAATTAGGCAAAATTGTTTACGAAAATAAGTTACGCAATTAGGGTACTGTTCTGCTTCTAAAGAGCCATAAAAAACCACTGAAAGAAATCGACACGTGTTTCACCTCTCAACGAGGCATCCTCAGGATATCGATTGACTTGTCGCGAACCCGAACACGACGTGTTGCCACACCGAGCGCTGAATGCAGAGCGGAACAGGTTACCTACTAAATATATCCACGTCTATTGTATTTTATAATCGATTTCCGTAAGGTCACGCCTGTATCAATTAACTATAGAAACAATAATTATAACATTCACTATAATTTAATTTAAAACAAAAAATGGAATAATGGACTCTATGCATCATTTCTGTCACAGAACACCAGATATATACGCATAATTTTGCTCCATTCATCCGCAAACGGCAAACACAGGGTTGGCAGTCAGAAGGGGCATTTATAGCATCTTTAAAGTATGACATGCTGGGGATTCGGCGCTGGCTACAGTTTTAGATGACAGTTGCGCATAGTAGGTATGAATGTGGATGGCTGTAAAAGTAGGGGGAGACCAAAGAAACGATGGATGGGCTGTGTGAAAGATGATATGGATAGAAAGGGGGTGACTACTGAGATGACGAGAAATTAAAATCGATTGATAGTTGTAAGCCATTGTTTAAGGAACTTAGTTTGCTCATTTTACCATCTATGTACATTTATGAAATGGGAGTGTTTGTTCGTTGTAACCTGCATTTATTTGAAAAGCTGCGCTCTCGCCGTTGTCAGAATACCATTCATGTTACCTTTCATAAAACCGCATTTTTCGGCAAAAGTGTGTTAGGTATGGCCCCAAAAATATATAATAGTATACCAGAAGCTATTAGAAAAGCAGAGTGTCTGGGATCCTTTAAGAAGTATTTGTTTAAATTCCTTTTAGATAGATGTTACTACTCCATCACTGAGTTTACTATTGATAAACAGAGCCATGAAGATTCCGACTTGCTAATTAGACACTTAAGATTTTATATATTGACTAAGTATGAATGTGTTTATTTGTCTAAAATTGTATGACCTGTTTACATAACTGACATATTGTTTTAAATTGATATTATTATTTCTTTTAATTTAATCTATTGACATGCCATCTTAATTGTAATTAATTATTTGTGTTAATTTTGTACGCCATAAATATTGGCAAAACATAGTGCGCATATTTTAGACTTATACTATCTGTAACCATACCTATGTTTAACAAAATAAATGATTGATTGATTGATTGATTGAATAAAGAAAGTATGGAAGAAACAGATATGTTGCGAAAACCCCAAATAAATTGGGATAAGGGTAAGGGGATTGATGATGATTGCATTGCCATTGTAAGTGTTACGCAATTTGTAATAGCAATCATATAATTGCGTTTTATTAAAATAGGTTTTTACTTTTATTAATTTATTTATCTTTTGTATAGATTCTTTTCTATTTTGTGAATGTGAGAACGCTGTGGGTTTAGTGAACTGTAGAACTGTAGACCATTTTCTATTTTGTTAAGTACTTAGTACTTATTGCAAGACCTACACTGTCCTCACATAGGTACCTAGTAACACTGTTAGTTGAAGGTATTGTAAAAGCCAATTATTTTTAAAAGAGTAACCGTGGAGTTTCTTGCCGGCTCTTCTCCATAGGAAACGACCAATTGGAACCGTGCACCGCTTCTGACGTTTCATAAGTGCCCATGTAGGTTTATGTGAAATAAAATATTTTGAATTACCCCGCTGATTGTGAGTCAGAAATCCATTCATTGGGGTAAGACCGCCCATTGATTCACCTATACTCCATTTGAAATAAGATTGGACATTTTTAAACAAACCTTTTTAAGCTATTGCATAGCTTTTATCGCGGGCTTTGAGCGCGGCGACCAAATCAAGAAATTCCGTAACGAAAAAAACCTAACACCCCCCACTCCGCCTACCATGTAATGACGGATGATGACATAAAACAAAAATTATAACGCGATGACTCTCATGACAACATCACGTTGTCATGGGAGTCATCGCTTTGTCATCATCCCAAGTGTAGCGTTGACAAATAGGAAGTATGGAGGTTACAAATGCTATGCAATAGCTTTACCGTGGCAGTCCCCGAGTGCCACACGTTTTTTTTTTGTCCGTTCAACCGATTTTGACTTCTATACCGTAGGCATAAAGATGGCATTAAAAGCAAAAAATTGGTTACAATACCAACTGTTTACTGCAGCTGTCGTTTGTCGTACCACTAACGCAATAGAAGTCAAAATCGGTTGAACCGACTGTAAAAAAAGATTTGTTTAAATGTCTAATCTTATTTCAAATGGAGTATAAACACTTTAAGACGAGGCACTCCAAAGACAATTTCCACGCAGACTCCGCCCCCATGCACCCCACCACTCCACTATGTGCTAAACACTAACACATCAGTAATAAAGTTGAATATCGCGTGCGCTCTTTGGTCGTGTTCGAGCACGGAACTAAATGTCGTAAATCTCAATTCTTATTTCGTTTATAACTAAAGTAATAATTGACCTCGTTGGTCTAGTGGTAGCAAGCGCTACTGCTGAGTATGAGGTCCTGGGTTCAATTCCCGGGTCGGGCAAAGTGATATTGGGTTTTTCCATCTGGAATTTCTCAGTAGTAGCCCGGAGTACTTAAACATAACTGGCGAAATGTGGGTGTACTATGGGTACACCTCTGCCTAACCCTTCGGGGATTACAGGCGTGATGTTATGTTATGTTTGTAATAATTGATCTAGAGAAAAAACATCTTATATTTGAATAATAAACTATATTTTCTTACTGTTCATAATTATTTTAGGCATAAAAGCCAAGTAATCTTGTTTATCTACACCCATGCTATAAAACCTCTATAAAAGTTTCAGAAGCATTTTATTTCCCTATAAAAGTTTCTGAAACTATTGGGTGTTTGTAATTCAAGATCAAGAATAAAGAAATTCCCACGAAATTCAGTACAACTGCACGTATGTATACATCGTCGCCAGTACATCACAGACACAAGCGTGCAGCGGGTGCTGCTGTCCCCCGCTTGAACGTTGAAACGAGTTACGTAATGAAATTTAGTAGGTACAACATTGTATCACTCATTGGGATGAGGTAATGGTTACTATGACACTGGTTGTTTTAATGTTGGCCATAAGCTAACTTATCTGAAACTTTTATAGAGGTTTTATAGCATGGGTGTAGATAAAGTATTGTATGCAACTGTTATATTTAGGTATTAAAACACTCATGTGATACTATTAACCCACATTCGTGTTTTAATACCCTTTATTATACAACAGAACCATAAATAACTATTTTGTTTCAAATAATCTTTAAAAAAGACATGATTTTCGAATAAAAAATGAATCGAGTGAATATGTTCCAATTACGGAACTGTCTTAATATGGAAAGAAAAAGATCCAATAAATCATATACTAAAGTTCCATTTTGATTGTATGCGTGACTTTTTCAGAATATTAATGCAAATTAACACACAATTTAGGGACCCTCTTTTAAAAAGTTACTTCATCTGCCTAGCCTTTTCCCAACTATGTTGGGGTCGGCCTCCAGTCAGTCGTAGCTGAATACCAGTATTTTATATGGAGTGACTGCCTATCTGACCTCCACAACCCAGTAACTGGGTAACACAATACCCCTTGGCAAGACTGGTTGTCAGACGTTCGGGCCTCTGACGAACCGTAGCGACTGTCAAAGATCTACGAATGACAGCCGGGACCAACGGCTTAACGCGCTTTTCGAAGCACGGAGGAGTCTCGGTATGTAAAGATGGTCACCCATCTACGGACCAACCCCAGCAATCGTAGCCTAACCTGGTGGATCGACCCGTGCAGCTGTTATTACTTAGCCACGAGCTTCTATTAAAAAGTTCTATGTATTTAATTTACCTATATGGTGTGATTGATGATTTGACATTATTTTCGCCAAACTTTTTCTCCTACACCAAACTGTTTTTCAAGAACTATCTCAGTAAATTAGAGTTTCAATTAAGTTAATGAGCAAACATTCTATTCCATGAGACAGTAACTCTTTACAAGGCCTCTGCCTCGAATCTTGCGGGCAGCGGGGCGGCGGCGGCGGCGACGGGCGGCGCGGCAGCGCATAGTTTTATATTATGGAACCGCTCGCTCCCCGCGCCGCTGCTTTCGAGAACAGTTATACTCCATTTGAAATAAGATAAGACATTTAAACAAACCTTTTTTACAGTCCGTTCAACCGATTTTGATTTCTATTTCGTAGGCATAAGGATGGCATTAAAAGCAAAGAAGTGGTTACAATACCAACTGTTTACTGTAGCTGCCATTTATTATACCGCCATCGCAATAGAAGTCAAAATCGGTTGAAAGGACTGTACAAAAGGTTTAGTTCAATGTCTAATATTATTTCAAATGGAGTTTAGTTACATATGAATCTATGCATTTGAACGCGCCGCTCCCGCGCCGCCGCCGCCCCGCTGCCCGCAAGATTCGAGGCAGAGGCCTAACTCGCGTAGCTTGGCAAGCCGCCACATAGCACATCTGGCTGCGATAACCACCAGTAGGTTTCGACGAATAGTTCTGAAACTTTAGGTCCAAGTTTGCTTTGAAGGACTGCAATATACAGCGTCTGTATTTGAAGTATTCTCATTTATAACTTATACGGAATTTCTGAATATAAATAAAGAAAAAAAAAATATCTTCGTCCTCCTGTCCTTGTTCTTTCCATTTGTTTCGAGTCACAGCGTAATATGTCATTTACCGCAATCTGTGCAAGTTCTCTTTGATTTCTTTCTTTTCTTATTTATTAACGTATTTTATTATTTATGTACGCACAATAAAATACGTTGAGAAACTGAAATTTCTTACAACAGACCTGCGAAAGGAGAAACGAGAAATAAATGTAGATAATAGTGTGTGAGAACAAGAAGAGAAAATATGGAAATGCGAAGTCTTAAACTAAAATATTAAAATATACCTACATGTATTATGCAACGTAATAAATTAATATATACTTAAATACATATATAAAGCTTAAATATATAAGCATACATACTATAGGTATATAAATACTCACAGTTCAGAGGAGAGGTAATGCTAAAAGAAAAAGGAAAAATGAAGAAATGAAAATTCTTTCTTTTCTTCTTCTTATTTTGTTTCTTAAATATAGAAGAAGATCAAATGCATCATGATCTTTAATAACTAGCCTATCACATACACCTATACTACTACCACTATGTGGATCGCCCGGAGGACACGGTGGAGCATACGGTGGAGGTCTGCCCGGCTTGACCTGAGCATCGCCGTGTCCTCGTGGAGGCGATCGGCGGCGGTGATCTCTCGCATCCGGCCCTGGTTCAGGCCATGGTACGGAGCGAGAGGAAATGGCAGGCCGTCACCTCCTTCTGCGAAGCGGTAATGCTCGCGAAGGAGGAGGCGGAATGCGTGAGGGAGTGGCAAACTTCGCTCCCTCACGCACCTAACTGCCGCAGGAGGAGACGCCCTGGGCGTTGGGAATCGAGAACCGATTTCCGGCCACCGTAGGCGCGGGCTTGCGAACGGTCAGCAGTGGGTAGCTTGCCATCCGATAAGGACCAGGCCCGGGTCGACGGCGCGTTGTGTTCCATGCGCGCCTCAAAGAGATATCAGCAGAATTGACGACGTCCGCTAGGGCCAATGCCTGCCGGGGGTGCGAAGAAAACCGATAGGGAAATCATGGCCCCCGGCAACAGGGCAACCGAAGGAACACGGGTGGGTTTTAGTCAGTAAGAGTCTGACACGTCCTCCCGCTCCGCCCAGAGCGGGAAAGTTATTTGATAATTTCCCACCCCAAAAAAAAAGTAAGATACCTTTGTTTATTCAAATTGAAAATATGGCATTTTTTACAAAGTATCCTTATTTCATAATAATAACACAATAATTGTGATCTCACCCTTACATTGTCGCAGTTTCGTTACAATTTCTCAGTTTCCTTGCAATCTTAGCGATTACGGTACATCTATTCTGCATTTCACCCCATAGTGCAGTAGTCACAAAAATGTACCCATAACTTTTACCTACTTGCCTTGAACAATGTGGGAGCATGGAACGGATAAAACACTAATGTATTATTTTTTGGTAATACTTATTTTTGAACTGAAAACTTCTTTAGGCGCGTGGGGCATTTTTGAGATGGGACGAAACCATTGATTTCGCTACACCATGACGACACCTCATTTTTGTTGTAAACGCGATTGTGCTCTTTATTTATATTGTGTTACGAATCAATGTTCTATGCAAGTATTTTTACTTTAAAGGTTTCGGAAGTATTATTTTTTGCAAACGTGATTGTGCTCTTTATTTAGATAAGGTTACGGACCAATGTTCTATACAAGTATTTTTCATCCACCAAGGCGATTTTGTTGAAGTTTTCACGGGTACGTATTACAATACCGAAATTTAAAAGACCGTATTTTAAAATACCTATGGATGAAATCCCGAAAAATTTAACGCCGAATGATTGTTTGGTCGAAAGTTTTAAATCCCGAAAGTTCATTTGCCCGAAAGCTTAAAATCCCGAAGATCCATATCCCATATTACATGAAAGTTGCTTCTGTATCGTCTCCGGCGCTGCGGGAAGTACAACCCCTTCGCCCTTACGTAACAAAGGATAGGCACCCATACTCACCTCCGCAGCTTCGGCTTGCTGGTCGCCTCCAGCGACCAGCCTCAGCCGCTACGGCTCGCACGGGTGCCTATGCTTTGTTACAGTGGGCGGGGGTGCTCTCCCTCCGCGCCTCCGGTTTTTATAAACCCTCTAGGGTAGGAGCCAAAAGACTACGTAAAGTCGGGGTGCCCCGATTCGGTTTTGGAACAGATTCAACCTATTAAGTACAAGCCGGTGTATAATTATGTTGTCGCCATATCGTAGAATTTTTAAGAATTTATTTCGTCCATTCGGGATTTCGTCCATTCGGGGTTTCATCCTTTCGGGAATTTAGACATCGGTAATTTAAGTTTCGATATAACGGCTATCGGCATTTAAAACTTTCGTTATTTTGGACGTCGGTATTTCAGTCATAGTTATTATGAAATTTCGGGATTTTAATACGTACCCGTTTTCACTTCTGTCGGCACTCCCGGAGTGCCACCACTCTTTTTTAAATTACGCACCTGTGTGCTATTGTTATTGAATCCATTCTTGCCTCAAATAATTAATCGTTTAAGAACTTCACAAGCCCCTCTTCTTATAAACTACTTATAGTTGTGAAACTGCCGCATACCTTACCTGAACTTAACTTCTGGGTCTAACACTGAACATTTGACAAACTGTAGAGTTGTTGCTAACTTTAGCTTAATTAACTTTTGTGTTTGTTTACTTTAGCACGGTTTTAAACTCAAACTCAAAGCATTTATTTCAATTAAACCATTTACAGGCACTTTTGAATTGTCAAGGAATCGGTCAGTCAGAAATAGGTATGAAGCTAGTTGCCCATTCCAAAGCGTAGTAGGTACCTATGGAGAAGAACGGACAAGAAACTCTTTTAAATAAAAAATTGTTACAAAATATTGGTTACATCATTCATGTTGAAATTATACATGTGAGAACAATGTAGAAAGACGTGCACGTTAGAAGCGTCCGTAATAAAAAGATAAAACAAAGAACAATTCAAAAAATTAAAATAAAATAAAAATAAGCCCTGGCAGCTAAGAGATGACCAGTCCCAACTGACGGCGCCCGTTCACGAACATGACGCATGGATTAGCACTATTCAGCTCAACCATTTTGAAGGGAGCTAAATGATCCAACACACCCGCCACCATCAGCGAAACATTTGAGTGAGCATGACATACTCACAGCCGCCAGGGCACATTCAAGTCAATGCAAGACATATTACCCGGTAAATGGTAACTCTTTAGTACATAGTACTCACACCTGTGCTATGCAATTATATAATACAATGGAGATTGAGTTTATACAATGCAAAGATGGTCTTACAATCTTCAGCAGCTCCAACAGTATTTGCAAATGTTAATCAATTAGTTGTGGAGCAGGACCAGCATTGAGCCAAGCATTTTTATCAGCGATGTAATCCCCCAACGTATAATATGCCTGCCTGCATAGTGTGCGTTTTATACAAGATTTGAATTTCGTCTCATTCAGTTGAAGTATGTGGGGAGGAATTTTATTGTAACATTTTAAACAGTATCCCATGAAAGATGAATCTACTTTAGCCAGTCTGAAACCTGGTTGAACCAATAGGTCCCTATTTCTTGTACTATAATTATGTCTATCACCTCTTTTGCTAAAAATATGTAAATTCTTTCTTACGTACATGATGTTTTCATAGATATATTGACAAGGTACCGTCATGATGTTAATATCCTTACAGTTTCCTTAGAGAATCGCGCCTGCGGAGATAATATATGGCTCTGATCGCTCTTTTCTGCAGAATAAAAATAGACTCGATGTCTGCAGCCCGTCCCCACAGTAAAATACCGTAAGACATGATACTATGAAAGTAGCTAAAATAGACTAGCCTCGCGGTATCTACATCAGTAAATTGACGGATTTTTCTGCCAGCATATGCTGCTGAACTTAGCCGTCCTGCAAGAGATGTTAAATGAGGACCCCATTGCAGCCTTGAGTCGAGCGTGATCCCTAGGAAAACAGTTTTATCGACGAATTCTAGTTTCTCTTGATTCAATACTATCTCACAATCACTACTTTTGACATTTAGTAAAGAAAATTTTATGCACTTAGTTTTTTTTTCATTTAATACTAAATTATTAGCAGTGAACCAATTTTGGACCTGCAGTAGGGCGTTATTTACGTCGTTAAAATTTGTAGCACGTCTATCTACCTTAAAAATTAAAGAAGTATCGTCAGCAAATAACACCATTTGTGGTTGATTTTTAATAAATGGATCATTTATATACACTAAGAAGAGGAATGGACCCAATATCGAGCCTTGTGGCACACCTATTTTTACTTTTAAACCTAGTGAATTGATACCGTTTATTTGAACTTGCTGTTGTCTATCATTTAAATAAGATTTTACTAAATTGAGTGCAAGTTTTCCAAGTCCGTAATGCTCAAGTTTCAAGAGTAAGGTTTCGTGATCGACGCAATCAAATGCTTTGGAGAGGTCACAAAAGATCCCTATGGCGTCTTGAGCCTCTTCCCACGCGTTAAAAATGTGTCTTAATAGTGTGTATATTTGGATTTATTATTTTGACTAGGTACTGGGTAGTGGAGGTCAGATAGGCAGTCGCTCCATGTAAAATACCGGTGTTTAGCCGCATTTGGTTAGACTGGATGTCGATCCCAACATAATATGGAAATGGCTAGGCAGATGATGATGAAAAATACTTAAATAATATACTTACCTATAAATTGGTGGGTAGACTGCGACGTTCGTCTAGTGGTTGCTAGCCTGCTGTCTACCTGTCTACTGAGCGTGGGGTGTGCTGGGTTTGAACCTGGTTGGACAGTCTTCTTTTCGTATGGTTAGTGACTAACCTGGTGTCAGAGTTTTAAAGCCGCTCATGGGCCTCTGACTTGGCTTCACATGCCGTTGAGAAATATCTCTCAGGCATGCTCATAATGCTCATAATGTTTTCCTTCACTGTTTTTGAAGGAAGTGATAATTATACAATACGCACATGAAGCCGAAAAGTCCTTCAAAGTCCATGACTTGGCAGTCCGACGGTCACACCATTAGGCTATCACTGCTATGCTAAACAAAGCACAAGCTGCTGGACAAAGTGTTATTATGTTTTCCATTGTATTCTGAATATGAAAACTAATCGTTATTGTCACCTACTCCTGATAGTTTTGAATCAACTGCTAGTATTTCCACTCTCTATAGACGATAAACTTAATTGCCGATTAGCAGGAGAAGTGGTGGCCCAGTAGAGCAGTAGTGTCCGAGTTGAAACGACCGAGACTTACGAGTGGTACGTCGTAAGTTCGCTCACCGCGCCGCTGCCATCGAGAACAGTTCCATATGAGGCCTCGGTCTCAAAGTCAATGCATAGTTTTATACGGAACTGTTCTCACTTCCCGCACCGCTGCCTGTGAGGCCAGTTCCATATAAATCTATGCATTAAAACGCGCCGCTCCCCGCGCTGAAACCACCGCCACCCCGCGCCCGCTGACTTCGTGTCCGTAGCTTTAAACTATGCATTTGAACGCACCGCTCTCGCGCCGCTGGTCGCCGCCGCCTCGCTGCCCGCTGCCGCCGAGAATACGGCCTTAATGTCGACAAACAGTAGTGTGCCATTGTAATTTATTAAATGTTTATCATTTTGTGAACTGCGCATGCATACACACATCTTGCAATAGTTTGTTCAGTAGGTACTAAAGATTTGATTTGATTTCGAATCCTTTGGGATAGTTGGTATTGGCGTAACCACTTCCAGCAAACGGACCGCAGATTTGTTTTCTGACGTGTAAACGCTATGCTCACAACGTGAATACGGGAGAAATCCGATATTGAGGAAGCGTTAAAACGGATGCAAACTCCAGAGTTTACCTACTAGCGTTTGAAACCATATGTATGAAAAGCGGATTGTAATTGCAACGTCCTCCAGTTTGCCGACAATAACAAAATGCAATCACCACTCCGTCTGGAAAGCGAAGTGATAAAGGCTTCGACACAGTTGAAACTGAGACTTTACGAAGCTCATGTTTGTACTTAAATCTTTTTTTTTCCCAATTAATTCATTAGTTCACCTAAATAAATAATGATTTGCCTTACTTGGGAAGATACTGGACCCCACGACACAGGGAATCCTAGTGTGGGGTCCAGGGAATTTTTAAAAATCTAGCACCAAGGCTCCTATGTAATCTGTTACTCGTTTTTTTTTATATTGTACCGTGTTTTTGTGAACTGAATAAAGCTTTTTTACTTTTATGTTCAGCAATAAAACGTATGACTAAGTAATAATAAAGAAAGAAGCACTGTGGCGTCATCTACATCGCCACATACGAACTATGCAGCACACTGACATCACGCAAAATCCTGCATCGCGCAAGCAAAGTTTACCGCGCGGCGGGCCAAATCTGCTGCTTCATAGAAAAGTGCAATACCTACGCGGTCAGAATGTATGGAACAGCAGATAATTTTTTTAATAACCGACGAAAAATGAGGGGTTCAGATTCATGTCCTGAATCCATGGTAACCGCTTCGCGTCGATGTCCCTGCCACCCTGTATATCATGTCCTGACAACAATCGTTGAGACTGCCCAACGATTGTTGTCAGGACATGATATGGGCTACTGAGCCCACCAGACTGAACACCTGTCTGGTCGGAGGATCCTCTCTTATCTATAGAGGATGAGTGAACTTTACACCCTGTTCCTCATACCTCTAATATGACTAATATCGGTATGGAATAAGAAAATATGTTGACGTCACATTTCGATGGCACTATTATACCGTTAGAATATCAACAGAATACTATCAATTAATCAGCCTGTGCAAATTTTCAAACCACGATTCAAATAATCAACCACGATTCTAATGAACACGGAATAAGCCTCTGTGCAGACTAACGAGCATAATTTGGCAAACGGGCGGTACATCTGGTTCGGACGGCCGACAGTCCATTTGCCAAGTTTTAGTCATCTAGTTTAGACCTAACTTTACCTAAACAAACTTTGATTTAAATAGATATAGCTTTGTAGTTGCAATTCATATTTTGTCACTGATGATTTCATCCGGATTTGTTTTTGAAGTGAAAACTTCTTTAGGCGCGTTGGGCATTTTTGAGATGGGACTAAACCATTGATTTCGCGACACTGTGACGACACCAGCTTGTGACCATTAAAAAGACATCAATGCGTTGATTACCGCAATGCGTGCAGTAAAAGACATCAATGCATTTTTTTAAATTTTCACTTCTGTTGGCACTCCCGGAGTGCCACTGTTTTTTTTTGTTACCAGACTCCGGTGGAGCCTAAAAGGAAGCAAATGTTTCAGACATTCTTCTTGTTTGTTAACCATTATTGTACCAACCCTGAAATCACGAAAAATAATCAGCTGCTCCCTACAGTTTGACGAACTCAAAATCAATCTGCCTAGCCTTTTTTTCCCAACTATGTTGGGGTCGGCTTTCAGTCTAACCGGATGCAGCTAAATACCAGTATTTTATACATAGAGCGACTGCCTATCTGACTTCCACAATCCAGTAACTTGGTAATACGATATCCCTTGGTAAGACTGGTTGTCAGACATTCGGGCTTCTGATGACCCGTGACGACTGTCAAAGATCCACCAATGACAGCTTGCTTTCCGAGGCACGAAGGGGTCTCGGTATGTGAAGATGGTTACCCATCCACGGACCGACTCCGGTAAGCGTAGCTTAACCTGATGAATCGAGCCGTGTGTTATTACTTATTACTTAACTATAAGCTCCTCTAGAGACGAACTATGCGAACATAAATGTGGAGGAATAGCTGAATTTTTTTTCACGATTTCAGGCGTTGTCCCATAGTGAAAATTGATTAAATTTCAATTGGTCCATGGAGCACCGACGAAAGTTGTTCATAATGATGGGTACAATGACCTCTTAAGAAGATGCCCATGAATTCAATTTCACCCTGTATAGTTGCGTTGCAAGTGTAGTTTCCTTGAAAACTAAACTATTTTTATTCGACTGACAACGAAAACTCACAAAAAATATGTTTTATATACTATGTTTACAATAATAATACAATATACTATATACTACTACTATAATAATACAATATACTATGTTTTTATATCTACTATCTTTCTTTTTCACTAATAAACTTTCCACATAAAATAATTCTTCAAAGCCACGACCAAACGAGGTTTTGTTCAAAAATATGCAGGTCACATCCCCGTAACCTAAAACTAAGTAAATTCCTAAAATTCTCCTCTCAAAGGAACTGGAGAATATTTCATGCATTATTTTCAAAGAGGATTATTTTGAGTCGCATTATTTAGAGGTTATGTCCTAACGGTTCGGTGGACCACAAGAGACGTATAAATGTTGTACTAACGGGTATTTCGACAGAGTTCTATAATCGTTTGTAATTTTCCTTGTTTGTCAAAGTTTTTCTATGTATGTTGATGCGGTCTTTGCGTATATTCAACTGTGAGAACATCGCAGGCCCGTGCTCGGGAATCTAGCGCTGAACGTGCGCAGCGTCTCAGTGATTTAAGGCAGCATGTCTCTGCAACAAGGGATAGGGAGTCTAGCGCTGAGCGCTCGCAGAGGCTCGCTAGCCAAAGCGCAAGAACATCGCACGCCAATTTCATCACAAGTTAAAATGTTTACCGCCCAACGAAGTGGGCACGGGTCAGCTAGTAATATTTATATATTGCATCTGCAAATACAAAAAAAGGGAGGGGAAGGTTTAAAAAAAACATTATTGGTACCAAATAAAAGCTAGTAATGAGTCAATATAAATATTTACAAAACAAAAAACCCGACTGCAAAAACACATAACAGAAAAGAGAAAAATAAGCATTATAATCTATATAATTTTGGTATCGCAGGCAGGTCAGACCAATAACCTGAAATGATGGTGTAAATTTTGTTTTCAGTTATGTGTTTTTGCAGTCGGGTTTTTTGTTTTTTAAATATTTTTTAATGATGGGATTTTTTTCTTCTACTACATTAACGTCAAGATTGAAGAGCAACGTCAACCATTTTTCTAAAATCGATTAAGTTACATTATTTTACAGTAAGAGATGAACATTATTCTAGTTAAACTATTTGTTCTAGTCAACTTGGGCTGTTGCCAACACATTAGAGCCAAGTGCTAAAATAATGTGTTAGAAATTACATTTTTATAGTGTTATAATGAGTTTCATGTGCTTCATAATGTTTAGAAGTTTTTCTTTGTAAATAACTACCTACTTATGACCGGGATAGACGTGGCTAGTTTTTCAAAGCTAGGATTGCAAGCTAGAAGCTCTGTATTCTAATCCTCCTGGCTTGCTGTCCTGGCTGGCTCAAACTAGTGATGTTTACACGATGCTAGTACATTTTAAGTTCGTACAGTAAAATGATTCGATTTGGTACTGTAATGCAAGTTTTGTGTACAGCTAGTCTTTACAACTTGTTTTTGTTGTAACGATAAACGAAAATGTAGACACAACATGAAGAATACATGTTTTATACTTTGCTGTAATGCGGGGTTATACTACGAAAAAACATGCATTACAATGCTTTAAGGTTCTAGACAGACGGACTGCATTTCAACTGCAGCAGTTTGAATGCAGTTAGTACAACTGCACATATAAAACTGAAACCCAACCGTGCAGCCCGATTGCAGTCGGTGTGAAATGCAGTCTGGAGCCTTAAAAAAACCGGCCAAGTGCGTGTCGGACTACGCACAATGTAGGGTTCCGTAGTTGAGATGAATTTATTTATCCCAAACACAAACTTAACATTGTAGTTGAAAAACATGTTCTCCCATACATTCCAACTGCAAATCGTCGTTCGGCATCCAATACCGCGAATGTGACATTTTTTACGTTTTTTTTTTTAATTGCAGGATCACTTATTTGAACGTGTAGAATGAAATAAAACAAAAATCAGATTTTCGTTAAAATTTTCTCATTCGCGGTATTAATATAATAATACATACATACATACATAATCTCACGCCTTCTTCCCATGGGAGTAGGCAGAAACTATAGAACGCCACCTGCTACGATCCTTACATACTCCTTTTGCCTCGTTTACGTTCATACATCTGGTCATACACGCACGCCGGTTGCGAGTACTACGCGCCTGGCCTTTCTGAAGAACATCACCAATAAGGTCAGTATATGTCCTCCTAGGGCGTCCCCGCCCGGCCGTTCCCTTCACATCAGCCTTGTAAATACATTTTGTTGGTCGCCTTTCATTCATCCTCTCAACATGCCCAAACCATCTCAGCATACCCTTTTCAATTTTTGTCACTACTTCTTAATAATCTAAATCTAATACCTTTAAACGGGCAATTCTCGTATGTATGTATATATAATCTGAATCTCGGAAACAGCTCCAAGAATTTTTATTAAATTTAGTATGCAGGGGGTTTCGGGAGCGATAAATCGATCTAGCTAGGTGTCATTTTTAGAAAACGTCGTTAAAAAAAAATGGTCATCCAGATATTTTTCTTTATTCAAGTAAAAAGGACTCATTCTGTTTGTAAACTTATGAACTATGTTAGCTTATTTTACCAGGTCACTCAGAAAGTTTTGCGACTAACAGTTTTTGTCTATAGGATACTGGCTGGCTTTGATGTCAATTAAAACTATGACTATTTATTACAAAAAAACCTTACATTCCAAATTCGAAATTCCCTCCACATTTTTTTACGAGCAAAATCAAAATACTCTGTCTTACTGAAAACTGGATTTAAAACGAGAACATTTTCGCGCGATGATTTTGTACGATTTCAAATGTCGACTAAAACCAGAAGAATCGTTTGAAAGACTTCGAATGGTGTTCATAGAAAAAAGCCCTGCTAAAGCGACTGTTTTCCGCTGGTTCAAGGAATTTATGGGTGGTCGAGTAATTTTGGCGGACAAAGAAAGAAGTATGACGGTTGTTACATAACAAAACGTGCTGGCTGTGAAAATTTTAATTCAAGAGAATAGGCGAATTACATATGAAGAGGTTCAGCATATACTGCTGATTGGATCGGGAAGTGTGTATGAAATATACACAGGCATCTTCGGTTATGGAAGATAGTTTCACGCTGGTACCGTAAAATCTAACGCAGGCTCAGAAGGAGGTTCGGGTAGAATGGTGCCGAGACATGATAGCAAAATTTGTAGCAGGCTCGTCTCGGTGCGCTTAAGATATCATTACGGGTGATGAATCTTGGATTTATCAATATGATACAGAAATGAAGCGTCAGTCGACCGTGTGGCTGTTTCAAAATGAACCAACGCCTAGCAAAGTGAAACGAGCCAGAAGTGCAGGCAAAATTTTGACGCAAGTTTTTTTTCTTTGCCGGGTTATCTGGTGTCAGTACCCTGACGAGATCAAAAGAGCATCAATACTGAATGGTATGTTACCAAATGTTTGCCAGAAGTTTTTACTACTGCAAGCAGCAAGCGACCGAACACTGGCCTCCGTGGGCTACTGCTTTACCACGACAACGCGCTGGCTCACTCGGCGCTCAAAACAAGGGACTTTCTGGACAGCACACCGGTCAAATTTATAGGTCATCCTCTTTACAGTCCCGATTTGGCTCCGTGCGACTTTTTCTTGTTCCCCAAAATAAAAAATACAACTCAAAGGAAAACAGTTTTCATCACCTGAAGATGCACTGGCTGCATTTGAGAAGGAGCTTGGAGAGGTGTCTAATGCGGACTGGATAATGTGTTATAAAAATTCGTTTAGACGTATAAAACTGTGTATAGACGCCAATGGAGAGTTCTTTGAAAAGATATAATAAAAAAATTATAACCTGTATTATATTTTTTTCTAGTATCACAAAACTTTCTGAGTGCCCCACGTAATCTAGTTAAAATTTATTTCACCCCATGGGAGATGGCACTACAGTGATTGATGTACAGGCAATCCAGCCTGCTAGCGATTATTTTCAGCATATTGTTGGAGCTGGACCGCACTCTGCGCACCAGGGATGCACACCTCATTCGCATCGTTGCGTAAAAGCAATTAATATGTGAAAGAAAGAAAGAAAAATAAGTTTAATTGTCATAGAAACAAGTGCATAAAAGAAAAGAATAATAAAATAAAATAAAAAAATAGATTTAAATATAATCACGAGCACAAAACAGAAATATGCGGCAGCTGCTGGCACGTCATGACTGTGACAAGAAGGCTTCCACTCAGCATGATGCTGTGCTATGGGTACCCACAGCACAGCGCTGATTTTCAGTGGTCACCAATGTGCGTCCGCGAACATTCCCGATGCGCTACAAAAACGGGGCAGCCCCACCTATACCCTGAAAGCGTTGTTGTATTGGACACGAAGGGCGTTGCACGACCTTTGGGTATATCTAGCCCAAATCCTGCCTCACCCCGCATTCCAACCTGTATGGCCTGGAAAAAGTTCCAGCCCATCGTACACTATTGATCTGGTTACCATACCACTATTTAAAGATGTTTATAAGCTCCATTGGCAACCTATCCTTCTCCATCTTTCTCCACAATACGTCATAAGCAACCAGATCAGAAGCCTTGAATAAGTCGAGGAAGCTAGCATAAATCGGCGTCCTACGCTGTGTATAGTAAGTATGTGATAGTATGCTTAAGACACAACACTGCATTTTCTGTTGACAAACCACGCCGAAACCCAAATTGGTTGTCATGAACATATACAGTTTTATTTATTTGTGTATTAAGCAGACGGTCAAACACTTTTGATATTTTGATATTATAGTAGCTAGAGAGATAGGCCTATTGGATGCCGAGCGACGAAATGTAAGTTTGTACGCACAATATTGATAGATTCACCATGTTATTTTAAGACCATAGACTTCTTATAGGTTTTCCTGTAATCTATGAGTAAAGAGCCATACTATGTATTTTTTTCAAAATTTTTGGTCCAGTAGTTTCGGAGATAAGGGGGGGGGAATGGTCAATTTTCATTGAATTTATTAAATATCTTTAAAAGTATTTATTTTAAAATTATATAAAAAATATATTTAAGATCCTCGCAACAAGCCCTTTCATTTGATATGTCACACGGTACTGTTAGCAAAACTTTTTTTTAAAATTTTCTTGTTTGTGCCCCAAAAGTGACCCCTATTTTCAAAATTTATTTATTTACGTTACACATTCGTGTTTGGGTCACAGAAATACATATGTGTACCAAATTTCAACTTAATCGGTCTATTAGATTCAGAGTAAATTGGCTGTGACAGACGGACAGACAGACAGACAGACACACGAGTGATCCTATAAGGGTTCCGTTTTTTCCTTTTGAGGTACGGAACCCTAAAAACATATTTTTGAAAAAAATTGGATCTAGGTACCATACCATTCTGCCGTCATATAGTGAAAGGCCGTAACTACTTCAAAGATTTTGAGTAAATGACAGTTTTGTTTTCAAGCTCAATCGATAGTCTTAACTTTAACAGTATGTAGGTATCTGCGGCTAAGAATTAAAAGCAGTTTGAAGTATCACCGTATAGACAGAAATATAGAGAGCTTATTGCTGTATCCAGCCCTATACTTGTTTAACAAATTTTTGATAAGAATGTTAATTACGGCCTTTCACCGTATGACGGCAGCATTGAGGTTCAATGTAAACTAGAACAGCGAACAAAATTGTTTTGCAACATTTTGTTGTTCGGGACAACAAATGAAAATCTACTACCTGAATACGCATACACCGCGGTTGTCACATTTGAAATCCGCCAGAATACATCTTTAGTTTGCAATTTAGTTTGCGTCTGTCGACATTAGGTTCGTCCGAATTTCACAGCTTCTCGCTGAGCAAGGACCTGTTCTTGCACAGATACGACGCACAGCCAAATTTTTCTGGTTATTTGTTACAAAAGTAGTTAACTCTGCAATAGGCATCTTGTGTTTGTTATGTTTTTGTTTTGTTGTCATTTGCCAAGGTTGCATCAGTAGGTAATTAGTAATTACGCAATATTGTCTTTGGTCTGTGGCCTTGACATCAACCAATGAACCAGTGATATTTAAGCCATGAACAACAATGTCAAACTTTTTCTGGATTAAATACGAGGCTTTTGGCTACTTTTGTATTGTGTGTATTTTATGTCTAGTTTTTAAAATGTGCGTTTTGTTTGTGCAGAATAAACAAGTTTTCTTTCTTTCTTTCTTTTCTTTCAATAGCTTCCCTATGTAGTTTACATTGAACCTCAATGTACCACCATCTGCCTAGCCTTTTCCAAAAAAACCACCACCACAATCACCAAATCTACCAAGCCTTTTCCCAACTATGTTGGGGTCGGCTTCCAGTCTAACCGGATGCAGCTGAATATCAGTATTTTACATGGAGCGACTGCCTATCGGACCTCCACAACCCCGTTACTGGTTAATATGATACCCCTTGGTAAGACTAGTTGTCAGACTTTCGGGGGTTTTTATATATCAATGCTTTCGGGCTTCTGACGACTCGTAACAACTGTCAAAGATCTACAAAGGACCAACGTCTTAACGAGCTTTCCGAGGCACGGAGGGGTCTTGGTGTGTAAAGTTGATCACTCATCCACGGACCAACCGCGGCAAGCGTAGCTTAACCTGATAGATCGCGCGGCTGTTATTACTTAGCCACAAGCCCCTCTCTAAAGTACCATACGGTGAAAAGTCGCAAGATTTATTTAGTATCACTAAGTGATTATACCTTTTGAAAGTCATAACAACAACTTTCCTAATAAATCACAAGTTTCAGTTATGTAGGGCTAAATAAGAAAAGTTTCATAAAAAATCTGTTTCTCAAATCAATCTACCACATATTGGGTTGAACTAAAATCTAGAAGTTTTGCCAATAAATCTGCCTCCAGTCTGGCTGTCAACAAGTTTTTAAAATATCGTGTGGCAATACCCTAACTTCGGTGACTGTATTTAATTTAGTCATGGCGAACTTTTTATACTTTGGAAAAGGTTTGAAGGGAGCAAAAAATATATAGAGGCTTTTCCCGTATGTCAGTGCGTATATGCATGTGCCTTTTAAATTATATATGTCGCAGCCATCTGGTTAAATTTGCCAGCTAATTGGACGCCTAGGCCTTTCATTAAACACCGGATGCCTAGGCCTATAATTAATTAAACTAGATTCATTCAACGTTTGACAATGTGGCGTATTTAAAGTAACTTTTGAAGATGCCTGATCAAGACTCAACCAAGTGATTCAAATAGTGAACAAAATGTTTGCGAGCAACTTGGAAATAGCGGTCGCCGGCCGCTGCCGCAGCACTGCTCGCTTCGCTCACTTGGCTCGCGCGCGGTTGGTCACAGTTCCAACCTAACCTAACCTATTTCTCCCAGTATATCTAAATGACTACATGATATTCAGCCATCTGGTTAAACGTTGCGCTCAATGACTTGGCTAGTTGTCCTTCACAACCATAGCATATATTTTACGGACGAAGTCGCGGGCAGAAGCTAGTAAAATTAAAAACGCGAAGGTAACTCTGTCTGTTTGTTACCTTTCAGATTTCAATATTGGCACACAGGTAGCCCATGGCCTGTACATAGGATACTTTTCATCCTGGTAGCACGTTCCCGTATGATAATTTTCAACCTCCACGCGGACCAAGCCACGGGTAAAAGCTAGTAGTTTATATTTCATGTTCAAACAATAATTCATATTAAAATAGATAACTGTAGCCGAACTGCACACACGCATATTAAGTTTTCAAAAATTAATATTATTATTCTAGTGTTTCTGTTTCAGTTTTACCGAAAATTTTAGAAAAATATGTTGTGGATATGGACGGAAATTTAAAAGTACATACACATACATAAACTAACACCTTTTCCCATGGGGTAGGCAGAAACTACAGAACGCCACCTGCTACGATCCTTACATACTCCTTTTGCCTCGTTTACGTTCATACATCTGGTCATACAAGCACGCCGGTTGCGAGCACTATGCACCTGACCTTTCTGAAGAACATCATCAATAAGTACACTAGTATGTCTTCCTAGATTGTCCCCTCCCAACGTTTCCACTCACATCTGCCTTGTATATACCTTTTGTTAGTCGCCTTTCATTCATCCTCTCAATATTACCTAAGCATACTCTTTTAAATTTTTGCCACTGCATCTTCTTTTAAACCGCACCGTTGCTATATCACATCGTTCTTCAGTACATCATTCATAGTCACACATGCTTCTTTTGCCACACCCAACATTCAATCCATAAGCGTAGGCACCAGCACACTATTGTGAACAGCCAGTCGAGCCTTTTTGGACATCAACTGGTTGGTCACAATCGTATTTACTTTATTTCCCGTATTTACTGTCCTTTCCGAGGAGCTTGTGGCTAAGAATAACAGCCACACGGATCAATCCATCAGGTTAAGCTACGCTTGCCGGGGTTAGTCCGTGGATGGGTGACCATTTTTACATACCGAAACTCCTCCGTGCCTCGGAAAGCACGTTAAGCCGTTGGTCCCGGCTGTCATTTGTAGATCTTTGACAGTTGTTACGGGTCGTCAGAAGTCCCAAAGTCTGACAAACAGTCTTACTAAGGGGTTTCGTATTAACCAGTTACTGGGTTGTGGAGGTCAGAAGATAAGTAGTCGCTCCATGTAAAATACTGGTATTCAGCTGTATCCGGTTAGACTGGAAGCCGACCCCAAGATAGTTGGGAAAAGGCTAGGCAGATTGATTGATTTAATATTCATTAAACTTTCCATTCCTTATGAACAGACTCCTCAAATTTAAAAGTGTCTTCATAATATTTCCATACATTTTACTTTCCTGTGTTATCGTGACGCCCCGTAACGTGCACGTGGACGTTCACGATAATATCGTCGGGTTAGAAACGTACAGTAGCGTGACAACACAATAAAGAAGCACATTTTTGAAGTGAAAACTTCTTTAGGCGCGTTGGGCATTTTTGAGATGGGAAAAAAACAATTGAACTCGCGACACTGTTACCGACACCTCATTTTGTAAACGTGATTGTGCTCTTTATTTATATTAAGTTACGGATAAATGTTCTATGCAAGTATTTTTACTTTAAAGGCTTTGGAAGGTTTTTTTTTTTGTAAACGTGATTATACTCTTTATTTAGAGAAGGTTATGGACCAATGTTCTATACAAGTATTTTTCTTCCACAAAGGCGATTCGAACTTGTTCAAGTTTTCACTTCTGTCGCAAATCTCTTTTTTGCAGTGTCTTTCGTTAAAAGCAAAAGGTTCATTTAAAATTAACACATAAAGAAAATTAAACGTACCTAACGAAGCAATGGATCTTGGTGAAATGTTACCTAGGGGAAATATCAGAGGGTTACCAGGAAAATGCCTCGGTTTGTTTGTGTTTAAGGTAACAATTAAAAAGAAATAATGATTTCTATTATACCCAGGTGATGAGAAGCAGAAAACCAGTAGGAAAGCTGTGCGGGATCTAATTGGTTCGTATTGAGCGGAAAATCAAGAGAATTTGAACCGTTATTAAAGTATCGTGATAGATTATTTCCAGTTTCGAAGTAGATTGTGGAAAACCAGAAGAAAAACCCAGTCACGAAGCCCTTATTTTTAACCGACTTCCAAAAGGAAGAGGTTCTCATTTCGACTATGTTTTAATTTTTTTGTATGCTTGTTACGCGATTACTCCGCCAATTATGAAATGTTTTTGATGATTCTTTTTTTTTTGGTAGGTCATACTTCAGAGGTGGTCCCATAAAATTTTTATTAACTTTGCTTGGGTACTTTTTGAGGTACTTTTTGCTTCAATAATACGTATTTTTCCCACTTAGTCTAGTATTCCATCATCTAGTATGGATGATGTAATGATGTTATAATAAGTTCCTGTCATTGTTATTTACATAGCAGGCAGAGGTATTCGAGTTTGTGTGGTACTTCGATCAACAAATTGTTGATCGAAGGTGTGGGTATTTGTGTGGCTTTATCGTATTTTTTTTGGAAGTCGGTTTCTTATTTTGTAAAAATAGGTATATTACTTCTCACTTTTATGTTGTAGCACCATGTGGTGAAAAATAACTTTAATTTCGGAAGTCAGTGGCAGAAAACGAAAATTCAAAACCAAAGACACCGACTTCCGAAATAAAAGTTAATTTTCATTTTGTTATGTTTTTTTTGGAAGTCGGTTGTTTTTTGAGATAACATAACATCACGCCTGTATTCCTCGAAGGGTTAGGCAGAGGTTTATCACCCACACCTATATAGTACACCCACATTTCGCTAGTTATGTTTGAGTCCCATGTAATAGGAAGTGAGCCCATAGCCATCAACGGGGCACAAATCTAGACTCCGGGCTGCTATTGAGAAATCCCAGATGGAATAACCCAATAACACTTTTCCCGACCTGGGAATCGAACCCAGGACCTCATGGTCAGCAGTAGCGCTTGACCCACTACACCAGCAGTTATTTTTAAGATATCACTGCAAATTCACCTGCAATAGGGGTTTTACCCCGTAGAAGGATAATGATAATTTAATGATACGTGGTTCTGTTGTACAATACTATTATGAATAGGGTTAGGTAGAGGTGTATCTTTTGTACACCCACATTTCGCTTTTCTTTATAATATTAGTTTAGAAGTAGGTATTGCAAAAATCGAATTAATTTTGAACATCAAAGCTTCCTTAAGCGTTCTCACAAAGTAAACATACCAATTTGACAAGAGTACCTTTGAGCGTACTCTTGAGTACCCAACAAATGCCTCATACAGGCCCAAAACTACATGTAACACCCACACAAAATTGTGATGTTCCGCAAAAATCCTGCCATCAAGCGGACCCGACTCCACAATGTCCTATAACGCACCCGAAGGCACTTGCGAAGTATTCGGGACCGCCATTCACAAGGGTAAGACCACTGTGGGCTTACTCAGTTTATTACGTCAAGTTTTGTTATCCGTGTAATACAATTTGGGACATTCAAAGTGTTTATACAGAGGAATAAGGAATATACAAAAAAAAAAATCTTGAGACATGACTGTAATGATACACCATTTCAGTACTAATATTTCTGTACTTATAATCTTGGTACACTTTTAGCATTATTTAACAAACTATTTAATTAGGTAGTTAATATAATAACGTTATAGGCTTTAGACTTCTTGAAGACACCTTCTGGTTTCGAGGCTCCAAACGAACTGGCTTAGAAGCTAAGCGACGCTCCAAACATCATGTTTCCAATTTAGTTCCGTTAAAAAAACCAGTACTTTTACGGAACTGTCAAATGAGATACTTTTAAACTTCATAATTACACTGATACAAAAATCATTTGAGGCAAATCACATACTTTTAATTTTATATTTAGTATTTAAAATCAGTAAATCTTATTTATATTAATTTGGAAATCATGACATGACATTTAGGAACTTTTGGTCGCACCGGCCAGGTAAGCTATAGAAACCGGCTAGTTGGTCATTGCGACCAAGTGCGCGATTCGTATTGATTTCTATGACCAAAAGTCGTAGTCATGGTGGCCATCTTGTGCGCGAGATCCCTAATAGGTACTTGGGACTGAAAATGAACCGCAAAAAATATTAACCTTTTGAGACCTAGATATTATTGTACGTTCAGAAATTCCGGGTCGAAAAAACGGTAGTAGTGTGAAATTAAAGAGGAATTTATAGTTCCCTGAGGTCCTCATAAAATATTGTTTTCAACCTCCATCATTATAGGTTATGGGCGTCTAGTCTCGGCAGCGGAGCGGAGTGAGACAGTGGAGCGGAGTGAGACAGCGGAGCGGAGTGAGGCAGCGGAGCGGAGAAATGTGCCAATATTAACCAATAGAATCTAAATTCCGCTTCGAAGCTCCGTTCCTATTGATTGGCACGTTTCTCCGCTCCGCTGCCTCGCTCCGCTCCAGCCTAAACATGAAATTCCTCATAGATACTTGAACAGTCTAAATGAAAGCTTGCCACTAAAAAACAGCTCTGGAAACGGATTACTTACTAAAAATAGTCTGTACTAAATCAATCAATCTGCCTAGCCTTTTCCCAACTATGTTGGGGTCGGCTGCCAGTCTAACCGGATGCAGCTGAATACCAGTATTTTACATGGAGCGATTATTGCCTATCTGACCTCCACAACCCAGTTAATGGGTTAAACGATACCTACCCCTTGGTAAGACAGTTGATTCTAAATATCTTGAACCGAATTATCCCAAAATTGTTTGCGTGCAAACTTTCCCTTAATTTTCATCCCAGAAAATTAAAATATAAATTAACTGTTATAATTAGCATATTCCATTAATTCTCCATAGCCGACCACCATTATAAGGATATTGTACACTAAAGGAAATTGCTACCAAACCTTACATAACTTGAAACGCAAATATTTGCTTAAATTAGGTTCCGTACACATGAATAGATCTCAAAGACGATAATTGGAAATTGCGTTGGTCGTGATAGTGTGAATGTCTTATTAGTGTGTGAACTAGTGTTCATTCATGACTTTGCTCTTGTAATTTCTCCTATAAATCTTTAAACACATTTTCATTGTTATTTGACACTGGTGAAGGAAAACATCATCACACACGATCAATCAATTTGTTTAATTTTGACAGTTCCACAATATTTATTGCGTTATTTACGTTGTTGAGTAGACACATTTTTCGAACATATGAAGCGATGGATTAGTAGGCAATTAGGGTGCAGGACTTATAGTTAATGTAAGTCTGAAATCGCTAACCCATCTTGAGCAAGCGTTGCGATCAATGCTCGTGCCTTCTCTGTACGAGAAGAGGCCTTTGCCATGCAGTGGGACAGTAAAATATGGTTTTACGCGGCGAGGCGAGGTGTGGATGGGATGGGCTAGAATTGAAATCAATCTTACCCTTTTACACCGAAAAGTGTCCATCGCTACCTTTGCTAGCATCGCTAGCTTTGTATAACAATAAATAAAATTAAGGAAAACATGTAAGTAGCACTGGGAGCTGGAGAGTATGTATGCAGCGATGTCTCGCGATGGTCGGAGCGAGCCGGCGCGTGCCAGCGCGTGCCAGCGCGAGACATCGCAAGTCAGCGCTTGACGGAGAGAGACCGTGCGGGTCCTCGATGGCCGGTGCGAGATTTGTATATCAGTTTTACAAAGTAAATAAATACTCTATTCTTACAGCAATAAAGTTCAATATTGTACTTACAAATATTTAAATTTTTGCCTTGCACATCCTCGCGCATCTAGACTTTTTACACCAGAGATGGGCAGGGCGTGAATAGATTTTGTCATATAAATAATTAGTATCGCCCATCCCATCCACGCCTCGCCTCACCGGTGTAAAACCACCTTTATAGGCTGATATTATTATTATTTGATAGTCTGTGTCATGTCAACTCGTGTCGGGCATCAACAAACATAAAAAGTGCAGCATTTTACTCGTGAAAATTCAAGAAAAGCAGTAAAGAAACAGAATAAGAATATACAGGGTGATTGGAAGATGGGTGCAAAGCTTTAAGGTGAAGACAGTATAGACAATTTAGAACCATTTAAGCCATGGTTGTCTTAGACGAAGTCTTACCAAATTTTTTAATTTTTAATAAGGTTTAAAAGACGTATTGTACAATTTTTTATTTTTTCTGAGCTTTAAATGTCTGTAAAAAAAATGTCTAATGACACAGAAGCCTAAAACATGTTTTGCTTGATTGCTTACACATTACTTTAATTAAATAAATAAAAAATGAATTCATTTATCATTCAATTTGGCCATAATTATGCAGTTTACATCAAATTTTGAGAATTTCCGAAAAAAAACTTAAAAATTTGGTTAAAAATATTTGGTAAGACTTCGTCTAAGACAACCATGGCTTAAATGGTTCTAAATTGTCTGTACTATCTTCGCCTTAAAGCTTTGCACCCATCTTCCAATCACCCTGTATTTATTTGCAAAAAACACGGTATAAAAAGATGGTAAAAGAATAATTTAGAACAAAACATGTTTTGCCAATATAATAATCAGCATACAAATTTTTCAGTAGGTTTGACATGTTCATTAACATTTTTTGTCAATGAAATCTTTAACACTATAGAAACTATTAACACAGAAGAAATTTAAGTCATCGGAATTCAGCGTTAACTGCATCAATGTTTTTTCTTTCCATATTTCACACAGCGGTCAGTGTGGCAACACGCCGTGTTCGGGTTCGCGACAAGTCAATCGTCATCCTGAGGATGCTTCGTTGAGAGGTGAAACACGTGTCGATTTTTTTCAGAGGTTTTTTATGGCTCTTTAGAAATAGCTAAGCGGAACAAGTTACTAAATATATCCACGTCTGTTGTATTTATTTGAGATTTCAGTTGTACAATTGGGGTCAGTTCCTCACTACACCGTCTTTGCCAGGTCAGTCACTGCCACCAGTATCCAAAAAGCAACGTTCACTGGACCTTCGTGAATGTTATAATTCACACACAATCGTACGACCGGTCCGATGGGCGAGATTAATACAAATGGGTAACAATCCAATTTGACAGATTATTCTCCGGCATTATTCAACGCACAAACCGACACGCTCCAGCAGTTCCATACATTAGTTAGGCGGCACTCGGTTTAGGTTCTCGTGTACCTAATTGTGAGGTGTTCCCTCGGATGGTTTGCAATTAGATCTAAAGAAGATGTTAGTTAATTTGTAATCTCCGTTACAGTCTGTTTAAGATGGCGTATGTTTGTCGCTAGATTATTTAAGTGTTAAGGCCTGCAGGTACCTACTGGTGGCACGGCACGGCATCCTTCGACATCATTATAAGCACATGCAGCGGGCGACGATGCCGCGGTATCTTTAGGCATGCCGCGGCGTCCTTAGGCACGCCAAAACGTACCGATGTGACATCGCGCTTGCGCTTATTTTCACAACAGTCGCCTGCGCCTTTTTCTTGTTTTTGGGTGGGAAATTATCAAATAACTTCTCCCGCTCTGGTCGGAGCGGAAGAGCGTGTCAGACTCTTACTGACTAAAACCCACCCGTGTTCCTTCAGTTGCCATGTTACTAGGGGCCACGGTATCCTTTCGGACTTTCCCACAACCCCGGCAGGCATCGGCCCTAGCGGACCCCATCGGCGAGCTACCCATTGCTCACCGTCCGCAAGCCCGCGCAAGCCCGCTTAGCAAATCGACATGCGACTCGACTCCCGACGCCCAGGGCGTCTAATGCGGTGGTAAGGGGCATAAGGGCACGAAATTTGCGTCTCCATCACGCGTTTCGCCTCCTCCTTCGCGAGCATTACTGCTTCGCAGAAGGAGGTGACAGCCTCCCATTCCCTCTCGCTCCGTACTATGGCCTAGACCAGGACCGATCAGATCACCGCCGCCGATCGCCTCCACGAGGACATGGCGATGCTCCGCCCAAGCCGGGCAGACCTTCACCGTATGCTCCACCGTGTTCTCTGGGCGATCCACACAATGGCGACGCGCGGGCGTTTCCTCCCGCCATATTCTGAACCTGCGTCAGGCGGAAGGTGAGGACGCCGTGGCACCTCTCTAGCTACTCCTCAAAGAGGGACTTATCGCCGCAATTGTGGCGTGCCGCTAGGTTGCGACAATCGCACTCTCCATGACGCCATTAGATCCCGCCGGAGCTCTGTCCGCTGTGCCGTGATTTCTCACGGCAGCAGAGTTAAGCCCCGGCGTTTTGCCTCCTCGCGCCACTCCAAATGTGCGCAAGGACCTTTGCCTCCAGATCCCATGGCGGTAATCCGGCAAGGAGGCTCGTCGCCTCATAAGAGACCGTGCGGTATCCTCGGGCCAGCCGGATGGCCATGACCCTCGGGGACGCGTTCAACCAGCGGGCTGGCCGCAGCCTCAATGAACGTGCCCACAGGGCACCCCCTTAGCGTGTAGTCGCTTAGTTTGTAAGTTTATGCCCTGGCTGGAAGCCTTAATTTATTGAGGCAGTCACAAGAAAGTCCGCAAGCTCCTAGGTTGATCTGCGAGAGACCATTCATAAAAATATAAAAAACACAACAACGGCGTTCACATTCTCACACGGATCACGCCTGGATCACATTATCAAAACGTTTTATTGTTAATTATTACTTTTAATCATTTTGTTACTAAATTAAATTGATTTTGCGTTAGCGTTAAATATTGATTTCCTTCTAAATAATGGCGAATGAAAACCCTCAAGACCACGTAGACCTTGTAAAAAGCAGGTCTTCTTCAATTATACTTCAATCTGGCCATTACCCTCGCGCAGAAATACCAGTTGAAGAATTTGAAGAAAAATAGATTTAATTTAGACCGATAATCAAAAAAAGATGCCTAATAAAGGTTTCAGTGTTTGTCTGAAGAACCTTTTCACAGCCACCAATTAGATACAAGTTACTCGTCTTTTAAAAGGCCACAAGAAAAAGGCTATACTCGTAGAAAGGACAATAGTTGTGTTGTAAACAGATTACATCCCCTTGCACTTAACATTTATCAAAACAAAAGAGAATCTAATAACAAAGAAAGGTCCGCACAAATCCGAAGTGAACCGAAGAGGGCCGGACCGCCCCGATGTTGGACGAACAGAAAACCCGCAATGTCACCTGTCAAGAAGAAACGTATCTTAATTACAATCAATCCTTATTTAACCGCAGAAGTAATGGAAGCTGAGACAAAGATACGATGTCTGATGCAGGACTTTTGCAAATTAAAACGGTGATTGAAAATGTTAATACCCATTATAATTTATTACCTAATATTTATAAGTTTTTGAATAAAATTAATGAAGCATGATAAATTAACCTACCGCTGTCCAGTCTAAAACCAATTTCAAAATGGTTTCTGAGTCAATATTGTCTGTTCCAAAAAGTGAATGACGAAAGTGTACACAAACCTAGTTCAATTTAATTTTTTACGCAACCTCTCACTAAAGGGAATTAGTAACACATTCATCCGTATTTAGAAGGTTTCAATTTCATATCTCACCAATATTTTCAACAATTATTATTGTTTGAAAAAACAATAAATTTGCCTAAGGCCTCTGCCTCGAATTTTGCGGGCAGCGGGGTGGCGGCGGAGGCGGCGGAGGCGCGGGTGCGGCGCGGGCAACGCAGACCCGTTCTCGAAACCAGCGGGTAGATCGCGCGGCACCATAGCGGCGTAGTGTTGTGTTCGTGGTTGTGTCGTCGAGATATTTGTTTTAATTCGCGAAAGAAATGTCTGAACAACGGCGACAACATCTTTTTGATTCAAATTTATTCCTAACGCTCGATTTATTGTGGGCAAAAGAAGTGAATTCCTACTATAGGGCAAGGAAAAGAAAAGGCGAGTTTTATTGAAATTATGAAGAACAGAGACAATGGTGCCGATTCCCTTGTTCACAAACTTAACTAAATTTAAGTTCAGTGCATCTTTTTCTTTCTATTTCATTAAGAAAAGGACAGCAGATAAATTTTAGTTTAGTCCTGTCAAATTAATCAGCGCTTGACGTAAATTGACGTAATTTTAGTTGGAAAGTTTTTAATCACGTCTAAACTTGTATGGAGTAGTGACAGGCGCTGATTAATTTGACAGGACTAAACTAAAATTGGTCTTCTGGCCTAATAGCCTTTTCCCAAAAATGTTGGGGTCGGTTTCCAATCTAACCGCATGCAGCTGGATAACTGTATTTTACATGGAGTGACTGTCTATCTGACCTCCATAACCCAGTTACTCGGTAATACGATACGCCGCGCGCCGTGGTAAGTCTGGTTGTCAGACTTTCGGGCTTCTGACGACCCGTAACGACTGTCAAAGATCCACGAATGACAGCCGGGACCAACGGCTTAACTTGCTTTCCGAGGCTTTTTGAAGAAACATTATAAATGAAAAATCGTCGACGAAAGTTGAGGTTACATAAATTAACCTCAATTGTCAACTGAAAAGCATCTTTAAGGTGATTTAAAATTAAAATTTCGGGTTTATTAAGTATTCAAATAATCCAATCAAAGCACTCAATTTGTAATTAACACTGATCCATTTGTCTACATTTTTTATTCTATTCTATTTTTAATAAATGGCAAGCAAAGCCGATGTCGACTATTCTGCCAATTTAAAAACCAACCACACGTCAATTAGTCAACGTCATTAATTTCAATGTTATTTTTTCTTCTTTCAGGGTCCTTTTAATGGAGCTACATTAGAAAAAACTCTCAAGAAATACTGACGTTAATTTCCTCATTTGAAAAGAGAAGAATAAGATACTTTATCTCAAGTTTAATAAAAATTAAAAAGTCTTACCATTTTTCTTAACAGCCTTTTAACTAAACTGACAACTTTTGTCTTACTTTACCAAACTCTCTCAATGCACTTCAAGTGAGTCAATAAATTTGCCACCATGTGTACAAGCACTAAGAAAGTTTACAACCTCAAACTAAGCGATACTGTTTACTTTTCAACCAGTGGAGTGTTTAACTTGGTCGCCAGTGTACTTACGACATGTTATTTAAAGCGTAAATTGTTCTGACGGATTGTATTAACAAATGTTTGGTCAAATATTTGGGACTGTTTGCGAGTTAAGGAATGTGAGATCGTGACGTAGTTGAATTCATATTAAATGTGTGGAAGATTTAGTAAGTACAGTGCTGTAAGCTCACGTGCGCACGGACTTTATCGCGCACTGGATTTTCAACTTTCTGTTTTGGATTTAGTCCCATCTCGGCACCCATAAATTAATTTATCATGCCAAAGAAAAATTACCATCTCATTCTGATTTAATAAACAATCAAGTTGATATACTCACTAGATACTATGTTTACATTTTTGGATGCTTAAAATTAGCAATAATTTATGACACCGCAAGAGGTGGAAATTTTTCGTGAGCATGATAAATAAATATAAAATCGTCATTGCTGTCAGGGACCGTTGTGTCATTGATATAAAAATAAATTAATAGTTTAAAAAACACTAGAAAAACATGCTTTTATAAATGCACGTAAAACAAAAAATCATGATCGTGTTCAAAGTCCATTACATGGCCTTTCTCACAAGTGCAAACACCACTATGATACGATATTCCATCATGGAATGCCAGTGCCTATCTTCCGGCTTCATCATTAGACCTTGAAATCTAATCGTGGTCAAAGTTCATTACAAGACTTTTCTAAGAAATCCAAAACAGCTATGATACGATTTTCCATCATGAAGTTCCAGTTCATATCTTCCGGCTCCATCATCAGATCAGTTCGACAGTACCATATTATTGTATTGTCATCAGAACTACATACAGCTGCCAATTTTCAATACGCTACGACCCTTGGAAGATGGTTAAATTAGTTACCTTAGATTCCATTACATAGTTAGTTACATACAGGTCGACCTAATAAAAGCGTGTTAATAGTCACTCGGGATGGTATAAGGATTCTAACGATACCCCATACATCCAAATCTGTTTAGGCATTTAAAAGTTATAGTGGAACAATCAAACTCACATACAAACATGGACCCTGAAAACATTACACTCCTTTTTGGGCAGTCGTGTAATAAGTGCTCCATTACTGTCATGCACATTCAAGCTTACTGGCCATTATTCTCAAATTATTAAATAACATTATGCTAAGCAGTTTGAAATACAAGAAGGGATAGTGCATGGCAAGAATCCAAGATGGACGGAAAATTTAGAATTCGTTTCTTGACAAGAATTTGAAAGAACATATTGACTTGCTTCCATTGTTGTGATTATTGGATGGAACTGGACAATTGCCTGTGTAACTGCAAATACAGTGGCCCGAAGCTTTATTATTACATAACATACTAGTGAGGATAAGCACTTAATTTTTAACCGACTTCCAAAGGAGGAGGTTCTCAATTCGACTGTATTTTTTAACCGACTTCCAAAAAGGAGGAGGTTAAATGTTCGTCGCGTATGTTTTTTTTCTTTTTTTTTTTCAATTGTGGACCGATTTTGAAAATTTTTTTTTTGTTTGAAACTGTGTACTCTCGAGGTAGTTCCATATAAATTTTATTAACTTTGCTTGGGTAGTTTTTGAGTTAGCTTCAATAATACGTATTTTTTCCCACTTAGTATGTGGATGATATGATAAGTTCCTGTCACTGTTATTTACATAGCAGATATAGTGGTATACCACATCTAGAAAGTGAAAAATATAAAAAATTTACAAAAATAAAAACTTTTCACAAAAACAAAAACAACCGACTTCCAATAAACTACTAAATAACTTTAATTTCGCATGTCGGTGGCAAAAAACGAAAATTCAAAACCAAAGACACCAACTTGCGGATTTAATGATATTTTTCACTTTGTAGTGATTTCTTTGGAAGTCGTTTAAAAAAAACTTTTTTAAGTAGCTAGCGTAGCTTAAACCTCATCGATCTGCGGCTGTTATTATTAAGCCACGAGCCCCTCAAAAACCACCACCACCATCACCAACCCACCATTAAATTACTTTAACTATTATTAATTACCGCTCTTAAGACTGAACTGAACTAAGTAGGCTTTACCTTAAGCATCAAATAATTCAGTATGAACATCAGTCTTATGTGGCGTTATACTATGCGACTACGATACGATATTGTTTTAGTTTAGACGATGATAATGTTTGAAAAGTTGGGGGAAATGGGGAATCGTGTGAGAGCCTTACCACCACCAAGTTTTCACACGTTTTCAAGCTTGATGCCATTATATGCACACTAAACTACAGTTAAAAAAAAAAAAAGTGTAGCACTCGGGGACTGCCACGGTAAAGCTATTGCATAGCATTTGTAACTTCCATACTTCCTATTTGTCAACGCTACACTTGGGATGATGACGGATAATGACATAAAACAAAAATTACGTTCCCATGACAACGTGATGTTGTCATGGGAACGTAATTTTGTTTTATGTCATCATCCGTCATTACATGGTAGGCGGATTTATTTTCGTTACGGAATTTCTTGATTCGGTCGCCGCGCTCAAAGCCCGCGATAAAAGCTATGCAATAGCTTAAAAACATTTGATTAGATAGGTATAATATGAGCAAGCACATAACACCCTCAAAAGAAAGTTGCTCCTTAACCCAATGTAAGAACCCCATTGATTTGATATTCTATCCCATACTATTAAACGAGTAATAATTTGTATATCATCATCATCATTTCAGCCGAAAGACGTCCACTGCTGGACATAGGCCTCCCTCAAGCACCGCCACTTCGACCGATTCTGTGCTTCCCGCATCCAGCGGATTCCTGCGGCCTTCATAAGGTCATCGGTCCATCTTGTGGGAGGCCTTCCAACGCTACGTCTTCCGGTATGCGGTCGCCACTCCAGAACCTTTCCGCCCCATCGGCCATCTGTTCTGCGAGCAATGTTTGTGTATATATATATATATTTATTTGTACTCACATTCTCGAAAACGGCTCTAATGATTTCGATGAAAGTTGCAATATAGGGGTTTACGGGGGCGAAAAATCAATCTAGCTAGGTCTCATATCTTGAAAAGTTCGTTTTCTCCGTATATTCACCCGAGCAGAGCTCGGTCACCTAAAGTTTAGAACAAGTTAAAGAATAATGACATGAGAATAATGACATGGCAACATGGAATTAGTAAGTACCTACTATCATGGCAGCATGGAATTAGTATGTACTATCCTATAATATTATATGAGCATACTCTATTTTCACCAGAGCAGAGCTCGGTCGCTTAGGTACTTATGTTTTAAACTGAAGTAGGTTGTACAGGTTACTTAGTTATGATTTTAAAATATGCAAAGTAACAATAGATACAAACAAACAAAACAAAGAAATACAAAATGGACACTCGTAAGTTTCAGCTCATTTGCCAGTCGACACGGACAACAAATACCCGATATCAATATGGAACACAGAAAAACCCAATAATATTATGGAAATTGGATCCAATCTGGCCGTTGCGTTGCAGTAAAAGAAACATCAAAGAATGTATTACTTTTTTATAAGAAAAAAAACAAAACACAATCTGCATTACATAAAATCGTCACGTCCCCGTACTATATAAACAGCTTGAACCTCTGTTACCGTGAAAAATGAAAGGTACAGTTACGAGCATACCTACATACCTTTTTTTTTGGTTGGCAAATTATCAAATAACTTCTCCCGCTCTGGGCGGAGCGGAAGGGCGTGTCAGACTCTTACTGACTAAAACCCTCCCGTGTTCCTTCAGTTGCCTGTATGTTGCCAGGGGCCACGGTTACCCTTTTGGACTTTCCCGCAACCCCGACAGGCGAGCATACATACCTTACACTTAGTTACGCGAGTTTTTTTTAAATTGAGATTCAATCATCATCATCATCATTTCAGCCGAAAGACGTCCACTGCTGGACATAGGCCTCCCCCAAGCACCTCCACTTCGACCGATTCTGTGCTTTCCGCATCCAGCGGATTCCTGCGGCCTTCACAAGGTCATCGGTCGATCTTGTGTGAGGCCTTCTAACGCTACGTCTTCCGATACGCGATCGCCACTCCAGAACCTTTCGACCCCATCGGCCATCTGTCCATCTGCGAGCAATGTGCCCTGCCCACTTAAGTTTGGCAATTCTTCGGGCTATGTCGGTTACCTTGGTTCTCCTGCGGATCTCTTCATTTCTGATTCGATCACGTAGGGAAACTCCAATTATAGCCCTCTCCATTCAGTCTTTTAGCCTTCTGATAAGGCCCATTGTGAGCGACCATATTTCAGTACCATAGGTCATCACTGGCAACACGCACTGGTCAAAGACTTTCGTCTTGAGAGACTGAAATTGAGATTGCTCTTTTCTAATTTCTAACGTGACGACAAACTCAAACTCAAACTCAAACTCAAAGCATTTATTTCAATTAAACCATTTACAGGCACTTTTGAATTGTCAAGGAATCGGTCAGTCAGAAATAGGTATGAAGCTAGTTGCCCATTCCAAAGCGTAGTAGGTACCTATGGAGAAGAACGGGCAAGAAACTCCACGGACACTCTTTTAAATAAAAAATTGTTACAAAATATTGGTTACATCATTCATGTTGAAATTATACATGTGAGAACAATGTAGAAAGACGTGCACGTTAGAAGCGTCCGTAATAAAAAGATAAAACAAAGAACAATTCAAAAAATAAAAATAAGCCCTGGCAGCTAAGAGATGACCAGTTCAGAGAGACATTGTTCCACGTCCATAAATTGTATGGAAATACGTGCACGTTATAACGTTATCGTGGACGGAAATTTAAAAGCATTTTCATATTATATTTCCTTACATTTTACTTTCCTTTGTTATCGTGATGCCGTGACGTGGACGTCCACGATAATATCGTCACGTTATAAATTATAAAGCGAACACTTTCTCCTTAAGTATTGATATTTTATGGTTACAAATATATTAGCATTATTGAAACCATACTTTTATGAAATAGGTATTTTCTCAAAGCTACAATTTAAATTTCACGAGAATAACGCATAAGATTTTTGCGTAACTGAAAGGTTATGGTCGTGACTGTACAGTACAGCCGCGACACTTTACATAAATATTCCGGGATTATCCACTTCGGGTCATAATAATACAATTTAACACAAATTATGTTGCTTCTTAAAAATATGACAGGACTGCAGCTGGTCTCGTGAAGTCATAGCCATCTTGTTTTATACATTGCTTTAATATTGTATTTTTTTTGTCAATATTGATATTTACCATTGTCATTATTGTTCACGGCATTGACTAAGTTCTTCCTGTCTTTCTGGTGTTGTTTAGGTCCCTAAGGCATAATGTTAGGGTAAAAGCATCTATCTGTTCGAAAGAAAGAATTTGTTTGGCATCTATAATAAATAAACACAATATAAAAAAATAAAGTTTATTTTTTTTATAAAATATATATTGCTGCTGCGCTGGCTGCGCCAAATTACTAAGATAATCTATTTATTAGCCAATGATTTCGATTAAAGGCAGTTGGGAACGACGTGACAGCGCAATGCGACTCTAATATGAACAAGTTATCTATATGAAAACTTCAGGGAATTTATTGTATCGGAATCTCATCGCACCATCCCGTCGCGCCTGTTTGTAGGAGTCTTAAGGCAATCACCTGCTCCAATCACAACTGTAGCCAGTCATTACAAAGCCTAGAGCAGTCAAAAATAACAAACATTTTCCTTTATTGCCATCAATGTCACTTGTCCCCCCTGACAGACATATTGCTACTTTGCAACCCGTCAGGACCCATACATTGATATAGCCCATTCCTCTTCTCCAAAAAGGGTTGATATAACGCATTATTGAGCACCAGAGAGCATAAAGTCGCGGGCCAACACCAGAGCAAATCCGTGATATCGGCCTATAATAAATCGTGAGACTAACCTGTCAAACGTAAGATTTATCTTTGGAAACACACAGGGTGCTGTGGTGTTCATTTTAGACTTTCTTGCTCTGCATTGGCCGGTTGTGGTTTGGGAATTGTGGTGGACTGTGTTTTTTGGTGTAGTGAAGTTGGTAGCTTGGGTTTTTTGTGCATTGTTGAGTGTTTGATGAATCTGTTTAGGAGCAAAAAGATACCATAGTGAAATGAATAGTCCAAGACTGATGTGTCTGGTTCTAATTATTTCACGTGTGTTGGATCATTCGGTTCCCTACAAAATGGTTGAGCTGGATGGTGCTGATCCACGCGTCATGTTCGTGAACGGGCGCCGTCAGTTGAGACTGGTCATCTCCTATCTGCCAGGGCTTATTTTTAATCATATATTTTCAACTGCTTTGATTATTTTTTGTACATTGTTCTCACATATAGAAGCAACAAAAATACTGTACCCAGAATGTTGTAATATCTATATTTAAAAGAGTGGCCTTGGAGTTTCTTGCCCGTTCTTCTCCATAGAGATCTACGTTTTGGAATGGGTAACTAGCTTCAACTTTCTGACTAACTGACCGATTCTTTGACAATTCAAAAGTGTCTGTAAATGGTTTAATTGAAATAAATGCTTTGAGTTTGTTTGACGTTTATAAATTGAAGAAAAAGAGAAGAGAATTGCATCGTATAGCAATTCTCTAGGACCTAAACTAGATCTAGCGTTATTTTAAACCCTAGGGAACTTCAGTATGGTACTGTTATTCAACTTTAGCTTTTTCTAACTTTATTACACAACTAGCTTCGCCCAGCGGTTTCACCCGCAAAAGTTTCGATCCCGTGGGAATGTCGGTATAAAAAGTATCTTATGTCCCAATCCAGGTCATGGTCTACTCTTGTGCCAAATTTCATCTAAATATGTTTAGCCGTTTTAGCGTGAAAGCGTAACAAACAAACAAACTCACTTTTGCATTTAAAATATTAGTTAAGATGTGGAACTATGAAAGTAGTTTGTTCAGAATCGTTTACTGAATCGATTTCTATCATTTTTAGGGTTCCGTTGCCAAATGGCAAAAAACGGAACCCTTATAGATTCGTCATGTCTGTCTGTCTGTCCGTCCGTATGTCACAGCCACTTTTTTCCGAAACTATAAGAGCTATGCTGTTGAAACTTGGTAAGTAGATGTATTCTGTAAACCGCATTAAGATTTTTACAGAAAAATAGAAAAAAAACAAATAATTTTGGGGTTCCCTATACTTAGAACTGAAATTAAAAAAAAAAAAATTATATTATAAACTTCAATCCATAGATGCCCCACACGGGCATCTATGGATTGAAGTTTATAATATAATTTTTTTCTAAACTGGTTAGTTTGCGCGAGAGACACTTCCAAAGTGGTAAAATGTGTTAGTCCCCCCCCCCCTGTAACTTCTAAAATTGGTTTGAACGAGATCTAGAAGTATTTTTTTTTAATACGTCATAAATCGTTTAGCTTTCATTCAATGTTACTTGCTGCTACGGAACCCTTCATGGGCGAGTCCGACTCGCACTTGGCCGCTTTTTATTATATTAGGTAATTTTTTATCCCAAAAATAATTAAAACTACGTAAATTACAGTCACTCTTCTGCTGCAAAACAAACCAAAATGGACGAAGTACCTACTACTTGACCCTTAAACGTGTGTGTCTGTGTGCGTGCGTAGATTTGTAAATATGACCACGATTTTATCCCGCAGTCAATATCAATTAATAAATGACCAATGTTTCATACATATTATAAAAAGTTCAGTGTATTTGTTTTGTTTATTGTGTACGTTAATTCCGGGACATGTAGTATATTATTATTACCGTTTGTAGCCTTCAAAGGCAAAACTAAAGTGTTTGGAGTGCGCAGTCACCTACCACAAACAATTCCTTGCTTAAAAAGAGACTCCAAATAATGCACACTTGCACTTGTGTTAAGACCAGGCACTCTAAACACATTTCCCACGCAAACTCCGCCCCATGCACCTCACCACTCCACTGTGTGCTAAACGCTAACACATCAGGAATAAAGTTAAATACCGCGTGCGCTCTTTGATCGTGTTCGAGCACGGAACTAAATGGCGTAAGTATCAATTCTTATTTCGTTTATAACTAAACTAATAATTGATCTAGAGAAAACTATTTTGTGACTGGATATTAACTATATTTGCTTACTGTGAATACTTATTTTAGACATAAAAGCCGAATAATTTTCGTTTTATTTAAATAATCTATAAAAAATACAAGATCGAGCAAAAATGTTACTATTACGTAACTGTCTTATACATGGAAACCAAAAGATCCAATAAATAAAGAAAGAAAGAAAGAAAGAAAAACATTTATTTGGACACAGTTCGTGAAACACAAAACACAAATAACACAGTGAAAATAAAAATAAAAAATGTTTTAAAAACAATAGTATGTGCCTCACGGCTGCGCCAAAAAGGTTCATTTCAGCATTAATGCCAGACAGATGCTGTCTGACGCTGGTTTTCTAATGAACCCTCAAGGACCAGTGACGGAGAGTACAAACAGTTTCAACATACCTAATACATAATTTGTATACTTAAAAAACTAAATAAATAAATAAGCACGTAATCAAATATAATACAAAAACAAAACATACGAATAGGAAAACAGTCCCAGCATAAACCTGTTCTTAGCGAGCTATGTAGAATCCATGCACCGATACAGTCACAAAGCGCTACATGCTGCCGACCGCAGTGGACAGATACACCGACAGTTTTACGATACGAAAAAAATAATAGTTATTAATAATAATAACATTTAATAATAATAAAAACCACTCGCGTACCCAATATATAAATATTTATTTCATATAAGAGAAACATTAAGGGCGACTATATCCAGTTTCTGTTGCGAATCTATGAGATATTGCCGTAAACGTGTTCTGAACGTGTGGATAGTGCCCAGTACCCTTAATGGTGGTGGGATGTTATTCCACACCTTAGATGCAGCGTATCGGAAAGTGCCTCTGAAAGCTGCTGTCCTATGAGACTGTGTCGAAAGTTGTTGTGCACATTGCCTGGGCGCGCAATCTCGTCTACTAGCCATCCAACTAAGCTTGTCGTACAAATACTTTGGCTTCTGGGACTTAACGACGCCAAAAAGCAGGCACGCTAGGTGTAACTTCCGTCTCGACTTCATCTTGAGAATAAAGTGTTTGTTAAGAAAGGGGGTGACATGGCTTCTAGGGGGAACAGAGTAGCAGAAGCGCGCACATGCATTTTGGACTCTTTGTATAAGTCGATCGGTACGAGCCGATCATACGATCGGCGAGATAAATCAAATACTAAAGTTCCATTTTGAATGTATACGTGACTGTTTCAGAATATTAATGCAAATTAACATACAATTTAGGGAGCCTCCTTTTAATTAAATAGCACATTTTATTTATTTTGTTTAAGACATGAAGCCGGTCGTGGTGAACGGTGACATATTTCTTGCCAACCTACTTGAAAAACGTGATCCTGAACAAGCACTCTCGTACAATTCCATTACAAAACTATCCGATAATTCCTGAAACAAATGCACGTGGGAAAACCGATCAGAAATTCTATTAAGAGGCACATGTTCAGTAGTACTCACCTAATAAGAATTCATATTAATTGCGATACGTTTCCAGGTATCCTATTATTTTTTTTTTTTTTTTTTTTTATTTATTTATTTAGTTCGGACAACAATAATGGTCCAATTTGTTAGTAAAATACCTTATCACTAGTGTTAGTAGTACATAAAAAGAATATGTTGAGCTGGTGACTGCGGCAGGATGTGCAGAGAACGATAAAGCAAGGAATGCTACCTGACCATTCTCCCCACATAGTGCCTCAGAAAAGGGGAGTAAGGGCTCTCCACCACTGTTTTCAGGATGCTATTGTCACTGACCCGCATTCTACGCATCAGTGATGCGACTTTTTTGCGAATCACTGCATGGAAGCCGTCAGTTCGGTGCTGAGCAAACATCTCCGATGCGCTACAGAAACGGGGCAGTTTCAACAGCATCCTAAAAACATTATTATATTGAATACGTAAGACATCCAGCGATCTTTTGGTGTAGCTGACCCACAGACCCCCCGCATACAGTCCTTGACAAAACGCCTTGAACAGGGTGATTTTGACTTGGTCCGCACAACGAAAGAATCTACGGGCCAACATGTTCCCTCGGACCGCCAGTGCCCTACGTTCCCTTTCGATGTCTGCATTATCTTTAAGGTCGTCGGTAAGTATGTGCCCCAAGTACTTAAATTGGTGTACTTTATTTATGCTCACACCATTTAGAGCAAAACTAGGTTCATGATTAGGACACTTACCGGCGGCCTTAAAGACCATGTATTCACATTTACGGACATTGTACACAAGACCGTGTAAGGCAGCATACTCCTCGCAGACCTTCAACATTTCTCTGATAGATCCCTCAGTCGGGCCCAGCAGTACCATGTCGTCCGCATAGCTGATGCTGTTAATGCTAACACCACCAACCCGGCAGCCGACACGCATACTACTGAGCTCGACTATGAGATCATTCACATAAAGGTTGAAGAGCCGTGGAGACGTCAACCCCCCCTGCCTCACACCGCACTCCAACCCATACGACTCAGAGAACGTGTCGGCCCACTTTACACAGTTCGTTTGGTTTGCATACCAATACTGCATGAGCTTAAGCACTGATGCCGGTACATTCCTGTCACCCAGCTTTCTCCAGAGCACATCATATGACACCAGGTCGAAGGCTCTGGAGAGATCCAGGAAGCAGGCATACACCGGCGTTTTTCGGTCTGTGTAATATTGGACAGTATTCTTCAAACTCAGCACAGCACTTTCGGTTGAAAGCTCAGGTTGAAAACCAAACTGTGCATCATGCAAACACAAATACTTTTTCAGGCACGAATCAAGAATACTGTCCAATACTTTAGCCGCTGTGGTTGCAAGGGAGATTGGACGGTAGTTCCCCTTGTCCGAGATATCCCCTGTCCTGTTTTTGACTATGGGTGCTACAATAGTTTGCATCAGCTCAGCAGGTAAATGAGAATGACTGATGCACATAGTATAAAACAAGGACAGGACCCTCGGCAGGTGACCCCCCGCATGTTTGAAATGCTCGATGCTGAGTCCGTCATGGCCGGGCGATTTACCTCTGCTCATGCCTTGAATGACGGATCTGACTTGTTTGGCTGAAAAAAGTGTGAGTGGTTCCGCCCCCCCACTGTCAGACTCAGCATCGGCCATTGCAACTGAAGGGCCCAGTGGAGATTGCACTTAAAAATGTTCCATAAACATATTTGCAATTTCCCTCGGGTCATTGGTCCCTCCTACGCTCACCGGTAGACCAGGCCTAGTATCCAACTTACGTGTCGACTTCCAAAATTTACTAAAATTGTTGGTGGCTCTTTGCTTTGCTAAGTTGTCCATTTTGAGTTGTTCTTCGTTTTTTTGGCACCATTTCAGGCGTCCCTTAAAGATTTTACGAGTCTCACTCATCTCTTCAAAAACTACCCCATTATTTGGTCTCCTGTGTCTAACCCATTCCTTGAATTTAAGCCTGGCCTCACGGTGAGCGTCACGAATATGATCGTTCCATCCGCACACCACTTTCCCTCTCCCTGGCCTGCACCCTCCTACCACATTTGTTTGCTCGGCAGCGTTAGATAAAATACTTATAATTTTACCGTATAGGTCATTCAAAACATATTTATGTTCTACTGAGCTGCATGAGCCATAACTACACTGTGCGAATTCAGGTGGAAAATCAATATCACGAAACCCATCATTACACAAATCCTTGTAACACTTAATCTGAGATTCGTCCCTTTCGCCCCAAATAACTCTAGAGCGCGTCGTATTCTGTTTTATTAATTTAGACCTTACTATATTCAGGTCACACTCAACGTACAAGGGTAAGTGATCTGACATATAAACGTCTTCCATTATTCCTACATTTACAATAGTTTGCCACGCTGAAACAGACACAACACAGTGATCCAACCACCTTCTACAGCCGTGGGCCTCGCTCACAAAAGTGTAGTTATCCGTCACGCAGCCCAGTTTTTCTATATCTGCACAGACCCAAGCTTGGTCATTGCAGAAATTGTTTAATTCCCTAAAAAACAATTCATGTGGATGTGCATTAAAATCGCCTAATATGAAAACACTTTCAATTTCTGCACTCGCAACAATTGCACTAATCTCACCTAGAACCTCTGTAAACAAAGGCAAGTTGTCAGATGAGTCAGTTGGCATGTAAACAGAGATTACAATAATCGAACGTTCGCCGACAGTTGCTCTGATAGCAGCGAGCCGCGAGCTAGTGCACCCTAATATTGCAACATCGTTAAAAATGCCCTTTCTCCAAAGGATAGCCACTCCCCCATAAGGTCTCCCTATCAGTAGCCCCGCAGATGTGTCAACAGCCGACCTACCCGTGTATTCAAATTTATCACTTATGGAACCTAAGAAAGGAACGTCATGGGGAAGAAGCCATGTCTCTTGAAGGGCTACTATGTCTGACATCTCACAGATTTCCCTAACACTATCAACTGAGCGCTTAACAGATTTACAGTTGAAACTAGTAAACTTACAATGTTTAATTATGGCCACACGTGTTACAGATTCCTTAGGGAAATATGGCGAACAGGAACGGTGGAGTTGCGGAACAGAATTTATATGCCAGAGGAAATTAGAAAGGGAATTAGGGTGATAATTTAATAAGGAATACACCTTTTAGGCAGGTGCGAAGAATATATTTCTTGAGCAAAGGTAGGCTTTAACACAGTTTTTGAAGTGAAAACTTCTTTAGGCGTGTTGGGCATTTTTGAGATGGGAAAAAACAATTGAACTCGCGACACCGTTACCGACATCTCAGTTTTGTAAACGCGATTGTGCTCTTTTTTATGTTACGTTACGGATCAATGTTCTATGCAAGTATTTTTACTTTAAAGGTTTTGGAAGTATTTTTTTTAAATTGTTCAAGTTTTCACTTCTATCGGCACTCCCGGAGTGTCGCTGTTTTTTTTTATTAATTTTTCCGGACGCGCTCTTGTCGTACATGACCTACCCAGATTTTTCAAAAAAATCGTTAAGGTCAACAATTTTCTTCACTGAATGCCATAGATCCTCCAAAGGCACATATTTTATCGAACCATATGTCAGGGACTACCCCTATAAATTTCGGTACGGGGATTTGTACATTCGAAGTCAATAGTCTTCAAAACGAGTAAGAAATTCACTGTGGTTTTGCCCGGAATATAACACAAAAGCATGTATTATTTGGTAAGTCACATCATTTGTTTAGCACTCATTTTCTATTACTACAGGCTGGGAATAAATAAACAAGCAGCCAAGTGCGAGTCGGACTCGCACACAAAGGGTCCAGTACAACCGCACATTTATTGTCATTATTTGCGCTGGCTGTCGTTGAAAATCAGCGCTGTGGCTCTGTCTAGCATGGGGTCGCAGAATTATGCTGAGCGATGGCCGTTTTGCGTGGATGTGACGCATATTTTCCCTCAATTTGTTATTGACGTGCTTTTTTAATATTTCTTTGCCTCATGTTTACCGCAAATAAACGTATTTTCTTTCAATTAAGATCGAGCAAAAAACTCAGAAAAAAAACCGTTTCTTGTATGGGGTAGTAAAAATTAAATAAAGTTAATAACTATTAACTTTATTAAATTTTTAATATGTGTTGTTTATAGCGGCCATAGTAGTTCACACTCTGTGAAAATTTGAAGTGTCTACTTAATACGGTTCAAAAGATACAGCTCTGTGAAAGACGAACGGATGGACAGCGGAGTCTTAGTAGTACAGGGTCCCGTCCCGTAGTGGGTACGGAACCCAAAAAATTAAAAGGTTAAAAAGGCACAATATCCGAATATGAACTATCTTTCAAATAATTAAAACTTTTTTACAAAAAATACAACCGACTTCGGTTGTCACTTTTTATTGGGTTGATTTGTAATTTATCTAAGTTAGTTAGCCTTATGTCAACTGCTCATCAAAAATACCCAAATCGGTATAGATGTGCCTTTAATATTTGAAGAGTTCCCTCGATTTCTCCAAGATTCCATCATCAGATCGTGACCAAATGACAATGGGACCAACTTGAAAGTATACCCTTTCAAACAAAAAAATATTTTTTCAAATCGGTCCAACCGTCTGCGAGTAATCGGGGAAAGTACATAAAAAAAAAAAAATATATCCCGACGACTTGAGAACCTCCACCTTTTTTTTGAAGTCGCGGTTTAAAAACAGAACACAGTTTGCTTTTTATATGCTAGGTTATTGACCTCTAGCTAGCCCAGAGACGGTGAATCAAGCTAATCCAATTCCTTTTTGTTTATTTTATTTTTTCTCAGTTCATTTTAATCATGGTCTGGCAGTTTGAGTAATTTATACGGCCGACCCAAATGTCCTTTCTTTGGTATTGTTGTCGAATTGTTGAGCTCTTCAAATTCTGCGTGCACTGACTGCACGCAGAATTTTTTTGTCGACGGAAGAATAGACAATTTTGACAGATTGTGATTCTTTATCTGTCATTTTGTCTATTCTTCCGTCGACAAAACCCGTTTCTATGGTGATCATGCTACGTGTGCTGGACAGGTTCTCTCAATCTGTGTGGATCCTTCCTCAAAAGACCATTTCAGACACCAATCTACATGGTCTTCACATGATCTGACCAAGATTATGTCTGGACTTTAAAAGAGACCTCTGAGTTTGTTTGGGCCCTTCTTCTCAGAGTAGGCACATAGGCAACGTCAACCTCATCTAGTTTTTAAAATATGTTTGACGTGTAAAAGTGTTTGTACAAACCTACTTACATAAATTTGATTTATCAATCAATCAGTATTTGCTGCTAAGCAAACAACTAACCAGCAAAGTGCATTAGAGCAAATAATCTTGGTAAAAGCCTGGTCAGACGATTGGATTAATAAATTGACTTCTCTTTTTACCCGACTGCGATGAAGGGTCCTAAAGTTTGTTCCAAAAGTCTCTTATGAAAGTGTAAACAAACCTTGTTCCAGGTTAAATTCTTACGCAATCTCTCAGTAAAGAGAATTAGTAAAACATTCATCTGTATTTAGAAGGTTTTAACTTATAACCAGTGATCGGAGTAGGTAGATTGATTTTATGTACTCGCATCATGAATAGTCATAGTAATCATAACATGGATAAGCCTTTTTTCCGGGATTTTTTTTTATGCAAGGCTTTTTATACTACTACATTAGAAATTTATAGAATGCGATAGATAAAATTTTTAAATATATTATATTATTATATTGTTTTTACAGTATACCTCTCCTTTTCTTGGAGACCGATCACCTATATACTATTAAAAAGACAGCAAAAGGGTTAAACATTTCTTATTCATATTGATGTTTTCTTTATTCTACACATTACAACATTTGAAATGGTGCTGATCCATGCGTCATGTTCGTGAACGGGCGCCGTCAGTAGGGACTGGTCATCTCTTAACTGCCACGGTTTATTTTAATTTTTGAATTGTTTTTTGTTACGGACACTTTTAACGTGCACGTCTTTCTACATTGTTCTCACATGTATAATTTCAACATGAATAATGTAACCAATATTTTGTAACAATTTTTTTATTTAAAAGAGTGTCCGTGGAGTTTCTTGCCCGTTCTTCTCCATAGGTACCTACTACGCTTTGGAATGGGCAACTAGCTTCATCTTTCTGACTGACCGACCCCTTGACAATTCAAAAGTACCTGTAATTGGTTTATTTGAAATAAATGCTTTGAGTTTGAGTTTGAGTTTGATTTGAAATTCCTTAAAAAAATCTTAACAATTTCATAATCCCGGAATCCCGGAGGCATACTAATAATATATACGTGCCAGTTGATTGACCCCAAATCAATCTACCTACTCTGATCATTGCTTATAACCCACCACTTGCCAACAATAACTTGTTTAAATAACATTTAAATAGGGACAAAGACTAAAAAAATTTTTTTGTCCTTATGTAGATTATCAAAAAATATTGGACACGCATTTTTTCTTTTTTTACGTAATCATAAGATAACGGCGATACATTAAGTTAAAATGTGCCATGACGTCACGAGTATGTAGATTTCATAATTTATTACTTGTGATATAGCGACTCCAACTCCCTAACTTTAATGCGTTTTATCTTAGGATTTTTTTATTAATATTATAAAGCAAAACATACGTGTTTAATATTTTTAACCGACTTCCAAAAAGGAGGAGGTTATATGTTCGACGCGTATGTTTTTTTTTTTTTTTCTTTTTTTTTATGTATGTCCACCGATTTCTCCGTCATTTGTGGACCGATTTTAAAAATTCTTTTTTTGTTTGAAAGGGTAGGCTCCCAAATTGGTCCCATATAAATTTTATTAACTTTGCTTGGGTAGTTTTTGAGTTAGCTACAAAATACGTATTTTTTTTCCCACTTAGTATGTAGATGATATGATAAGTTCTTGACACTGGTAGCAGGTAGTGGTATTCGAATGTGTGTGGGGTAGGTACCACAACTAAAAAGTGAAAAATAAAAACTTTTTACAAAAAAAAAACAACCGACTTCCAAAAAAAAACACTACAAAGTGAAAAATAACTTTAATTTCGGAAGTCGATGGCAAAAAACGAAAACACAAAACCCAAGACACCGACTTCCGAAATTAAAGTTATTTTTCACTTTGTAGTGTTTTTTTTTGGAAGTCGGTTGTTTTTTTTTAATTTGACTGACGGACTAAATAGAATTTCTTTTTTTTTACCCAGGCATCATCCCTACTGTAATTGAAATATCGTAGACGAAAATGTATAAAATAAACCTCAATGGTCAATTGAAAAACAATTATAATTATAATGGGTTTAAATTTAGAATTTCGGGTTTAAGTATTCAAATAATCCAATCAAATAATTCAGTTTGAATAATCCAATCAAAAAATTGGCACCCACAGGTAGTATCGTTTGTCCGTGGTATCACAGTGGGCACTATGAAAATACCAGCGCTGCGGTATTTGTTTTTTTAAATATCGTAGAATTATGCTGAGATAGGAGCCTTTTTGGCCTCGCACAGGTCTTCTTTTTTGTTTACACAACTTCTTTTAAATTTTAAAATGTTGTTCTGAAATTGTTATTGTTTTAATAATTTTCTTAGTTTAAATGTTGTATTTCCTGTGTGTCCCAAATGTAAAAAATCTTTCTTTCTTTCTTTCAGGTACGTTTTCTGAACAATTTGTTTACATTTTCATTAGATACTTTTAGAACAGCTACATACAAACATACCAAAGAATATATTTTTTCCTCCTGCCTGAGGTAAGTATAAATAAATCACTAGCTTATAGCTCAGAGCCTTTCCTGTGGCGTATCTCTTATATCAGCGTGGTGCGTATAAAATATAATGATTTACGCTCTTGCGTTCAAGGGAATCCTAACTCTCGGTGAATGTACGAGTTTCTTCCGAATTTCTTGTAATAGGCTTTGATCACATCCGTTACATGATTGCTGTAAGCCATCACTTAGAATTTCAAAGTTAAAGTATAATCATTTATTTCAAATAGGCACACAAAAGGCATTTTTTAAATAAACCACGATTTAATTATTGATTTTAGAAGTAAAGACCTTCTAACTAGGAATCTTCATTGGTTTTCTCTTAAAGAAAAAGAAAGAAAGAAAATTTGGTTTTTATGTAACAGAAACACGTGCATTTACAACGTTAGTTTTTGTTTACACTAAACCTCTTAAGGTGTCATTTTACTCATCATTATGAACAACTTTCACTATGGGACCAAAGTTGCAATTGCGAAAAAAAAAATCAGCTGTTCCCTACATTTATGTTTGCATAATTATCTCGTCAAAATAACAGCAGATTTTTTTTTTAGTACAATGACACCTTAAGAAATTTAGTTTAAACAAAAACTAAGGTTGTATATGCACGTGTTTCTGTCACATAAAAACCAAATTTTCTTACTTTCTTTTTCTTTAAGAGAAAACCAATGAAGATTCCTCCCAAAATCATATTTACCATATCCTGGCCAACTACCATTACCACTTGACCACCTCCACCATCATCGTCTATTGTGATCTATCAAACATCTAAAGATATTTTGCAAAACCATGTAGGTATGTATCAGCATGCTTAGCATGGCTAAAATAGAAACGGGTTTTATCGACGGAAGAATAGACAAAATGACAGGTAAACAATCACTATCTGTCATGTTGTCTATTCTTCTGTCGACAAAACCCGTTTCTATGGATGTCATGCTACGCGTGTGGGAAGGTTTGTTTGAGCTAGTGATGAATACGAAAAACATGTACATACCTAATTCATCATCTGACTAGCCTTCTCCCAACACGAGTCGGTTGGCTTCCAGGCTAACCAGATGCACCGGAATACCAGTATTTTACCTACGATTTCATTTCAACTCCTTATTAGTGGCTTTTGTGGACATGATAATTATTCTTTATTACAGTTGTAATAGCAATCATGTAATTGCGTTTAATTAAAATAGGTTTTTATTTTGAATAATTTATCTATCTTTTGTAAAGATTCTTTTCTATTTTGTGAATGTGAGAACGCTCGCTGTAGGCTTAGTGGACTGTAGATCTGTTGACCATTTTCTATTTTGTTAAGTACCTGGTACTTATTGAAAGACCTACACTGTCCTCCCATACCTAGTAACACTGTTATTTGAAAGTATTGTAAAAGCCAAATTATTTTTAAAAGAGTAACCGTGGATTTTCTTGCCGGCTCTTCTCCATAGGAAACGACCAATTGGAACCGTGCACCTAGCTTCTGACGTTTCATAAGTGCCCTTGTAGGTTTATGTGAAATAAAATATTTAGAATTGAATTGAATTTAAATTTTTAATTGAATTACAGAGGTACCAGTTACAGAGGTACTTCATGAAAAAAATAATGAGAATGTTTTATTTTTAGTTAACCATTAGCTGTCTAGCAGAAGCACCAAGACCGTGAAATTATGTGAGAGGTTTCCATCCCAAAAATAAACATAAAACATATTTAACTGAAATTCAGAATTATGAGATTTTTACGCGTCGTGGTTCCTTTTAGCAAGTAAAGGCATGAATTTAATTTAAATTATTTATTTAATTCAGACACAGTGATCTATATCTTTTTTAGTTTACTTAATTAAGAATTATGTTAGTAACCAAATATTCAAATACACACCACAATCATTGTATTATCACTAAAATTTAATATCAGACTACATTTCTCATTACAATCTTTTCGTAAATTAATTAAATGTTTAAATTCATCAATTTAATCTCACGTCTACATAACATTACATAACATCACGCCTTGTTTCCCCGAAGGGTTGGGCAGAGGTGTACCTGTAGTAGGTACACCCACATTTCGCCAGTTATGTTTATGTCCCATGTAATAGGGGGCGAGCCTATTGCCATCAACCGGGCACAAATCCAGACTCCGGGCTGCTACTGAGAAATTTCAGATAGAATAACCCAATAATATTTTGCCCGACCCGGGAATCGAACCCAGGACCTCATGCTCAGCAGTAGCGCTTGCGACCACTAGACCAACGAGGCAGTAAATCTCACGTCTAATCATGAGTTAATAATTTATTTAATTAAGGTAACATGTAAATGTTCTTAAAGATGTACAAAATGGATCCTTTAATAGAAATAAGTTTTAATGAAAACATAATATAACTACTTACCTCATAGAAATCGCTTTTAAACAAAACGTAATATTGAATTGCAAGTTCTGTACCTATGTATATATACAGCACCAAGTTGATAATTATGAATTTGTTTTTATCCACCCTAATTTTGTAACACACTTTCATTCGAAATCCGAGATTTTAAAAGAAATTCCTAATACATTAGTTAATAGGATTTAAAAAAAAAAACACGGGCGAGCCTTAGTTACAGTAGCCGCTTAAAAATTATGTGTAACATCTGACATCCTGGCTGACGTCATGACGTGTATATGATATAAAAAATATTCATCGTCACCGTCATCGTCATCATCATCATCATCCTGTTTACAACCTCTCGGAAAAAAGGTTGGTACCATCTGACGGCCAACTCTAGCACCGCGCTCGCTCATTGGTCAAATCAAATAGCGCACGCTTCCCCGGCTTCCTGTTACACACTTCCGTCCCTTTTCACGAAATCACTCCCACAGATTGCAGGAAAACGAGAGGAATTATGTTACACATAAAAAATTCGTCTGCCCAAGAATGTAATTGACGCAATGAACATGGCTGAACTGTCAAAATGAAAGACATTGCGATCGATTACAACTGTATGTGAGTTACACAATTACCCCGCTGCCCCTGCTTCGCACGAGTGCAATGAAGATATTTCAAATCATCGAGATTTCTGTGCTATGTTAATATAGTATTGGTACATATAAACTTTGGCTAAGCGTATGCTGAGACACAGGTGACGCAGGTTCAAGCAGCGCAGATTTTGTAATGCATAAACGTACTGACAGCTGCGTACGCTGCGGCGCAGGCACATGCGATGCAGACATGTGTCTGTCCTGCTCTGCGTCTCGTTGTAAAGTCGGCACACATTTCTGCGCAACGCGTGCAGATCGTCACTTATTTTTTAGCACTGATTCATAATTTTGTTTCAATGACAGACTGTTTGTGCTAGCTAGGTCGCGAATGTGTCTGTGTAGCTGCGTCGCAGCATACGCTCGCGGCTTATGTCTGCCTCGCCTGCCCGACCCTGCAAAATCTGTACTGGTTTGTGCTGCGTCACCTGCGTCTGAGCATACGCTTAGCCTTTTTGTTGTTAAAAAAATTCTACTAATAGTAGAGGATCCACAGAGGAACGACGTTCACCCATCTGTTTAATGGATGAAATATTTTAAATCACATTTAGTCCGTTAGAAAATATATCGCGAGTGGGTTGGCCAAAAACTTCGTTATTAAATAAAAATAAAAAAATTACTTTTTTTAAACATTGCAATACATCAATTTGAAAGAGTTTTTCAAGGAGAATCTTTGCTATTAACTTGATTTTTGCCAATTGTTAGGCAATTCAGAGCTAATGACCTAAATGGGTGACTTGACTACTTGGCTACATAAGTTTAGAAATGTTCTTGGCGTCCAATAGCCATAAGTGATATATCAATGGATAGTGCTTTCTATGAGAAACATTTGTTACTAAAACGAATTAGTCGTTAAACGAATGAATACAATTTAAAAAAAAAATAGTAGATAACTTTTTAACAAAATTTAATATAAAATATTTTTAATTCATTAAACGGATGGGTGAAGGTCGATTCTTTGCGGATCTTAGACCATAACACATTCCTCACACCCAATTTCCTCTGAACTGACAAAGTTCCCTCATTGCAGTAACGTGCACAGAAACAAAGGAATGTCTGTCATTTAATAAAAAAAAGTTCGTTATTGTTTTGCCGATGATTGGCGAAAACTCCCGAAGCGGTACTAGTTAGCCGCGAAACCATTTTCCCTAATGCAAAAGTTTACGACATTTCCTTTGAAGAACTTAGGGCCTTATCACATTGGCGATTTGCGAGCGTGGTTACCGGCGAGGTGAATGTTAACTTGCTTGCCGCGTGTAAGTAACGTGTTCGCCGTGAGAGCCCGTGTGAGTGTCACTATCCACGAAACGATTAGACTCTTTAGTTTAAAAGATTCGCTTATATTATTAGGTAATAGTTCCGAACATCGAAAGACTGATCTTGAGACCATAAAAGCCACAAACAGTATGGATTTTGGCCATATCAGATGGATCTAATCTTTGACGGCACGGTTGGCGCAGTGGTGAAGCGATTCACTACTTGTCGCGAGTTCGATTCCCGCACGGAACAAATATTTGTATGACCTACAAGTAGTTGTTCCGGGTCTGGCTGTTTGTGTATGTGAGTTTAAATGTTTGTAAACGCACCCACAATACAGAAGAAATTTCTAGTGTGGGGCAAGGATTAAAAAAAAAAAACTAGAGTTATACGAGAGTTAAGAAAAGGTGACGGTGTCTGTAGCACATTATCGACGCAAGTTTGCTGCTAACTTGTTCACGAATCGGTTTTCTTGAAACACGCTTGAAAATTGGCAGTGTGATAGAGCTCTTAGGCCAGGACTCCACCAAAAGGGAGATGAGAGGAGAGATGTGTTTTCAACAACCAATAGAATTTCGTTATTCACACATCTCGTCTCCACTGAGCTTCAGTGGATACCACTGAGAGGAGATGTATCATATTTGTATGGCGCGATCGAAGCGGAGATGTGAGCTGTGCCTCGCTGAGATAGAGCTGGGCAGCGATACAAAGCGGAGATGTGAGCTGTGCCTCGCAAACTGGCGACGGCGCGCAGCGGAGACGAAAAGAGAGGTGAGCGCTAAAAGGAGACGGAAACGATTACATACACTCTTGGGCCTGAATGTAACGAGATGAAAATGGTGTGAATTTATAGATTCAAAGTTACAGATATACATTAGTGTATTGCAGTGACTAGTTGCTATCCCACAATTCACACAGCGATCCATAATTTCAACAATATCCAATCCACAAGGTAAAATCCAAAAGAACAATTCCAAGTCAATCATGCGAGCGATCTTCAGTGTCCAGTGTGAAAACAAGGGTCGTACAAGGCAGGCAGGGTCAGAATCCGCAAAAATCAAAGCAGTGGTCGTTAAAAAAGAAAAATAATTGGGAAAGCACTCAAAACTTAAGGAAGTAATTAGAAAAAAAAGAAAAACGGCAGGTAGATAATTAAATTGACAGTTTATTCTCAAAGGCTTATGTTGTGCTGAATTGCCATTGTGCTGGTTACCTATAATTAAGGTACATTCTGTTCACCGATAAAAAATGGTGTAGTGAAATTACGAAAAAAATAATTAAGGGTAGTTCTCCCAATTCACATAAAGGAGGGTTGAAACAAATTCAGTGCACGTAAGCGTGTGGGGTATCGTTAGATCTTTTAATTAAAAAGATTATGATGTTTCTTAGTGACTTTTTGATTTAGATCAATTGTTTTTTAGATAAGATATATTTTCGGTTGTTCTTTCCAATTTTCATCGATATAGTACCACCAGTTTGCGAAGAAAATGAAAACAACGGAATCCTTATATGCCCGGATGATATGCAATGTCATCCGGGCATATAAGGATTCCGTTGTTGCCATTTGGCTACGGAACCCTCAAGACCAGGCACTCCAAAGACAATTTCCACGCAAACTCCGCCCCCATGCGGGTACATGGGGGCGGAGTTTCCTCATCATCACTCCACTATGTGCTAAACGCTAACACATCAGTTATTAAGTTGAATATCGCGTGCGCTCTTTGGTTATGTTCGAGCACGGAACTAAATGTCGTAAGTGTCAATTCTTATTTCGTTTATAACTACTTAAACTAATAATTGATCTAGAGAATTTTTTTCTCATGTCTGGGTAATAAACTATATTTTCTTACTCTCAATAATTATTTTAGACATAAAAGCCGAGTAATCTTGTTTTTGTTTCAAATAATCTTTAAAAAAGACATGATTTTCGAATAAAAAATTAATGACCGAAAATGTTCCAATTACGTGACTACTTATATTTGGAAAAAAAGATCCAATAAATCATGTACTAAAGTTCCATTTTGATTGTATGCGTGACTTTTTCAGAATATTAATGCAAATAAGCTTGCAATCACGACTATTGTTGCTAGCCTAGGAGATAATTATTATTGAATGAGACTTCACACACTAACCTGGTGTCTAATTTTTATGCCGCCTACGGGCTTCTGACTTGGTTTCACATGCCGAAGAGAAAAATCTCTCAGGCATCGGTTTCCTCACGATGTTTTTCTTCACCGTTTTTGAAGCAAGTGATAATTATAAAATACGCACATGAATCCGAAAAGTCTGAGGTAGGTACGTGCCTTGGGTTTGAACTCGAGACCTATGACGTAGCAGTCCAACGGTCACATCACTAGGCTATCACTGCTGCTGATTCTGAATGAGACTTATCTTTTGTACAGACGCCAGCACATCAGGCTACTACAATCTGTCAAATTTATTTAATAGATTTTCAACTTTATCTCTGAAGTGCAAGGTTCAAAGTTGATTGGGCAAATTTTACAGTTTCGGGTAGCTTGATGTGCTCGCCAGCACATCAAGCTACCCGAAACTGTAAAATATCTGTACATAAATCTTAGGCAGTTGCAGCAGCGCCAGCGCCGGCGATTAACGAGTAGCTAGTAGAGCTAGCAAATGAAAACGAGTTGGCGAGCAGCTAGTCTGTAGTTCCGATAGCTTTGTCACTGGGTTATCAGCGAGTGTCTGAGTGCGATGGGTGATTACTCGCACCACTCGTTCGGGGCGAAATTACCGCTTTTTGGTCTCTCGGCGTGAGTTCTGACCGCCAAGCGAGCATTGCTGAGCGAGTATTATTATATTTGATAGCTCTTGTTGCTCAGTGACAAACTAGTGTAGCGAGTCCTCGCCGGCGGTGTGAACAGTCAGCGATCAATTATTAATATTTATATGCATCTCTTTTGTTCACACGAAATGTGTATCTATGGTACAGACGCCAGCACTTCAAGCTACTACAATCTGTCAAATTTATTTAATAGATTTTCAACTTAATCGCTGAATCTTAAGGTTCAAAATTGATTGGGAAAATTTGACAGTTTCGGGTAGCTTGATGTGCTGGCGTCTGTACGTTTCTTGAGCAAGAAAATATCTGATAGTTAGTCGCTTTCTCGCCGACAACTGTTTTAGAAGCATAATAATATTGTGGTTTTTAAAACAGACTATCAAGTTTCAGTAGCAGAGCAGCGCCAGGACCAAAACGAATTTATGAACTGTTTTGTGAATTGTGAATAAAAATATCGACGCTGTGTTTTAGTAAATGACACCCACGGGGCTAAAGTATGGCGTTACATATCCTATGCTGAGAAACAAACAACCAACAAACTTTTGTGTTTTCGTTTAGAATATTTAAAATACACGAAAACTATTGAAATGAAATGAAATTGTTTATTCTGTAAATAGGATATCGAAATCACTTTTACACGTTATATAAAAAAAATATTAAAAATAAGCTAGATGAGTTCGGCGTTTCCTATCTGACTACTCTGAGAAGAAAGGCCGAAACAAACTCAGAGGTCGCAGTCTCTTTTAAAGTCCAGACATAATCTTGGTCAGGCCATATGAGGACCATGTAGATAAGTGTCTGAAAAGGTCTTTTGAGGAAAGAACCATACAGATTTGAGTGGACCTGTCCAGTCAGTGCAAGCATTTGTCATTGAATACCTACTAGCTGTTGCCTGCGACTTCGCCCGCGTGGAGGTCGAAAATTATCACACGATAACGTATTAACGGGATAAAAAAACGAAAAACGAAACGAAAAAGTGAAAAATAACTTTAATTTCGGAAGTCGGTGACAAAGAACGAAAATTCAAAATAAAAAAAACTTTTTTGAATTTAAGTCGGTTGTTTTTTTTTGTAAAAAGTTTTTATTTTTCACTTTTTAGTGTTGTGGTACCTACCCACGGAGTATAGAAAGAAGTACCTTCCCCACACAAATTCGAATACCACTACCTGCTATGTAAATAACAGTAACAAGAAGTTATCATAAATCATCCACATACTAAGTGGGAAAAAATATGTATTATTGAAGCTAACTCAAAAACTACCCTAGCAAAGTTAATGAAATTTATATGGAACTACCTCTGAAGTATGATCTACCAAACAAAAAAGAATCATCAAAATCAATTCATAATTGGCGGAGTAAAACATACAGTCAAATTGAGAACCTCCTCCTTTTGGAAGTCGGTTAAAAAGTATCCTTTATCCTAACCCAGAATATGGTCTACTCATGTGCCAAATATCATCGAAATCCATTCAGCCGTTTTAGCATGAAAGCGTGATAAATAATAAACAATCTCACTTTTGCATTTATAAATTCGTTAGGAAATAGTGCGAGATTAATTTTAGTACCTATGCTTCTTATTATCTCGTGGCGGCACGAGATACTTACATTCTTAAATAGGTAAGTAGCGTCAATAAGGTTGGTAGGAAAACATTAGCCTCGTGCTGCAGCAGTCGGGTAAAAATCAGTTAACTACCTAGTTTGTACCAGATCTACTTAGAAGAAATAAATTAAATATTATGCAAAATATTTAAATTTCGTACCTTGTGGAGGCTCTTTAATGAAACGACCTGGAAATTAAAAAAACAGGATAAAATATGGCCGCATAATATTTTAATATGTAAAAATTCCCAAATTCTGAGGGCGTGACTACAAGAATTAATTTAATTTCATCAAAATACGAAAAAAATAACAGTCGAGAGGTGTCGTGGGACACCCGGTTGGAACGAATTTCTTTTCGCTTTTGCACATTTGGCGAATGAGAGCTAGAGAGAATAAAACTTTATTACAAAAAAAAAAATTGTAAAAACGTTTTTCTAAGTAACAATAGCGTAATGTCAACTGCTCATCAAAAATACCCAAATCGCTATAGATGTGCTTATAATATTTGAAGAGTTCCTTCGATTTCTCCAAGATCCCATCATCAGATCGTGACCAAATGACAATGGGACTAACTTGAAAGAAAAAATAAAAGAATTTTTCAAATCGGTCCAGCCGTCTTCGAGTAATCGGGGAACATACACAAAAAAAAAATATCCCGACAAACTGAGAACCTCCTCCTTTTTTTTAAGTCGGTTAAAAAGCGATTTTGGCCGTCACTTATGGATACTTTTGTTACGTAACAAAAGTGTCACTTTTTCCAGTCCACAGAACACTTTTTCCAGTCCAGCTGACATACACACAGTGTGAGTTCCAAAAAAACAAATTCCCAATAGGTTCGCGCCCTTAGGACAGAGCCTAAAATAATTATGTAAATAATGTCCAAGGGCTTACAATCCGCAGATACCTGTAAGGACCCGACTTCCGACCTTTTGCAAACGAAGGGTCTCCAGGGTCGGATGAAGAGGTATTTATGATGATGTAAAACATGGAAATATTTCAACGTTTTTATGAGATTTTCATTTCAATTTTATTTTTATTGTAATGTTTATTTTGGGGATGTTTTGTGTGAGTTGTTGTTTGTGTTGGGATTTTGCAAATACGGAGGAAAGGGTTACTTTAGAGATGGGTGAACGGTTATATTTTTGTATGCGAGATTTTTATTTTATATAGTGTGTCTGTATACTTACTACTAGCATTACTAGCTACTTGGTATTTAGGGCAACCCTGTGCTATAAAAATGGCCAGCTTCATAAAATCTCTTATTGATAAAAAATACAGCATTGCTCATTTTATTATACATATTCGAAAGGAACAGATAAAATTCTACGAAGTAAGATTTTCTTCAACACAGACAAGCAGAGCCTACCCACTTACAAAAAGTTGATGAGAAAGTTTTCACCCAGACACTGGGTCAATAGTCAATACATTTCTCCGATACAGCAAAACTCGAGAACGTGGGTAGCATACCTATCTCTAAATTCCCCAATAACTACTTACAGAACAGTCCCTTACAAGTCTACCCATATGTACATACACATCCCTAATGCGTTTTCCTCAGTCTGATCTGTGGGTACTGATAAGCTGCCGCACCCCATATATTTATAAACTTAAATGCTCTGTTCCAAACGAATCTGTAGAAAATGTAAACAAACCCTGTTTCGAGTCTGATGAATGGAATTAGTAACACGTTCATCTATGTTTCGAGGGTTTCAACTTTTTGTATCTCACCACATTTTCCAACAATCATTGTTTGAATAACCTTAAATATTGTAATTGACAAATCATCGACCCAAATTGAGGTTATAGAATTAACCGGAATTGTCAAAAAAACTTTTACAAAAAAAAAAAAACAACCGACTTTAAAAAAAAAAAACACTACAAAGTGAAAATTAACTTTAATTTCGGAAGTCGGTGTCTTTTGTTTTTTTTGTAAAAAGTTTTTAATTATCACTTTTTAGTTGTGGTACCTACCCCACACAAATTTGAATACCTACCACTATCTGCTATGTAATTATCAGTGACAGGAAATGATCATATCATCTACAAACGAAGTGAGATAAAATATGTATTATTGAAGCTAACTCAAAAACTGTCCAAGCAAAGTTAATAAAATTTATATGGGACCACATCAAGAGCATACCTTAAAAAAAAAAAAAATCGGTCCACAATTGATGGAGAAATTGGTGGACAAACAAAAAAAAAAAATATCATACATACGCTACGAACATAATATAAGCTCCACCTTTTTGGAAGTCGGTTAATGAAAAACAACTCTATGTTGATTTGAATTTAAATTTCGGGTTTAAGTATCAAAGTTCTCAATTTGTAAGAGGCACTGCAAATTGACACCCACTGTATGTATTCTGATCCATTTGTTTATATTTTCATCTGATACTTTAGGAACAAATTATAGACTATTATAGCTTCTATCTCAATATTGGCTTGGTTCTAGGAAGGGTGTTTGTAATGAAGGAAACTTGAATGTGATTCTATAACTAATTTGTTTGAAACAGTTAGACGATGTAAGTATCTAGTTTTAAATGATTGATTGAGTTTTCACAAGAGATGACCATGATTTTGAACAAACACAGCTTCAATTAATAGCTGTCGTCAAAGAGGCGAGGATCATGAACCGTTGAATGGATTGGAAGGTAAATAATAGTTGTTTTGTATCAGCCATTGGTACCTACCACAAAAACACTGCAACTCTTTAAAAATAATCAAATACTTATTCACTTAAGAGGGTTTATCTTAAAAGTTGGCAACGTCGTAAATAGCTGTAAAATATTTACCTGTTTTGATTAATTAGGAAATATTACTGTCTGGCTAACTAGAGAACTAAAATATTGATTAAGAAATGCAATAATTAATATCGTAACGGCGAATATTTAGTTTTAGATGTAAAAAAAGTATTTGGAGACATTCCAAATGCCTCTTTTACACCTAAAACGGTTACAACATCAAATTTAGTGTTATAATTGCAATTAATTTACTAATATTCTAGTTCGCTAGTTAGCCACATTTCTTATTTCCATACAGTATTATTGTCAAATTAACTAAAAAAGCGAAATATTTGACATCTATTTGTGACCTTGCCCACTTTCAGAATAAACGCTCTTAAAAGTGGCTAGTAAAATCTGTCTTCTTATCACGTAGCAGGTGGCGTTCTGTAGTTTCTGCCTACTCCAATGGGATGAAGGCGTGAGTTTATATAAAAATTCTGAGCAAACAATGTAAACGATAATCGTGTTTCCCCATAAAACAGTATACTGTTAACATGATTATACTACAATTTAAAAACAAAACACAGCTGCAAAATAAAACAAAAAATATTTTCCAGCCAGCTCGTAATTCACCAGAAAATGAACAAGTTAAAACCAGTTAATAGCATAATAAACTCCTTTGTCGCAGTTTCAGTGCAGTGTCATAATGTTCGTGTATTTTAACCGGACTCTCTCTAGAGGGAGTTCGGGGGTGGTGCGGACAATTGTAGTTGTTCGAGGGTTAAATAATAAAATGGTATTTTGGTGGGAATTTTCGACAAGGCTATGAATAAAGTTCGATGCAGTTTAGCTGTTTAGTTCTAGGCAAGGAGCAGAACCACATCATTTTGTGAGTGCCGTAAACGACAGTTAAGGTAACGTGGTACTGTAGTATTTCTCTTTATTTGAAGCTTCATCATCATGTCATCACTGTTCCATTTTCTAAGGTAAGTTAAGGTACTTTTTTGCACATTACAGTTTATTAAATTTAGTCGCGGGGACACCTGGAAAAGAAAGGGGAGTTCCAGCAACCAGCACCTAGCAGTGGGTGATTCCTGGTTGAAATGATTACGATGATGATGTGCAAAATGTGCCTTATTTACTCGCAGGTCTGTAAACGATTATTCGCAGGTACGCTTACCTTTGGTCAATACTTCAGTTTTTTGTAAATGAAAAAGAAAAAAATTGTAGTGCCCACTACTAGCTCCAAAACTCAAAGCATTTATTTCAATTATAACATTAACAGACTCTTTTGAATTGTCAAGGAGTCTCAAATCGGTCAGTCAGAAAGATGAATCTAGTTGCCCAATCCAAAGCGTAGTAGGTTCCTATGCAGAAGAACGGGCAAACGCAAGAAACTCTTTTAAAATAAATATTGTTACCGAATATTAGTTACAACATTGATGAAAACCTATAATAAACCAATAGGTAATAGGTAATACGGGCTGGTATCCACAACTCCACGTCAAAACGTGTATTTTGCGAAGGTATGTATACACGGGAGCGAAAATCGGTTATTCGATCCACCTCAGCTCCTCAAAGAAGTCCAGCAATGCCTTGGTGTCACTGACAATCTCACGTAGGGTACCTGGGTTACCTAAGTACTTTGCCCTGTATGTGGCGACCACCGGGCAGTTTAACAGCACATGACCCGCTGTCTCGTCGTCCTCCATATAGGTCCTGCATAGCGGACTAAACTACTACTATCCCTAACTACCCATAACTACTAAACCCTTAGGCCCTTTGTACCCGGCACGGTTTCTTTACGGTATGCTGTATAAACCGTGCCGTTGAAAAAACGTGTCTATCAACAAGCTTCCTTAAAGATCCATACAACAATGACGACCGTGCCTACACACGGGAATAAACCGTAGTTTTTCACGGCAAGAAAAACGTGTGTGTACAAAGGGCCTTAGTTTATAAGATTTAAAACTTTCTAGAGCACAAGACAGATTTTTCATTTCAATGGCACTCGCAATGAATCTTAGTAAAATAAAAGGTACACACAAAAAAACCGGCCAAGTGCGTGTCGGACTACGCACAATGAAGGGTTCCGTAGTTGAGATGAATTTATTTATCCCAAGAACAAACTTAACATTGTAGTTGAAAAACATGTTCTCCCATACATTCCAACTGCAAATCATCGCTCGGCATCCAATACCGCGACTGTGACATTTTTTTTTTAAATTTTAGGGTCACTTATTTGAACGTGTAGAATGAAATAAAACAAAAATCAGATTTTCGTAAAAAATTTCACATTCGCGGTATTAATATAATAATAATACCTTTAAACGAGCAATTCTTGTATATACCTATGTATAATTATAATTTGAATCTCGGAAACGGCTCCAAGAATTTTTATTAATTTTAGTATGCAGGGGGTTTCAGGAGCGATAAATCGATCTAGCTAGGTTTCATTTTTAGAAAACGTCGTTCAAAAAAAATTATAATCCCGATATTTTTCTTTATTCAAGTAACAAGGACTCATTGCGTTAGTAAACTTATGAACTATGTTAAAACTTATTTTACGAGGTCACTTAGAAACTTTTGCGACTAACAGTTTTTGTCAATAGAATACTGGCTGGTTTTGATGTCAATTAAAACGGTGACTATTTATTACAAAAAAATATGACATTCCAAATTCGAAATTCCCTCCACATTTTCTTACGAGCAAAATCAAAATAGTCTGTCTTACTGAAAACTGGATTTATAACGAGAACATTTTCGCGCGATGATTTTGTACGATTTCAAATGTCGACTAAAACCAGAAGAATCGTTTGAAAGACTTCGAATGGTGTTCATAGAAAAAAGCCCTTCTAAAAATACTGTTTTTCGCTGGTTCAACGAATTTATGGGTGGTCTAGTAATTTTGGGCAGACAAAGAAAGAAGTGGCCGCCCTATGACGGTTGTTGAAAAAGTGCTGGCTGTGAAAAATTTAATTCAAGAGAATAGGCGAATTACATATGAAGAGGTTCAGCATACACCGTGAAATTTGAATCGCAGTTTTGCTAGAACAAACGTTGTTCAGACCATGGTCTACTACCATTCTACAGCATCCAATAAAAAAAAACATAATTGGTTTTTGAAATAACACAAAAAAAGCAAAGTTTAAAATGTCAAGATTATCGTTACTCCCGACAACACAGACATTGGTTTTTTCAAAAACCAATTTATGTTTTTTTTTTTTATTGGATTCTGTAGAATGGTAGTAGACCATGGTCTGAATAAAGTTTGTTCTAGCAAAACTGTGATTCAAATTTCACGGTGTATACTGCCGATTGGATCGGGAAGTGTGCATGAAATTCTACACAGGCATCTTTGGTTATGGAAGATAGTTTCACGCTGGTACCGTAAAATCTAACGCAGGGTCAGAAGGAGGTTCGGGTAGAATGGTGCCGAGACATGATAGCAAAATTGGTAGCAGGCTCGTCTCGGCGCGTTTAAGATATCATTACGGGTGATGAATCTTAGATTTATCAATATGATCCAGAAATGAAGCATCAGTCGACCGTGTGGCTGTTTCAAAATGAACCAACGCCTACCAAAGTGAAGCGAGCCAGAAGTGCAGGTAAAATGTTGATCGCAAGTTTTTTTTTTTTCTACCAGTTTATCTGGTGTCAATACCCTGACGAGATCAAAGAAGCGTCAATGCTGAATGGTATGTTACCAAATGTTTGCCAGAAGTTTTTACTACTGCAAGCAGCAAGCGACCGAACACTGGCCTCCGTGGGCTACTGCTTCACCACGACAATACGCTGGCTCACTCGGCGCTCAAAACAAGGGACTTTCTGGACAGCACACCGGTCAAATTTATAGGTCATCCTCCTTACAGTCCCGATTTGGCTCCGTGCGACTTTTTCTTGTTCCCCAAAATAAAAAATCAACTCAAAGGAAAACAGTTTTCATCACCTGAAGATGCACTGGGTGCATTTGAGAAGGAGATTGGAGAGGTGTCTGATGCGGACTGGAAAATGTGTTATGAAAATTTGTTTAGACGTATAAAACTGTGTATGCCAATGGAGAGTTCTTTCAAAAGATTTAATAAAAAAAAATATAACCTGTAGTATATTTTTTTCTAGTATCACAAAACTTTCTGAGTGCCCCACGTAATCTAGTTTAAATTTATTTCACCCCATGGGAGACGGCACTGCAGTGATTGATGTACATGCAATCCAGACTGCTAACGATATTGTTGGAGCTGGCCCGTACTCTGCGTACCAGGGATGCACACCTCATTCGCATCGTTGCGTAAAAGCAATTAATATGTGCGTCCGCGCTACAAAAACGGGGCAGCACCGACCTAGTGGAGTTATACATCAAACCATGTGTTTTGGCATACTGCTCACATTTGGCGAACAATTACTTTCTGAGACCACAGATTGACGCGCTCAGAAGCACCATATCATCTGCATAGCTAATATTATTTACACAAATACCATCTACATAGCAACCCACTCTGGTGCTGCTGAGCTCGCCAATCCTGCCTCACCCCGCATTCCAACCTGTATGGCTTTGAAAAAGTTCCAGCCCATCGTACATTATTGATCTGATTACCATACCACTATTTAAAGATGTTTATAAGCTCCGTTGGCAACCTATTCTTCTCCATCTTTCTCCACAATACGTCATAAGCAACCTGATCAGAAACCTTGAATAAATAGATGAACCTAGCATAAATCGGCGTCCTACGCTGTGTATGTAAGTATGTGATAGTATGCTTAAGGCACAACACTGCATTTTCTGTTGACAAACCACGCCGAAACCCGAATTGGTTGTCATGAACATTTACAGTTTTATTTATTTGTGTATTAAGCAGACGGTCAAACACTTTTGATATTTTGATATTATAGTAGCTAGAGAGATGGGCCTTTTGGATGCCGAGCGACGAAATGTAAGTTTTTACGCACAATATTGAGAGATTTACCATGTTATTTTAAGACCATAGACTTCTTATAGGTTTTCCTGTAATCTATGAGTAAAGAGCCATACTATGTATTTTTTTCAAAATTTTTGGTCCAGTAGTTTCGGAGATAAGGGGGGGGAATGGTCAATTTTCATTGAATTTATTAAATATCTTTAAAAGTATTTATTTTAAAATTATATAAAAAATATATTTAGGATCCTCGCAACAAGCCCTTTCATTTGATATGTCACACGGTACTGTTAGCAAAACTTTTTTTTTTAATTTTCTTGTTTGCGCCCCAAAAGTGACATCTATATTCAAAATTAAATTATTTACGTTACACATTCGTGTTTGGGTCACAGAAATACACATGTGTACCAAATTTCAACTTAATCGGTCCATTAGATTCGGAGTAAATTGGCTGTGACAGACGGACAGACAGACAGACAGACAGACAGACAGACAGACAGATAGACAGACACACGAGTGATCCTATAAGGGTTCCGTTTTTTCCTTTTGAGGTACGGAACCCTAAAAAGTGTTTTATCTAGACAACGTAGGCTCTATTTAAAAGTTTTTCTGTTAGCCTCACAAGCAAGTTAAAGAGGACACAAGTACATGGCCTTAACACACTTCTGTCACTGAGTAAACAAGACACAGAAGGGTCACGACCAAGTAACGATGGATGTGTTTTGTGAAAGATGGTACGGTTAGAAAGAGGGTGAATACGGAGATGAACGCTTATAGATTTGTATAGAACATGCAAGTCATACTAAGTTGACCTCAAGTTTTTTATTTTTATTAAAAATATTTTCTTATGCCTATTTAATACATAAGGAGAGAAAAGGGTTAACAATTAATTTCTTAAGTAACTTAGATCCTTATAGTACTTAGACTAAGTGCATGCTCGAATTTGTGAAACTCCTGACACCCAAACTAGGACGTGTCCTGTATCTCATGTGTCAGCATTCCTTCCTGCCAGACACATTGTGGAGCGTAGCGTATTTCCAATCTATACAAGGCCAGAACGCAGTCATAGGAAACTGCTCGCGTATACATTGTAATGCTATTTTTAAATCTGTGATTACAATGTATACACGAATTTTGCGTATTGCTGGTGTATAGTTTGTAACGTGGACGAGCGCGTCCTGGTTCCAAACTATACTACATCACTTACGCCTGATAAGAGTTTTAAAGATATAGTCTATAAAAAAAAGAAAAGAACAAAAGTGTGAACTGGATGAAATGGCTTAGGTTAGGTTAGGTTAGAACTGCGACCAACCGCGCGCGAGCCGAGCGAGCTGAGCGAGCGGTGCCGCGGCAGCGGCCGGCGAGCACTACTTCCAAGTTGCTCGCAGCCAGGCAGGCTATTTAATATTAGCGCAAGGTGCATTACCTCGCAAACAAGTTGGTAACCTGTTCACAATTTCTCGCAATCTAAACTCGATTAGTCCGTATGCGTACTGGCACTGTATACTATGGAATGAGGTAGTTAATTTGGTCACTACAAAGTATACGTGAGTATTTGCGTACTACTCTTGTATAGATTGGAAGACCTTAGTAAAAAAGTGATTTCCAATCTATACGCGAGCAGTTTCCTATGGCTGCGTTTTAGCCTTGTATAGAATGGAAAGACGCTGGAGCGTAACTTATTGTATAAATGCTATATTAGGAAATTTTTATAAATATTATACACCGTGAAATTTGAATCACAGTTTTGCTAGAACAAACGTTGTTCAGACCATGGTCTACTACCATACTACAGCATCCAATTTAAAAAAAAACATAATTAGTTTTTGAAAAAACACAAAAAAGACAAGGTTTAAAAAGTCAAGATTATCGTTACTCCCTACAACACAGACACCACGCACGGGACACAGCATTGTCTACAGGGAAATGTACCTCCATAAACGAAATTTAGTAAGCAGTAGATAATCTTGACATTTTAAACTTTGTCTTTTTTGTGTTTTTTCAAAAACTAAGTATGTTTTTTCATTTATTGGATGCTGTAGAATGGTAGTAGACCATGGTCTGAACAACGTTTGTTCTAGCAAAACTGTGATTCAAATTTCACCGTGTATTAGGAAATTGGGATAAGGGCAGGGGAAGGGATGGTTTTGGTCACAAAAGTACACAAGCATGCCCTGTCCATGATGTCTATGTTCTCGTGGGAAATCTAAGAATAGATTCCCAGGAAAGGCGGAAAGGACGGAGTCACAGCGCCTGTGCCTAACTCCTCGAGAAAACAAGTATGATTTTACATGAATGTAACGATGCCTGTTTATAATTATAACGGCTGTCACAGGCAACTGAGAAAACGGCTAATAATATAAAAATGTTCTAATTTACGTGGGACATAAAGTGGTCTCGTTTTTTAAATTAAAAGAGCGGTCAGCGACAAAATTCGTTTAACTTAATTACTGAGCAAATTATTTCATTATTATTGGAACAAAAATAAAATTAAAAGAATATAATATATTTTACTCTTTGCTATAATATTGTAAGAGCTCAGAAGAACCAGGTAAGATATGTATAAAATATTGAATTAAAAATACACATATTATGCAGTACAAGAAAGTTAAGGTATGCAGTTAGGTAGGTGCTAAGCCGTCGATGTCCGCCAGAAAAAAGAAAGCACGTCACGGTGCAATTATGCGAGCTAGGCGAGCCGCCGCGTTGCTATCTTCGCAGTTGTTAACTGACGGTACTCGAGCGCCATCTATCGCCTTACATTTTAAAATGCTGAAATACAATGTATCGAAAAAAATGTGTCAATTTAGATGTGTAGAAACAGTAGTGTATCGCCGTTGTCACTGGCCGTACCACGGCATCACTGACCCAATACTGCCCTAATTATTTTTATTGTTTTTCTTTTGTTTGGAATGATTCTTCTGTTGTATTTTCTGCATCTCTTCTGTCACCACAGCCGATACCTACTTCAAAGTTAGACATGCTTTTAACCCGTCTATGCTTACAATTGAAGCTTTTGTATTTCTTTATGTGTATCTTACTGTTCTTTTTATGACACTTAAAGGCCCTTTTGAATCTTGAAGATAAATGCTTGACCATTATTTTTATCAATAATGTTAGAACTTAAACGGTGTATTGTGTACTGTGGGTCTTTAAGTGAAGTTTTAAGAAACAATAGAGGATTAAGGATAATAGGTTTTAGGTATCAACGGCGCGTTGTGTTCCACGCGCGCCTCAAAGAGATGTCAGCAGAATTGACGGGGTCCGTTAGGGCCAATGCCTGCCGGGGGTTCGAAGAAAACCGATAGGGACATCGTGGCCCCCGGCAACAGGGCAACCGAAGAAACACGGGTGGGTTTTAGTCAGTAAGAGTCTGACCGCCCTCCCGCTCCATCTAGAGCGGGAGAAGTTATTTGATAACTTCCCAACCAAAAAAAAAAAAAAAGGTATACCTATTGGTTTATTTAAGCAGGAAACACAACTGGTTTTAAAAGACAGTCGTCAATCTGACTAGCCTTTTCCCAACTATGTTGGGGTCAGCTTCCAGTTTAACCGGATGCAGCTGAATACCGTATTTTACATGGAGCGACTGCCTACCTGACCTCCACAACCGATACTGGGTAATACGATAATACGATACTCCTTGGTAAGACATGTTGTCAGATTTTTGGGCTTCTGACGACCCGTAACGACTGTCAAAGATCCACGAATGACAGCCGGGACCAACGGCTTAACGTGCTTTCCGAGGTACGGAGGAGTCTCGGTATGTTAAGATGGTCACCCATCCGCAGACCAACCTCGGCAAGCGTAGCTTAACTTGATGGATCGAACCATGCGGCTGTTATTACTTAGCCACGAGCTCCTCGAACTGGTTTTAAAAGACGGTGTGCTCCTAATATTTCAAGCACTAATATGTTTGGCGGGCAGCCATATGGGAGCAAATTAAAAGGTGCTCTCTTTGAGAAGAAATAAATGCAGAGTGGATTTTTGAGATGGGGCAGTAAGGACAACTACCTTAACCATTATATTAAAGCACAAAAAAAAAAAAATTAACACATAAACCTACAAGGGAAACGTCAGAAGCTAGGTGCACGGTTCCAATTGGTCGCTTCCTACGGAGAAGAGCCGGCAAGAAACTCCACGGTTACTCTTTTCAAAATAAGTGGTTTCTACAATGTTTTAAAATTACAGTGTTAATAGGTATGAGAGGACAGTGTAGGCCTATCAACAAGTACCAGGTACTTAGTAAAATAGAAAATGGTCCACAAGTCTACAGCCTACAACGTTCTCACATTCACAAAATCTAATATAAAAGAATCTATATAAAAGATAAACAAAATAATAAAAATAAGGACCTATTTAAACCAAAGGACATGATTTCCACTACAGCTGTAACAAATTAAAAAAAAAAACTTTTTAGGAAAAAAAAAACAACCGACCTCCAAAAAAAACACTACAAAGTGAAAAATAACTTTAATTTCGGAAGTCGGTGTCTTGGGTTTTGTGTTTTCGTTTTTTGCCACCGACTTCCGAAATTAAAGTTATTTTTCACTTTTTAGTTGTGGTACCTACCCCACACACATTCGAATACCACTACCTGCTACCAGTGTCAAGAACTTATCATATCATCTACAACGCTAACTCAAAAACTACCCAAGCAAAGTTAATAAAATTTATATGGGACCAATTTGGGAGCCTTACCCTTTCAACAAAAAAATAATTTTCAAAATCGGTCCACAAATGACGGAGAAATCGGTGGACATACATAAAAAAAAAAAAAACAAACATACGCGTCGAACATATAACCTCCTCCTATTTGGAAGTCGGTTAAAAATGTGGTAAATATTCAATATTTACATTCTTCTAAGTGTGAAAATAATATATAATTGTTGTTTTTAAGTAGGCGGATTACCTACAGACTAGAATTATTTGCTTCTATTTCTAAAGTACCATTTGCTGCTTTAATAATAATTCTTCAGAGTTCTTGTATTATTGACATTATTTCGTTTGAAAAATGAAATCTTACGAGGAAAATGGCAATCACCCCTCTATCTGAAAGTGTACATGGAAATCTGCAAAAGTGAGTTTCAAAATCAATTTATTGCAGAAGCTCCACGGTAAACATCCACATTTTATTATTATTATGTAAAAAATAATCGAATCTTGAGAAAGTAATGGAAAGAAGACAAGCTTTTCGTACAAAAATAAGGTATTCTCATTGAAGTATAGTCAACCTCGTAAATGCTTTATCACTTTTGACAACAATTCTCACTAAACTGAAACTTCACTAAGGTTGAAACTATCTGACACATGTCAAAGTGAAATAATTTATTTCAATTAGGCACATAAAAGACACTTTTGAACGTCAAAATTTACAAATATCGACACTGGAAATTTCAAATGTCGTAAAGGACATTACGACAGTTGAAATTTCCAGTATCGATATGTGAAGACGATGCACCTGGAATAAGATTAATATACCACACTAAGTAAAAAAAAAAAAAAAATGAAGCAATGATAGAAAAAATAATTTTGTGATAGATACATGGTGTTCACATATTTACTACAAGCATTGTAAAAGTAAGCACCTATACGATATTCCTAAAATTTTTACAAGTAATACTAATAAGTCAGGTGTGAGTTCAAGTTACATTCTGTGATTCAGACTGTTAAATCAATGTTATAATAATTAATTTTACAGTTAAATTAGCAACCAGTTTGATTTTGTCTAGACTCTAAATTGTCCTATGGAGCTAGACCAGCATGTTTCCAAGTATTTTTATCTTGGATATAATCCTCTAATTTGTAATATGCTTGTTTACATGACAAATACACCTTGTCGCTTAATGACGTGCAAGTGACCTGTAGAATATGACGGGATGAGCTGGATAAAACGTACGACCAGTGGTCCACATTAGCACTGGATTGCAAACACTGGAAGTCATGGGCAGAGGCCTTTGGCATGATACAGGCTAAAAGTAACAGTGACATTCAACCGTAGGGTGATAAAACAATTACGAGGTCGGCTATACATACATAGATCATACTTTTACAAATCTCAGTAGGTAATAAGAACTTAGGTACCTACTTGTCACAGACTGGGGTAATAATATTTTACTTTTATTACACCTTTTATGGGTGAAATAACAAATATGCTCTCTTTCTAACTCGTATGATAATTTATATTTTTATCTCTGTCGTTGGTAGAAAAGGTGATTTCTGGGAATAGTGTCACCATATTTTTGTGAAATTGTAAGACATGTTTTCAGGAGTTATTGGGCTATTTAATTTGCTGTTTTCAATTTTTTTTTTGTTTCTTTTCGTTTTCTAAAGAGCTGTATTTAGCTTTAACATAACATCACGCCTTGTTTCCCCGAAGGGTTGGGCAGAGGTGTACCTGCAGTAGGTACACCCACATTTCGCCAGTTATGTTTAAGTCCCATGTAATGGGGGCGACACTTTTAATGGGTAGGTATTTTATGTGAGTAGATTTGATTTTTGTTAAAATAAAATATAACATCACGCCTGTAATCCCCAAAGGGATAAGCAGAGGTTTACTTTAGTACACCCACATTTCACCAGTTATGTTTAAGTCCCATGTTGTAATAGGTAGCAAGCCTATTGCCATCAAACGGGCACAAATCCAGACTCCAACCTGCTTTTGAGAAATTACTGATGGACAAGCCCAATAACACTTTGCACGACCTGGGAATAGAAACCAGGACCTTATGCAGTAGCGCTTGCAACCACTAGATCAACGAGGTAGTTAAATGTATTCATCATTCGCTTTAAAGGTATTTACCTACTATGTATGATCGAACAAAAAAGTCGAGTTTTTAGACCACTAACATGCATTATAAAATGCTCCCTACAACACAGACACCACGCACGGGACACAGCACTGTCTACAGGGAAATATACCTCCATAAACGAAATTTAGTTAGCAGTAGATAATCTTGACATTTTAAACTTAGTCTTTTTTGTGTTTTTTCAAAAACCAATTATGTTTTTTTTTTATTGGATGCTGTAGAATGGTAGTAGACCATGGTCTGAATAACGTTTGTTCTAGCAAAACTGTGATTCAAATTTCACGGTGTATAAGTTAATAAGTTACTAGCTTCTGCTCGCGACTTCATCCGCGTGAAATTATCGCCCGCCAGCTATAAGCCGACGCGGACGTACGTGCGGACGTAATAAAATCGCGGCGGGATTTTATCGAAAACTGGATTTTCAACTCTCGGTGTTAGGTAAGCCGAGCGTTGAGAATCCAACGCGCTGGGACGCACTCTCGTCCCAGCGCATTGAAAAAACACACTGTTGACTTTCAACTCTCGGCGCTAAGCAGAGCGTTGAAAATCAAGGGCACGAAAAAAAATCGCCGCGATTTTATTACGTCCGTGCGAACGTGGGCTGACTTGGTTTTCGCAAAGCGTTCTTTTTGACTATTTTTCTTTTTGATTGGATTTTAAGTGTCGTAGCGTGATAATAAATAGCCTATAGCTTTTCTCAAGAATTAGGCTATCTAATGCAAAAAGACTTGTTTCAAATCCGACTGTGGTAGTTCCAGAGATTAGCGCCTTCAAACAAACAAACTCTTCAGCTTTATTAATTATTATAGTTTTTAAATAGATCGCTGTCCACGGCGAATAAAATGTTAATTATTACTATAGTTTTAACTTTATTGCATATTCGATATTTAGAGGTCCGATTACACTCTGTCAATTTTTTTCATTAATTTCCTACGGTTATTTCAGAAGATTTTAAGGTGTATTGTAATGAAAGTAAAAAATTGATTTTCTTTTGGTATTTGAACAATTCCGCTATGTATATTATATTCACAAAAAACTGTTTTTATTTTTCCTGTAAAATTTGGTTTTTACGATTAGAAAGAAAGAAAAGAAAGAAAAAGTATTTATTGAGACTCGCACAGGGAATCAAAAATTAAACTAAACACCTTCACCTTAAAACATTAATAGAAAATAAAATAATAAAAAAAAACAAGGTAAAATTAAAACAAAAGCAGAAAGTCCTGTACGACGCCAAAAGGCTCCTATCTCAGCATATGCTGCGACATTTAAAAAATAAATGTCGCAGCGCTGGTATTCTGATAGGGCCCACAGTGATGTCACGGATAGATAGATACAGAAATAAACATTAAATAAAATAAAATAAAAATAGATAAGTGAAATACTTTTAAAAATAAAATATAAGTAGTCGACGATTTTATTCGCCGGGGACAGCGAGATATCCACTAAAAATAATAATAATAATTTATTTATTTATACAGACAAAGTCCATAATTGTTGGTCACAATAAATATCTTACAAACTATGTAAGTACGGACATATTACAAAAAGGTAGGTGCAATTATGTTGCCAAACATTGTATTACCTTGTTTTTTAAAACACTGAAACTCTGAGACTTCTTAAAGTTAGATACACAATCAAAACTTAAATATCTCCTACATTCCGAGATATAATATCTTTTCTCGTTCCTTAGGAAATAAGCTGTCAAGTCCATTTATATTTTATTATGAAACAATTTGTAAGTTAATTCTCATTTACTGGCAGCGCTTCGCATTACAAATGTTATTAGGTAGAATAATTTTAGGTTTATTATAAGTGTAAATAGAAATAAGCTGGTGGTTTTTAGGGTTCCGTAGTAAACAAGGAACCCTTATAGTTTCGTCATGTCCATCTGTCTGTCTGTCTGTCCGCGGTCTAGCTCCGAGACCCTTAGTACTAGAAAGCTGTAATTTGGCATAAGTATACATATTAATTACGCCGACCAAGTGGTAAAACAAAATTATGAAAAACATTTTTTTTTTGGGTACCTCTCATACACGTATAGTGGTGATGTTCTTTTTTTTTTAACCCATGGTGTGGGTTATCATTGGAAAGGTCCTTTAAAAACATTGGGAGTTTGTGAAAACCATTTTTGGATACAGGGATCCGTTTGCGAAATATTAAGCTTTAAAGTGCTAATTTTTGTTAGAGTCAAGTGTCCCCCCCCCCCCTGCCGGCTAAATGGTTCTTTTTGCATGTGTGAAAAAAATCACAGCAGTAGTTTATATAACGAAATTAAAAGGAAAACTATCAGCTAAGTAGGCTCTACAAATTAACCAGTAATAATCGACCAACTTAACTTTACAGTTGTAAAAACATGTTTTCCCATACATTCCGTATGGGAGAACATGTTTTTCAACTACAAAGTTAAGTTTGTTTTGGGATAAATTCATTCCAACTACACGCTACACGCACTTGGCTAGTTTTTTTCTTTTTGGCCTCGCACAGGTCTTCTTTTTGTTTAGGTACACTATTTTTGGAACGAAGTTCTCTATCGCGGCTTGTAAACTTTCAGAAATCGTCACGCTAAAAGTGTTAATGCTGAGAGAGAGAGATAGAACGCCAGCAGAAAAAACAAAACAAAAAACAAATGAAAAGAGTGAAGTGATTACAGTGTCGTGGGATAAAATAGAAGTACATATCGGCCCGAATACACTGCGTGCCAGAGAGAGAAAGAAAATCCAAGATGGCGGCTCTGAAAATTTTAAAATTTTTCATCATGGGTATCGTCTTATGGTTTTCAAGGGTGTTAAAGCTGATAGTGGAGTCGAAATATAAATCCAAGATGGCGGCTGCAAAAATTTAGTTTTTGTTTTAAATCATACGTGAGAAAGAACTTCGTTCCTGACCGGGGTCCCCAAACCACACACGTTGTTCTTTTCTGAAATTGATATTGTTTTATAATTGACTTAGTTTTAATGTTCCAGTGCGTGTCCCAAATATAAAAATCTTTCTTCTTTCTTAAATATGAATTGAAAGTTAAAGATACTTACCCCGAGTACTAACCAATCGCGTCGTGCGAATACGAGATCGTCGGGTTCATAATTCGCTCATTCGGTGCAACAATGGCGTAATTACACTTTTGGAAACTTTACTGGAGATGCAATCAAAGTTTCCAACTTATTACGATCATCGTGTTGGAATGGGCAACTAGCTTCGTATTTCTGACTGACCGATTCTTTGACAGTTCAAAAGTGCCTATAAAGGGTTCAATTGAAATAAATGCTTTGAGTTTGAGCTCACTCATTTGATCGGAAAATCGGAAGGCATCCTCTGTTCGCGCGATGATGGCTTTGGTTAGGACGCGGCCTTAGAATTTTATTTTTTAAGGGGATTTTTGACGATCATTGGAGCAGATTCATTAATAAATCATGGCAAGCGAGTATAGGGCAAATCCAGAAAGGAATGGCGGTACAGCTGGTTAATAACAATGATTTTATCTATATTAAACTTGTCAATATCAATTTATAATAATGATTGATTGTTGTTATTTTCGACAATCAATCACAACATTTAACAAGAAGTTTGTCAGCAGATTTACTGATTAGATACTTGATCAGTACCCTAATTACGTTACTTATTTTCGTAAACAATTATGACAAATTTGTTTGATTTTGACAGTTCAACAAAATTCATTGCGTTATTTACGTTGTTGAGCAGATTTTTTTTCCAACTAATGAAGCAATGGATTAGCAATCTGTTTCAAATCGAAGCAGGTTGTGATTGATCGTGTATTATGTAATTAGACTAATCTTTCTCATCAGGCATCGGTGTTGAGTTATTTCATAATTATGAAAATTCTCAGTGATAGACTCCGGTCTGTTACTAGGTTTGCCCCTAATTACATAGGATTCAAGATAACAGAAATAAAATTTTGAGATAAGAGCAATGGTGGCCCAGTGGTAACGGCTCCCCAGGCCCGGGTCGACGGCGCGTTGTGTTCCACGCGCGCCTCAAAGAGATGTCAGCAGAATTGACGGGGTCCGCTAGGGCCAATGCCTGCCGGGGCTGCGAATACGGGACGAAAGGGAAATCGTGGCCCCCCGGCAACATGGCAACCGAAGGAACACGGGTAGGTTTTAGTCAGTAAGAGTCTGACACGCCCTCCCGCTCCACCCAGAGCGGGAGAAGTTATTTGATAATTTCCCACCCAAAAAAAAAAGGCAGGTGCTTTACTTTGTGTAAGTAATTTCATCACCACTGCTCTCAAAACGGTGCAGGAAAACATCGTGAGGAAACCTGAATGTCCAAAACTAAAAATTCGAAGATATGTGACATCTACCAACCGCGTGGTAGATACAGTCCACTCCCTCTTGAAGAGAGGAGGCCTGTGTCCCAGCAGTGGGAACATTATAGGCTGATTATGCTTATGAAACGTTTCAGGAAAACTGTGGTTTTAGGAATAATTGACCTTGTAATTAAAACTGCACCAAGTAACAGTTAGTATAAGTAAGTACACTTGTGACAGATAGTTTCAAATGAATTGTCACATATATAAAATAGACGTTGTCGTTTTATGACATAAATGATTGAATTTAATGTTTTGTGTTGCTCAATGTATAGTTAAATTACTGTCACGGGGGCACTGATGGACGATCGTGAAAAACTCAAAGTCAAAGTCAAATAATTTATTTCAAATAGGCCCATGTATGGCACTTTTGAACGTCAAAATTTACAAAATAATAGAATTGATTCTAGTCGCCCCTTCCAAAAGGTAGTTTTCGTATGGAGAAGAATGGCAAGAAACTGCACCGTTACTCTTTTAAAATGTTTTATATATAATAGTTTGTAGAGGTACAGACGCCAGCACATCAAGCTACCCGAAACTGTCAAATTTTCCCAATCAACTTTGAACCTTAAATCTCAATGATAAAGTTGAAAATCTATTAAATAAATTTGACAGATTGTGGTAGTTTGATGTGCTGGCGTCTATACATTAGTTAAATAATTTTATTAATGTGGGTCGAAGCAAAGCCGAGGGACACATATACGTGAGCCCATCAAATCCTAATTGCGGCCAAGGCTTGTATAGTAATTTTCTCAAATAATGTGCGGGAATTCAAACTGAGTATATAAATTAATGAGGTTATAAATTCTAGACTCAATGACGGACAGCGATAATTTTTCACTCGCCAATATGTTCATTTGTTTCTTCTTTACTCGAAACAGCTCTATTTGCAAACTAATCTATATATATAAAAATCAATTGCTGTTCGTTAGTCTCACTAAAACTCGAGAACGGTTGGGCCGATTTTGCTGATTTTGGTTTTGAAATGTTTGTCGTAGTCCAGGGCAGGTTTAAACGGTGAGAAAATATAGAAAAACTCACGAAAAAAAAATATGAAGAAAATTCACGTTCTCATACATTTTGTGTGGATCGGCTTTTTTGATATCTCGGTAGGTAGGTCGGGTAGGTTGGGTAGGTTGAGTAGGTTGGGTAGGTTGGGTAGGTAGGGTAGGTAGGGTAGGTAGGGTAGGTAGGGTAGGTAGGGTAGGTAGGGTAGGTAGGGTAGGTAGGGTAGGTAGGGTAGGTAGGGTAGGTAGGGTAGGTAGGGTAGGTAGGGTAGGTAGGGTAGGTAGGGTAGGTAGGGTAGGTAGGGTAGGTAGGGTAGGTAGGGTAGGTAGGGTAGGTAGGGTAGGTAGGGTAGGTAGGGTAGGTAGGGTAGGTAGGGTAGGTAGGGTAGGTAGGGTAGGTAGGGTAGGTAGGGTAGGTAGGGTAGGTAGGGTAGGTAGGGTAGGTAGGGTAGGTAGGGTAGGGTAGAAATTTTAAAATCCTAAACATGCACATTCATTGACTTTTCGGTGGAACGAAGTTTGCTGGGTCAACTAGTTCGAAAATAAAATCTTTGATAAGTTACCTCCTTGGTTGCCATGTGTTAAGTAAAAAGTTCGTTACATTTTTAAATAACACGACAGTTATGAGTTTTCGTAGTAACTTATTTGACCGCTAAACACGAAAGCTATGGATTTTCATACAAACATTGCCGGCTGGGTGCTCGCATGTATTCGGCCAGTACCGCAATTTTGATTTATTTCGAAGAAAGTTGTCAAAATAATGTTCGAATTTCCAAGCATGTTTGAGAAAAAATATTTTGCATATTATAGTATAGAATCAAGTTTTCTAACTGAACAGACAGCTGTGCTGCTGGGGAGTTTGTTGCGCCACATCTTCCCAGCTAAAGCACTAGGAAGTGGTGAAGGTCGGGCGTTTTGGGTTTTTGAAGTTCTTATGTAATTTTTGAAGTTCGAAAAATGCTGGTTCTCAGCCTCATTTGAATAAATTACTTTTTATGTTTTGACGTGCAAGTGACGTTCAACCTTATGGTGGTAAAGCATTACGAGGTGGTAAATGAAGAGGTGGAATAGGTAATTACTGAAAACCAGCGCTGTCGACATTGGGTTCGTCCGAATTCACAGTTTTTCGCTGAGCAATGACCTATTCTTGCACAGATGCGACGCACAGCTTAATTTTTCTGGTTATTTGTTACAAAAGTAGTCAACTCTGCAATCAGCATTTTGTTTTTGTTGTCATTTACCAATATTGCAACAGTAATTACGCAAAATTGTCTTTGGTCCGTGGCCTTAACCTATAGACATATCAAGTAACTTAACCTCAACCAATCAACCAGTGATAAGTTTAAGCTATGAACGACAATGTTAAACTTTTTTTTGGATTGAATACGAGGCTTTTGGTTACTTTTGTATTGTGTGTATTTTATGTCTAGTTTTTTAAATGTGCGTTTTGTTTGTGCAGAATAAACAAGTTTTCTTTCTTTTTTTTTCTCTTCTTTCTAGGTGGATTTATTATGGACCTCTGTCTGTCCCTTCGCTGGATACAGGCAAGATGTTTTTATAATATATTTCCTGAAAATCCGACAAAACAATATCTGTTCTCCCTAGCCAAAGGAAAGACAATTTACGATGGTTCAATGTGCGGATTAACCTGAAAATAAACCGTGAGTTACGACATCCAACCTGTTACTTTATGTTACTGCAAAAAATAATAACTTTCACCCCCCGATGTACTTATGGCGGCTATAAAGCTTCGTAAATAAAGACTTTCGGGACTCAGATTTTGTGATCGTAAATTCGAAAATGTATCTGGTAGTGGATTGAACGGAAATTCGATTCATTGTTACTGATTCTGCTTATGGATTTCAATGTCGATATATAAAAGTTTCTAAACGGTGAAGGAAAACATCGTGAGGAAAACGACATGTTCTTGAACCGAAAATTCGAAGACATGTGATATCCACCAACCAGCACTGGGCCCGGGTGGTGGATTACGGCCTCATCTCTGTGAGAGGGAGTGCCCTCTCACAGAGATGAGGCCTGTGTCCCAGCAGTGGGAACATTATGTGCTAATAAAATTACAGGCTGACATTTAATTCATTGGCAATATTTTCACCACGTGTTTATACCTACATGTCTTTCTTCAAAATTATTCAGTTTTAAAATTATAATTTTTCGATAATGTTGGCCTAAATGAAGAAGTATTATGGTTAGAATACGTGGTTAAAATATTGCCACTGAATTTAATTTCAGCCTGTATAATGTAAATGTTGGAGTAATCAGCACTTTAAAATTAGCGTGGAGACAAGTTGTAATCGCTTTCAAAGCGTTTCGTAACTAAAAAACGATTTTCAACATGATTGACGCAAACTTTTTGGTAGCTTATGTCAAACCAATACATTTATGACTTTCTGTCATCCTTATCATTGATAGTATGTCACTTTGTCCTCTACTAGTCCTTCTGTTCTCTTGTCTTACAACTCAACTAAAGAAATAGTTTAAGAGGCGTACTATCATTGATTTGCGTTGGTATAGCCTACGCCTAAGCATGTATGGGACGACGGTTACTTTTTCGTAATTTCGAAAATGTACCTCTTTTTGTGTCGGGCTTTGTTTTTGCAAAAGTTATTTGCTATTGTGTAGAATATGTAAAGCTAAGTATTCAAAACCTCTTCACAAAATAATTACTTAAATTATGTACTGGTAATCCGTAAGAGCAGTGGTAACGGCCCCGATTTACGAGTTGTAGGTCGTGGGTTCGAACCCAGGCAGACGCTTTACTTTGAGTATTTAATTTCATCACCACTGCTCTCAAAACGGTAAAGGAAAACATCGTGCGGAAACCGGCATGTCCTAGAACCAAAAAATTCGAAAACATGTGACATCTACCAACCCGCACTGGGCCCGCGTGGTAGATTACGGCCCACTCCCTCTCACCTGGAGAAGGCATGTGTCCCAGCAGTGGGAACATCATAAGCTGATTATGAATCCGTAATCCTACAAAAAACTATTAAAATAATTGCCATACTCTTGATAACCATAAAATCTAACCCATTTACAGACCGTTCACTATAACTTGTCTCTTGCCATCATGTTGGCACCATTGCTTGTCAAGCTTAGTTTCAATACTAATCCAGTTCAAAATGGTGACTGACAGAACATCTACCAATCGCGTCACGGGACAAGTTCTAATAAACGCAATGTAGTTTTCATCCACTCAAAATAACTGTCACACTTTCTTATAGGAGACATTTGTCCTAAATAATCTTAAGGTGTGTCTAAACATTGATCGGCAAGAGCGCGGCAGCAACACGCGGCGTTTGCACGACACATTTCTGCCGCGCTCTAGCTAGGACCAAACCGACGAATGTTTGCCCGGCAGTACTGCGCGGCAAACCTGAGACACGCCGCTTGCTTCAGTTGGCAATATCAATCTGCCTAGCCTTTAATACGTCCAGATACAATTAGTGACGAATGTTTCTTAAAAATGTTTGTGCGCGGCAGGTAGACAGAAGCGTTCGCGCGCGGCAGTCGTCCAAACACAGCGCGGCAGGCCGCGCGCGGCAGCCGCGTACGATTGCCGCTCTGTGTTTGACCACACCTTTACACCGTAATATAAATTACAGGGTTGAGTCAATATCACTTTCCCATAATAAGTTCTTTTCTATCATGAATTTAATTACTTAGGCACTTATAGGTTTTCATTGAGAGAAAATATTTTTAAGCTGTCCTTTGAATGGATGCTCAGTTTGATTAATTCTTTCAGAGGAAAATACGAAATGATGCTTCTAAAATTGACTGTAGCTTCAGCTTTACCAGAGGCTCGTTGGTAAATGATAACAGCCACACGGATCGATCGAAGGTTAAGATACGCTTACCGTGGTCAGTTCGTGGATGGGTGACCATCTATATCTATTACATATCGAGACCATTTCGTGCCTCGGAAAGTATGTTAAACCGTCGTTCCCGGCTGTCAATCGTAGATCTTTGACAGTCGTTACGGGTCCCAAAGCCCAAAAGTCTGACAACCATTCTTAACAAGGGGTATGGTGTTACCCGGTTACTGACTTGTGGAGGTCAGATAGGCAGTCGCTTCATTTAAATAGGTAGGTATGTATTCAGCTGCATCGTTAAACTAGAAGTTTCATAGTTGTGAAAATGCTGGGAAAATTGATTAAAATATATGTGACTGGCTAACTTGTAAACTATGATTATATCGCAACCCTAAAACACGAAGATTTTGTGTTGGAATTTTGTACAATTCACATTTTTTTACAACCACAAAAAATATCTACCTATCACATGAATTCGCGCATTAATACCAACAGAATATCTCACACATTTTTTGGTAAAGCTTAACTAAAATCCGCAGTAACCAAACGCGTCGGAACATAACTCCGAGGTATGTATTACAATACGTGTTGGTTAAAATGTATTCAAAATATGGAATATATGGATGTGGGAAAAAGAGGGAGGCTGAAGCCCTGCAGTAAAAATAATAAAGCTAGTAAAAAAATGTTAGTGTGCGTCCACACTGCGAGCCTAGCGCGGTTGCGACGACGGGCGCGAAGTATCAAACATATGAAACACGCCTTTGCGTCCATAGTGTAGTGACTAAGACGGAAGCCTAGCGCGACGGGACTGAGCGAGACAACGCGCGTAATTTTGAAACGTTCCTGTCCGCGCGTTCTGGCCGCACTACGGGCCTAGTCAGCAAGCGATCTAAGGCGCGGGTGGCGGATGTAACAAACCAGTTCGGTCTTGCCGCTCGGCGTATGCGTGTCTGTAAATTTATTTTAGGTGATATTTTACTTAGGATGTAGTCAAATGTTGATACGGGCATTCGAGTGTACTCAAAGAATTTTGAAGGGTATAATCTCAGTTCTTTATATAAATAAAAAAATTCACCATTTATTTATCTGTTTTTATTTATTTCGTGCACACCATCTCTAGTGTTCAACACCTCCCATCTCAGGATCGGACTGTCTATTAAAAATAGCAAATCCTCGTCCATAGTTTGCAACACCTGATATACGTCGAACCGCTACAAGAGCTCGCGCGTCACTGTGGCCACCGCACGCCTCCGCTCGCCGCGCCCGCCTAGGCTCCAGTCACCGCGCATTCAGTGTGGACGCACACTTAGGATTAGCTGTGTCCCGATGCTGAAGTCTGGAATGGTAATAGACAAGGTGTTTTGTTTCAATAAAATCATGTTTAATATCTACTTGGTTATATTTACAGTTATCATCACAAAAATAACGAAAACATATTTTTTTGTGCACATAAAAAAATAAATCATTTCTAGTTTTCTGCTTATTTACACACACGTATTTAAATAATTTAAAAATAACAGACTTTAAATAATAATATATTAAAGTATTTAAATAGTATATAGACAATGGTTTTAGGAGACTGTCCTTAACTTTTTGAAACATTTTAATCTATCATTCTAATTTTGAAAAAATTGTAGTCAGCAAGAACATGGGCAATTTTCACAAAAAGTTTTTTGATGCCAGTCGAAACTATATCGGGCCAACTAAGGTTTGAGTATGAGAAAAGTCAGAAATTGCAAAAAACTTTCTATACGTGTCGTAGGAAATGAGCCTGAGAGAAGATAGAACAACACAAAATATTATCTGCAACGATCAAAATCCGTAGTGCGCGCTTAGCCTAAGTTTTTGATATCTATTTCAACTTGATGCCTATACGCGTTCCTAAGAAAAAGGGTCTTTCTGTCAGTATATTTTGGAATTTTAACCATCATCATTACAAAAAGATGAATGCAATGTTTAGCTATCAACATCTTGTTGACATGTGGCCGATGGTTTGTGTACGCACACAAACCATCGGCCACAACCACTGGTAGTTGACGCGACCTGCTGCGGTGGCGAGCACTGCTGTAGCGGGTGGCCGCCACCCGCCACACGTGTGTGACGAATCCTTACAAAACGTATGAAAAAGCACGTGAACTGCTTGTAGCTAGGCCACCGATGGCTATGGACGGTGGCTCGTTTGCGCCTAGCTTTAGAATAATAGAAGAACCCGCCCTAGATACTCCAAGAAACAGAAGTAACATTATTTCATCACACACACAGATAGCTTGTGTGTTATAAAGAGCACTTTTATTTTAGAAAAACAATTAGGATCCACACGGGCGAAGCCGCGGGCAGTAGCTAGTTCTAAAATAAAAGGTTTCAAGTCATCTATTTTAATAAAATCAAAGCTTTTATGTTATCTATTATAATAAAATCAAAGCTTCTATGTTATCTATTATTAAAAAATCAAACCGAAACCCGAGTAAAATAACGTCCAGACGTACAATCGAATGTCGCAGTCTAACTTAAAACGTGGCCATGCAAAATACCGTGAAGGGACTTTCGTGAAGATTACCATAGAACGTGCTTTGACTCAAGATTAGGGCTGACCGGAATGTCTTAAACTATTGCTGATAAACTTTTTTTTGATAGAGTAGAGAAAAATGGTTTAGGATTGAGTGAGAAGCGGAATACTAAGGAATCAAAGCGCACGGTAAATTTGATCCTACCGTTATAAGTCGATGGAATTGTTTGTTTGTGTAAATGTTCAGAAAAGACAAAGATTCATGAAACAATGTCAGATTAATTTCCTACGTAATAAATACTGTTTGATATTATAAACGAATAAACTCAGTGATAATAAATACACTATCTTTCTATTAAACCCATAATGTTCCACAACTGGGCATTCCCTTTTCCACTGCTTTATGATAAAATACTGCTTTGGAAAATATTTTTAAATATCTATAAATTAGTTAATTGATTCAGGCGTGACCTTGCGGAAATCCATTATAAATTATAATAGACGTTGATGTATTTAGTAACCAGTTCCGCTTAACTATTCCCAAAGAGCCAGAAAAAACCCTGTAAGAAATCGACACGTGTTTCACCTCTCAACGAGGCATCCTCAGGATGACGATTGGCTTGTTGTTCTCTGCCTCCAACGCTCGGTGTGGCAACACGCCGTGTTCGGGTTCGCGACAAGTCAATCGTCATCCTGAGGATACCTCGTTGAAAGGTGAAAAACGTGTCGATTTCTAAATATATCAACATCTATTTTATTTTATCAATTTATTAGTTTATTTTTAAGTTTTTCGTGTTTGTCTGTTTGTCCGCATAATTCTTATATTACACAATATTTATAAATATTTCCACGCTTTTTACCTCTAAAATACTGCCAATATTTTTAACAAATAAATAGAAAACTGGCACTATGACCAACCCTACCTACTGGACAAGCTTTGCCGGCCCAAAATCTGTTCACGCTGTATAGCGTCGAAATGAACGATAGTCGCGATTTTTACGTCGTTTTTGTTACTTCGTCTGAAGAATAACATATGAGAGCTTTTAACAAGAGCTAGATTTTAGTGTTTTATTTGTGACCTGAATTTGAAATACTTTTATGGATCAGACAGGATTGATGGTGACCCAAAACTGCCAAGACAGGTTATCCTGGTGAGCAAAATAAAGATTTAGAAAACTGCGTCAAAATAGAAAACAGGCAAGCTTGTATTTTATGCTAAGTAAAGCAAAATTCTTTCTAAAACTATTCGTAGCGTGACAGCTACGCCGTAGCGCGGTGCGTAGCACGAACCGCTTTTATGATCTACATGTTGTGTTGATTATTAAAGATATAAAAATTGTTGGCGTATTTTTGTACGTTTTTTAATTGTGTTGGGGAATTTTAGGTGACTTTTCAAGGAAACTCCAAAAATGCTGATATTTAGTCAAACATGTATTGCGTCGATGACGAACAAAAAATGGAAGGGGAGATGACACGAAAGTACAGATATTCCTTAATCTAATTACAAGCTAATTGGCACGCAACGTTGTTTTGCTCATTCTAAACGAGCAGGCGTAGGCTCGAACATGCCCCCGGACGTTGAAAGCAGCAGAGGCGCTTTCAACCAGACGCAGAATCAACGGGCAGTGGGCAAATCCTGTTAAAGGCTCTTCTGACGACTCCAGCAGATGTTTTGACGTCTGCCACACGAACAATTCCATCCGATCCTGGATGGACAGCGACGACTCTTCCTAATCTCCATTTAAGAGGAGGAAGGTGGTCCTCCTTTATGATGACCAGGGAACCCAGCTTTAGCGTGTCCTTGCAGGTATGCCACTTGGTCCTTTGCTGCAGCTCGGACACAAACTCCTTACTCCAACGAGCCCAAAAATGCTGACGTAGCTGCTCGATCCGTTGGAAACGAGACAATGAAGCAGTGGAGTGGTTCTGTAGATCATGCTGCGGAAGTGACGTCAGCGGCCGGCCAACAAGAAAATGACCCGGAGTCAATGGGGTGCAGTCAGCTGGATCGGATGACAGCGGCGTCAGCGGACGTGAATTCAGTATCGCCTCAATCTGAACTAATGTGGTGTTAAGCTCTTCAAAGGTTAAGTTACAATTTCCCAACACTCGCCTGAGATGATATTTTGTTGACTTAACACCCGCTTCCCAGAGTCCGCCAAAATGAGGAGTATACGCCGGTATAAAATGGAATTTAATTCCGTCGTTAGCCAATTGCTCGCCCATGGAATTGCAGTTAGATTTAAGGAACTTCGAAAGTTCGTTGCAGGCACCGACGAAAGAGGTACCGTTGTCGGAGTAGATGTCACTGGGTTTTCCCCGTCGCGAGATGAATCTAAATAAAGCTAGTAAATACTTATTGCTGGTTAAGTCACTCACCAGCTCCAAGTGAATAGCCTTAGTGGTGAAACACACAAAGATGGCTATGTACACTTTTACTAGCCTGCATCCCCGACCTTGCCTACTAGCAGCCATGATGGGACCTGCATAATCCACACCAGTGCTTTCAAAAGGATAACCGCCTGGAAGGAGACGCTGCTGTGGTAAATTACCCATCAAAGGAGTAACTGTTCTACCCGACATGCGACAACAACGCACGCAATTACGATAACAACTCTTAGCTAGGCTTCGTCCGCCTATGGGCCAGTATGAATCCCTAATCGAAGCCAGCAATAACTGAGGGCCTGCATGCATCAGCTTTATATGTTCAAATTCGAATAGTAACTTTGTAAATTTGTGAGTGGACTGTAAAAGAATAGGGTGCTTTTTATCAAAGGCAAAAGTTGAATTTGCTAAGCGTCCTCCGACACGCATGATCTTATTATTATCTAAGAATACGTTAAATTTTATAAGGGCGCTTTTATAAGACAACTTCTGATTATTAATGAGTAATTGATACTCAGGAAAAGACTCAATTTGGCTTTTAATTATAATAATATTTAATGCATACTGCAACTCGACTTGTGATAGAAATTTACCAATAGAAGGAATTTTCTTACATAATTTTATAAATTTTAAAACTGTTGCTACACTACGGATCAACCTTAAATAACTAGAAAAACGATTAAAATCGATAAATGTATGGCATTGGCTATTATTACTAACACTGGCGGTCAATAAAACATGAAGTCGAGTTTCAGGCAGCTTGTCTGACTCTAATGATTTATGTTGAGACGGCCAATGAGACTGCACTTGCTTCAAAAAACTGGGACCACTCCACCACAAGTCCAAAGATTGCAGAATACTAATATCCACGCCACGAGATATTAGGTCTGCAGGGTTCTTGGCGGTTGGGACGTGTCGCCAAGTACAGTGTCCTGCCTTATCTAAAACTTCAGCAACGCGATTGCGCACAAATGGCTGAAGCTTAGAAGGTAACATCTGCAACCATCCCAACACGACGGTGGAGTCAGTCCAACAGTAAACATGACTAAACTTTAGTCGCAGTGAACTCATAACCTTCTCGCATAAACGAGCTCCGACTACGGCGCCACACAATTCCAGTCTTGGAATAGTGGTCGGCTTAATGGGTGCCACTCGACTTTTAGCGGCTAACAGACGAACCATGTATTCACCCTGATCATTGGCACTACGTACATAGACGCACGCACCATACGCACGCTCAGATGCGTCTGTGAATACATGTAGTTCCAGTGTAGTAAATGCGTTACATATAACGAGTCGTGGAACACGATAATTATTGATAAGCGGCAATGCTTTAATAATAGCATTCCAACTAGCATTAAGTGCCGGCGTTAATGGCTCATCCCAGGAGAGCTTGTCTAACCACATTCGCTGTAAAAACATTTTCATTGTGACTACGCAAGGGGATAAAAGTCCTAGGGGGTCAAAAATACGTGCTATGACAGAAAGTATATCACGCTTTGTAACAGAATCTGTAGAAGGTAACGTTAAACTTGAAAATCCAAATTCGTCGGAACTAGAAAACCAGTCAAGCCCTAATAACTTATTAGGCTCATTAGATCCCATATCTAAATCTAATAACGACTGAGATGCTCCGGCGACTAATTTAGGAACGTTAGACCTCCACTTTCTAAGCGGCATGCCAGCAGATGCTAGTGCGTTGGTGACCTCTGTGCGGATAAACTTGACTTCATTTAAATCATCAGCTCCAGTCAACAGGTCATCAACGTAAAAGTCATGCTTGATGACGTCAGCAATCCTATCTCTGCTACCTGAGGATGACTCACCCACAGAACCCGAAGTGATCTTAGTGTCATTGGTTTGATAGTCTATCCCTATTTGCTTGAGGCAACGTGTAGCAAGAAATGGTGCACTAGCCGTACCATATGTGACGGTATTCAATTTATAAACCTTAACAGGATCGCATGCATTATCACGCCACAGAACCTGTTGCAGATACCTATCAGATGGGTGGACGTATATACATCTATACATCTTCGCAACATCAGCTGACAAGACGAACTTGTGTTGTCGAAACCGAAGAAGTATAGATATAAGATCGTCCTGCACAGTAGGACCCACCATCTGCACGTCATTGAAAGATACTCCTGAAGAAGTAGCACAGCTTGCATTAAAAACTACACGGAGCTTGGTAGTCGTGCTACTTTCACGCAGTACCCCGTGGTGTGGTATGAAATATCCACTGGGACTACCATTATCATGGTTTTCGGTCATATGTCCTAAAGTCTCATATTCAGACATGAAGTCACGATATAACTTACCGAACTCAGGCTTGGACTTCAGTCTGCGTTCTAGGGAATATAGAAACTTAGAAGCCCTTTGGAAGGATTCTCCTAAAATAGAAGGATTTTGCTTAACAGGAATACGAACGCAAAAATGACCGTTCTCTAAACGTGTCGTATTCTTGATAAAATGCTCCTCACACAACTTCTCCTCGGGTAAATAATTTGAGGATTGTGAATTAATCTCTTCAAGATTCCAGAATTTTTCTAAATCGGTGCGAATTTTATTTAAATCACCGTTACTAGGGGAATCAGTTTGAGTTAAATTGCATGAAATGTTATTTGACATTAATTTACCATTATTATAGGTAACAGGGCCAGAAACAATCCAGCCTAACAACGTTTCACACAACACTGGCTTACCTACTCCTAGTCTAATTCTCTGTGAACCAACCAAGTCCCAGAAGAGATCCGCTCCTATTAAGACATCTACTTCTGAAGGCTTGTAAAAAGTGGGGTCAGCTAAACAGATATTATCTGGTATATTCAGGTCAGAAATGTCGACTTCACGACAGGGCACAACAGTCGTTAATGATGGCAAAACAAAACAATAAAACTTTGTAACATAACTATTGTCTAATGACGTCATTTTCACATGACATGTTTTGCCTACACGAGAACTTACGTTATTAATGCCATAGACCGAACCATTTATCTGACTAGTATTTAAGTTAAGCCGTGTACATAATCGTTCCGTCATAAAACACGATGTGCTCCCACTATCAAGCATGGCTCGCACTATGTGCTCACGATCATTGTGATCACATAACTTGATAAGAGCAGTGGACAATAACACAGCGCGTTGTTTACGCTCACTACTTAACGAACTAAGATCCGCAGACAAAGTTAAATTATTTGCACTCGCATTAGTGCTAGCCACGGCGTCAGTGGGTGATGTCGTTGATACGGAATGGGACGAGCTACCGTGTGATTTGTTGTCATTATTGCAAGAATTCGCCGTACCTTTATTCTCCGACGAATGAATCAAAGTGTTATGTCGGCGCTTACATATCTTGCATCCCGGCTTTTTGCATCGGTTAGCAAAGTGACCTGCACGAAAACAGTTATAGCACACTTTATAGTTAGGTATTAATTTGAGTCGGGCATCTATGCTAAGTGCAAGGAATTGTGAACAACTACTTAAAACGTGATCAGCTTTACAGTGCGGGCACAACTTACTTAATTCAGTGCTGGAATTATTAGAATCTTGTGATACAACCATAGATTTCATCTTATTAGTATTTGAACTAGGCTTAGCGGGGGTGGGATTACTATTATTTCGTGCTGTTTCTAACGTTTCTAATAAATCAGCGCGAAACCGAATGAATTGAATGAGTGCAGCGAATGTTATGGTGCTATCCTTGTCTATACGACCTTTGTGCTCCTCCCACTCACGATAAGTTAATTGATCTAGCTTCCGAGTTATTATAAATATTAATAATGTGTCCCAATACTTGACGGGTTCATCTAATGATTCCAACGCACGGAGGTTTTTATTAATTTGGTCAATCAATCCTTTCAACGCAACAGAGGACTCCTTTGCAATAGCATTCAAGTTAAATAAGGATGACACATGATTTTGAACTAACATCCTTTTGTTATCGAAACGATCACAAATTAGCTTCCAAGCTGTATCGTAATTGCTTGCGGAAAACTCAATCGCATGGATTACAACCGCAGCAGAACCTTCCAGGGTCGCTCGCAAATAATGGAACTTGTTAATTTGGTCGATTTCATCATTATTGTGAATGAGGCTAGTATAAGTGTCACGGAACTCCAACCAATTGCTGAAACTCCCATTAAATTTAGGTAACTGTATTGTGGGCAACTTAACAGGCTTTCGTTGACTGATACGGGTACATTTTTCACTGCTCATAGACTCATTTTCGCTGTTATACTTACATAACAGCTCCTGTGACCTAGACAGTGCTTTATAATACTGTGAATCAAATTCAGTACGCTCAGAGAATTGAGCTTTAACATCTTCTACCAGACATTCTAATCGCAACTGTACCTCATCGTAATGCCCATACAAAGACTCGATTCTTCCAATTCGTAACTGCAATTCCTTGACCTCACAACTGGTTAACTCCTTGTCACAAGATGCATCAAGATAATTGATGAATGCAGTTAAGCGTCCCTTGTAACTTCCTCGTTTTTTGACTAGTTCTCTTTCTTCGGACATACTGGGAATCGAATGTAGTCAACCTGGAATCAGAATAATAACAACTTAGGTGTCTTTTTATACAATACTTAATTTAAGGTACCTACGTTTAGCTACTATGGTATAACAATTTAAATTAATACTGTAAATATGTAGGGACTTCTACTTGTTGTAAATTATAATTTAGACTTTTATTTAAGCTACAATTCCTCAAAACTTGAACACTTAATTACCTACCTAACATCGAACTTTAAAGCAATACACTTATAATACTAATCAAGTAAATTGACTAATACGGTTTAATTAACTGAATAACTTGACTTTAACACTTGCAATATCCATCTAACACCAACCTACGCACTAATAACTATTTAATATGATTAGTTAACTAAAATACTGCTATACAATTATAAATGTAGCAAATATCTACTGGACTTAATTCAAAGAACATATAATCGTATTTGCAAAATAAGTATCATCAAATAGATGATAAATAGATAGACACTATTCACAATCCAAATAGGTAATTTAATTTGAACAATTTTGGTATTTAGGTAAATGAAACACTAACCTTTTAAAATCCTTAATTATTAGCTAGGTACTACCTGAACGAGTGTTGGGTGATGATTTTTAACCAAAATATTCTTAACACCGTAAATTAGCTTGAAGTCCTTTGTTCACAATCACGTTGCCGGCCGGCTTATAACCTCCTCGGCAAAACTCCACAATAATTATCCGAATCCACTGATTTTTAGTAAATCTTCAAGTAATTACCAATCCGGCTCGAAGGACCAAAATGTTGGGGAATTTTAGGTGACTTTTCAAGGAAACTCCAAAAATGCTGATATTTAGTCAAACATGTATTGCGTCGATGACGAACAAAAAATGGAAGGGGAGATGACACGAAAGTACAGATATTCCTTAATCTAATTACAAGCTAATTGGCACGCAACGTTGTTTTGCTCATTCTAAACGAGCAGGCGTAGGCTCGAACAAATTGACCTTTCATAATCACTTTCTAAATTTTTTTCCGAAAGTTCGATAGATAAATACATATTTTATGGTAAAAATCTTTTCGATTTCTTTGAAAAATACTCTTTTTTAACCGACTTCCAAAAGGAGGAGGTTCTCAATTCGTCTGTACGTTTTTTTTTTTTTTTTTGTATGTTTGTTACGCGATTACTCCGCCAATTATGAATAGATTTTGATGATTCTTTTTTTGTTTGGTAGATCATACTTCAGGTGGTCCCATATAAATTTTATTAATTTTGCTTGGGTAGTTTTTGGGTTAGCTTCAATTATACGTATTTTTTCCCAGTTAGTATGTAGATAAATAATATGATAACTTCTTGTCACTGTTATTTACATAGCAGGTAGTGGTATTCGAATTTGTGTGGGGTAGGTACCACAACTAAAAAGTGAAAAATAAAAACTTTTTACAAAAAAAAAAACAACCGACTTCAAAAAAAACACTACAAAGTGAAAAATAACTTTAATTTCGGAAGTCGGTGACAAAGAACGAAAATTCAAAACCAAAGACACCGACTTCCGAAATTAAAGTTATTTTTCACTTATTGATGTTTTTTTTTGAAGTCGGTTGTTTTATTTTTTGTAAAAACTTTTTCTCTCCATCACCTCTTAACGTTTTAACCTTTATCAATTTTTACTTCTTCCGTAGGGTTATAAGCGGCTTATACATTATGTTTGATTTTTTACTCACAGAAAAATGGTATGTCATAAAAATATAGGATCCATCGACTTTCAATTCATTTTTTATTCTAAAGGTTAGCAGGAACACTTTATGTTACCTGATCTCCTATTCCTCGGAGATTACTTTAAGCTGTACTGGGCTGATATTTTAAGTGCTTTTAGACATCAGGGTTTTATATCTGAGATTTTATGCATATCTGTTCGAAATCTTAGTGAGGCTATTTTTATTATAACTTCAGGTATCGAAGGACCAAATACTTTTGGACTTTATAATACAATATTATTACCTTAACCGAAAGACGTCAACTGTTGGACATGCTGCCTTATTGGCTTACCGATAATAAACAAATAAAATAAAAATGCCTTTTATTTCATGTATTAACAAAGAAGACAAGATATAGATTAAGATTAACATTTTTCACATTTAGTTTTTTAAATTATTATTTTTACAAGTATTATGTATGTAATAAATACAATGTAGTTTTTGTTATCATTCCATAATAGTTTAAAAGACATCTCAAAACATCTTTTAATTTTTCAATAGTTTCATATGGTCATTAAAAAAATAAATTATACTATATACTATAAAAAAAGTATAAATTAAATTAGATTGCATACATGAACCCCTCAAGTAGTGAGGATAAAGGCCTCCTCTAGAGAACACCAGTGGTCTCGGTCATTGGCTTCTGTCAGCCAGTTTTTTCCTGCGACTCGTGTGATGTCGTCCGTGTCTCGTGTGTGTCGTATTCTCTAGTTGCATTGTTAGATAATTTTAGAATTCTAATTTATATTTTCGTTGGTCATTGGTCACAATTCTCTATTCCAAACCAGATAACAGCAACAAACCTATACAAATGACCAATCCAGATAGATGCTTGTATCGATTGACTTGACCGACATAACCACCGACCGACGATTTGTCGGCGACCGACTGCAGCGCGAATTAGTTGAATGTTTAGACCATTAATAGCAAACTATAGTAGTAAAACTATGTATTTCTCTTTTGTGGTTTGGCGACCGGACTTAATTGATGTGAAATGTGACATTAATTTTGGTCGTGTGTGTTGTTTTCAATGTGGTTTCGATGTTTGTTATTGATATTTAGACTGCCAAGTCGGTCTAGTAGTCGCGATGACTACTGCTGAGCATGGGATCCTGGGTTGGAATCGAGTGTCCGGCAAAGTGTTATTGGGTTTTTCCATCTGAAATTTCTCAGTGGCAGCCCGGAGTCTGTATTTATGCCTGGTTGATGGCAATAGGCTCAGCCCTTATTACATGGGACTTAAACATAACTGGTGAAATGCGAGTGTACTGGTTTAAATAGGTCCTTATTTTATTTATTTTTTATATAGATTCCTTTTTCTTTAGATTTTGTGAATGTGAGAATGTTGTAGGTTGTAGACTTGTGGACCATTTTCTATTTTGTTAAGTACCTACCTGGTGCTTGTTGATATGCCTACACTGTCCTCTCATACCTATTAAACCATTGGTCCCGGCTGTCATTCGTGGATCTTTGACAGTCGTTACGGGTCGTCAGAAGCCCGAAAGTCTGACAACCAGTCTTACCAAAGGGTATCGTATTACCCAGTAACTGGGTTGTGAAGCTCAGATAGGCAGTCGCTCCATGTAAAATACTAGTATTCAGCAGCATCTGGTCAGTCTGGAAGCCGACCTTAACATAGCTGGGATAAAGCTAGGCATGCCTTGCTACGCTTGAAGGCTCCCGCAGACAGGTGCGACGAGACAGTGCGACGCGACAGCGCGTTGCGACTCTAGTAGAACAATTTCTATGAAAACTTCATGGAAATTTGTCTATTAGAATCGCGTCGCACCGTTGCGTCGCACCTGTCTGCGGAAGCCTTGATACATTCAGCGAACGATGGAGCAAGTGAGTATTTTACATTTTATCAAAAACCGCTCGGTACATAAAGCTTTTTAATAACCGAAACAATATGAACATCTGTGAAGGCGGGTAAGGCCCCAAAACAGGGGAGAATCCAATTTCGTCCCAGCATATTTATTATGACGCCATTAATCGCGAGTGACATGTGTCAAGTGTCAAAACTCCCGTTATACGTTGCAATAAACGTATTATGAAAAAAAAGATGTTAAATGTGTGTTGTATTTAGGTCTTGTAACGCCGTATTTAAGGTCAGCTGTCAACTTACCTTGCTGACAATTTTTTTTGCACACAAGAGGAGCAAAATTTTTTTTTGTTTATAGTTTTTTTATTTGTATTTTTTTTGCAGTTGGGCACTTCTTTCTATGAACTTAATTGTGAAATTCCTTTGAAAAAAGTTGTAACAATTACTTTTCAACTCTCCAACCATTTCGCGAAAACATAAATCACTCGTACCTGCGAAACTTGCATTCAAATCAAAAATCTATTCTCACGTACATAAGGACCAAAACTTCCTAACCCCAATTTGTCATCCATATTATTATAATAATATTTATTTACATTTGTGCCCAACATTTACATGGCAATAGAAAACATGTTCGGCGTCAAAAGCGATGAAAACGCATTGAGTTGTTGTAGGTACTGGATATAAATTGTAATTTGTCAAATGGAAGCGGCCGAGCGTAGCAATGTGTGTCTGTCGGTTACTTGAGGTAAGGTAGCTGCATTTGCTCCATTTTTAATTCTTTTTACCTACTGTGACGTAGTAATTTTATTGTAGGTGCATCGTTTTCACATATTAAAGAAAGAAAGAAAAATGTGTTTATTGGCATTACAGCAAAAAAAAAAAAACACCTTAAAACTATAAATAACGAAAACAATGGTTTTAACAGCTCAGCATAATGTCGGATGACAACACACCTGACGCTGATTTTCAGCTGCAGCCCACGAGTGTCATACGCTAGAATAATAAGAACATAGGGAAGTGCCTGTGCCCGCTTTAATAAAGAAAGAAAATACATTTATTTAGCACAGACCAAAAAAGCACACAGTATAATTAACAGTAGATAAAAAATAATAAAAAATAAAAATCAAACAAAAAGTGTAAAGAGCGATGTCGGAAATTAGCAGGGGAGTGTGCCTCACGGCTGCGCCAAAAAGGCCCAGTTCAGCAAAAATGCCAGACAACAATAAGTGTCTGACGCTGGTTTTCAACTGGACCTGAAAGTGTGATGTGAAGGATGTAAATCAGTTTTATAATGTAACGTGTAAAAATGTATACCTAAATAAAATAAATTTGTGTCAGATAAAAAAAATAACGAATATGTAGGTACAAAAATAGTGTGATTGTGCATAAAATTGAAGATTCGAAAGACTGACAAATAAATGAGTAAGTGAGACGGACGCTTGATAGACCATTGTATACTTAAATAAAGATAAAGGTATCCTTCGAAAATGAGTGAACAAAAAACCTTTTTGGAACGATGCCACAATTCCATGTTCCAACACATTGTCAATCAATTGTTGTTAATCAATAACAGAATAAATTAAAATTGATAATATAATAATTGATGAAATGATGGTATATGCTTTTATATAATTAATGCATACAAAATATTGTAAAACATTTTTTAAAGAATAACGGTGGAGTTTCTTCTCCAATTACTTTTTGGAAGGGGTAACTAGAATCAATTATATTTTCCATAAATTTTGACGTTCAAAAGTGATTTTTATGTGCCTATTTGAAATAAATGATTTGACTTTGACTTTCAATTCTATTAGAATTTTTCATTGTTTTAACTAGTCACTAATAATAATGTAGGCACAACGCTTTTTTCCAGTTATCAAGACTTCTCCGACACACATGTGGTTTTTTAACTTTACTTCTGCGATTGGCAAAGTATATATTTGCAATCTCTTGTGTCATGAAGTAGGAAAGTATACCATAGATGCTATATATATATATACGCCCGAGGTCAGCCTATAGCATAGTATAGAATATAATGCCAAGGATTTATTATAAAGGAACTACATGCAGCTAATAAAAATGGGTCAAATATACAGTCAGTAACAAGAGCATCTAAACCTTTCTTACATTCAACGAGAATCACGTATATTGTAGATCAAATATTAAAGACGCAGAAGGACTGAACATGAAGGACCGATACAGCGCCTGTTGCGGGATAACCAGGAAACCATCTAAAGTATAAAATGACTAGGCAATATTGAAAACTTTGGTTATCCTCCTTATTAGAATACTTATAGTAACAATTAAATAAGTTATTTGTGTTTAAATTGACTTAAAATGTCAACAGGAGAGTTTTACAACAATTTTTTAAGTAAAAAAATTCAAATTATAAATAAATATCAATATTATCATTTATGATGATATTGATATTTATTTCTGTAACTTGGTTAAAAAAAAACACTTCTACACATCAAAAGTAACTTATGTTTTAAAACTAGATTAGTTCGGTCAGTTTTCTATCTGACTACTCTGAGAAGAAAGACCGAAACAAGCTCAGAGATTAATGTTCAGAAATTATGTTGGTCAAGCCATATGAAGACCATGCAGATTAATGTCTGAGACGGTCTTATGAGGAGGAACGACACAGATTGGAGTGAACCTGTCCAATCAGTGCAAACATTTGTCAGTAATTGTGTAGCTCAACTCAGAACTTGAGAAGCTCAACGACTCGACGAACAATACCAAAGAAAGGACATTAAATTTGGGTATACCGCAAAAAGTACTCAAACTGCCAGAATTATCATTAATAGAGCCTTCATTATCCCTCTGCTGAGCATAGGCCTCCGATTTCTCTAGTTAAATCTGTGTGGTTCTTTCATCAAAAGACCTTTTCAGACACTAATCTACATGGTCCTCATATGGCCTGACCAAGATTATGTCTGGACTTTAAAAGAGACTGCGACCTCTGAGTTTGTTTCGGCCTTTCTTCTCAGAGTAGTCAGATAGGAAATGCCGAACTCTTCTAGCTTATTTTTTAATTTTTTTTTATAGGACGAGTAAAAGTGATTCCGATATCCTATTTACAGAATAAACAATTTCATTTCATTTCATTTACATGCAATCAAATCTCAAAATAGCAAAATACAATAAATCTAACTACCTATGTCCTAACTTTCCAAAATAACAAACGCCCAGCAATTGTCTATTCCAAACCAGATAACAGCAACAAACCTATACAAATGACCAATCCAGATAGATGCTTGTATCGATTGACTTGACCGACATAACCGCCGACCGACGATTTGTCGGCGACCGACTGCAGCGCGAATTAGTTGAATGTTTAGACCATTAATAGCAAACTATAGTAGTAAAACTATATATTTCTCTTTTGTGGTTTGGCGACCGGACTTAATTGATGTGAAATGTGTCATTAATTTTGGTCGTGTGTGTTGTTTTCAATGTGGTTTCGATGTTTATTATTGATGTTTAGACTGCCTCATTGGTCTAGTAGTCGCAGGAACTACCGCTGAGCATGTGGTTCTGGGTTCTATTCCCGGGTCGGGCAAAGTGTTATTGGGGTTTTCTATCTGGAATTTCTCAAAAGCAGCGCTTTGCAGTGAGCTTGCGCTTGGCAATAGGCTCGTGGCGAAATGTGGGTCTACTGTAGGCCTCTGCCTAACTCTACGGGGAATGCCGGCGTGATGTTATGTTATCCTATATTTGGGTGTTCTATTGTATATCTACTTAAGTAATATTAATTTTATTGTAAAAAAATATGAGCCTTCTTCTTTCTTAAAATAAAATTCTCTACAAAATAAGATCTGAAACTTATTATTGTGTTACGATTCCAATTGATCTCACATACAGGAAACCCAATCAATGGAGATGGCCTTTATTTGGCGTCAAAATCGATTGACACCCTCATCTTATCCCACGCGACACGCTATTAAAACATACATAAATAATTACAGTATTTTATTTTAAATCGTACGATAATGCGTCTTCAGCATTACATTGAGCGATGGTTATTTTGCGCGGATGAGACGAATATTAAATTTTTCTTTTTAATGTCATAATTATTTTGGCGCAAAAAAAAACGTATTTCCTTTGTTTTTTTCAAACAAATAAATAATGTTGTTATTTTAACGACGTACTAGTATTTATTTAATATCTTATGAGAATCTATCTCTGTCTTTTAAACGTGCAGTGATTTTAATTAAATTTTCATTTTGACGCCTTGTTCTGCTGTCTCCTTATAGAACGTTGAGCATAAGTCTAATTTCCCAACCTTCCTGCTACACGCATAGTGCGTACAGGCACAAAGGCATACCAAGTATAGTTCAGTTACGTTCTTTTATAAATAATGCCGTCCACGACGTGACTGTTGGCATTGAGACTGGATCTAGACAAATATATGTTTGGATACACACATGATAGATACGTTTCTAGAACATTATTGGATCCCCGTTTTTTTTTTTTTTTGTTATTAATAAATAGTTTTCGAAAAGAATAGAATAGAATATTGTTTATTGTTGTTGTAGATGTAGATGGTCAAAATTAAAAAGTATCTCTACAGAATACCACTAGCATAATAAGCCTAAAATGTTCCCACTGCTGGGACACACGCCTCCTGTCTTCAAGAGGGAGTGGGCTGTAATCTACCACGCGAGCCATGTTATAGATGTCACATGTCTTCGAATTTTTGGTTCTAAGACATTCCGGTTTCCTCACGATGTTTTCCTTCACTGATTTGAGAGAAGTGGTTATGAAATTATTTACACAACATACCTCTAGGGTAATAAGAAAAAAAAAAACAATTCTAACATAAATAGTATAAATAGAAACTACACTATGTACAAGAACTATTAGAAGAAATACAGAGAAGAAGAACGTAGCTATAGTTTAAGGAATGCTATAACTTTTCTAATCGAACTACAAAATATTAGCCTAATTACAATATGCCTAAATCGACCGCTTATTTACAACACTATTGTAATTCTAATAGATAATACTAGTTTATGAAACTGTTGCATAATGAGGGGTATTAAAAGGGGTGTTTTAATACCTAGTTATGTGCAGTTTCATACACTACTTTATCTACTCTCATACATTGGTATTGAACCTAATACTAAATAAAAGATCAAAGTTAAAGTTCAAGAATAAATATAAAAAATCCCACGAAATTCAGTACAACAAAACAAATGAATGTCGTCTGCACCAGCACATCCCGCACATGCGCTACAGCGGGTGCTGCTGTCCCCCGTTTAAACGTTCCAATGCAAAAGTTGATGGAAACTCCTTGGTGATATTAACTTCTTGGAATAGCCTTGTATCGTAATAGAAAAAAAAATTGTTTTATAGCATTATTTTGTCAGAGAAATTTTTTTATAATATGATTCTATTTTTAAATTTCGGTATAGTGTTCTTAAAGTATGTCAATGTAAACTCGTTTTGAATTTTATAATTCGAATGTTACGTTATGAGAGTAGATAAAGATATTTATTGCATAATTGCATACTTATTTGAAACAAAAATTTCAGGCTCAACTGTGTACCGAGGAGCTCGTGGCTAAGTAATAACAGCTGCAACAAGCTACGCTTGCCGGGGTTGGTCAGTGGATGGGTGACCATTTTTATATACCGAGACTTCTCCGTGCCTCGGAAAGCACGTTAAGCCGTAGGTCCCGGCTGTTATTCGTGGATCTTTAACAGTTGTTACGGGTCGTCAGAAGCCCGAAAGTCTGACAACCAGTCGTACCAAGGGGTATCGCGGTACCCAGTAACTGGGTTGTGAAGGTCAGATAGGCAGTCGCTCCATATAAAATATTGGTAACCTATGCTAGACAGATTGAGTCTACCCATGTTGGATATGCAATAGTATAACAAGGCAAATAGATTTCATTTCGATAGCTAATCTTCAGTAATGCATTAGAAGGGTTTATAATGTCACCATAATGAATTGTCTAATTGCGAAAATTATGAATAGGTTTTAGTTGCAATTGTATCAACAAAGCCAAGACGACGTTATGACATGTACCCATGTAATCACTAATCAGAAGTTGTTATGGCATTATGGAAGCTACTTGTTCACTTTTTGGCAAGTAACTGACACATAGCCGGTCAATAAGAGTCTTGATGTTCATGCAGTAAAAGCTAAAAAATACCACATTTGCTGGTTTAGGTTCGGACGACGCTACGCGACGAGTTTGCTGATACGTGATCGGCTTTGGGCGCGTCCGGCCGCGTCCTAACCAAAAGCGATTGTCGCGCGAATACGCGATCATTGCGTTCATACTAGTATATAAAAAAAAAATTGGTGGCCCGGAGTGCCGACAGAAGTGAAAACTTGAACAAGATCGCCTTGGTGGAAGAAAAATACTTGTATTGGTCCGTAACCTTATCTAAACAAAGAGCACAATCGCGGATACAAAAAAAAAAAAAAACTTCCTAAACGTTTAAAGTAAAAATACTTGCATAGAACATTGATCCGTAACTTTATATAAATAAAGAGCACAATCGCGTTTACAAAACCTTTAAAGTAAAAATGCTTGCATAGAACATTGAACCGTAACATAATATAAATAAAGAGCACAATCGCGTTTACAAAAGTGAGGTGTTGTCATAGTGTCGCGAAATCAATGATTTAGTCCCATCTCAAAAATGCCCAACGCACCTAAAGAAGTTTTCACTTCAAAAATCTACCTTCCAATTTTCCGAACAAAAAGTGACATATCTCTTTGTCTTGTTGTCTTTTGCTTAAGACACGGGCTTAAGCCGATTTCACGTCGATACGTGTGATCACTCCCTTAAGAAGCATTTGTTGTCTACGTCCCGTATAAATCGCCCCAATAGATTCTAGGATTGTCAATGTTATAACTTATACTTAGTATGATTTCCCCCGACAAGGCACCAAGACAGCAGGGTGCTAACGCATGCGAAGTAGGAGTACGTCAACAATTTGGAACCGAGCCAAAAGCCTGCAGACGAGATCCCGTAGTTGAATTTATTACCGTCATTAGGGAGATGGCGACTCCAATATGTTTGTTGAATATCTTAGAGAGATAGGCCACGATTCAGTTTTAGTTTAAGTGATATGCAAATTGGTTTAGATTGAGTTTGTGTGAGGTAGACGAACTATTTAAAGTGACGTAAAGTTGAGTAGCAAATATACAAACAAGGACTTTAATGTACCATATCCTACGAATATACATCTATATCACATTTGAATAAAATAAAAGTTGTTTAAAAAACTTTAATTTTATTTCATAAACAAAAAAAATGTCTTGCGTCGTAACACATTTTTTTTTTAAGTGGCGTCTCACATGTCAACCTAGGAGATCGTCGGCTGCTTAACCGGACTTTCCTGTGGGTGCCTCCATAAATTAAAACCTCCAGGCAGGGCATGATTTCATCTATACATATAATAAAATCGTAGCTAAGTCAAAACTGTACATTGAATATTTTTGAAAAAAGTATTTGCTACGAGGTGATTCTAATGGCGAAAATATAGTTTTTTAGAATATTGTATTATTATTTTATTGTATTGCAGATAGTTACCGATTTAACTTTTTAAATGATTATCATCACGCTATACCTTTATGGAGCTACGCAGTTTATCAAGAAATATAAGAACGGCTATTTTAGTTAATCTTCAATAACAGCAAATGACTAAGCGGTTGGACTATTGCTTCGCAAACTAGTAGTTGTAAGTTCAATTCTCAACTATTGGTGTTTTTTGTGATTCTTTTTTTTAAATCAACTATTGGTATTTTTTTTTGTTATACTAAAAGCTAGTAATTAATAACTAGCTTATTAATGTTCCCGCTGCTAGGACACAAGCCTCCTCGCTGTAAGAGGGAGTTGGTTGTAATCCATTACGCGGGCCCAGTGCAGGGTCTTCTTTTTTATATTTTGAATTTATCCGAAATAAATTCAGTTTCACTTCTGTCTGGGATGTGGCGGTGGCCGTCAGGTGGTGAGCGAAGCTACTATGATACTGCATATTGCTTGTTTTAATCTCACAGTTGCGTCATAAGGCCGCACTGCTCACAAAATAGAGCTGTTTAATTAGTAGACAATGTCTTGGGACTTGAAATGGGTTCTATAGTTATTTGTAACAACATTTGGAGCGATAAAATCTACTAAGATTATGTCTGGAGACTGACCCCTGGGTTTTTTTCGCCCTTTTTTCTCAGGGTTGTCAGATAAAAGTCGACTCCATCTAGCTTATTAGGGTCCGTACCTCAAAAAGAAAAAACCGGCCAAGTGCGTGTCGGACCACGCACAATGAAGGGTTCCGTAGTTGGGATGAATTTATCCCAAAAACAAACTTAACTTTGTAGTTGATAAACATGTTCTCCCATAGGAAATGTATGGGATAAAACATGTTTTTGCAACTGCAAAGTTAAGTTGGTCGATTATTACTCGTTAACTATGACTGTAAAGCCTACTTAGCTGTGATAGTTTTCCTTTTAATTTCGTTATTTAAACTAAGTACTACTGTGATTTTTTTCACACATCCAAAACCAACCATTTAGCTGTCGGGGGGGAGGGGGGACACTTGACTCTAACAAAAATTAGCGCTTTAAAGCTTAATATTTCGCAAACAGATCCCTGAATCCAAAAATGGTTTTCCCAAATTCACAATATGTTTGAAGGACCTTTCCAATGATACCCCACATTATGGGATAAAAAAAAATCATCACTTCACGTGTATGGGAGGGACCCAAAAAAAAAAAATGTTTTTCATAATTTTGGTTTACCACTTTATCGGCATAATTAATATGTATACCTATACCAAATTACAGTTTTCTAGTACTAAGGGTCTCGGAGCTAGACCGCGGACAGACAGACAGACAGACGGACATGACGAAACTATAAGGGTTCCTTGTTAACTACGGAACCCTTATAGGATCAGTCGTCTGTCTGTCTGTTCATCTGTCACAGCCAATTTGCTCCGAATCTGGACCGATTAGGTACACATATGTATTTTTGTGACCCAAATACGGAAGTGTAACGTAAATAAATAAATTTTGAATATGAGGGTCACTTTTAGGGGCAAATAAGAAAAAAAAATTGCTAACTGTACCGTGTGACATATCAAGCGAAAGGAATTGTTGCGAAGATTTTTTTTTTTAATAATTATAAAATAAATGCTTTTATCTACTCTCATAGCGTAATATTCGAATTATGAACTTCAAAACGAGTTTATATTGACATACTTTATAAACAGAATACCGAAATTTAAAAATAGAATCATATTATAACACTTTTTCTCTAACAAAATAATACTATAAAACAATTTTTCTCCTATTACTATACAGCGCTAATCCAAGAAGTTAATATCACCAAAGAGTTTCCATCAACTTTTGGCGGGGGACAGCAGCACCCGCTGTAGCGCATGTGCAGTGATGTGCTGGTGTAGGCGACATTCATTTGTTTTGTAGTACTTACTGAATTTCGTGGGATTTTTAAATTTATTCTTGATCTTTAACTTTGATTTTTTATTTAATATATGTTTCAATCCCAATGTTTGAGAGTAGGTAAAGTAGTGTATGAAACTGTACATAACTGGGTATTAAAACATTCGTGTGATACTATTATGAATGTTTAATTATTAGAGATTTATTTCTTTATACATTTGTTGCATAAATTCATTTGTTTTTTGCAAGAGTTCTAATGCAGTCAATGGCGTTTTAAAAATTAATTAAGTAAAGTCGGCCTCATAATTGCTTTACGACTTTTCACAACAGTTTCCACTAAATTGAAGCTTCAATCACTTGAATAAGGTTGAAACTATCTTTAAGAAGTGACTTTTAAGAGGTCTGCGAACACGGCTTGCAACTACAAATCGAGATGTTTGCAAAATTCCAAGCACGTTGCGCTAGTGTAAGTGCCTGTCGGAGCGATATACACCTACAGTGAGCAATACTACCACGCATACATTGACAATTATTGCTTGACGCGATAGCACTACTAGCTTTCAAAAATAGTAATAATAATAGTAAGCTTACATACTACTGTAATTTTCCCTCAATTTCACCAAAACAAGCTCTTAAAACATAAAATACGATTCTAAAAGGGAACATTCAAAACTGTGTAATACACTGGCAGGCACAAACTATTGCCGTGTGCAATGCTGATATTGAAATGTTAACATTACCTGTAATGTGTTTTTCTGGAAACTAATAGACAACATGTCACTTTTCGTAGGTGTTGTTATTTTTTTTTCAGGTGGATCAGTACATCAAGCATTCTGATTTTGTCTGTAACTTTGATAGTGTGTAGAAGTTATCTTGGCTTAGTCATTAGTGTATAGAAACCCGTAACCATGGGAATTATAGGTAATGAATCAAGAAATGCAATCGGACAGTAGAATATACTACTGTAATTTTTCCTTCAATTTCATCTAATCAAGCTCTTAAAACATAAAATACGATTCGAACATTCAATTCACATACATACATACATAAACTCACGCCTTCTTCCCATGGGGGTAGGCAGAAACTACAGAACGCCACCTGCTACGATCCTTACACACTACAACAACACAACTACACACAACAACAACAACACTGCATCAACTACTACAACACAAACAACACCAACACAACAACAACAACAACACAACATCAACAACAACAACACAACAACAACTACTCAACAACTACTACATTCAATTCAATACTGCATTTAGTCCACAGTGTACGTGTGTAAATGCACTGGCGGACACGATAAGGCACAAACTATTGCCGTGTGCAATGCGGGACCATTGAAGGCAAGTTTGACGTACGTTACGATTGCTATCGGTCCTGCCAACGTTTCATTGGCTTCATGTTTATAGATGCTTAGTTTTTGAAAGAGTAGAACAGTTTCATGGTTATTGATGGAGGTACTGAGTTTTCTAGGACACAACGATGTCTTTTTTCATAGGTGTTGAACAGCAATTAAGATGTTTTAAAACTTACACACTGAAATGAAATTGTTTATTATGTAAATAGGATATCGGATATCACTTTTACAAGACATATTAAAAAAAAACATAGCATTTGTAACCTCCATACTTCCTATTTGTCAACCTTACACTTGGGATGATGACATAAAACAAAAACGAAAAAAACGAAACACAACATCACGTTACAACATCACGTTGTCATGGGAACGTAATTTTTGTTTTATGTCATCATCCGTCATTACATGGTAGGCGGAGTGGGGGGTGTTAGGTTTTTTTCGTTACGGAATTTCTTGATTCGGTCGCCGCGCTCAAAGCCCGCGATAAAAGCTATGCAATAGCTTAATAAGCTAGACGAGTTCGAAGTTTCCTATTTGACTACTCTGAGAAGAAAGGCCGAAACAAACTCAGAGGTCGTAGTCTCTTTTAAAGTCCAGACATTAATCTTGGTCAGGCCATATGAGGACCATGTAGATTAGTGTCTGAAATGAGGAAAGAACCATACAGATTTGAGTGGACCTGTCCAGTCAGTGCTAGCATTTGTCAGTAATCGTGGAGCTCAACTCAGAACTTAAGGAGCTCAACTAATTCATCATGTTGTGTCTAATCTCAGTCTTACGTCAAACTACATAAAATGTCGTTAGACGTTGTTAAGCCTAAACAACTGATAAACATAGTTTTATGTCGGTAGTAAGGGTAGATGTGTATAAAGAAATTATGTGTATACTAGCTTCTGCCCGCAACTTTGTCTGCGTGAAATTTTGGCTCCCAACCCAAAAATTCAAAATTCAAAAGTCATTTATTCAAACTAGGCTGAGAATCAGCACTTTTCGAACGTCAAAATTACACAATACAGTCCCCCAAAACACCCACCCTTCACCACTTTCTAGTGCTTTAGCTGGAAAGAAGAAGTAAGTGGTGCAACAAACTCCCCAGCAGCATAGCCGTCTGTTCAGTTAGAAAAAAAAAAGTGGTACTCCGGGAGTGCCGACAAGTGAAAACTTGAACAAGATCGCCTTGGTGGAAGAAAAATACTTGTATAGAACATTCTTCCGTAACCTTATCTAAATAAAGAGCACAATTGAGTTTACAAAAAAAAAAAAAACTTCCAAAACCTTTAAAGTAAAAATACTTGCATAGAACATTGATCCGTAACGTAATATAAATAAAGAGCACAATCGCGTTTACAAAAATGTCGGTAACGGTGTCGCGAGTTTAATTGTTTTTTCCCATCTCAAAAATGCCCAACGCGCCTAAAGAAGTTTTCACTTTAAAAAAAAAAACTGGACAACAGTGTGCAAAATAATTTACATTACGCAACACAAAAATAATTTAAATTATAAATTATAAGACATTATGTCAGCTAGCACACGCCAATATAGGTACCTACTCGTACCTAAAACCCACCGCGTCGCATCTCATCTCGCCCGCGCTATTTCTTTATTTTAGCTTAGCGTTCTTTCTGGCTTTTTACTTTTTGCTCGGCTCCTAACTGTCGTAGCGTGATTTCACATAGCCTTAGCCTACTTTTTTCAAGAATTGGGTTTAAAAATGAAAAAATAATTTTTCAAATCCGATTGGTAATTATAAACTTACAAACAAACAAATAATAATAAATATGGATATTACCTACCAAGATTTTGGAATCGTCACCAATCTGAACACCAACCGTCATTAATTATGGAAACCTTATACCTACACATATTTTTTTACAACCAAATAAAGAAAAATTAAAATGGAGAATGCAAGGGCTAGTGAGGATATCAAAATCAAAATAATTTATTTCACATAAACCAACATGGGCACTTATGAAACGTCAGAAGCTAGGTGCACGGTTCCAATTGGTCGCTTCCTGTGGAGAAGAGTGGGCAAGAAACTCCACGGTTACTCTTTTAAAAATAAAAAGGAAACTGAACGAGAAACAAAATAATTTTTATTGATATTACATCTGGGGCGTTTACTTTCCCTCAGTGTGAAAAAATATTTAAAGTACAAGTACCTACATACAGAAAATTGGTATGTTCACACTGCATATCACAAGATATCCAATATACAAGTTAAGAGTCAAAAGAAACCAACATAATGTAGTTATGAGCGGTTCAAGTTAGTTTTCAGATATTGTACGTGACCAATTAAAGATTCGCCCACGAGACGGCTCTTGAATATGTTCTTGACAATGTGTTGAAGGTTAAGAGAAAGAAACGATTCTTTGATAGAAACTGTTTGGAAATCTTAATAGGAATCTACGACGTTATAATTTGTTTGTGTTTTATTGCCCTTAAATATCTTCTATTTAATAAAAATCTTAAATTCATTAATTCATTCACTAACAGATACTTATAGCAAAACCTCAACCACTGGGTATAGAAGAATGAAATTTTACAGAAGAATTTCTTGTATAACAAAAGTGAGCACTAACGAAAGAGTTTTTGAAAATTCATCCACTAAAGAGGTTAAATAACCCGTATGAAAGTTTGTATTTAAGTTCGTCATTTTTGCTGTTGGAAAATTCCATCGCGCACACGATTTGTAGAAAATAAATGTTCAATCAAACTACCCTCATATATTTTGACGTGATCTGATGGGAGACCTCTAGACTGCTGAACGTAGGCTTCTCGCAAGTTGTATCACAACATCTGGTCCTTCATCTTCCGGAATTCGTATCTTGTCTGACCCAGTCGCCTTTTTATCAGACTGCGGCGGAGACCAAAGAGGTTTATGTTTTAAGATCTTCAATCCATCTAGCGTCCGGCGACTTATATTTTCGAAGTGAAAACTTCTTTAGGCGCGTTGGGCATTTTTGAGATGGGACTAAACTATTGATTTCGCGACACTGTTACTTTTGACCATTAAAAAGACATCAACGCGTTGATTACCGCGGTGCATGGAGTAAAAGACATCAACGCGTTAATTACCGCGGTGCCGATTTTTTTTCAAGTTTTCACTTCTGTCGGCATTCCCGGAGTGCCACTGTTTTTTTTATTGCCTTTAATTTAACCAGCATATGTATCCTCTAACAGAATAAAGTAGATACCTAATGCTTCTAGGCTGTCATGCTTTCCACAAAACCCTTTCTCCAGAAGCCGCACTTTTCTCATTAATCTTAACAAAGAAAAATCAAAGCAGAAAATAGTTCCGCCTTGTCATAAGGAAGTGCTTCAAATGTTGGGTAAATTGGTGACCAACAGCCACAACTTTTGTAATCTATTGCGGAGTCTCTGGAACAGATTCGAGACTGAGTAAGCACTATTAGCAGAGGGTTCTAAGGGCGTCCGCAGACGGCCGATTGTTAAACCGACGAACAACACTTTTTAGTTGGATTGGTCTACAATCGATATCACCAACTATAATATCATCAACTCTAGCGATTATTTTAGTAATTTGTGTTGTATGCATACCGAGACTCCTCCTTGCGTCGGAAAGCACGTTAAGCCGTTGGTCCCGGCTGTCATTCGTGGATCTTTGACAGTCGTTACGGGTCGCCAGAAGCCCGAAAGTCTGACAACCAGTCTTACCAAGGGGTATAGTATTACTTAGTTACTGGGTTGTGGCGGTCAGATTGGCAGTCGCTCCATGTAAAATACTGGTATTCAGCTGAATCCGGCTAGATTGGAACCCGACCCCAACATAGTTGGGAAAAGGCTTGACAGATATTGTATTGTTTGCATAAACGAGTAGTGCAGAAATAAATTATGGCGAGTGGTTGAGCCAATTAGTACAATTATTTTGTCGGCCTCTGTTGCAATACAATATGTATAATGTTTATGGCTCCAAAAAATTTAAGACAATAGTGACGAATGATGATATTCTTAGTTCGATTTCAAATTGAGTTGGAGCTGTGTGTTTTTTTTTACAGATAGGTACCTATATTCTAGCGTTTTTATTACCACAAAATGTTGCCATTTCAAATATATTATATTTATACAAACATTTAGGACAAAGTATTGTATTTATTTTATTTTTGATTTGTTATTTCACTATATGCTGCACCGGTTGACGTCATCACGTCAGCGCCGGCTGTCGCTGAAAACCAGCGCTGGGGCCTTGTTTCGCATAGGGTCGCAGCATTATGCTGAGCGATGGCCGTTTTGCGTGGATGTGACGCATATTTTCCCCCTAATTGTTATTTACGAGTTTTTTTCTTTCTTTTTGCGTCATGTTTACCGCAAATAAAAGCATTTCTTTCTTTTTCTTTCATACAAGTGCAACTCGACATGCGACGAGTCGCGTTGCGATTCTGAAACAACGCGAATATTTCTAGAGTCATGAGACTTTCATACATATTGCATACCACAAAGTCGTGTCGTGTTGGTGAAAACTCGGTCTGCGGGCACCCTTACGGGAAGTGAAGGGTGACGGACCCCTGCCACTTACAGTCACGCACAGCGATAAGACGTCGAGTTTACTGGAGGTGACAAGTTGTTTGTTTTCTTATAAGAAATATGCTGACCAGACAAAACTGTTTTGTGGCAACGAACGTCATAACGTCTATGCGTGCATGAGATTGGATTTTTAGGTCAATTTGTGATTAACTCTGGTTTCTTGATCATAACAAATTCAAATTATTTTATTTCACATAAACCTACATGGGCACTTATGAAACGTCAGAAGCTAGGTGCACGGTTCCAATTGGTCGCTTCCTATGGAGAAGAGCCGGCAAGAAACTCCACGTTACTCTTATACGTTACGTTATTAAAAATAATTGGCTTTTACAATATTTTCAAATAACAGTCATAGTAGGTATGGAAGGACAGTGTAGGTCTTTCAATAAGTACCACACACCACATTTCGCCAGTTATGTTCAAGTCTCATGTCATAGGGGCGAGCCTATTGCCATCAACCGGGTACACTGGGCTGTTACTGAGAAATTCCTGATGGAAAACCCAATAACACTTTGCCCGACCCGAGAAATGAACCAAGGACCTCATGCTCAGCAGTAGCGCTTGCGACCACTACACCAATGAGGCACTCGGATTCCTTGTCAATCCCGTAAGTTCTTAGAAAGAAGACTGGTCTCTTCTGGTGATCTTTTTTTCTAAAACTACTGGCTTTAATACGATATTTTATATTAAACTAGTTAATAGAAAGAAAATACATTTTTTTGCACTAAACGAGACGCATTAAAAAAAAAAACACAGAGCCAAAAAAAAATGGGCGAAAATATGCATCACATCCACGCAAAACGGCCATTGCTCAGCAAAATGCTGTGACACTATGCGAGATAGAGCCACAGCACTATTTTTCATTGACAGTTGGCGGCATGCCCTCGATTCGAAAAGAAGAACGAAAATATGGTTTAACCCTGCAGTGGTCGCGCCCTAAGAAATCACGTAAGTGGTCGCGCGGATTACATATGTAGGCCAAAAAAATGGAACCCGTCACCAGAATAATCCAAACATTGGCTGAGGCCCATGAACACCGACTCCACCGACATGTGAACATCGAGGCAATTCAGCTGCTAGACCAAACAAATATAGTGCGAAGACTAAAACGAGCAAAACCTTTTGAGTTAGTGTAGTGTAAAAAGTGTAGAAATAATAGGTGCCAATGACACACATATAACACATGAACAAAGTGTTTATATTAAAATATCAGACTATAAGAAAGTGAAACGAACTTTTGTAAAGTACAATCAATACTATTCTAAGTTTTTAAATAATCGTTACGTAAAAAATTAAATTAGATTAAAATTGCTTATTAGTCTTATAGGCTAGATTGTAATTAATTATTAAGAACACAAAAAAACACACAACTACAAAAACTACAAACAAACTACACTCACACACACACTTACACTCTAAACTACTTAGAAAAATTGTACATCTCACACAACTGTGTATCTGTTACCTATGTTTACAAATAAATAATCTGAATCTGAACCAGGTTTTTTTTAATAAAGGATAAAAACACGGGAAGGCCAATTTGTTTTGTCATTTTTTAAATGAAATTAAATCGTATTATTATTTATTTATTAAAACAGTACAAAATATCTCTTCTTAAATTAAATTACAATAAAATACAAACATAAATCGTTAACAGTCTTGTTCAAATCAGCTGTAACAAAAACTTGTCCCGGAAACGTCCTCTATTACTCACTGGTTCCTTGGACCAAATAGACAGACGGACTAACAATGGCCGAGTTTAAAATACCCTCTCCTGACACAAACATGCGTCGTCAATGCGCCAACGCAACTGAACGGGGGCGGGGGTTACTTCACTTAAAGTACATGGAGTCCCGGCTAACACACTTAAATAGTTTACGAGAAATTTAATTTTAAACAACCATAGATTACATATTAAATCCGCGCGACCACTCCAGGGTTAAAAACAATGTAATTTTCTTCAATTCCCAATTCCAATTTTCTTGTAATGTACCACTTATGGGCAAAAGTCTCCAGGAGAGCTTTCAAATACTGCTGTGAAGAAACAAGGAACAAAACTAAGAATCAAGGAACTTATAAAAAAAAGAAAAAAAAAACAGTGGCTCTCCTGGAGTGCCGACAGAAGTGAAAACTTGAACAAGATCCCCTTGATGAAAGAAAAATACTTGTATAGAACATTGGTCCGTAACGTAATCTAAAGAGCACAATCGCGTTTACAAAAATGAGGTGTCGGTAACGGTGTCGCGAGTTCAATTGTTTTTCCCATCTCAAAAATGCCCAACTCGCCTAAAGAAGTTTTCACTTCAAAAATACTTAGTTAATCATTTCAGTTCAGTCGTTCAAGAAATCCAACGAATAAAACTGAAAATAAAGAAGAGAGACAAAACTGCTGAATAAAGTTTCGGTCCCTCAGAGATGTATTACCTGTGAAACCATTATAAGTTTCAAGAAGGTTGTTCTACTGATCCTTAGAGGCTTTCTAGAGTAGTTATGAGAGTTTGTGCGGTGGTAATAGGAAGGCGATCTGTTCAAGTGATGGTTTTCCAATCAGAAATGTCTCAGTAACAGCCCGGAGTCCGAATTTGTGGCCGATTGATGACAATAGACGAGTTCTATGACAGTTGTTACAAGTAGTCTGAAGCTCGAAAGTCTGACTGCGTTGTGGAGGTCAGATAGGCTGTCGCTCCATGTAAAGTATTGGTAGGTATTCAGCTGCTTTTGGTCAGACTGGTAGCCAACCCTTTTTTTTTTTTTTTTTTGGGTTGCAGATTGTCAAATTACTTCTCCCGCTCTGGGCGGAGCGGGAGGGCGTGTCAGACTCTTACTGACTAAAACCCACCCGTGTTCCTTCGGTTGCCCTGTTGCCGGGGGCCACGATTTCCCTATCGGTTTTCTTCGAACCCCCGGCAGGCCCCCGTCAATTCTGCTGACATCTCTTTGAGGCGCGCGTGGAACACAACGCGGCGTCGACTCGGGCTTGGTCCTTATCGGACGGCGAGCTTGGTAGCCGACCCTGACGTTCAAAAGTGCCTTTTTGTGCCTAATTGAAATAAATTATTTGCCTTTGACTTTGACGTAGTTGGGAAAATGTTCGACATGATGTTGATGATAAATGATGATGGTGATGATGGCAACAGGCTCACCCCCTATTATATGGGACTCAATTCAATTCAAAATATCTTATTTCACATAAACTTACATGAGCACTTATGAAACGTCAGAAGCTAGGTGCACGGTTCCAATTGGTCGTTTCCTATGGACTATAACCATAACTAGTGAAATGTGGGTGTAATATGTCGGCTATCTATTAAGGGGATGTAGGAGAGGTCATTTACAACCAAATGACTCCTTAAGACTCCCATGAAAATAGCAACCATTTTCGAGAAATTTGACAATTTATATTTTAAAATGTATGAAATAAAATGTTAAATTACTCGAAAATGTTTGCTATTTGCATATGAGTCATAGGGGTTATTTGGTTGTAAATGACCTCTCCTACATCCCCATAGTGGATTGCCGACACATAAGCAATAACCCTGTATGTGCAGCTCTGCCCCACGGGAAATAAATGCTTGATGTTATGATATGTGTTTCCAATCATTTATATTTAGATTGGTCGTTCACGCGATGTGTGACTGGTGATTATTGTTTTGTCGCCACAAACCATTTTGCTATAAATACCTGATTATTTTTTTTATCAACTCGAATTCCCTACTGACATATCAAACGAAAAACTTTTGTTAGAGTAGAAAATGTGATACTCATTCTTGGCTCAAATTGGCCCAATGACAATTATAATTCTGCACATATTACGAGTTATGTTTTTATATTATGCTCGTATTTCTGTGGCAACTAACAATTTATCTTTCTTTAGAGAAAAAGATAAATTGTTTAATTGCCAAAGATTAAAGAATTCAGGTCCAGGCTCTCAAGAGCCAATAACTCAGAATTTTGTTGGTAAAGGCTACGGTCTTCCGATTTTTAACTTTATATAAGCATTTGGCTGCCAAACTGGCATGGAGCCAATTTTCTTACAATATAATACGATTTCTACCTACGGTTAATAATGTTTGAAAATATTTTAACTTTGTGATGCTCGAAGTATTTATGTGTTACTGGTAAAATATGGAGGAAGAATGGTTTATGGAGAGTCTTGAGGAATGTAAACATATCGATAGGTACAGTCAGTCTAAAAAAGATGTAAACATTGACGAGAATTGTAATTTCAGACCATCTTTCTATTAATTCAACAACATACTGTGGGTACTTTTCTACATCTGACAAATACGTACCTACTTAATTGCGAGAGGTTTTACGAAAACTCTGTTTATTAATAAAAAGGCGAGTGTAAGTATTAAGAATATTTATAAACAATATAACTTAACCATTCCGCCAAAGGCTAGAGCTATCTAGAAGTTATTTACTTAAACTTTTAGAAACAAACATACCTAGATACATTTCCACAAAAAAAAGTATAGGTTCTCATAAAACCATTAAATAGATCCGACAAAGTACTTACAAATAATCTTATATAAATGATAATGATAAATGATTTTATTTCTGTAAGTAGGTTTGTACAAATACTTTTACACGTCAATCATATTTTAAAACCAGATGAAACCTATCTGACTACTCTGAGAAGAAAGGCCGAAACAAACTCAGAGGTCTCAGTCTCTTTTAAAGTCCAGACATAATCTTGGTCAGATCATGTGAAGGCCATGTGAATTGGTGTCTGAAGTGGTCTTTTGAGGAAAGCACCACACAGATTGAGAGGGCCTGTCCAGTCAGTGCACGCATTTGTCAGTTATCGTGCAGCTCAACTCAGAATTTAAGGAGCTCAACGATTCGACGAACAATACTAAAAAAGGGACATTTGGGTAGGTCACATAAATTACTCAAACTGTCAGACCATGATTAAAACTAACTGAGAAAAAATTAAAAACTAAACAAAAAGGAATGACCCACATAGTCTTCACATTCAAAATAATAAAATACTTTAAAAGTAAACGACTTCAAATAAATAACGAGTCTACGAAAACGACTTCAAATAACTTTAACAAAACAATTTATTCAAATCAAATCGCGAACCGGCAGTGTCTACGGCATTCCAATAAAACGACAGAAACGGTTTAGCCACGTTGAGAACAAACGGTGCACTACCCCGACAAACTACGGATAGTTCGGAAAATTATTTAGAAAACAAAAGCAGTTTGTAATGGAATTTTAACTAGCCAGCCGGTAGTGGTACAGCTTTTATTATAGCATTTGGAAAATATTAATGTTTTTTGTTAATAATTTATTAACGAAAAGGTCACTGTAATTTGGTGCTTTAGTAATTTAGAATATTTCTGATTTGGGAACAGAAAGATATTACGGTATTTCGGCAAAAAAAGTCAACCGACCAAAAAAGGGTTATGGAAAATTGAATTTAAAGAAGAGTTTTAAAAATTTATTTTTAATTTGGAAAAAATACAATAGACGTGGATATATTTAGTAACCTGTGCCCCTTAGCTATTTCTAAAGAACCATAAAAACTCCTGAAAGAAATCGATACGTGTTTCATCTCTCAACGAGGCATCCTCAGGATGACGATTGACTTGTCGCGAACCCGAACACGGCGTGTTGAGAGGTGAAACACGTGTCGATTTCTTTCAAGAGTTTTTGATGGCTCTTTAGAAATAGCTAAGCGGAACAGGTTACTAAATATATCCACGTCTATTGTATTTTATAATGGATTTTTGCAAGGTCACGCCTGAATCAATTAATTATTTAAATTTGGAAATAAACAGTTATACTTTAAGTCAATTATGTATGCCTACTAGTAGATGTTATAGAGGCTTTCCTCAGAGCTTTAGCAGTAGGTACTTTCTACATTTCCGCCGCTCGTTCTGTCGCTTCCGCAGATAAATACCAAAGGACAGGACAAAGTCAAGTTAGTGCAAAGTGGAGTGCTTCTAACATAATCTAAAACCTTTTTATGTATGTTTAGGTTTAGTTATTTTTCTATGGACTTGTGTCGCCTAAAAATTAATGGATTATTAGGTAATCCAAAGCAATCCGTCAAAATATTTGAAAGATAAAAGTTTATAATTGACGAAGAATGGTAATAAAATTACTCAGATTTCGATTAAGTAAACACTTTTAAAACTTAATTATAATAAAATTAGGAACGCAACTTCTCTCTTTACAACACTGGTGTAAGCTTGGACAGCATTATTATGTTCTGATCTACCCTCTCTTGTCTCTTGTGTCGGTAGATCTTCTTTTTAACCGACTTCAAAAAGGAAGAGGTTCTCAAATCGACTATATGTTTTTTTGAAGTGAAAACTTCTTTAGGCGCGTTGGATATTTTTGAGATGGGACTAAACCATTGATTTCGCGACACTGTTATGACACCAGCTTTTACCATTAAAAAGACATCAACGCGTTGAATACCGCGGTGAGTGGAGTAAAAGATATTATCGTGTTGATTACTGCGGTGCCGATTTTTTTTCAAGTTTTCACTTCTGTCACCACCCGCTCCCGGAGTGCCACTGTTTTTTTTTGTATTTGTTACGCGATTACTCCGCCAATTATGAATTGATTTTGATGTTTTTTTTTTGTTTGTTTAGTATACTTTAAAGATGGTACCGTATAAATGTTATTAACTTTGCTTGGGTAGTTTTTGAGTTAGCTTGTTTTTTATGTGGATATGATAAGTTCCTGTCACTGTTATTTACATAGCAGGTAGTGATATGCGACTTTGTGGGTAGGTACCACAACAAAAAAATGCAAAATAAAAACTTTTTACAAAAATAAAAACAATCGACTTCTAAAAAAACACTACAAAATGAAAATTAACTTTAATTTTGGAAGTCGGTGGCAAAAAACGAAATTATTCAAAACCAAAGACACAAGTTCCGAAATTAAATTAAAGTTATTTTTCACTTTGTAGTGTTTTTTTTTGGAAGTCGTTTGTATATATTTTTTTTGTAAAAAGTTTTTCATTCATTCACTTACTGACAGACAGCACACAGCCTAAACCGCTGGGTCTAGCTAGAAGCATGCATGCACAAGAGTTCTATATGTTTCGAAGTCGAGCACTAAGGAAGGATTTTTTTTTAATTGTTTTGAATTTCGTCATTTTTGCCGATCGGATAACCCAGCTTGTCTATCTTCTAGAATTTCGTGTGGTTAGTGACTAAACTGGTGTAAGAGTTTTAAAGCCGCCCACGGGCCACTGACTTAGCTTTACATGCCGTCGAGAAATATCTCTCAGGCATGCTGGTTTCCTCACGATGTTTTTTGAATATCGCGTGCGCTCTTTGGTCGTGTTCGAGCACGGAACTAAATGTCGTAAGTCTCAATTCTTATTTCGTTTATAACTAAAGTAAATAATTGATCTAGGGAAAAAATATCTTATATTTTGATTATAAACTATGTTTTCTTACTGTCAAACATTATTTTAGATTTAAAGGTCGAGTAATCTTGTTTTTGTTACAAATAATCTTTAAAAAAACAAGATTTTCAAATAAATAATTAATCTAGCGAAAATATTCCAATTACGTAACTGTCTTATATATGGAAAGAAAAAGATCCAATAAATCATATACTAAAGTTCCATTTTGATTATATGCGTGACTTTTTCAGAATATTAATACAAATTAACATACAATTTAGGGAGCCTCCATTTAATCTAACACTGAATGCAATAAAATACATCAATTTTACAGAACATACACAAACATATACCTACACGGGTATTAGATATTCCTTTCCTTGTAAATATTTGAATAACAAAACAGTATCTAAATAAACTTATTAAAAGCAAAGAGGAAGGGAACAAAGCCTCCAAAATTGGGCCTATTACGAAGCAGACAGTTTATCGCAAACAAGGTTCAGAACGATTTTCTCTTCATTGATTTTGGAGATGCCTAAAATGATAAGAATTGGGTACAAAAAACATTACTGGAGACCCTTTAAGGTTTTAAAAGGCGAAAAAGTAGATTGTTTGCCTAGGGAGCAAACATATATTTTAAAGGCGAGAGTGTTTCTTTGAATCTAGAGCGCAGCGAGGGATTCAAAGAAATCTGAAATCAGAGAGAGAAAGAACAATCAGTACCTACTAGAGTAGTTACTGATTGTTTGACAGGGATCTTTAAAATCTTTTTCTAACACTAATACTAGACTTCAAATTCGATATTCTTTAAGTCGTTTTAAAGTCTGTGGAACTTTTCGAACGATCATCAAACTTTTCTTCAGGCCTGTAGATCAAAAATCATTTCAAACTTACATAAACATTGTGCGTTTGATTTCCAAATCCTCTAATTGACATACTAGAAAAATATACTTACTTATCTCTCAAAAACCTTGTCATAAAATAAAATATTCAAGCTACAAGATGAGGCTTGTTGCTTGAATATTTATGGCAATATTTTTTCAACACGTTCTTTATAACCCAAAAGTTATGTAATTTAAACATGCAAAAATAAAGCGAAAGTTATTAAGTAAACAAGAGTGCGGTACAAACATTATCGTGTTAACGGATATGAGTCGACGCGGGTAATAATTTATGAATATTCACTAGGGATTGTCATTCGTATAATTCACATTTTACCGCTGCTCTGGAGTTTGGTGTAAGTAGAAAGCTTGAACGTGTAATTTTTCAGTATTATAGCTAAGTATATAGCTTTACCGTGTATAAGGACTGGTTTTTCAACACATGTAGTTGAATGAAACTAGCGGTTACACCGCCACATACGAACTACGTATCATAGACATGACGTCACACAAATCCTGCATCGCGCAGTTAGAGTTTACCGAGCGATCGACATACATACAAGATTTCAACTTCAAACCGATGGACAGTTGCCCGCCAGACACAACACCCGTCTGGTCGGAGGATCCTCCCTTTTCTATGGTGGATGAGTGAACTTTACACCCTGTTCCTCATACCACTAAAAAACAATTGGAAACGGTACCTACATTATTAAGTGCGCACGAAAGATTTTTTAAATGCCGCGTTTTTTATCGTGCACTGTTGGATTTTCAACAAAACGGCTTGACGCCTAGTGTATAAAACGAACTTTTTTAACCGCCCGTGGGTATAAGGGCTTACAGGGAGTCGAAAGCACTGGACAAGTTATAAATTAAAACTGTGTCATTCAATATTTTGCTTGAAGCTAACTCACCATTTATGAATAAGATTCTGCTGCGAAATCTTTACCAATCCACGAGAAATTATATACAATGTGTTACAAAAACCCTGTGCGATCCAAAAAGGGTACATAGGTACTGCAATAACATTACCAAACAGTAATAAAACTTAGGCAAAATTCAAAAAATTCAAAATTCAAAAGTCATTTATTCAAACTATGCTGAGAATCCACTTTTCGAACGTCAAAATTACATAAGACAGTCCCCCAAAACGCCCACCCTTCACCACTTCCTAGTGAAGAAGAAATGGCGCAACAAACTCCCCAGCAGAAAATAAAAAGTTATTGCTATTTAAAAAAATCGTGTTTTTAGTACCAAAATGATTACAAGTTCATTAAAAATTAAAAAATGATCAACAGTTATGACTTGTAGAAACCCGCTAAACGACGGTCGCCCGCGCCCTATGTAATAACCCGGTAAAATTCCCCATTGAAAATTTTTTTTTCCAAAAAATTACAACTTAAATAGACTCTCAGTATGATTCTTAACAACACCCTCACGGATTGGACAGGGTATTAATAACACGCTGTATTATGATAAGAAAAGTGATTATAATCGCTTACTCTTTTAACTTATGTCCTCACTCTTGAAAGATTTTGTCTGATTTCCATTTTCCGGTTTGACAGTCAAATGGATCCTGCAGGTGGCGAGCTGTCCTCGCGGACTTCTAAATATTTGTTGAGGACCTTGATTTTTATGGGCTTATGAACATTGGGAAAAAAGACAAAGTAAATCTCAATTTTATAAGAAGAAAAACGAACGTAGCAGACGTGACTTACACAATAAAAAAACTGAAATGGAAGTGGGCAGGTCACGTCATCAGGGATAGAAACGGAAGATGGGCCAGAGAAGTAACAGAATGGTATCCCAGAGAAGGAAAGAGGAAAAGAGGAAGACCATTTCAAAGATGGGAAGACGATTTGAGAACTACTGCGGGAGGGACATGGAGGAGCAAAACTCACAATCGTGAGCTATGGGAAAGCTCGAGGGCGGCCTATGCTAAAGAGCAAAGCAGTCTGGAGAATTCTGAAGTCTAACGCAACTTTTAATTTATATAAACTGTAAAACTAGTTTTTAAGATTGCTAATAAAGGCTATTTGAAATTGAAATTGAAATGAACATTGGGGATGTTATTTTATTCTGACGTCTTTCGACATAGTGAATGAACGAACATAAAAAATAACCCGTGGGTTTTGTTATTCTATCAATCATCACGTTCTCGAAATAAAAACGCGCAAGCTGATAGACAGAGAGACATGCATAAACTCAAATAATTTATTGTGGATCATAGGTTCATAGATGTTGTGTTAGTTACAAGTAAGTCTGCTATGTCCCGCCATTGAGGCATACAAAATTCATATTATCTGTTCGAAACATAGATCTCGCATTGTATAGGATTTCCGTACAATGCGAGGTTAGTTTATACTGGAAATGTATAACTTGATGTGTAGCCGTCTGTACCTATCTAGTTTTTAACTTCATGATTATGTACCCATTGGTTTGTTGTAATAAACCGGCTGATTCAATGTATTGTAATAACATTTACTTATCAATAATTCGTGTAGTATTTTCTTTAAGAGGCCTGTGAACACGACTCGCAACTACAAATCGAGATGTTTGCGAAATACAATTCCAAGCACGTTGCGCTAGGTTGAGTGCCTGTCGGAGCGATACACACATTGACAATTATTGCTTGACGCGATAGCACTACTAGCTTTCGAAAATTTATGATTTTGGATATGTTCCGTAATACCAAAAATTATGAATGAAAACTTAATATTTTTCCATTTTTTTTCGATAATTTGTAACTTGATAATATAAGCTATAGTTCTGCAGAAACAATATTATAAATATTGTTGTTTATAATACAGAAAAAACAATATGAATACATGTCATTTACGCTGCAAAAATGTGCGAAATTAAATTCGTTTAAACTTAATTTTAGAAAAGTTTTTTGGAAAAAAAAGATGTGGGAGCCTAGATAAACACTGTCTAAATTCGAATAACAACATAATATGGTGGAAATATGCCCAAATTGCACATGATTTAGGTATTACGTTTGTATGGACAGTTCATGAGGTTTATGTATAAACTCTTGCCCTTTTCCCTGGAGGTTGGCAGAAACTACAGAAGGCCACCTGCTCAATCCTTTTGCTTCTTTTACGTAAATCTGGACATACACGCACGCCCTGTTTAATAAACATTACAATCCTACAATTTTGTAAAAAAGTGACATATTTGTTAAGTTTTACTACATGTGCTGTTTAAATAAACTTTACAAAATAAATATGTAACAAACTTACAAGTAAATAACATACAATTATCACAATTGTATTATGCTGTTTAATAAACATTTACATATGTAGAAAACGCTTGAAGATTTCGATGATAATATTGTATTTACAAATATGTACTTAGTTGTAAGTTACAATTTTATTTAGTTAGATACAATGTAAGTTTTTGGTTCACATTCTTAATAGACGAGGGTAGATTTCTTACTCTTGAGTATAGAATTTTTGTGTTTATCACGGAGTTATCTTTTTACGAAAAAACTCGTCATTGCCGTTCAATCACATATTCATCACCACTAACATCACTACTTTCACTACTCCTTGTTAGAACATTTTTTTTTCTTATAATATTTTAATCCAGCGTATCCCATCGTGCTGTCCCCCCAGCGACGCCGTTTTTTTTTTTGGAAGTTATCAAATAACTTCTCCCACTCTGGGCGGAGCGGGAGGGCTTGTCAGACTCTTATTGACTGAAATCCACCCGTGTTCCTTCAGTTGCCATGTTGCCAGGGACCACGGTATCCCTTTCGGACTTTCCCGCGACTCCGGCAGGCATCGGCCCTAGCGGACCCCGTCAGTTCTGTTGACATCTCTTTGAGGCGCACGTGGAACACAACGCGCCGTCGACCCGGGCCTGGTCCTTATCGGACGGCGAGCAACCCATTGCTCACCGTCCGCAAGCCCGCGCCTACGGTGGCCGGGAATCGGCTTGCTACTCCCGACGCCCATGCGGTTAGGAGCGTGAGGGCGCGAAATTTGGCTCTCCCTCACGCACTCCTTCGCGAGCAATATTGCTTCGCAGAAGAAGGCCCAGCGACACCCTAAGCCGAGATTCATACCCCACAGGGATTTTAAGTTATTTTACGCCCCTGGCTGAAGGCTTTAAGTTAGTAGCTTAAGGCAGCCACAGTATAGCTCGGTTAAGTAGTCGAGACCTCAGAGGTCAGCTTCGAGATGACCTAAAGTTTAAATAAAAAGGAAAAGAAGGATAGGTTACCTTTTCACGAATGCAATATACAAGGTAACTTTGAAAACAATCGACAAAATTTAAATGGGTGTTCTACCGATCAAATTTTTACAACTTTTACCATGAGACAAAACGAATTCGCAAAAAAAATTCAACCTTCTTATATAAAGGTACATACCCGATTGGACCATTTTGTATAAGAAGGTCGTTATTGCGAAGTTGATTGGTCCCATAATAAAAGTTGTACATTTGATGCGTAGAACACCCACTTCAATTTTGTAGGCAGTTGAAATTTGTTTTTATTTAAACATTTCTTCGAGCAATCTTTAAAATTAACATAACAACATAACATAACATCACGCCTTTTTCCCCGAAAGGTTGTGCAGAGGTGTACTTGTAGTAGGTACACCCACATTTCGTCAGTTATGTTTAAGTCACATGTAATAGGGGGCGAGCCTATTGCCATCAACCGGGCACAAATCCAGACTCCGGGCTGCTACTGAGAAATTCCAAATAGAAAAACCCAATAACACTTTGCCCGACCCGGGAATCAAACCTAGGACCTCATGCTCAGCAGTAGCGCTTGCGACCACTAGAACAACGAGGCGAGGGTTTAATATTCTCATGTGATATAATTATGTAGATACTAAACAAAATCTTTCTTAAAATGCAATTCGCAGTGTCATTGTTTAAATCCTTACCAATTCAGGGCCAAAAACTTGGCAATATTGAACCAAAGCCACTTAATGTACCGACAAATGAAAGTCCAGTCTAAGTTTTCCAACAACGGGTGTACTTCCTTTAAAAGTATATAAAATGCAATTACAGCAAAGTAATCTATTGTTTGAACTACAAATGAATTACTACAATCGTCTCGGAAGTACAATGCACTCAACTTGAAAGCGATATTTCAATTTATTGGAACGAAGTTCTCTATATCGTGGCTTGTAAACTTTCAGAAATCATCACGCTAAAAAGTATTAATACTTGCGACTGTCTTCTTCTAATTCAAAGAGAAAAAAAGAGAGAGAGAGAGAGAACGCCGGCAGAAAAAATCAAAAGAAAAGAGTAAAGTGATTACAGTGGTGCCGATTCTCTTGTCACAAATGCCTCTAAACTAGACTAAAAATCACGAAAATTTAGTTTAATCCTGTCAAACGACGATTTCCCACTCTGAAATAGACTAAAAGTGACACAACTTAAATATATTTAGTTTGACAGCACTAAGATGGTACTGAGATATTAGTTTAGTGAAAATGGCAGTTTTACTATTCTGAATTTGTCGTTTTGCACCTAAAATTTAGATTTTCTAACTAAATCTGACTATTTTTGATCGCGACTAAAAACATGTGGAATAAAATTGGTTGTCATGAACTTTAAATTCACACCAATACCTCGACTTCAGATGCAAAAACAGTACTGAATCTTTTTTTTTCTTTTGTTTATATTTCGAAAATGGTGTGTCCAATCGCAAAAATAATGAAAATTTCAACCCCCTTTATAAAACCCTTAAACCCCTAACACTCTACATGTAGGTAATAATTTTTCTTATTTTCCATACAAAAAGTGAAAAATTCCATATAAAACACGTCGAGCCTACCCCCTGCGCGCCTCCGGCTCTAAAAAGATTCGCGTGGTTAGGTATCACGTGTGGAGTCGCGATTGTCAAATTCGATTTAGATGTGTCAAAATTATTTTTAAATTTAGAGAATTTATTTTGCAGAATAGCTTTGAGATTCTCATAGTCAAAAGTAAGGAATTTTAGTGATAGTTTAGTTAGTTTAGTTCTGTGTACAAGAGAATCGGCACCATTGTCGTGGGATAAAATTGTACACATCGGCCCGAGTACACTGCATGTGAGAGAGCAAGTGAGAATTTGGTCAAAGTGAAAATCCAAGATGGCGGCTCGGATTTAAAAAAAATCTAGTTAAACTTGAGCATACTTTGTTTTAGTTCCTTAGACCCCAGAATTTCTCAAACTTTTAATTCTTTTGTACAACTAAAGCCTAGCCGTGCGTTCCTATCACCTACTAGGCTGTCAGGAAAATGGACATTGGAATAATCATGGAAAAGGTACATTTCTAGTAGTAATAAGGATCAAATTCGTAAAACACAACGTTTATGAAACTGACAAGTATCAAGAACGTATTCTCTCGACTGCTGGACACTTAGGATTCTTAACAATTATTACACAACTAACTATTTACACTAAATTAAATGACTTACTGTACAAATAAATTCAAAAACGAAATCACACTTAGCCGTAGAAGTACTCGCACGCATCGCTGTCATCCGGAAACGTGCCCAGAAGACTGGCAGCGTTGCCACGTTGAATCTTACTTCTAGACTTCATAATATATAGAATAAGAATGAAGTAATTTTTTTACTAAGGATTAAAAAAATACTGATTTAAAGTAAAAGATAGTAGAGTAGTAGAGAAAATATAAAATAGCTAAGTAACTGCGACCAACTTGGTGCTCGCCGACCGCTACCGCAGCACCGCTCGCGTCGCTCGCTCGGCTCGCGCGCATTTGGTCACAGTTCTAACCTAACTAACCCGTTTGGTCGGGGCAGTGTTGCCAACCCCAAATAATAGATTACGGTGTTCCCAGTTTATAAATACGGTAGATTTCAATAAAATACGGTAGATTTTAAAAAGTGGTGTAAATTAAATTGTAGTTTGAAAAAAAGAAAAAAAAGAAGCTTATTCCATATTTTAATTAGTCTGAATATGACAAAATAACTGTGTGATCATGATCATTTCTATACATTTCAGTATTATGTCTCCTAAGGAACGACCTGCACCCTAATGTCTTTCAACGCAGATTTATTACAACGCAATTACGCAAAGAATTAACTGAATGAAGAAAGTTGGTAATAAATACGGAACCCTAAAAAGGTTAAGAAGTCTGTCAAATTAGGCAACTCTATAGTTTTTACGTATTATGGTTCAAACTTTTATCTATGGTTTGGGAATTCCCCTTAATCCACTGCTATTTAAAATGTTACCAGTTATGACATAAAACAACGCTCAATAATCCATCTGCCCCATTACGGTGTTTTTTGACACCGTAATTACATTGTTACGGTAGGTGGTAGATCTATGCTGATTACGGTGTTTTTACCGTAATTACGGTGCAGTTGGCAACACTGGGTCGGGGTAACCTAGCTTAGTTATTGCGATCAACTGTGAGAAATGCCCAGAAAGTTAAAAAGAGGCTCCATCATTCAAAAAAATGTGCATCATTAGAGCGCAAAAAGTTTTTAGAGGATCAGATAATTATTTCCCGATTTGCCTGTAAAATTGAAGCAATAATTAACATTACACCCTTTTAAACAGTGTTAAGACGATGCAAGTCATATTTTGTCACCACAGGATATAAACTTGCATCGTTTTTAGGGTTCCGTAGTAAACAAGGAACCCTTATAGTTTCTCCATATCCGTCTGTCTATCCGCGGCATAGTTCAGATATTCTTAATACTAGAAACCTGTAATTTGGCGTGGGTATACATATAACAAAAAAAAAAGTTACCTCCCCTACACGTAAAGCGGGAATGGTTTTTTTTTCGTCTGCCCGTCTTATGGGGTGTCGTTGGAAAGGCCGTTCAAATATTGTGAGTGTATATAAACCATATTTGGATTCAGGCATCCATTTGCGAAATATTAAGCTTTAAAGTGCAAATTTTTGTTAAAGACAAGTGTGTGTGTGTCCCTGCCAGCTTAATGGTTGGTTTTGGAAATGTGAAAGTAGAAGAAGTATATATATAACAAAATTATGTGGAAAACTATCCCAGCTAAGTAGGCTCTACAAGTTTACGACTAATAAGTGACCAACTTAAAAAAACATGTGCTCAGTAAAGAACATGTTTTTCAACTATCTTGTTAAGTTTGTTCTTGGGATAAATTCATCCCAACTACGGAACCTTTGATTGTGCGTGATCCAACACGCACTTGGCCGGTTTTAGGGTTCCGTACCAAAATGGTAAAAAGGAACCCTTATGGTGCGCGACTCAGTCTGTCTATCACAACTGGATATCTCAAGAACTACGCTATCAACGTGAAATTTGGAAGAGTTTTAGATGATTCAAAATATTTAAACTCTAGTTGAATATTTCGAAATAACTTGATCTGTAGGACGGATTTGTGAATTTCTGTATTGCAGGGACAATAATGAATTATTTAGGTTCTTGAGCGGTTATTTTTAATTGTAGGTATTCTCCGTTCTAAAGGCGTGTACGCACGAACGAACAAAACACGGTGAACACGAACATCGAACACGGAACATTTGGTTCGTACGTGTGAACGTAATGCAAAGCGAACACGCGCTCAACCGCACGCTCTCTTTACTGACCGTGGATTCGTCACGAAATTTTTTTACGAACAAAGTGTTCGATGTTCGTGTTCACTATGTTCTTGTTCGTTCGTGCGTACACGTCTTTTGACCCAATTGTGTAACACACTTTTACCATCACAACCCGAAGGATTTGGTTTTCAAGAAAATTCATTAACGCAATAGGGGTGAGTCGTTACGTGATTTTTGCGAAACGTAACGTAACTAGTGACTACGAGGACGTCGCCGGTTTTGAAAACTAGTGATTTTAGTAACTAGTTATTTTTTTAATTCCATTCGGTGATTCAACACGGTGATTCTATTGAAGTGTAACAGTTATTTGCGAAACGAAAACATAAATGATTACCTACGTAATACGTTACATATCACAAGCTTTAAGTTTTTGGAACGAATAAGTTTTTATAGCTAGATAAAGCAGTTACATTATTAACGTAATACTAAAGTTATTACGCGCAAAAGAAAAAATGTGCGTCGCAACGTACTTTTGTTACGTTTCACTCTTTTCATTCGATCACTGCATTGTGATGTAACTAGTTACAAAAATCACGTGTTAATGTGTGACTCGAAACTAGTTATTCGGTTACATGCCCCGCAGCCAGTTATTGTAACTAGTGACGTTAAATAACGCCCACACCTATAACGCAATGAATATTAAGATAAATGATCTAAGCATGACTACTACTAGTTTAAGCTTGGTCCCTTTGATACTTAAAGTAAATACCGACCTAAAAATAAACATTTAAACACTTCAAAGGCATAAATCATCATGACACATTTTTTAACGTCATCAATCAAATTTTTCTATGGACCAACTTGTCTTTCAAATGTCAACCTTATTGCTCAGAAAATAAGAATAGAAATGAGATAGCAGGAACAATGTTAGTTGCCTCAAATAATATTTACTTCGCTTCGTTATGTAAAGCAGTCCCATTGTAAGCAGTATGAAATTGTCACAACCTGTGAATGTCACCAAATAATGAGTTTCAAGATTTCAAATTACATATAAATTGTAGAGTTTACACTAAATTATTTGATGTGTAACATCTTTCCTCTCGCTTTCCTGCAATCTGTGTGAGTGATTTCATGAAAAGGGACGGAAGTGTGTAACAGGAAGCCGGGGAAGCGCACGCTATTTGATTTGACCAATGAGCGCACGCGGTGCTAGAGTTGGCCGTCAGGTGGTACCGGTAAAATTTTCAAACCGTTATAATGTACTTGACGCAAAAACCTTTACATTCGGTTTCGTTCCTGTAAACCGGTTTTCATAAACCGGTTTTGGTGAAGTCTTTACATAAAGGTTTTATCGTATTAAACGGTTTAGAGCAATACTAACTGGTTTTTTGTTTAAATTTATTCAGCGCGGCATCCACAAGTAGTCACAAGTTGCAACGCCTTTACCGACATGCCGCTCGTCGAATAAACCGATTAATTTAGGTTAAAATAAAGTTCTTAAAACCGTGACCGTTTTAAGAACTTTATTTTAACTTAAAGTTCGGAGTAAAACCAAAATAAACCGGTATTAACCGGTATTTTTTAAACCGGTTCCGAGCCTTGTATGGTACAAACTTATTTTCCGAGAGGTTGGTACTGTCAGCCAAGATGTCAGATGTTATACATCATAAGCGACTACTGCAAAGCCGGATCCGCTGCGCCATGTTTTCGTGTTTTTTAAACATCAAACACGAACCGATTTGGGGGCGTAGTTTACAAAAAACACAAACATTAAACATAAACATGTTTGCCGTGACGAACGGATGATATCACCCGCGTTCGCCTGCGGGGAGCCGGGAGGGGTGCAGTGACTCATTTCGTGTTTAGTGCTCTCCGGACGCAGACGAAGACGTTTCGGGAATTCTTTTAAAGTTTTAAGTGCAGTGATGGAGAGGAATCAAGAAAATACCTTGTTTTTTAAACAATTAGTTCTTCAAAATCGCTTTCTGAACACAGTTTTATTTTTAATCGAACCTATCTTCAATTTTCAGTTCTTGATAAATATTAAACAAATGTGGTCGCAGAAACACATCAGCAGATGACACATCATTGATCTTTAAAATAGACCGACGGTCACAAAATCTTGACGACGTGAATAACTCTATTCTTCAGGTCCAAGATTGGTTTACGGTAAATAATTTGGTACTTAATGAGAAAAAAACCAAATGCATTAGATTTAAATTACCGAATGTTAGAAGTAGCGAATGTGACATCATATTGAATGGAGAAAAACTGGAATTTATTCATCAAACAGTTTTCCTGGGAATCACGCTAGACGAGAAATTACAATGGGGACCTCATATAACATCTCTTGCGGGGCGGCTAAGCTCGGCCGCTTATGCTGTTAGAAAGATAAGACAGTTAACAGATGTAGAAACCGCGCGTTTGGTCTATTTTAGCTACTTTCACAGTATTATGTCATATGGCATTTTACTGTGGGGTCGGGCTGCTGACATTGAATCCATCTTTATTTTACAAAAGAGGGCTGTCAGAGCCATTTATAATCTATGTCGTCGCGAATCTCTCAGGGAACTATTTAAAAAGATTAATATTATGACGGTACCTTGCCAATTCATCTATGAAAATATTATGTATGTAAGGAAAAATCTGCATCTTTTTAAGAAAATAAGTGATAGACATAATTTTAATACTAGAAATAAAGATAAAATAGATCAACCATTTTTCAGATTATCCAAAGTACAAACATCTTTTATGGGGTACTGTGTTAAATGTTACAACAAAATACCTTGTGATATATTACAATTAACTGAAAGAAAATTTAAAACGCATATTAAAAGTACTCTTTGTAAACAAGCATATTACAAATTAGAGGATTATATCCTAGATAAGAATGCTTGGAAGCATGCTGGTCTAGCTCCATAGGACAATTTTGAGTCTAGACAAAATCAAACTGGTTGCTAATTTAATTGTGTAATTAAATATTATAACATTTTTTGTTTTTACATTCTGTGATTACCTGAACTCACACACTGACGAATTAGTATCACTTGTAATTTTTTTTTTTTTTTGGGAATATCGTATAGGTTTTACAATGCTTGTAAATATGTGAACACCATGTATCCATTACATAATTATTTTTTCTATCATTGCTTCATTTTTATTTTTACCTATTGTGGTATAGTAATCTTATTCCAGGTGCATCGTTTTCACATATAATTATATAATTAATGTATACAAAATATTGTAAAACATTTTAAAAGAGTAACGGTGGAGTTTCTTGCCCATTCTTCTCCATACGAAAACTACCCTTTGGAAGGGGCGACTAGAATCAATTCTATTTTTTGTTTTTGACGTTCAAAAGTGCCTTTTTGTGCCTAATTGAAATAAATTATTTGACTTTGACTTTGACTTTGAAATATATTTTTTCTTTGTAGCACTAAATCTACTATTGCTAGAACAGCACACACGTCTTCCTCGTCGGAATTCATTTTAGAAAAGAGCGCCGGTGAAAAGGTGGCGTGGCCTAAATAATAAACACAAACATATAACATAACATTTTGTCGCAGCGGGCTGGCTGTTTACCTAACATGTTTAGTTAACATGTTTTAATAACGAGTTTTTTACGAAAATTGGCGGACCGGACCCAGCTTAAGGCTCACTCGTTTTTGATGTGAAACATCTAATGCGGCAGGTCAGGGGGCCTACCACCAGCTCTTATAGCAGTATTATTATAATCTTACTTTGACTTTTCGTACCACGACGTCCATAAAATAAGCTTATTGTAATGTTGAAACAATCTTATTTTCTTAGCGATTTTGGTGACGTCACCTCTAAAAGTTCACTCAATTCGTACCACGACGTGACTTTTGACAACTAGCAATATTGTTTTAATGTCAAATTTAGCAATCTTAAAAAAGTTCCTCGGATTCGACGGAAATATTATTGTTTTGCAATTTATGTTAAGAAAAAACATTTTCGTGTCATGTAAAGTTAGTAAAATGTAATTATTTACGTAAACTTGCCGAATGAATTGTGTATCTATAGATTTTAGTACATGTGAAATTAATTTCTTGTTTGATAGCGAATGCATACGAAACATTTGAGTTTTTGGAAGCGGATAACGCAGAAAAATAAAAATTCCCAGAATACCTCTAGCTGCCGCCCGGAAACCCGACTGCAAAATTTATAACAAAACACTAATCACTGAGTCTGACCACAATATATTGTTTCGAACTATCTTCGTCAAAACATTACACATTTCTTTGTTTTAAAACTTATTCACTGAGTAACCTTATCCTTCCCTTGATTCCATGTCGACTTTGTAGCCAGACTGCCAGATAGATCATAAATTCATAAGCTTATTATGTTAAAATAAGTTCTACTTCGTAGTAGTTACCACTTGTAAACAAAAATATCGCTACATCGAGGCTGTGTTCAGAGTTACGCTGCAATCGATTAGAGCGTGCTAACACCCATACCGAATTAGTGTCAGCGCGATAACAACGTGCTGTGAATCGTCATACATGACGTCATTGCATGCACCATCTCGCGATAACGCTGACCATGCCCTAAATTAATATCACCGTGAGCGCTGTCAAAATGACAGTTGTGCTGTTTTGTTTTGAGTTGCACCATATCTTTAAACTAACGTGGCATTTTGGAAATTGTGCTTCTGGCTACAGTCGTCACCTAATCAAAGAAGAAGAAATTTGTTGTGTATACTCAAAGAAATACTGTAATCCAACCATCTTGTGCAAGCATATCTAAATCGGTACGCAAAATATTGATGTGAGCGATTAAGGCGTAACTCCGAATGCGGCCCGAGTTTCAAATTTCGTTCTGTTCCGATTTATATAGCTTAGCCGTAGCTTATTTTAATTTTTTCAATTGTTTTTCTTATTTTTCAAAGCCAAATCTTTTAATATTTGTGTCAATTTCATGGAAATTACTCATAAAAATTAGATTCTAATGCAAAGTAATATTATAAAAATTAGATTCTAATGCAAAGTAATATTTTAAGTAAAAGAAAATAATATTTTGCTTCAAGACCAATACTTCGTAGTAGCGATTCGGACCAACGTGTGAAAGGGACAGCGCTATACAGTTCACATAGCGTTGTTTCTTTTCTATTATAGCAGGCAATAGACAAATCTCACAAATAGTTCGTTCTTTCCCAGCACTAAGCAGGAATAAAACATTCTTGAACGATGAAGGTCGTGGTACGAATATGAGTTATGTTATTGTAAGCTTGAAACAAAACTCTCCTGAAATAAGATTGTTTCGTAAAAGATTGTGGTCGGCCCCCAGATCGGCTGTTGGCGTGGCGACGCAACCAACAGCCAACATCCAAACGAAAATATAAAGTTTTTTTTTTTGTTTTTGAAGTGAAAACTTCTTTAGGCTCGTTGGACATTTTTGAGATGGGAAAAACAATTGAACTCGCGACACCGTTACCGACACCTCATTTTTGTAAACGAGATTATAACATATTTTTTAAATATGCCATATTTACTTCTTTAATAAACCATCCTTTCAAGCATATTTTCTATACAAAATAGTTTCAATGTTTCAAATCTGCCAGGCGTCCCGCGACGGCTATTTTTTTATTATAAGCGACCCGTATCTGTTTCGCATGGTTTTTAGTAATTAACAAAACATCGAAATTTCTGTATTTTTTGTAAGTTTATATTGATTTAATATGCTCATAAACCTTTCGGAATAAATTCTCTGAATGATGGTGAAAACCGCAACAAAATTCGTTGCGTATTTTAGAAGAACAGCGCGGTTACACAGACAGACATGAAAAGCGACTTTTTTTTTTTTTTTTTTGTGGGAAATTATCAAATAACTTCTCCCACTCTGGGTGGAGCGGGAGGGCGTGTCAGACTCTTACTGACTAAAACCCACCCGTGTTCCTTCGGTTGCCCTGTTGCCGGGGGCCACGATGTCCCTATCGGTTTTCTTCGAACCCCCGGCAGGCATTGGCCCTAACGGACCCCGTCAATTCTGCTGACATCTCTTTGAGGCGCGCGTGGAACACAACGCGCCGTCGACCCGGGCTTGGTCCTTATCGGACGGCGAGCTACCCATTGCTCACCGTCCGCAAGCCCGCGCCTACGGTGGCCGGAAATCGGCTCGCGATTCCCGCTCCGGGCGTCTCCTCCTGCGGCGGTTAGGGGCGTGAGGGCGCGAAATTTGCCTCTCCCTCACGCGTTCCGCCTCCTCCTTCGCGAGCATTACCGCTTCGCAGAAGGAGGTGACGGCCTGCCATTTCCTCTCACTCCGTACCATGGCCTGAACCAGGGCCGGACGCGAGAGATCACCGCCGCCGATCGCCTCCACGAGGACACGGCGTTGCTCCGCCCAAGCCGGGCAGACCTCCACCGTATGCTCCACCGTGTCCTCAGGCCGATCCACACAATGGTGACACCCGGGTGTTTCCTCCCGCCTTATCCTGAACAGGTACCTCCCGAAGCACCCGTGTCCGGTGAGGACCTGCGTCAGGCGGAAGGTGAGGACGCCGTGACGCCTCTCAAGCCACTCCTCAAAGAGGGGTCTTATCGCCGCAATTGTGGCGTGCCCAGCGCGGGGTTGCGACAATCGCACTCTCCATGACGCCATGAGATCCCGCCGGAGCTCTGTCCGCTGTGCCGCGATTTCTTGCGGCATCGGAGTTAAGCCCCGGCGTTTCGCCTCCTCGCGCCACTCCCAGATGTGCGCGAGGACCTTTGCCTCCAGATCCCATGGCGGTAGTCCGGCAAGGAGGCTCGCCGCCTCGCAGGAGACCGTGCGGTATCCTCGGGCCAGCCGGATGGCCATGACCCTCTGGGACGCGTTCAACCGGCGGGCTGGCCGCAGCCTCAATGAACGCGCCCACACCGGTGCCCCGTAAAGGGCCATGGACCGCACGATGCCCGCATAGAGCCTCCGGCAGGAGGCGTTTGGACCTCCCAGATTGGGCAGGAGCCGCATCAAGGCAGCCCCGGCCCGGTCCAGTCTGGGAGCCAAACGTCGGAAGTGTTCGACGAAATTCCACCGGCTGTCGAGGACGAGTCCCAGATACTTCATCGTCGACTCGACACCGATGTGAACCCCTCCCGCCATTACCTGGGAACCCGACGGTGGCGCATTCCGAGGACCATGAAAACCCATGGCCTCGGTCTTGTGCAGGGCCACCTCGAGTCCCAGCTGCCGGATCCTGTCAACGATTGTCGCAACCCCGCGTGTCGCTAAATCGGCCGCCGCCTGGTACGACCTCCCCTGCGCCAGGACTAGCGTGTCGTCAGCGTAACAAACGACGCTGACGCCGCTAGGGAGGTCGGCGCGCAGCACCCAGTCATATCCGATGTCCCACAGATGCGGCCCCAGGACCGAACCCTGTGGGACACCGCACGACATCTCTTGCCGGTTCCACTCTCCTTGATGACCGGGGTAGATGACGGCCCTGTCAGTCAGATAGGCCTCGACCACACGACAGAGGTAGGTCGGCATCCGGTGATACCGGAGTGCCTCCCTGATGCAACTCCAGGGCAGGGTGTTGAAGGCATTGGCGATGTCTAGAGACACCGCCAAGACGACCCCACCCCGGGCCACAGCATCCCCCGTCGTGAGGGCCCGCACGCGCTTGATGGCGTCCACTGTAGAGCGCCCCCTGCGGAAGCCGAACTGGCTCTCCGCCAGATCCGGCCCCACTCGCACCAGCTGCCCGACGAGGCGGTCCGCAATGACTCTTTCAAAGAGCTTGCCCACCTCATCGAGCAGCACAATGGGCCGATAAGCGGACGGAGAGTCCGCTGGGCGCCCCGGCTTCTTGATGAGGACCAGTTTCCCCGTCTTCCAACAAAGTGGGAACTGGCCCCTCTCCATGCATGCGCTTAGGAGCCCCCTTAGTCGAGGCCCGAGAGCCCCCATGGCCAGGACCCAGGCTTTTCCAGGTATGCCGTCGGGTCCTGGGGCGGTATTCTTCGCACTCATTTTGCGTACCGCCACTCATTTCTACCTCAGTTACCTCTGGAGCATCGTCGTCGTCGGTGTGGTCCGCATCGGGCACCGCAGTAGGCGGAGCCATGGGCGGAGGGGTATGATCCCCTCTAGAAGGGAACAGAGCGCTCACCACGTCTCCCACAAGCTGGGGCCGGAGACTCTGCGTCAGCGGGGGAGCCCATGGGCGGAGTTTCTCTCGCACCATCTTGTATGGGCGTCCCCACGGGTCTCTGTTCAGAGTCTCCTGAATATTATAAAATTCGGTAGTGTTAATTAACAACGTTTTTAAATACAGAGTTATTGGTTATGTTATTATGTTGGCAATCTGTTAAGGCGGGTTGTAGGAGAGGTCATTTGCAACCAAATGACCCCTCATGACCAATATGCCAATGTCTACCATTTTCGAGTAATTTGACATATTTTATTTTAAAATGAATTAAATAAAAACAGGAAAATTAAATGTCAATTGACTCGAAAATTGTTGACATTAGATAGGAGTAAAAAGGTGTAATTTGGTTGTAAATTACCTGTTCTACAATCTTATAATGGATTGCCGACATTTATTTATTTAACATAAAACGGCCAAGGCCAATTACATTAGTTAAAGACAAAAGGTACACAGTAAACAAAAGTATACAACTAATCGACAGTCATACGCTCATCTCACAATACTTCAGACATACTGACGAGATCTTCTTCCGCAGCGCAGAGAGTGTGCGAGGGACGGGAGACTGGGCTCGAGCTACAGTTCGCGTCCGAGGCACGGCGAACAATCTATGCCTCCCTCCACGGTTATAGTTTATCGGAGCAAAAAGATGGGACAGTTCATCATGCAGTTCAGGAGCATCGGTTTTTCCGTGAAGGATCTTACACGTATTAATGATTTGGTCATTTTTTCTTTTAACATCGAGAAAATTGTACCCTAAACTGTCTAAAAGAAAATTAGAAGGGTACATAAACGGAGAATAACCATTCAAACGTTTATAAAGGTACCTTAGATAAGCTTTTTGTACTTTTTCTAAGAGTAAAGTGTACTTCTTTTCGTGCAGGTTCCAGACGCATGCACTGGACTCCAGTTTACTACGAACAAGTACATTAAAATAGATTTAATAGCGCCGATGTTGCTAAAATCTTTAGCATTACGCAGTATGAAACCTAATCGTCTAAATGAATCCTTTGCTACTAATGCCATGTGATCATGAAACGTAAGCTTGTTATCAAACGTGACACCCAGATCCTTCATTCCAGTTGTTCTAGTAATGGCGCTAACATTAATTTTATAAGTAAAGGTGATAGGGTTTCGGGTTCGAGTAAAACTCATGACGAAGCATTTGGAAGAATTAAATTCCATTTTGTTCTTAATGCTCCACTCCAATATTGCCTCAATATCACGCTGCAGCGCCAGACAATCGGCTTCAGAGTGAATTTCGGAAAAGAGTTATAAATCATCTGCATACAATAGACTTCTGGCATGAGGAATAAATTAAGGAAGGTCGTTGATCATTATCAAGAAAAGAAGCGGTCCCAGAATTGATCCTTGACTGATTCCGGAACGCGTATGATAGGGCTTGGATTCATATTGCAGCTTGGATCAAGGCCAAGTCTAACAAATTGCTGACGATCGCGCAGGTAGTCAGCAAGGAGCCGTAACAGACCTGGTGGAAATCCGATGGCACATAGTTTTGCCAGCAGTATATCATTATTGACCCTATCAAACGCTTTCCGGAAGTCAAAGTACATCGACCTGGCCTCCACGGTCCAATCGTTTAGATATTTAGTCTACTAGGGTAAGAATACTAACCGTATTTACTGATCTTTTTGCTCTGAAACCATGTTGTTCGTTACATAGATACTTTTCAACTTGGGAATAAATATAATTATGTAGTATGTTTTCAAAAACTTTAGCTGGTGATGAAAAAATGGCAATGGGACGGAATTCTTCTACTAATGTTTTATTTATGACCAATAATAACCCTGTATTTAAAATATTGATTTGTTAATAATTATTAAGTTGTAAGATGAAGATGAAGATGTAGTGACAAAAATTGAAAAGGGTATGCTGAGATGGTTTGGGCATGTTGAGAGGATGAATGAAAGGCGACTAACAAAATGTATTTACAAGGCTGATGTAAAGGGAAAAGCCGGGTGGGGACGCCCTAGGAGGACATATACTGACCTTATTGGTGATGTTCTTCAGAAAGGCCAAGTGCGTAGTACTCGCAACCGGCGTGCGTGTATGACTAGATGTATGAACGTAAACTAGGCAAAAGGAATATGTAAGGATCGTAGCAGGTGGCGTTCTGTAGTTTCTGCCTACCCCCATGGGAAGAAGGCGTGAGTTTATGTATGTATGTTTTTGTTTTAATATTTACTTTGATAGTCGTAGGTAGACGATTTTCATTTCCTAATTATTAATATCAATCAACTGAGGATGCATGAAATGGCGACAGGTCACAGGAACAACTTGTGACCCACGGATGCCCCTCAAGTTAAAGAGGCAAAGTCAAAGTCAAAGTCAAAGTCAAATCATTTATTTCAAATAGGCCCATGTATGGCACTTTTGAACGTCGAAATTTACAAAATATTAAAATTGATTCTAGTCGCCCCTTCCAAAAGGTAGTTTTCGTATGGAGAAGAATGGGCAAGAAACTCCACCGTTACTCTTTTAAAATGTTTTACAATAGTTTGTATAGGTACGTACATTAGTTAAATAATTATATGTGAAGACGATGCACCTAGAATAAAATTACTATACCACAATAGGTAAAAAGAATTAAAAATGAAGCAACGACAGATAATTTAATATGTGATAGATACATGGTGCTCACATATTTACAAACATTGTAAAAGTAGACGATTTTCCTAACAGGCAATCTACAAGTCCCGTAAAGCCTGTCATATTGTATGGATCGGAATGCTGGGCCATAAAGATGTGTAGAAAAGATATTAATGTTTGGCAAAAAGTGACGAAAATGGATAAAGTAAGAAATTTGTAAATATGACGTTTGAAAGAGGCGCCAGTGATGGAAAAGTAGATAGGAAATCCTTTGGCTTGGTTCGGGCTTGTGATGAGGAGGAAGGAAACACTTGTGATTAAAAGAATGATGAATGTAAATGTAAGATGAAGTAGGAGAGGAAGGCTAAAGAAAACTTGGATTGATTGTATGAGGCGATCTGAAAAAGAAGAGAGTAAACGATAGTCAGTGTAAGCCTTTTTTTTTTTTTTTTTTTTTTTTTTTTTTTTTTTTTTTTTTTTTTTTTTTTTTTTTTTTTTTTGGGTGGGAAATTATCAAATAACTTCTCCCGCTCTGGGTGGAGCGGGAGGGCGTGTCAGACTCTTACTGACTAAAACCCACCCGTGTTCCTTCCTATGCCATGTTGCCGGGGGCCACGATTTCCCTATCGGTTTTCTTCGAACCCCCGGCATTGGCATTGGCCCTAGCGGACCCCGTCAATTCTGCTGACATCTCTTTGAGGCGCGCGTGGAACACAACGCGCCGTCGACCCGGGCTTGGTCCTTATCGGACGGCGAGCTACCCATTGCTCACCGTCCGCAAGCCCGCGCCTACGGTGGCCGGAAATCTTCCTGCGATTCCCGACGCCCAGGGCGTCTCCTGCTGCGGCGGTTAGGGGCGCGAGGGCGCGAAATTTGCCTCTCCCTCACGCGCTCCGTCTCCTCCTTCGCGAGCATTACTGCTTCGCAGAAAGAGGTGACGGCCTCCCATTTCCTCTCGCTCCGTAGCATGGCCCGAATCAGGGCCGGACGCGAGAGATCACCGCCGCCGATCGCATCCACGAGGACACGGCGATGCCCTGCCCAAGCCGGGCAGACCTCCACCGTATGCTCCACCGTGTCCTCCGGGCGATCCACACAGTGACGACACCCGGGCGTTTCCTCCCGCTTTATCCTGAACAGGTACCTCCCGAAACAGCCGTGTCCGGTGAGTACCTGCGTCAGGCGGAAGGTGAGGACGCCGTGGCGCCTCTCTAGCCACTCCTCAAAGAGGGGTCTTATCGCCGCAATTGTGGCGTGCCCAAGTCAGTGTAAGCCTGGGTAGCGCCCTGGTATTTACGCAGTTTATTGTAATGGCGAAGGACTGCTGAAGGCGACTAGAATCAGTTGATTTTTTTGTACATATTGACGTTCAAAAGTGCCTTATAATTGAATTTGAAATAAATGATTTGACTTTGACATTGAAGGTCGTCAGGACGGCACAGTGTCTCATGTATGAGGATGACCTGAAGTTATTCTTGAGTATTAATAGCGAGCATGACTGTGAGGCACTGCAGAGGGACATCGATAAGGTGGTAAAATGGAGTGACGAAAATCACTTTGAATTTAACACTGCTACGTGTAAGACTATTTCTTTTGCCCGTTCGCGTGCGCCCATTCAGCATAACTACCGCATAATATCGAGTGTCCCTCTGGGGCGCGGTAGTGAAATAAAAGATATTGGACTGACCTTAGACGTGAATATGACCTTTAATCAGCACATTAAAAATATCTGTGGCAAGGCCTTCTAATCACTTGGTTTTAAGAGAGGCAAGTTGGGTTAAATACAGGAATGTTTTATCGACTCTTTAGTATTCGTTTGTATTTATTTTAATAAATACAAACGAATAATAAAGAGTCAGCAAAACGTCATTTGATCTAGAAGAAAGCCGCTTTTATAATAGCCTACAAAATCATATCCCCCACGCGCAAGCTAAGATTAATAATTATTGTTATACTGACTACTGTCTTGTTGTATTATAATAAAATACAAACGAATAATAAATAGTCAGTATAATAATTTATTATTAATACAAACGAATAATAAAGAGTCAGTTTAACAATAATTATTCATCTTTAAGCGATTAAGTGCAATTTAGCTTGCGCGTGGGGGAAGTGATTTTGTAGGCTATTATAAAAGCGTTCTTCTGTAGTTTAGTACTATTATTTATTCTGTGGTGCCGACTCAAAACGAGTCATTCATCTTCAACTTAAAATTCAGGTTCGGCTTTGTAGATTCCATCCATAAGTTCAGAGCTCGTATCAGTCGGCGCTGAAAATCAAAAGGCATTTTTTTATCATTCCTTTTAAAGTATTTAATTATTCTTCATGTTCATTTTTGGTAAAAAATATATCTCAGTCAGCCCAAAGACCTTAAAAAGAAAGTTCATCTGAACCTAATATTTCGTATAAATCCTAAATTCTACGCAAATAAACGATTTCATTTGATTTTAAAGAGGTTTATGTCTGACTGATTCATCAACGTCTATCGTAATCAAGGACTAAGAAATATTTTTCGGAAATTGGCCGCGTCCTATTTATACGCGATTACGCGATCGTCGCGTGCATATGTCACGTTTTCCGGTTTTTCGATCAAAAAGTGACATTATGCACGCGACTTTGTGACTTGCTCTCTTTTAAATAGGACGTGGGGTAAGGCATTCCCCACCGGCCGTTCACGGCATTGGATGATGCGACTTGCGGCGCAACTTGTGTCAAGCGACATGCGCGCGCGTCGCTTGTTTCCGTCCGTCGCTCCGCAAGTCGCGTCGCGGTGACTCGTGGCATACTCCAAACCAGGGTTGTAACGGATGTCGTATAATGTTATGGATATTGGAAAATTCCTTATTGAGGATGCAGATGAGGAGCTTTTAAAATCAAAAGTTGAGGAAGCGGATGTTTTGCGGATATCAAAATGTATGCGGATGCTCCACAGTTGTGGATGCGGATACGGATATCCGTTACATCCCTGCTCCAAACAACTTCTTTCATTGTTTTCTCCACAGTCCCTGTCGCAAGACGCGTGTCACTTGAGCGTGTAGCTCGTAGTCACAGGGTAAGGGGGATATAAGTATAGAAAAGGGGAGAAAAAGAAAAAGGGGGGAAAAGGGGAGTTTGTAAAAAATAAAAGTAATTTTTTAAATAAGTGGTCATGTAAACGCGTAATTTCTAATGAAATAAATTGGAAAGGGACATTTCAAATTGATTTAAAAAGATTCGTGTTTGCATGTCAACGCCAATAAACTGATTTGGTACTTTTACAACATTTAAAAAAACCCTGTTCGATCCGTGAGGGTGTTGTTAGGTATCCTACTGAGAGTCCATTTATGGGGTAATTTACAAAAAAAAAAAAACGTTAAATGAAACTCGTCTCACATTTTTCAATGGGGAATTTTACCTTTAGCGGGTGTCTACAAGTGATCCCTTTTGAAAATTTGCTCATTTTTTATGAATTAGGGGTAATTTTAGTACTAAAAATGTGATTTTTAAATAGTGAAAGGCGATAGATGGCGCTCGAGAACCGTCATGAAGTTGACAACTGCGAGAAGATAGCAACGCGCGGGCGGCTCGCCTAGCTGGCGGCATATTGCACCGAGGCTTGCGTTCTCTTTTCTGGCGGAAATCGGCGGCTTAGCACCTACCTAACATTTTCTTGTGTATTTTTAGGTGTTCCCTTGTTTGGCATACAGAAATTTCATAGAATTTCGTTTCGCAGAACATGTTTCATATAACATTCAGTCTTTGTATTTTTACTTCGAATATTATTGTTTTAACGACTAAAACATATTTCACAGAAACACAATTCAATTAATTTTATAATCACTTTTTTTATTTTTCAAACTAATCAGTTGAATCTAGACACGCGATAGCGTGTCGAGCCAAGTTCCAGGCAAGACACGGCTGCAGTGTGTTATATTACACGAACCATTTGGAGCCACTTTTGACCCCTTAATAACTCAAAATCTATGTAACATTAGCACATGAAATTTGGTTTATTTATTAAAACCCCTTAGATTAACTAGAACTCCAAATTTCATAAATAAAGCTCAAACGGTTATTGAGATATTAACGTCTAAAAATCGGCATTTTTATCAACCACATAGCCATGGTCATCAAAAACCTTTAATCCACTTCCGGATGACCTATAAAGTTGAAAGGAGATTTCTCGAAAGCAGGCCCACGGTATGGTACTGTGTCAAAGCTTATTTATCAAAAATTATGTCGTATTTTTTTCAAGTTAAGTCGTTTTTTATAAACATTTCTTTCTGCTAGCATTAGAGAACCTAATTAATATTTATTTGGTTGACTAATTGTAATTTTGTACATCCGCCATTCAATCCTAACCTGAATGTTGCCAAATGACAGACTATTCCAATCAAATAATTTGTAATCGATTGAAAAATCGATTCTAACCCACATGGAGTACGTGGAGTATCCACTACACGAGTATGTTTCAAATGCTATTTATTATACTCAAATACTGTAAAATTATGATTTTACAATAACTAAAATATTATCTGATCTGAATATACTCAAAAACTTAAAAGTGTTTCGAGACAGTAATGTTATTTTATAAACTAATCACCAGTGATCGGAGTAGGTAGATTGATTTGGGGTCAATGAACTGGCACGTATATATTAGTATGGATATGCCTCCGGGATTCCGGGATTTTGAAATTATTAAGATTTTTTTAAGGAATTTCAAATGTTGTGATGTGTAAACTAAAGAATACATCAATATGAATAAGAAATGTTTAACCCTTTTGCTGTCTTTAATAGTATATAGGTGATCGGACTCCAAGAAAAGGATAGGTATACTGTAAACAATATAATAATTTAATATATTTTAAATGTTTATCTATCGCATTCTATAAATTTCTAATGTAGTAGTTTAAAAATCCTTACTTTAACAATATTTGATTAAATCCCGTAAGTACCAAAATGAAATCCCGGAAAAAAGGCTTATAGGCGAGTACCTACGTAAAATCAATCTACCTACTCCGATCACTGCTAATCAGCCAATCGATTTCGTCAATCGATTACCAAAATAATTAAACCTGGTAACATTGACACCATGCATAATGTCAAACTGTCAAAAAAATATCTGTCAGATCAATGGCATTGTTGGCTGTTTGTTTAAGTTGATTTGAATTTATTTTTCCGTATTTACTTTATAGTTATATTACGTTACGATTTAATACTGTTAATTTAAATTGAAGCCAGACGAACTATTGCTTATCTTTCCATGGCCCTGGGTAAGTTTAATAAGTTCTTTAAATATTTGTTATAAACACCCGTTCACCTTTCACTATTTTAGCGTATTGTATAACCTCATTGATTTTAGCAGCCTATTAGTAGAAGGCCTATGTTCAGTCAGGGGTACGTCGCGCGTCGTCAGCTGTAAATTTCTATAGTATGATGTAATTATATTACATAAGTAAATACACTGAATTTTTTTACCTTTTTCAGGTATGACGATGACATGTGTTATTGCAAGACTTGAAATTATTGATTATATTATCTACAACTCTATCCCAAGTATTACTTGCTCATGGAAATCTAAGCATATTATGTTTTGCATGTGGCATGTCAATTGCAAGTCACAGAAGTCATCAGGTTAGTGTCTTTAAAATGGCAGAATCATTATGAGTGATATAATTACTAAACAAAAGTAAATAAAAAACAATAAGAAGTAGTTTCTTACTTTCTAGGTCATACATTTGGATAAAGTTTGTCATGCTTATTGAGAGAGGCTGCTACCAGAGATGTTTATAGGCAAGCAAGTGATGATAAAAACAGAGCCACCCTAGAGTTTAAGAGATTTACCCTTAGGTCAAATCAATAATCTGGTTAGGGCCAGAATCAAATCGTGACGTGTGAGCAGCAGGACTTGGTGTACATAATTATTGATAAGTGAGCAAAATAGGACAAATCCTTTAAGAGATCATCATTGCTTATTACTGTTTCGTGGGAAAGCGTACACCTACCACCTACTGTACCTACGCTGCTTTCATACCATGACTAAGTTATGAGAATGAAGCTGAAGCCGTTTTAAATTCTATGAGAAATAAAATGTTTTTAGTATTTATTGTTGTGTTATTTGTTAGAGTAAACCTTCCTATAGAAGCGCTGAAAATGCTGCTACCAATGAGATTATTCATCTTTAAATAAGAGAGTTGGCTAAAATAATGTTTATGCCATTAAATGTTTCATATTTAGCGCGCAAGATCATTAATTTACCTTTATAAAATTACAAGTCTGTAAATGCAACAATCGCCATTTTGATGACAGTCGAGGTCGAGGCTAAAAAACATAAAAATTGGGGATTTCGAACATCCGAACTCCACCACAAGGACAGTGACGATTACAACATTTAATTATTTGACAAATTCATCCATTGTTCAAGTTAAATAAGTAGTGGTAATGAAGTTTTTTATTATCAAAAGTCGAAGTTTCGCGCCAATCGTGCGTGTTTACATTTTAACTTTTCACAATTAACCCTCATACACATGTAGATATGATTTAAAATGTGACAAATATGATTAAAAATATTATAAGCAACTAGAAAATGCCCAGATCTTAACTTATTATACGAACACACGTTCAATAACACGTAATATTCATTACTACTACTCAATTTGTGTTAAAAATCGCCGATCATTGTTTTTTTTTTTATTGTAATGATGTGCGAAAACGATAATGCCAAACGTTTTTTTTTTTCAATTTTGATTGTCTCGATTAATTTAGGTATATGTCGAATGTCTGAAATCTATACTTGAAAATTTAAATAAAATTGTTTTAAGCATTAAATACAATAAGCATTGTTTAAAATAATTATTTCTACTTTTCTAGTGTAATTTTAATCGTTTTTAGGACATTCAATATAAAACGAGTCAACAGACAGGACGTGGATAGATACTTACCTCATTTATTGAATTTCGCGCCGAATTGTTTCTACATTTGAATTCGGAACGTTGTTCAAAATTATTTTTAATTTATTGGACAATTATTTAATGTGGATTTTATTTTTGATAGTTTGCTACAGAATGCCTAGTATACATTTTTTAGGTAGGCAAGAAAATTTTGTTCGGGAATGATGTTAAATTAATTCTATAAATTAGGTGGGTATTCCGCAAACACTTTTAAATGACGTCTATATTTTTTGTTAGTTGTATGAGTTTGGTAGGATTTTATTTTTGATAGTTTGCTACAGAATGCCTAGTATACATTTTTTAGGTAGGTAAGAAAATTTTGTTCGGGAATGATGTTAAATTAATTCTATAAATTAGGTAGGTATTCCGCAAACACTTTTAAATGCCGTCTATATTTTTTGTTAGTTGTATGAGTTTGGTAGTATTTGTTTTTAATAGGATAATCTTACTCGAGTAATAGAAATTGCTTTTTTTTTGAGGTAGTTTCAAAATGAAATTTAAAAAACTGCCCAAGTGTATGTTGGACTACGTACAGTGAAGGGTTCCGTAATTGGGATGAATATTTACGCATAAACATTGCATAGTATCAATTTTATCGACTGCAAAAATAAGTTTGTGTTTCTCGAAAGAACTATAAAAAACAAAGTTAATTCTGCGGTTGTAACCGAAAATAAACTATCTCAAAAACTATTGACGTCAAAAGCAAAGTCACTTAGAAACATCTTTAACATTTTAATTATGAGATCCAACAATACACGCTTTATATGCATAGATTTTTTTCATCTCTCGGTTATATGTAGGTATGGAGAATGCCACCCCCACTATTATGTTTATCGTAATTTCACTACACCATTGTTTAACGGTGCTAAAAATACACCTTTTTATAAATTTTCATCGATAGAGAGTAAAAAGACTCCATGTAAAATGGCTGTATGACATCCGGACGCATGGACAGACGAACTTGACGAAATTAAGAGGTCCGTTTTTTTACGGATTTTGATTATCAAGTTTACAATCGGCATGCAATTGATGTCTATGAGAATTGATCTACAATATTATTATTATTTGGAATAGCCGCCATCTTAAAATCCAGAATTTCCATCTAATTCGATATCAGCACTATCTCCCGAAAATGACAGTCATGACGAAAAATTTTCAAATAGTGTTAAAAACTGCCACTTGCTCACTTTAGATGGCGCTGATCTCCAGCGTCTTATAATTTGACAGCTAACTATACATTTTTGATTCGAATGCTAAAAGTTGATGTAAATTCCTGAATTTCATGACTGAATTCAAAACACCCCGTCGAGTCAACTGATGTGTCACGTGTCAAAATCTTGATCCTTAATGTTAGGCGGTAGTGAATTCATTTCATTCATTCTCTGATCTCGAAAAACGTTGTTACAAACGTCAGGTTGGTATGATCAAGGTAGTTTGTAGGTTGGTACTGTGCTTGAGACGTTTTTGAATTGATAGATCGTATGACTATTGTTTTAGGGACTATTGTCGTTTAATGTAGTAAATAGTTAAAAGTAACTATTTTCGATTTAAACTTACGAATAGGTAAGTCCATAATGAGGTCAAAATGTAATTCCAAGTGGCGGCTGCGAAAATTAAATAATTAAATCATACGTGCGAAGGAACTTTGTTCCTGACGGGGCTCCCCGACTGCACAAGTTTTTTAAATAATAATACTTACCGCGCCGACTCAGCGACCTGACATCATTGCGGACAATTGTAACAATTGTTACGAAAGAAATACCTACATTCTTACACAATATTGCTACGCATATTTGCAAAAAGAATTTTATAGATCACGTTTGATTGACAAATAATAATAATTTCTTTACAAAAAGTAATGATATCCCATCAAAAACATAAATGTGAAAATGGGAGCCAAGTTCAATAAATATGGTTGTCGACTTCGCCGACAAAAGAATTGAGATCTAAATGGGTGCCAAGTTCTGTAGATAATCCTGAAATTTATTTATAAGAACATGCAACTTTCTAAAATAAAATTAAAACACAAATTCTTGTTTTTTCTGCTATAACAATGTTTGCTATTTAAAAATATAACTTCTTAAATTTGAACAGTCGAATTATTTACACAAAGCACTTAGGATACATTGAAGCTCAAGATTTGACTTGGCTAGTTTTTACATACAAGTTATCTTACAACTTTATATTTGTCTACAGTGTCGTGGTGCAAAAGAACTAAAACAAACAGGGTAACTTTTTTATGCCGGTGTGCGTTACAGCTACGTCTTACACTCGCGCCACGTCATTGTGCTGTAATTTTACTTTTCTAGTGTGCGTGTATTAAGCGCCTAACAGTTGGATGCTATTTTTTTCATCGACTTTACAGCTTTGACTGTCTACCTAGTCATATTTAATTATTATTATTTAATTTTAAGTAGGCACTCAACATCAAATAAGTCATTCATGATGTGACCTGTAAGAAATTGGTACTCTAGTCTATAAGTTTATTGGATGTATCTCATATCTTTGTATCGGTATACTCAATTGTTGGTGAGTCCAATAAATAAAATAAAATGATGATATCTTTGTTCTTTATGTTATGCGCAAGTTACTGTTTCTTATTATAACTGTTTACAGCTTTGACTGTCTGCCTAGGCATATTTATATTATGCGCAAGATACTGTGTCTTATTGTAACTGTAAGGTCAAAATATCTTCCTCCTCTAAAATTTCAGCTTGCTGGTAAAAACTAGCCAAGTCAAATCTTGAGCTTCAATGTATCCTAAGTGCTTTGTGTAAATAATTCGACTGTTCAAATTTAAGAAGTTATATTTTTAAATAGCAAACATTGTTATAGCAGAAAAAACAAGAATTTGTGTTTTAATTTTATTTTAGAAAGTTGCATGTTCTTATAAATAAATTTCAGGATTATCTACAGAACTTGGCACCCATTTAGATCTCAATTCTTTTGTCGGCGAAGTCGACAACCATATTTATTGATGGGATTATTTTTTAACGAATATTGTTTGTTCGGTGTATTTTTCCATTGTATTTTATTTCAATGAAAATGTAAAAAAAATGTAATTTAAATTAAAATTTATTTATCCATAATTTTATAAGGGTACATATTTGAAAGTCGAAAATTAAGTGTCAAATTAAAGCCCAATGAGAACTTAGGCTGCAAGAGCGAGCGAAGCGAGCTAGGGACTTGGGGCACCCCAACTCGGGTAGATGAGGTTAGAAGGGGATGGCGGGGTCCTTAGGCCACGCCATCCCCTTCGTGGTTATTTTTTTTAACCACACATAAATAAGAGCCACACAGAGTAGGAGCCCCACTAAGCGGGGCTCCGTCGAATACGCTGGCAAAAAAAAAATACCCTATAAAATTGCTTTGGTATAAAAGGGTATGAATTTTGTAAAAGGTGTGAATTGAAACGTTTAGAAACTGTCACTCGATAAAATGTTTTTCTTGGTAATAAGTTTTACATTAACTAAACGGTAGTGGTGACCCAGTGGTATCGGCCGCGACTTACGAGTTGTGGGTCGTGGGTTCAAACCCAGGCAGGCGCTTTACTTTGTGTAAATTATTTCATCACCACTGCTCTCAAAACAGTGAAGGAAAACATCGTGAGGAAACCGTCATGTCCTAGAACCAAAAATTCGAAGACACGTGACATCTACCAACCCGCACTGGGCCCGCGTGGTGGAATACGGCCCACTCCCTCTCACAGAGAGGAGGCCTGTGTCCCAGCAGTGGGAACATTAAAGGCTTATTATGGTTATGGTAACTAAACAATACATTTGATTTGTTTTTCTATGATACGAATATTGAAACAATACATTTTATTTGTAACAAAAATCAATGATTTAATAAAAAAATTAAAAGTAAGTATTCTACGTATTGATTATTCTACGAAACGACACAATGAGAAAAAAAAAATGTGACACGAAATTCTATGAAAATTAAATCTATAAAACAACGTAAAACCGTATTTTTTAACAGACTTAAAAAAAAGGAGGAGGTTCTCAATTCGTCGGGATATTTTTTTTTTTTTTATGTATGTTCCCCGATTACCCGAAGACGGCTGGACCGATTTGAAAAATTATTTTTTTTTTTGTAAGGGTATACTTTCAAGTTGGTCCCATTGTCATTTGGTCACAATCTGATGATGGAATCTTGGAGAAATCGAGGGAACTCTTCAAATATTAAAGGCACATCTATAGCGATTTGGGTATTTTTGATGAGCATTTGACATAAGGCTATTGTCACTTAGATAAATTACAAATCAACCCACCAAAAAGTGAAAAAAAAACTTTTTTACAAAAAATACAACCGACTTCCAAACTACAAAGTGAAAAATAACTTTAATTTCGGAAGTCGGTGTCAAAAAACTAAAATACTAATCCAAAGACACCGACTTCCGAAATTAAAGTTATTTTTCACTTTGTAGTTTGGAAGTCGGTTGTATTTTTTGTAAAAAAGTTTTTTTTATTACCTAAATTAGTTTGTACATATTTTACCTTGTTTTTTCTGAGCTCTTACAATAGCAATAACTTTTTTATTTTCGTAGGTACTTACGCACATGAGTTTCAGTTAGACTGTGCATGATTAGACAATCTCCCACGTGGATGGCTTCCCAAACTATAGGAAAAAAACCTGATTAGTATATAGGCTAGTTACTCAGTGATAATGTAGCATTCAACTGATGAAAGATTTTTTAATCCGTCCAGTAGTTTTTGAGTTTATTCAAACAAATCTTGGGTTCGGTTTAGAAACGGGCCGCCTCGTTAGACAGAATGTGAGGTTTTTGGGGGATTTAGAGGGTACCTGAACCCTCCACATATTTTTTTTCCTAAACACGCTTTTTTATTTTATATAACGTATTTTTTTAGGTAAGTTTTTCTTATTTACGGATGCAAGAGCGAGCCTAGCGGTCTAGAGACTTGGGGCACCCCGGCTTAGACAGGTTAAGTTCGAAGGGGATACACACGGCTACACATCAAGCTATACATTTCCAGTTTATGCTGATCTCGCATTGTTAAGGATTTCCGTACAATGCAAGGTCAGCTTATACTGGAAATGTATAGCTTGATATGTAGCCGTGTGTACCAACCCCATACAAAAAAATGATCACAATGACCGCGAGAACAAGTGACTTTCGACCTCGTTAAGTTTCTTTTATACCCGTTAGATTAATGCTGCCTTTGTAGCCTCATAACTGTTAATAAACCGATCTGCCTTCGATTACTGAAAGTGTTTGTGTATATGTTTTCCATTTACAATTTCCTAGTAACAGCCCGAAGTCTGGAGTCGTGAGACAGGTTAATGGCAACATACAGTGTGATTCTTCATAATGTGCACTTGTGCACATATCGAAATGAGGGAATCTATGCTTAAATTTAAGGACAGATTTTTTTTTTTTAAATATCGAAAAATATTTTTTAATACTTATATGGAATTAAAAAAAGAATTGTAACAAAACTGTGTAACTTTTAAACTAAATTATCTATCGCGATGAAACAAACTCCATAATGATTGGAAGTAATTAGGCGTCCACATAAAATTAATTATTGAGAAAAAAGAAACTACCCTCAATTGAAAATTAACATGTTTTTATAGCAAATATCTGTATTTTTTTCATAAATTTTTACAATAATTGTAATTTTTTTAAAAAAGATGCCAAAGAGAAGATTTAAAAAAAAAAATATCATAGATTTTTTTTTTTTTTTTTTTAATATTATTTCTGTCTATAAAATTAAGCATTGATTCCCTTATTTCGATATGTGCACATTATGAAAAATCACACTATTCACCTCACTTCAAATGTGGAAAGGAACTAATGTGTGATAACTGAAGCCTTATACCTGCACATTCCGCTGGACCAAATAGGTATCATCATAAGCTGTAAGTTTTGTAGGTTTCAAAGACAGTGAGTACGCACATTGATATCTCATTTTGCAATTCGTATAATCCAACATGCAATAGTTCTTGAAAGTAAAGTAGGTAACATAAGTTGAACGACCGCATATTCTTCCAGTCCTGAAAAAATATTACCGTCCTTTTGGTCTCCGCTGCAGTAGGGCTCAAATATTCAAGGCAATGGCACGTAAAATTTTATCGAAGAGGCAACAGGATGGCGAGTGGTAATCTGGGTCTTGAAGTGATACCGAACCCCCCGCGTATCGACGGGAGCGGAGATATGGGGGATTGGGGTCTAACATTTTTTTTTTACATTCTATTTAAAATTTAAGCTCTATTATGTGCAAGGAATTTGTGTGTATCAATGCCCTCTGGTTTTGATAAAATTAACCCTCATTTTCGGTGATAAATCATCGGTAAGGAGTTTCAAGAATTGTATACATCATTTCAATTATAACGATGTTGGGGAGTGGCAACTGGATGGCATTGATACACACAAATGCCTTGCATATAATAGAGCTTAAATTTTGAATGCCATGTCAAAAAAAAAAATGTTAGGCCCCAATCCCTCATATCTCCGCTCTCGTCCATTTGGGGTCTATTTGGACGGTACGGGGGGTTTGATATCACTTCAATACCCAGATTACCACTCGCCATCCGGTTGTCTCTCCGATAAAATTTTACGTGCCATTGTTTTAACTAAAAAGAACCCGACCATATGGAGTGATCGCCTTTCTTTAGAAAAGCAGTACCTCAGAACCGTTTTTCCCAAATACGGAAATAATCTGTTCGATTTATCACACGTGTTAGGGCTAACACGTGTGACTTTGGATTTTTAATTTGTCTGTCTGTGATGTTTTGTTAATACCTTTTTAGTTGACTTTTTGTCGTTGTTGGGTTAAAGTTTTTATTAAAAAAAAAAAAAAATATATTTCTTGTCATCATCATCACCATCATAATTGGCAGTCTTGTTCCACTCACTGCTGAGTATAGGCTTCCATCGGGGTAACAAATATCTAAGCATTTTGAAAACAAAATCTCGTGCACACGATCCTTTTTTTTCGTAGGTAAGTGATACTATAGCGGCCGAGTGCTGCAAGCAAGAATAGTCCTTACAGTGTACTGATGTGCGTTTTTTCGATAGTACACACGGCTACACATCAAGCTATACATTACCAGTTTATGCTGATCTTGTATTGTATAGGATTTCCGTACATTGCGAGGTCAGCTTATACTGGGAATGTATAGCTTGATTTGTAGCCGTGTGTACCGTGTGTACCATGGTGGCTTGTAATTCAACGTATTCTTTCCACGACACGTGAAAGTATTTTGCAACAATTAAGCACCCCACATGGGACTTAAACGTAACTGGTGAAACGTGGGTGTGCTTACTTCAGGGACACCTCTGCCCAACCCTTCGGTGAAACAAGGCGTGATGTTGTGTTATGTTTATGTAAGCACCCCACATAGCCTGGGCAAATACACTGAATCTATTTGTAGGTTTAATGATAATTATTATGTTTTAGGTGAATACATTTTTAAGCTATTGCATAGCTTTTATCGCGGGCTTTGAGCGCGGCGACCGAATCAAGAAATTCCGTAACGTAACGAAAATAAAACCTAACACCCCCCGCTCTGCCTACCATGTAATGACGGTTCCCATGACAACGTGATGTTGTCATGGGAACGTAATTTTTGTTTTATGTCATCACGTCATCATCCCAAGTGTAGCGTTGACAAATAGATGAGATGGAGGTTACAAATGCTATGCAATAGCTTTACCGCGGCAGTCCCCGAGTGCCACACGTTTTTTTTTCTTATGCACGCACGGTGATGCCTGTGGATAATTTTCTATGTTATTTTTAATCATATATATTCTTAAAATTGGTTGTAAAGCAGCATTATATTCTAAGTATGCATGTGATACAGGATAAGTTTTTATCCAGTGCGCAAACTTTAACTAGTGACGAGTTATGCGAACAAAGATGTTTTCCCTACATTTTGACAAGTTATGCGAACATAAATGTAGGGAACAGCTGATTATGCAAATTAACCCTAAGAAATCGCAGGCCATAATTATCGGTGGCAGGTATATGCGGACTAGGCTCGATGTTGTGTCGCTGTCTCCACTCTACCTGAATGGTGTTCAGATTGAATACGCAAATACGGTTAAAAACCTGGTGGTGACCATGGACTCTCACTTATCATGGACTGCCCATGTTGCTCAAGTCAGTCGCAAAGTGCACTACACGTTCCATTCGTTGAAATGCCTCCAGAGCTTCTTGCCCTTGAACACCAAAATTTCCCTTGCTCAAACTCTCATACAGCCCATCATAGACTACGCTGATGCCTGTTATTTGGATGCCACTGAGGAGCTTTTAAATAAACTTGAGTGTTTGCAAAATATCGGCATTCGTTTTGTTTTTGACCTTAAAAAGTATGATCACGTTTCTAACTTTTGCAAGATACTCAAGTGGTTCCCTATTTGACTTCGCAGGAACTCCCGGATATTGTGTCTGCTATTCAACGTCATTCACAAACCTAAAACCCCATCCTATCTGCGGGAACGCTTTTCCTACGCCCGTCCTTTTAATGCACCTTGCAGGTCGCATCTTAAAAACCTCTTTAAATCCCCTCCCCACTCAACCGACTTCTATTTCTACTCCTTCATTGTGCACGCGGTTCGGTTGTGGAATTCACTACCGCCTGACATTAGGAACTGTCATACTGTTGAAGCATTTAAGCGAAGAGTGAAAGAACACTATCTTTCCAACTCGTCATAGTTGCATAGTTATTTTAAATCACATTGTAATTATAAATATTGTAGTGATATTTATTTTATGTAAGTAAGTATATTTTCATATTGTATGTTGTTTAAATTGAAATTAGTGAATTGCTTTTTTTTCTTCTTTGATTTATGTTTTTTTATTTTCTCTTATACTGTTACACACGTTGTCTACATCTCTTTTTGTATACTTTCCTATCGCAGGTATGCTGGAAGAGATTTCTTTAGAAATAAGCATTGCCTTTGTACATATTTTTCTGTTCCTTTCTTCTTGTCTGTTTATATGTGTGTGCATAAATGGTTAAATAAATAAATAAAATATTTTTTTTTTCGCGATTTAATGTTTGGTCCCATAGTAAAAGTTGTTCATAATGATGAGTAAAGTCACGTGTTAAAGTTTGCGCACTGGATAAAAACTTACCCTGTATATTTTATTTTGTTATCTATTTATGTATAATTCATTAAACCTAATTTGGTTTCCGTACGTCTTTTTCGGGTGACTACTGAAAATCAGCGATGTGCATCATGCTGAGTGGAAGCCTTCTTGTCACAGTCATGACGTGCAGCTGCCGACTATTTCTGTTTTGTATTCGTGATTATATTTAAACCTATTGTGTTTTATTTTATTGTTCTACTCGAGTAGTTATCTTTTTTATGCACGTGTTTCTGTGACAAATAAACTTATTTTTCTTTCTTTCTTAAATAGTCATGGTTTTCGAGAAAATTCAAGTTTTATATGTTTGTGTTTTTGAAAACATCCCGCAATTCGTCATGATAATAAATCACTTTTTTCTAAATTCTCATTACATTTATTATATTTCATTGTCATTTTATTTGATGGTTAAAAGTGTAACAAAGCTTTCGACGTAACCAATAATTTGTGAATTCTACATTTGCTAGCATTATCAAAAATTTCATGGGCTCCTCTAAATCATGTTTTTAACATTTTTGTACCTGTTTATATAGCAGATAAAAATTAAATGAAGATGTTTTCCCTGTAATTTTGTCATAGTAACATTTTGTGATAAATGATGTCCAAGTTCATGTACGGAGTCGATTTTTGAAAAGAAAACCTAAGATTAAAATCCTTGTCCATGAAAAACATAATTATAATGTGATCTCAATATTGATTTGAAAAAAGAAATATTCGATTATTACTTACTGGTAGGCTCTCAAACAGGTAAGGGCAAGGTAGTCACAAGGGTCGATCGCAGATTGGAAATATTTTGTGGTTCGTTTGTGCTTGGTTTTACGTGCTTTAAATTTTGTTGTAAATCTGTAGACAAATGGAACATGAATTCCATATGGATGATATGGATAAGTAAAATGTAAGTCTTGTTTCAAAACACAAAAATAATTGTATTATTATGTTCACTATGTTACTGGTGAAAGCAGTTTTTTGTTTGTTTTAAAACATTTTGATCATCTATGTATACCTTTATGGAATCACTGGTCCCCAAGTCACAGGCTATTAACCTAGTTTGGGAGCCAGGAGATAATATCCAATGCACTTTATGTTGTTCCATATTACTGTATTTGTAACATATGTAATCATTTTTTATTGCAATAAACATTATCATTATAAAAAAAAAAACATCATCATTATCATTATAAATCCTAGCTATCTTAATCCTAAGTGTGTAAGTAAGTTTGTTTATTGTATAAACATGGCGTACATACATTGCATGCAAGATATTAAACACAGAAATGTTCTATCTTGTTCAGCCGCGTATCGTGGTGTACAAATTGGTAAAAAGAGATGGTGCACAAACCGCGACTATATTTATTAAAATCACATTATAAAATTACTCATTAAATCATAGCTTCTTCTTATACGTTGTTACTAATTAAGTCATTGCAAATTTTAATTCCATCAACAATAAAAACAATACAATATACAATATGGAGTGACCTTATTACTTATTTATTAGTTTTATTACACAGTGGAAATAACATTAAATAAAGGCCAACATCATCATTTCAAAAAACGAAGAAAATTGTCCAAAATTATACTCTGAAATACTATACTTAATATGTTCTTTCAATTAATAAAGTTCTTAATTTGTATTTAAGAGCAGATATACTCAATTTTCTCCATGATTTGGGCAATTTGTTAAATATGGTCGGAGGCATGTAAAAGATACTCTTACGCACAAGAGTTGTAGAGCCGTGAACACAGAGTTTGGAATTATTACGTCTATTCCTTGGGACAACATTAGACAAACGCTGAAATAAATTAGGATTAGTTTTAATAAACATTATTGTTTCCAAAATGTATAATGAGGGTAATGTCAAAATGTTATGCTCTTTAAAATAAGATTTACAGTTATCTGTTGTTTTCAATCTAAACATTGATATAATGCATCTTTTCCGGGCCCTAAACGCTATTTCATTGTCTGTGAAAATACCTAAGAATTGATTCAGCTAATCCATAGTAAGCATTAATCAGTGTATCTTTGTTGAGGACCACTGCGAGTTGTTTAATAGTCCTAATCCTAAGTAATCTTTACATATTATAAAACAAAGTTCCCCACCGCGTCTGTTTGTCTGTCTGTCTGAACGCGATAAACTCAAAAACTCCCTAACGGATTTTTAAACGGTTTTCACCAATGGACGGAGTGATTCATGCGGATGGTTTTAGTGTATAATTCATTACGGTTTTGTGTAAATTGGCTGAAATTTGACGATTATTGTTGAAGAAGTCGGAAAAAATCATCCTGACTGGGAGCTTTACTGACGTGCGCTGCGTTAACCGAAAAAGATACATCAAATTTATGTTTTACGGTATTGTTCAACTTAAGAAGTTCAACAAAAAATCTGCAATGGCATATGTCTATCTTCTAAGGATGACCCACAATAACCATTTTTATCTTTCAGAATGTGATACAAAATTTATTGTTATTTCCGAAGCTTTTTTGACCGGTATAGTATTAATCCTTATCCAAAAAAATAAGTTATTTGAATTGGGCATTAAATTTAGATTAAAATATACATTACACATCATTTAAATTAATAGTTTAAAAGATATCACAATTTCAAAATTACGCGTAGCAACGCGGGCGCAGCGGTAGGAGTCATTGACCTTTTACCCTATTATTAGGTATGAAATCTCGGTAGTACGTTCCCGTGGGATATTTTCTGACATCCACGTGGGCGAAGCCGCGGGAAAAAGCTAGTAATATTATAAATGGGAAAGTGAGTTTGTTTGTTAGTTTGTTACGCTTTCACGCTACAACGGCTGAACAGATTTGGATGAAATTTGGCATATGGGTAGACCATGATTTATCTTTTTATCACGATATTCGCATGGGATCGAGACCTATGTGGGTGACATCGCGGGGCGCAGCTAAATAAAATATATATACAAAATATTACTTATAAATAGGTACGTTTTGTTCATCAACTGGCGAAATGTGGGTGTACCTGCTACAGGAACACCTCTGCCCAACCCTTCGGGGAAACAAGGCGTGATGTTATGTTATGTTTTGTTAGACTCTGATTGAAAACGCTCATTGGGCAAAAAACAAAAGGCTTAAGTATGGGTAAAGATCAGTTACCACTACACAAACAGTATCTGTGTCGATACTCAAACAGATCTGGCGATAGACCCGCTTCTGTCATCGAATTTTAGTTTCATCGTAATTTTGAACAGTCGAAGTCTGTCCGTCAGGTAAATTTTTGGCAATTACTGTTAGAAATGGCACATACTTTTCTTGATCTTTATATAGATTTTTGGTTGGGGCCGTGAGCGCTTCCTCCTGTTCGTCGTTTCGCAGATCCGGACGGATTTCATCGCGTTTAGGCGATTGTGTATTGTGTATCCATCTTTGTGTAATGCGCGTTCTTTCCCCGCTAACACCGCCATCGGGTAGTGCTAAAAAAAAAGTGGTGGCACTCCGGGAGTGCCGACAAAAGTGAAAACTTGAACAAGATCGCCTTGGTGGAAGAAAAATAAAGAGCACAATTGCGTTTACAAAAAATAATTTATTTACGAAACCTTTAAAGTAAAAATACTTGCATAGAACATTGATCCGTAACGTAATATAAATAAAGAGCAGAATCGCGTTTACAAAAATGAAGTATCGTCATATTGTCGCGAAATCAATGGTTCAGTCCCATCTCAAAAATGTTCAACGCGCCTAAAGAAGTTTTCACTTGAAAAACATTTTTTCTGTACCATTTTACCTTGTTTCTGTTTCCTTTCTACCCGACTGCACGACTGCCAGACAGACAATATTATGGTTTTCACGCGTACCTACCTATATTTGGCAGATATTTTAGTTCAATCTCAGAGTTGATGCCACCAACTGCATCGGACTGCTTGAAAAGTGAGCTTGTTTTGAATTTTTTAGTTGCAGTTGGATTATTTGATTTTTTTAATATTTTTACCAGACGGTACAAAGTTTGACTGCTATCTATTGCCCTATATTTATTTATTTTTGAGTGGTCACACAGATTGTTAAGCGTCCGGCGTACTGGAGAATAGTTTACAATGATCACTCGAAGATACAGTGTTGTTTGAGATGGCAACTATCCAGTAAAGCTATTTTGTAAAAAATCTCACCTTGAAAACTTAACGCAACTTTTCATGATTTTATACTGCAGATCACGTCTAAACGCGTAGTGTTAATGATTTGGAAAAAAAGATTTTTTTTTTAATAATTTAATATTTGAATATTTTAGATAACATTTATACTACATAGTGTTATTAATTTGTAAAGTTATGTGTAACGCAGATAAAAAACAGAGAATTACATAAAAACTATCAAGCGAATTTTTCTGAAATCCTCACCATTTTAAAAATAATTTAAGTATTCATATTTTAGCGGCTAATTTGCAACAACGCTTCTTGATGGGCGAGTCCTATTACTGGCTGAACGTACGAGGCGTTGCGTGAGCTCAGCACAGAACACGCAAGCTAACCACTCAAGGCCACTGGCATTTAGTTGAAGAGCGTTTATTCTGAAAGTGGGCAACGTCGCAAATAGGTGTCAAATATTTCGCTGTTTAATGAGAAATAAGAAATGTGGCTAACTAGTTCCCTAGAATATTAATAATGAATTGCAATTATAATACTGAATTTGATGTTGTAACAATTTTAGGTGTAATAAATAAAGGCGTTTGGAAAGTTTCCAAATACTTTTTTTACATCTAAAACTAAATATTCGGTATTACGATATTAATTATTGCATTTCATCATCAATATTTTAGTTCCGTAGTTAGCCACATTTCTTAATTCCATACAGTAATATTGCTAAATTACTTAATTAAAACAGGTAAATATTTGACAGCTATTTACAACGTTGCCAACTTTTAAGATAAACCCTCTTAAGTAAAGTGAACTGACAATCCTTAGCGTCTGATGGGATGACAGTTCTCTTCACCAAAATTTTCACGGTATGATTTGTACAAAATAGTGGAATGACAGTTCACTTCACGCTCACTACACCTAAATTTTAAATGTAGGATTTTTACAGAATAGATCGGGTGTCCTGGCGGATGTCTATGAGGACTTACGAAAAAAATACGAGCGCGCCTTAGACGACGTTCGTGTGGACGTAATAAATATAGTATTTTCAACGCTCTGTTTAGCACCGAGAGTTGAAAATCCAACAGTGTGTTTTTTTAACGCGCTGAGACGAGAGTGCGTCCTAGCGCGTTGGATTCTCAACGCTCGGTTTAACATCGAGAGTTTAAATCCAGTGCGCGATAAAATCCCGCTGCGATTTTATTATGTCCGTGGTTTCGTTGGATTACAGTAGTCGCATAGAATGTGTAAAAATGCAATATTAAAGGGGCCTTATTGTTTCTAACACCCAACTCTACAACCGCGCGCGCACATTGATCAAATCAAATAGCGCGCGCTTCTCCGGCTTCCTGTTACACACTTCCGTCCCTTTTCACGAAATCACTCGCACAGATTGCAGGAAAGCGAGAGGGAAGATGTTAAAAAAACAAAAAAAAAACAACAAATTAAATCAAAACAATAAATTAAATTAAATAAAAAAAACATTGACTTCCGGGTTAGGAAATTTCATTCGATTAACCTACTTAGAAACTAGCCTCTTTCGCTGATGTTGTAATTGTAACTCAAAAAATATCCTTGAAATAACTGTAAACTAGTTGAATTCAGCCACCTAAATTATTGTCTTGCCTTGTTTATTTCAAAAACGAAAATGTAGGTAGTCCGTAAACATCCTGATACTATCCTTATTTTCATATTTTATAGATAGGGAAAGGGCAATAAATTCTAAAACGCTAATGCAAAATCTAATGGGGCCCCTAGAATAAAAAATTAGAATTAGACACATTCTTGACAAGAATGCTTTATGAGGCTTGATGCAACGTCAAGCATGATTAAGCACGTAGTTTGCTTCTCAAGCACTTCAAGCCTAAGGTCTGAAACTGCGTTAAGGCCTTTGTGTCGCGTCGCGTGTCGCGCTGGTCTGCACAAGCCTTTAAGCGGGCGCCCGTGACTGGCACCCGTCGTGTGTCTATGCGTGTGGACACGCGATGGGCTCCGTCGGAACGCGACGGGGCCCCCGTCGCGGGTACCCGTCGCGGACACTGGATTATTTTATTTACACAGTGTTTCTAGTTCAATTTTAACGGTGTGTATGCACAGTCGTGTCGATGGAGAATTTAATATATTAGTACCTAGGCGATCGAGCTCTGCTCTGGTGAAAATTGAGCAGGATCATTTAATAGTATAGGATAGTTCATTTCATACTAATCCCATGTATAGTACATACTAATTCCATGCTACCATGTCATTATTCTAATGTCATTATCCTCATGTCATTATTCATAATCTTGTTCTAAATTTTAGGAGACCGAGCTCTGCTCGGGTGAAAATACGGAGAAAACAAATTTTCCTAGATATGAGACATTGAGACCTATATAGCTAGATCGATTTTTCGCTCCCGTAAACCCCAATATTGCAACTTTTATCGAAATCGTTAGAGCCGTTTTCGAGAACGTAATTACAAATATATATATGTCGGAGAGGGGATGTGACTTTCCTTATTATCAGCGATATTTTAACTACTGTGGGCGTAGTGTGGGTAGTGTTGGTTAATGCGCAATAGAAAAACGGTTTGCAGTTCAGATCACATTATAATTTACTATCAAATGAATCACACTAGCTAAATTATACACACACTGGGTTTATTAAAATCACCAATTAACACAATGATCACAAATTACAACTAACACAATTACTGAGCACAACGAATCGAGAACAGTTCCATGACGTCTTGATTCCAATGCGACCCGAGGCTGAATGCCCTCCTCGCCGTGGCCTTCAAACATCACGACTCTGTAGAAGCGCGCCTTTTTTGGTGTAGGTAGCTCACTCTTGATGTCGCCAGTGGCGCGCTTGCGATTCGTTTCGTGTCCGTACTAATGACCGGATCCGACATATATATTACAAATATTGCTCGTTTAATAGTATAGGATTACATTTCAAAACCGCTGGCCACAACCCTGGCAGGCAACACGCGTGCCCCCGCGCGGGCGTCCGTCGCATGGAGGCGGGACACATGCCGCAAGCACGGGGCTCGCTTCCCCGCGACGGACGCCCGCGCTTGTCCCCGCAACGGAGCACTTTTGTATGGAACCGCACGGACGTCCGCTTAACGCAGTTTCAGACCTTTTTTTTTTTTTTTTTTGGGTGGGAAATTATCAAATAACTTCTCCCGCTCTGGGTGGAGCGGGAGGGCGTGTCAGACTCTTACTGACTAAAACCCACCCGTGTTCCTTCCTATGCCATGTTGCCGGGGGCCACGATTTCCCTATCGGTTTTCTTCGAACCCCCGGCATTGGCATTGGCCCTAGCGGACCCCGTCAATTCTGCTGACATCTCTTTGAGGCGCGCGTGGAACACAACGCGCCGTCGACCCGGGCTTGGTCCTTATCGGACGGCGAGCTACCCATTGCTCACCGTCCGCAAGCCCGCGCCTACGGTGGCCGGAAATCTTCCTGCGATTCCCGATGGCCAGGGCGTCTCCTCCTGCGGCGGTTAGGGGCGCGAGGGCGCGAAATTTGCCTTTCCCTCACGCGCTCCGTCTCCTCCTTCGCGAGCATTACTGCTTCGCAGAAAGAGGTGACGGCCTCCCATTTCCTCTCGCTCCGTAGCATGGCCCGAATCAGGGCCGGACGCGAGAGATCACCGCCGCCGACCGCATCCACGAGGACACGGCGATGCCCTGCCCAAGCCGGGCAGACCTCCACCGTAAACGCAGTTTCAGACCTAAGCCGACGTTCGCACGAACGTAATAAAATCGCGGCGGGCTTTTATCGCGCACTGGATTTTCTAATGTCGGTGTTGTGCCTAGCGTTGAGAATCCAACACGCTGGGACGCCCTCTCGTCCTAGCGCGTTGAAAAAACACGCTGTTGGATTTTCAACTCTCTGCGCTAAGCAGAGAGTGAAAAAAGAAATACACGAAAAAAAAAATTGCCGTGATTTTATTACGTCCGTGCGAACGTCCGCTTAATCTAAACGATCAAAATTGCTTGTCAAGCATGAACATTTCACGTTCATAATTGCACATGTTAGAAGGTATGATTCCGAACAACGCTGCACACGGCAGTACTGTTGCATCACAGCGGGTCCTTATATATTTTCTTTAAGTTTATGTGAGATTACATTCTGAGCACGGCAGCAATGCTGTGTGACATTGCTGTGTCACAATGCTGCCGTGCTTGGAATGTAATCTCATTATAAACCCATAGAAAACTAGCTTCCGCCAGCGGCTTCATCCAAGTGATATCTTTATAAATTATAGCCTATATATTACTCAGTAATAATATAGCATTCTACTGTTGAAATAATTTTTAAATCAGTTCAGTAGTTTTTGAGTTTATTCAATACAAACAAACATACAAAAATACAAAAAAAAAAATATTTTCTCTTTATAATATTAGTTTAGATGTATGTGGACCAGTGACGCTTCACACAACAGTAGTGACGCGGCAGCACTGCCGCGTGCAGCGTTGTTCGGAATAATACCTTAAGCCGACGTTCGCTCGGACGTAATAAAATCACGTACTGGATTTTCAACTCTCGGTGTTAAGCCTAGCGTTGAGAATCCAACGCGCTGGGACGCACTCTCGTCCCAGCACGTTGTAAAAACATACTGTTGGATTTTCAAGCGTTGAAAATCCAGTGCAGGAAAAAAATCCACGCGATTTTATTACGTCCGTGCGCATGTCGGCTTAGCGTAGCTTTTGTGGTCAAGCGCAAGCCTGTCGCATAGGTACCTAAACCAAAATTAAATAAGAACAATACTTACAAAGACATACTGCTACTTGGAGATATATAAATATAGTCGTTCCACAGTGAAACATTTTTTAATTCTTAGTTTTTAAAAACACTGAACACTGAGAATTATATTTGAAACTGTAAACAATGTTGCAAGACATTCTACATTATGTTATGTAAAGGATTGTAAATACAGAAACATTTTAAGAATCGTGTTATTTTACCTAAAATTTTATTGTCTTATAAAAAGTTGATTGTAGTAGGTCTTATCGCTCATGAATTTTTCTTGGATTTGATTTATAATTGAAAAAGTTATTTACCGTGAAATTCGGCAGTTTTTTAAACTAATAAAAAAAAAGAAAACGTTCAAATCATTTATTTGAATAACACAGGTGCAGAACAAGGTCAACTTAGATTAGGTGCATTTATACAGGGTAAGTTTTTATCCATTGCGCAAACTTTAACATGTGACTTTACTCATCATTATGAACAACTTTTACTATGGGACCAAACCTGATGTCGCGAAAAAAAAATCAGCTGTTCCCTACATTTTGACGAGTTATGTGGTCGCATAGTAAAAGTTGTTCGTAATGATGAGTAAAATCTTCAATGTTGCCCTGAGCAATAACAACTTTCCACAAGCGTGGAAAGAAGCCACCGTCATCGGTATCCCTAAGCCCGGTAGCTACCGTCCCATTAGTTTGCTCAAAGTCCTAGGCAAAGTCCTATGAGAGGCTTATTTATAAGCGTCTCAGAGACTACGCCGAGACCAAGGGCCTACATTCCCAACGCACAGTTTAGGTTTCGTTCCCAGCACTCTAGCGTGCATCAGGCCCACCAGATCACCGAACACATTTTAGTGGCATGAGGAACAGGGTGTAAAGTTCACTCATCCACCATAGAAAAGGGAGGATCATCCGACCAGACGGTTGTTGTGTCTGGTGGGCAACTGCCCATCGGTTGGAAGTTGAAATCTTGTATGTATGTCGATCGCTTGGTAAACTCTAACTGCGCGATGCAGGGTTTGTGTGACGTCATGTCTTTGATGCGTAGTTTGTATGTGGAGGTGTAACCGCTACAACATAAGCGCTGGGTTCCAGCGTAGTTTGTTGACCGGTGCAGTATTCTTCGACATAGCAAAAGCTTTCGACAAAATCTGGCACAACGGCTTAATATATAAGCTTTACAAACTCGGGGTGCCCAACCGTCTCGTTCTCATCTTACGAGACTTTTTTGTCAAATCGCACCTTCCGCTATCGAATCGAAGGTGCTCTATCCTCCCCCCACCCCATTCGCGCCGGAGTTCCTCAGGGATCCGTAGTGTCGCCTCTTATTTTTACGCTATTCACCAGCGATATCCCTATAAGTAAAAAGGTGCAGTTGGCTCTGTTCGCAGACGATACGCATTGCCTTACTACAGAGGCTTCGGCCCTGACTCGATAGCCGCCATTCTCCAAACCGCAGTCTATAAACTCGGCGCCTGGTTTAGAAAATGGACGATTGAAATCAATCCCGCCAAAAGCCAAGTGGTTCTCTTTTCAAAACCATTTAAAAAGACCAACCCCGTCTCCCCCGACCCATCACCATGCTAGGCAAGCCTATCCCTTGGGAGAAGCGAGCCAAGTACCTAGGTGTACTCCTTGACCAACATCTCTCCTTTAAAGAGTACATAACCCAAACCCGCGCGCGAGCCGCATGGGCTCTTGGAAGGCTTCACTCTATCCTAAATGCACGTAGCAAATTGTCACTACGGTGCAAATTGCGTATTTACACAACGTGCATTCGCCCAATCATGACCTATGCAGGTGCTATTTTTTCACAAGCAAGACCTAGTCACATCCATAAGATGCAGACATTACAGAACCGTTGCCTCCTGAAGGCCTCGGGAGCCCCCTGGTTTGTTAGGAATGAGATCCTCCATCTCGACCTAAAAATCCCCACCATCCACCAATTTCTCAAACGCTCTTCCAAGCGTTACCTCGAAACTGCCGCCAAACATCGCAATCCTCTGGTTGTCGAGGCCGCTAGTTACACTCTCTCTAGTATCAATCGAACTCGCCGCCCTAAGCGAATCCTTACCGACCCTGACGACCCCATTACCCTCCTCCAAGAGAGCAGTAGGGAAACCAGCACGGTGTTTATAAACAGACGCCTCCCGTCATTCCGACCTCATCGCCGAGGTCCTTTGCAATCACGACCGCGTCCCCGAGTAAATGATACTCCCCCCGACCCTTACTCGATAACGAGGTGCCAGCAGTTGTTACAGCTGAGCACGTAGCTTTAAATTCCCCGACTAATAATCATGATCAAAACTTTGATCCTTGATGTCCTCCCTCCGGTTGACGCCCTAAGCCGAGGTTCGTACTCCACAGGGGGTGCCCTTAGTGAGCGTTCACCTAGTTTTAATTAGCATACATAGTTGAATAACCCCTGGCTGGTGGTTTTAAGTGTAGTAAGCTTAAGGCACCCACAGGAAAGCCCGGTTAAGTAGTCATGATCTCAGACGTCAACTAGAAATGCCCTACATAAAAAAAAAGATGAGTAAAGTCAAGTGTTAAAGTTTGCGCACTGGATAAAAACTTATCCTGTATTCAAAATCAAAAATCAAAATATTTTATTTCACATATAAACCTACAAGGGCACTTATGAAACGTTAGAAGCTAGGTGCACAGTTCCAATTGGTCGCTTCCTATGGAAAAGAGCCGGCAAGAAACTCCACGGTTACTCTTCTCAAAGTAAACTGTTTCTACAATGTTTTCAAATTACAGTGTTAATAGGTATGGGAGGACAGTGTAGGTAATTTGGGAGCAGTTAATAGACATTTACAGTGTTATGCCGTTAATGAGGTACCAGAGAAGCCACATGTGCATAAGGAATTATTGCCAAACTTCCTTGTCTTCAACGTAGTCTGAAATCTTATAATATGCTTTTTGATAAGGACACGTTTGATGTGGGTTTTGAACTTCCCATCGCTTAGTTCTGTAACAGACTTTGGTAACTTGTTATAAAAGCGGATACCGTTTATAAGAAATGACTTACTAGTTTTAGATAATCTAAATTTGGGTATCACAATTTCATGTTTAATACGTGTATTTATATTATGGAAATCGCTTCTTATTTTGAAAAGTCCTAGGTTTTTGCGAACATACAAAATACTTTACAAGATATAAAGAGAAGGCTGAGTCAGTATATCAATTTCTTTGAATTTATTTCTAAGGGACTCACGAGGACTCATTTTGTAGATCGCGCAAATTGCCCTCTTTTTAACCGACTTCCAAAAAGGAGGAGGTTATATGTTCGTCGCATATGTTTGTTTTTTTTTTTTTGTTTTTTTTTATGTATGTCCACCGGTTTCTTCTTTTTTTGTTTGAAAGGGTATGCTCTCGAGGTGGTCCCATATAAATTTTATCCACTTTGCTTTGACAGTTTTTGAGTTAGCTTCAATAATACGTAGGTACTTTTTCCCACTTAGTATGTGGATGATATGATAAGTTCCTGACACTGTTATTTACATTGCAGGTAGTGGTTTTCGGATTTGTGTGGGGTAGGTACCACAACTGAAAAATAAAAAGTTATTCCAAAAAAAAACAACCGACTTCCAAAAAACACTACAAAGTGAAAAAATACTTTAAATTTCGGAAGTCGGTGACAAAAAACGAAAATTCAAAACCGAAGACACCGACTTCCGAAATTAAAGTTATTTTTCACTTTGTAGTGTTTTTTGGAAGTCGGTTGTTATTTTTTGGAAAAAGATTTTGTAAAATTAAAATTGAATCTACGTCAGCTGCCGATCCCTACAGCATGCCTTATTTTTCTTACTGCATATGCAGCTGAACTTAATCTACCTGAAAGAGCTCTAATGTGGGCGCCCCATTGCAATTTCGAATCTAGAGTAATTCCTAGAAACACAGTTTAAGTAATAGCATGAGTTTGTTGCCATCAAGTTTTAAATTGAGACCTAGTTGAGGTACATTTGGTAATGAGAACTTAAGACATTTAGTTTTGTTCGCATTAAGTAAAAGATTATGAGCTGCGAACCATTTCGAAAGAATTGCTAGACTATCGTTGACGTGTAAGACATCTGTATCTTTTCTATCTATTTTAAAAATAAGAGAAGTATTTTCAGCGAATAGAATTATATCCGATAAATTAGCCATCATGTAAGGAAGGTCATTAATATAAACTACAAATAGGAAAGGGCCAAGAATTGATCCCTGAGGCACGCCCATCTTAACTAGAGACCCCGAGGACGTCGCCCCGTTAACATTTACTTTTTGCTGCCTGTTTGATAGATAGGAAAAAACAAGATCAGCAGCTTGTCCACGAATTCCGTAGTAGTGTAATTTACAGATCAGTGTTTTATGGTCAACGCAGTCAAACGCTTTTGAGAGGTCACAGAAGATGCCAATTGCATCCTGGGACTTCTCCCAGGATTCCAAAATGTGACTGATGAGTTTTACTCCTGCGTCAGTCGTCAACCTGCTTTTCGTGAAACCAAACTGGTGACTATGTAAAATTCCATTTGAATTAAAATGTGACAACATCTGGTCTAGCATTATTTTTTTATATATTTTACTCAATGCTGGTAGCACAGATATAGGTCTATAATTTGAGGGATCACTCTTACTACCCGATTTGAAAAATTGGTACTACTTTGCTATGTTTCATTAAATCTGGAAACGTACCGCTCTCTAAACATTGATTATATATGCTTGTTAGGACAGGGGCAATTGTGTCAATGATATCCTCAAGAACCTTAACGGAAATCCCCCATAAGTCTTCTGTGTTTTTTATGTTAAGACTTTTAAATGCTTGTTTAATTGTGACAATAGAAATGGGCTTGAATTCAAAACTTGGAATGTCCTTACTGAAATTTTCTTTTAAAAGGGATTCAGCTACTATTGATGATGAGGGGAGAGATTTCGTAACCTCTAATGGGATGTTGGTAAAGAACTTTTCTAGCGTCTCAGCAACTATAAACTTATCTGAAATGGTTTCATTCTCAATTTTTAATGACAATTCATTCTCACCTCGCTGTTTTGTGTTTTCAGTTTCTTTATTAATTACCTGCCACACAGCTTTTATTTTATTGTTAGAAATACTAATTTTGTTACTTATTAATTTTGATTTAGCTTGGGCGCAGACTCGTTTAAATATCTTAGAATAGTTTCTAACATAATTATGAAGGGCTGGATCAGAGGTCAATGACTTCTCGTTGTACAAATTATACAAAATATCTCTGCTTTTTCCAATGCCAGCAGTGGCCCATTCATAAAATTTTGGTTTAGTATTGATTGTTACTTTTTTTACAGGACACGTTTTATTGAATTCATGGCATACTGTAGAAAATAATATACCGTAGTTTATATTGGGGTCTTGTGAATCAAAACTAGCAGTTGAGAGATTGCTAAGAACATTATTATTAAACATTTTAAATTTATTTTTAGGGAGAGGTCTTAATTCAATGGTTTTATCTAGGTTTAACTTTTTATCTAAATTAAATGATACAAGTTGACAAGTATGGTCAGACCTAACGCCACTAATTAAGGATGAGTGTTGTATTTTACAATTAGTAAATATATTGTCAATGCATGAAGCTGAGGTTGCTGTTATTCTAGTCGCTTCATTGAATATACATTTTAAATTGAATGATGTAAACAATGATATAAGCTTACATTTATCAGGTGAGTTAACTAATAGATCAATATTTAGGTTACCACAAACAAAAACGAATTTATTATCTTTAAAAAGTTTACTTAGTATTTCTTCCATAATGATTAAAAATGATGACAAGTTTGAGGCTGGTGATCTATAAACACATAAGAAAGTATGGCCTTCAACCTCTACACATGCTACCTCACATAAGCGATCAACAGAGCAAGCAGTGATATCATTCCTTTCCTTATATCTGAAACAACTATTACATAATATCAAGATACCACCCCCTATTGAGGACCTGTTGTATGCACTGGCAACTGAAACATTATTTACATTAAACAGCATCCTATCTGGTCTTAACCAGGTTTCACAAAAGCACAAGATATTCATATGATATTTATCTATTAACAATTCCACGTCTAGGATTTTGCCAGAGAAGCGATTAATATTTTGGTGATACAGTAAAATATTCTTATCATGCTTCTCTTTTGTCGAGTCTAAAAGTTTAAAGAGCCTATTACAGTATTATTAGAAATACTAGATAATACTGTTTCGTCACTTAGCCTAGTCTCAGTTAAATTATCAATAACTGCGTGTATAATGTAAGCTAACAAAGTAGCCAATACATGTTGACTTTTCTTGGGAAGAAACATTTATGTTCCCGAATTATAACAAAATCTCTAACAAAATTGTTAGTATCAAAATACAATAAACGGTCACTATGACGACATGTCAAAATATGCATTAAGTTATTTAAACTACAAATGTAATTATTTTCTTCAGCATTCAAATGATCTGAATATGGCAATGCACATAATATTATTAATTTACCTAATTTTAATTTAAGTAGGGTGTCGACACCATTAACTATGTCCCTTTTAGTGATGCACAGACTGCTTCCAATTAAAAGAACTACAGTAGTCTGCTCATTCATTTGTGTGTTTTTTATTTTATGAACAAGCTCAATGCAGGTTATGGTAAGAACAGTTAACTATGGCATGTTTAGATCGGTTATTTAATAAGGATCCAAAACCTGCTCCTAATCTATCAGAATATACTAAAACATTACTTTGAGTGGGATTGATAAATGGGTGAAGTGACAGGAACACAAAATTAATTAGTGCACCCACCTAAGCAAATCTTCTGCCGCCAACACACACATACACATTACGCATTTGCACACCCAACACATACAAAAATAAATTAATCTATATCTAAACATAGTATAAAACAAAGTCACATTTTGCTTGCAGCTGTGCAAAGTAGGGTCGCTAGAAATATCAATGGTTGATCGGCGCATCGTCGAAAACGTAGTATTCATCCATAAAATGGTCATTATGATATTCGTAAACTGAAAAAATAACAGTCCTATTAATGACGTTATTGATAAATTATTATAAGTATTCATTTATTTCGGATTCTAAAATATATCCATATATGTAGTTGTCAGTAACACATAAATGCTTATGAGAAACTAATGTTAGTAATGACAAGACAAAACACTAAAAACTAAATACAAATGACAAAACATTATCGGAAATTCCGATTCGCGTGCGCGTGTTACTTGACTGCGTGCAGTCGTATCCAGCGCTCAAGCATCGGAGAACCCCACCGGTTCGATAAAACACTCAGGATGCTGTTGGTACTAGCACGCATGTGCGTTAGGACTTAAGTGCAACGCTTGACTGCAGAGAAGCCCCATACTCTGTGCTGCATTATCTGGCGAATGGCTTAAAACAGTAATAGTACGTCCTAACCCAGCTGCAACACACCAGGGGCCCAAGTCTGCTATTTTTATAAATTCGTCATTCCAACACGATCCCATTGTCATTTTGCTAAAAGTTCGTAATCTGCTAAATTCATAATGGTCGATCATTGGTCGGTCAGTGGTCTCGTAATAGAATTGTGTTATAATGGCATTGTCGTACAATACGACCAATGATACCGCCTAAGTCAGTCATTCATTTGTCATTATGTACGAGATTACCAATAAATGCCATTTCTTTCAATGGAGTGTCAGTGGCTGACCATCACAGCCGATCACATTGCAGACAGTTTTCAAATGTCTGTGATGTAATCGTGTTTGTAATACTTTATTTATACGCACGCGACTGCGTTACAGAATGTTATGTATGTATGTGTAACGTACCGGGGCTGCGACCCGGCTAAGTAACCCGTGCATAGATATTAAAGTAGTGTGTCATTGATTAGCGTGTTTAACTGTTGTCCGTCCTATAATACCTGCATATCTAATAGTGGCGACGAGGATGGGATTCCGATGTCATCTCGGATGTTCAGAGCGATGCACCAGACGCAAACCAGACAACACTTGATGACGACGACCAACAACAAATAAACGCCAACAACGACAACCGAACCAGCAACAACACCAACTCAGATATAGAGGAAATAGGAAGATCACCACCAGTACACATTACGATATCACCATCAGTCACCAGTACACCGGTCAGAGGAGAGGGAGAAGGTGAATGTGGAAATGTGACCTTCGACACGCCTCTAGCTAACACTGACACAGACAGCTCGGTCGATGCGCTGACGCCCATACCAGTGATAAATCCACGACGTCTCGAGTTGTCTCCCGATAAATTTACTCCTTAGCATAGTTTTGCATTTAATTATTGTTTAATTGGGTTAGTTAGTAGTTGCAATATAAAGGGAAGGGGATGTTATGTATGTATGTGTAACGTACCGCGACTGCGACCCGGCTAAGTAACCCTCGCATAGGTATTAAAGTAGTGAGTCATTGACTAGCGTGTTTGTCTGTTGTCCGTCCTATACCTGCATATCTAACACAGAACAGCTACTTTCTGTATTGCATCCGCCTTTGTATTTACCCGGCCTGGTCTCGAGACCGCGTATCAGAAAGCGTAGTGGAGTCGCCCCCCCTAAGATGGACCGACGACCTTAAAAAGGTGACTGGGGCCGGCTGGATGCGGAAGGTGAAGGACATGGTTTGGTGGAGAGGCCTATGTCCAGTTGATTGAGTAGGTACATAGCAGTCACCAATTAATTTCCTGTCTCGCTGAAACATTTTGTTTTGTAGGTACACACGGCTACACATCAAGCTATACATTTCCAGTATAAGCTGACCTCTCACTGTACGGAAATCCTATACAATGCGAGATCAACATTAATTAGAAATGAATAGCTTGATGTGTAGCCGTGTGTACCTACTGAGACAGTTCCATGTAGGAATATCTCACGAGTAAATTGGGGAAGCTAGCCGGGTTGCACTTTTCTTGAAAACGGGTACTCTACTAAAGTGATCGAAAAAGCATTGGTTCAAGGGTCAACTCACACCGAAAGAGCGGCGAAGGGCAGCGAAGCGCAGCGACCCGCTCGGTAGAGAAGGCGCCCGTTTATGGAATTCGCCGGAATTCCCGCGGCGCCGCGGGCATCCGCGCGACACGTTCGAGTTTCTCATGCGATAATAAGTATTATAGTAGTGAAAATAAAGTTAAAATTCATATGACACTGAAAGTGCGCTCCGCTTCGCTGCCCTTCGCCGCTCTTTCGGTGTGAGTTGACCCCAAGCGGTGGACTCGCCATAGCGCACACACACGCACACAAGCTTTCGCACTCATTTTTGTTTCCATCGCCGCCACCGCCCGGAGCGAAAACATTTATTTGTTCGCGTACATTCGGTGGCACCTGGCGGATTTTCATGTGCATTTGTTTGTTTAAATTATGGATTGCCATGCAATATAGAGTGGACGAATAATAAAATCGTTGAATTTAAACAAGCGGTCGAAACATATCCAATATTGTGGGATTCTTATCACCCAGATTATAAGAATAAAAATAACAAGCATGATGCTACTCAAGAGTTGAGTTTAACTTTCAATTGAGGTATTGAGGAAATGGAAAATTATTTTGGCTTAGTACCGAAGAGAGAAGAAAAAGATAACTGACTCGAAATGATCGAGTTCTGGGATATCATATCGACGCGTGCGACGACCACGTACGTTAACGACTGAAAACAGAGCGCTCCCGCGGAGAAAATGTTCGTGTACAAATTTGCTGCACAGCACATTTACAAAAGTGACGCACAGGTTTGCCGGTGTAAACTGACAAACTTCATCTACAGCTCAAGTACACGCACTGCTGGGGTTCTGCAGAAAATGTTTGTCAACAAATGTACTGAACACAATTTTGGTGGATTGGCACCTTAAGAATCACAAGCAACTATATCTTTAGCTTTAGGTAGTTATAAAGGTAAACAAAAAAAAAACCACGTGACGAGACAGCTGTCAAGTAACCGTCTAAACGTAACATACATTTATAAAAGAGGAAACCATTGTAAAAATCTAAAATAAATTTAATTTCGTTTCATCGTATTTTTAAACAAAAAAGTGTCTTTTTACGATTTGTTTACCTTTGACACTGGCTGGTTTTGATGTCAATTAAAACTATGACTATTTATTACAAAAAACACAATATTCCAAATTCGAAATTCCCTCCACTTTTTACGAGCAAAATCAAAGTACTCTGTCTCACTGAAAAATGGAGTTACAACGAGAACATTTCGCGCAATGATTTTGTACGATTTCAAATGTCGACTAAAATCAAAAGAATCGTTTGAAAGGCGTTCATAGACAAAAGCCCTTCTAAAGCGACTGTTTTTCGCTGGTTCAGCGAATTTAAGCGTGGTCGAGTAACTTTGGTGGACGAAGAAAGAAGTGGCCGCCCTATGACGGCTGTTACAGATGAAAACGTGTTGGCTGTGAAAAATTTTGATTCAAGAAAATAAGCGAATTACATATGAAGAGATTCAGCATATACTGCAGATTGGATCGGGAAGTGTGCATGAAATTCTACACGGGCATCTTCGGGTAAGGAAAATAGTTTGGTCACGCTGGGTACCGCACAATCTAACGCAGGCTCAGAAGGAGGTTCGAGTAGAATGGAGCATGACATGATAACAAAATTTGAAAAAGGCTCGTCTCGGCGCGTTTACGATATCATTACGAGTGATGAACTTGGATCTATCAAAATGATTCAGAAACCAGTCCAACCAGTCAGGCGCCCGTGAGGCTGTTTCAAAATGAACCAACGCCTACCAAAGTGAAGCGAGCCAGGAAGGCAAAATTTTGATTGCAATTTTTTTTCTTTGACGGGTTATCTGGTGTCAGTACCCTTACGAGATCAAAGGAGCATCAATGCTGAATGGTTACCAAATGTTTGCCTGAAGTTTTTACTGCTGCAAGCAGCAAGCGACCGATCACTGGCCTCCGTGGGCTACTGCTTCACCACGACAACGCACCGGCTCACTCGGCGCTCAAAAAAAGAGACTTTCTGGACAACACAAAATAAAAAATCAACTCAAAGGAAAACAGCTTTCATCACCGGAAGATGCACTGGCTGCATTTGAGAAGGAGATTGAAGAAGTGTCTGATGCGGACTGGGAAATGTGTTATGAAAATTGGTTTAGACGTATGAAACTGTGTATAGACACCAATGGAGAGTTGTTTGAAAAGGTATTAAAAAAATATATAACATGTAGTATTTTTTTTTCAAGTATCGCAAAACTTTGTGCCCCACGTATAACTGACACTGACTTGCAAATTGCAAAAAAATGTAAGAAAATTTTAATTTCGCGGGCTGCCCTTTTTAAGTGAGTGTGCATTCCATAAAAATCTGTGTTTTTTTTCTTCTGACCTAGTTAATCTCGCGTAAAAAAAAAAAAAAATTATAAACAGAAAAATGTGAGAAAAAGAATACTTACACTGATAATCGGTGGCTCGGTCAGGCAATTTGAAACACGCACCCGTGTAAGCAATACGCCATACTGTAAATTAATTTTAAAATTAATAACTTTCATGAAACAAACCCGTTTTGTACAGGCCTCAAAACCTATAGTTTTTTTTTTTTTTGGTTTTCTTTGTTCCTGATCACTGATATCTGTCAGTTAAGACTCTTTTTCTCAGGTGCCAAGTTGAAATTGATACCAAACACTAAATTCGACGGTCTCATGGACAGGACAATTTCAAGCTTGTAAGTCAACGCTTAAGCGCGCGTAAAGCTATAATTCTCATCAAAAACATGCAAACATCATGTTAAAAATTAAAGTCTCGCAATGTAGTTCTTTTACCGCAAAAAGATGTAAGATCTAATATAAAACCAAGTCTGTTATTTATCTATTTGTCATCTCTAATAAATATAGATTCTATTGCCGTGTGCGATTGCCAAGTCATTTTATTTATGAATATTTATCTATTTAGGTAGTGTAAGTGATTAAAAATTGCATGAACTGCAAAAATAGTAAAAAGTAAGCCAGTAAAAATTAAAAAATACCGCAATTTCAGTCTCGTTTTCTAGATACACGATCTGTATATCGAAATGCGAATCGCATATTATTTATATAGGATTACAAAGTTACTTATGCAGTTCATATATCTGTGAAACGGGACTGAAATTGCGGTATATTTTAATTTTTCCTTGTTTTATAGGCTAGACACTAATTTTGTTCAAAGGACTTTGTTCGTTGTCCATACATCGTTCGCCTAAGAACCAACAGAGACATGAATTTTTTTTTCTGTGTTCTAAATAATGCATACAATCGATTGAATCTAAATTAAAATCACTGACACCTCTGAGAATTTAAAAAAATCTAAAACACTTTCGGATTTTGGGGTTATAATTAGGTCAATAGAGGCTTATTAACTTAGCGTTTTTAATCTTAGCGTTGTTAATTTTAATCTTAATATAGTAATGTAATCAAATTTAATAATAACTTCATTTCATTTGGATTTTAATTAGACTAACGATTTATGTTTTATTTTATTCCATATTTAGTATTGTTACTTTATGAGCGAGTATTTTGTTCTTTTTTTTGTTTTTTGATGTTGTTTGTTCTCACTTTCATGCAATGTAACGAAGTGTAATTCATTTATTTTTATAATCTAATCTTATTTCGCAATTTTATTATATATCAAATTAATGTTAATGCTAATATTTTAATGATTTTATCATTTGTAGAATAATTGTTCACCTTTTAATAAGAATGTTGTGCATGCCTATAAGTGATGTATTTACACAGTAGGTAGGTACTCAAGACTTGTGATACCTATTGTAACTATCCTTGTAAATATGTTGTTGGTGTGCCTTGCTTAATAAATAAAATAAATAAGCATTTATTAGTGAAAATACATTCGATTTCGACCCATTTAGCTGACAGGAGAGACAACACTTGACTCTGAATAACAAAACATAGCACTTTAATGCTTAATATTTCGCAAACAGATTCCTGAGTCAAAAAATAGTTAATATACACCCACACAACACTCCATAACATTGGAAATCATCCCCACTTTACGTGTACGAAGGGGAGGTACCCTAAAAACAAATATATATCATGATTTTATTTTACCACTTTGTCGGCCGGCGTGTTTAATGTATAGGTACACACGCCAATTTACAGCTCTCCAGTACTAAGATTCTCTGAGCTAAGCCGCGGATAGACAGACAGTCAGACGGACATGGCGAAACTGTATCGTTTTTTTGTTGACTACAGTACCCTAAAAACCAGAAAAATTATGAGTAAAAATATGTAGGCCAACTAGAAAAATTAACTAATAGGTTTTATTAAATAGTGAGCAATTTACTGCATTTTGAGAAGCTATTCTGCTCATCATGCCGAAGATCCTCATCAGATCTTCACCATTTTTTTTTGAGACCAACAGAGTTATTAATATTCAAATAAAAAAAGAACCATCGAAATCGAATCTCATAAGGCGGAGATATCAAGTAGCCCCCCTTTTTGCCCCATTTTGAACGAAGTAGCCCTCCAATCAAAAATCCCCGACGACTAAAAATTACAAAAAATTCGTCAAAACTGTATACCAAATTTCGTCCAGATCGGTTGTAAAATACGACCTGTAGACGAGTACATACAAACTGACACACGAAAGCAAATTTTGCCAGACCTGATCCAGAGACGCTTCGCTCGTTACGCTCGCTCGGTCAATTAGATGCTTACATACGTAACTTAAAAATGGATTTCTACAATTTTATTTTAATTAGCATCTAATCAGTCTTATTAGATGTGCAATGACTTAAAACCAATAGGAACAATACTTACTTTGTAATAATTCTACCATTTATTTTTATTTGCAGAGAAAACGAGGAAAGTCACCGCTCCCAAGTGTTTTTGAAACCGAATGTATACCCAAGTCATACGATGAGCCGATTGCAATTTTTAATAGGATTTTTTTTTTTTTTAATTAGCATCTAATCAGTCTTATTAGATGTGCAATGACTTAAAACCAATAGGAACAATAGTGTTATTTGGTAACTCAGACACAATAGTTGTAATAAGCCAAAAATTCCCAGATACTTACTTTGTAATAATTCTTCCATTTATTTTTATTTGCAGAGAAAACGAGGAAAGTCACCGCTCCCAAGTGTTTTTGAAACCGAATGTATACCCAAGTCATACGATGAGCCGATTGCAAGTGTCAGATCCTTTTATACCAATTTTTTAAGTGATAATGATATTAAAGCTCGACATCCTCTTCTAAATGACGGCGAAGATGACTTAGAATAAGATTACAAATATTTTTGGTTTGTTAGAACGGTTTTTAATTTTTTTTTGTGAAAATTCTTTTGTAATTTTAAATTGTGTGAAAGACCTTGTTTTATTTCTTTACTAAACAATCAGATACTTTCAAGAAAATAATTTTGTTTTAATTCTACTCAATTTGTGATTTTCTGATTATTTAGCAGATTAAGATGTGAGTTTATTTTAAAATTGTTTTTGTATTTTCAAATTATGCAAGAAACTATAGAACACTTTTATTTTAATAATGGATATAAGTTGCACAAAATGGTAAGTACAAGTCTTAATGTACCATACGCTATGTATGATATCTTTGTGAAAAAGGCGTCAAGATTACTTTTCTTGAGAATTTTTAAATATTCTTAAGTACACAGTGAAACACATGTTTTTCATTTAGTAAACGATTAAATATTTCTTTGTATTACTTGGTTATCATAAAAATCATTCCAAATGCGTATCCCTTTTCACTTGTGTGAATTAACATTGAACTTATGGGAGAAGGGGTATAACTTATTATATACCCTCAAGGAATTAATTTTATGGTTAGTATAAGTCACTATCTTAAAAACTATTAACTTTACATAAAAAATAACTCAATAATAATAAAGAGCATAAATCGTTTACCTATAAAAAATATCACATGTATTTCATTTGGTAGCGGTTTAAATGTCACACGAGTTCAAACACGCAATTTGAAGCGCGCGGAGTGTTTTTTGCGTCTCCTGTAAAGTTGCATTTTTGGACTTAAGACCACTAGGGCCGCAGATTTGCAGTTGGAATGCATGGGAGAACATTTTTTTCAACTTCAATGTTAAAGTTTGTTCTTGGGATAAATTGATCTCAACTACGGAACCCTTAATTGTGCCTGGCCCATGCGCTTGGCCGGTTTTTAAATTTGAATTTGACGTATTGAACGATGTCATGTTTTTTGACAGGAAAAAGTCATCGCCGTCAAATCATAGAAGTGCGTTGGAAGCATACAATATTTTCGAACGCTAAAACTACAAGCCATCGTTCATGTTTTCTTCCTGCAGGTCTACTCCCTAAACACGAAATCCCGAAGATTCGGCCGAAATTAAGTACGGATTAGTTTGGGGCCCAATCTTAGAATGAATGACAACACGATTTAACTGTCTATCCTTACACCCAATGTGTCTTTGCCCGTTCAAAAAAGTTAATTATTTGGGTGTACTCGCTGGTTGAGGGCAAGAAAGGCTACAAGCGAAGATTTTTGAGCTGCACTGCTCACCATCCTAATGCATATTTCCCGGTTGAACGTGTGTCGAGTGAAATGGAGCCAAGGTCTAATTAGTGCCGAAGGAAGAGCGTAGCAGTCGAGCAAGACTATAAATTTTAATTCCGACATCCTCCAGGTGACCGCGCTGCAAAAGGCCTCAGCCCAGAATTTTGGCCTTTTAGAGAATTCTGAAAATTATTTTCATTATTCTCTAAAATGTTTAACAATAAAGTCACCAGATGGCGCTACTGTACACGGCTAGATCGCATTGTCGTTGTTGCTCGCCAAATGGTTAGGTCCCGTCGAAGATTTTGTGTGACTGAGTTTTTCAGGTGTAAAGTAACTACAAAAGTAGTCTCGTGTTTAACAGTTAGTTTTGGGTTAGTGTATTTTTGTTTTATTATCGTCTTGCCACCACATGCTTTTGAGTAACCTACAGCTGCAGTCGGTTTTTTTTGAAGTTGGTGAAGTATATTAATTATAGGATTTCTTTATGTACGGGATGTTTACCATGTTTTTTGTTTAAAACGGGATATTTTGTAAAAAAAAACAAAATACATCGGTAAATATCCCGTTTTAAATAACTTTAGTGGTTCCTACATTAATTGTTGTAAAAAAGTTTATGCTCGCGAGGTCTACTGTTCGCAGAAATACTAGTTTAGTATTAAATGGAAAAAAGTAAGTGCATAAAATTTTCATTACCAAATGTCAAAAGTAGTGATTGTGAGATAGTATTGAATCAAGAGAAACTAGAATTCGTCGATAAAACTGTTTTCCTGGGGATCATGCTCGACTCAAGGCTACAATGGGGTCCTCATTTAACATCTCTTGCAGGACGGCTCAGTTTAGCAGCATGTGCTTTCAGAAAAATCCGCCAATTTACCGATGTAGATACCGCGAGGCTAGTCTATTTTAGTTACTTTCATAGTATTATGTCTTACGGTATTTTACTGTAGGGACGGGCTGCAAACATCGAGTCTATTTTTATTCTGCAGAAAAGAGCGATCAGAGCCATTATGATCTCCGCAGGCGTGATTCTCTAAGGGAACTGTTTAAGGATATTAACATCATGACGGTACCTGGTCAATCAATATATTTATGAAAACATAATGTACCTACGTAAGAAAAAAATTACATCTTTTTAGTAAAAGAGGTGATAGACATAATTATAGTACAAGAAATAGGGACCTATTAGTTCAACCGGGTTTCAGACTGGCTAAAGTAGACTCATCTTTCATATGGTATTATTTAAAATGTTATAATAAAATTCCTCCCCACATACTTTAACTGAATGAGACAAAATTCAAATCTTGTATAAAACGCACACTATGCAGGCAGGCATATTATAAGTTGGGGGATTAAATCGCTGATAAAAATGCTTGGCTCAATGCTGGTCTTGCTCCACAACCACAACTAATTGATTAACATTTGCAAATACTGTTGGAGCTGCTGAAGATTGTAAAACCATCTTTGCATTATATAAACTCAATATCCTTTGTATTTATAACTGGATAGCACAGGTGTGAGCACTATGTACTAAAGAGTTACCATTTACTGGGTAATATGTCTTGCATTGACTTGAATGTGCCCTAGCGGTTGTGAGTATGTCATGCTCACTCAGATGTTTCGCTGATGGTGGCGCGTGTGTTGGATCATTTAGCTCCCTTCAAAATGGTTGAGCTGAATGATGCTAATCGTCATGTTTGTCAGTTGGGACTGGTCATTTTTTAGCTGCCATGGCTTATTTTTAATTTATTTAAATTTTTTAATTGTTCTTTGTTTTATCTTTTTATTACGGACGCTTCTAACGTGAACGTCTTTCTGCATTGTTCTCACATTAATAATTTCAACATGAATGATGTAACCAATATTTTGTAACATTTTTTTATTTAAAAGAGTGTCCGTGGAGTTTCTTGCCCGTTCTTCTCCATAGGCACCTACTACGCTTTGGAATGCTCCATATTTCTGACTGACCGATTTCTTGACAATTCAAAAGTGCCTGTAAATGGTTTAATTGAAATAAATGCTTTAAGTTTTAGTTTATTCAAAACGTCAAACTAAAACAAAAAATAATGCCGTTGGGGAATAAGACCGAAGTGAATTACTTTTTAAAATGTTTTCGAAAATAAGAAGTGTCCATTCTATTGTAATAAGTGTAAAGTAAATTATAAAAAAAAAAACTAGTAATCATTGTAAAGGTTTCATACGTGTTGATTCATAGGCCATTTTTAACAATGTCTTTTGAACTTGTGTGTCCGCTAGAAGTACCTTAGAATTTTGATAATCTGTAAGTGAGTGAGTATGTCAGTGACAAAATTAAGGAACTTTGACCTGCAATAGTTCTTAAATTATAGGTTCAAATTGAATGTAATTTGGAGATATACCTAGTTATACTAAGCCCTCATGTTCATTGAAAATTCAGGCTTCTTGCATTATCCACAACGAAGGAAAGGGGTTCGAAAATGTCCTGAATGGCTTCGAGAAAAGATGGTACGGCTGTGCCTTTGTGTTTGAACACTATCTCCCGATAATATTTCCAAGCTTCTCAGAGTATTGACATAATCATATTTTTTTAAATTTACATTTTATTAATGTTTTCACTCCGATTTTTTGTTGTTCGTAGTAATGATTGATTTAAGGGTTTATTTTTGGTTCTAATCAATTTTTTTATAAGTTTTTTTGTTAAGCCTTTATTTAAGATTTGCACACCCCATACTTGGTAGTATATGACGAAAACTTTCAGATTTTCGGGTTTCTGACTACCTGTAAGGACTGTCATAGATCTACGAATGACACCCGATAGATATCCGTGGCCGAGACCAATGCCTTAACATACTTTCCAAGACACGGAGGGTCTCTATATGAAATGGATGGCCACCCAACCACAGACTAATTTCGGCAAGTGCTGTTTAACCTTGGTAGATCAACAAGTTCGACTTATTAAGTAAAAGTGCCTGCTGCACGGTTGCCAACCGCGTCCTGACAGAGGTGACCTTGGTGGTTTACAAACGTGTAGATGGTGGTTTATGACCAAATTTCAAACAGCTCTGCCTGTCGCCAACAAAGGTCACTTCTGTCGGGGACGCGGTTGGCAGCCGTGTAGCAGGCACTTAAGCCACGAGATTCTCTATACACTGTGTAACTGAATTAATGGACATTATGAAAGTAGTTAATTTGTTCAGAATCGTTTACTGAATCGATTTCTGTCATTTTTAATAAAAGTTAATTTTAATCCCAAAAATAATCATAACTATGTAAATTATAGTCACACTTCCGCTGTACAGTCAAAAAGATTCAAAACAGATGAAGTACCTACTATAGAAAGTGTCATCCACGAATACGTGCCCCACTCCGCTCCGCTCCGTACTAAAGTACAGCTTACAAAAAGTGACATGTAAGATCTGTAAAGTTTTACTATATAATTATGTGCTGTTTAATAAATCTAGCAAATATGTAAAAAACTTACAAGTAAATAACTTACAATTGTCACAATTATTCAACAGATATATGTAAAATTGTAAAATTTTCCACCATTTTGATGCGCTTTGGCCTGAGTAAAGGGAGCAGTAGTTTCTTCAATAGTAAAGTGGTTTTAACTGTGGCGGAGTTGAGTGTATTTTGTCAAAGTCAAAGTCAAATAATTTATTTAAAATAGGCTCATGTATGGCACTTTTGAACGACAAAATTTACGAAAGAATTGATTCCAGTCGCCCCTTCCAAAAGGTAGTTTTCGTATGGAGAAGAATGGGCAAGAAACTCCACCGTTACTTTTTTTTTAAGTTTTACAATAGTTTGTATAGGTACCTACATTAGTTAAATAATTATATGAGGAGACGATGCACCTAGAATAAAAATTACTATGCCACAATAGGTAAAAAGAATTAAAAATGAAGCAACGACCGATAATTTGATTATGTGATAGATACATGGTGCTCACATATTTACAAAAATTGTAAAATTAGACGATTTTCCTAAAATTTTATAGTTAATAAGTCAGTATGTGAGAAAGTAATTACAGAATGTAAAATCAATGTCACATAACATAACATAACATAACATCACGCCTTGTTTCCCCGAAGGGTTGGGCAGAGGTGTCCCTGTAGCAGGTACACCCACATTTCGCCAGTTATGTTTAAGTCCCATGTAATAGGGGGCGAGCCTATTGCCATCAACCGGGCACAAATCCAGACTCCGAGCTGCTACTGAGAAATTTCAGATAGAAAAACCCAATAACACTTTGCCCGACCCGGGAATCGAACCCAGGACCTCATGCTCAGCAGTAGCGCTTGCGACCACTAGACCAACGAGAAAAAAAAAATAAAATCAATGTCGTATAACAAAAATAATAAATTTTACAATCAAATTAGCAACCAGTTTGATTTTGTCTTGATTCTAAATTGTCCTATGGAGCAGGACCAGCTTGTTTTCAAGCACTCTTATCTTGGATATAATTCTCTAATTTGTAATATGCTTGTTTACAAAGTGTACTTTTAATATGAGTTTTAAATTTTCTTTCATTTAATTAATTGCAATATGTCACAAGGTATTTTGTTGTAACATTTAACACAGTACCCCATAAAAGATGTATGTACAGTGCCGACCAAAAGTCCATGAGCAATCTCACAAAGCAATAGACTGACGCTTCGGTTTGACTTACGACCTTCTTCTATAAGTTGTTACAATACTGTAGACACGCACATTACACACACACACTCACTTTGTCTGCAACCAATGACTAGTTCAATAATCATCATTCGTTTTTAGTTTCATTCGTCTTGTTCACATAAATATTAAAGTTTAGCAGGTAGACCACAAAAAACTAAGTAAATTATTTCGATTTCTGTGGGGTAGATGCAGTTTGTTACGAGTATTCAATTAATAGAACTTTTTTGGTTCGTGGATAATATTGGTGACGAGTATTTAGCGCAGTGTTGTGGTTATTATTATCAAAAAGCAGGCATAAAATATATTGAAGAGATCAGATCAGATCAGAGAATATTATTGCGCTGCGTAAAAGTGAAGTGAATATCTAATGAAACCGGACTAAGTGTGAGTGTTATCATTAATATATTTCATATTTTACTAAACAAATCTTAATCAAGGGTATTGTTGATAGAACAGAGGTATTGTTGAGACAGAAGATGCCTTTAAAGTTTTAAATTCATTGTGAGGTTTAATTCGATTAGTGAATAATAAATAATAAGGTATTATGTGTAATAAAAACAATGTTTTTCTTTGTTCTAGAGAAATACTGTGACGGTTAAGAGATATGAGGAAGGGGCTTATTATCGAGTAGCAGCGACGTCAAATGGTGAATGAAACAAATGGTTTCATACCAACGAGATATTTTGCTGAATTATTAAAAACACGTCATTATGAACCGTTCGCCGTGCACTCTGAAGGCTTGCATCACTGAAGACCAGCTAGAAAACCGTTTTTGACCTTAAAATATTGACCGTACCAACTTAATAAACAACAGATTCGTTATTGCATGAATTTATGGTAACTAATTTTTTAAGCACGTTTCAATAGGGTGTTTGTCGTATTTCTTGCAGATATACCGAAATTGTTTAATATTATTTTAGTAATAGTATTATTTTAGGATAAAAATTTGAGGTTTAGTTTCAATCTTCTTTTCGTAAAGAAAATGAATACTTAAGCTTTAACCTCAATAACAACCAATATTTACTAAAGTCAAATAAAATGTAAAATAATTAATACAAATAAAATATAAACAAACTGCCCATATTTAACCTTAAAATTACCTATTCTGTAAGTAGTTTTTTACATTTTAAGTAGTCTAATATTCTTATTTATTACTTAATTACTTCGACCATGATCAAAGCTTAATATTTATGGTGAAAAAATCCATTAAAAATTTAAAATATTTCATAATTTAAATATGTCTAAATAATACAAACTGCTTCTAAGTTTCTTGACATCTGTTTCACATCTTATTCAGCTGAAGTAATGATAAATAATTGTAGCAGTTTATTAACTTATGTAAAATAAATATAACGAATAAACATATGTTTTTTAATTTTGTTATCATATATCACGCATTTTTTATTCTAAAACCTTTATTGCAATAACAACATAAAAAAGCAGCAATATTTAAAAAATATTATTATCGAAAACAAAAATAATAATATTTGCAAAAAACCGCACTGTGTTTCACGAGATTAGAACCTGAGGCAGATTGAATTCCATACCAACGCTTAACGCTTTCTGCTATCTGCGCTTGTTAAGTAACTATCGAATTTTAGCAATGCCATTAACTGGTCAAGTTCACGCGCATAGTGCGTGTGTGCTAGCATGTTTAAAGCGACGGAAATATATTGTTGTTTCGTGTAACTGCGTTATCTGTGGTGTGTGTATCGTGTTGCTTACACATACAAATGTACGAGCTATACCGCGTGTTCACAGCAATACGACTCTTAGCGTGCTCATGCACTTTTGAGCGCTTACTGTACATACATCTTTTATGGGGTACTGTGTTAAATGTTACACATATTAACATTATCTAAAGTACTTTAGATAATGTTAATATGTGTATCAAAACGTCTAAAAGTAGTGACGTGTAACGCCATCTATAATACTGTATGTGTAGTTCTAAAATAAAGTTTAGTCTGTTGCGAACCAGTTCACGTGTTTTAATAGATAATCTGAAAAATGGTTGATCTAGTTTATCTTTATTTCTAGTATTAAAATTATGTCTATCATTTATTTTATTAAAAGATGTGGATTTTTCCTTGCTTACATAATATTTTCATAAATGAATTGGCAAGGTACCGTCATAATATTAATCCTTTAGTTCCCTTAGAAATTTGCGGCGACGTAGATTATAAATGACTCAGACAGCTCTCTTTTGTAAAATAAATATGGATTCAATGTCAGTAGCCTGACCCCACAGTAAAATACCATACGACATAATGCTGTGGAAGTAGCTAAAATAGACCTTGTCTAACCTAACCTAACCTAACATAGTCGGAACTTAATAACCCCGGTACAGATTTTAATGTGCTTTGGTCTGAAGGGAGAAGTAATGTTTTCAAAACTACAACGGTTTTAACTGTGGCGATTTATTATTATATATATTATATATTTTATAAAAATTACAAGTTACAAAAAACTGTGGGCAAAAGCCCACAGTTTTTTGTAACTTGTAATTTTTATTAAACAGAAACTTGTAGAATCATCTAAAATTGACATTTTACAATTTGTAAGTTTTATTAAATAGGGCCTTCGATGCTAGACCCATAAACGTGTGCGCAGATTTTTAATGTAACCACAATTTTCTCCCATAATCAGTCTATATAATTTATTAAATAAACAATGTTTTAAACTTAATAATTTAAAAAATATATATATGTATGTCGTAGATTATAAAATTTGAGCTATATTAGTCTCTCAATTGATTACTGTAGTACTAAGGTGAGGGTAAACCACGTGACGCGCTCGCTAGAGGGGGCGGCACGTGGACAGAGTCGTGGTAAGGGAAGTTACCGAACGACGGGTCAGTCTTGTGAAGTGCTCGAACGAAGACAGACCTACACTTCTCTCATGCGAAACTGTCAGTTTGCCAGAACTTAGAAAATAGTGCGTGAACGTTATTAGTGTTGTACCTACTGTGTTAATTATTGTGAAAGTGAAATACTAAACTGAGTTGGTGTATCATCGTGTTTTATTGTAAACCTGAACTATGGATTCCGTACCACCGAATCGACATGATGACAGCTCCATCGCTCAGCCATCGCTGACGCCGTCATGTATAAAATAAAATTCAGTGCACGTATTATAATTTTAACATCCTATACTATTAAATGAGCAATATTTGTATATATATTTGTAATCACGTTCTTGAAAACGCCTCTAATGATTTCGATGAAAGTTGCAATAGGGGTTTACGAAGGCGAAAAATCGATCTAGTTAGATCTCATATCTGGGAAAATTTGTTTTCTCCGTACCTGAGCAGAGCTCGGTCGACCAAAGTTCAGAACAAGATGGCTGGCTACCTTAGAATAATGGCATGGCAGCATAGAATTAGTAAATACCTACTATCATGGCAGCATGGAATTAGTATGATCTTTCCTATACTATTAAATGAGCATTCTCTATTTTCCCCAGAGCAGAGCTCGGTCACCCAAGTAATTATTTTAATTGGGGTTTTTGGCGGTGTGCAAGTTGCATGCTTTCATCTACAGTGTGACCGTGATTGTGAAAGATAATCATTATCTTTTAGTTTGTGCCGTTACGAGTTAAGAGCCTCCTTTGTTAAGTAAATTCTTATTAAGAAAAGACATCAATACTTACTTGAATGGCCTTCCCTGCAGTTGACATACTCCATCATGCAATAGTTCTCAAACGTTTGGTAATTGCTAAAAAGTGCAATAGCACATATTTTACCAGTCCTGAAACAAAGAAATACTTTATTGTAGGTAGATATATTATAGTCAGCCATAATAAACGATAACAGTCTGGAACTAGAAAACGATAATAAATCCAGATTTATAAAATAATTCATTAAGACCCGATAAAGTTAATTTATTTCATCTAAACATAATTATAATCTATACATGTAATAAAATCTTAGCTAAGTCAAAACTGTACATTGAATATTTTTGAAACAACTCGCTACCTAAGATAAAGGATGATGGGCGATAATGGTCCCAGTTCCGCCCGCCACTAAGTGTGATTTACTACACTGAATATTTTTTATTATGACACCATCAAAATATATCCCGAAGGAACGGATCTACGTGTATCTAAAGTATTTTTCTCTGTCTGCAGTTTAGCTCAAAGACTCTTAGTACTATAAAGCTGTAATTTGGCATATGTATACATATTACAGCGAAATGTGGGTGTACCTGCTACAGGGACACCTTTGCCAAACCCTTCGGGGAAACAAGGCGTGATGTTATGTTTTGTATACATATTAATTACTCAAAAAAATTGGTGAAATAAAATGAAGAAAACATTTTTTTTAGTTTACCTCGCCTACCAGTAAAGTGGGTTTTTTTTTCTCTCGTCTATCTTATAGTGTGGGGTGTCGTTGGAAAGGTCGTTTAAAAGTATTGAGTATGTGAATGCCATTTTTGGATTCAGGGATCCGTTTCCGAAATATTAAGCTTTAAAGTGGTAATTTTTGTTAGGGTCAAGTGTCCCCCCTTGCCAGCTAAATGGTTGGTTTTGGATAAGATAAAAATTCACGGCAGTAGTATATATATAAAAAAAAAGGAAAACTATCACTGCTCTATAGTAGGCTCTACAAATTAATGAGTAATAATCGACCAACTTACATTTGCAGTTGCAAAAACATGTTCTCCCTTACATTCCAAATGGGAAAACATGTTTTTCAACTACAATGTTACTTATTTTAACCCTTCATTGTGCGTGGTCCGACATGCACTTGGCCGGTTTTTTAATCGAAGGACTTCCCCCCGTTAAGTCCTAACCTTACCTTTTTTTTATTTTTTTTGTTCCTGTGTGGAAAATCCTCATGGATGTCCTCCACCCTGGGGCGGGCGAAGGGGTCTGTCAGACTCCTACTGACTAAAAACCACCCCGGTGTTCCCTTCCCACACTTGGACCGGGGATCATGAGATCTAGTGCGCCTTCCATGATCTCCGATTGGTGCCAGCTCGCTTTTGCGGGTCATGCCCGCGGGGGGAGTGAGGTGAGAGACTCCCCCCGCGACGTCAAATAGGGGCGCACGTGGAACACTACGCGCCGCCACCTCGGGTCCTGCTGGATGGGGGGCGGCGGACGTCCCCGAGTCCACCGTCCCTCCGGATCTGTTTACGGGGGCTGGAAGAGGGCGTTGTCCGCCCTCCGCCGACGCCCATTCCGCCTGCTAAGGATCAAAAGAGTGGTCTCAATCTCCCTCTCCCTTTCCGCAGCCTCCTTCTGCGAAACTACGGTTTCACAGAAGGAGATCACCACATTCCACGACTCGGCACTCCCGACCATCGAATGAGCGACAGCCGGCAGCGCCATGTCGGCTCCGACTTCAGATACGAGGGCACGGCGCGGCTCCTCCCATGCGGTACACTCTGCTAGTGTATGCTGCGCCGTGTCCTCCCAACAGTGGGTGCAGTGATGGCACCGAGCGTCCGGCTCCCTGTTTATGCAACACAGGTACTTGCCAAAGCAGCCATGCCCCGAGAGCACCTGTGTCACCCGAAACGTCAGGGAACCGTGCCTCTTCCCGAGCCATTCGTCGAGCACTGGTCGGATCGCGTCGTCGCGTCGGAGGGCGCAGAAGCCTGTTCCGCCATTCCGTCACCAGGACCTCGCGGAGCTGAGACCGACGAAGCTCGATCTCACGCTGCATCAGTCCACCTCCCCGCGTTCGCGCCTCCTCGCGTCACCGGTCCAGTGAAGCGAGGGCTCCGGCCAGTGCACAAGCCGCCTCGTAGGAGATCGTGCGATACCCCCTGATAGCTCTGACGGCCATCGCCCTCTGCGGTTTTTGCAGTATAGCGATGCTGCCGGCCATCAGGTCAGAAGCCCACACCAGGGCCCCATACAGGGCCATGGATCGCACGATCCCCAGGTACAACCACCTACAGGCGGTGCTCGGGCCCCCCAGATTGGGAAGCAGCGTCGACAACGCACCTGCGGCGCCCATTAACTTGGGCGTCAGTTGCCGAAAGTGGGGGCCGAAGTCCCACCGGCTGTCGAGCACCAGTCCCAGGTACTTCATGGTTGACTCGACAGCAATTTGGACCCCCCCGACCATGACGTGTGATCCCGGCGGTGGCGCTCGCCGAGGGCCGTGAAAGACCACGGCCTCCGACTTATTGAGAGCCACCTCCAGGCCCAGGTGTCATATGCGACCCACCACCTGCGAGACCGCAGCCGTCGCCAGCAACGCTGCTTCCCTATACGAGCTCCCCCGGGCCGTGACCAGCGTGTCGTCCGCATAACACGTCAGGTCCACTCCCGGTTGGAGCTCGCCCCTCAGTACCCAGTCGTAACCGATGTTCCAAAGGAGCGGGCCCACGACAGAGCCCTGTGGAATACCGCATGACATATCACGCCGGCCCCCGCCGTCACGTCCCCTGTAGGTGACACACCTTTCCGCTAAATAAGCCCCAACGATGTGGCGGAGGTAGCGGGGCACCCTATGGTACCACAGTGCCTCCCGAATACAACTCCAGGGCAGGGTATTGAATGCGTTAGAGATGTCCAAGGACACCGCCGGCATCACCCCGCCCCGGGATATTGCTTCCTCCGCCAGGACTCCCACCCGCATTATTGCATCAACAGTGGAGCGCCTATGCCGAAAGCTGAACTGACTGTCGTCCAGATCCGGCCCCTCTCTGTATAAGTGACCGACGAGACGGGCTGCAATTATCCGCTCAAAGAGTTTACCCACCTCGTCCAGCAGCACTATAGGCCGGTATGCGGACGGTGAGTCTGCTGGGCGCCCCTCCTTCCTGCCGGGTGCCGATGAAACAGTCGATAGTGCTGGCAAAGGTCGAATTTGCTCATTGTTGAAATACTTAAATATTGTGAGATAATCGAATTAATTAATTTATTTATGCCATCCCACTTCTTCCTAACCTCTCAGCATTCCAACAGATGGCAGGCAATCAGGTCGTCATGACCAGATTACAAGTCGCGGAACGACTTTTGAGTTTTTAACATGACTCACGGTCTACTCTCTGGTCACGGTTCACTTGTCAAACAAATACTTTTAAAGACATTTTACAAAATATATGAAAATTGTATAGAGGAACATGTTTTTCAACTGCAATGTTAAGTTTGTTCTTGGGATAAATTCATTCCAACTACGGAACCCTTCATTGTGCGTGGTCTGACACACACTTGGCCGGTTTTTTGTCTATTTATTGAGTTAAATTTTTACGAAATTGCGTATAATGCAAGATATGACAACACCGCTCGAGTGACATGTCAAAATTTTGTTCTATGATATAAAATTAGATTTAATTATTTTTAAGTATAATTATAGTGAAATAATATAACTAAATGTAAAGTAACTGCATAAATACTCAGGATTATTGTTTTCCTGGAAATATTCATAGTAAAACACAGTGTTTGGTTGCCCACCGTTACCGGTAACCTATCACGAACAGCTGATGTTCGACCTGCGGATTTAAACGGGGAGTATTGTTACTTTTATTCTTTAATTACCACGCAGTCGTCTCATAGACTCTGTAACACGCCTTCATTGATCCCTAGAATCACTTTTCTTAGTTGATTTGGAACTCAGCAGTGGGATAATTAGGGTTCCTTCGGGTACGGAACCCTAATTATCAACATTTTAACGGAACTCTACTAATATGCCTCTGCTGTTTGTCCGTCCGTCTGTCTATCGGCGGGCTGTATCTCATGAACTGTAATAGGCAAACAGTTGAAATTTTCACAGATTATGTATTTCCTCGTTGGTCTAGTGGTCGCAAGCGCTACTGCTGAGCATGAGGCAGGACCTCATGCTCAGCAGTAGGGTTCGATTCCCGGGTCGGGCAAAGTGTTGTTGGGTTTTTCTATCTGGAATTTCTCAGTAGCAGCCCTGAGTCTGGATTTGTGCCCGGTTGTTGGCAATAGGCTCGCCCCCATTACACGGGATTTAAACATAACTGGCGAAATGTGGGTGTACCTACTACAGGTACACTTCTGCCCAACCCTTCGGGGAAACAAGGCGTGATGTTATGTATGTTATGTATTTTTATTGCCGCTATAACAAACAATAAAAATTAAGTTAAAAATTAAAACTTTTGAAATTGAAAAAAAAGCCAATATATCTTTGGCATGTGTATATCTAGAACTCATCGAGTAGAGTTTAAATATAATTTTTATTTTCTTATCTTCAAAAATTACGTTCCCATGACAACGTGATGTTGTCATGGGAACGTAATTTTTGTTTTATGTCATCCACGTCATCATCCCAAGTGTAGCGTTGACAAATAGGAAGTATGGAGGTTACAAATGTTATGCAATAGCTTTACCGCGGCAGTCCCCGAGTGGCACACGTTTTTTTGTATGTTTATTACGCGATTACTCCGCCAATTATGAATTCATTATGATGATTCTTTTTTGTTTATTAAGTAATTTTTCAGAAGTGGTCCCATATAGATTTTATTAACTTTGCTTGGGTAGTTTTTGAGTTAGCTTTAATAATACGTATTTTTTCAAACTTAGTGTGTGGATGACATGATAAGTTCCTGCCACTGTTATTTACATAGCAGGTAGTAGTTTTCGAATTTTTATGGGGTAGGTATCACAACTAAAAAGTGAAAAATAAAAACTTTTTACAAAAAAAAAAACAACCGACTTCAAAAAAAAAAACACTACAAAGTGAAAAATAACTTTAATTCGGAAGTCGGTGGCAAACAACGAAATTTCAAAACCAAAGACACCGACTTCCGAATTAAAGTTATTTTCATTTTGTAGTGTTTTTTTAGGGTTCCGTAGCCAAATGGCAAAAAACGGAACCCTTATGGATTCGTCATGTCTGTCTGTTTGTCTGTCCGTCCGTATGTCACAGCCACTTTTCTTCCGAAACTATAAGAACTATGCTATTGAAACTTGGTAAGTAGATGTATTCTGTAAACCGCATTAAGATTTTTACGCAAAAATTAAAAAAAAACAATAGATTTTAGGGGTTCCCCATACTTAGAACTGAAACTCAAAAAAAATTTTTCATCAAACCCATACGTGTGGGATATCTATGGATAGGTCTTCAAAAATGATATTGAGGTTTCTAATATTTTTTTTCTAAACTGAATAGTTTGCGCGAGAGACACTTCCAAAGTGGTAAAATGTGTGCCCCCCCCCCCCCCCCTGTAACTTCTAAAATAAGAGAATGATAAAACTAAAAAATATATATGATGTACATTATCATATAAACTTCCACAGAAAATTAGTTTGAACGAAATCTAGTAAGTATTTATTTATATATGCTTTATTGTACACCACAAAAATACAAAACAAAAAATAAATCAAACACTACAAAATATACAATGGGCAATAAGTAGTTCTTTTTTAATACGTCATAAATCGTAAACCGCAATTTACCGTTCATTCAATGTTACTTGCTGCTACAGAACCCTTCATGGGCGAGTCCAACTCGCACTTCGCCGCTTTTTTTGGAAGTCGGTTGTTTTTTTTTTTAACATTTATAATTGGAATTATTGATAAGATGAAAAACAAAAAGTGGCTGATGATGATGATATGGGGATTGTTCAGTCCCAACCCGGTTCAAAGATTGAGACTGACAGGTCCGCGATACGCGGAGACAAATTTAATTAAAAGGACATACAGACAGAATAAGCGTAATAGTGTTATCACTTACCAACTTCCACCGGCGAGTGGTTTTATCAGGCCAATTCCGTGTATGTATCAATGCGAGTATAGTGTATTGTGGTATGTATGCAAATGTGTAGTGAACATGCCTTCAAAACGCGTGGCAGCTCCCAGCATGTGGCACCTCAATCACACCTTTCAGCACTGTCCAAGAATTCCACTTAAAGTCATGGCAAGGCTTGTGAGCCTGGTAACACGCCAGCAAACCGACTTTTAACACATATACCGCGAGGTGAAAAACAAGGATAACCTCACACGTTTTCCAACAAATTCAGCCTGTGTATCAAACTCAATTGGGGCTTCGAGAAAATTAAGATTGGATAACTCAAATTATGGTTACAAAAAACTTTTTACAAAAAAAAAAACAACCGACTTCCAAAAAAAAAACACTACAAAGTGAAAAATAACTTTAATTTCGGAAGTCAGTGTCTTGGGTTTTGTGTTTTCGTTTTTTGCCACCGACTTCCGAAATTAAAGTTATTTTTCACTTTGTAGTGTTTTTTTTTGGAAGTCGGTTGTTTTTTTTTTTGTAAAAAGTTTTTATTTTTCACTTTTTAGTTGTGGTACCTACCTCACACATATTCGAATACCACTACCTGCTACCAGTGACACGAACTTATCATATCATCTACATACTAAGTGGGAAAAAAATACGTATTTTGTAGCCAACTCAAAAACTACCCAAGCAAAGTTAATAAAATTTATATGGGACCAATTTGGGAGCATACCCTTTCAAACGAAAAAATATTTTTTTAAATCGGTCCACAAATGACGGAGAAATCGGTGGACATACATAAAAAAAAACAAAAAAAACAAACATACGCGATGAACATATAACCTCCTCCTTTTTGGAAGTCGGTTAAAAAGCCAAGATTAAACTAGATTAATTAGTTTCAACAGGGATTTATATAAAAATCGTTATAACGTATACTTACACGTAAGCGTGTATACAAGGCTTTGCCATATAATCACAATAATGAGGTCGTGAAATAAACGGGACCGTGCTTCTCGTAATTGGTTTCTTTCTCGACTTTAGTTCAGTTACTTTCCTATTATATCTGTGGGAAAAAAGCTTTTTTTATCAGAATTGTAGTCTGTGAACCTGTTACATAAGCCGACGTTCGCACGGACGTAATAAAATCGCGGCGGGATTTTATCGCGCACTGGATTTTCAACTCTCAGTGTTAAGCCGAGCGTTGAGAATTCAAAAGAGTGCATCCCAGCGCTTTGAAATGCACACTGTTGGATTTTCAACTCTCGGTGCTAAGCAGAGCGTTGAAAATCCAATGTACACAAATTTCCGCCGCGATTTTATTACCTACGTCCGTGCGAACGTCGGCTAACAGGAGTTATTAAAACAAGAGTGAAAGTTACACAACCAACTTCCAACCTCCGGCCTGCTAAAATGTACAATGGAAAAACCCAATAATACTTTGCCAGACCTGGGAATCGAACCCAGGACCTTACGCTCAGCAGTAGCGCTTGCGACCACGAGACCAATGGGTCAGTTAGCCGATGTACGCTCGGACGTAGTAAAATTGCGGCGATTTTTTTTCATGCACTTGATTTTCAACGCTCTTCTTAGCGCCGAAAGTTGAAATTCCAGTGCGCGATAAAATCCCGCCGCGATTTTATTATGTCCGTGCGTACGTCGGCTTAAGCAGCAGTACGTCACCCGTCACCAGCGTGAACCATTGGACTGTCACCAACAAAAAAGTTGGTCAATAGACAAACACTCAGTTAAAAATATATTGGTGCCGATTCCCTTGTTCACAAACTAAACTAAATTTAAATTCAGTGCATCCTTTTATTTCTATTTCATTAAGAAAAGGACAGAAGATACATTTTAGTTCAGTCCTGTTAAATTAATCAGCGCCTGTCACTACTCCATACAAGTTTAGACGTGATTAAAAACTTGCCTACTAAAATTACGTCAATTTACGTCAAGCGCTGATTAATTTGACAGGACTAAACTAAAATTTATCTTCTGTCCTTTTCTTAATGAAATAGAAAGAAAAAGATGCACTGAACTTAAATTTAGTTTAGTTTGTGAACAAGGGAATCAGCACCATTGTGTGATTGCATTCTCTTAACTAAACGTTTTGTTCATGAAGTATACTTTTCTGCGGCCGCTTTTGCGCTATCCGTCGCTGGACCTAAGTTCACATCGAACATATTTTCACTCTGACGTAAAGCTTCATGAAACGGATCAAATGAAGAAGACTCTTCAGCGATGAACCCTGAAACTAATCAGCACCCTAATTGAGTAACACACTTTTAACCACTACCCAAATTTTGAAGGAAATTTGTTAAATTCGACTTCATCTTATCAACGTAAATACTTAACGCAATGAATTTTTGTAAGAACTGTCAAAAAAACCGGCCAAGTGCGTGTCGGACTACGCACAATGAAGGGTTCCGTAGTTGAGATGAATTTATTTATCCCAAGAACAAACTTAACATTGTAGTTGAAATACATGTTATCCCATACATTCCAACTGCAAAATATCGTCGCTCGGCATCCAATACCGCGAATGTGACATTTTTTACGTTTGGATCACTTTTTTGATCGTGTAGAATGAAAATGAAACAAAAATCTGATTTTCGTAAAAAAAATCACATTTTCGGTATTAATGTAATAAGAATATAAACCTTTATACGAGCAATACTTGTATATATGTATATAATCTGAATCTCGGAAACGGCTCCAAGAATTTTTATGAAATTTAGTATGCAGGGAGTTTCGGGAGCGATAAATCGATCTAGCTAGGTTTCATTTTTAGAAAACGTCGTTTAAAAAAAAATTGTCATCCAGATATTTTTATTTATTCAAGTAACAAGGACTCATTGTGTTAGTAAACTTATGAACTTTAACTTATTTTACTAGGTCACTCAGAAAGTTTTGCGACTAACAGTTTTTGTCTATGGAATACTGGCTGGTTTCGATGTCAATTTTAAAACTATAACTATTTATTACAAAAAAACATCACATTCCAAATTCGAAATTCCCGCCACATTTTTCTACGAGCAAAATCAAAAAAACTCTGTCTTACTGAAAAGCAGATTTACAACGAAAACATTTTCGCGCGATAATTTTGTACGATTTCAAATGTCGACTAAAACCAGAAGAATCGTTTGAAAGATTTCGAATGGTGTTCATAGAAAAAAGCCCTTCTAAAGCGACTGTTTTCCGCTGGTTCAACAAATTTATGCATGGTCGAGTAATTTTGGCGGACGAAAAAGAAGTGGCCGCCCTATGACGGCTGTTACGTAACAAAACGTGCTGACTGTGAAAAATTTAATTCAAGAGAATAGGCGAATTACTAATGCTTCTTCATATGTAATTCACCTATTCTCTTGAATTAAATTTTCAGCATTCATTGCAGATTGGATCGGGAAGTGTGCATGAAATTCTACACGGGCATCTTCGGGTAAGAAAGAAAGTTTCACGCTGGTACCGCAAAATCTAACGCAGGCTCAGAAGGAGGTTCAAGTAGAATGGTGACGAGACATGATAGCAAAATTTGAAGCAGGCTCGTCTCGGCGCGTTTAAGATAACGTTACGGGTGATGAATCTTGGATTTATCAGTATTATCCAGAAACGAAGCGTCAGTCGACCGTGTGGCTGTTTCAAAATGAACCAACGCCTACCAAAGTGAAGCGAGCCAGAAGTGCAGGCAAAATTTTGATCGCAAGTTTTTTTTTTCTTTGAGTATCAATTCTGAATGGTATGTTACCAAATGTTTGCCAGAATTTTTTACTACTGCAAGCAGCAAGCGACCGAACACTGGCCTCTGTGGGCTACTGCTTAACCACGACAACGCGCTGGTTCACTCGGCGCTCAACACAGGGGACTTTCTGGTCAGCACACCGGTCAAATTTATAGGTCATCCTCCTTATAGTCCCGATTTAGCTCCATGCGACTTTTTCTTGATCCTCAAAATATAAAATCAACTCAAAGGAAAACAGTTTTCATCACCTGAAGATGCACTGGCTGTATTTGAGAAGGAGATTGATTGGAGAAGACAAATGCCTGATGTGGACTGGAAAATGTGTTATGAAAATTGGTTTAGACGTATGAAACTGTGTATAGACGCCAATAGAGAGTTCTTTGAAAAGATATAATAAAAAAATTATAACCTGTGGTATATTTTTTTTAATATCGCAAAACTTTCTGAGTGCCCCACGTAATCTAGTTTAAATTTATTTCACCCCATGGGAGATGGCACTGTAGTGATTGATGTACATGCAATCCAGTCGGCTAGCGAAATTTTTTAGAATATTGTTGGAGCTGGCCCGCACTCTACGCACCAGAGATGCACACCCCATTCGCATCGTTGCGTAAAAGCAATTAATATGTGCGTCCGCGAACATTCCCGATCCGCTACAAAAACGGGACAGCCCCAACAATACCCTGAAAGCGTTGTTGTATTGGATACGAAGGGCGTTGCACGACCTTTGGGTATATCCCTAGGCCTACAGGCTGCACGTGTAAAACGTTGTAAAATAAGCCCGAAACAGAGTAGTTTTGACTTTTCAAGTGAGCAGCGTGCAAACCTGCGAGCCAGCATGTTCGCCCTTACCGACAACGCCCTTCGTCCCAGCTCAATATCGAGTTATACATCAAACCACGTGTTTTGGCATACTGCTCACATTTGGCGACCAACTTTCTGAGACCACAAATTGACGCGCTCAGAAGCACCATATCGTCTGCATAACTAATATTATTAACACAAATACCATCTATATAGCAACCCACTCTGGTGCTTCTGAGCTCACCAATCCTGCCTCACCCCGCAATCCAACCTGTATGGCCTGGAAAAAGTTCCAGCTCATCGTACACTATTGATATGGTTACCATAGGTACCAATATTTAAAAATGTTTGTAAATTCCGTTAGCAACCTATCCTTCTCCATCTTTCTCCACAATACGTCATAAGCAACCAGATCAAAAGTCTTGAATAAGTCGAGGAAGCTAGCATAAATCGGCGTCCCACGCTGTGTATAGTATGTGACAGTATGCTTAAGACACAACACTGCACTTTCTGTTGACAAACCGCGCCGAAACCCGAATTGGTTGTCATGAACATTTACAGTTTTATTTATTTGTGTATTAAGTAGACTGTCGAACACTTTTGATATTTTAATATTATAGTAGCTAGAGAGGATGCCGAGCGATGAAATGTTAGTTTGTACGCACAATATTGAGTGATTTACCATGTTATTCTAAGACCATGGACTTTCTTATAGGTTTTCCTGTAATCTATGAGTAAAGAGCCATACTATGTATTTCTTTCAAAATTTTTGGTCCAGTAGTTTCGGAGATAAGGGGGGGGGGGGTCAATTTTCATTGAATTTTTTAAATATCATTAAAAGTATTTATTTTAAAATTATATAAAAAATATATTTAAGATCCTCGCAATAATTCCTTTTATTTGATATGTCACACGGTACTGTTAGCATAACTTTTTTTTTAAACTTTCTTGTTTGCCCCCCAAAAGTGACCCTTATATTAAAAATTCATTTATTTACGTTACGTGTTTGGGTTACAAAAATACATATGTGTACCAAATTCCAACTTAATCGGTCCATTAGATTCGGAGCAAATTGGCTGTGACAGACGGACAGACAGACAGACACACGAGTGATCCTGTAAGGGTTCCGTTTTTTCCTTTTGAGGTACGGAACCCTAAAAACAAGAAAATATTCAAACAGAAATTAAAATATATGTAGGTACAGATATGGTCAAAGTAAAGCTGTCGTCCCATGCTATTATAATTTTGTAGGTGTTCCTGGCATCCACATGATATACAGGCATGCGACCACGGCTTTACCTTGAACATTTTTTACCTATATCTTCATTTCTGTCTGAAACATTGTTTTTTTGGTTTGGGCTCCGCTTGCCCCTTTCGATTAAAATGTTCCACTCGCCCCGTTTATTTTTATTTTGGTGTAGTGATTCGACCCTTACGAAGGGGCGAGTGAAAAATTGACATTTAAGTAATTATTTTGGTGTATCGATTCGCCCCTTACGGCATTTCCTTCGAAATTTAACCTAAAAAGGTACAGTTAGACTGAAAAATGCGCCATGTTTGATTACTTTAATCTCTATCTGTAATTATTTTTTTATAAATAAAAAACTTAATAATAAAGAACGTCTCATATTAAAAAATTGCATTTCAATGCTATTTTTAATATTCTTCATGTTATTCAATTTTTCATGTTTTGATTAGCGTTTGCCATATCTCCGATATTATTGGCCCGATTTGGATTCTGTTTATTATTTCTAAAAGATTATGAGTTATTTTATCGGATTTATTAACATTTTTACTAAAAAATTTCCACTATGTAAAAAAAACGGAGGATTTTTACTAAAAAAAATCGTGTTTCAAAAAAACACAAGTGTAAGTTCATAAAATCATAGGGATAATGAAAAAAAAAAAGAAAAAAAGTCAAGATTGACCCCCCTTTTAAAGTTATTTTTCGATAATTTTTCATGAACATTCAGAAAAATGCGGGCGGGCACATACCGATAGGCGACATTGTTTTTGAACAAAACTATTTAAATTAATTAAACTAATTAATTTAATTAGAAAATCTGTGAATGTAATTGAAAATTAGTGAAATTAATTAAACTAATTCATTTGATTAGAAAATCTGTGATTGTTTTGTACGTTTTTTTAGTCATTTAAGTGATTATTCCATAACTTTGATCTGTGATTTTTATTTAATTATCTATAAACCAAAAAGTGTAACAAAGTTTAATTGTTTAACATTGAAAAGATTATGTAAATTAGATTCCAAAATACACTTTTTAACTCCATGTGCAGTTTTATTTCAAAATTCACCATTAAATCGCAAAGAAAACACTATTGAAGTTTAAAGAAAAAAATGTTTATTTAAATGTTTAGAAACATAATAATAATAATAAAATAATAAAATTCATTTATTTGCAAACACGTGTCACTGTTACATAGAAGCTCTGCCTCCCGAACTAGGTAATTAACCTGTATCTCAGGAGACAGTTCCCTTCCTTAATATATCATTCATTTTGCTTACATGCTAGGTGTAATACTAATTGTTACATTAATAAATAAAAAAATACAATATAGTTACAAAAAAAAAAAAACTAAATTAGATAAAAATTAAAATATTATTGCCCAAGTGGTGTGGTGTGTTGCGCATGATGGTGTGTTTTTGTATGTAATCGTAAGAATTACGATGTGTGTGTATCTGTTCGTAGTGCAGCCCTTTTATTTGTTTGGGTTAGTGGTGACAAGATTTTCTGTTTGCTCGTAATCCAATTTGCTGAGCCAGATTAGTATATTCTTTCCGAAATTGTGGTTATTCAAATTCTGTGCATTTTTAATAGTAAGTTTGTTGTATATACGTGGTGCGGTGGAGTTGTAATGGCGCTTTGCAAAAGTGGATTTCACTGAAGGTGCTGGACATATGAAGCGTCTCTTGGTGGTTGGTAGCAGCTGGGGAATTGTGATACGGTGAAATCTGCGTAGTACCCGACTTACGTAGAGCTTGCGGACCGATAGAACACCAGTGCGATTGTATAAATCCGTTGTGGGGTGCCGGTACGGCAGGGACATGAGAACTTTAAGGAGCGCACGCTGAGCACGTTCCAGTCCTATTATAACAGACTTCGACGCGCCACCCCAAGAACAGATGCAATAGTTAAGTACACATTCGCCTAATGCTTTGTAGGTTGATATCAGAAGCTTCGTAGGTGCAACATTTCTTAGTTGTTTAAATATATAAATTAATTTTCGAAGTCGGGCACTTAGACTTGAAATATGGTGATTCCAGTTTAAGTTCTCATCAACTATAACGCCTAAGTATTTTATAACATTTGATCTTGTCAAAACATCACAGGTACATTTGGTATTCCCGCGCGGGTACATTTCGGTTACATGGGAAAGCATGAATTCTTATACTAAACTTCGAGTCCGGACGAGCGATATTAGTCTTTGTAAAACATAAATATTTTGTTTTGGATGTATTTAACGACAGCAGGTTGTCCTCAAGCCACTTCGTGACAATTGCGAGACCGCTTTCTGTTAATGACTGCACCTGCTCCCATGTCTGGCCATGGAATAAGATGACAGTATCGTCTGCGAACATAATGGTTTCAGCGTTAGGAATGGCAATCTCCGCAAGACTATTTATATAAGTCAAAAAAAGAGCCGGACCAGTCGTACTTCCCTGCGGAATGCCAAACGTGCAAGTCGCAGCGTTACTTAAGTGCTTATCTACCCTGATTCGCTGCTCCCTACCCGCCAGATAGTCCTGGAACCACTGAAGAACATGTCCCCTTACACCCAGACTGCACAGCTTTGTTAGAAGTATTGGGATCGATACAGTATCAAATGCTTTTTTTAGGTCGAGGAAAACACCGATTACTTTCTCTCCCGCATCAACATGCTTTGTAATTATCGATGTCAGCCTTAGCAGGGCATCATTTGTAGATATTCCTTTTCGGAACCCAAATTGACGATCGGTTAACAACTTGTTTTTTTCCAGGTAGCTCACGAGTTTTTTTGTCACTAGTTTCTCAAGAACCTTCGATAAACATGAGAGCAGCGAGATGGGTCTATAATTTGAAGGTGTTTGCTTATCATCAGCCTTGTGTATAGGTGTAACTATTGCCTTTTTAAAAATATTAGGAAAAGTGCCGAATCCTAAGCTTAGATTACAAAGGTGGCTGATAGGTTCTGCTAGTACGTCTTTGGCTAACTTAATTAACCTACTAGAGATATTATCGAGGCCAGGTGCACTATTTATTTTAAGAGACGCAATAACGCTATCTATTTCTGTTGCGTCTGTAGGCGTAAAAGACATGGTGGTTGGCGCTGTGTTTGTACCTGATGAGCTGGCTAGTTCGGCTTCGGTTTTATTTAATTTGCGGAGAGTGGCATCGGCTAGCTCACTACCAATAGTAGTAAAGTACGTGTTTACTTGATTCAACGACGTAATTGGTGTGCTGTCAATATGCAGTAAGTCTTCAGGTACAACATTTTTTTTTTCAAATTACAGATATCCTTTATGATATTCCAGGTTTTTTTAAGATTACTACTATTCATTTCTAGTTCTGCACGGTAGTATTGTGATTTTAGTGATTTAATAATTTTATTGCATGAATTTCTATACTTAATATATATTTGGCGTAATTGCTCGTTTTTGGGTTGTTTCTTTGAATTTTGATGAAGCTTGTCTCTTTTACGAATCGATCGAACAACGCCCACGGTAATCCATGGCTTCAGTGGAGCTTTTCTTTTTGGTTTGTATGAAATACTAGTACAATCATTCATAATACCCCGGATCGTCTTTACTAAACATTCCGCGGCAAGGTTAGCATCATCTAGCATATAAAAGTCAGACCAGTCTACTTCCTTGAGCTTAAGGTGTGCGGAAACATAATCTAGTTTTATATTTTTATACGTAGGTTTATTTTTAGGCAACCCTGCGTGCGTGATACACAATAGAATAGGGCTATGGTCTGTCAGCTCTGGAAAGATTACTGTTTGCCAGTGTTCCTTCGTTCGTACCATAAAATGGTCCAAGCAGGTGTTTACTCTAGTTGGGTATAAAATGCCCTGTTGTAGGCCATGCGATGCCATGATACATAGGTAGTCATTTGCATAACTGTTATTAATATCACATGACAGCGTGTTGATATTGATATCCCCAGTAAAGACGACGTCCCTATTACGAATCTTTTTAAGAATCTCGTCAAGTGATGCTAGGTAAAGTTGAGGGTTTTTGAAACTAGGAGGACGATAAGAACAAATTATACTGTAGCAGACAGAGTCCAATTGCAAACAATTACCGTCCACTATGTCTGGTTCAGAGACAACAACACTAAGTTCTGTACGCACATATGCTACTACACCGTCATTCTGATTTAAGTTGTTCTTAGTGTGGTACACGTTATAGTCATTTAAGTTGGGAGGTGCGACTCCCTTTTTTGTCCAACACTCAGTTAATACTATGACATCCACTTTTATATTGATGGTCGCTATAAAGGAAAGCAGCAAATCAAAGTTGCAGTATATGCTGCGAATGTTCAAACAAAGAATACAAAGGGGGTTCGAACCAGCGGTATTATTTAAAACAAGAGAACATTGGGATGAATCAGTGAGCTCGGTGCAGTCAGCATTACCCGTATTATCAAGATCATTAATTATAGTCAAGTTAGAAGTATCGAATTTTGATATAAGAGAACCTGAGGTACCAGCTATAAGGCCGTGTGAAGTTATGTGTTTGTAATAGAGTTTTCAATACAAATGTGGTTTCCATTTGGTAATACGGACTGAAGGCTATTAAAAGCATACATATACATTTTTCATTGTATGCTGATATGTGCTTGTTAATAGTATGTGTCAATTGTATGATTGTGTTTTGAGTGTCATGAAAGTGTGAGCAGTCATTTGCGCCGCAGTGTGCTACTACTATAATGTAGCTCAACAAAAGGCACAGGCGCTGTTGGCAGATTTTTATAAAAGTAATCATAGTAAGTAAACAAAAAAAAAAATAAGTAAGTTAAAACTAAAAAAGATAATATAAAACTTTGCATGCTGTACTTAAGTTTGACAATTACAGTAAATAGTCATTGTCTTTTAAGGTTACTGAGATCAGATTCACTATCCACTCGAATTTGCTCCTGTCCTTCAGCTTTCCGTAGGAATATCCGTCCATGCGTTACCCAGCAGAACGAGTACTTATGTTCCTTGGCAAATTCTCTGCACAAATAAAAAAGCTTTCTTGCGTTTGCCGTTAGGGTTTCTGCTACGTATATCGGAGTCTGCGGTCCCTTTATTTGCAAGTGGGTAGTGTTTAATTTGTTGCTTTTATTATCGTGATTAAACTTTTTCACGGCCGCTATGATACTTTCCTTTGCAAGTTTGCTGGTAAATTCGACGATAATAGGTTTATAACTGACAGTTTTGGTGTTAACTCGGAATATGTCTCGGATCCCTGTTGTTTCAATGTCTATGTTGACAGTTTTTCCTAATTTTTTTACTGAGTTGATCAGATCTGCGGTGGACTCTTTCTGTTCACTTTTAGGGATGTTACGTATCTCGATAGTTGAGCATTTTAAACTTCTCTCCATATATTCCAGTTTATTTTCCAGAGATTGTATGTATTTTTGCTGATCGCGTCGTTCATTTTCCACTTTAGATATGTTTGCAATTATTTCATCAAACTTGCCGGAGTTAAACTCAACTGATTTCCGCAGCTCACGATACTCCTCTCGTATCTCGCTTACGCTTGTGAGTATTTGGTCGATTTTATTATTTTGAGTGTCAGACCAAGCTTTCAGTGTACTCATAATTTCGGCTTTGAAAGATTGCCACTCCACTTTGTATTCATGGTCAAATTTACGTTTCGATGGGCGCATGCTTACATTTTTAGAAGGTTCATCAAAAACTTCTTTATCAAAATCGCAGGTGGGAATACTTGGTTCAGAGCCACCGTGGTACGGAGAGAGCAGAGGTTCCGAGGAGGTCGCAATTTGCGGAGGAGTACGTCGCATCGACATGTTTACTTTAACTTCAACTCGTGCGCCTGATACTCGGCAACAGCTCCCAGTGCGGACGCACTTACGGCTGATGGGCGGTGACCGTAGCGTCGCGTTCGTGCAATTAGCGTGTTGGTGATTAGCGCCAAGGGTGTGGTTTTGAGCTTATTGGCTAATTAGCTAATTACTCACGCAGTTGATGCGCAGAGACAGCTGATGTAGGTGGCACTCGTCGCACACCGCTTCACTTCGTACTGCTTATGTGCGCCTGGTATTTGCGCAATTTTTTATTATTTGATTTTCATTATTTAAATAAAATTTTGACAAAATAGCTGACTTAAAACACGTCTGCACCACACAGAGGTCCGGTCGGAAGGGACCGGTCGTAGTCGGGTTACATAAGAGTGCTGACAGTACTTTTAACTTACTAACAATCGGGGGCGATTTGGCGGTATCTAATATTCAAGGGGGCGAGTAGATACACTTAGGCAATTAGGGGCAAGATCCAAGGGGCGAGCGGAGCCCAAACCCTTGTTTCGTGTTTTTTAGATCACTTTTATTTTTCCGTAGTCGGGTTACAGTTTTTTAAACTACTTTTTTTTCTGTTTACCCCTTGATAAACTTTACGATATCGTAAATAAGAGTAATACAATAGATAAGTAATTAACTTATTTACTCTTGACTTGACGACACTCAGCCTTATATTCATAAACGTTGCTTAAAGTTAAGTTATGATTAGTGACTGTTTAGCCATACATTTTTGACATTTAAACGTCACTTAACTTTAATAATCGTTTATGAATAAACTCCTAACGGCCGAACCCAATAACCTTTATGATCTATCACCAATTTTGGCATACTGGAGATGGAAAACCCTATCGATCTATGGTTTTAACGTCCCAATAATCTGTCAGAGAATGGAACTTTACGGAATTGTGGGACGAAATTCAATGACAGACAAAATTACATACAGTGTAATGTGCACATATCGAAATGAGGGAATCTATGCTTGATTTTAATGACAGAAAAAATATTTAAACAAATCCAAATACTTTTTATAATTTCTATGGAATTTAAAAAAAAATTAACAAAACGGTGTAACTTTTAAACTAAATCATCTATCGCGATGAAACAAACTCCAAAATAATTGGAAGTAATTGAGAAAAAAGACCACCCTCAATTGAAAATAAACATGTTTTTTTAGCATAAATCTGTATTTTGTTCATCAATTTTTACAATAATTGTAAAATTTATCAACAATATGCCAAAAAGAAAAAAAAATTTTTTTTTTTTTTTTTTAAAGAAATTAATATAGTGCTTTTAATCGTATATAATATTAATTTTACCCTCTCACTTTTTAAACAATTTAATCATATTTATTTACTTAAACAATATGATTATATATATTTCGGCGCGATAGTGGCCGGTTTGAAGTGTTGTTAAAGGAGACTTGCTTATTACAAGGTCCACGTGGTTTTGAGGGTTTTTATTCGTCATTATTTAAAGGTTTTGCCATTTTTTCAGGTTCTCAGTTATTTAAATTAGATACACCTTGTAGAGCTCAGTTGGAGTAGTGTTCATATTATTATACAAATTTGTAGCGCACATATCGATCACTTCAATACTGATTAGGGAACATCCCATCAACAGTGTTTTGGCAAATGTGATATAAATCCCAATAGTATTAATAAAAAACTTACAAAACAATTGCAGCATTAAGAAATATTTGATGTTCCTTAAAGTGCAACACATTTTTGTTGTTAGTTCGTTTTTGTTTAGGTTAGAAGGTACCTACTTCCAGTAAGATTAGTAATAATTATAATCGTAAAAAGCAGCAGACTTTTCCTAAAAACAAAAATAAATATTCTTATAAAGCCACAAAAATACACTGTTAATACACGAGTAATCGCAGCTCGTGAATTCACAAAAAATGCGTCGACTTATTCCTTATCAGCTTCAATAGTTATTAATGTTATATAGAACCGTAACGTCAATCGATTGAGAATAGTTATAATCATCAGTGTGTCACGTGCCACGAAACATGTAGCCGTAAGTGTGGAGTCGCCGGTGATGATGAAGCTGGGTGACTGCTATTTACTATAACTTCATAAAAGATAGCTTGATTTCTGCGACAGCTGTCAGTAAAATCACGCCTATGAAGTCCTGAATGTCATAATAGTACAGACAGTACCTGTCAATGTCATACTTTATGGGCATGCCAACCAAATTAGTGATGGGCGATGAATCATCGTGACCACAGACTACAAACTATCGATATTTTAAATAAAACTTAATTTAAAATTAATTTATCTTTTAATTTTATTGTATATTTTAATATCATAACATCATTTACATTTGTACATACTTGATCTAAAATAATAGTGAGTAAATAAAATCCAATTTCTCACCTACTTATGTAACATTTCATTCGTCAACGTCCCATCCTTGGGTTTCGGGAGAAGACATGCCGCGTTTGGCTCACAGGCCGTGTTACTAGACCAAATTAAACCCAATTATATATTACATTAGCATCGAATAGTAAGAAACGTCGATAATTTCTATCAACATTTTTTTATATCCTGACAACCCTAGGAATGTCAGTTTGACATATGTCGCAGAGATCAAGCTATCTTTTATGTAGTATAGCTTATCTCGGCGCCAGGACTAGCGTGTCGTCAGCGTAACAAACGACGCTGACGCCGCTAGGGAGGTCGGCGCGCAGCACCCAGTCGTATCCGATGTCCCACAGATGCGGCCCTAGGACCGAACCCTGTGGGACACCGCACGACATCTCTTGCCGGTTCCACTCTCCTTGGTGACCGGGGTAGATGACGGCCCTGTCCGTCAGATAGGCCTCGACCACACGACAGAGGTAGGTCGGCATCCGGTGGTACCGGAGTGCCTCCCTGATGCAACTCCAGGGCAGGGTGTTGAAGGCATTGGCGATGTCTAGAGACACCGCCAAGACGACCCCACCCCGGGCCACAGCATCCCCCGTCGTGAGGGCCCGCACGCGCATGATGGCGTCCACCGTAGAGCGCCCCCTGCGGAAACCGAACTGGCTCTCCGCCAGATCCGGCCCCACTCGCACCAGCTGCCCGACGAGGCGGTCTGCAATGACTCTTTCAAAGAGCTTGCCCACCTCATCGAGCAGCACAATGGGCCGATAAGCGGACGGGAGGCGACACCCCTACGATGCTTATTAGTGTGCTTTGTAGTATGGAATTTCATAAAAATAATGCTAAACGGCTCATGTTAAGGCGATGCTGATCCCGTGCTGTGCTTATACGTGTGCATTGTTTTTATATAGGCACTTATGAGTTTGTGTTGAACCTAGGGTCGTCAACTTTTTATATCAAATATTGCACCATTTGAATTTTGTCTCCCATTCAATTTTGTACTTCTGCAACCACTTTTTCTGTGTCGGTGGTAATATTATACACCTTCACCACTTTCGCGGTCCATTATAGCCAAAAAAAAAAAAAAAGTTTAAATAAACGAAGCGCTGGTGCAAAGTGCGCGCGAAATCAGACTTGTTTTGAACTTTTTGCCGTTTGACTTTGACAGTTACAGAATAAATTGAATGAATCTGTCAACTAGATAAGTTTCATTAAAAAAACATTACACTCCTTGTTGGGCAGTCGGTTGTGTCAAAAAACAACCGACTTCAAAAAAAAAACACTACAAAGTGAAAAATAACTTTAATTTCGGAAGTCGGTGTCAATGGTTTTGAATTTTCGTTCTTTGTCACCGACTTCCGAAATTAAAGTTATTTTTCACTTTGTAGTGTTTTTTTTTTGAAGTCGGTTGTTTTTTTTTTGTAAAAAGTTTTTATTTTTCACTTTTTAGTTGTGGTACCTACCCCACACAAATTCGAATACCACTACCTGCTATGTAAATAACAGTGACAAGAAGTTATCATATCATCTACATACTAAGTGGGAAAAAAATACGTATAATTGAAGCTAACTCAAAAACTACCCAAGCAAAGTTAATAAAATTTATATGGGACCACCTCTGAAGTATGATCTACCAAACAAAAAAATAATCATCAAAATCTATTCATAATTGGCGGAGTAATCGCGTAACAAACATACAAAAAAAAAAAAAAAAAAACATTCAGACGAATTGAGAACCTCCTCCTTTTGGAAGTCTGTTAAAAATAGATATTGATGCGTCTCGTTTTACAACAATTTGAAAACAATAATATTATTACACGACCGACTGCCCAACAAGGAGTCGTGTATGTATGTATGTAAGTTTCTTTGTGGCTCCATAACTTTTTAATGCATGAACAGATTTGGATGTATGGGGTATCGTTAGAATCCTTACATTATCCCGAGTGACATAGGCCATATTAAAAAATTGTCATTACAGTCGGGAGACGGTTGTGTCGTTGTGTAGAACACTTTTAAATCTAAGAGGTCCCCCGACTGCAATGGCAATTTTATTTATGTGTATAGTCAGCAAGTAAATGAGTGACCTTTCGCTTTGTATATGTTACGGCTAAAACCCGAAGTGCGGCTACACCTAGTTTTAGCCGGCTACAATTAGGTGCGGCCGGTAGCATTTGGTTAATCTTGCCTAAATGGACTCTGGCACTCGCCGGCCGCTGCCGCGGCACCGCTCGTTTCGCTCGCTCGGCTCGCGCAGTGTGTAATGTGGTCACAGTTCTAACCTAACCTAACCTACCTTTCAGCCATTTTCATTTGCTACAACTAAATTTAACCAACTGCTACCGGCCGCACCTAGTTATAGCCGGCTAAAACTAAGTGTAGCCGCACTTCGGGTTTTAGCCGTGACATATATACAGATTAACTAGTACAACTTGTTTATTTCTCTTCAGTTCGTTTTCTGGCAGGGCAGTTGTTTTTTTTTTTTAGAATTGTAGTATTTAGGCCTATAATATAGTAGGATACTATATTATATACTTAGTAGACAACACCAAGTTCTCTGCATTTCTGATTTTCTTAGCATCTTCTATTGTTATTCCTTACGAATGTATCTCTGTTTAATCTGTCTGTTATACTTTCACGCCTACGCCACTGAACTGATATTTATGAAAATTTGCAAATAGGTAGCCAGGAATCGGAAAAAGACACACTACTTTTTTGTATTAAAAACAAAATTCACGCAGACTAAGTGTTAAGTGCTAAGTGTTATTATTATATAATAATAATAACCCCACCGCCATATCTCTACGTTGACGTCGTGGTGGGGCTTACGCGCTCCTGAACTCTAGGTATGTGCCGGTAGAGTTTACTTTGCCGAAATAGGTCCAGGGCGAGGAGCCAGAACAAGAGACACACACAGCAGGAGGGCCGCATGTGGCGAGCTATTGGACAGTAACGACCCCACGGACCCTACCTCCCGGGAGAAGTCTTGTTCCTCACCTCTGTCTTGCCTTCATTGGCCGGCTGGAGTGAGTACTGATGAGGAACAGAGCTCACACCTCTTATATGTCTTTATTCGTCGGCTTGAGCGGAGATTCACAAGAGCAAACGTGCTCGAAGGAAGGTAGTATTCCAGTAAGATAGAGTAGGGATCTTGACCGTACTTCTGGGATTATTCTGATAGCCATGTAATACCTCTTCACTCCTCATAAACACCTCAGGACATGTTGCCCCCTTGTCGCTACGACACTTTGTGTTAGCGACCGCTTTCGGGGGCCCAATATTGACTGTGCAAGTCACCCCCTGCCATTTTATCTGTGTACCTATATTTAACCGACTTCCAAAAAGGAGGAGGTTATATGTTCGTAGCATGTTTGTTTTTTTTTATGTATGTCCACCGATTTCTCCGTCAATTATGGACCGATTTTGAAAATTATAATTTTTTGTTTGAAAGGGTATGTATGCTCTTAAGGTGGTCCCATATAAATTTAATTACCTTTGCTTGGATAGTTTTTGAGTTGGGTTCAATAATACGTATTTTTTTCCCACATAGTATATGGATGATATGTTTAGTTTCTGTCACTGTTATTTCTAAAGCAGGTAGTTTGTGGGGTAGGTACTACAACTAAAAAGTGAAAAATAAAAAATAAAACACAAAAAAAATCAACCAACTTCCAAAAAAAACACTGCAAAGCGAAAAATAACGATTATAAATAAAGTTATTTTTCGCTTTGTAGTGTTTTTTTTTTGGAAATCGGTTGATTTTTTTTTGTAAAAAGTTTTAGGTAAAACTTTGGTCACCCCCTGACCAATGTTTTACCTAAAACTTTTTAAACGCCATAGTCTTTCGATAGTTAATAATAACCAGTTCACTTAGCCACTCAAACCCATAATCTAATATCTTTGTTTCCATATCCTGCAATAGTCCTACACCAAACAGGGGTTGTCCTTGGCTGCACTTGTATAGTGCGAACAGGGATAATCGTCGGTTGGTGCCTCATTTCATTAAAAACGTCTAACGGGCCTCTGCCAGTTGGCTTCGGCCCCTCGTACGCCTTTCAAAGGTCCGGGACCCCAGGGTCCCGAGATAATGTTAAGGAAATTTAAAATATATACATGTCGGAGACGGGTATGTGACTCATTCGTTATTATCAGCGATATTTTAACTACTGTGGGCGTACTGTGGGTAGTGTTGGTTAATGCGCAATAGAAAAACCGTTTGCAGTTCAAATCATTTTATAATTTATTATCAAATTAATCACACTAGCTAAATAAAATTATACACACAACTGAGCACCACGAATCGAGAACAGTTCTTAATTCCGATGCGATCAGAGGCTGAATTCCTCCTCGCCGTGGCCTTAAAAAATCACGACTCTGCAGAAACGCACGCTTTAGGTGTGGGTATCTAAGCAAGCGCGCCGCTGGCGAATTCGTTTCGTGTCCGTACTAATGACCGGATCCGACATAAATTTATAATAATATTATAAAGATGTGTAATTTGTTTGATTGCTTGTTTTTTTGTAAGTTTATATGTGGAACTAATGGAAAGCAGTAGGGGCAATAATGAGCAGTGGTCTGATAAATTACTAGTATATTTCGTGGTCAATATTTTTACACACAGTGACAAGGTACAAAAACATAAGCCGTAACTATATTAATTTGAATCGGTGACAGGCGTGTGCATTGTGCAACAGGCCAGTGCATACATATATGCGACCTCTTCCAATACGCCCCCTTAATTTATTTACGCTGCGTATGATCACTTCTGTACTTGTTAGTACTCGGTACATAAAACTAAATAAATCACCAACACTTCTGTGTCCGACTGTACTTCGCTGTACCCAAAAGTAAAGTACAAAAACAGAAGAAATCTAACAAAATAAAGCATGCACAACGAAACTAAACTTAGAAAATTATCTATTAAACAAAGCACTTTAAAAAACATAAAATATCAAAACATCTAACTACTCATCGCGCCCTTATTAGAATAATTTGACAGGGATAAATCCTTTAAAAATTCTCTAAGCTTCGGGCTGTGAACACTTTTCGTTAAGATGTCCGCTATCATCTTATCAGTTGACATATACCTTATTTCAACTTTGTTAGCCAGTACACATTCACGAATAAAATGATACTTGATATCTATATGTGTTGGGAAGTTACTGCTGGTGCCATCTATGCACCGCGATGGACAACGGGCACCATCTTCAAATCTCGCGCGCTCCGCATAGTCGCGGTGCGCGTCACCTGGTCGTCTGCAGGATCCGCTTCCGCCCACCTCACTCTTCTCTTGACGGTCCCTGGACGGTCGCATGTTAGCGTCGTTCCTTGTACGTTTTAATATTATACCGAATAAAACTAATTAATTGTAAAGTAATAAAATCAAATCATTGAAAAGCACCCGCTGCGTCCCGCACACATCAGGACACATAAACTCACCAAACATATGGACCTTCGAACCGAAATTAAAGAACGACGCGAGACGCAGCCATCTTGGTGTCACATATTCAGACACGCAATGCATCGTGGGAAAAGTAGCAAGTCACGGTCAGGCATGGTATCGAAACCCGTCCCATCCTCTCCTCTTTTCCGCAATTAGGGTTAATCAGTGGAATTTCTCGTGTTTCAGTCGTGCGTTACCCAGTTGCCTTGCAGTGCGTCGCCGTGGGCACGTGCTGTGCAGATAAATCGTAAGTACTTTTGCCTTCCTCAACCGCCAAAATGAGTGACGACGAAGCATTTCAGGATGTTAGTCAGGATCCCGTTAAATCTGATCACCAGAAGCAAAAGCTCGGGCAATTAAAACGAAGCCGAAGCACGCTAAAGGGCAGGTTAACGCTGTTCGAGAAGTTTCTTTGTAAATTAGAAAAAGTAGATTCCTTAAATAAAGCAACACGTAAAGAACTTGAGCTACGAGTACAGTCAATCTCTGATATGTTTATTCAATTTAATTCCATTCAAGATGACATTGAGCAAAGAGATTTACAGCAGATAGATTATCGGGAAACGTTTGAAGAGCAATATTTTCTTCTTATGGCTGCCGCGAAGTGTTTATTAAGCGATGATGATAGTCAAATTAAAAAGGTAGGTAGTGGTAATACAAATCTTTTGTCAATAAAATTACCTGATATTAGATTACCTGCATTTGACGGTTCATTTGATCAGTGGCTAGAGTATCGAAACTCGTATATTACCATGATTCATAATCGTAATGACTTGGATAGCATACAAAAGTTCCACTATCTTAAGTCATCACTTAGCGGTTCTGCTTCGCAAGTTATCAGTGCATTAGAGTTTACAAGCGCAAACTACGTTCACGCGTGGAATTTACTAGAAAACAGGTTCCATAATAATCGTTTATTGGTGCAAAACCATATGAAATCGTTGTTTAAATTCAAGCCGCTTCAAAATGAATCGAGTGAACAAATTAGAAAACTTATTGATTCGACTTTACGAAATTTACGTGCACTACAATCTTTAGACGAACCATCTGATTCTTGGGATACCGTCATTATTTATTTAGTTGTAGAAAAGCTAGACCCGGCCACCGAACGCGAGTGGGAAACGCATACGGGTTCACTGGTGTCTCAGTTAAATGGTGATAAAATAAAACTAGATCATTTAATAGATTTTTTGAGAAACCGTGCAGATATGCTAGCAATGGTTAATTTTAAGAAAAATAATGTCGATTCAAGAAGTTCTCAGAATAATAAAAAAGATAAATCAGCAAGTCAACCTCATCACTCGCATTCTTACGTCGCTAAAGGTAAACAGACCACAGATAACAATAAACAGAGACGCGTTTGCGAATTATGCGGTAATAATCATTATCTGTATTCGTGTGCACAGTTTCTTAATATGTCGGTGCAAGATAGGTTTACAATTGTTAATGATAAAAAGGTATGTCAAAATTGTATTCGTTCCAATCATCCGTTAAATGATTGTTCGTATGGCCCTTGCAAATTATGTCATGGGAAACATAATACGTTACTTCATGGGATAAACGCGTCCACGTTAAGTTCGCGCCCTATGTCAACAGCTGATGCGCAGGTTCATTCGGAGCGTAATGCACTGACGTGCAGTGCCGCGGTACAACCGGTTTTGTTATCGACGGCTCTTATCGATGTTCCTGACGCTAACAGCCAATTTCACACTGTAAAAGCTCTTCTTGACAACGGTAGTCAGAATTGTTTCATTACAGAATCGTTATGCAATCGTTTAAAGTTGCCAATTATACAGTCCACTGTTCACATCTCGGGTGTAGGACAAAGCGTTTCTAAAAGTTCTCACACCTGTAAAGTAAATATTTATTCTAAAGTTAGTGATTTCAATACAGAAATCCAATGCTTAGTTTTACCTCGAATAACATCAAAGTTACCTTCGTTGAACGTTAGTTGCGAGCGCATACGTATACCTAAAGATATGTCGCTCGCAGATCCCAACTTTAGTGTCCCGTCTGATATAGATGTACTCTTAGGCGCGGATATATTTTGGGACTTATTAAATAATAAGAAAATAAAGCTTGCTTCGGGTCCTACGTTATATGACTCGAAAATAGGGTGGATCATTTCTGGCCCTATTCGGAGTAAACATTCGTTTGAAATAAACCGAGTACAGTGTAATCTTGTTCACATTGACAATCAATTGCGTAAATTTTGGGAGTTAGAAGAACTAACCGATTTACCTTCTGCGTTGTCAAAAGATGATCGTCATTGTGAGACATTGTTTACAGAGACCACACATCGTGATACACACGGTAGGTTCACTGTGCGCATTCCTTTGAAGGAATCGGTCGATACGTTAGGTGACTCATACACCACTGCAAAGAATCGTTTTTTATCTCTTGAAAGAAAATTAAATCGTTCACCTCAATATAAACAATTATATTGTGATTTCATGCGGGAATACGAGGCACTTGGTCACATGTACCCGGTATCTAATGTTAACGATTTATTAAATAAACCACATTACATATTACCGCATCACGGTGTCTATCGTGAACATAGTCTCACGACTAAATTACGCGTTGTATTTGACGCGAGCGCGAAAACGTCAACTAATAAATCTTTAAATGATATACAATACATAGGTCCGCCATTACAAAATGACATTTTTTCAATCTTACTTAGGTTTAGGCAGTATAAGTACGTTGCTTGTGCTGACGTTGAAAAAATGTATAGGCAGATTTTAATTGATTCAGATCAGCATAATTTACAGTTAATTTTGTGGAGGGAAAATCCTGATTTACCGTTAAAATTATATACTTTGTTAACTGTAACTTATGGCACTGCATCAGCGCCTTTTCTTAGTATGCGATGCTTACAACAACTAGCACGGGAATGTGATAATGATTTGGTCGCTAGAACAATTTATGACGACTTCTACGTCGACGATTTGATCACTGGTCACGATGACCTTGACTCACTCGTCGATTTATGTAATAAAACGGATGTAGTGTTGCGTCAGGGTTGTTTCCCGTTGCATAAGTGGACATTTAGTCACAAAACCTGTCCTGAAAGTACTAAAGATCTTAATATAGGTAACAACCATTTATCTAAAACATTAGGATTAGGCTGGTCCACAGAAAGTGATGAATTGCATTTTACTACTGAATTCACTCAAAGTGATTTAATAGTTACTAAGCGTGTAATGTTATCAATCATTTCACAGGTGTATGATCCGTTAGGTCTGCTAGCGCCGGCAGTTATCACAGCAAAGTCATTGTTACAAAATTTATGGCTTCAAAAACTAGATTGGGATGAAGAAGTTCCCGTTAAAATTGCAAATACGTGGCATGATTTCGTTTCTAGTCTGCAATATTTACGTAATATTAAAATACCTCGTTGTATAACATCAACTGATTCGCGATATAAAGAATTGCACATATTTACAGACGCATCTCAACAGGCGTACGGTGCATGCGCGTATATAAGATCTTGTTGTGATGACTGTGAGCATTCTATACCTATCTCTGTGCATTTATTGTGTGCAAAAAGCAAATTAGCACCAATAAAAACAGTAAGCATACCGAGGCTCGAGTTGTGCGGCGCACTAGTAGGTGCAAAATTATATAATAAAATTAAAGGTTCTCTGCGTTTAACTTTCGACAAGGTTTACTTTTGGACAGATTCAACCATAGTGCAAGGATGGCTACGTATGTCTCCTCACTCACTCAAAACTTTTGTACAAAATCGTGTAGTACAAATCAACGAACTTACTGACGATATCATTTGGCGTCATGTTAGGGGTACCGAGAACCCTGCTGACCTCATAACAAGAGGAGTTAGTTTAGAGTCGTTAAAATATAATAATAGTCACGTATGGTGGACCGGTCCAACGTTCTTACGTGAACCTAGCACATTTATTTTCTCGAATAATAATGAGGAATTAATACCTACCGAATTACCAGAAACTAAGTCACAAAGCATAAGTTTAAGTTGTAATCAGTCTCTTCAAGTGATTGACCTTGACCGCTTTTCATTGTTTAACCGTTTACAGCGGGCTTGTGCATATATGTTGCGATTCATAGAAAATGCGCGTGCGCAGGCTCCCGGTGCCAGTCGAAGCCGCATAACCGGTTCCTTATCAGTAAATGAACTACAACAGTCACTTACCGTTTTGACTCAGTTAGTTCAACAACAGTCGTTTAGTGATGAATACTACAATCTTAAAAATAATATACCGTTAAAACGTAAAAATAAAGTATTTAATAAAATAGCGGGTTTAAACATATTTTTAGATAAATTAAATATTATTCGTGTAGGTGGTAGGTTAAACAACGCGGTTGACTTTAGTTATGATAAGAAACATCCGATATTGTTGAGTGGTAAACATCGTTTTACTAGGTTGCTGTGTGAATACGAACATAAAAAATTACTTCACGCAGGACCTCAGCTTCTGGTGTATTCCATGCGTGAACGGTGGTGGGTACTGGGAGCTCGAAATTTGGCTAGGCAGGTAGTACATAACTGCGTTACATGCACACGTATGAAAGGTAGGACATTGACCCCGATTATGGGTAACTTACCACCCGAAAGATTGGAACCAAGTTTTCCTTTCATGCAATGTGGCGTCGACTACGCTGGGCCATTGCTCATATCGGACCGCAAAGGCAGAGGTGCCAAGTTAATAAAAGCATACATTTGTCTGTTCATTTGCTTTACCACTCGAGCCATACATTTAGAGTTAGTTGGTAGCCTATCTACACAAGATTATATCTTAGCTTTAAAGCGCTTTATATCGCGTCGCGGTAAGCCTTATCAAATCTTTTCGGATAATGGAAGGAATTTTGTAGGCGCTGAAAAAGAATTAACAGTAATTTTTGAAAATTCGAATGATATCTCCGATTTTATTAACCAGAATCAAATTCGTCTTACGTTTATACCTCCTTATAGTCCTCATTTTGGTGGGTTGTGGGAGGCAGGAGTCAAGTCCTGCAAGTACCATCTGCGGCGTGTACTGGGTGACGCGCGGCTGACACGCGAGGAATTTGAAACTGTTTTAACTCAAATTGAATCCGTCCTCAATTCCCGTCCTTTGTCCCCTCTCTCCTCCGACCCGACCGATTACCTTCCTCTGACTCCAGCTCACTTCCTGATCGGCCGACCGCTGACTGCGCCAGCCTGCGAAGACCTGACGACCAACACGCCTACACAACTAGGGCGCTACGATCGAGTGGAGCTGCTGAGGCAACACTTTTGGCAACGCTGGTCTAAGGAGTACGTATCTGAACTCCAGCAACGTACGAAATGGAAGGTCGACAGTGAAGACATCGCTCAGGACAGCCTCGTCCTTATTAAAGAAGAAAAACTTCCGCCCTTCAAGTGGAAACTGGGGCGAGTCACACATATATTCCCTGGAAAGGACGGAATTTCCCGTGTTGCTGATATTCGTACAGCCACTGGCATCATCCGGCGGGCGTTCTCAAAAATCTGCCCGCTAACTACATCATGAACATGTTCTTCGTGTTGGAATGCTTCTTCCAAGGCGGCCGGCATGTTGGGAAGTTACTGCTGGTGCCATCTATGCACCGCGATGGACAACGGGCACCATCTTCAAATCTCGCGCGCTCCGCATAGTCGCGGTGCGCGTCACCTGGTCGTCTGCAGGATCCGCTTCCGCCCACCTCACTCTTCTCTTGACGGTCCCTGGACGGTCGCATGTTAGCGTCGTTCCTTGTACGTTTTAATATTATACCGAATAAAACTAATTAATTGTAAAGTAATAAAATCAAATCATTGAAAAGCACCCGCTGCGTCCCGCACACATCAGGACACATAAACTCACCAAACAATATGCTTTGTTCTATTATGCATCATTTTGGTAGCTGCAATTTTATGCGTCGACTGATTGTCATTATAAATTACTACCGCTTTACTATCCACACCTATCAAACTGTTCAGTAAACTACGTAAATAAAGAGCTTCCTTTGAAGCTTGACTCAATCCTACGTACTCTGCCTCTGTGGAGGACAAGGATACTGTCACTTGCTTCCTACTCTCCCATGACACTATATTTTTACCTATCTTTAAAATTAATCCAGTGAAAGATTTTCTATCAAGTGCCCCTCCCCAATCTGCATCAAGGTAGCCTCGTAAGTCTAAATCTCCCGACTTCCTAAAAGTGAGATAAAGGTAATACCTTAAGACCCGTTTCGCACATTTAAAGTGTATTTCGTCATAACACGAATTAAATTGTGAAAGTACACTCAATGCAAGCGCTATGTCTGGTCGCGTATTACAGGCCAAATAGTTTAAACACCCTATTAAACTTTGATATGGCAGATTGTTATGGGAATTTGTCGATCTTTCTAACTTCATACCGACTTCCATTGGGGTCGAAACTGGCTTAACTTTCTGAAACGAACTGTTGCTGATCTAGACAAATAACATCTTTATCTCTCCTCAGCCTCATGCCTAAAACATGCCTAGCCGCGCCTAAATCTTTCACTTTGAACTTGTCAAGCAAATCAGTTTTGATTTTGCTTCTCTTGTTCACAATTTCCAAAAATGAAAAGGTCATCTACGTAAATAACAACAATTAACTTCTTATTGTTTTTAAGCTGCTTTTGATACAAACACGGTTCTATTTTTGATTGTACAAAGCCTGAGTTCAACATCTCTTTGTTCAAATCCGTGAACCAAGCATTCGATGCTTGTTTCAATCCTAAAAAATAACGCTGCAGCTTACATACCTTGGTTTCTTGACCTTTGATTACTGCACCTTTCGGTTGAAGCATGTAAATGTTCTCTTTAATCTTGCCATATAAAAAGGCAGTCGTGACATCCCATTGGTCAATAAACCAACCGTATTCAACAGCATTCGTAGAGTAGAGCTTCTAACTACTGAAGAATATGTCTCAGTATAGTCTACACCACATACCTGTATGAAACCTTTTGCTACTAGTCTAGCCTTGTACTTCGTTACCTTGCCGTCGCTATCTCTCTTGATTTTGAACACCCATTTGCACTGGATAGGCTTCTTATCAGCTGGACGATCCACCAACGTCCAAGTCTGGTTCTCTTTTAGTGACATAATTTCTTCATCTATCGCTTTCTTTCATAAGTCACTATTGGGTCTCGCTAACGCTTCATTAATAGTCAATGGATCATCATCAAGATTGCTCTCCTTGGCATACATAACATTGCATCCGTACCGATCGACTTGTCTGCGTTCTCTTATGGGATTCCTTCTTTCTGATTCAGGTATTGTCTATTCCTCTTCAGTCAATACGTCATCAGGTACTCGCTCTGGTACTACAGGTTCAGGCTCTATCTCCTCTACGTTCTCGTCTTCAACATCACGGTACACATCATCGTGAGCCTCCAAGGGTTCAGATCTGCTTGCAGATTTGTTGGGGAAACTGGAAAGAACAGAATCTGTATTCAGGTTTATGATAACTTCCGACTTTTTCACGTTTTCTTTTTGCAGAAAGACATTTTCCAGAAATCTAACATCTCTCGCGGTTGTTACTTCACCTGTTTTAGGATTCATCAGACGATAACCCTTCTGATTATCTGGATATCCGATGAAAATCATCGGTTCCGTCTTCATGTCTAGTTTTCGTCTCTTTTGTTTTGGTATCAATTTATACGCCAAACAACCGAAGATTTTCAGATGACTGACATCCACATCTTTTCAAGTCCAAAGCTTCTCTGGTACCGCATTGTTCAATGCTTTCGTGGGGCTTCTGTTCTTTAGGTATACAACAGTATTTACAGCCTCGTTCCAATACTTCTTGTTCAGGTTCGATTCTGACAGTAATGTTCTTGCCTTTTCTATTATAGTCCGATTCGCTCTTTCTGCGACAGAATTTTGTTCAGGCGTATACGGTACAGTCGTCTGGTGTTTTATACCTGCATACTTAATTATAACCAAAGTTTGCCAAATATTATTATGTACTAACACTAGTGTTTAAGATGTGTTTGTATTTACTAACAAATGGATTGTATGATCTGTAATAAAAAAATTTGATTGATTGATTGACTTCAAAAATGATTTAAAACCGTTACAATACTCTGCGCCATTGTCAGATCTCAGACATTTAATGGATTTACTTGTCTCATTCTCAACTTCCGCCTTGTATTCACGGAACTTAACGAAAGTTTCACTTTGTTCTTTAAAAAATAAACATGAGTCTTCTAAGTAAAATCGTCGATAAATAGAAGAACATACCTCGAACCACCGAAGGACGGCTCCTCAATTGGTCCACAAAGGTCGCTAAAAACCAACTGCAAGGCCTCATTCGCTCTCGTACCTTGGTTTTTAAAGGGACTTTTGCAGGTCTTTCCTTCGATACATGGAATACATGGCTCGCATAAATCGGTACTCTTAAATTCCGTACCGGTTACTAAAACTTTCATTTTATTCATATAATTACGCGATAAATGAGCTAATCTTTTATGCCAAATGTTCGAAATATTTTCATTTTGTTTTGACAATGTCACATTCATGACGTTGTTTTTGTTTTCTGTCAACTCATAAATTCTTGATATGTCTATAGACATATCAAGAGTTTATGAGTTGCAAGATGTCAAGAGGTCGACGGAATTTATGCATAGATGCATAAATTCCGTCGACCTCTTGACATCTTGCAATAATTCGATTCTTATTTTGAATCATGCAACCTCCATTGTCAAAATTCATGCAATAATTATTCTTGGTCAAATTGCTCACCGAAATTTCATGGATAAATCTGGAACATGTAAAACGTTTTCTAAAATAAATTTTTCGTTTTCGCTGACTCGTGGCTCAGCTTTTCCTCGTCCTTTCACCAATAATTTCTCGCCGTTTGCTACTGCAATCTTCATGTTGCCCTTTTCAGGTTGATAAGACAACAGTTTGTTTTTATCGTGAGTCATATGATTTGAGCACCCACTGTCTAAATACCACTTATCTTTATTTATCGCCTCCTTCATATTCAGGCAGATATTCGCGGTTTTGATCCGCTCCTTGCATTCGGACGCCTTGTGTCCTTGTTTGTGGCACTTAAAACACTTGTAGAGGAACTTCTGCTTACGATCTTTAGTTTTAGTGTTAGATCTTGCATCGTTCTGTACTTTACGTGTAACTAAGGCTTGTTCGTACTCTGTGTTCAACTTACTCTGTCTACTTCCTTCTTGTAACAATTTCGTTTTAATTTGCTCTAACGTGATCTCTTGTCCACAATTATCTACAGCCGTGATGAGAGCGCTGTACTCAGCGGTCAATCCACCCAGCAAAATCGATATGATCCAATCATCAGGGATTTGAGCATCAATGTCGGACAATTGTTGTGTCAGGAATGTAATTTTGGATATGTAGCTTTCCATAGAATCGAAATTCTTTAACTTACCGTTGAAAAGCTCTCGCTGAATATGTATTCTTCCCCAACCTTTGTCTTCATACGCTTTCTGTAAGCTGTTCCAGGCTTCTTTCGCAGTCTTCGCATTGTAGACGTAGGTAAAGCACTCTGGTTCTAACAACGAGCATATTGTTGTTCGTGCTTGCCGGTCTACGTCAGCGTTTACTACATCTTTAGAAATTACTCCCCACCAGTTTTTATTCTCCAAGTAATTTCGCACCAAGAATTTCCAGTTTGGGTAGTCCGACGATCCTTTCAGCTTCTTGATACCACTTATGCCAACTTCAGCTGACATAATTGAGATTTCGCAAGTTTTACAGGCACAAATAATATTCAAACCACTCAACTATTTATACTCTAGCACTATCAGAAAAAACCTCAGGCTTACTCCTGGGCCCATAACCTAATGGAAAGCAGTAGGGGCAATAATAAGCAGTGGTCTGATAAATTAAAGAAAAAAAAAAGAAAGAAAGAAAACTTGTTTATTCTGCACAAACAAAACGCACATTTTTTTAAAAACTACAAAATACACACAAAACAAAAGTAGCCAAAAGCCTCGTATTCAAGTAGTAAAAAAAGTTTGACAATATTGTTCCTAGTAACTATAACACTGGTTCATTGGTTGATGTCAAGGCCACGAACCAAAGACAATATTGCATAAATTATTATTGCAATATTGGCAAATGACAACAAAAACATAACAACACAAAAACAAAATGCCGATTGCAGAGTTAAGCATCTACTTTTATATTTACTAGTATATTTCGTGGTCAATATTTTTACACAGTGACAAGGTACAAAAATATAAGCCGTAACTATATTAATTGAATCGGTGACAGGAGTGTGCATTGTGCAACAGGCCAGTGCATACATATATGCGACCTCTTCCAATAGGAACTACCAGTTGGATTTGAAAAATCTTTTTGCTTTGAATAGCCCAATTGTTGAGGAAGGTTATAGGTTCGCGGATGTAGTCGTGGGCAGATGCTAGTATAAAATATTTCTGAAGAGTATTGGGGTGAGTATTTGATCTGATCCAGCCTGTCCCTTGCTGCCTTCCCCCTGCGACGCCTTAAGCCGAGGTCCGTAACCACCGTCCGTTAGTGTGTAGTCACTTAACGTATAAGTTTTATGCCCTAGCTGGAGGCCGAAATTTATTAAGGCATCTACACGATAACCCGGTTAAGTAGCCGAGCCTCCTAGGTGACTTGTGAGAAGCAAATAAAAGGACTGGGTGTATTTTAAACTATGTCATAGTTTAAAACATACCCAGTCCTTTTACTTAGACAAATCCAACGAACCCAAACACATCTTTACATAAGTCATGGTGTGAAACCAATCAAGTTGCACTATCCAAGTTATTCTATAATTTAGAACGGGCTATCATAATTGAATGCGTATTTAAAATGAACTGGCTGTGCTGTTAACCGTTTAGGAGTTCCCTCGTCTGGAGCAATCCCTGGGTGCAGTACCGAGGTCATGGTGGACTTTAGAATGGACTATCATTATTAAATAAGTACCTATATAAAATATCGTGTCTGTACTGTTAATCGCTGAGGATCGTTAGTAGATCTTTGACAGTCGTTACGGGTCGTTAGAAGCCCGAAAGTCTGTCAACCAGTCTCACTAAGGGTTATCGTATTACCTAGTTAGTGGGTTATGGAGGTCAGGTAGGCAGTCGCTCAATGTAAAATACTGGTATTCAGCTGCATCCGGTTCTATTGGAAAGCAACCCCAACATGGGGAAAAGGCTAAACAGATTGATTGACTGTTGACCGCTGAGGAGTTTCCTCGTCTGGAGCCAATTCTAGGTGCAGCAGTCAGGTCATGGTAGACTTCAGAACCGACTATCATTATTAAATGCGTATATAAAATTTCTTGTCTGTGCTGTTGACCGCTGAGGAGATTTCTGGTATGAAGCCAGTCCTGGGTTAGCACACAGGTCATGGCGTACGAATGCGTCTATTAAATTTAGTGTCTATGCTGTTAACCGTTTAAGACTTCCCTCGTTTAAAGTAAATCCTGGGTGCAGCCGCAAAATCGTGGTAGACTTGAGAACGGGCCATCATAATTAAATGCGTATATAAAATTTTGTGGTGGTGCTGTTTACCGCTAAGGAGTTCCCTCTTCTGGAGCCAATAGTGGCTGCTGCAGCCAGGTCATGGTAGACTTTAGAACGGACTATCATAATTAAATGCGTATATAAAATTTCATGTCTGTACTGTTTACCGCTGAGGAGTTTCATCGTCTGGAGCCAATACTGGGTGCAGCAGTCAGGTCATACTGCATCCAGTATTGGCTCCAGACAAGGAAACTCGTAATCGTTGAAGGAGCGCTTCTTTGACCGTTTGGAGAAAGTATTTAGTAGTCTTCTATCAGGCAGAAACAAAGTGCTCGCCTTCAGTGGTTGGGTCATTGAGTGGTTTGATGTACTCTTTCGGCATACTCAAATGGACTCAGACCGAACTCGACGCCCTGGACCGGGGTCCGTTTGCTGCTGACTGCATATCTAATGCATCACCCACGGTCATCGGTAATGAGACTGTATATCCCGCGAAAGTGTGGAAGTCGAGGTGTTTTAAACGCTAAGACCTTCTACAATCGCGAGATATGCAGTCTCAGCGAATATTTCCTAGAAACCGACGTGGGGATGCATCGAGATGTGGTCGCGGTGGACTAGGACCTCACTCCGCTCTCCTTGGCTATAGAGAACTGGCGCAAGCCTGTGGTGCTTGACACTAACGATCGCAGGGAGGTATGTAAAAGTAGTAGTATGTAGTAAGGAGCTTCACGGACGCTTTTTCTGGGCCCTACCTCAACCCGATGTAGATTTGCTAGCGTCCGCAACCTGGCTGCGTTTCGGTGATGTATTTGGGGAAACCGAAGTTTTTGTCTATGCAATTATGGACGACGTTATTATGACGAACAATTACCGGAGATTTACAAGGACGGCACTGTTGACATCTGTCGGGCATGCCACCGGGAGAATCAATTCGACATATTATGTCCGGGTGTTCTCGTCTAACTAAAGAAGAGAAGGTACTTGCTTAGATAGACACAATTTTGTAGCCAGAATTCATCCGCAACTTGCTCTGAAATACAGCCTTGGGGAATCGGAAGTGCCGTACTACAGGTACAGGTATGTGCCCGGCCCAGTTCTCGAAAATGGAAATATAACATTTAAAAATATAATTTATAATTATTTAAATAATGAAATAAAGGAAATATAATAAAACAAAGTCGCTGTTGGTGTCTGTCTGTATGACTGCGTTGTTTTTCTAAACTACGCAACGGATTTTGATGCAATTTTTACCATAATTTAGAAAACTTATTCTGGAAGGTTTATGTGTATGACCACATACATACATAGTAACGAAATTTCGATATTTTGTCAAGTCGAAACCATGCGAAACAGAGGCAGATCGCTAGTCTACACTTACATTATTATTGTGATGTCTTACGACTTCCACGCGAACGAAGTCACGGGCAGAAGCTAGTTATAAATGAAGAAGAAAAGTTTTTTGTTTGTTTGTAATGAATAAACTCAAAAACTACAAAACCAATTTTTAAAGTTCTTTCACTAAGAGAATACTATATTGTCACTGAGTAACATAACATTGAGTTTATAAGATATCACGCGAGCAAAGCCGCTGGCGGAAACTGAAACAAATATTGGTTTAGACCTTATATTTATTAATTTATGTTAAAATTTTTGTGAATTGACATTATATTAGTTATGACATCATCAATTACCATTTACAATAATATTTATTTAGTCTTAATATGACATTATACTTTATTTCTTGAACTGACATAGGTATAGCTTTGACATCAATTAACGATTTTTTTTTTCCATGAAAGTCCTGATGCCTGCATCTTATTTGTTGTTGCTGCATTTTTTATTTAATTAGCATTGTGTAGGATAAAATTAAATATTTGAACACCATAAGTAATGGTAGAATGTAAAGGGGCCATTATAGTTTTAACATCATACCTACATTGTAAACCTACATTCTCGCAAATAAATGAATTTGAAGCTAGGTATAAATAATTGACACCAAACAAGAGTGAATCGCATCTATATTATTTAAAAAATATTAAATATAATTTATAGGTACACATCATAGCCGGTCCGAACCTTGCGCAGAAGGCTGCGCAATAATATTTTTTAGGAACCAAATGGTGACATGAGGCGAGTGTGAGTTAGCCCTGTGGCCGTAAAAATATCAGGTCGGGATTTTATCGCGCACTGGATTTTCATTTCTCGGTGATGAGCCGACCGTTGAGAATCCAACAGAGTTCATTCAAGCACGTTGAAAAGACTCACTGTTAGATTTTCAATTTTCGGCGCTGAGCAGAGTGTTGAAAATACAGTGCGTGATAAAAAATCACCACGGGAAAAAATCGCCCGTTCGAACCTGGGCTAAGTGTATATGCACGTAATTTCGGAGGGCCTATGTTCAGAGTGGTAATGATTTATCTCTACCACAACACATAAGTGTCTATTAGGATAAGTGGAACTTATTCTGGTGACGAAATAGGCCCTTTGGTCAGCTCAGACCATTACTACCACTATTACCATTCCCACTGCAGGTCATCACGAACGTAGTCGGTATCCAAAAAGTAGTCATCATTATATGTTACATCTGAAAGAAAAAAATCGATCCCATTGTAAGATAAAGTTGTTCATAATGATGAGTACTTACCCCTTCTCAGATTTAGGGTTATCTATTATATTTTAAGGGTAAACAAAAACTAACCATCATAATCATCATCATTTCAGCCGAAAGACGTCCACTGCTGGGCATAGGCCTCCCCCAAGCACCGCCACTTACAGCTTCATCCTTCTTGCATCCAATGGATTCCTGCGGCATTCACCAGGTAATCGGTCAATCTTATGGGAGGCCTTCCAACTACGTCTTCCGGTACACGGTCGCCATTCCAGAACCTTTCGGGCCCATCGGCCATCTATAGTGCAAGCAATGTGCCCTGCCCACTGCCACATAAGTTTGACAATTCTTCGGGATATGTCAGTTACCTTGCTTCTCTTCATTTCTGATTCGGTCACGTGGGAAACTCCAAGCATTGCCCTTTGGGTGACTTTCGGTCTTTTAATGAGGCCCTTTGTGAGCGACCACGTTTCAGTGCCAAAGGTAACCGGTAACAGCCACTGGTCAAAAACTTTCGTCTTAAGACACTGCGGTTTGTGGGACAAGAAGATATTGCGTAGTTTCCCGCACGCTGCCCAGCCGAGTCAAATTCGACGATTGACCTCTGTCTCGAACTTTGACTTATCTAACTGGATAGTTTGTCCTAGGTAATAATCGTCCACAACTTCGAGTGTCCCCGATCTTCATGAGGGTGGGTATACATTGGAATTTGCTATGACGTTCGTTTTGTTCGTTCGTTATGTTTATTCATTTTCAGACCTACTCTTTCGGAAGCTCTACTGAGGTCATCGAGCATTGTACTGAGGTTCTGCATAGTCTCAGACGTGACTACTATATCGTCAGTAAACAGAACGTGAGTGGTGTACTCGCCATTGATGTTGATGCCAACCCCTTTCCAGGCCAGACCCTTGAAGTCCTTCTCCAGTGCAGCGGTAAATAGTTTCGGAGAGATAACGTCTCCTTGTCTCACAGCTCGCTGTAGAAGGATAGGTTTCGATGGCTGGTCCTGGAGTCGGACAGACATAGCATCGTTTCGGTACAAACACTTCAGCACCCCGATGTACCGGTAGTCAATCTGGCACCGTCAATCTTTCAGAGATTGCAGTACAGCCCACGTCTCCATCAAATCAAAGGCTTCACGCCTGTATTCCTCGAAGGGTTAGGCAGACGTGTACCTATAGTATTTCATATTTATTTATACATTTCGCCAGTTATGTTTAAGTCCCTTGTCAGAAAGCTATTATCATCAACCACAAATCCCAAACTCCGGATTGCTATTGAGATATTTCAGATTGATAAACCTAATAACACTTTACCCAGGAATCGAACCAAGGACCTCATGCTCAGCAGTAGCGCTGATCACTAGATCAACGGAGGCAGCCGCAATAGCAGACGAGGGAGGTTGTGTAAACTGCTTATAATACTTACGAATGAACTCTGTTACATCCGTTCGTTGATAACATTGACCCATGTGCATAACTTGCCAAACTGTAAAATTAAGAAAATAATTTTATAAATCTTAAATTAGAAGCTAGTTTATTAATTACACACACGTATTTACATTATTTAAAAACGATCAGACTTAAAATAATAATATGTACAAGTATATAAAAAAGGAGGGGGCGGGGAATTGATCATAGGGCATCAAAAAATTCGTCCGTATCGCTGTCAATAGGAAAAGTGCCCAAAAGGCTGGCAGCATTGCCACGTTGTATGGCAATGCTGATTCTTTGACCAAAAAATAGGCCAGCCCTCTGGTCACGTGAAGAGTCGACCAGCCGCTTGGCGATGTCTTGAAAAACAAGGTGGGCACTCGGACCCCATGGCCCTAGTGTTTCAACCCCAAACGGCTCAAACATATAAGTCCCAATAAGATTGGAGTATTTGCGCCGTTTGAGATTTTCCGCACCAGCAGCAGCAGCCCCAGCACAGCCCGCCGTGCTAGGAAGATGGGATGGCGCAAGGGTGTCGACACACGTTGCATCCCACACCAAAGGCCTACCTACCTCCCAAGGCATTATGGTCATTCCGTCTGGTCTCTTCCCATCGTCGCGTGCCAAGCCATTGGGTTCTAAAACAGCTGGCACTCCGGCGGTGACAAGAGCACGACGGATGATGTCATTGATGCTGGCGTGCCGTGCTATCCGGCCTGCGCTCTTACTGCAGGATAGGCCATGGTGTCCGAGACAGTCGACACTTTCACCGCATTGGCAGCGATGCGGAGCCACGCAAGGAGCACCCAGACGCAGACAGGTAGCGAGCCGGAAGGTGGTATCACCCAGCATAGTGCCTATGTTGGGTGACGGTAGCGCCTGAAGCCAGAGGCCCGACTCCCACTCACTCACAGCCAGCAGGCGGGCACGCTCAGCAGTATTGGTGGACGTATTAATAAGATTGTTCCGTACCAACCTGCAGAGCGGCTCATCCCACTGCCTCTGGGAAGATGGGTTCACGGGCCGATCTGTATTCGGGCAAGTCGCTTTCCAGGCGTTTTCCGCAACGGTCAAGCACGACACTTCAGAGTTAACCAGGCATGGGGCTAAAATTTTCCCGGTCAACTTTTCAGTGCTGTGGACAGAGGACAGGAACGCGGGTAAGCTAATACTGGTAATTTTGCGGACGCCGAGGCCACCAAAACGGATGGGTAGTGTAGCTTGCAGCCACGCTCGGTCGTCCAGGGCCACATTTAAAATGGATGCTAATGTGCTGCGAATAATTTGGTCAATTTTGTCCAAGAGGTGTGCCTGCTTCCATAAGGGGGAAGAGCGTAGACAATATATAAAATTTGGACTAAAAAAACAGTGTCTAATCAGGGTGAATGCCGAATGTAAATTAATTTTGGAGAGTCTGTCCGAGACGTCGTTAAAGTTTTTGATTTTTTCGTCGATGAAAGGAGAAAGACGGTCTTCTAAAATTGGGGAACCTAGGAGCTGAAGTGAACTTTTTCTAAAATTTTGATTTGTGGGGCTATTGCATTAAATTTATCAAGGGTCAAATGTCTGTCAGTTATGTCAGGAAGGAAAATTTCGCATTTTGATGGGTTAAGGTCCAAGCCAATATTTAAATTGTTGTTTGAGGAGTTGTAGGTCTTTCAAAACGGTGTCTACATCACCTCCTAGCGTTCCATCATCTAAATACCACATGTTAAATTTTGAATTTAGTTTCTGGATAATTGGATGGATAGCCAAGTTGAAAATGACTGGCCCGAGAGGGTCACCTTGTAGGCATCCTACTGCAGATTCCAAAACATTGTCCTTGTATAGTAATTTAGAGGGGTACCTGTAACACTGCCACGTAAAACCATGAATTTCGGGTAATTCTTTTTTGACTTCAGCCAACAAAGTATCCCTGTTAACAGAGTTAAAGGCATTCTTAACATCAACCTTGAGGAGCACCACCTTGGGTTCCTTGGGTTTCCACCTTTTTGAACTCCAACAAATCTGATTAACAAATATTAGGGCATGTACGGCAGCCTCACAGCCCCCTCTTGAGCCGAAACCAAGCTGCAGGGGCTGAAACTTAGCTGTAAGGGATTCGCTGTATAGCTTACAGCATATTTTGGCTGCCGTACGCCTGTAGGTGCACCCAACGGCGATGGGACGAATGCCGCCATCCTTCTTGCGCAGGGCACATAGGTTTGCCCCATATAAGACATCGACGACGGCTTCGTTCACGCCACCGGTGAGCATGAGGTTAATCAGGGCCGCAAGCTCCTTCAGAAGCGACTCACCAGCGTCCCCGGCGCCTGAACTCAATAGGTCCTTTAGGTGTTGTGGAGTCAGGCCATCGAGGCCGCCGGCGGAACCACTCCGGAAGGAGCTCACGGCTGCAATCAGCTGGGGCGCCGAAACGTTTAGGACGGTTGAATTTAGGACTCGAGGGTCGGGGGGATCGGGAAACGTGAGACTATCCGCAGGCGCTGGGTGTTTACTCTCTAGGGCTGTTAGCGTTTCTGGAGAGTAAGGCGCCACCACATCGCTGCTGAACAGTATCCTGGCCGCTCCCCTGATTCACTTAATTTGGATTCCACATGTGCACATAAGCCTTTCTGTGGTTGATTATTGAATGCAGGTAATTTTGGATCTAAAATTAGGGTCGAATTGTCACAATTTTCTTTAATTTGGTTAGTCAAGGTTTTTTAGTTGCCAAATTTTTTTGCACATGCAGAATCCTATAAGGGAAGGTAAGTAATTGCTCCCAGGCACTTTGTGAGTTCTCCTGGGTCGCAAGACGGAGACATTGCGCCAGATTCAGTGCGACAGACCGTCTCGCGCCCCGGGGAACTCTCTTTAACACTGGAGTAGAATTTTTTAATTTTGAAAGCGTTTTCTACAAGGTTTTCTCTAAAGGTGTTGATGTTGGGGATGTGGCTGGGGGGCACAATGGTACACTATGTGGTTTGTGGATCTTGCCATAGTGTATCCTCAGCCCCCGTTTGCCTTTAAAGAAACGTGCCTGTGAGCAATGTGGACATCTTACCAGCTGGACATCAAGCGATGTGGCAGGTTGACTGGCATAGGTCCCGGCGTCGCTACTGCCGGCATTGAACATATCGCACCTTCGGTAGAACAAGGGCACAATTGTCAAAAATTGCAAAAATGAGTTAAGTATACAGAAATGCCTTAAAAATGCTATTTGAACTGGAGGAACAAAGACAGTCATTTAATTCCTTTAAAAATCCGCTAGGCGAAAATAGTGACTTTGTCTTATTAATTGAAAAAAAACTAAAAGTTCTTAATTCTTGTTAACTATACGCCTAAAAAGGATATAGTATATAGTTTATATCATGCAAAGAAGAAAAACTTTCGAGCAATATTAACAGAGCAAGACCTCACTGAATGCAATAAATATCTTAAAATAGCTCTCCTGTAAAATAGCAAAAACTGCAATTATGCCCTTGTTCTACCGAAGGTGCGATATAATGTTAAAACTCTTAAACTTACATAAAAAATATAATAATAAACTGTATATACACGCACATTATAACAAAAATATACTAAGCACCTATTTTTCTTATATTTACAGAATGTCACGTAGATTCATATTTGACGTTATTGTTATTTTTTGACGACCGCGGCGCAGTCGCGCTCTAGGCCTGGGGCGCTGCGCATGCAGGGCGCAGCCTTCGCAACCGTTACCTAGGCTGCAGGCGTCGCGTCTTCGTCGTTGAAATAAATAAATTTTTCTGTGAGTTTGTGTGGTTCACCTTCTCTTTGATCGACTAAAGTTCAGTATCACCGCTCTCGTTGGCTCTTAGCTGCTAGTGGAGATACTTATTATAGCATGAGACGGGAAAAAATGAGAAGAATGACATACATGTAGAAACATTTTAACTTCTGAGGAATCTCTCTAAATTAGAAGGGATTAATCTATACAACGTGTAAAGTTAAATGCGCAAAACCTCAGACACCCCAACTGATTTTTAATTCAATTGACCTATTGCAGAGAGTTAAAAAAAAATTTAAAAAAAATTGTAAAGGTTTTATGTGCTGTTTTAGTTCGTAAGATTCGTATTTGCATTGAAATAAAAGCTCTTATTATCCCGCGTATAAGAAAATTTAAATTGGTCGACAACAATTTGTGTTTGTTTACCTATTTTGGCGGGTTTGCGCATGTGATGGCTTGACCTATTAATAAATAGACACGGCAACGTTTTTTAATGAAGAATTTTTTAAAAATGTAACCTGTATTAAAAAGTGGTTCGATTGATTCTGCTCGTTATTCTGATCAAACAATTTTCCGGTTTTGCGCATTTAACGTTACACGTTGTATTTATAATAAAAATAAAATGAAAGAAAGAAAAATATGTTTATTTGTCAACGAAACACGTGCATAAAAAACTCAACTTTTAAAGTTTTTGAACTCAAGTAATCAGAAAAATAAAATAAAACAAGCATTCAGTTTGGCCATCCTAGTCATCTTTTTAAGGCCGTCGGTCTATCTAGCTCATATGAGAGTACATAGGGCCATAAGTGGAGATTATAAAAGGCCATAAGTGGAGAATACAAAAGGCCTTAAGTGGAGAATACAAAAGGCCATAAGTGAAGAATACAAAAGGCCATAACTCATCATCTGTTACGACGCCTCATTGAGGTGGATAACAATTAAAATTCTATTGTGTCTCGTTAATGACAGTTGAAAGAATAAGTGAAGAATACAAAAGGCCATAAGTGGAGAATACAAAAGGCCATAAGTGAAGAATACAAAAGGCCTGAATTCAGAAACATTATTTACGCACGTTCATATCTCTCTCGACAATTGACATAATCCATCATACAATAACTCTCAAAATCTTGATATCTGTTGAAAATGGTTCTTGCGCATAGTCTTCCAGTCCTGAAAAAAAGCATTTTATTTAGAACATACTTAAATATGTTGCCGACCTCGAAATTATCTTACCAGTTTTGACTAAAACTCCCAGTAAGTTGAAACTTGACTAACGATGCAACTATCTAACTGTCATATTAGTCTTGAAAGCAAAATATATTAAATGTTTAAACATTTAGCCAATTAATCCTTATGGATTCATTGGCTTAAGACTAATGCCGCCATCTTGTTTTAAAATACAGTTTCACAAACTATTTCACTTTTTACCAACACCGCCAATGTCAATCAAGCATGGAACTTCTCTTGCAAGTGACATTAAACCTTAGGGTGGTGAAGAAGGGGTGCTTGGACAGGAAACCTCCCTGCGTACCTGGGGGCTGGAGTTCCCTTATGGATACGTCCGGGGGGAAGGCCAGTCTCCGGGACGGTGCACCCTGGGGTACGGACAATTACTCCCCAGTTAGGGGTCTCGTTGTCCGTATGCCAATATCCTGTCAGAGGAACGCTCTAACGGGTACTCGCTAGGGAGCACTCGTTGAGCAGCGTTAAAGGAGGAGCGGGCTCGGCGTGCACTAACCCTGCCGTCGGGCGGGCAGAAGGAAGTCTTTTCTCCTGTCACCGTTGGTCTCGTAGCCCCGAAGAGTGTCAAGGTCTTGTCTCTGGCATTTGACGGGAGTCGAGGGTCTTGGCTTAATCGCCCGGCCCGCGAGGTAGAAAACCTCTATAAAAATCACCCCAAACCTCCAAGCGGCGGCGCACCGTGAGGGAGATTGTTAGCTAGACTAATGGGTAGCTTAATTAGTCACTAGTGCAAACCACACATTTTTGGGAAATGTAAAGTTAAATACTCGTAGGAACAATATAGTTAAAAATATAAACAAAAAACAACAACAAAGAAAGGAGGGGAGTGATACGGGGTCGGAGTCTGACGTTGCATCTGGGGCAGAGGGCTCAACACAGAGCTCGGAGCGCGAAGTGGTGGATGCTGACGGAATAATCCGCAAATTCTTCCGGAAGCGCCCCAAATCGGATGATGGTGAGTGGTCCTCCGCTAACGACAGGCGGAAAATCCACACCAGTCGGCGGGGTAGGGCCCGGCCTAAAAGTAAAGGTGTGGGTAGAGGGCTCACCACCAAGGAGGGTGGTGAGTCGAGCCAGGCCGGCCCAGACGAAATGGCCCAGCGAGCCGAGAGGCTCGCCATGGTGGGACACCACCCTGGACGGACCAGCAGCGAGCCGGTCCTCTCAGAGGCTTTTGGTGGTGAGCCGGACGCCGCTGGCGGCACCAATCCGGAGCAGGAAGCCAGGTTTGCGGAGGTCGTGGCAGCCGCGATCAGGGCTATGACCTTGAAGAGGATCCAATCCTTGAAAGACAAGGCCATACCCGCGGCCACGGCCTCTATCTTGGCGGCAGCGAAGGAGCTGCACTTTGGGCTTCCGTTGGACGGTATCTCCGAGATGCGGGCGGAGGTCGCTAAGTTGACTGCCGCCATGGAGCTTCTCCGAAAGGAGAACGAGATGCTCCGAGCAGACTTGGCTGGGCTAAGAGCAGCCGGCCCCCAGGAGGTGCCGCAGGGAGGGGAGCGGCATGGGCAAGGGCCCGTGCCCGTACCTGCAGAGGACCAGGTTCTGGCCCTGGTGCGGCAGGAGATGGCTGCCCTGCGGAGCAGGTTCTCCGCCCTAGAGGCCATCGTCCTGCGCTCCCCGCTAGCGGCGAGCCAGCCGGTCTTGGACCAGCGGAGGGCGGCGTCGTATGCCGCCGCTGCATCTGCCGCGGCCAAGTCAGGCCAAGGCAGGCAGGGGCAGGCCAAAGGCGCAGCGGCTGCGCAGGCGGCGAAGACCCCGGCCCTGACGGCGGCAAAACGGCCGCCTCCGCCTCCTAAATCTTCTCAAGTAGCCGGAGAGAAGAAGCAGGCCGGTAAGGTGGCAAGGGCGGCCAAAAGTAAGGCAAGGCGGCAGCGACGCAAGGAGAGAAGCGTCGCGGCTAGGCTCCGCACCCCGAAGTCCGCAGCTGTGGTGGTCACATTGCAGCCGGAAGCAGAGAAAAGGGGCGTGTCTTACCAGCACGTGTTCGCGACGGTGACAAGGTGATGGACCTAGAGGAGATCGGTGCCAAAAAGGGCTTAAAGGTGAAAATCACGGCAACCGGGGCCAGGATGCTGGAGGTCCCTGGTACGGCCAGTGGCTCGGCGGCTGACGCTCTGACCGAAAAGCTCAGGGCGGCCCTAAATGCGGACGAGGCCCGAGTCTCTAGACCCACCAAGTGCGCTGACTTGCGCATCCAGGGCCTAGACAACTCCGTGACGGAGGCAAAGGTGGTGGCCACCGTCACTAAGGCTGGAGGGTGCTCTGTCGAGCAGATCAAGGCAGGCACCATCCATCCTGATCACACGGGGATGCAAGCCATTAGGGTGAGCTGTCCTGTGACGGCGGCCAAAAAGATAGCAGGGGAGGGCAAAGGCTTTTGATGGGCTGGGTTTCGGCGCAGGTCAAACTGCTGGAGCCCAGACCTCTGAGGTGCTTCCGTTGCCAGGTGGGCCACCACGTGGGGGTCAAGTGCACCTCGGAGGTAGACCGCAGCGACCTCTGCTTTCGCTGCCCGGTCACAAGGCCGGCTCGTGTAACGCCACGCCGCACTGTGTCGTATGTGCGGCGGCTGGCAAGCCGGCCAATCACCGGGCTGGGATCAGGGCCTGCGCTCCACCCGCCGAGGCCAGAGGCAGGGGCAAGCGCTCCGCCACCACCGCCGTCACCGCCGCAGCCACTGCCACTTCCACCGTGGCCACTGCCGCGTCCACCGTCGTTGTCGCCGCCGCCGTTGCCGCCGCAGCAGGGCCCTCACAGGGGGCTCGGGGGAGGCGGGGGTTGACATGGAATGCCAGTAACAACCCCATTACGCTTCCTCCAGGCGAACATCAACCACTGCGTCGCCGCTCAGGATCTGTTGCTCCAGAGCATGGCGCAGTGGTCGATTAACATCGCCGTGGTCGCTGAGCCGTACTTTGCCCACCCAGGGATGACTGGGTGGAGGACCTGAGCGGCTCAGTGACCCTCATTTCATCGGCTGCCGCCGGTACTCCGGCCCTCGAGTCGGTCAAGAGAGGATGGGGTTGCGTTGCAGCACGGTTCGGAGAGATTGTCGTGGTGGGTGTTTACTTCTCCCCGAACCGAACTCTTGCCGAGTTCCACAACTCCCTTGCGGAGTTAAGAGTCGTCGTCGTCGGGTTTGGTTCCCTCCCCGTGCTCGTGCTCGGGGACTTCAATGCCAAGAATCTGGGTTGGGGTTCCCGGTATACGGACACACTGGGCAGGATGGTGGAGGACTGGGCTCTGGAGACAGGCCTGGTCGTCCTAAACCGGGGTTCTGTCCCCACGTGCGTGCGGATGCGGGGTGAATCGGTGGTGGACATCTCGTTCGCCAGCCCCGCTTTGTTACCGCGTGTTATTGACTGGCGCGTCATGAAGGGGGTGGAGACCTATTCCGTCGACGTCTCCGCCCAGACCTCGAGAGCGCCGGTCCGACAGGCCCCGAGTGGTCCGCGGTGGGCGCTGAAGCAGCTGGACCGGGAGCTTCTCCTGGAAGCCTCGATCGTGCAGGCCTGGGTGTCATCACCGGACAGGCCTACCGACATCAAGGACGAGGCGGAGTGGTTCCGGGAGGCCATGTCCAATGTGTGTGACACGGCAATGCCCCGGGTCCATCCTAGACGTGCTTCGCGCCGGCTGTACTGGTGGTCGCAAGAGCTGGAGGCTCTGCGTAGGGCGTGTGTTGCTGCGCGACGCCGGTATGCCAGGCATCGCAGGCTCTGTATCCGCCCTCCGGATACGGAAGCCATTCAGGCGAAGCTGTACGAGGGGTACAGAGCGGCAAAGACCGCCCTCCAAGCGGAGATCCTGCGGGCCAGGGCGCTGGCCCGCGAGGAGTTGCTGGAGACTCTCAACAGGGACCCGTGGGGGCGCCCATACAAGATGGTGCGGGAGAAACTCCGCCCATGGGCTCCCCCGCTGACGCAGTCTCCGGCCCCAGATTGTGGGGGACGTGGTGAGCGCTCTGTTCCCTTTTAGAGGGGATCATACCCCTCCCCCCATGGCTCCGCCTACTACGGTGCCCGATGCGGACCACACCGACGACGACGATGCTCCGGAGGTGACTGAGGTAGAAATGAGAGTAGCAGTACGCAAAATGAGTGCAAAGAATACCGCCCCAGGACCGGACGGCATACCCGGAAAAGCCTGGGTCCTGGCCATGGGGGCTCTCGGGCCTCGACTAAGGGGGCTCCTAAGCGCATGCATGGAGAGGGGCCAGTTCCCACTTCGTTGGAAGACGGGGAAACTGGTCCTCATCAAGAAGCCGGAGCGCCCAGCGGACTCTCCGTCCGCTTATCGGCCCATTGTGCTGCTCGATGAGGTGGGCAAGCTCTTTGAAAGAGTCATTGCAGACCGCCTCGTCGGGCAGCTGGTGCGAGTGGGGCCAGATCTGGCGGAGAGCTAGTTCGGTTTCCGCAGGGGGCGCTCTACGGTGGACGCCATCATGCGCGTGTGGGCCCTCACGATGGGGGGTGCTGTGGCCCGGGGTGGGGTCGTCTTGGCGGTGTCTCTAGACATTGCCAATGCCTTCAACACCCTGCCCTGGAGTTGCATCAGGGGGGCACTCTGGTATCACCGGATGCCAACCTACCTCGTGAGACATCGGATACGACTAGGTGCTGCGCGCCGACCTCCCTAGCGGCGTCAGCGTCGTTTGTTACGTTGACGACACGCTGGTCCTGGCGCAGGGGAGGTCGTACCAGGCGGCGGCCGATTTAGCGACACGCGGGGTTGCGACAATCGTTGACAGGATCCGGCAGCTGGGACTCGAGGTGGCCCTGCACAAGTCTGAGGCCATGGGTTTTCATGGTCCTCGGAATGCGCCACCGTCGGGCTCCCAGGTAATGGTGGGAGGGATTCACATCGGTGTCGAGTCGACGATGAAGTATCTGGGACTCGTCCTCGAGAGCCGGTGGAATTTCGTAGAACACTTCCGACGTTTGGCTCCCAGACTGGAGCAGGCCAGGGCTGCATTGAAGCGGCTCCTGCCCAATCAAGGGGATCCAAACGCTTCCTGCCGGAGGCTCTACGCGGGGATCGTGCGGTCCATGGTCCTTTACGGGGCGCCGGTGTGGGCGCGTTCATTGAGGCTGCGGCCAACCCGCCGGTTGAACGCATTCCAGAGGGTCATGGCCATCTGGCTGGCCCGAAGATACCACACGGTCTCCTGCGAGGCGGCGAGCCTCCTTGCCGGATTACCGCCATGGGATCTGGAGGCAAAGGTCCTCGTGCACATCTGGGACTGGCGCGAGGAGGCAAAACGCCGGGGCTTAACTCCGATGCCGCAAGAAATTGCGGCACAGCGGACAGAGCTCCGGCGGGATCTCATGGCGTCATGAAGAGTGCGATTGTCGCAACCCCGCGCTGGGCACGCCACAATTGCAGCGATAAGACCCCTCTTTGAGGAGTGGCTTGAGAGGCGCCACGGCGTCCTTACCTTCCGCCTGACGCAGGTCCTCACCGGACACGGCTGCTTCGGGAGGTTCCTGTTCAGGATAAAGCGGGAGGAAACACCCGGGTGTCACCATCGTGTGGATCAGCCTGAGGATACGGTGGAGCATACGGTGGAGGTCTGCCCGTCTTAGGCGGAGCAACGCCGTGTCCTCGTAGAGACGATCGGCGGCGGTGATCTCTCGCGTCCGGCGCTGGTTCAGGCCATGGTACGGAGAGAGAGTAAATGGCAGGCCGTCACCTCCTTCTGCGAAGCGGTAATGCTCGCGAAGGAGGAGGCGGAACGCGTGAGGGAGAGGCAAATTTCGCGCCCTCACGCCCCTAACCGCCGCAGGAGGAAACGCCTGGGGCGGGAATCACGAGCCGATTTCCGGCCACCGTAGGCGCGGGCTTGCGGACGGTGAGCAATGGGTAGCTCGCCGTCCGATAAGGACCAAGCCCGGGTCGACGGCGCGTTGTGTTCCACGCGCGCCTCAAAGAGATGTCAGCAGAATTGACGGGGTCCACTAGGGCCAATGCCTGCTGGGGGTTCGAAGAAAACCGATAGGGAAATCGTGGCCCCCGGCAACAGGGCAACCGGAGGAACACGGGTGAGTTTTAGTCAGTAAAAGTCTGATACGCCCTCCCGCTCCACCCAGAGCGGGAGAAGTTATTTGATAATTTCCAACCCAAAAAAAAAAAAAAAAAATGGTGGTAAAGAAATGAAAAGGTCGACTATACAACCATTCCATGAATTTCATGTGACACGAAACACATTTGCTTGTGGGAAGTTGCATTTTTTTTTTGTTTTTAATTAGGGCATCTCGTAGTTGACCTCTGAGATCATAACTACTTAACCGGGTTTTCCTGTGGGTGCCTTATGCTACTAGACTTAAAACCTCCAACCAGGGATTATTCAACTATGCTAATTAAAACTAGGTGAACGCTCGCTAAGGGCACCCCCTGTGGGGTATGAACCTCGGCTTAGGGCGTCAACTGGAGGGAGGACATCAAGGATGGAACGGGCTCGATCAAAGTTTTGATCATGATACTGCTGGCACCTCGTTATCGAGCAAGGGTCGGGGGGAAGAGAATTTGAATTTAATGTTTAATTTGAGTATGAGCAGTTCCCTTCGGACCGAAAAAATTCAGTGTTAGAAATAGTCCAGTACAATTTTAACTTAAAGAAGTGGAACTCGTGGCTAAGGAATAACAGCCGCATCAGGAAAAGCTACGCTTTCCGGGGTTGGTCCGTGGATGGGTGACCATCTTTACATACAGGGACTCCTCCGTGCCTCGGAAAGCACGTTAACACGTTAAGTGCGAAGCGAGGCCTAAATCACCCCTGATGCAACTTCCCTGTGGTGCGGCAAGCAAAAAAGTGAATTTCTCTGTCGTGCGAATGGCATAGCTTTGGTTTGGTCCAGTGTAGGAAAGAGATAAATATATATTTGAGATCACTAATGGTTCCGGACTCGGTGGTGTACCTACCTTGGTACCGGATGTCTTAGGCCTCGTGCCGCACTGAATTAATATAATTTTAATGCAGTGCGGAACGAGGCTAAAACGTCCCATATCCCCCCTGACCTCGTACCGCACTCAACGCGAGCTTCCCGCGACCAGTGTTGTGCATCACGTCGATTGGAGAGCACGTCCTTTTACAGCGCCGAACATGTCTAAACGATGTCGGAAGAAGTTAATGTTGTTTCAATGAAAAACACTCATAAATAAGTACAACATATATATTGAGATTTTTATAAAAAAAGTATATTGATACTGATTTTTTAATGTTAATTCAAGTTCTAATAATTGTATTTTTAAAGCCCGAGGCAGAATAAATAGGACAGTTTCTTTTCTACTTCTGGTTGCCTTTTTTTTCTATTCTGTGAACCGCATTAAGATTTTCATATACAAATAGAAAGATAAACCTTATGCATAAACCGTAATCCATTATTTTCCAATAATAAGTCTGTAATAGGTGCCTCTTAATGGTATAGAATGGAACGCTTCGTGCGCGAGTCCGACTCGCACTTGGCCGGTTTTTTTTTCTTTATGGCGCCTTCAAGCACAATTTAGATTATTTGAAAAAAAATGTATCCTTTGATAGCTTTGTGTTGTTTTGCCAGGTTTTGCCCTTAAAACGATCTAATGAGATATAATTGATCAAAATCGGTCAAGTCGTTGCGTAGTTAAGACAGTTTAAAAACGTCGATATTATTTTTCCCATCACTAATCGCAGCGAAAATTTGCCCTATTTCAGTGCGTTACGAGGTGTATAAGATCCCATATTTTGTTTTGCTAATAATTCCTAAACTAGCCATCAGATCCCGGGGCGACGGTGGATTAGGGTTCATCAATTCACTGTCTATATCAATAAGGACCAAAATTCTCATTTATCTTTGATTTCGCGCCAGAAAATGGATTTTAGTCTGTAAAAGGAGGTGGGGTCTAATAGACCGCGTGTCGCCCTAACGTCTGGTCACGGTACGGGCCGATTATACCTCGTGCCGCAGGAACGGAAAGTATGCAAAAATTGGTGCCGCAGCTAACGTGTTAAGCTGTTAGTCCCGGTTGTCATTCGTCAATCTTTGACTGTCGTTATGGGTCGTCAGAAGCCCGAAAGTCTGACAACCAGTCTTACCAAGGGGTATCATTTTACCCAGTTACTGGAAAGACGCTCAGGATAAGTTGCTTCTCACACGGACAACTGTACGTCGCTTGCTCCTGCGTCACCAGTCCTGACTCTCTTTATATTTTGGCTGTTGAGAACAAAACTACAATCGTACTTAGATACAGGAAAGTTTTATGAAAGTGTGGCTGTTATTGTATTATTATTATTGTGGTGTCTTACGACTTTCACGTGGACGAAGTCGCGGGCAGAAGCTAGTTACGGCATAAAATGAAGTCGACAAATTTCAAGTTACTCGGAAAAGATTAAGGCCGTCTGGGTAATTTTTTTTTAAACCTTTTCCTCCTCACCTCTAGGAACTCAAATCAAAAGTCCCATAAAAATCTGACCACTACAAACTTCATTCCACTTTTTGCATATCTTTCGTCTTATTTCACTCAAATAAAATAGGTAAGTAAGAGTGTTGTTATCGACCAGTGGTTAACTTATAGCCTGTCATGGACGAAGTTGTGCTTTCAAATCCAGGACTTCTATGACATTAGTACATTACAGACATCGATAATAGGAAAACGTTGTGAGGAAACCAACACTTATAATATGATAATTTACCGGCCAGAGTACTGGTGTCGCCCGAAAATCGCCAATCCGCCTTAAGCAAGCGTGTTGATCAATGCTCGCCTTCTCTTTATGAGAAGAGCTTTTGCCCAGCAGTGGGACAATAATAGGCTGGTATTACGATTATTTATTTCAAAATAGGTAAACTGGTAGTACATAGGTACAGTCATATCTAAAATATGTTCGTTACCTTAAGGCATCGAGATATAAGTACTAATAGTACTTATATCTCGATGCCTTAAGGGCTATTTTTTTATGGCATTGTACGATAGAATCTGTTTTAATAAGCTGCCTCCAAGCATTGCCACTTCGACCGGTTCTGAACTTCTCGCATCCAGCGGATTCCTGCGGCCTTCACCATTTCATCGCATTATATTTCGTCGTAATTTCAATACCACAGAATGAAATTCAGTCATCTTCTTTACGTATCATACCAAATTGAAAATGACAATGACACACTCTGACATTTTTCTTTTATTTTTAAATTTAAATTTGATCCAATTAAAAAGGTGGATGGCGGCTCGACATTGGTCGAAGGTGCATATTTTGATCTTTGTTAGGAAGTATTTAAATATAGTTTTATATGCAACAGACTTCTCAGTGCCGTAGCTTCAAAGGTCCTGTGTCCTGACTTGATAAAAGAAAGAATCTGACGAAGATATATAAAAGACTTGACTGTACATACTTCGTCCGACGAGCTCTTTCTCAAAAAGCTTTATTACAATTACAATTAAAATCTAAAATGCTAATATTATGGTAATTTATATTACATGTAAGTCTTCAGGCAGTGTTGTGAAATAAACTCGCATTGCTCCTCATAAGTCTCTCGAAAAGGAGCTGTCCTCATCACTGTAGGACGTGTTGTTGTTGGTCTCGCTGTGCGTACACTGCCAAAGGGAGATTTATAAATATCCATATCTATACAGTTAAAAATAATAAAAATATGCATACCACATGATCCATAAAAAAACACGATTAAAAACGAAAATAATAAAATCAAAATCAAAACTTAACAAAAAATTATGATCAGGGAAACCAAAAAAAAAGATGGGTAGATTTTGTGCACAATGATATTACTGAAAACAGAGTGAAAGATAGTCTCATCATTCCCTTGCCCGTATTCCAATTTGTTTATGTAAACTGAAATATAGTAGGTACTTAATAATAATGATGATGGTGTCTGCCTCTCAAAATGGTTGTAGGAACGGGTCCCGCGGTACTAAGGAGCTACTTCTCATCGATATGGCCATTAGCCAACAGGTTCGCCATTCCCGAAGGGATTTGACGACATGTTATATAGATTACACGAAGGCCTATGACTCGGTGCCACAGACATGGCTCATGATGGTGCTGTTCCTGATGTCGTGTATGGGGCAGTAGAGGACGGTCGTTCGCTATCCAGGATGTCGACATGTCTAGAGGAATAGCGAGCCGATTAGGATCGAGTGAGGTAAATTTCAGAGCGATAGTTTGAATCCACTTTGGTTCTGCCTAGCTTTGAATCTTCTCACCTCCTTTACATGGATGACTTGAAACTTTTTACTCCCACCAATGTGCAACTAATGGAGCTACTGAAGGTAACCGAAACCTTGAGTAGCACAATCAGGGTGGAATTTGGTGTGGACGAATGTGCGGTCATGCATGTAAAGCGAGAGGGGATGGTGGAATCCGTGAGGACCTAACTCTTGGATTCCATACACTTTAGTTCCCTCTCCTCGATCGAAACTTACAGGTATTTGGGTATATCATCATCATCATATTGGATATATCAGGTATGGGGAAGCGTTAGGCATAAACGCTGCTGACATGAAACAACAGTTGAGGGAGCTCCTCTTTGGCTGCCAGAATAAAGTATTAAATAGTCTTTTATCAGGCGTAAAAAATGTGCGCGTCTGCAATGGTTGGGTCATGCCGGTTTTTATATACTCTTTCGGCATTCTCAAATGACTTGACGCCGTAGATAGGAAGGTCCGTACACTGCTCACCACAAATCGGATGTATCACCCACGGTCATTGGTGATGAGATTGTATATTCCGCGGAAGTGCGGTGGTCGTGGCTTCTTCTCATTAGATATTAATGACCGCAGGGAGGATGGCAGAGCAAAGAGCTTCACGGGCGCTTTTACCGGGTCCTACACGGGCCCGATGTAGATTTTTTAGCGACTGTATCCTAGTTACGATTCGGTGACCTCTTTGAGTAAAACCGAAGGTATTTATTGTCTTTGCGATTATAGACGTAGTTATGATGACGATCAACTACCGGAAATATAATGTGAAGGACAGTACAAGTTGACATCTGTCAGGCATGCCATTGTCCAGGAGAATCAATCCGACACATTATTTCTGGATGTTCTCGTCTAGCTAACGGAGACTACTTGGATTACTCACTAGCGACTTGCTCTAAAATACAGTCTTGTGGAATTGGAAGTACCATACTATAGGTTTGTGTCCGACCCAGTTCTCGAAAATGGCAATATCGCTTTGTATCTGGATCGATCCATCAGCACTGACAACTATTGTTGCCAATAAGTCTGACTGTATAGTAGTGATAGATCAGTTAGAGCGTCGCACAATGATATAGTGGTTCCGCATGACGAGAACCTCGTGAAAGCTGAGAAAGATAAGTATAATTAAGTATCTTGACCTGGGTCGCGACGTTGTCGACATGATTCTAGGATGTGGATACAGTAGTCATTGTGCCGATAGTCGTAACGACCAATGACATAATTACCAAGAACCTTGACCAACACCTCAGGAGGCTCTCGTTAGGCAGCTAGATCAAGGGCTTGATCCAGAAAACGGTTCTTCTGGACACACGCGTATATAGTTATATATAGCCCTGACCATCGGTAACTTGGACCTCATTCCCGATATCGGCGGGTTACTTTTTATTTTTTTATGTTTCTTCTAAAATAATTTTAAATTGTAATCCTACTATCCTACTAATATATTAAATGCGAAAGTTAGAATGGATGGATGTTTGTTACTCTATCACGCAAAACCTACTGAGTTTATAACCTGGATTAACACATAGAATACTTTTTATCTCGATATTCTCACGGGATCTAGATTTAAGCGGGTGAAATCGTGGGGCGCTGCAAGTTCATTATAATTATTATGTATTTAAATGTAATAAAGTAAATAATGATGGCCAACATGAATGGAAGACAAAATATTTTGCGCCGACCCCATGTTATGTGAGACATAGGCAGACAGAAGGAGAAAAAGAAAACCAGCCAAATGCATGTCAGACCACGCACAGTGAAGGGTTCCGTAGTTGTGATGAATATTTACGACTTCTTTCCAATTTTCATTGATATAGTGCAAATAGTCTCTGAGTTAAATGGCTGTGTGACATCCGGACAAATGGACAGACGGAAAGACTGACAAATGATTTGATATTGAAACACCGAGTTGCAGGCGAGGTATTTAAATGTCTACATATATTGTCTATGCAGAATATACACATACCATGTCGATAAAAATGCGCGTCGCGTGTGAGCGCGACGCGCATTTTTTGTATTATTCCACTTTGCTCTACACATCTGTCAAACCAGTGGCGATGCCACACCATCAACCTCCAAACTCCAGCCTGCTATTCATAATGGAAAAACCCAATAATACTTTGCCAGACCTGGGAATCGAACCCAGGACAATACGCTCAGCAGTCGCGCTAGCGACTACTAGACGAACGGGACAGAAAAAAAAAGAACATATTTAAAAAAAACACGCTAAAATGTCTCGTGTGTGTTGCATTATATGTAACTAAACGTTTTGTTTCATGATGTTTTACCTCATTCTTGCTTCACCCATAACCTGCGATGAACCTTTGACAACATAAAATTCCAAATTGGTTGTTGGACCCTTGATCTTTTTGCCGCCTTCGGCTGAACCTCCACCGCGTAAGTTGAATTCAGAAGACCCTTTGGTTATAGTCAACACTAAAAAAGCACACAACATTTTACAAGCCCTCTCGGATTACTTTTCGCAAATTCCTCAATGACAATGTTAGTTTGTAGACTACCAGAGATACCTTGGTGAATATTTACTTAGGTTAAAGTTTTTTTTTACTTAATTTTTTATTTTATACTTTTTCGTTTTATGCGTATTTTTCGCGTTATTGGAGAGTGGGCAACGTCACAAATAGATGTCAAATATTTCGCTGTTTTGATTAATTTGGTAATATTACTGCATGGATATATGAAATATCGCTAGCTAGTGAAATAGAATATTAATAAATGAATTGCAATTGTAACACCCAATTTGATGTTGTAACCGCTTTAGGTGTAAAAAACCGGCCAAGTGCGTGTCGGATTACGCACAATGAAGGGTTCCGTAGTTGAGATGAATTTATTTATCCCAAGAACAAACTTAACATTGTAGTTGAAAAACATGTTCTCCCATACATTCCAACTGCAAATCGTCGCTCAGCTTCCAATACGGCGAATGTGACATTTTTTGGGTTTTTTTTTTAAATTGCAGGATCACTTAGAACGTGTAGAATTAAATAAAATAAAAATCTGATTTACGTAAAAAATTTCACATTCGCGGTATATAATACCTTTATATATATAATCTGAATCTCGGAAACGGCTCCAAGAATTTTTATGAAATTTAGTATGCAGGGGGTTTCGGGAGCGATAAATCGATCTAGCTAGGTTTCATTCTTAGAAAACGTCGGTCAAAAAAAGAAATGGTCATCCAGATATTTTTCTTTATTTAAGTAACAAGGACTCACTGTGTTAGTAAACTTATGAACTTTAGCTTATTTTACCAGGTCACTCAGAAAGTTTTGCGACTAACAGATTTTGTCTATGGGATACTGGCTGGTTTTGATGTCAATTAAAACTATGACTATTTATTACAAAAAAACATAACATTCAAATTCGAAATTGCCTCCACATTTTTTTACGAGCAAAATCAAAATACTCTGTCTTACTGAAAAGTGGATTTACAACAAGAACATTTTCGCGTGATGATTTTGTACGATTTCAAATGTCGACTAAAACCAGAAGAATCGTTTGAAAGACTTCGAATGGTGTTCATAGAAAAAAGCCCTTCTAAAGCGACTGTTTTCCGCTGGTTCAACGAATTTATGCATGGTCGAGTAATTTTGGCGGACGAAGAAAGAACTGGCCGCCCTATGACGGCTGTTACATAACAAAACGTGCTACCTGTGAAAATTTTAATTCAAGAGAATAGGTGAATTACATATGAAGAGGTTCAGCATATACTGCAGATAGGACCTGGAAGTGTGCATGAAATTCTACACGGGCATCTTCGGGTAAGGAAGATTTCACACTGGTACCGCAAAATCTAACGCAGGCTCAGAAGGAGGTTCAGGTAAAATGGTGCCAAGACATGATAGCAAAATTTGAAGCAGGCTCGTCTCGGCGCATTTAAAATATCATTACGGGTGATGAACCTTGGTTTATCAGTATGATCCAGAAACGAAGCGTCAGTCGACCGTGTGGCTGTTTCAAAATGAACCAAAGCCTACCAAAGTGAAGCGAGCCAGAAGTGCAGGCAAAATTTTGATCGCAAGTTTTTTTCTTTGACGGGTTATCTGGTGTCAGTACCCTGACAAGATCAAAGGAGCATCAATGTTGAATGTTATGTTACCAAATGTTTGCCAGAAGTTTTTACTACTGCAAGCAGCTAGCAACCGAACACTGGCCTTCGTGGGCTACTGCTTTACCACGACAATGCACCGGCTCACTCGGCGCTCAAAACAAGGGACTTTCTGGACAGCACACCGGTCAAATTTATAGGTCATCCTCCTTACAGTCCCGATTTGGCTCCATGCGACTTTTTCTTGTTCCTCAAAATAAAAATCAACTCAAAGGAAAACAGTTTTCATTACCTGAAGATGCACTGGCTGCATTTGAGAAGGAGATTGGAGAGATGTCTGATGCGGACTGGAAAATGTGTTATGAAAATTGGTTTAGACGTATGAAACTGTGTATCAATGGTGAGTGTCAATGGTAGTGATCATTTTTATTAGGATATTGTTGAAGCTGGCCCGCACTCTGCGCACCAGGGATGCATATATACCTCATTCGTATCGTTGCGTAAAAGCAATTAATATGTGTGTCCGCGAACATTCTTGATGCGCTCCAAAAACGGGGCAGCCCCAGCAATACAGCTTCAACACTGTGATGCGAAAGCGGTGCGCATCCCTGATTAGTAGGGTGCGGGGCAGCACCAACAGCATCCTGTATATGATAGCAAGCAGGCTAGATTGTGCGTTTGTGAACCACTGCTGCAAGGTATCGGCTAGGCCTGTCACCTTGCAGCAGTGATGTCACAAATTGTTTCTGTGTTTTAATTGTTTCTGTCTTAATGTTTTGTCACAAATTGTTTCTGTGTTAATGTTTTACTAACGTATTTTGTAAGTTTTTTATTTTTTATTCTTTATTAAGAAGCTTTGTCACAATACTGACTATGTCGCTCCATTATAGCCAAATTTTGAATTTTAAATTATTTTATGTGATTGTAATATATTTTGTATATAGTTTTAGTCTCGTCCGACATAGGCTTAGCTAAAAAACAATTTAAAGTACCAATTCCAAACATATTTTCAGAATCAAGCAGATTTCTCCTGAGGTGTTCACTCCGCTCACACTCCATCAAGATATGATGTACGTCCTCGATTATTACTAACACTAGTCTTGTTACGTGATTTATTGAATAAAATTAATTAATTAATATCCTAAAAGCGTTGTTGTATTGGACACGAAGGGCGTTGCACGACCTTTGGGTATATCTAGCCCACAGGCTGCACGTGTAAAACGTTGTACAATAAGCTCGAAACAGAGTAATTTTGACTTTTTAAGTGAGCAGCGTGCAAACCTGCGAGCCAGCATGTTCGCCCTTACCGACAACGCCCTTCGTTCCCGCTCAATATCGAATCCATCATTGAGGTCAGGGGTCAATATATGACCAAGATATTTAAACGTAACTACTCTTTGTAGTGAAGTCCCATTGAGTAATACAGGTGGAATTATGTTTGATCCAGTTGTTTTTATATTTCACCAATTCAAAATGTTTGAACGTTACACTGCACAATATTTGTTTATTTGAAGTAATCTTGATGGAAACTTATGAACTTTATCTTTTATCACTAAAAATCTTCACATACTATAGTTATATTTCGTTAACTTCACTGATAATTAGCGTTATCTATTTTTAAGAGAATTAAATATACGCAGCTGATGTTTACTTTGCACCGTGGCGCCCTCTTTTCTTTCTGAGACCACAGATTGACGCGCTCAGAAGCACCATATTGTCTGCATAGCTAATATTATTTACACAAATACCATCTATATAGCAACCCACTCTGGTGCTGCTGAGCTCACCAATCCTGCCTCACCCCGCATTCCAACCTGTATGGCCTGGAAAAAGTTCCAGCCCATCGTACCCTATTGATCTGGTTACCATAGGTACAAATATTTAAAAATGTTTTTAAACTCCATTGGCAACCTATCCTTCTCCATCTTTCCCCACAATACGTCATAAGCAACCAGATCAAAAGTCTTGAATAAGTCGAGGAAGCTAGCATAAATCGGCGTCCCCCTGTGTATAGTATGTGACAGTATGCTTAAGACACAACACTGCACTTTCTGTTGACAAACCACGCCGAAACACAAATTGGTTGTCATGAACATTTACAGTTTTATTTATTTGTGTATTAAGCAGACTGTCAAACACTTTTGATATTTTGATATCATAGTAGCTAGAGAATATGGGCCTATTGGATGCCGAGCGACGAAATGTAAGTTTGTATGCATAATATTGAGAGATTTACCATCTTATTTTAAGACCGTAGACTTATTATAGGTTTTTCTGTAATCTATTAGTAAAGAGCCATAATATGTATTTTTTTCAAAATTTTTGGTCCAGTAGTTTCAGAGATAAGTGGGGGGAATGGTCAATTTTCATTGAATTTCTTAAATATCTTTAAAAGTATTTATTTTAAAATTATATAAAAATATGTTTATGATCCTTGCAATAATTCCTTTTATTTGATATGTCACACGGTACTGTTAGCATAACTTTTTTTTTTTACTTTCTTGTTTGCCCCCCAAAAGTGACCCTTATATTCAAAATTCATTTATTTACGTTACACATTCGTGTTTGGGTCACAAAAATACATATTTGTACCAAATTTCAAATTAATCGGTCCATTAGATTCGGAGTAAATTGGCTGTGACAGACGGACAGACAGACAGACAGACACACGAGTGATCCTATAAGGGTTCCGTTTTTTCTTTTGAGGTACGGAACCCTAAAAAGGCATTTGGAAAGTTTCCAAATACCTTTTTTTGCATCTAAAACTAAATATTCACAGCCACGATATTAATTATTGCATTTCATTTTCAATATTTTAGTTCACTAGTTACCCATATTTATTAATAAATATTTTGACATTTATTTGTGACGTTTCAGAATGTACGCTCTTAACGCTTGATAAAAGTTATGACAACGTAAATAAGAGTAATACAATTAACCTATATTTACTTCATAGGAAATTAAAAGTTGTTTTAAAATAAATTAGACAAAAGGAAAAAAGAAAAGAAAGAAAATACATTCAAACGGGATAACGTTTGAAAATAACTGTTTATTGGAATTAAATTCATAATTTTTAGTAATTGTCGGACTCGTCATTAGTGTCGTAAGGGATAGGAGCGTAACAAGCACCGCGCGTTTGCCGGGCGACTCCGAAACGTTCTTTTGGTTTTTGAAGTTATAGGTGACAATTAAAATATCTGAAAACAGGTTTTCAGTAACTCCGGTAACTACACAAAATATTTAAAAAAAAAATACCAGGTTGCTATGAGACAGATTGGCAGGTATTTTTTTTTTGACATTTATGAAAATGCGCTCAGTCCACATGTGATACGCAAAATGTCTGAATTTTTTTTATTTCGTAATAAAATTACGAAACCTATGTACATTTTTAATATCAGACATAATATTGTGATGAAACCGTCTGCTTTTTTTGACATAGCACAAATGGGCTCCCATAAAACTGGGACGTTTCTGACCGGTACTACAGGTATAGCGGTATGTATTTCCAAACTCAAAATTCCGCTACTGAAAAAAGAATGGTATCGAAATATTTCGTTAACCCTTATTTAACAGTATGACGTCAAACTGAAATTTAAAGGTACCTCAATTTTTGGATAAAATTTCAGTCCCTGAAGGTAACCCTATTTTTAGGACAGCCATGATAGTTCTGTATGACAAGACGTAAGTATGTCGTTTTTGACAGTTTTATGTTTCGTGACGTGACGTCTTTCTTTGACTTTGTCTTTATATCGCAATCAACTAGAATAATTATCTTGTAGTCCTATTTTTTATTATTATAACGAAACATAAGTTTTCGGAATTCGTGTTTTTTTTATCGCAGTTATTACATAAACACATCAATAAATGTCATTGTCAAAATGACATTTCGCATCAAAAAAAATATTTCTTTGTTTCGCTCACCATATTTACGTTGTGTTGCTCTCCTTGACCGAATTAATTTGAATGTACATTAAAACGAAGTAATACAGTAGAAAAATAATATTAAAAAACGGTTACTATATTGTATAGCGATATTTACATCAAGTGTACATAGTGCTGGCCCATGGTCGAGTTCTAAGGTGGCTCCTCAATTCAAACGACTGAATTGAGAAGCCACCCTAAACGTCCTTAAACTTTTTAAGGGTTTTACTACAAATTCCAGGATCGGACCTACAAAATCTGCTAATTTACTACTGAACATTGGTAGTAACCTCGTTTAAATATGAGACATGGCTCCTCAATCCATACGGACATCTCGTCAAGACCTTTCTTTTGATACCAAACATGTCATGATTATCTCAATTTTTTTTTTTAGATCAGATATTTACGTGTAATGTCCACCATATTAAGGGAGAATTTATATAGCCTATGTCACCCGGACTATTATTACTAGAGACCGGATTATATGCATTTGCATATTTAAGACATCCTCAGCGGTAATAGCATATTTTACCTAAGATCTAGTTATGATGCATAGTATCGGTACATTTACAATATTTTTCCGAGTGCAGTGCACTGACCCTTTTTTTTGGGTAGTTATCAAATAACTTCTCCTGCTCTGGGTGGAGTGGGAGGGCGTGTCAGACTCTTACTGACTAAAACCCACCCGTGTTCCTTCAGTAGCCATGTTGCCAGGGGCCACGGTATCCCTTTCTGACTTTTCCGCAACACCGCCAGAGTGCACTGACCCTGCGTTCCGAAATGCGCTAAAAGTGATAATATCGCGAATCCGACCAAATTTTAAATGCAAATACATGATTGTCTACGTTTAAAATTGTTTTAAATAATTTTAATATCATGTAATGTTACTGTACCTATTATCGCCTATCAAAGGATAATTATTATTTACTAATTGTATGCTGATGTTGAAATAAAGAAAATTAAAACTTCCTTTTTTTGTTTGTTTGGGTTCCTAAAATTTTTCATTTAATTTCGCATATTCTGCCAATTTTCGTGTATATTTCAAGCATTTTTCATGCATATTTGCATGCATATAACAAGACTGATGTTGCATATAATCCGGTCTCTAATTATTACGAATCTATTGATACCTTATTCATAAAAATCGGTTCAGTTGTTTAGGCGCTACGGTGGAACACACGTAAATACAAACATATTTACATACATACATAGACTGCTAAACTCATAACCCTTCCTTTTGGCTTTGTCGAATTCGGGTAATAAAAGGCATTGGCATTATAAGTGTGCTATGTAACTACCCCGCGGGTAGGTAAAGATCGTTGTCGTCGTGGTGGAGGAGCTTGCTTGTGTCAATGATTGTCCGTAGAGCGGAAAATGTTCAAGTAAGGAACCAGACTAAGCGAAACACGTGATAGAACACCATATTTTATGGGGACTTGAACAGTGTTCTTGTTACTTGTTGTGTGGGATTCGAGCGATTCTTCGAACTTTTGGAGAGTAAATAGGAAGGGTTTCTGTCGTGTCCCGTGCGATGGCTCACGGAGCGAGCTTATCAGACGGTACGGATTCGTTTTTAGAAATGTTGATGGAGCGAATCTGAAGTGGATGATGCCCGGTGAGAGTTAATTCCAAGTTGCTCGCAGCTACGCAGGCTATTTAGTATTAGCGTAAGGTGCGTTACTGCAACTTCGCAAGCTGGTTGATTGACCAGTTCACAATTTGTGGATCTCATGGATAGATTATAAACTATCGAAAAATAATGCGTTACAATGTAAATGGTTTGCTGCAGTTCACAATTTTTCGACAGTTTTTAAACTAACGGAAATAATACCGATAGATTATAAACTAACAAAGTTCATAATTATACGGTGACTTATACAACCTAATTGCACTCATATATATGAAAAAACCGGCCAAGTGCGTGTCGGACCACGCACAATGAAGGGTTCCGTAGTTGGGATGAATTTATCCCAAAAACAAACTTAACTTTGTAGTTGAAAAATATGTTCTTCCATACGGAATGTATGGGAAAACATGTTTTTGCAACTGCAAAGTTAAGTTGGTCGATTATTACTAGTTAACTTGTAGAGTATACTTAGCTGTGATAAGCCGAAGCCGGAAAAACTAGTATAAAAGGTTGTTTTTTTTTTTTTTGAAAAGTTTTTTTAGTGTCAGGAGAAAGTTCATATGAAAGAAAAAAATAAGAAAGTTGCGCGGAAAGTAAATTACACCCGTGCAAAGCATGGGCAAGTCGCTAGTATTAAATACAAACTTACAAGACAATTGCAGCATTATGAAATATTTGATGTTCCTCAAAGTGCAACACATTTTCGTTTAGGTTAAAAGGTCCCACTTCCAGTAAGATTAGTAATAATATGATCGTTTAAAGCAGCAACGTTTTTCCTAAAAACAAAAATAAATATTTTTATAGAGCCACAAAAATACACCGTAAATATAAATCGTGTAGAGTAATCGTAGCTTGTGAATCCACTAAAATGCGTCGAGTTATTCCTTATCAGCTCCCATAGTTATAAATGTTATATAATTATGTCGGAGAGTCAACACTGATCCGGAAACGTCAAGTAGAGGACTACATGGGTGAGGTCAATATAGGAAGTGGCAACACTGGGTTGAAAGCGGCAACACTGGGTTGACGGCTGACAATGGGGTCAAAAACTGCCATTTGCTCACTTCAGATGGCGCTGATGTCCATCGTCTTATAATTTGACAGCTAACCATATTTTTTTTGTAAACAAGCGACTTCTTTTCGCATAATTAATTATTGAGCCCAGTTGCGCAACTGATTACTGCAAAAATACGGGGCCCCATGTATTTGCCAAAGATGTTATAAGAAGAAAACAGTGGGAGAAAGCTCTCCGAAAAAAATTGGAATCCAATATTTCATCGAGTCAATGTGCTATCCTTTAAGCCTTCTAAGGGAGAAACTGGTTTACATACAGGCACTTATGATGTGATATGATGTAAATTACAGTAAAGTATGTGTGTGTTTATATTATCATATTAGATCAATGCTAGAAGTGCTATCTCTGAGGTTTTTCAAGCAGGAAGACCAAGCCCGAGTTGGTTTTCAATTCTGATCAGGTAACTTCTATCGTACGCCCCCAGTCTTTAACAAAAAACGAACTTAACGTCAACGAACACAAAATAACCTATAAATTATAAAACGTTCATAATTTATTGACTTTTCCACTAAAACTTTTTTACCAGTGGTAGACGCTTCCCTTGTCCTCACCTCGTCTATTAATAGAGCTACACTCCAAGTCTCATACATATTTATCTAGTTTTTGTATAATTTGTGACCGACACAAAAGTAAACAAACACAACAATGGCGATTTATAAAGACGTACAACTGTGCTGCCATCTGCTATGAGCTTTCGGTTTTTAACCTCATTGTCAGTTGACATTTGATATTTTTGATGTTGGTAAATGTGAAGGTGAGACGTCAGAGCGGACGAAACATACTTATTTGGTCGAGACGTCCTTGCGAGAGATTCCCTTGGCCATCCAATATTGAGTCCACCACGTTTCCTAAATCTGATTGCGTCCGTGTAGTTTCGCGATATTTTTGTAATTACTAAACTGTAGCGCCGTAATATACGCTTGTACCAAGCACTTTGATTTTTATTTAGATTACTGTTATTTAGAATCGTAACGTCAATCCATTTAGTAGAGGATCCACAGAGGAACAACCTTCACCCATCTGTGTAATGAATGAAAAGTATTTTAAATCAAATGTTGTATGTTAGAAAATACATCGCGAGTGAGTTGGCTAAAATATTCCCGGCCAGACTGTGATTAATAACAAAAACAAAAATGACTTTTTTAAACATTGAAAGATATAAACCAATTAAAAGAGCTTTTTGTGGAGAAAAAGAAAAATTGGATTTAAAAAAATATGCGTTATAAATTAGAGCGCATTACTCGAGACGGATGTACTTTAGAGCTGAGCTGCCATAGTAACTATTGTTTGTATGGAAGAGCTCTACATATCTAACGAGATGGCGTCAGTTTACGATAAGAAAAAAGGCACCAAAATTGGGCATAACTTGCCTTGACTATGAATATAGATTCACTTACTTTTGCGTAAACGCACGCTCGTGGGATCACCTTCCGACGCCATTTTGAAAAGAATGGCGGATGAAATTTGACGTTTTAATTTTTTTGACGTAAGCCAAGAACTCACTAGATATCGTTTTTAAAATATTTTTGTGCTGGTAATAAAATAAAAGTCCACAGATTTTTAAATCTCTTACGATCTATGAGAAAGTACAAGGAGGTTAAAACAATATTTTCTTTCCAACCTTCTTACTTGTTTTCATAAAGTCCTTCCAATTGTTTCCGGTAGTTGAGCAACTGTGTAGAAAACGATGTTTGAGTAACCGTAGAATCGCAGGTCAACACTACCAACAAAGACATATTCAGAAGATCACCACGCATGCAGCGTTTCCAGTACAATCACGGGGTGAACTGGTTACGGTAGTGCCCTTTGTGGAGTCGTTCAGTCTCTGCAAAGATATTGGGTACAGTTTTGAATAATTGATTATGTCAGATCATCACTGGTGGATCTGAATGTTCGAAATTCAAATTCAAATTATTTTATTTCACATAAACCTCAAACGCACTTAGCACACTTATGAAACGTCAAAAGCTAGGTGCACGAAGTCAAAGGACGCAGTATAGTTGCACCTAAAAGTACCTTTAAAGAACAACACCCCTATTGCATAATACATTTTCAATCACAATTCGAAGGATTTTGGAGGAAATTCATAATCCATTGCTTCATATGCTAGAAAAATTAGTCTGCTAGGAAACGTAAATAATGCAATGAATATTGTTGAATTGTCACAATGAATGCCACTGGGATTGTGAGGGAAAAACTTACATAGTATTTTTATGAATGTGAGAACGCTGTAGGCTTAGTGGATTGTAGACCTGCTGACCATTTTCTATTTTGTTAAGTACTTGGTACTTATTGAAAGACTTACACTGTCCTCCCATACCTAGAAACACTGTTATTTGAAAGTATTGTAAAAGCCAATTATTTTTAAAAGAGTAACCGTGGAGTTTCTTGCCGGCTCTTCTCCATAGGAAACGACCAATTGGAACCGTGCACCTAGCTTCTGACGTTTCATAAGTGCCCATGTAGGTTTATGTAAAATAAAATATTTTGATTTTATGATAAACTGAAAAATTAAAAAGTACGTTTATATTTTGTTTTAATATGTCCATTTAACTCTTGGTCATATTCGAACACTTAATATTTTTTTTTTTATGCACTATATTACTACTATACAATTTATTTCAGAGTTTATACCGCACCGTACTTGCTTTTTAATCTTGAAAAGGTTAAACTTACATTAACATAATCAATGAAAACTATGCGAAACATAAAATCTAATTCTATTAAAAAGTTAATTGAATCAATGTTTTATTGGTTAACAATTAAATTAAGTTGGTTAAGTAATATTTGTATCGTAAGATCACGCTTGTAATTCACTGAAGGGTAAAGCAGAGGTGTATTTAGTATATAGTACATCCACATTTCTAGGGGGCGAGCCTTACCATTGTTGGGAATCGAACCCACGGGCGGGCTGCACGCGCAGGCAGCGTGATTAGCGCTTCATCGGCTAGATGAGGTGCGGCGCGGTGGCGGGGGCGGCACGGCTTGGTCCGACGACTACTCGCTTCCACGGACTGCTTTTACAACGTTTACATCTTATTTTGTACCCACATTCATTGCGAAATAAATGATTTCTGATTTCGGGCTCCACCGCGACGGACGATTCTCCTCTCTCACTTAAAAGAGTTTATCCTAAAAGTTGGCAACGTCGTAAATAGCTGTCAAATATTTACCTGTTTTGATTAATTTGGCAATATTACTGTATGGAATTAAGAAATGTGGCTGACTAGGGAACTAAAATATCGATTATGAAATGCAATAATTAATATGGTAACACTGAATATTTAGTTTTATATGTAAAAAAAAGTATTTGGAAACTTTCCAAATGCCAAATTTGATGTTGTAACCGTTTTAGGTGTTAAAAAGACACCTAAAACGGTTACAACATCAAATTCAGTGTTATAATTACAATTCATTATTAATATTCTAGTTCGCTAATTAGCAACATTTCTTATTTCCATACAGTAATATTTCCAAATTAATCAAAACAGCGAAATATTTGACATCTATTTGCGACGTTGGCCACTTTCAGAATGAACGCTCTTAATATTTAGTAACTATTTGTCCGGGAAAGTATATATTTTGAAAAAAGTACGGCAAATATATCATTGCTTAAAATACAGTCCACTCTTTTAATTGCTCCCCGCGCTAATAGTCATCAATCGGGCACCCATTCAGACTCCGGGCGGCTACTGAGAAATTCCTGATATAAAAACCCAATAACACTTTGCTTGCCCTGGGAGTCGAACCCAGGACCTCATGGTCAGCAGTGATGTGACTCGAACCCACTGTCAGCAGTGACAGCTTGCGACCACTACACCAACAAGGATGTTCGAGACGATTAAAAAAAAATTAAGTAATAATTTCAACATGAAATGATATACTAGCCAATATTTTGTAACAATATTTGGTTTTAAAAGAGTGTCCGCGGAGTTTCTTGCCCGTTCTTCTGCATAGGAACCTACTACGCTTTAGAATGGGCAATTAGCTTCATCTTTCTGACTGATCGACTCCTTGACAATCCAAAAGTGCCTTTAGATGGTTTATTTAAAACTCAAGAATTCTCTGATGTTCTTCTAAAAATTGGTGAAGGCATTCTACCAGAGACTCTTAGTAGAGCAGTTCCCACGTAAGAAGATCTTATTCATCTGGTGAACGGGGACATTAGTCGAATACCGTACCAAGACAATTCTTGGGCATGATCCTATTTTAACGCTGAAAATGAACAAGCTGCAGCGATCAACCACAGTATTCTTTCACTAATTGAAGGAACCAAAGTGATATACACCTCCATTAATACTGATGTGGAGGAAGATGATGACAATTAACTCCGCCGAAGCCGTGTAACGGAACCCGGCTCAAAGTCATGTCTTTGCAGAGAAACGTCATCGAGGCGGAAATTCTAACAGATTGTGGCGATGGTGAGACAGTGTTTATACCGCGTATACCACAAATTCCTCACAATTACCAGTTTAAGCGCGTACAGTTCCCTGTGAGCGTATGCTTTGCGATCAACAAGTCACAGGGGCCGACACCGAAGGCTGAACCTGCGAATGTCGACCACAGGATAAACTGCATTCCACACGGACAAGAAAGAGTCAGGAATGGTGCCTGACTAACTGTATATTTTGGCTGCTGAGAATAAAACTACAAACGTAGTATACAGGGAAGTTTTATAAAAATGTGGCTGTTATTGTAGTATATTGTGGTGTCTTACGACTTCCACGCAAACGAAGTCGCGGGCAGAAGCTAGTTTAAAATAAATGAATAAGTTTAAGTTTTGAGTTTAACTATCGGTACATAGGTACCTAAAGGAACTAACGTGAAGGTCCTTTAACAGTATCTCACATTTTACAAGACATGTCCCATTCGGTCTCACATCTGACATATAGCTCTTATTTAGTGACAAATAGCTCCATTTTCTACGTGACTGCAAACTCCATACAAATATAGACTTTATTGACTGAAATACAAGCTCCATTTTACAAAGTTGATTGTTTTGTAATGCCAGAGAATCTTGTAGTGATTTCGCTTTGAGACATCATTTTGGAAATAAGTTTAGAGCTTGCAATTTGGCAGCATAGGGATAGTGGTGTATTAATGGGAAAACGATAGAATAAATAAAATAGAGGACTTTGTTAAAATATTTTTATTTAATTCTTTTTATTTTACCGCGTCCGCTCGCCATAACGTACTTAACTGGAAAATTGTCACTCAAAAATATCAAATATATACTATTAAACGAGCAATATTTTTATAAGTCATAATATTTATTTATTTGCATATAGATTGAAATCGGCTGTAACGACTTTGATGAAAGTTGCAATATAAGGGTTTACGGGGGCGAAAAATCGATCTAGCTAGGTCTCATATCTGGGAAAATTTGTTTTCTCTGTATTTTCACCCGAGCAGAGCTCGGTCGCCCAAAGTTTAGAACAATTGTCATGGAAGCATGGAATTAGTAAGCACCTACTATTATGGCAGTTAGGAGTTAGTAGGTACCCTATACTACTAAATGAGCATTCTCTATTTTCACCAGAGCAGAGCTCGGTCACCAAGGTACTTTAATTTATAGGATTAAGTGAACATACATAGGATAGAAATGGTGTTGGTAGTGCTGGATTATAAATAGAGCATAAGTAATTTAACGTCTAAGGGTGACCCAAGATTCTAACGGTAAAAAAAGGGTAACAACAAGAATTCAAATAACTTTCCCGTATTTCTCGGGATAAGGGTCAAGTCTTGCCTAAAAGTTAATTGGCTAGCTCTCCGATCGACGGGTCTATCTTTTAACGATTCATGACTAAGCCCCTACATCTAGTTTGCGCAATATTATGATTATTGATGTACCCTACACTATTTGTACTGGGTATGGTAGGGTACAACGCGATAAAGGTGAGACAGGACTTTGCGCTCGCAGCGTATGTAGTGAACTACTGCGTGGCGGGGCACATAACCCGGGAGTGCTGCGGCACCTGGAACTTTGCGTGCCAGACCGTTACGTGTGAAGGTGGTGACGCCCGCCCATGCTTGATGTGCCGGCAGCCAAAACCAACCTACTGGCGAGAAATCCTCTCACTAGAGCCATGCGAGTGGTGAACGAGGTTCACGAGAAGGTTGATGTATTGTGGTGTAACTTGAGTGAATTCGCAAAACTTACATTATATGTAATATGTTATTATGTAGGTTAAGATTTAGGATATAGTATGTAATTTTATAGGATGTTGATTAAGGATTTAGCATGTAAGGCCCCTCTGTCGCATTGAATCGCAGATCTGTAATGGTAGTTTGGGTAAGATTTTCGTAAATAAATAAATGGTGATTGAATCATTTGTAGAGCTTTGACAGTCGTTAAGGGTAGTTAAAAGCCCGAAAGAGTGGCCATCTTTACACACCGAGACGTGTCTTTGCTTCGGAAAGCACGTTAAACGACAGCCTTTGAATTACAGCTAGGACCAAACGGCTAAACGTGCTTTCCGAGGCACGGAGGAGTCTTGGTTGGTAAAGATGATCACCCATCCACGAACCGATCGCGGAAAACGTAGCTTAACCTGATCGATCGACCCGTGTGAAATTAAGAAAAAATATATTTATTTATTTTATTATTTATATAAGTACACACAGTAAATAAAATATGTAGAAATACGACATATAAATTTTGAGTACAAAAGTATTTCTTATTTCTTAAGAAATTTCTTCCAGCAGATCTGTGTAAAGAGAGATAATAAAAAAAGAAATGTAGACAATAGTGTGTGAGAACATATACAGGGTGGCGATTTAGACACCTACATCCGTCAAGGGGGCGATTCTACCCGTCATATTTAACAATTTTGTTTTTTTTTTATCATGAAACACATATACCCACCAGCGCTGGGGCTCTGTCTCGCATGGGGTCGCAGCTTTATGCTGAGCGATGGCCGTTTTGCGTGGATGTAACGCATATTTTCCCCCAATTTGTTATTTACGTGTTCTTTTTTAATCTTTTTTTGCGTCATGTTTACCGCAAATAAACGAATTTTCTTTCTTTCTTTCTTTCTATATCCGATTCGTGAAAAAAATACAAACTTCTTTACAACAGTAGACAGACTATTTCGATACACGTATGATTTTTTTACGAATCTTTTACGTGTATGTGTTTCATAGCAAAAGTTGATTAAAATGACAGGTAAAATCACCCCCTTGACGGATGCAGGTCACTAAATGTTTAAAAATATTAGAATATATATGTTTCTTTGGCTGACGTCATAAGTACACACAGTATAAAAAGCCTTACTAAAGTGGCATAATTATTATAATAATTCAAAGAGGTCGGAGTTCATTTGAATAATGCTGTCCTTGAAGAGACTAATGCCAAAATTAGCATATTTTCATGCATCCTTAATTTCTTGTACAATGTTCAGTTCTGTGCATTTTAAGGTAGGTACCTGGTAAGTTTGTTACTGCCAATTAGATATTCGTGCCTTTAACAAAGCTTGTTTTTAAGCGTGGAAGGGTTCTTTAGAATAAAAATGCAATTTGTTATAGTGTTTTATTGGGGTACTTTATATTATGCTAAATATTAGTACTGTGAATTAATTAAAACTGTGGTGGCCCCTCCCACAGTCCTTAAAAAGAAGTATAACTTTAAAAAGTCATGGTCAACCGGCAAAACAATGAAATCGTGAAAAAAAAAATGCCGTTTCCCATATTTTGAAGACAAAATGTAGGAAACTGCAATTTTGTTTTCTTTTTTTCACGATAAAATTTTTGTCCGATTGTAAAATTAGTTAATAATTATGAGTACCTTGATCCTTAAGAGGTATGTACTGGTATATATTGTGCTCTATGGGTGGTGAGTATTGACCCAAACTATCACCCCTAGCAGTATGTCGTACTGTTTACTGGACACCCTGTATACACGGTATATAGCCGCTACCAAACTGGGATGGGGTATGAAAGCAATTATTGGCAGATCAATTTATCCGTTGCAGATATTTTTAAGCTTAGTAGAATTTAATTTAGAAATCTGTATTCCATCAGTTAGAATTATTTTCTTTAATAAATCTGGTAAGCATCACACTCAAAAGAGCTTCATATACCAAATAGTATATTTAAAAGCTATATTTTTCCTCTCTGTAGCAGAGTGACTGCCTTTTTTTTTTTGGGTGGGAAATTATCAAATAAATTCTCCCGCTCTGGGTCGAGCGGGAGGGCGTGTCAGACTCTTACTGAATAAAACCCACCCGTGTTCCTTCGGTTGCCCTGTTGCCGGGGGCCACGATTTCCCTTTCGGCCCATATTCGCAGCCCCGGCAGGCATTGGCCCTAGCGGACCCCGTCAATTCTGCTGACATCTCTTTGAGGCGCGCGTGGAATACAACGCGCCGTTGACCCGGGCTTGGTCCTTATCGGACGGCGAGCTACCCATTGCTCACCGTCCGCAAGCCCGCGCCTACAGTGGCCGGAAATCGGCTCGCAATTCCCGCACCGGTCGTCTTCTCCTGCGGCGGTTAGGGGCGCGAGGGCGCAAAATTTGCCTCTCCCTCATGCGTGCCGCCTCCTTCTTCGCGAGCATTACTGCTTCGCAGAAGGAGGTGACGGCCTGCCATTTCCTCTCGCTCCGTACCATGGCCTGAACCAGGGCCGGATGCGAGAGATCACCGCCGCCGATCGCCTCCACGAGGACACTGAGATGCGCCGCTCAAGCCGGGTAGACCTCCACCGTATGCTCCACCGTGTCCTCCGGGCGATCCACACAAAGGTGACACCCGGGCGTTTCCTCCCGCCTTATCCTGAACAGGAACCTTCCCGAAGCAGCCGTCCGGTGAGGACCTGCGTCAGGCGGAAGGTGAGGGCGCCGTGGCGCCTCTCAAGCCACATAGTGCCTGCCTATTCTCTCTTTATCTATATTCAGATTTTTTTATTTGCTAGTCTAAAATGACGGATGCATCAAAACAGATGGGCCAAGATCGCCACACAGTGGGTGCCTGATGACTGGCGTCGCCACCGGGGCAGGCCTAAAAAGCGCTGGCGTGACGATCTGGACTCATTCATGACCGACTGGTTGGAGAAGGCACAACATAAGGAAAACTGGAAAAGTATGGGGAGACCTTTGCCCAGCAGTGGGACAAAATGACATTTGGTGTTGATATAAAAATAACCTAGTAAATAATCTAGTTACCGAGTGACTCTCACCACTGAATGATTCTCTGCAGGAGGACCTTCACTGTTGTCGTGTTGTCTCTGTAATATTAATTACTATCTGCGCCCTGCGGTTTCACCCGCATAAGCTCGATCTCGATTCCGTGAGAATATTGGAAAAAAAGGTATCCTATGTCTTTTTCCAGGTCTACCCATGTGCCAAATTTCATCCATATCTGTTCAGCCGTTTTAGCGTGAAATCGTACCAAACAAACAAACTCATTTTCGCATTTATAATATTAGTTAGAATTTACCGTGTAATTTTTTTTTCAAAAAATTTCAGTCTCAGCTGTCATTTTGATTTAGAAAATTAAACATCAGAGTTTAGGGCTTCTAAAAATCTATGTTTGTTAAAGGAGTCCAGCCGGTCTATTCTGAAAAAATCTCTCCGTAAAATATGGGTGAAGTGAACATGAAGCGAGCTGTTATTCCAACTCGCTGGTGGAGGCGTGTGTTGGGTCGTAAAGTTCCCTTCAAAATGGCTGAGCTGAATGGTACTAATCCATTCGTCATGTTCGTAAACGGGCGCCGTCAGTAAGGACTGGTCATCTCTTAGCTGCCACGGCTTATTTTAATTTATTACAACTAATAATATACCCAAAAATATTTAAAACTAACTGCTATATATATTATGTACAAGTATCTAAAGTAAAAAGTTAAAAATAAAGAGAAGAGCTCATTGGGCGTCAAAAAATTCGTCCGCATCGCTGTCAGCGGTAAAAGTGCCCAAAAGGCTGTCAGCATTGCCACGTCGGATGGCAATGCTGATTCTTTGGCCTAAGAATTGGCCAGCCCTCTGGTCACGTAAAGAGTCGACCAACCGCTTGGCGATTTCCCGAAATACTCGGACCCCATGGCCCTAGTGTTTCAACCCCAAACGGCTCAAAAATATAGCTACCAGTAAGGTTGCTATATTTGCGCCGTTTGAGGTTTTCTGCACATGCAGCAGCCGCTCTGGCACAGCCCGCAGTGCTAGGAAGATAGGATGGCGCAAGGGTGTCGACACAGGTTGCATCCCACACCAAAGGCCTACCCAACTTCCAAGGCATTATGGTCATTCCATCTGGCCTCTTCCCATCGTCGCGTGCCAAGCCATTGGGTTCTAAAACAGCTGGCACCCGGCGGTGACAAGAGCCCGACGGAGGATGTCACTAATGCTTGCGTGCCGTGCCAACCGAACAGCGCTCTTGCTGCAGGAAAGGCCATGGTGTGCGAGGCGGTCGACAGCTTCACCGCACTGACAGCGATGTGGAGCCCCGCAAGGAGCACCCAGACGCAGACTTGTAGCGAGCCGGAAAGTGGTGTCGGTAGCACCTGAAGCCAGAGGCCCGACTCCCATTCTCCCACAGCTAGCAGGCGGGCACGCTCGGCAGTGTTGGTGGACGTATTTATGAGGTTATTCCGTACCAACCTGCAGAGCGGCTCATCCCACTGTCTTTGGGAAGACGAGTTCTCGGGCTGCTCAGTATCTGGACAAGCCATTTTGCATGCGTTCATCGCATCAGTTAAACATGGCACTTCAGAGTCAACCTGAGAAGCGGTTAGGATTTTTCTGGCTAACTCTTCTGTTTTCATCTCTTCATTACGGACGCTTTTAACGTGCACGTCTTTCTACATTGTTCTCACAAGTAAACATGAATGATGTAACCAATATTTTGATTTAAAAGACTGCCCGTGGAGTTTCCACTGGGCCACTAGTTTCAGCTTTCTGACTGACCGACCCCTTAACAATTCAAAAGTGCCTATAATTGGTTTATTTGAAATAAATGCTTTGAGTTTGAGTTGACCAGATGCTACGGATTGACACTATTGACATCTCACTTCACCAAAGTTTTCACGGCGAGACTTTTACGGAATACATAGGCAGTTCACCTCGACATCTGGCCGGTATCACCATCATCCTCATCCTCCTCAGCCCGACTTCACACACTGCTGGGCATAGATATCTCTTTGCAATAAAAAAAAGAGAGAAGTCGATGTGATCGGTCGGGAGAAGACTGAGGCTGGCACAAGTCTGAACCTCATCCAACAACGTCTCACAAACTAAAAAAGTCCCATGTTGATAGCTATTGAGCTCTTAGTTAGTGGACGTGCCAATGCCGTGTGTACTGTATGCAGGTTTTATTTAGAAAAAACAAATTAATTTCATATTCACAAGTAATTATATTTTAATATTCGGCATATTTTGAGTGCGGCAGCCGCACAAACACAACCAAGTTGTCGCTTGCCCCATGTCGCTCATTACGCTCGTAAACGAAGAGCTCGCGAGCGAAATTAATGTTCAATTTGCAGCCAAGCGCTATGTTGCCACTCTTGCACGCTTCTTAAATTACTTATGAGGGTAAATTTATATGAAAATTAGCTTTACAGTTTAATTTTCTGATGGTTTTGATGTTGGTGTAGAGAAAATTTTAATGGTGATCTTTAAATATTTTTAGAGTGCATTTTTGTTGATATCTGAAAAAGTGAAGTTCGTTTGATAAGTACTACAATTAGTGTTGCTACATTTAATTCTAGTATCAAACGAAAATCTTAATTTTTTTGGCAAAAAGGTACATAACGAATCCGGGAGTCAGTTTTTCATTTCGTCATTGTTTTTTTTTTAAGTGAAAACTTTTTAGGCGCGTTAGGCATTTTTGAGATGGGAATTAACAATTGAACTCACGACACCGTTACCAACACCTCATTTTTGTAAACGCAATTATGCTCTTTATTTATATTACGTTACGGATCAATTTTCTATGCAAGTATTTTTCTGCCACCAAGGCGATCTTGTTCAAGTGTTTACTTCTGTCGGCACTCCCGGAGTGCCACTGTTTCTTTTGACCAGTCAGCAAATTAATTGGCGTCCTACTTTTTCATTAAACTAGGTACCTATAAGGCTGTTGAGGTGATAGACTTCATACTCAGGCTTTAATCAATGTCGATATGTTTTCCAACATCTTGCTCTAGAACTACGCAGTTTCTCTTACAGTTACTGCCTTCCAAAATCAACACTTTCTTACATTTTATGGTAAATATCAGCTACATCCAATTCGGTTGAGAAATGCCGAAGCCTCCTTTTCTGTAAGTTCGTTACATCATGGTATCACGGTTTCTAAAGACAATTATTTCATATTTTTAGGCCTCCGTACATCAAAGGGAAAAACTGAACCATTATAGGATCACTCGTGTCTGTCTGTACGTCTAACAATTTGCTCCGAATCTAATGGACCGATTAAGTTGAAACTTGGTACACATAATGTATTTTTGTGACCCAAACACGGACGTGTAAAGTAAATAAATAAATTTTGAATATGGGGGTCACTTTAGGGGGCAAACAAGAAAATAAAAAAAAAAGTTTTGCAAAGTTTTTTATACCGTATGACATATTAAATGAAAGAACTTTTTGCGGGGATTTCGATTATTATTTTTTCAAAAATTTAAAATAAATACATTGGACCCCTTATCTCCGAAACTACTGAGCCTAAAATTTTGAAAAAACTACAGAGAATGGTTCTTTACCCATAGATTACAGGAAAACTTATAAGAAATCTATGGTCTTAAAATAACATGGTAAATCACTCAATATTGTGCGTACAAACTTACATTTGCAGTTTGAATGTATCGGAGAACATGTTTTTCAACTACAATGTTAAGTTTGTATTTGGGATAAATTCATCCCTTTATTGTGCGTGGTTCGACACGCACAAGACTTGCTGGTTTTTATTTATCCTACAATTTATGCCCTTTTACTCTGCCTAAGTTTGTCTTTAATCGACTCTGGGTTTTTTACCCATACATTTTCAAGCATTCTGCTTTGTTTACATGTTTGGAAAATTGTGAACGCACGATAGGTTACTCTAGAATATGCAAACAATTTGAACACACAAGTAAAACTATAACACACACATTATCAATTAGTCAAATTCAAAATAATCATGATGAATCTCCCCTTCTCTTCTCTTCTGTTGACAAAAGCACGCGCCGACTAAAGAATCAGGTCGTTTTGTGAACTCACGGCTAGTGACGACAAAGCGTACTGATTCTAATGCCGGCGACGAACTTCTCTTCTTACATCTTCTTGCTTTTCTTCTTAGATCTTCTTGCTTCTTTGTCTTCTTAATTTTTTTTCGTGATCTCTGAAATCGGTGTAGAAAATTTTATCTCTCAATCTGCTTACCCAAGATTAGAGGCGGAGCTCGGAGTTAGTAAGTTTAATATGAATTGTACTTATATTTTTTACCTGACTGCGGTGAGGTCTTGTTTGTTAGTACGTTTGCATGTTCTATGTTTTCTCATAGAGAATAAATCATCGGATAGAAATGAGGACATCGAGCCAAGTTCTTTGTCCAGTCTTTTAATAGATTGCTATAGTGTTTATTTTTTATTGATAAAAAAATGACAGTGGCACTCCGGGAGTGCCGACAGAAGTAAAAACTTGAACAAGATCGCCTTGGTGGAAGAAAAATACTCGTATAGAACATTGGTCCGTAACCTTATATAAAAAAAGAGCATAATCGCGTTTACAAAAAAAAACTGCCGAAACCTTTAAAGTAAAAATACTTGCATAGAACATTGATTCGTAACGTAATATAAACAAAGAGCACAATCGCGTTTACAAAAATGAGATGTCGACATGGTGTCACGAAATCAATGGTTTAGTCCCATCTCAAAAATACCCAACGCGCCTAAAGAACTTTTCACTTCAAAACCATTCTGTGTTCGCTTGGTACCTGAGTTAAAGAAACTGTAGCGGTTACACCGCCACATACGAACTACGCATCATAGACATGACATCACACAAATCCTGCATCGCGCAGTTACCGAGCGATCGACATCATACAAGATTTCAACTTCAAACCGATGGGCAGTTGCCCGCCAGACACAACATCCATCTGGTCGGAGGATCCTCCCTTTTCTATAGTGGATGAGTGAACTTTACACCCTGTTCCTCATACTCCTAAAAAACCATACAATGCTTCTGGTTTGTGTCATTTAAAAACTCATAATATGACACTTCTTAGTTCCGGTCAGCTTCTAATTAATATGATATAGAGAAAATACAAAACACTCACAAACTCGAAAGCTTGCCTAGTGTTATAAATCGAAAAATAAAATATACATAGATCCATAAAGTAAACTACTCAGCTGGTTAACTTTCATAAAAACATATTTATGGAGTGTGGCTTGTGCGAAAAACTTGGCTGAAGCAAAGACATGCCTATATTCAGTCCAAATCAGTAATCTAATGTAGTTAGCCTTATTCGATATATCATTATTTATCTACTACCGAATCAGTCAACTAATACAATCAAATATCTCTATGATTCGATCATTTCGGTACTCGGATGAATCTGGAAAAATATTTCCTTTGGGCAGAATAAATACGGAAAACCCAAATACAGGATCCGTAGGTACGCTAATATGACATATAAATTTAAGAAATAGACAAGTTGTGTGGAAGTCGGTAATGTCATGGTATAGGCATGTAATGCGGAGAATGAGGGAAATGTGAGGAAGGTTTTGAGTATGAATGTGGCTATGAGTAGGGGAAGACCAAAGAAACGATGGATGGAGTAAGTGAAAGAAGATATGGCTAGGAAGGGGGTGACTACCGAGATGACGACTAAAAGAAAAATATGGAAGAAAAGACATGTTGCGGTGACCCTAAATAAATTCTGATTAGGGCAGGAGAATGATGACTGTCACATTGGTACACACGGCTACACATCAAGCTATTCATTTCCAGTATAGGCTGACCACACATTGTACGGAAATCCTAAACAATGCAAAATCAGCATAAGCTGGAAATGTATAGCTGCAGTACAAGTGGCAGAGACAACGTTCTGCAAACCCGAAGTTTTTGTACAACTCGACGTGCCATATTTACAGTATGGTACGATAAAGGCCACAATGTGTTAGATTTATGTTATGTAACAGGCCATGGCTTAGACAAATGTGATTGGACTGGCTTAATTACTGAAGTTCCGTTCCGTAGGAAAAGTAAAAGTTAGGGGTGAAGCAGACCCTAGTGAAAGTTTAGAAAGAGACTTTGTTAACTACTCAGTTGAGCTCATAACTCCGGACCGAAGTTCGTTTGGACAAAAAAAATATCTAAAAACTTTGTGAACTGGAAAATTATTTTCGACTTCTCAGTCGTAAGATGGATGATACTGTAAATTTTATTTGAAAAAAAAAACAAAAACTAATAATTTAATTATCTATAAGGTGGATTTACATATAAATTAGCATTTACATGAACAGAAATAATAAAACCGGCTTAGTAATAGTTGTTTCTTTTTATTAAATGAAATGAAATCTCATTGACAGTAAAATGAAATGTGTTAAAAATCTAGAAAATAACCTACGTTATTATAAAAGGTAGATAAAAAGACAGCATCAATGAATGATAAATTGGTCTTTATTTAGCTAGGAAAAAATCATAACTAATAACAGCTCTTAATTCTTTAAAATTGTACAATAATGAACAGACATTTACAATAAAATACAGGTATTGCTAGAAAATAAAATTGGGCAACACTTGGCTTGGCTTTCTCCCAAAATCATTTCGAAATAAAAGTTACATTTGTGGCAACACATTTGAAAAAGGTCTTAGTTCTCTTGTGATGGCGTTTCGAAGATGTTACAAAAGGTTGTAATACCGTCACATAATAGAAAACTAACATTCGTTTCTACAAATACATGAAATTGACAATTTTACTAACTTAAGAGCGTTTATTCTGAAAGTGGGCAACGTCGCAAATAGATGTCAAATATTGCGCTGTTTTCATTAATTTGGCCATTATTACTGTATGGAAATAAGAAATGTGGCTAACTAGCGACCTAGATATTAATAATGATTATGTAATTATAACACTGAATTTGATATTGTAACCGTTTTAGGTGTAAAAATAGTTATTTATGCAACTGTTGTATAATAAGGGGTATTAAAACACATCACACACACACACACATGCGTGCAGCAGGTGCTGCTGTCCCCCGCTTTAACGTTGAAACGAGTTGCGTAATGAAATTTAGTACAACATTGTAACACTCATTGGGATGAAGTAATGGTTACTATGACACTGGCTGTTATAATGTTGCCAATAAGCTAACTGTTCTAGAAACTTTTATAGAGGTTTTATAGCATGGGTGTAGATAAAGGCATTTGGAAAGTTTTCAAATACTTTTTTTATATCTAAAACTAAATATTTGGTATTACGATATTAATTATTGCATTTCATAATCAATATTTTAGTTCCCTAGTTAGCCACTTTTTTTAAATTCCATACAGTAATGTTGCTAAATTAATCAAAACAGGTAAATATTTGACAGCTATTTACGACATTGCCCACTTTTAGGATAAACCCTCTTAATGTGAAAGTGATAGTTGCATTAAAAATAAATATTTTACCTCCCTGTTCAGCCAAAGTATTGTAACAGAGCCACGCGAAGTTTATCCAATTTTTATTATCCTAAAAGAAATTCCATTACACGGGTTTTGCACAAGTTATTCCAGAAATATAAAGGAGATATTACATAAATATCTAAAAGCAAGAATAATTTAATTCTGAACCCATGAAATACTCCATTTTCTTTTAAAATTATCTCAACAAAGAAAAGGAAAGATAACGTTTGTCAGCCATTTAAAATGTTTAATGCGTTACGTGACGTTTTTGTATAACTTTTAAGTGACTTACATAAATTTTATTCTTACACTAATTATTAATTATAAATTTTAATTATATTATAATTTAGAATATTTCAGCTTCTTGATGTTACGTGATAAAATTACTATAAAGCGTTAGTTTAAATAATTTATGTTCTTTTAGTAAAGATTGTGAATTTTAATTTCTTAGTGGTTGTCGCCGACTTATATTTAAATAAGGTACCTACTGTATTTTCAATCAACCCTTTTCAATTTTTTGCTAAGAGAACAAGAATCATTTTACAATTATTATAATACGTTGAAATTATATTAAATATTATAGTCTATTATATTGTAAGACATAATATCAATTAGGGTAAGATGATTCTAATTTAAAATTAGGAACTGTATGAACCGCGTAGGTTGACAATTAATGTGATCACCCTTAATTCATATCATGTCTAGGCACTGTTAATATAATGTTATTACCTAAACTATTTTACAAAACAAAATATTCCTTTTATTATTTTAAAACACATTTTAAAGTTTTCCTTTAAAATAAACACTGGGAATATGAAAATAAAAGAGCAAGAATGGGTTTTTACCTTTTTCCAAGCGTAAGAATAATAATGAGCCTCTCGTTAAACAAAACATTAAAAAAAACCGGATTTACATTTAACCAAAAACTAGATCTCGTTCTGCATTTCAATTTTTAATCATTTTTTTGAGCCTTTATTAGATTAGTCAAACGGTCACGGAAACTATTTAAAAAAAAAATATTGTAGTATATTTTGGTGTTTTACGACTTCCACGCGAACGAAGTCGTGGGTAGACGCAGTCCTCATATTATCTGTATATTTTTTTATGTTAACCTTTTTGTCGCACTGCTAGGTAAAAGTCTCCCCCATACTTTTCTAGTCTTCCCTATGTTGTGCCTTCTCCAGCCAGTCGGTCAGGAACGAGTTCAGATCTGTATTTACAACAAAAATAAAATCTTTCCTTCTCACTAAATCTCTAACATGGGGATGTTTACCCCATAATCTGTATCTTCGTAATCCAATCCGGTATAAATTGAATCCCAATTAGACGCTAGGCGCTTCGTGGCTGCTCACACAATTACTCCTTCACTGTCCGAAGCTAAGTGTGTGGACTACTAGCGAGAAATGAGATAAGCTCAGCTGAAGTGACAACGTTCTTTATTTTGTTCAAATATTTTTTTTTAACTTCATAATTATAGGCAAAACCAGATTTTGTCTTAGTCAGTAGCATTTGGTAAAAGTCATGAGGCAAGTCTACTGCCTTTCAGCCTCGTGGGAGCACATTGTCACGAGCGACAGATATTTAATTTTATGGGTTGGCAACCTCCGTTTAATTTTATGGGTTGGTATTTAAGCTCCGATAAATCTAATATCATGGACCAGACAATTTATCACTTCAAAATACAATTCCAAAAATATCATAATATCATCTACATAAAATAACAGATAACAATTAATTCCCAAATGGTTTCCCATATCAAAAGTAATAAAAACATGCTCTCAAACTAAATTAACGAAAGTTCTGGAACAGTAATACAGAATATTGGATTCGCAAAAGTTATCAAAATAGATATTCTATTAAATAAAGAGGCTCACAAGGTAAACTGTACTGAATATTAAATGAGCTTGTTCTCAAAGTGTGATCACGTAGTCTCAGGTACATTTTAAGCATCCCAATGTGGTTTCAGGGCTGCTATACGGACGCTTAGGTTTATCTATTTAGTTATGATAGAATAAGTCTGCTTTGGTCTTAACATTTCTTTATAAAAAGAATGCCACTGTGAAATGTATCGTTCATCTTACGCGTTATATTCGTACCTATGTTATTTTGACAAACTGTTTACTAAGTACTACCAAATTAGCTCTTAAATACCTCCATTGTAATAAAACTTGTCTTGCTGAGTGTTGTATTTTTTTAATGCTTCTTCAATTGAGTCATACCTTTGTCACAAGTCAAGATATTTCTATTTCAATCCCTACATAATTATGACTAAATTTTTATCATAATATTCGGAATTTACTTGAAAAGTTAACGCTAAATTCGTATTCTATATTGTCCTCTGGTGTTTATTTATGAACTTATTCTTGATTGTCCAACAAAGTTACTGAAAGTTTCTAAGTCTTAGCATCTTTTGTATCATTACAACCATTGTTATAGTGATAAATAACACTGCTTGAATATTTAATGTTGTTTAATTTACAAAATTCCTGTTTAATTATATGTCCTTGGTTGAAGTTAATTTTATTATTTCCGTTCTGGTGCTACAATGCTTTTAATTACTTTGATTTTTAAATCAAAATAATCAAAAGTATGTATAATATATTTAGTGCTACATATATATATGCGTACCAAGATATTTCTAGTACTTATTCATATGTTGTCAATTTCTTTAAATTTTACTCCAGAATCTGCTAGACAAGAATTTCTCAACTTAAAACACCCTTTTAATCATATACTTTTTCTTAACGACGTTCTAGCTTAAAATTTCTACCAAAAAAGACTCTCCGAGAAATATTTTAAGTTAAAATGCCTGAGACTCAATGATAAAACTTGTCAAAAAATTATGTATGTAAGTATATTAAACCTATTCTTGCTTTTTTAAATTTGTATGTTATAGAATCGAACTAATTTCGTGAACAAATATAATTTTATAAAATGAAACAATTCATCAAGTGGGGAGACTTGATGAATTGTTTTCACCGAAAATTAATACAGTAAATGTTATTATTTTGTACATCTATTAGTTACAGCTAGATATAGAAAAGAATTTGATTGTGATTTACTTAATAAAGCGTCAATCGTGAGTGATAATTATTATTCTATTTACATTTACAACTATCTATTGAAACCATATTTTTTTATTCTGTTCTACAATTTTACAACTGTGAGAATCTTATAAATACAAAGGAACAGCATCATAAGAAACATACAAAAAGAATATGAGACTTCATTTTAGTGACGTTATAAAAAAAGTAACCGGTATAAAAAATCTTAAGCTGCAGCTGTCAAAATTTATATTCACTTTAATATCGTTTTTTCATTCTGATAATCCAATTTCTTATTAAATGTCCTTCAAGTTTCAAACAGTTGATTTTTTGTATTGTACGGAAGAAATGAATTCTAAACTAATTTAAATTATCATCAACTTAAAAAAACAAAGTAAAACTACACACCGACTTTAGAATGACAAACTCGAACAAAAACCTTGTGTTTATGATTGCCTTCAAAACAATGATTGTAAAGAAAATCCCAAGAATGAAATTGATTCTTTGAAACAACCCTTTCACTTAATTGAAAACATATCCCATGAGTGAGCAGATAAACTTGCTTATTCACTCTCTCTGATTTACCCAGGCACCTCATCTAATCTCTAGAGATCCATAACACAAAGTCTGCCAACGCACCCCAAACATAATAAAATAAGCATTAAAAAAAAACAATAAACAAATAAATTAAATTTCCACTCGAGTAGACTATTAAGAATGAGTTTAGTATTAAAACGCAGTGATGGATTTGGTACATTAACTAAATTGCAATGTAAATCATTTAAACGATAGCCATTAGCGTCGCTGTCGGTCATTGTAACAATATAGCGCTCATATCGTGTTTATTTAAGAGGAACTGTTAACGAAACAGTGGATGGCTGAATTTTAATTATGGGTATACATTGGCAATTATGTACTGTTGCTGACAAAAGTTCATCTTTCATTCGTGTTTGGTCGTTGTTTAAAACTTTGTGAACACGGAAAGCATCGGGCAATTCTGTAGATATATTTTTTTGTTAGGTCTCTATGCCTTTCCTTAAAAAGGTATTACCGCTTTCACAAAATATCTTGGACTTTTTTAAATGCCAAGATACTATTGTTCGTTTTTTAAGACCAACTCGTCTATTTTATTTTGGATCTTCTATAAATACATTATAAGCAAAAGGACCTTCGATTTTTATTGTTTTGTAGTCCACTACATTTGGGACAGATGGCTCCTTTGGGGACAATACCTTCGAAATCTTCAATCCTCAATCAACTGCCTCGATATTTTATATGGTTTCTTTGTTTTCCAATGATACTTTATTTTTGGAGCTGTAATTTTATTTTAGTTTTTTTTTATGATACCAAATAATAGTTCATTCAGTATATTTATTAGACTGGTCATATACTATGTTGTTTTAGTGTTTTGCGAATAATATTAAAATACTGGAATAGGTATCAGTTTATCCTTTTCCTGAATTCATATTGCCAGTTCAATAAGCGGTGCCAACACTACCGACCGCTTCCATTCCGACTAAATGTAAGAGTATATTTAAAAGTATTTCTTACTCGATTTTTCATAAAGTCCATTATGTGAAACTGCTTTTTGTTTACATTGTTTATTTCTAATACAAAGTGGTTCTCCATTTCAGTTTCCGTCCTAATTCGCTGCGATGTGGGGACTATTTTGCATGTTTATAGCATAAAAGGCAATAACCATACGTACAATGATTTCCTTTACAGCACTGTGGTGGCATCTGCTTTTTATTATCATTTGTGATTCAAGGATATTTGTTCCTATTTTTATCTGTTTTAAAGAATCGCTTTTATTTTTCTAAAAATTCACACAATCATCACGAAATTATATATTCTTCTTTGAATAAATTTCGACATTTGTTAAATATGTATTAGAAATCCGTCACTGCGTTGTAATCGAAGCTTTTATATATAATGATCAGGGTCACGGTATGGATTTTTTGCTAAAATAATATGTAGACAGTTAAAAAAAACCTATCAATTGTTTTATATATCTAAAAATACCTTAGGGTAAGTCTATATGGATTGTAAAATCTGGTCAATCTTTTATTTAATTTCGAATAGTTGCCTATTCTAAATTAAATAAAGGTAACAGGATAGGTATCATATTGACTCAATTCATATATTCTTTAAATAATCCAAAAGTAGGTACATTTAGTATTAAAACAAAAAAAAAACATAATAGATCATTAGTAAAGGCGATTGATCAAGACAAAGAAAATTCTGTAATAAATTTTTCATTATCATTGATGTAGTTACTTCAATAAATGACATCGTTTCTATCATTCTAATTCTATCATTACTAAATTATTGAAAGATAAATAACCAATATAGATTTTAAACAAAGAACATAATGATATTTGATTTATGTATTCAACATCTTAACAGATCTTTTTTGTGACCAATCGTCTGGCATCAACTAAGAGAATTTACATTGATGTTGAAGGAAAAACAATAGCAATCAATTTTCACTAGAAAATGAAACAATCTAAAACTTTAGGATCCATTAAACATTTTTGAATCAATCAGAAACATAATTTGAATCAATCAATCGGTCGTAATGTTGGTCTTACAGGTTAGTCGGAGCGGTCAGCGCGCAACTGCCGCGGTGAGCAACACTGCTATAACCGATAGTATTGTGAGAGGCCGCGTTGCGTACGCGCTGTTGCATTCATCTGAGTCACAGCAGAAGGTCCTTGCACCCCACCATTCTGAAAAAAAGAAGGGTTTTTAGAATAACGAAGGTAAAATAATCACTCCCCTAGTGAAGTAGTTTGCCACAATTTCCATGGAAAACGGATTAGTGCAGGATATGGTAACCTATTGACAGATAATAGAAACTACCAGCCATAATCCTAACATAAAAATCGAGTCACGATCAAAATAAAATCCTTATGATCCCAATGCAATCGGGCCGAAACGGAATAATAACAATTATGAATGGTTTGAGACGTCTAAACCACATGATTGATTCATAAAACAAAGATTGGTTGATTGATTCAGTATCAATTGTTCTTATTTCTATTCGTGGGTTCCCTTTGTCAGCAATCCCATTGGCGTACGTTTCACAAGTAACTCAATCCATGATTAATGTGATTTTAATGAATAGCTGTCAAAATCTGAATTAATTACTTTTCGTGCGACACGGGACAGTCAAAACTCTCGAGGGCACTTATTTACAAGTGCGTTTCAAGGAAATATAAAAACAAAAAATCGGACAGAATAATTAAAAATATTAGGTTCTAGTTCGACCAAGTCGTGTATACCTATTAAGGAATATGTTAATGAGAATCTCGTATTCTGTTTTCAGTCATATGTTGTGTTTGTAGGTATTTCAAAATGTGGTGAGAATTTGTTGGCTAGACCGTATAGTTACACCTACCACATAGGTAAGGGCCAAACGAGCGTCATTTTGTGAGTTGTATTTTTGAGGCGCGCAATTTACGCTGCATTGCACACCCTAAAGACTTGCATCCACTGGCGGCTCAGCAGTGTAGGGAAACCTTCGGCATCACTATAAATGCAAGTGCATTCTGATGGCAACGGTGCCGCGGTATCCCGAGGCATGCCGCGACGTCCTTAGGCGTTTTCATTGAAATTTCAATTTTATTGTCATACTATTATTTTCGCATAAAAACCCATTGCCGTGCCGGCAGTGGGAGCAGGCCCAAAAGCGCAACTTGTAAGATATGTTCGTTTGGGTCGAGAATCCTTTGCATTTTATGTACGGTGCCTTTTATAACGCCCATCATGGACTGAATTGTCAAATCCCTAAAATTGGCGTCAACCACAGTATTAACATAATTATTATGCGACAGTTAACAAAATCGATAACTACCAGAGACACGTATATATCGTTTATATCAAACCTATCATTACTATAGTTTATTACTTTTACGTGTACAATACATTGTGCACCTAGTTAGTCATTATCAGTTGATATAACAGGCTAGATCGCGTGATGTCCCTTATCTTTCTGACTATGCAGGCAAGCGTTATTTATTAGATGTTCTGATAATACATAATGAATCAGATATAGTACATTATGTCGCGACGAGCAATTAGGGCATTGATGCACGAATAGGTGAGTCCATCAATGCATGGTTGCGACAAAGGCTTGTATAGTACTTTTCAAATTAATTATAAATTCCAGAATCAATGACGAACAAAGAAACTTTTTCACGCGGCAATATGTTCATTTGTTTCTTCTTTACTTTAATTAAACAGCTTTATTTGCTAAGCCAGTTCGAAATTTAAATAAAATCTTTGATAAGTTACCTTCTTGGTTGCCATGGATCGAAGTAAAAAGTTAGTTCCATTTTTAAATAACACGACAGATATATGGATTTTCATACATTGCGGACCGCGCTCGCTTGTTTTTGAACAGTGCAGCAATTTCGATTTATCTCGAAGAAGGTTGTCAAAAATGATTTAAAAAAAAATACAGCAATATTGGTGTCAAATAAAAGCCATCAATATATCACACAGAGTCAATTTCAAATAGGTATTTATATATTATATAAACTAAAAAGCTCAAAATAAAACAAATCTATAGAATGTTGATATTGCAGACGGGGTCAAACCAATAACCAGAAATATGGTGTAACTTTTGTTTGCAAAATTCTATAGATTATAATGCTCTTTTCAGTTATGAGTTTTTTTCGTTCGTACATCTTGAAGAGAGAATAAATTCGGTGTATCTTTCTTCTTCCTCAATGGTAATCTAAATGAACTCGGGCCAGAATTCCGCTACGTGTTTATGTGATTCAGTGTATTAGTCATATAAAAAAAAAAAAAAAATTAAACACCATCCCAACTTGGGTCTAAACTTCTAAAGGGTTAGAAATAGTAAGTTACACAGACGACCATCATGATGTATTTTTAAACTGGGACAAACCAACAGATAAGATAAGATTTTTTTTATTTTTTTTATTAATGGGAAGAGTACAATTATTTATTGATTGTTATAATACGATTTTTTTTTTTTTAATAACTAAAATAATTTTATATTAAAAAACTTAAATCAATTGTATTTTTATCATTCAAACTCAAACTCAACTCAAAGCATTTCAAACTCAAAGCATTTATTTCAAATAAACCAATTACAGGTACTTTTGAATTGTCAAGGGGTCGGTCAGTCAGAAAAATGAAGCTAGTTGCCCATTCCAAAGCGTAGTAGGTACCTATGGAGAAGAACGGGCAAGAAACTCCACGGACACTCTTTTAAATCAAAACATTGTTACAAAATATTGGTTACATCATTCGTGTTGAACTTATACATGTGAGAACAATGTAGAAAGACGTGCACGTTAAAAGCGTCCGTAATAAAAATATAATATCAATTCAAAAATTTAAATAAATTAAAATAAACCGTGGCAGCTAAGAGATGACCAGTCCCTACTGACGGCGCCCGTTCACGAACATGACGCATGGATCAGCACCATTTAGCTCAACCATTTTGAAGGGAACTTAATGATCCAACACACACGCCACCATCAGCGAGACATTTGAGTGAGCATGACATACTCTCAGCCGCCAGGGCTCATTCAAGTCAATGAAAGACGTACCCAGTAAATGGTAGCTTTATGGAATGTACAACATGGTCACAGTGCTCACACATGTGATATGCAATTATACAAGACAAAGAGATTGAATTTATACAAAGGAAAGATAGTTTTACAATCTTCAGCAGCTGCAACAATACTTTCGAATGCTAATCAATTAGTTTATGCGCCCTTGTGGAGCTGGACCAGCGCTGAGCCAAGCATTTTTATCAGCGATGTAATCCCCCAACTTATAATATGCTTGGCAGCATAATGTGCGTTTTATACATGATTTAAATTTCGTTTCGTTCAGTTGGAGTATGTGGGAAGGTATTTTATTATAACATTTTAAACAGCACCCCATGAAAGATGAGTCTACTTTAGCCAGTCTGAAACCCGGTTGAACTAATTGGTCCCTATTTCTAGTCCCATAATTGTGTTTATCACCTCTTTTACTGAAAAGACTTAGATTTTTCCTTACGTACATGATGTTTTCATAGATATATTGACAAGGTACCGTCATGATGTTAATATCTTTAAACAGTTCCCTTAGAGAATCGCGTCTGCGGAGGCCATATATTGCTCTGATGGCTCTCTTCTGCAGAATAAAAATAGACTCGATATCTGCAGCCCGTCCCCATAGTAAAATACCGTAAGACATGATACTATGAAAGTAACCAAAATAGACTAGCCTCGCGGTATCTACATCGGTAAATTGACGGATTTTTCTCACAGCATATGCTGCTGAACTTAGCCGTCCTGCAAGAGATGTTAAATGAGGACCCCATTGCAGCCTTGAATCGAGCGTGATCCCCAAGAAAACAGTTTTATCGACAAATTCTAGTTTCTCCTTATTCAATACTATGTCACAATCACTACTTTTAACATTTGGTAAAGCAAATCTTATGCATTTAGTTTTTTTCCCATTTAATACTAAATTATTAGCAGTGAACCAATTTTGGACCAACAGTAGGGCGTTATTTACTCCGTCAAGATTTGATGCACGTCTATTTATCTTAAAAATTAAGGAAGTGTCGTCAGCAAATAACACCATTTGTGGTTGGTTTTTTAATAAATGGGGTAGATCATTAATGTATACTAAAAAGAGGAAAGGACCCAATATCGAGCCTTGTGGAACGCCCATTTTTACTTTTAAACCGATTGAATGGACACCATTTACTTGAACCTGCTGCTGTCTATCATTTAAATAAGATTTTACTAAACTGAGCGCAAGTTTTCCTAGTCCGTAATGCTCAAGTTTCAAGAGCAAGGTTTCATGACTCACGCAGTCAAATGCCTTGGAGAGGTCACAAAAGATTCCTATGGCATCTTGGGCCTCCTCCCACGCTGTAAATATGTGTTTTAATAAGGTGACACCGGCGTCAGTTGTACAACGTCCTTTGGTGAAACCATATTGCTGATCGTGCAAGATTTGGTTGGCGTTAAAATGATTAAGCATTTGATTGAGCATTACCTTTTCGAAAACCTTGCTGAATACCGGCAGCACAGATACTGGTCTATAATTGTTAGTGTCTTTACTGTCCCCAGATTTAAAAAGTGGTATTACTTTACTGTATTTCATTAAATCCGGGAAGACTCCTTGATCCACACACAAATTAAATATTAAAGCTAAGTACGGTGCTATAGTGTCGATTATGGATGTACAAACTTTGATAGATAATCCCCATAGATCTTCGGTCAATTTGATTTTGATTTGCCGAAAAGCTTTTATAACTATCATAGGGTTTATATGTTTAAATTGAAATTCAACCGGGCAGCCTGGAACGTTCGCTCTTAATAAATCAATTGAGACATCGGGTGAGGAATTTAAAGCTTCCGTCGTTTTAGATGGTATATTGGTAAAGAAATGTACAAACTCTTGCGCTACTTCTAAGTTAGAGCTTATGGCACCACGTGAAGTCTCCAATGTGTACTCAGTGTTTCGTTCATTAATATACTATTGATTATTATAAATTGTTATGTCACTATGTCAAATGAAGTGTTTGAAACTTATCAATCTTATATAATAATAAGCTATGTTCCATAATCAGAATGCATGAAATTTTGCATAAGTAATCGTAATTTTAAATTATTTGCACTGTATACAAAGATTGCATGAAATAAAGAGGTTCTTTTTTACAATCGCAAGTGTCGTAGTAGTAGAAAACGTACACAAGATCAGTAGGTTACATGCCTACCCCAAAGTTATACCACGCGAAACTGAATTCTAATCTTATATATTCAGGCATAATCTAAAAAGGAGAATCTCCATTTGTTTCCATTTGAAGTCAAAACAAACATATCCACAAAAAAATCTTTGCTCTGTGCGACCAACATAATGAGCTTTTTCACGACACCTTATATTCGAGGGAAAATACACATCTGATTCACAAAATGAAGAGGTTTTCGTACCTATTTCACAGACTTGGTGGCACTGACTAAAATGGGACATAGATTTTTTACCCTACATATGTATGTTGTTTCCCTACTAAAAGTAGATTTGTTTTAATAACTGATTGATCAGTTTCATAATCAGCCTATAACATCCCCACTGCTGGGATACAGACCTCCTCTCTGTGAAATGAAGTGGACCGCAATCCACTATGCGGCCCCAGTGCGGGTTGGTAGATGTCACATGTCTTCGAATTTTTGGTTCTAGGACATACCGGCTTCCTCACGTTGTTTTCTTTCACCGTTTTGAGAACAGTGGTGATGAAATAAATTACACAAAGTAGAGCGCCTGCTAGGATTCGATCGAACCCATGACCTACAACTCGTGAGTTGGGGACGCTACCACTAAGGCTCTGATCAGTTTGGAACAAATAAATCAGTACCTAATCTATTATAATGTTTACTATGTTAACATATAATAATAATATACACAAACATATTTACAACTTGGCCAGCCCTCTGGTCACGTAAAGAGTCGACCAACCGCTTGGCGATGTCCCGGAATACTCGGTGAGCACTCGGACCCCATGGCCTTAGTATTTCAACCCCAAACGGCTCAAAAATATAGCTACCAGTAAGGTTGCTATATTTGCGCCGTTTGAGGTTTTCTGCACCTGCAGCAGCCGCCCCGGCACAGCCCGCAGTGCTAGGAAGATGGGATGGCACAAGGGTGTCGACACAGGTTGCATCCCACACCAAAGGCCTACCCAACTTCCAAGGCATTATAGTCATTCCGTCTGGCCTCTGACCATCGTCGCGTGCCAAGCCATTGGGTTCTAAAACAGCTGGCACCCCCGGCGGTGACAAGAGCCCGACGGAGGATGTCATTAGTGCTTGCGTGCCGTGCCAACCGACCAGCGCTCTTGCTGCAGGAAAGGCCATGGTGTGCGAGGCGGTCGACAGTTTCACCGCACTGACAGCGATGTGGAGCCCCGCAAGGAGCCCCCAGACGCAGACTTGTAGCGAGCCGGAAAGTGGTGTCACCCAGCATAGTGCCTATGTTGGGTGACGGTAGCGCCTGAAGCTAGAGGCCCGACTCCCTTTCTCCCACAGCTAGCAGGCGTGGACGTATTTATGAGGTTATTCCGTACCAACCTGCAGAGCGGCTCATCCCACTGTCTCTGGGAAGACGGGTTCTCGGGCTGCTCCGTATCCGGACAAGCCATTTTCCATGCGTTCATCGTATCAGTCAAACACGGCACTTCAGAGTCAACCTGAGAAGCGGTTAAGATTTTTCTGGTTAACTCTTCGGTGCTGTAGACCGAGGACAGGAACGCTAAGCGTAAGCTTACACTAGAAATTTTGCGGACGCCGAGCCCACCGAAGCGGATGGGTAGTGTGGCTTGCAGCCACGCGCGGTCGTCCAATGCCACATTTATAATTGATGTTTAAGTACTACTAATCTATTTGTATGTTTCCACTGCAGGACAAATTTAATGTCTCTTTTCCTGGATAAAGATCAAAGATCATGTATTGATCAAACTTTTCGCATTGCTTAGGTACGTTCATTCAGATTTCCAACTACATTTTCCTCCACCGTAAGACACAAAATTCATACTTATTTATATCAGAAAAGTTTGTAACTCGCAACTTGAAGGGCTATTCTCGTATTTTTAGGAACGTTCGCATTCTAAAAAAAAGGAGCTATGTCTGCCAACGAATTGCTTTGTAGTTTGACAGAGGCCTTGTAATTTTTATTATACGAGTATCTGTGACACATACATCTTAATTGTCTGTCACTGAGATGAGATTACGACTTAATTTTGAACGTATTTTTTAAGTACGAGAAATGAATATGTATTAATGAAGCCAATCTGCAATCCCTCAGATTTATTGTGCCTCTACCGCTTACTTAGCATGAATTAAATAAACAACAAATACATCTTTGCTCCTTTATTCATTGTCATTGATTTTCCAATAAATTTTTCACACAACAACTTTTCAATAATGTATCGTCTGGTATGAAAACAATACAGATTAATTAATACATTACCACTATGTAATTACTGGAACCGCTAAATAATACTGTGCACTCAAACCGAATAAATAAATGGATACATTTTCAGTGTGATACGGTCATAAATATACAAAGGGATACTGTTACGGAAAGGTGTAATTATGGTAATTAATTGAAATAGGTTTTTGATAATATTGTTATTTGTTAACTATAGATATTTCGATTTGTTGACCATTTTCTATTTTGTTATGTGCCTAGTACTTGTTGACAGGCCTACTTCTCTCATACCTATTAACACTGTAATTTGGAAACATTGTAAAAGCCAATTATTTTTAAAAGAGTAACCGTGGGGTTTTTTGCCGGCTCTTCTCCATAGGAAACGACTAATTGAAACCGTGCACCTAGGCTTCTGACGTTTCATAAATGCCCATGTAGGTTTATGTGAAATAAAATATTTTGATTCTGATTTGGTTAGGCTGTGCAAGCCCAATGACCCTGTGCTGGCCCAGTCGTGGGTTCGAACCCAGACAGGCGCTTTACTTTGTGTAAATAATATCATCACCACTGCTCTCAAAACGGTGCAGGAAAACAACGTCAGGAAACCGGTATGTCCTAGAACCAAAAAAACAGAAGACACATTTGATGACCTAAATAATTCCACTGATGCCGCAATCAACATGGCCACCTACCACGATCAATCAATTATAATAATATTTAATCAAGTACCGTCGACACGAAAAGAAGACGCATGTTAGATTTACATCTAAAACACACCCACGAAAAATATCTTAGCCAAAAACACTGTTTACTTAAATAAAAAAATCACATTCAATCCATGACAAAAGGCCACAAAATGTAAAGAGTTCACATGTATCAATCTAAGAAAGTGACACACGGATTTCTTGTGAAACTGGTGTCAAACAAACTCCTTGTCGCAAATTAAAGGCTGGTAAACATGTTTGACGAACATGGATCGCGAGCGCTGCTAAGTGACGAAACGAACAAGACGTGACATGTTTTAGAAGTGTTAAATAACCACAAATAAGTTACAAAAGAAGGTCTATCAACTCCTAAAAAAAAATTTGTGTTCGGAATTGAGTTTGTTCGTGCAAATCCTTGTACGGCCCATGTCCAGCACTCTCTTTCAATCAATTCAGCCTATCGCAGTTTTGCTGGACATAACCCTTCCCAGGCTGCGCCACAAGAGGGTCCTCGTTTCACATCCAGTCTGTCCCAGCCACTTTTCTAAGGTCGCCCACATGCTAGGGCTGGAGCTGGGGGCGTCCCATATTACGCTTGCCGATAAGCGATCTCCACTCCAGGATTCGTCTGCTCGACCGGCCAGTGCTCGATGTGGTAACACGTCGTGTTCGGGTTCGCGACAAGTCAATCGTCATCCTGAGGATGCCTTGTTGAGAAGGTGAAACACATTTCGATTTCTTTCAGAGTTTTTTATGGCTTTTTAGAAATAACGAAGCGGAACAGGTTACTAAATATATCGACTTCTATTGTATTTCGTAGGTACTTCGACAAACATGGCAACATGAATGCTAATTTCCATGTCAATCAACTATTAGATTTATCTTGTATAATAATTTAAATTCAGAACTAAGTACTTTTTTGTTGTTTTGTTTGATTTTCGTGTGAACTATATAGAGCTGTAAAACTATTTTCCTATCTGTCGTGCCTGCGACTTTAGCAGCTTTCCTCCCATTTTTTAAATAAATTACATTAAATTAAAAGAGTATTAACAACTCTGTATACTTCCAAGTCGATTGAGAGCGTCCGGTCTGCACCAAATGTAAAGGGAAACTGTTAGAAATCTGACGACTGAAGAAACACGAGGTTTGCTGATGGACAATAAGAACATATTTTACTGTACTTGTTTGTTATTTCAAATCAAAGCAACACTTTTACTGCGGCATCACTTTCAACATGGCCATCGTTTAAATGGAAGTGAGCCTTCTGCTCTCATCCATTTCACGACACATCCTACAATTTTATTGCATGCAATTTTATGCCGTAAATTTTCTTGGTCGTCTCAAATATTTTTATTTTTACGGCAGAATTCGAAATTTTTGTACTTTAAGTTAATTTCTTATCATGTTTTACTGCTTGCATCCATTTCGGCGATGGTCCTCCACAAGTTACATTTCCTTCGGTTGACTTTTACAGCTTGTGGCGCAGTGATGAATATATTAACATTGTGCAATATTAATAAAAAGGAGATAGTAATGTTTCGTTTTTCCTTTTGCAGTAGTAGAAATAGAATAAATTAATTTTATACATACATAAATTCGCGCCTTCTTACCATGGGGGTAGGCAGAAACTACAGAACGCCACCCGCTACGATGCCTACATACTCCTTTTGCCTCACAAAAAAAGCGTTTTTTGCGTAATTTTTATTTCTATTGTAAAAAAAAACGAATGAAAGCAAATGGGTATTGTATACGACGGAGAAGAGTATGTCTCTTTCTCTATCATCAGCCATATTTTAACTACTGTGAGCGTACTAAGGGTAGTGTTGGTTATTGCGCAATAGAAAAACCGTTTGCAGTTCAGGATCAATTTATTATTTACGGTGACACAATGGGCGGTCTCATCGCTAAAAGCGATCTTTTACAGACAACCTTTGGATGGATTTAAATGGAAAAGGAGAGACAATACTGCAGGTAGTCAGTAGTGTACCGTATACATATACAACAGATACATAGATACATAATGCATACATTTGCCTATATAAATAAAGCATATATTTACCTATGTATATTAGATAAATAACAGATATACATAAAATTATAAACATGAAACAAGAGCAAGGAACTATAATGTAATGATGAGGTTTAAGGAGAGTGGAAGAACATTTAACATAGATTTACTTCTATACAAAAATATGTCAACATCTGGTTCCTGAGCAATCAGGGCATTCAGGGCCATGGGCGTACCCAGGGCAGGGAAGGGGAGCTGCCCCCCCTGGATTTTGTATGCCTAAGTAATTTTACTAGCTATAAAGCAGGATTTCCTTCGAGTGTTTCCCCTACACATTACGCAGGTACTCATGTTTCGTGTAGTGTAAAACATGTGCGGGTGATCTGGCTTGAGAAATTTCTGATTCCCCCCCCCCCCCCCTGGGCCAAAAGCTGAGTACGGCCATGTTCAGCAGATCGATCGCCTGGGTTGTTCCCACACATATCAAGCATTATGGGTACGCACAGGCACTCCATTATATTTTACGACTAAATTCATACATCACTAAGTATCATCAAAATCACATAAAACTGCCGAAAAAACCTAAAAGACACTACTGCTAGTTGATAATAAAACAAAGTGTTCTTTTAACAATCATTTGTAGACCTTTATGGTAATAGGAGATGTCCAAATTGCGGTTTTATTCAGAGCAGCTCAAAGCCAACGACTCTTTATGTAATTTGTTACCGGGGGAGTCTGAATCGTGGTAAGTACGACGTTAGATTTCAAACGAAATCTCAAGATCAGTGGGTTGCGGTAAAAGTATTGGGGGTTGTTTTAGTATTGACAGTATCCGCTTTTAAAACAAGTTGCCAAAGGCGGTTTCAGAACTAAGCGATTTGAACTTTCCGTTCAAAACCCATATCAAACGTGTTCTTATCAAAAAGCATAATATAAGATTAAAGACTACGTTGAAGACAAGGAAGTTTGGCAATAATTCCTTCTGCACATATGACTTCCCTGGCTACCTCATTAATGGCATAACAATGTAAATGTCTATAAACTGCTCCCAAATTACGATAATAATTTTTATTTTACTTTTTTTACATACTTCATTCATCTTTTAATTATTTGACATTATATACCTACAATTTTCTATATTTTTTTTATCAAATTAGATTTGTTACAACTACAGTGGCAATCATGTAATTTGGTTTAAATAGATCCTTATTTTATTATTTTGTTTATCTTTGATATAGATTATTTTCTTTTAGATTTTGTGAATGTGAGGACGTTGTAGGCTGTAGACTTGTGGACTATTTTCTATTTTACTAAGTACCTGATACTTGTTGATAGGCCTACACTGTCCTCTCATACCTATTAACACTGTAATTTGAAAACATTTCAGAAAACATTTATTTTTAAAATAGTAACCGTGGAGTTTCTTGCCGGCTCTTCTCCATAGGAAGCGACCAATTGGAACCGTGCACCTAGCTTCTGACGTTTCATAAGTACCCTTGTAGGTTTATGTGAAATAAAATATTTTTAATTTTGAATTGAATTAACTTGTATAAAGAGTTTGAAATTGTGAATTCGCCCCTTTTATATGGGACTTAAACATAACTGGCAAAATGTGGGTATATTGCCCGACCCAGGAATCGAACCCAGGACCTCATTCTCATCAATTGTGTGTTATTTTGGATCATTATAATAAAAAGCGATTGGTAGGTAAGACGTAAGGCAACTGTCCAATAAAATCCCAAGTAAAATCTACAAAGCGACAGTATTCAGGCATTTACAGTGACGTAAGGTCTTATATAAATGCTTGTAGTGGTCTCAAGTAGTCCCTCGTAACTTGATGCGTCGTCGAGCCAATTTGAGGTCACAACAGAGACATTCATGGAGTGTGTCTAGTTAGTAACTTTATGCTTTGTGCACAAAACTAAAACTTAAGGTTATGTTCTATGCTTTGTGTCAATTTGTTCTTAGGTTAGTTATTACTACGACGTTGTGTGTTGTCATTGTGGGTTTGGTTTACTTTTGTGGTAGACTTTTGTGTTTGTGTCTAATTTAGAGGTATATCTTTCACACAAGATGTGTTGCCAGTAACTTTACCATATCTATTAATTTAGACAAAGTTTAAGTAGAATGATGAAAACAGTCTTATAATATTATACTCGCGCTGTTTTTTTATTCATTATCATCAAATGCTGGTCGCATAATACAGGGTGCCGATTTAATAAGCTATATCCGTCAAGGGGTGACTCTACCCGCCATACTAAATACTCATATACAATTCGTGAAAAAAAAAACAGTGGCACTCCGGGAGTGCCGATAGAAGTGAAAACTTGAAAAAAAATCAGCACCGCAGTAATCAGCGCGTTGATGTCTTTTACTCCACGGTGTCGGTAAATTCCGTTACAGTGTCACGAAATCAATGGTTTAGAAAAATGCCCAACGATGGACGATCGTGAGTCCATCAATGCCTGGTTGCGGTCAAGGCTTGTATAGTACTTTTCTCAAACAATGCCTGGACATTCAAACTAAGTAATTAATTATAAATTCCAGAATCAATGACGAACAAAGAAAAAAAATCACGAGCCAATAATTATGTTTTTTGTTTCTTCTTTACTTTAAACAGCTCTATTTGCTAAGCCAGTTCGAAATTTAAATAAAATCTTAGATAAGTTACCTCCTTGGTTGCCAAGGGTCGAAGTAAAAAGTTAGTTCCATTTTTAAATAACACGACTTAAACGAGTTTTCATAGTAATTTATTTGGCCGCTAAACACAACAGATAATATGGATTTTCATAGTAACATTGCCGGCCGCCTCCTCGCTTGGTTTTGACCAGCACAGCAATTTCGATTTATCTCGAAGAAGGTTGTCAAAATAATGTTCGAATTTCGAAGCATGTTTAAGAAAAAAATAATAATTTAATTATTTTGTTTGGGGGCTCATCGACCGCAGTTAGTGTAGTAACTTGTAATATCAGTTTTTCTTTGTGTAAACTTCACAGACGTGATTGGTGTCTATACTAAAAACGATAAAATAAAAGAAAACAGATTTTCTCAACCCATACTTCAAGTAACAGCACTTCCAGCAGTCGATAACTCGCAAAAAAAACTATAAATAATTTTAATTTTATCGTATTTAATTCGTATCGATGTAGTATTGATATCCATCAAGTTTGCAAAGTTTCGCTGGATAATTTGACCCTGTTTAATACACTGTCAAACACATCACAGAAATCTGTAGGTGCTACCAATTGAAATGTTACAGTTGGTTTAAACCTTGACTACTTATCACTCGTGCGTACACGTACGACCATGGTCGTACGAATTGAGTACACTCACTGGATACGTTTTCTCCGTTGAATAAAACAAATCCCAACAAGTTCGGATTGTTTTCGAACGTCGGAACTATACGTACGACTAAGTCACACCCAGTCGCGCGCTCCCTTTGTACTTTGGAAGTTTGGGATCGTTCGTGCGTATTGGTACGTGTATGCTCTAGTGAAATTCGTACGAAAACGCATCAAAAGTGCGCGCGGCTTACACAGTTCTAGAAAATGAACTGAGTACAAGAATTATCTTCTAATATCCACAAAGTAACTAGGTAAAATGCACAACAGTTTAAATAGGCCACTACACGTGTTGCGAAAATAAATTCCAGATGCAAAAATAGTTTTCAATAAGGCTCACTTTCTGAATCCCACCAACACCAATCCCAGCGGAGAGTGGAAATGCAATTCCGTTTGATGCCAGAAATCATTGCAAACGCGAGAATGTGGCGATATATTTGAGAGACAGGTATTCAATATAAATAGATGCTCTTTTGTTAATATCGTAAACATTTTGAATTGATTTTTAACATAACATAACATCACGTTTTGTTTCCCCAAAGGGTTAGGCAGAGGTGTACCTACCCGTGGTACACCCACATTTCGCCAGTTATGTTTAAGTCCCATGTAATAGGGGACGAGCCTATTGCCATCAACCGGGCACAAATCGGACTGGTACTGAAAAATTTCTAATCTAAAAACCCCCAATATCACTTCGTCCGATGTGAGAATCGAACTCAGGATCTCATGACAGCAGTATTAAACAAACAAGGCAGTCGACGAAAAAACTAGGAGGTTCTCAAATCGTCGGGTATATTATTTTCATCTTATTCTAGGTTGATAAAGCACAAGTTTGATAAGAGTCTCAGTCAGTTGGTTATTAGGAAAAAGTAAATAAGTGCTACATTATCAGAAATAAAAAAGAATAAGTTCTTTTGTAGAATAGAACCTGCAATTTTTTATTAACCGTTTTCTTTCCTTTGATGTAACATCAAAACGTTTAATATTAACAGCTTAAATAATTAACTTTTGAATTTTTTCCATCCTTACATTTCCATAATTTATGAATTACCATCGCAAAGGGCTAAGTAATTAACCTTTAATTACTTTAATCACAGTATAAATAAGTAACAGTATTATGTCTTAACAGAAAACGGGCGAAACGCCGCTCTTCCAAATTTCGGTGTATATCAGGACGTAACAGTCTTCAATGCGCGGCAGTTACGCAGGAACGCGGAAGGTTTATCTACCGAGCGGCCGTAGGCAATTATTTCAAGGCAAGACAAAATACTTTTACTTTATTAAACTGTGGTTTAGTCGGGGTGCTCGGTATAGCTACTGAGTCGTCCACCATTGACCATGGACTGTCTTTATCCTGTAACAATTTCTTTCATGTAAAAAAAAAAGTAATGAAGTTCACCTTTCCATTTCCTAAAATCCCTGATTTTGCAACATACACCAAGGAACCGGGAGGAAGGGGTAACCAATTTTGTGCCGAGAACATGGAGTCCCTATAAGATCGATCGACCTACAGTATCCATACGGTTTACGTTGTTATCATAGTTCACTTTAGTAGGCTGACCTCTGTTTGCACTTCGAAATCCCCTCCGTGAAATGAAAAGCACGTTGTGTTACGTACGTCCCGAATACTCCCGAATACCTTACGATCTATGACGAACGTCTCGATATTGGTATCTCGAGTTTGAATGTAAGATCATGTTAGCTTTCGTGAATGTCTGAACGAAATAACAAAGGCTTATACTCAATCGGTCTCGATAAGGAGGAGCTCGTGGCTAAGTAATAACAGCCGCACGGTTCGATCCATCAGGTTAAGCTGGGCTTGCCGAGGTTGGCCTGTAGATGGGTGAACACGAGACTTCTCCGTGCCTCGAAAAGCACGCTAAGCCGTTGGTTCCGGCTGTCATTCGTGGATCTTTGACAGTTGTTACGGGTCGTCAGAAGCCCGAAAGTCTGACAACCAGTCTTACCAAGGGGTATCGTATTACCCAGTTACTGGTTTGTGGAGGTCAGATAGGCAGTCATTCCATGTAAAATACGGTATTTAGTTGCATCCTGTTAGACTGGAAGCCGACCCCAACATAGTTGAGAAAAGGCTAGGCAGGTTGATTGGTGCTCAATCTGTCCGTTCTTTCACGTTAATTATTAGAATTGAAAAGGCATGAGTTGGACCCAGTAGGTGCCCACGCCAATCATGACATCAGTGGCGTTTTTTAACTCCTCAGAAGTGCAGGTGTTTGGATACTTTGGTTACTCCAACATACGGGACATGGTTTCGTCGTAAATGTTTATTGGACATATCGATACCAATGATCATAATTGCGTACCAAAATAACCTTAGAACTCTGGCAATCATCCCAAACACACTATAAGGAAGTAGTTCTTTATATCATAGAAACTAGTGATGTGCCGGATATCGGTATCCGCATCCGCAGATATCTGAGGGAGAAAAAAGATCTGTATCCGTATCCGTTACTTTTTGGCGGATATTGAACGGATCTTTTATATTAATACATTTCATTACGTATATGAAATTATAAAGATATGCAGCAATGAAATACTGCTAACTTCAATCCAAATTAGTAAAAAAATAAAAAATATCAAATTTATTATAATTCAAATAAAGTAAGTACCAGTAAATTAAGTTATAAGGTAGTAATTAATCTATCTTTGTAGTGATATCAAACCTCTAATATTTGTGCTATGTTAATTGAAATAAGTATGTGAGTTAACACATCAATTAAAACTATGTTGTTTTCAAGAACTTAATAAAAATATACGTCATAATTAATATTTACTATTGTATTTCAAAATGAGTAACTTGGCAGTTTTGTCCCCCAAAAGTCAGTTACGCTGAGGATCATAAATAATTCCTGCTGAACCTGAAGAAAGTTGAGATCTGTACCCGTATGGGTATTTGCGTATCTAGACCCTTATGGTCCGTATCCGTATCCAGGGATCACATTTTTTAACGATCCGGCCCATCACTAATAGAAACTAATGACCCAAGAGATGACACAATACAAAGCTAACGACAACTCACTAGCACATTGTCTAGCACCATTGTCCGAACATTTCTTCCCGTCATCTTAGAGATGATAAAGAATGGCCAATATATCATTTGTTTTATGAAAAGAAACAAAACAATTTATCACTTATGCAGGGGTGAACTATACGTATTCGATCTTTTGTAACGGTTGGTACAGTTAAAAGATTTTGTGTCGTCGAGCCGTCAATAAAACTCGAATATTACAGTGTATGTACTTATTATTATTATCAAGAACAATGGCAGCTGCGTAGATGTGGTGAAACGGCGTATGACTATGGCTAGAGGGGCAATGGATAAACTAAAAAAAAAATACGAAGGAATCGCAACATAACTAAGGCCACTAAAATCAGGCTCGTCCGAACACTTGTAGTTCCCATATTTCTGTACGCAGTTAAGAGGTGGACATTACGAGAACTGGAAAAGAAAAAGTAGAAGCTCTAGAAATGTGGTGCTGGAGAAGAATACTTGGGGTATCATGGACAGAATTCCGCACAAACCTTTCCATACTCCAAGAACTCGGCATGAAACATCGTCTGTCAGCACTAGTACAGTCTCGAATACTAAAGTTTTTAGGTCATGTCTCCAGGCGGAAAAATGACTCCATAGAGCGTCTAGTGGTGCAGGGCAGAGTGGAAGGTAATAAACAGACCACGCGGGAGGTCGCCTATGAGGTGGCCCGATCAAATAAAATCCGCGGTTGGAAGTCCTGTTAATGAATATGCCAGACTGTCATGTAACAGAACCAGATGAAGGGAGATCGTGAGGCGGGAAACGACTACACCTGCGATTGGACAGTTTATTGTGACCACGATTTCTCTGTCAAGAGCGAAACGAAGAAGAAGATAACAATAACAACTTAACGAATAATATGACAGAATTGTGCAAACGACACGAGTTGTGTACACCGTACTAAGAGGCAATGGCTGGTGGGGCGCTGAGGAAGTAAGCGGAGGGGTGAATTTAATACTGACAACCTACGACTTTGACAGCTCCAAGCGCACCGTTAGAAAAACCGAGTTATACCTATTTGTATAATACAATGCTTTTAAAATAATCACCATATTATTTTGATTAGCATTTTCTCTTAATTGCCTGCTACACGGTCGCCAACCGCGTCCCGACAGAGGTGACCTTGGTGGTTTACAACCGTGTATATGGTGTTTTACGACAAAATTTCAAACAGCTCTGCCAGTCGCCAACCAAGGTCACCTCTGTCGGGGACGCGGTTGGTAACCGTGTAGCAGGCAGAGGCACTTTAGATAAACGTTAAACGAGGAATTTTACAACTGGAATGTGGATTTTACAACTGGTTGATTGCAATTTGATGTTATTAGGCGACAAGAGGATGCATGCAAATTACGCTACTGGCCGTATCTAAATTAAAATGTAATTTTTTGATTTTTGAAGTGGCATCCATAAATCCTTTAAGGATCCTTAATTCGAATTCATAAAAAGAAACCCTTAACCATAATCTTTTAAAGCCAAATAAAAGATTATGCTAACCCTTCATTAATCCTAAACTCAGTATAAATGATGGGCTGCTTTTATTAAAAACGAAACGGCTGTGATCCTACAATTAATTTATTGTTATTTAATATCAGGAATTTGGGAGCGCTGACGGCCTGTAATTAGGTATGTAAATTTAAATTGATTGGATCGCTTTGTTCAGTTTCATACTTGGTTTGTTAGTGATCTATTAGAATGGTTAGTAAATGTTTTGAATGCATACTAGTTTCAAAAATCATTTGTTGGTAAACTGAAGCGAAAATCCAGCGTAAATAAAGCTAACTTTAAAACTAAAACTAAACTAAAACTTTCTGTAGCGCATCAGGGATGTTTGCTGAAGCTCGTGTCGATTGTTTCTATGCTACGATGCGAAAAAAATGCGCTTCCCTGGTGCGCCGGATGCGGGCCAGTCCCAACAATATACTGCAGTGTATCGGGAGTAGACTAGACTGTTTGTGTATGAATCGCTGCTGCAAGCTTTCCACATCTGTGTTGAGCGTGTAGCAGGGATTAATTAAATGTATAGGTTGTTTACTAACATAGTTGTTAAGATATATTGTTACTAACATTTTTGAGTCTTGTTGCTTGTTAATTTGAATAAAAATAAATAAATAAAAGTTTTTGTGCTTATGATGCTTATGACCATTTGGAACAAAGTTTTATAACACGGCTTGCGGTAGGAGTTGATTGGTGGAAATCGTCATGCAGCCCCAAATCTAGTTTTTTTTTGAGGCGGGGCATTAACTGCCATCTGCCGCCCCCGCCAATTTTTTATGGGGAGGCGCTAAGTTAGTCCCCGAGAAATGAAAATTTTCTGAAAATGAAAATTTTGGCAGCAACATATTTATCAAATTGTATCGATCGATAATGCGCCAATTCAACAGGGGCGCCAAAACTGTTGTAAAAAGAAAAAAAATAGAAAGATTATAAATGTGCTGCGCGTCTCATTTATTACAAAGTTGCTGTGTGCTGGGTGGTGCACTTGTCTGCTACACTTGAATTTGTCGCCCCCTGAAGTTGGTGCCCGGGGCACGGGTCCCGGGGAGTTCTGAGGCTGTCGTCACATAAGGAAAAAGCGTTACTCGTCCATGCGAGTTTGTGTGAATTTAATACGCATTTTTAATACAGAGCCATCTAGTATATTTTTACCTGTTTTAACATATACTAGTTGGCTCAGTATTAATAAAAAACGCGTCTGTGGATGGGTAAATAGTCTATGCGGGCTAAAATAAATTTTGAAAAAATAAGGCAGTTTCGAGGTCTTGTTTCAAGTGTCAAAAGTTTTTTTGGTTAGGTTAGGATAAAATAGTAATTAAGTATTTGAGGTTAAAACAAAAAGATGCGCGATTATTATATTAGAGTGTTCAAAAATATTTTGAATGGGAATTATTTGAGATTCGATTAAATACATGCCTTTTTATTTTCTTTTAACTGCGTAATAAAATTTATTGGTGGGAGGTTACAGCACAGAAAGGGTCACCCATTTTAATTATAAACAAAACACTGGCCGGGGCTCAAAACAATGCAATGTCAGGTTATTGGGGTCTGGGTTCTTTATCGGATTGCTCACAAAACAATATATTATGGAGATTAGGGCATTTTTTTTGCATAAATTGTGTAGGTTATTTTGCAGGTTGTAGGGAAATATATTAATATTCCCTCTCACCGATAGGAGGCCTGTGTCCCTGCAGTGGGAACGCTATAGGCGCTGTATGCTATGTTTATGCTAGAGAAATAGGCCCGGGAAATTAGAAAGAAAGAAAAGGAAATAAATAAAGAAAGAAAATACATTTATTTATGAGAATTGAGGAACAGGGTTATTTCTTCTCTTCGGCAAAACCCTTTAACACTATTTAGGCGGTAGACTTTAATTTTAAATATGAACGCAAATAATTTTAGCGTTTTGACCATACTGCTGTTTAATATATAAAATAATTCAGTTCAGTACACTACCGTAAACATCAAGTTTTGCAGCAGTAGTGACAGTTTTGTTCGGCTTTATAAAGTGTGTGACAGTTTCTTTATATAGCATAATTTAAGCAACCATCTGGCCGAACACTGTCTCTTAAGATACAGGCCTCCTAACTTGAGAGACAGGGTTTATATTTTTGTTTATATAGATTTTTGTACAAACTTTAGTACAAAAAATTAAATATAATTTTAGTATATCTACCATTGTGCTTAGCCTGTGTTTTTTTTAAAGCTCGTGTGTAAATCACACGAGAAAATTGTGTTATCCTATTTTGCGATAAACCAGTATAAATTGGCAGGTAGGTAAATAATCCAGTTCTTATGGTACGTTACCTTTTTCACTGCACGTTGGCACGCAGTCTCGAACGGTCGTCAGTTCGCTCACATATTTCTGCAACAAAAGGATGACGTAAGCAAAACACGTGCGAAAAGACTTAATTAAGGGGCCAGTACAAAGGAAAATATACTTTGTAAAACAAATGTTAGGAGAGCTTTTCCATTATCCCGTTTTACGTGAGGTGAAATGCAAATTATGGGAAATAAAAATTTCGGTCTAACGTTCCTGTGTTTTTTATTTGTTGTTTTTACACCATAACTTGTTGGCTTCAACCCTCAGTTCTATGAGAACTCATGTTTATTTTTTCTTTTTATAAGTGCCTGAAGTATTTTGGAAAAAAAGAATATTATATATTCTAAAAAAAATAAGTTAACAAAAAAAAGTTAAGTATGTATGCCATAAGTATACAGGGTCTGGGATTTCATTTATATATTTTTTTTTAATCATCTTTTTTATTTGACCATGTATTTTGTTGGTCGTTTGTGCTCAAAAAAGATTTTTTCTCAAACATGCTTGGAAATTCGAACATTATTTTGACATCCTTCTTCGAGATAAATCGAAATTGCTGTACTGGTCAAAAACAAGCGAGTGCCTACTCGCTTGTTTTGCCGTTTTGCCAGCAATGTTACTATGAAAATCCATAATTCCATAATTTATTTGGCTGCTACACATAGCAGCCAAATAAATTACTATGAAAACTCATATCTGTCGTGTTATTTAAAAATGGAACGAAGTTTTTACTTCAATACATGGCAACGAAGGAGGTAAATTATCAAAGATTTTTTTTAAATTTCGATTTGGCTTGCAAATAGAGCTGTTTAAAGGTAAAAAGAAACAAATGAACATATTGGCGCGTGAAAAATTATCGTTGTTCATCATTGATTCTGGAATTTATAATTAATTTACTCAGTTTGAATTTTCGCGCAATATTTGAGAAAAGTACCTACTATACAAGCCTTGGCCGCAATGAGGCACTGATGGACTCACAAATGTGTGCCTCGGCTTCGCCTCGGCCCACATTTTCACGATACTCCATCAATGCCCTAATCTCTGGCCGCGGCAGTAATTAATATTATTTAGGTGAAGTTTGTTGTACATTTTACGCACTGTGTGATATTCCGCCGGTACAATGCATAAGTATTGTTTTGTTGTATGTTTTTATCGCGTTTCAGTAAAACAATGAATACACTATGAATTAACCAAGTGTATGTACACCACAACTAGGCCGTCCACCTCTTTAGCACGACCATCTCTATGGCTTCGTCCTCTTTGGTCACCTATCCCGTCACGTAAAAAGAACGCTGGCCGTTTACCTGCGCACTGAGCAATTTATCGATTACAGCCTATTCAAAAGTACTAAGTAGCTAATAAAGTACGGTACCTATTATGGTTCTACAGTAAAACAATTACATTTATATTATAAATTAATAGCTACAAACCCTACACTGTCGCTCAGCGTTCTTTTTTGAACTATTAGGTGGGTCTAGGTCATCTCGCCGCACCTCTTCCTGGACCGACCTCGGCGCCGCAGTTTATCCTCAGGCACCCACCGTGTGGAGACTGTTGCCCAACACACATCATGATGCATGCGGCTGACATGACCCGCCCAATCCCATTTTAGTTTGGCAGCCTTTTTGCCTACGTCTAAGATCCCCGTTTTGGACCGTAGCGTGGTGTTGCGTATTCTGTCAGTTCGCTTTACACCTAGAATGCTGCGCTCCATTGCTCGAGACGACCTAGACGCGTACCGCAAGGGTTGGATGGAGGTGGCCCTGGAAAAGGATGCATGGAAAGATTTGGGGGAGGCCTTTGCTCAGCAGTGTGATAATGTAGGATAAAGTACAAAAAAAAAAATATTGTGAGTAATGCAATGGGCCGGCCATCTTAGCCGTAGAACCGATGACCGTTGAGGTAGACGTGTTCTTGGCTGGAGACCGCGAATCGGCAAACGCAAGGTAGGACGCGGGTGGCTGGTAGCAGATGGATGAGAGTTTCCAGGGATCGACGTGAATGGCGTGCAATTGGAGAGGCTTATGTCCAGCAGTGGGCTCTTGCAGGCTGATAATGAGATAGGTACTGAGAAGAGGTAGGTTTAGTGAGGTGAAACCTTAGATCTAGGCCTTACATAAACTCTCAATAGCTATTTTATAAATTCTCTCGAATGTTCAGAAACTCAGTGTTAAGCAATAGAACCAAAAACGCACTATCAAATAAATAAACAAAACTCAAAGCATTTATTTCAAATAAACTACAGGTACTTTTGAATTGTCAAGGGGTCTGTCAGTCAGAAAGATAAAGTTAGTGGCCCATTCCAAAACGTAGTAGGTACCTATGGAGAAGATCGGGCAAGAAACTCCACGGACACTCTTTTAAATCAAAATATTGTTACAAAATATTGATTACATCATTCATGTTGAAATTATACATGTGAGAACAATTTAGAAAGACGTGCACGTTAAAAGCGTCCGTAATAAAAATATAAAAACAAACACAATTCAAAAATTATAATAAACCGTGGCAGCTAATAGATGACCAGTCCCTACTGACGGCGCCCGTTCACGAACATGACGCATGAATCAGCTAAAAAAGCAAACTAAAAAGTACCCGAGTAATAGTTTAAGCAGAAAATAGTTAAAAATATTTTAGAAAGCTGCTGTATTATCTCTCCTTCTCTCTTTAATCCATCCAAAGGTTGTCTGTAAAAGATCGCTTTTAGCGATAAGACCACCCATTGTGTCACCCTACATATATGTAAAATTTCTACATTTATATCTGTAATTTTTATGGTGTACACAATATTAAAGAGTATTCTATTCTATTCTAGAAACTGGACTGAAGATGTGTCTAACAAAACGTCTGTTAATTATGACAGAATGAATGCTACGGCAATAAAAACACTAGTTCAAACGAAATTAAACTAGTGCACCAAAAGAGAACAGTAAAGTTCTCAAAACGTTGGAAAATGGAACAAAGTTAAAAAGACTTTAAAATTTTGCGGTAAAACTAGTTTCATTGCAAAATGGAGATTAAATTTTTTTTACAAATAGGCACTCAATTTACATCGTGGAAACCTATACTGTGATGGACAATGGACATAGTTATAACAAACAAACACACATAATATCACGACTGTAATCCTCAAAGGGTTAGGTAGAGCTGTACCTATTGCAATCGGTATGTTTTCATTTGGTTTTGTCTTATGCAAACAAAATTGTAAATTGTCTTTGGTCTCTGGCTTTGACCTAGGCAATAGATAAAATTTGTCAAACTTTTATTAGCTTTGGAATAATGAATACGAGGCTTTTGGCTTTTGGTGAATGAGTATTTGATGTAATATTTTTTTTGTATGTGCGTTTATTTTGTGCAGAATAAACAATTTTTCTTTCTTTCGTTCTTTTATTTCTTTTCTTTCGTTTCTTTCTTTTCTTTCTTTCTTTCTTTCTTTTCTTTCTTTCTTTCTATTGTACTTCCACATTTCTCCAGTTATGTGTGTAGTTATGTATTATTTGTGTTTGTAATGGGTTAATTCATTTACATAAATTTACTTCTACTAGTGTTTTGTTATCATTCTGTTGACGAAATGAAATTAGTGAGAAAATACAAAATTGGTCGCTCAGTACAGTGCAAAAAAGAAGGTATCAGAAAAATTCCCTTGATCCACAACAAAGTCAATATTACGTATCGCTAACTTTACCATCTGTAACATACAAAGAGATGACCACAGTATTGAATTAATAAATAAAAACATTTATCTGTTAAACGTAGGTCATCATCATCATTTCAGCTGAAAGACGTCCACTGCTGGACATAGGCCTCCTCCAAACACCGGACTTCGACTGATTCTGTGCTTCCCGCATCCAGTGGATTCATGCGGCCTTCACAAGGTCATCGGTTTATCTTGTGGGAGGCCTTCCAACGCTACGTCTTCCGGTACGCGGACGCCACTCCAGAACCTTTCGGCCCCATCGGCCATCTGTTCTGCGATCAATGTGCCCTGCCCATTGCCACTTCAGTTTGGCAATTCTTCGGGCTATGTCGGTTACCTTGGTTCTCCTGCGGATCTCTTCATTTCTGATTCGATCACGTAGGGAAACTCCAAGCATAGCCCTCTCCATTGCCCTTTGGGTGACTTTTAGTCTTCTGATAAGGCCCATTGTGAGCGACATTGTGTAAACACAGGAAGGTACATACACCTGTTAATCTGTGTCTGTTGTATATGTCGCAGGAATATTGTCAAATCAATGACATTATAATTCCACTGGACCCACGCAGTGATATTGCAAGGCAGTAAATATTTTGACAATTTTACTGTGTGTGCAAGCCCGTTAATTTGTGAGACGGTCAATGATTGCTCCGTTTCCAATGTCATACCTTACTTATATCATAGAATGAATAAACTTCTACATGTTATTATGCAGATCTTAAAGGCGTATGAAGAAGAGTTGACCAATCAAAACGCACGAAGACCCCACTACTAACTTGACTCATAATAGTCATAATATACCTAGGGTTAGTATAAAATCACTACAGCGTTCCCGTAAAAAAAGTCCGTCCATTGACAAAGTTTCGTGAAATTATAATTTCACTAGTGAAATTATAATACATTTTTGCTTTGACAATCACTGCGACATATAATATTCTGTTAGCTTTAAAATTAGACTGCGTCGTTGGTCTAGTGGTCGCAAGCGCTACTGCTGAGCATGAGGTCCTGGGTTCGATTCCCGGGTCGGTCAAAGTGTTATTGGGTTTTTCTATCTGGAATTTCTCAGTAGCAGCCCGGAGTCTGGATTTGTACCCGGTTGATGGCAATAGGCTCGCCCCCTATTACATGGGACTTAAACATAACTGGCGAAATGTGGGTGTACCTACTACAGGGTCACCTCTGCCCTACCCTTCGGGGAAACAAGGCGTGATGTAATGTTATGTTTAGCTTTAAAATGGCGTAGTCCCAAAATCCCCTTTCACTTCCCCTATTAGTGGAACGTTTACACAATACTGCATCAAAGCTTAACCTTTCCAAATTGTAATACGAAAACCTATCTTCCTTCCTACCTTCATACTTTCTTCCACTATCTCAATAAACTAAGTGCCAACATCCATTTAAAAGGCTTATTAAAACCTTCCTACCATTTACTTCAGTCGTGTAATATTAACAGGCAGTTACTAATTTACTAGCTTACTTAATATTCTACAAAAGGAAACTCTGAAACCAGGGCCACTGTAAAGAATTTTTACAGTACGTGCTGAAAAACCGGCCAAGTGCAAGTTGGACTCGCACACGAAGGGCTCCGTACCAAAAGTAAGCAAAAAGCTGTAAGTACAAAAAACGCCGAGAAAATAAAAACAGTGGCACTCCGGGAGTGCCGACAGAAGTGAAAACTTGAACAAGATCGCCTTGGTGGAAGAAAAATACTTGCATAGAACATTGATCCGTAACCTCGTCTGAATAAAGAGCACAATCGAGTTTACAAAAAAAAAAAAAAATCCAAAACCTATAAAGTAAAATATTTGCATAGAACATTGATCCGTAACGTAATATAAATAAGGAGCACAATCGCATTTACAAAAATGAGGTGTCGGTAACGGTGACAAATGCCCAACGCACCTAAAGAAATTTTTACTTTAAAACACGTTTCTTGTATGGGGGCCCCTTTAATTTTTATTATTTACTGTCATAGCGGCTATAATATTACACACTCTGAGAAAATTTCAAGTGTCTACCTATTACGGTGCTAAAGATACAGCCCTGTCACAGACGGACGGACGTAGCCTTAGTAACAAGCTCCCGTTGGCACCCTTTCCGTACGGAACCGTAAAAGTAAATTGCACAGTAAATATTGCGGTGGCACTGAAAGCTTTATGTCTTCGCAAACAAAAAAGGCCTTATTTTTTTTAATAAATGGTTAAACCTTTTTGGATAAAATTAATTACTTAGGGTCATGAGGTCAGCTGTTTGTGCGTTATTTTTTTTTGGGGAGTGTTTAGTTGGCTTGTCTTTAAATTATGTGTGAAGTGCCAGCTGTGGGTAGTCAGAAGCCCAAAAGTCTGACAACAAGTCTTAGCTCAGGTTCGGAAAGGCGATTTTTTCCCGCAGCGATTAATTTTCGCAAATTGGATTATCAACGTTCTGCTTAGCGCCAAGAGTTGAAAATCCTACAGTGTGTTTCTTCGACACGCTGGGTTGCACTCTGTTGAATTCTCAACGCTCGGCTCAACATCGAGAGTTGAAAATCCAGTGCGCGATAAAATCCCGCCGCGATATTTTTACGTCCGTGCGTGCGTGGGCTTACCAGGGGGTATCGTAACTGAACTGTGGAAGTCAGATTGGCAGTCGCTCGCTACTGGTATTCAGCTGCATCCGGTTAGGCTGGAAGCCGAGCTCAACATAGTTGGGAAAAGGTTTGGCAGATTGTGCGTAGAACTACCAGCTTTTTATGGGGCTGCAATGTGTAGGTACTGTATGATTTCACGCTTGGTTTTAAACTTTGCTCTAACCGAGGCGAATCCCGCGAGGGATACGGGATAAATTCACTCTAGCTGATTATGTCAACTAACTTGTATGAAGTGTTTCAAACTGGCGCCAATAGTCGCGTGACTTCCTAATCATTAAATCAATCCACACCCGCAGTCACGTTCTGCGTTCCGCGCGGGCTCTGCCTCAGTTTGAATAGTTCTTCACTGAAAACTTAAGAGGCCTGCGAACACGGCTCGCAACTACAAATCGAGATGTTTGCAAAATTCAATTCCAAGTATGTTGCGCTAGTGTGAGTGCCTGCAGGAGCAATACACACCTACAGTGAGCAATACTACCACGCACACATTGACAATTATTACGTGACGCGATAGCACTAATAGCTTTCGAAAATGTATGATTTTGGAAGTGCCAAAAATGATGAATGAAAACTGTAATATGTTTCCATTTTTTTACGAAAATTTGTAACTTGATAATATAAACTATGCTTCTGTAGAAACAATATTATAAATATTGTTGTTTATAATACAGAAAAAACAATATGAAGTCATGTCATTTACGCTATAAAATGTGCGAAATTAAATCAATTTAAACTTCATTTTAGGAAAGTTTTTTGGAAAAAAAAAAGACGTAGAAGCCTAGATAAACACTGTCTAAATCCGAATAACAACATAATATAGGGGTAATATGCCCAAATTGCAAATGATTTATGTATTATGTTTGTATGGACAATTCATGCGTCGCCGCGTTCTTAAGGGGACGATAACTGACTTTTAATGATTTTATACTGAAGATGACGTCTAAAGGAGTAGTGATAGTGATTTGAAAAAAATATACAGGACGTCCCAAAATTATGGGACATGAAGGGAAAGTACCTTAAATATCGCAGATAGGGTATTTTGCTGAAAGAAGACTTTATGTTATTTTTAAAAGTTAGTAATTCTGCATTCAAAGATTTTCTAAAAATTACTTGCCTCGTCTAGGAATCGAACCGACTTAAATGTAAAAAAAAAACACCCCTACTTTTATAATGCCAATCGAAAGAATGACTAAAAACTAATAACTCTTCTTAAGTAACATAGCATTTTAAAAGAAAGGAACAGCGTGAAATTAATCATTTTAATCAAATTAAAAACATACATGAAACTGCCGTAGTACTACTACCTGACTACTTGTTGTTTTCTGCCTTGATGATTATTTAAACCAATATTTTAAAGAGAATATTTGTTTTTTATGTTTATTTGTGATGAATAAACTCAAAAACCACTGGACCGATTTTAAAAATTCTTTCACCAATCGAATGTTATATTATTACTGAGTAACTTAGGCTATAATTTATTAAGATATCATGAGGGACAAGCCGCCGGAGGAAGCTAGTCCTTTGATAAAAAAATGGCACTGGGAGGATTTTCTTTTAATGTCTTTAGGAACCTAAGTTATCTACCTAAGTTATTACCCCCCACACACACACACGCACATACACACAAACTCTAACAAACATAATACTCAGACACACTACCAACCATTCGCAATTGTACCACGTTGACAATTCTTTACTATGTGTTACAATGTGGGACCTGGAGTTCTAAAATACAGGCTTAGGCTTAGTTTAGACTTCAGATCTCCCACAAATTATACAATTTTGTCAAAATATCTGTCAACTTATTATCTATATAAATGTAATTTGTGGAGATAAATAAACATAATTTTAATTTTTAATTTAATTTAATCTACGTCTCATTGCACTATGCTAGACACTCATAGAACAAGTTAAACAATACTAATTTTTAATGAATGAATGAATGATATTTATTTGCAAATATGTAAGTAACTTCTCCCGCACCCAAAGCCAAACTAACGCTGCTTGACAAGCTCAAATGAAACAAGATTTAACGATGATTAAAATTTAATTTTCTCCCCATTTCTCGCTGGTCAGCAGCTGACATTTCCTAAGCCTTTATAATTATTGTATGAAAGCCTCTAATTTTACGGCTAGTGACGTCAACATGAAGTAGACGCTGTTGTTTGCTCACCCCTGTTAGATGTGGTGACGTAATGGCTTTAGTTTCGAGTCAGGCTAGAGCGTCATGGCATGCCCTTTTGATAAAACAAGATGGCTTCCGAGTAATTAAAGTGTTAGAGCAATTTCGTTGAACATTGGGCCATGTTGAAAGATGTGAGTGCAGAGAGGATACGGCTGTAGTGACAAAGGAGAGGTCTTAATTTGGCAGTGGGTTAAGTTAGAATGATAAAGGATTTGTAGATTGAATAGTAAGCCTTGAATTGCTCATTTACATAGTGCGGAGTTGTAGTTGGAGTTGTTGTTGTAAGACTATATAGTCTTCTTTGTTATTGTGATAGCTCCTCAATAGTAGGCAACTCCGCACTAAGTGATATTAGTTAGTACTAAGTAAGTAATTTAAGCACTAAGTATTTAAGTATATTGTGGTAAAAAGATTAGACAGCTAACAAGGTTAGAATATTGGAGCCGAATGACAGCCCAGATTTCGTCAAAAATACAAAAAAGTTATCATCGCTTATGAAAATTCATGCCAGATAAATGCAAACAGCCAACAGTGATAGCCTAGTGGTGTGACCGTCAGACTGCCAAGTCATAGGTCTCGAGTTCGAACCCAAGGTACGCACCTCTGTCATTTCGGATTTATGTGCGTATTGTATAATTATCACCTGCTTCAAAAACGATGAACGAAAACTTCGTGAGGAAACCAGCATACCTGAGAGATATTTCTCGACGGCATGTGAAGACTATAGGTGGCATAAAATCTCTGACACCAGAAGGCCAATTCCCGTACATAAAAAACATTCACAATAAAGTCGCAATCTGTCAAATTTGTCAAAAATGTTGGTAAATTGATTGTATTCTTGCCAGATTACGAATGAGATGCGATTCTTAAAAATACACGAAAAAATAAAAGAAGTTTGCAAAACAAATGAGTCAGATCCCAGTTAATTTCCTTTACAGAAGCTTTCATTCATGTAATCTACTCGTATGTAGTTTCAACTTCACTTGCCTACAGCCAATAAAACTGTATGTTAACCGTATATCATCCTTTTAGCATCGTTTAAGCCCATTACCATTTGAACTGACAACGAAGCGACATCCTGCAAACAGCTAGTAATTTTAAAGCGCCATAATTTAATTGCTTTTAACGTTAAAACGGAACCGCGCGCCAACGAGCGACCCGGCACGTGCCATCTGCACTGTGGAGTGTGTACCATACTTTATAATGATATAGCAGACAGTTAATATGAAAAGCGACACTTTAAATTGGCGTACTTTATTTTGTACTGGTTTTTATTAAGAGGAGGCTCCCTAAATTGTATATTAATTTGCATTAATATTCTGAAAAAGTCACGCATACATTCAAAATGGAACTTTAGTATATGATTTATTGGATCTTTTTCTTTCCTTAAGACAGTTACGTTATTGGAAAATTTTCGCTCGATCCATTTTTAATTCGAAAATCATGTCTTTTTTAAAGATTATTTGAAACAAAAACACGATTACTCGGCTTTTATATCTAAAATCATTAATAACAGTAAAAAAATATAGTTTGTTATCCAATTATAATATATTTTTTCTCTAGATCAATTATAACTTTAGTTATAAACCAAATAAGAATTGACACTTTTTTTTTTTTTTTTTTTTTTTTTTTTGGGTGGGAATTTATCAAATAACTTCTCCCGCTCCGGGTGGAGCGGGAGGGCGTGTCAGACTCTTACTGACTAAAACCCACCCGTGTTCCTTCCTATGCCATGTTGCCGGGGGCCACGATTTCCCTATCGGTTTTCTTCGAACCCCCGGCATTGGCATTGGCCCTAGCGGACCCCGTCAATTCTGCTGACATCTCTTTGAGGCGCGCGTGGAACACAACGCGCCATCGACCCGGGCTTGGTCCTTATCGGACGGCGAGCTACCCATTGCTCACCGTCCGCAAGCCCGCGCCTACGGTGGCCGGAAATCTTCCTGCGATTCCCGACGCCCAGGGCGTCTCCTGCTGCGGCGGTTAGGGGCGCGAGGGCACGAAATTTGCCTCTCCCTCACACGCCCCGTCTCCTCCTTCGCGAGCATTACTGCTTCGCAGAAAGAGGTGACGGCCTCCCATTTCCTCTCGCTCCGTAGCATGGCCCGAATCAGGGCCGGACGCGAGAGATCACCGCCGCCGATCGCATCCACGAGGACACGGCGATGCCCTGCCCAAGCCGGGCAGACCTCCACCGTATGCTCCACCGTGTCCTCCGGGCGATCCACACAGTGACGACACCCGGGCGTTTCCTCCCGCTTTATCCTGAACAGGTACCTCCCGAAACAGCCGTGTCCGGTGAGTACCTGCGTCAGGCGGAAGGTGAGGACGCCGTGGCGCCTCTCTAGCCACTCCTCAAAGAGGGGTCTTATCGCCGCAATTGTGGCGTGCCCAGCGCTGGGTTGCGACAATCGCACTCTCCATTCCGCCATGAGATCCCGCCGGAGCTCTGTCCGCTGTGCCGCGACTTCTTGCGGCATCGGAGTTAAGCCCCGGCGTTTCGCCTCCTCGCGCCACTCCCAAATGTGCGCGAGGACCTTTGCCTCCAGATCCCATGGCGGTACTCCGGCAAGGAGGCTCGCCGCCTCGCAGGAGACCGTGCGGTATCCTCGGGCCAGCCGGATGGCCATGACCCTTTGGGACGCGTTCAGCCGGCGGCCTGGCTGCCGCCTCAATGAAGGCGCCCACACTGGCGCCCCGTAAAGGGCCATGGACCGCACGATCCCCGCGTAGAGCCTCCGGCAGGAGGCGTTTGGACCTCCCAGATTGGGCAGGAGCCGCTTCAAGGCAGCCCCGGCCCGGTCCAGTCTGGGAGTCAAACGTCGGAAATGCTCCACGAAGTTCCACCGGCTATCGAGGACGAGTCCCAGATACTTCATCGTCGACTCGACGCCGATGTGAACCCCTCCCGCCAATACCTGGGAGCCCGACGGTGGCGCACTACGAGGACCATAGAAACCCATGGCCTCGGACTTGTGCAGGGCCACCTCGAGTCCCAGCTGCCGGATTCTGTCGACGATTGTCGCAACCCCGCGTGTCGCTAAGTCGGCCGCCGCCTGGTACGACCTCCCCTGCGCCAGGACCAGCGTGTCGTCAGCGTAACAAACGACGCTGACGCCAGTAGGGAGGTCGGCGCGCAGCACCCAGTCGTATCCGATGTCCCACAGATGCGGCCCCAGGACCGATCCCTGTGGGACACCGCACAACATCTCTCGCCGGTTCCACTCTCCTTGGTGACCGGGGTAGATGACAAACCTGTCTGTCAAATAGGCAAGAATTGACACTTGCGATATTTAGTTCCGTGCTTGAACACGACCAAAGAGCGCACGCGATATTCCACTTTATTACTGATGCGTTAGCGTTTAGCACATAGTCGAGCGGTGGGAGCATGGGGGCGGAGTTTGCGTGGAAATTGTCTTTGGAGTGCCTGGTCTTAATAGTAAGCGCTGTGCTACAGGGGGACCGTACACCAGTGGTAATAATGTGACATTAGCAGAATATTTATGTCGTAGCAGTAAGGATGGTTTTTGCAGTGCAGGTGTTATCACTGATGTACGGTTGCCTGTTCCTATATATAGCCAAAGGCTAAAACAGATCAAGTAAATGAACACAGGTTATTATACGTTTTTGTACCCAATTTTCCAATTTACATTCGTGCTGCTAATTAATAACAATTTACGTCACAACATTCACGTTGACACAATCGGTAATGCTCCATGTTTGAGGACTGACTCCGAAAATACAAACCCTGGCTTAGTTTGGGCATCAGTTTCGATAAATAAAGAAAAAAAAAACTGTGGCACTCCGGGAGTGCCGACAGAAGTAAAAACTTGAACAAGATCGCCTTGGTGGAAGAAAAATACTTGTTATATAAATAAAGAACATAATCGCGTTTACAAAACCCTTAGAGTAAAAATACTTGCATAGAACATTGATCCATAACGAAATATAAATAAAGAGCATAATCGCGTTTACAAAAATGAGGTGTCGTCATGGTGTCGCGAAATCAATGGTTTAGTTCCATCTCAAAAATGCCAAACGCGCCTAAAGTTTAAACTTAAAAAAAAAAACTGTGCAAATGTAATTATGTACCAAATTTTTGTGTATGCTCTCATTATTTTGTGACAATATATACCCTTTTTCACTTTTTTTTCTAGTTATAAGATATTGCAACTTTCACAACGTTTGGTGGACTAAGGTATCACTTTGTGACACTTGCTTACAAAAGTCATATGGAGTGGAAGCCAAATCACATAGTAGTGAAGGATAAAGAACATAGGACTTCAAGACATAGGAAGGACTGAATGAGTGATCTAAATGCTTCAGCCGGAGAATATCTCTGACTGAAATTATTCTACTTCATTCATTCACAATACCTGAATGCAGCTATTCTGCTACATATCATTTTTAAAGGGCTACCTTTCCACCAAAAATGTGCAAAAACTCAAACTCAAAGCATTCATTTCAATTAAACCATTTACAGGCACTTTTGAATTATCAAGGGGTCAGTCAGTCAGAAAGATGAAGCTAGCTGCCCATTCCAAAGCATAGTAGGTAGGTTCCTATGAAGAAGAACGGGCAGAAACTCCACGGACACTCTTTTAAATCATAACATTGTTACACAATATGGGATAAGGGTATTCGTGTTGAAATTATACATGTGAGAACAATGTAGAAAGACGTGCACGTTAAAAGCGTCCATAATAAAAAGATAAAAACAATTCAAAACTAAAATAAATTAAAATAATTCGTAGCAGCCAAGAGCAAGTTGGTAAAACGGGGCAATCGCTACAAAACTATGTATCTATTTCCACAAGAGCTTAGAGCTTTAGCGGAGCGAGTAACATGTGCTTTGCGCGTATGTAAAAAGCTTAGCTTCGTCGAACTAAGCAATTTACGCTATGAAAATCCAACGATCCTATTGGTTGATACACACAGATCCATCGCTATGCAGCTTAGCACATCTGTGGTAAAAAAGAAGCCTAAAACAAAAGGCGTTCCACCAACCATATCACCAGTGTCCATTCCCGCTCTTCAATTGTTTGATATGCTAACAATCAACCGGCGCGTAACACGGTGACAGTGTGTTATGTTACAAGATTGTTTCAATTGACAGACTAAGCGCTGCAGGCTTCGGTAATTCAATATAACGACGTGCCGTATCATCATCATTTCAGCCGAAAGACGTCCACTGCTGGACATAGGCCTCCCCCAAGCACCGCCACTTCGACCGATTTTGTGCTTTCCGCATCCAGCGGATTTCTGCGGCCTTCGCAAGATCATCAGTCCATCTTGTGGGAGGCCTTCCAACGCTACGTCTTCCGGTACGTGGTCGCCACTCCAGAACCTTTCGACCCCATCGGTCATCCGTTCTGCGAGCAATGTGCCCTGCCCATACTGCAACCCAAACTCCTTCCGAATACAAAAGCAGAGAGCTTTGAGTTTGGGTTGCAGTAGGCTTTGTAGTAGTAATGATAATACTGGCTGGCTGGCTGGCTGGCTGGCTGGTATATTAATACTGGCTTGAAATGGTCAGCCTGCTGGCTAAATCTACTTCTGGTACAAATTTAAAGAATACGCAATGGTTGATTTATGTTACTTAAAAAGTTTGAATCGTAAACTTAATTAGTTTCGCATAATAACTAATTATAGTTCAAATATCCACCGTATAGTATAATAATAACATTTATTATTCGTAGTTTAATAACCTCAATTTTCTAATGTTATTCAAACAATAATTGTTGAAATAAAAAAAAAAAACAGATGGATGTGTTAATTCACATTAGTGAGTGATGGCGTAAGAATTTCACCTGAACAGGGTTCGTTTACACTTTCATCAGATAGTTTAAAAGCAGACTTTACTTATTATTTATTTAACTTGATTAAATTGAATACAGAATTGTAAGAATTGTAACCCTTACAATTCTGTATTCAATTTAATCAAGTAGGAATTTATCAAAGACACTTTTTGATAAAGTGTTAGGTACTTTAAGTTCCAGTTAAAAATAAAGGTCCCGCGTCTTGAAGAATCTTTATTTTAATTTAATTAAAGAACTGTGTAACTGAGCGTTCTTATTTATCAGGGGCACGGCCATCTCCTTTGTCCGTGAAATTATTGTTGATAACGCTGACTGACTCCTTAATTCTAACAAATTAATGCCTACAATTCCTTATTTAATCACTAGGTTTTACAGAAACCTGTACTGAGGTTTTCATAATGTTATTTGCCTAGCCCTAGATAGTGATATTTATATACTTATATTTATATAATACAGGGTGAAAGGGACGTCTTCAGATAGACCCCTTTTCAAGTTAATTTTCGATAATGCTGTACCTTCAGTGAAAAGTGATATAACTGGAAAATCATGATTTTTAGAAAATTAATGTTAAAGTTTTAAAAAAATCAGACTCTTTGTCTACTTCACTAAAATGAGTACTGATTACTGACATTGGTAAACAATATCTTAGAGCACGATTTAGTGAAAGAAGAAACAGATTAATTTGTATAGTTTTTTATAATTTAAAAAGAAATCCAGTTGTATCACCAAACACAACATATATTAAAGTCGTTTTATGTGTAAATTTACACATTATTTATTGGTTGGTGTTGGATGATTATGTGTAGGTAAATATATCAGTTTGTACTAATTCACATAGTTCGCGTAATAAGAGTCACATACATTTGTATTAATATACATTAAGGTAGTTCAAATATTTGTTCAGTTCACATTGATATTATTTAAATTGTATTTTATCACACATGAATAAATGTAAAAAATGCTTAGTTAGACCACTTTACACCAAAATAAGGGGTACCAATTAGACCAAAAAATTGCATTTTTTTACTGTTAAATTTAATGTAAGAATATTAAAACTGATATTAAGTCAAGATATATCACTTTTCACTGAAGGTGTTGGTTCATGAATATTCAGAAAAATACGGGTGGTCACTTGCCCATGGGTGACATTGTATTTTGATTCGTAGTAGAGCTTATAAATAAAAAAACTTTACGTGAGCACTTAATTCAGCGAGAACAAAACAAGTCCATACATAGCATACAAGGAGCCTTTACTATAATTGGGTATGGCCACAAACTTCTCTTTTAATTGAGTTAGGGGATTACGCAGTGTATTGTGTAGCGAAACTTGTTTACTTGTTACGGTTTACTTACAAACAAATACAAATATAAAAATGAAAGCTATTTAATTCACTAGGATCAGCGGGATTTTATCTTAAACTATTAAATGAGCAATATTTATATCTATGTATATTTGTAATTACGTTCTCGAAAACGGCTCTAACGATTTCGATGAAAATTGCAATACAGGGGTTTTCGGAGTGCAAAATCGATCTATATAGCTAGGTCTCATATCTGGGAAAAATCCGTTTTCTCCGTATTTTCACCCGAGCAGAGCTCGGTCGCCCAAAGTTTAGAACAATGACATGGCAGCATGGAACATAGATAATACACTATAAATACGAGAGCATGGAATTAGTAAGTAGCTACTATCATAGTATTGAAAAGTTCATACTAATTCCACGCTAAATGAGAATTCTCTATTTTCACCAGAGCAGAGCTCGGTCGCCCAGTTACTTTGTTATTATGAGTTAACGCTCAACTGCAGTTTCGTGAAATTCGATAATGATTTTATTTCGCAACAGTCACATATCAACTTTACTTAATAATACCAGCCTATTATTGTCACCACGCTTGCTGAATTTGGGTTTTACTTAATATCTTAAAATGGCAGCTGACATAGCGTGGTGATGATCACCAACATTGACAAAGTGACAAGAGTGGTTATACGGACATAATTTATTTTTCAACTCACTTATTCGTAAAGTGGCTCTTATTGAACCGCTTTTAGGTTCATAATGCAGTGCATTAAACACGCGTGCTTTTTACTTTATACTATCGCACTAGTACGGTAATGTGCGCCACAGATAACTATTTACTAGTCGGAGTAATGACGTGGCAGTATGGAATTAGTAAGTACTATCATGGGAGCACGGAATTATTGATACTATATATTATGAAATTAGTATGAGCTATCCTATACTTTAATACCGCGTCGAGTATAATGATAATGACCAATACAGCACACTTGTAATGTACTAATGTATGCTCCTTGGTATGAATCATGATGTATGACTACCAAAGCGCAAGCCACACTGGGTATGAAGTTAAGTTCGTTCAACTTCGCTCCTGTAGTCTGTTCATAGTTCGCGGTGAGAACCGAAGCATGCAAACACGCGGTATTTACATGAGTGAGGCTAAACGTACTTAACTTCGTTCCCAGCGGGGCTTGCGCTTTAGCCGAATCATTAATACAGCACTTTTTTTCTTTTTGGGTGGGAAATTATCAAATAACTTCTCCCGCTCTGGGCGGAGCGGCGTGTCAGACTCTTACTGACTAAAACCCACCCGTGTTCCTTCTGTTGCCTGTATGTTGTCAGGGGCCACAGTATCCCTTTCAAACTTTCCCGCGATTAATATTACACTTACATGGGTCATTAAAAGTCTCGAGTTCTTCGCAATTTCAATATTTCTTTTGCCATTAATTGCTTTTTGTTACGGAGACGTCATAGTTACCCACAATTGCCAAGATTGTGCAATTAATCGCCCGTGTAATGCATCTTAAGAGGCCGTCACTTACGGCTTGCACATGACAATTTTCTGTGATCAAGTTGCGAACTATACGAGGAAGACGTGCAGAAGTACTATTAGGCCAAACATACTCTACAAAAATCAGTTAACAATGAAATAATTATCATAATTGGTTATTTTTCTGAAAGGCATCTTGCAGGTCAATCAAGGAGATTGTCGGCTGCTTAACCGGGTTGTCCTGGGGATGCCTTATGAATAAGGCCTCCATCCAGGGCAAAAAACTTATAATTAAGCGACTACACGCTAAGGGCACCCTTTGGTTCGGACCTCGGTGTAGGCGTCGCTAGGAGAGAGCTGCAAGGGACAGGCCGGATTGGATCAAGATTATTTAGGAACGAATTTAAAGATGCCGGCGATTATAATAACTTAATTCGTTACTAAAGATCAATGACGTCATTATCAGGATAAACTGTTGCCTCTTCATAATTATTATCATAGTTATTCCCAAATATGTCCTCTATAAAATTAGGGATATTTCACCCTTATCCATACGCCCAAAAACTTAACAATTAATCCCATTTTAATAACCAGGGGATAATTGAACAATTTCCAAAACAAAATTAGGGTAAGTGCACAAAATCTAGGCATACCTAAATCAAATTTAAGCGCTCTCCATTAGCGTAACGACCTCTAATGTATTCAAAGTGCGCAACAGGGGCACCAACCTGAATCACCGCCGAAGATCATTCCCGTTGATAGTGCTGCTAATTAATTGGTATGATGATTACGATGTAATAATTTATCAAATTGGATATTATGGCATTAATTGTTGGACCTGAAGTTGGTACTGTGAGGTTTGCTTACATTACCTACCTACATGAATAATTTAAAAGCCTCCATTCTAAAAGTTGGCAATGTCACATTAAATAGCTGTCAAACATTTACCTGTTTTTTAACCGACTTCAAAAAAAAGAGGTTACTCAATTCGACCGTATATATATTTTTTTTTTTATTAATTTGGCAATATGACTGTATGGAAAAATGAAATATCGCTAACTAGTGAAATAGAATATGAATGAATTGCAATTATAACACTGAATTATTGATGCTGTAACCGTTTTAGGTGTTAAAAAGGCATTTGGAAACTTTCCAAATACTTTTTTCCATCTAAAACTAAAAATTCTGTGTAACGATTTAATTATTGCATTGCGTAATCAATATTTTAGTTCACTAGTTAGCCATATTTCTTATTTGACTTCTATTTGCGACGTTGCCCACTTTCAGAATGCTTGCTCTTAAAGCTCAGTTCAGAGGTGTGGTGATGAAGAATGGTGAAAAAGGCTATCATTTTTAGAATCATAATTAGATTTTACATGATCAATTAAATGATATATTAATATTGATCCTCTAAAAACGTTTTAGGGAATACTTACTGCCCTTGAGCTAATATTTGCTAGAATATTTCGCAATAATAAATTAATCTAGTTAGTCTGTTCCGCCTTCACAGCGGGTAATTACGGTGGCTCCTTGTCATAATAATCGTATTAACCAGCACTCTTTTGATTGCCTTTCACAAGTTCCTGGGAACTTTGATATCAAAATACATAAAGATGTTCACATCTCAAATCATATTCAGCACATTTAATTATTGTCCTTTTTACCTTCATATTTAGCTGCCAAAATCAAACTAATTTAGGAATTACAAATAGTTACGTAGTAAATAGGACTTAGGCACATGTTGATACTTGTTAGCCCTTTTCACAGACTGTAGGTGAATACTTGTAGACAGTTGCTGGACTCATTGAGAACTGCACGCAGACTGGCGCTCGATCCACTCGTGAAATCTTTTACTAAGGCCGTCCGCTGCGTTAAGCGGGTGCACGGAGCGGGCGCCCGCGTGGTGTGCAGTTTTCTGCTGTTTTCTATCGCGCCGCATGAGACGGGAGACCCACCTCACGCAGCGCTGCTCTAAGGATGATAATAGAAAAACAGCACGCCGCGCGGGCGCTCGCTCCGTGCACCCGCGGATGGCCTAAATGCTCATTTGCTGAGCGTCCCGCCGTCATATGGTGGACGTGACGTAATGAAGCCTTTTCCAATTAAATAAAACGCGTCGATACAGTAATCAATAAATCTACAGATTGGAATACAGCTTTATTATGACTCTAGTTTCACTTGTTAAACCAAAACTATCCTGTAAATGTCAATTTTCACCTCTCGTTCTGTTCGAATGTCAATACAACCAAATCTTTGGTGGGAACCATTTCTTTTTTGGGTTAGAAATTATCAAATAAATTTGAGGGCGTGTCAGACTCTTACTAACTAAAACCAACCAGTGTTCCTTAAGTTGCCATGTTGCCAGGGGCCACGGTATCCCTTTCGGACTTTTCCGCGACCCGGCAGGCACCGGCCCTAGCGGACCCCGTCAGTTCTGTGCGACGTCTCTTTGAGGCGCGCGAGGAAAATAACGCGCCGTCGACTCGGGCCTGCTACCCATTGCTCACCTTCCGCAAGCCTGCGCCTACGGTGGAAGGGAATGGGCCTGCGATTCCCGACACCCAGGGCGTCTCCTACGGCGATTAGGTGCGTGAGGGCGCGAAATTTACCTCTCCCTCACGCGTTCCGCCTCCTCCTTTATTATTGCTTCGCAGATGGAGGTGATGGCCTCCCATGCTCTCTCACTCCGTACCATGGCCTGGACCAGGGCCGGTTGCGAGAGATCACCGCCGCCGATCGCCTCCACGAGGACACGGCGGCCCAAGCCCAAGCCCAAGCCAGGCAGACCTCCACCATATTGGTGTGGATGACCTGCATAGCTATTACATTCGACAAGCTCTCGTATCAAAAATCTCGGAAATAGCTGTCGGAAAGATAACAGTTATCTATTTTAATTTAAACTGATAAAATATTTGGACAAAAGTTACGGATTTGTGATCAACGTTTTCACCTTCGATAACATTGATTGATGTTCGATTCGGCACGGAAGCGTATCCGCGACCTAGCCGTGTAATCTCCAACTAGTACTGTGTGGAAAATATATGTATTAACTTGTCTAGCTGTTTTACTTTCTACCTAACCGTTAATGGCCTGCGCAGCCTACCCTGCGCAGCCCTAGCCGTTACAGAATGGCTGTGAATAGCTGATGCTGTAGCCAGGATCGTCTCCGCACGAAGGAACTCTCTAATCTATGGTTAACTTTAATCTTTAGTGCAGAAAGTTGTGAAATTGGCCACACGTTAATAGTAAAAAAAGAAAGAAAGGAAATGTATTTATTGGGACTCGCACAGGAAATCACAAATTAAACTATAACACACTCATAAAAACATAAATAAAAACAAAGACAACAAAAAGTAATATTAATCAAGATGCTGCATTTCAATAAACTAGCTTCTGCCCGTGACTTCACCTTTCTCAAGAATTGGGCTATCCCATGCAAAAAGAATTTTAGATTACCCCCTACATATAAACTTACAAACAAATTTTACCTCTTTATAATATTATATAGTATAGACTAGTTGACCCGACAGACGTAGTCCTGTTCAACAACATAGAAAAATGAACGTTCAATATTTCCAGAATTTTCAAATTTTCCGGGAAATGTTCCCAATTTTTCTTTTTATAACAACCTAATTCAGACTATTACGAACATTTTGAAACAAAAAATAGCCAATTCTGACCAGCTTTTCAAGTGATGCGGTTACCAACGAACAGCATTGCATTTTAATTTATTTAGGATAAGCATAATCAGCCTGTAATGTCCCCACTGCTGGGACACAGGCCTCCTCTCTTCGAGAGGGAGTGGGCTGGGTTCGAACCCACGACCTACAAACTCGTAAGTTATTGTTGGGCCACCACTGCTCTGCTTTTAATTTATATAGATTCTTCTAATAAACTAAAATGACTGTCAAATAAACCAACGTACCATTTGGACCCGAAGAAACGCATATCTATACACCGTAAGGACTATTTCTGCTTGCAGCGCTCGGCCGCTATAGTAGCGCTTACCTACGAAAAAAAAGGGTCGTGTGCACGGAATTTTGTTTTCAAAGTGCTTAGATATTCGTTTTTTCGATAGTACCTTCTTCCTCAATACCTTATAAATAAGATATTCTTATCAATTTAGTACCTATAATGTCTGTCAAAGTATCCTCATGCATACAGTTTATGTTCAAAGCCAGTTGGTAGTAAAGATCTACGCTCATAGGAAATCACACGCGTTCTGAACATGGGATCAATTTGGCCTTCCCGAATTATTCCAATTTAAATTTATTTATTTAAGTAACCATGACTCACTTGTTAGTAAACTTATCCTATGTTAGTAATTATGACAAACTACATCCTAAACAAATTACTGTACACTATACACAGCGGCAGTACTATCCGACGCTTCACCGCGGCTGCACCATTCCATACAGTCCAGCCTGCTCGAAATTAGAGACAGGATACTGTTGTTGCCGCCCCACACCCCACGCACCTGCACGCGTAGCATGACGCTTTCTATCTCTACAAGAATAGACATAGCTCTTTCTATACATAGTGACGTTTCGTTTCTCCATTTTTGACATCGCACCGTAGAAATCTTTCTACAATCTGTCATTTTGCCTATCGTTTCTAACGATCTTTGTCTAGGTCCTTTTACATGTAGACTATTTCAGAAGAAACTTTTCTATCCCAAACTGTCAAAATCACTAAGGTAGTGAAGACAATTTGATTTTGTAATCCCCATGCTAAAGACAGTAGAAAACTTTTTACTCGACGGCCACAAAGTTTACACGGTTATCTAAAAATTTTAAAAATTTTGGTTGTTTAACTAATTCTGACTATTTCTAATCGGATTAAAAAGGTGTGGAATAAAATATGAACTAAAATTCACACCAACACCTCGAATTCAGGTGCAAAAACAGTACTGTCTCTTTTTTTTTCTTTTGCTTATATCTCGAAAATGGCGTGTCCAATCGCAAAAATAATGAAAATTTCGACCCCCTATATAAAACCCTTAAACCCCTAAGACTCAACACGTAGGTATTAATTTTTCTTATTTTCCATACAAAAAGTGAAAAATTCCATATAAAATACTGTACCTATACTAATTTTTTTCTTCCAAAATACAATATTTTGACACTCTTGAGATTTTTTTCTGTAGTTGACGTGACTTTATATCAATAAAAATTGAGAATCAAACAGAAAAAAAACCTGTGACAAAACAAAGAATTTTGAATCGAATTATGAAAAGAGTGAATTTCGTAAAAAGTGCAGTTGAGTCTTTCTACTTTCCTGCCGTCCTGTCTACACGGAACGTCATTTTTGTCTATTCTTCCGTCGACAAAACTCGTTTCTACGGTGGTCATGCTACGCGTGCAGGGACGTACAGCGCTTACGCATGGCAAAGAAACAATCCACATGTGCGTCCGCGAACATCCCTGATGCGCTGCAGTAGCGGGGCAGCCTCAGCAGTACCCTATTATTCCAAGTGTTTGCGTCGAACTAGTTTCATTTTAATTGTATAGGCACAATGTAGGTTTTTATAAATACAAAAAACTAGTTGACCCGCCCAAGCTTAGCACAGTTTGTGCTTGTGGCTAAGTAATAACAGCCGCACGGCTCGATCGATCAGGTTAAGCTACGCTTGCCGCGATTGGTCCGTGGATGGGTGACAGTAGCGCAGGGTGACTTTATGGAGGAGGTAAGCCGAACCAACAAAAAAAAAAAAAAAAAATATTTACCGTACATCAATCAATCAATCAAAATTTCATTTCATTACATTTCGATATATTACTTTTCTATTATGAGCTTCATACAAATTCCCGATTCCCGAACTCATAAAACAGCTACGAATATGTTTTTCAGTCTGCACATCTTTTTTGATGAATTCAACTACAATCTAACAAAAGTAAACACGGGAACGACTGCCAGTCAGTCATTGATATTTATTGTAAAGGGAAACATTACAATTTTTGAAAAAACCATCGCGGCGTTTGAGATTTATAGTCACATCGGGGCGAGCACGTATTTTCAAAACTTAACCTTGAAAAGCATGTTTCTTCACAAAATTCACACACATATGACATTCTAAAACTATGAATGCCGCCATCCTAATAAGATCGTACTAATTAGTTGTCAAATCTACTCTAAATAAGTAATTTCAGCTTATTAAACTATCTACTTACCCCAAATACCTAATTACAAGGTACTTTACATTCACAACACACAAAACACCATGTTAATCATTCTCAAAACACTATGTTAATCACTGTCCTATAACTACAAACAAATATTAATACTAGTAGTATTGATAAACATATGAATTCAATTAATACTGAGCGAACAAAATGCAAATTAATAAGATTCTAATGCGATTACGTCAAAAAACAACCACATAGTATATTTGTCAAACGAATGATGAAATTTTTACGAACTCCTAGCCGAACGCATTACGAAATTTACCGAATCAAATGCGTGTGCCAGAAAGAGGTGGTGCAATAGCAATAATTCCTTCTCGCTCCCGCGCGCACGTTTCTGCTACTCTGTGCCTACAATAACTCGCTACAGACCGGTTTACTCGGCTCATAGAAACCGCGGATCACGTGACCGAAGTGACGTCATGATGACTTTATTTTTTGTAAGGAAATTGAATTTAGCGTAAGCCGGACGCGCCTACGAGTTATTTTAGCGCAGAGTTTTGTTGTTGGGTTATTAAGACAATTTTTAATGTATGTAGGCGTTTTGTAATAGGTATTTTAATTTTATGGTGTATCAAATACTTATAGTTTGATTATTCAATGACGATAGAGTGGTTGTGTTCCGAATTTCCAAAGGGAAGCCGGTAGGAATCGGCTTATATGGACAATTCGCCCCTGATGGGTGACCATCTTTACGTACAAGGCCCCCTTTGTGCCTCGGAAAGCACGTTAAGCCGTTAGTGCCGGCTGTCATTTTGTAGATCTTTGACAGTCGTTACGGGTAGTTAGAAGCCCAAAAGTCTGACAACCAATTACCAAGGAGTATTGTGTTACGTATCTAGGTTGTGGAGGTCAGATAGGCAGTCGCTCCATGTAAAATACTGGTATTCAGCTGCATCCGGTTAGACTGGAAGCCGACCTCAACATAGTTGGGAAAAGGCTAGGCAGAAAACACATAAACCTTCCAGAATAAATTTTCAAAATGGTGGAGTATACTGCAACAAAATCTGTTGCATGGTTTAGAAAAAGAACGCTGTCACACAGACAGACATGAAAAGTGACTTTAATTATAATATGTATAGGTAGAGATAAGTATCGAAAAACACCTACCCAACAATTGCAAGCGACTATAGTTTGACCAATACCGCTGTACCGCGCCTTAGGAATACGCGGCAAGGCGGGGGGCAGTGTTGACCAATGAGAGGCGGGCGGGACGCCGTGCGCCGAGAGCTTTGACGAATTAGCGGCCTGCACTGCTCCCCCGTCTCGCCGCGCGCCTTCCTAAGGCACGGTACAGCGGTATTGGTCAAACCATAGTATAAAGAGAGGTAGTAAGCTATCTTCATAGAAATGCACCGCGCGCGGCTTGTATGTGTGCGCGGCTTGTATCTATGCATCGCCGCACGCACACTTAACAAAATCTCGGCTGGTTTCTCACGAGAAACGGGTTTCTATGAAGATAGCTTACTACCTCTCTTTATACTATGGTCAAACTTATAACAAGACGTACTTACAAAGTTAATAGAAAAACTGGCCGAACACGAAGGGTGGTACACACGGCATTATATAGGATTTCCGTACAATGCGAGGTCAGCTTATAATGGAAATGTATAGCTTGAACCTTGTTGTAACCGTGTGTATTACCGTACTATGTTAAGAGTCCTATTACATTTTTTAACGGAAATTGATGATTTTTGACGTTGCAATTTTCAACAACAGTAAGATATTTTAATTATTTGATTATAATAACGATAGTGTCAATATCTCTCTTGTAAGTTGGAGTAACACATTCTTTTCGACTGATTTATAGATAGTACTTTAATTTAATTTACGGTAATTTCGTCTTATTAATTGAGAAACGAAAACTAATTAAACGTTTTCATTGTAGATTGAAGTTTTATAGGTATCATGTTAGTTTGACCGAACAAGATGATTATTACAAGATGGACCGGTGACCTTGTGAAGGCCGCAGGAATCCGCTGGAAACGGAAAGCACAGAATCGGTCAAAGTGGAGGTGCTTGGGGGAGGCCTATGTTCAGCAGTGGACGTCTTTCGGCTGAAATGATGATGATGATGATGTTAGTTTATTTGATAAAAATTTTAATCGAGACATTTATTGCTTTTATTTATGATTTTTTCCGTGAACACTCAAGGAATTTAAATAAATTCTAGAACTCCAATAAACAAGTAAAACATTCAACTTATCCTTTAGTAATTTTAGCTTTTATTAGAATTGAATGGAACAATGTGAATTTGAGCGTTAAAGTTCCATCGCCGACGGATTTTCTTATAAAACTGAGTTCGTAAAATATTTATAAGAAAAATTAAAATATGTAACTCCAACTTAAAAGAAAGAGAATGGCACTATTGTTATTCATAATTAAATAATTAAAATGTCTTACTGTTGCTGAAAATTGCAACGTCAAAAATCAAATGAATTACCGTAAAAAAATATTTTTGAGTTTATAGTTGTTGTGTTATATTTTAATTTATGTTAAATAGTTGATAAGGTACGATGGGGTTGGCATATCCGTATGGACAAAAACATAGTTATTAACAAAGACAAAAAAAAAAAAATATTTACTGTTGCTGAAAATTACAACGTCAAAACTCAGGAATTTGCGTAAAAAGTGTAATAGGACTCATAAGCAAAAAACGCCGAAAAAAACGCGAGTTTTTTTTTTTTTCTTAAAATTTTTTACTTAATTTTATGTTTATTATTACTTCTTATAGCGGCAATAGAAATAAACAATCTGTAAAAATTTCAACTGTCTACCCATTACGGTTCATGAGATACAGCCCGCTGACAGACTGATGGACAGTGGAGGCTTAGTCAAAATTAAAGTAATAAGAATATGGAAACACACTGGTATTGAGTTTAAATCGCATGCAGCTGAATAATAATACTTTACATGAAGCGTCTGCCTTTCTGAGCTCCACAACCCAATTACTGGAAAACACAAGACCCCTTGGTAAGACAAAGTTCTAACCATCGTTTAAAATGCAAAAACAGATGCAATAAAAAACAAATAAACTCCGCAAAAGGCCTGTTTAAAACGCTCCCATTATATTTCTTACTTACTGAGCAGAACGTCTCTTGAAACAAACGATGCAGCTTGTTTATAATAACAGCTGCTTTTTGGAGCACCTGTATTTCTTTATGGTGATTTTTATTTGCATGGATGAGAATTGTTGCGCTGTTGTCTTAAATATTAATAGCAACTGGCATGAAATGGTGAGAATGTTATCATTTCGAGAGATGGGTAGTAGTACTGAGAGTATTAAGAACTTAATTTGGCTTAATTGACGCGGTTCAAAATGCTTGTAGGTATTACATAGGTCAGCAGGTGCGGTTCGTGTATATTCTGCCCAGAATATACACGAATTATTAGGCTAGCTCAACTAGATAATCATAATAGACGTGGTCTTACCTCAGATTAAATTTGGTTATTTCTGCTAATATAATAATAAGCTGTGATAATATGTACCAACACGGTCTCGCATATCTAACCACTTTAAAAACAAAATCCCGTGCACACGACCCTTTTTTTTCGTAGGTAAGCGTTACTATAGCAGCCGAGGGTTGCAAACAAGAATAGTCCTTACAGTGTACAGATGTGCGTTTCTTCGATAGTACATATGAATTGACCGGATTTGAACCCATAACCTCGTGCATGAGAGGCGACGCCTTAACCAGTGGACCATTACCAACTTGAACATGCTTTGACTTGTTGTTCATAAAGACGATTATCTTTCTACGAATTCACATAACATTACATCACGCCTGTATTCCCCGACGGGTTGGGCAGAGGTGTACCTAAAGTACACCCACATTTCGCCAGTTATGTTTAAGTCTCATGTAATAGGAGGCGAGTTTATTGCCACCAACCGGGCACAAATCCAGACTGCGGGCTGAAACTGAGAAATCCAAGATGGAAAAACCCAATAACACTTTGCCCGACCCGAACATCGAACCCAGGATCTCCTGCTCAGCAGTAGCGCTTGCGACCACTGGACCAACGAGGCTGTAATTAATTAAGAAGTTATAAAAGCTTGACGATAAAAAATTAAGAATCGCCATAAAATTAAGTAAAGTCTACCCTTCCACCCTAAAAACACATTGCAGAAGGTTAATATTAATTATTATAGCCACTTATAACTTAGTTAATACCCCATACTGTTAATAGCCTATTAAATGAAAGTGTGTAATATCATTAACGTTTATTTTTATTATAAACCCTATCGCGGGCAACCTCGATAAGTTTTAGGGTTAATAAAAACATGGTAACGACGACCTGACTATATTTTATGAGTTTTGTTTTGGGTTCCGGCGATGAGCGAAGTAAAATGAGAAGTTTTTTTACGGAACCTGTCTTGTCATGTAGATCAACATGACGGGTATTTTATAAAGCCTTACATCTTATTATTAAACATAATATCATGCCTTGTTTCTTCCAACCCGGCAGAGGTGCACTTATAGTACTGTCCCTTTCAGCTGATATGGTCAAGTCCCATGTAATAGCGGGTGCAAGCAACGGCAATGATGCCTAGTCATAAGTCTCGAAACACAAAGTACGCACCTCTGACTTTTGGGATTCATGTGCGTATTGTATAATTATCACTTGCTTAAAAAACGGTGAAGGAAAACATCGTGAGGAAACCGGCATGCCTGAGAGATAGTCGAGAACTATCTCTCAGTCGAGAACTATCTCTCTTTGACTTGGCTTCAGGTATGTGAAGCCAAGTCAGAGGCCGATGGGCGGTTTTAAAACTCTGACAACAGGTTAGTCACTAACCACACGAAAAATAAAAAATAAAGGGGGTGAGCCTATTGCCATCAATCGGGCATAAATCCAGACTCCGGGCTGCTAGTGAGAAATTTCAGATAGAAAGACCCAATGCTCAGCAGGTAGCGCTTGCGACCTCTAGATTAACGAGGCAGTCGAACCTAATCTGACTTCATATTATTGAAAGCTTTTTTTAAGTCTTTGTTAGCTATATCAGAATATTGGGCTACAAAAGGGGTGAATGACAGGCAATTGCATGCAACTGAGATAAGAATGTTAATAGGGATGTGTGGTGTACCACGAATGGATAGAATAAGAAATGAGTCATCATCATCATCAGCCTATAATGTTCCCACTGCTGGGACACAGGCCTCCTCTCTGTGAGAGGGAGTGGGCCGTAATCCACCACGCGGGCCCAGTGCGTGTTGGTAGATGTCACATGTCTTCGAAATTTCAGTTCTAGGACATGCCGGTTTCCTCACGATGTTTTCCTTCACCGTTTTGAGAGCAGTGGTGATGAAATAATTTACACAAAGTAAAGCGCCTGTCTGGGTTCGAACCTACGACCTACAACTCGTAAGTCGCGGCCGTTACCACTGGGCCACCACTGCTCTCATCAGAAATGAGTACATAAGAGGAAATCTAAAAGTGGCACCGGTGACTGAAAAGTTGTGCGGAAATCGGCTGTCGTGGTATGGGCATGTGATACGGAGGAATGAGAAAAATGTCGCGAGGAAAGTTTTGAGTATGAATGTGGATGGCTATACGAGTAGGGGAAGACCAAAGACACGATGGATAGATTGAGTGAAAGATGACATGGCTAGAAAGGAGGTAATTACCAAGATAACGAATAATAGAGAAGTATGGAGGAAGGGGACATTTTGCGCCGACCACAAATAAATTGAGATAAGGGCAGGAGACTGCTGGAGAATGAAGCAAGCTGAAGTGGTAGTGGGCCGGCCATATCAACCGTAGAACCGATGGCCATTGAGGTACACGTGTTCTTGAATGGAGACCGCGAATCGGCAAACGTAAGGTAAGACGCGATCGACGATCTTCGTAGGGTGGCTGGTAGCAGCTGCATAAGAGTTGCCGAGAATCAAGCTGAATGGCGTGCAATTGGAGAAGCCTATGTCCAGCAGTGGACTGCTATAGGCTGATGATGATAAGGAGAATGATGATGATGATGATGATGTTAGCTATTGTGGTTGGTTCAATGCGTTGAATGAAACTACTTTGGCAAATGTAGCAGATATGGATTTAACACCAGAATAAAAATATCCTTAGACCCGCTACGAAGCAGTTGTAGCTCAGTGATAACGGCCTTGACTAACGTGTTGTACTGCGGTTCGCACCCAGACAGGCGCTTTACTTTGTGTAAATAATTTCATCACCACTGCTCTCAAACAGTGAAGGAAATTATCGTGAGAAAACGGGCATGTATTAGAACCAAAAACTCGAAGAGATGTGACATCTACCCACCCGCACTAGGCCCGCGTGATGCATTACAGCTCAATGCCTCTAGAAGAGAGGAGGCCTGTGTCCCAGTAGGTAGTGGGAACGTTATAGGCTGATTATGCGCTTATGCTAGGCCCGGTGGCTCCACAAATCACTATAATTATGTATTTAACCTTAAACATGTTTATAACATCATTCTGTCTCGGTCATTTTCAAACGATCGACTGAAATAGAACGATGTTTCAAATTTATTTAGCGCTAAAGGCATTTAGTCATTTGTGGTGCAAGTAGGCCTTAGTATCCAATTAGGTACCTATACAGTATGAGCGCAGTATACTGGGTTCGAATTTTGGACCATATAAGGAACACAACACTGCGTGCCAAAACTAAGATCACGGACATATGGCTGCCGCATGTCAGATGACAAATAGGCTAAGTGAACCACCGATTGGGTCCCAGAACGCACGACGACATCGCGGCAGGCCGAGATGAAGATGGCGGGACGAGCTTGACTCCTACCGAAAGGACTGGCCGACACTAGCAATAGACAGAATTGTGTGGAATACGGAGAGGGTGGCCTTTGTCCTGCAGTGCGACAATACAAGCTAGTTAGAATACAGTTAGAGTACAGTTAGTACAGTTACAGTACAGTTAGTACAGTTACAGTACAGTTAGAGGACAGTTAGAGTACAATATGTATCAAAAAGGTGTAGTCAAATTTAAGGCTGTGGTACTGACCACCAAACTGAACAACTTTCTCTATGGGACCAACGCCGTAATCGCGAAAAAATAATCAGGCGTCTCATACATTTGGGTCAAGTAGGTATTGAAAGTACTACCCCCTTAAATATGAAAACACCATTCTGATATATGCTGTATAACGTTAGGTATTATAAAATTTAAGACAACAAGAAGAAAAACTTTTGTTCGAACTCAAACTCAAAGCATTTATTTCAATTAAACCATTTACAGGCACTTTTGAACTGTCAAAGAGTCGATCAGTTAGTCAGAAAGTTGCAGCTTGTTGCCCATTCCAAAACAAAGATCTCTACGGAGAAGATTTAGTTTACAAGAGAGGATAGTTAGATTTCAGCAGTACACGAAAAATGTAAAAATAGTTTTCAAAATAATGAATACGTAACTAGTTTACCTACTTCTATAAAGAACTAGCAGCGCCCCGCGGTTTCACCCGCAAAAGTCTCGATTTCGTGGGAATATCGGGATAAAAAGTATCATATGTGATAATCCAGGTTATACACTATGTGTGTGCCAAATTTCATGCAAATCCGTTCAGTAGTTTTTGCGTGAAAGAGTAACAAACATCCATCCATCCTCATAAACTTTCGCATTTATAATATTACTAGTAGTATATCAGCCTTACCGACTATCACTTAGCATAATTAAATCGACAAAAAGAAACATCCAAATAAGTCGTGAAATAAAGACAAAAAAAACTTTCTCCGAGACAAACAAGAAACAGCAAAAGTTAGGGTGAAAACACCCGTTATCGTCCATGATGGAACAAACTGCGGGGCAATAACTTCGCTTTGTCAATACGATCGGGTCATTGGGTCAGCTAAATGGCGCTCGATGATTGGATGTGTCACGTTATTGTGATTGTCACCCTAAAGTTAGTTACACGATGATAAAATAGCAATTTGTTGTTCTTTTGTTTTGTTTTTCTATTAAGAGCTCCCTATTCGTCTTCGTAGGAACTCTCGGATATTGTGTCTGCTATTTAACATCCTTCACAACCCTAAAACGCCATCCTATCTGCGGGAACGCTTTTCCTACGCCCGTCCCTCTGATGCACCTTGCAGGTCGCATCTCAGAAATCTCCTTAAATCCCCTCCCCACTCAACCGACTTCTACTCCTACTCCTTTAGTGTGCACGCGGTTCGGTTGTGGAATTCACTTCCGCCTGACATTAGGGACTGCCAAACTGTTGCGGTTTTTAAAAGAAGAGTGAAAGAACACTATCTTTCCATCTCGTCATAGTTGCATAATTATGTATTTATTATTTTATAAAGTAGTTTTATCTATTTTAGTGATATGTATTTAAGAAGTATGTATATTCTCATGTTGTATGTTTACATTTAAATTTATGTATAGTTAAGTTTTTTATTTTATGTATTCTGTTTTCTCTTCTACTCTTACACACGTTGTCTACATCTCTTTAACTACTTTCCTGTCACAGGTATGCTGGAAGAGATTTCTATAGAAATAAGCATCACCTTTGTACGTATTTTTCTGTTCCTTTCTTCTTATCTGTTTATGTGTGTGTACATAAATTGTTAAATAAATAAGAGGGTTTATCCTAAAAGTTGGTAACGTCGTAAAGTCAAATATTTACCTGTTTTTATTAATTTGGCAATAATACTGTATGGGATTAAGAAAAGTGGCTAACTAGGGAACTAAAATATTGATTATGAAATGCAATAATTAATATTGTAACACCGAATATTTAGTTTTAGATGTAAAAAAAGTACTTTGAAACTTTCCAAGTGCCTTTTTTACACGTAAAACGGTTACAACATCAAAATCAGTGATGTAATTGCAATTTATTATTATGACATGCAATGATCATTTCAATTTTGATTATTACTAGAATCAATTCTATTACTTTGTAAATTTTGACGTTCAAAAGTGCATGTGCATATTTGAAATAAATGATTTTACTTTGACTTTGCGCTAAATAATTGCTTATTGTTTACACATACGTAACCTACGTTTAAGTGTCGTCTAGTGTTGGTGAAAATGAGCATTATGCTCTACTAGGCAAAGACTTCAATTCGGAGCTAACGTGAACCATTTCTGGTTTGTCATGTCGAACTCGTTTCGCATCCATAGGCATACGTGGTCCGCATAGTGGTTATTTGGCTAACAGCTCATTGGATTTACGCAAATGTTAGTCGGGTCTGTTCCATTCGAATTTTAGAGCAGCTTTTTGAGCTGTGACCGACCATCACAGCTCAAAGACAACTTAATTACAACTTTAAAAAATAAACAACTGCAGAAATGTACATATGAGTGTTATAAAATGTTCTCTTCTGTTAATCCTTCGGGAGAAGCTGGATTGGTGATGTTATGTTATATGTTACAAAATAAAAACGAAAAAAATTGTAGGTATTCGGTGCTTCGCAAGTGTTCGTGGAAGCCCGTGTTGACGATTTTCATGCTATTATGAGGAAGAGAACAGCGTCAATAATGTAGGTTGCGCGGAAGCTCCAACAGTTTCCTTAAAATATTATTAGACAAAGTTGACAGTCCCTTTATAAGGCACTGGGTACGGAGGCACGTGCCAACGTGTGTTGGGCCACGTCAGTTTTAGTTGTTTTAGTTTGTAAAAGTTCACTAACATAGTTTTTAAATCATTGTAACTAACACTATATGGATTGTGTGTACAGTGCAAAATAAAGAATATATTATTATTAAAATTTCAAATAAATATCATCACATTTCTTCTATCTGTCTGTAAGTTCATCCGTCTCATATAATATTCATGTTCATATGAACCGTCTTCTATAACTTTTGAAACTAAGTTAGGTACTGTGTTTGTTACTATAACTTTTGAAACCCTCGGGACTTAGACAAGCACTTAATAGAGTTTTCTGAATTCCGTAGGGAAACGAGAAGCTATGTAGTACTAGTAGTTCTGCGAACAGTAGAACTCGCGAGCACAAACTGTTTTTAATGAAAATTGAATCTACGTCAGCTACCGATCCCCACAGCAGAACTTCATAAAACATAATACTATGGAAATAAATAATTCAACAGAAATAAACTAACCCACAATTAACTAACTGCTATCTGTTAAACATGAGACTTTACTTTTGAAGCTACTTTACACCTAACATAACTCAGTCACACAAAATATTCAACGGGACCTAACCATTTGGCGAGCGACAACGACAGCGCAATCTAGCGGTGCACAGTAGCGCCGTCTAGTGACCTTATTGTAAAACTAACATTGATATTGGTTTTAAATCCTCATTTTAGAGAGTTCTGAAAATTATTTTCAGAATTTACAAGTTATACTAATAAGTCAGTGTGTGAGTTATTAGTCGTTATCTCGATTGTCAGTCCTTTGATCATGATGACCATATCATTTTTCACACAGTCCATCTATTGTTTACAACACAATACAAAATATAACTCGTTTACCGTTTAGAAATTATTAATGGCTTAACAAACATTAATATTCATGGATTCACCTGAAATAAATATCAAAATGAGCTGTTTCAGTACGATGTATACTGAATCGTTGTGTTTAATATTTAATATCATCCGACATTGGCTATTAGGTTGTTGAGAGGACAAATGAACGGCGACAAAAAAAAAAAAAACTACAAGGGAAGTGTCAGTGGAAACGACAGGACGCCCTAGAAGGACATATTGACACCTTATTGGGGATGTTTTTCAGAAAGATCAGGTGCGTAGTACTCGCAACCGGAGTGCGTGTATGACCAGATGTATGAACGTAAACGAAGCAAAAGGAGTATGTAAGGATCGTAGCAGGTGACGTTCTGTAGTTTCTGCCTACCCCCATGGGAAGAAGGCGTGAGTTTATGTATGTATGTATATTAACTATTTCCTACTCATAAAACGTTTGGGACAAGAGCCCTTTAAAAGAATAGCAACTAATTTACAAACGGAGACACTCAATTTAGACAACCTTTAACTCAAAGTTAAGTACAAAAACTCTTTGGTATCTCCTACTTGTTCCTTGCAAAGAATTTATGTTCAAACAACATATTAAGAAATCTTTAAGAGGCTTTAACAGAATACCTGAGTTTTTCAACAACTTTTTCTAGGCCAAACTTTACATTATTATATTTATAAATCTTATCTACATTCCTAGTTAACTAGTTTTTTCGGAACGAAACAAGCTTGCAAATTCTAAAAGCTTTCTTAAAAAAAGGAAAACAAATAAATTTTAAAAGCGGCGAAGTCCAAAAGACGGCGGCGAAGTCTATTGGACTTTTTTTTTCGATTTTCGCCAATAGCGCTTTCATTTCTTTCGTAAACGGAGATAAATATAATTATGAAATGTATATTATTATATTTAAAAACATCTTCCTCACTCGAAGACGACTTTGTCTCGCGAGGATTTAAGCGGAACTGCATTAATTATGCCGAAAACATAACTTCAGGTCCTCAAATGAATGATAGCATAGCATTTATTGACATTTACTAATATGACAATACAAATAGTGTGACATGCTATAATAATTTAATTTGACATCTGCATAATTTTATTTTTTTTTAATTTGGATCAATATTTTTATTTAATTTATCTGATTGTTAAGTCTATGACATGTATTTTAATTCATCTGACAATTTTTATTTTTAAACCTTTGACGTGTGTAATATTCTGATTTTTTTAAATTACCTATATTTTTATTTTTTTGAGTGTAATAATTTTGTAATCTTATTTTAATAATTATTTAATTAGATTAATAATAATTTAAATATTTGCACACCATAATAGGTAATGATACAGAGTACTATATATTTATTTGTAACATCTTTTTATACCTACCTTTATTAAGCAAATAAATAATTTGATTTGATTTGATTTGGTATCGTTTCGGTATACAGAGCATACCTACTATACCGCACTACTGCTTACCAACCAAAGAAGAAAGGGCCATAATATTAAACGCCCAAGTTTTAAAACTAAAACAAAACACTGCACACGGAAGCATTATTATTAAATCACCCGAGAAATACGATGCACCGCGCGATATCAGTACTCAACACAATAACCTGAAACTAACTATTAATAATAGGTATCGAAGGCTTTAACTGGGAAGCGAATAAACAAATAATAGATAGCCAGTGCAATAAATGAGAAGCGAATAAACAATTATCTGAGATTTTATCAGTACCGCTTCGACCCAGTTAATGCAGAGTGCATTCCGGTGTCCGAGCTGCGGTCAATATAGACTTTATTTTTAAAGCTACTGCAGCTAGTTACCATTTTATATTGGATGTTTGTTTTATACAAGGCTATTTTTCAGGTACAAAAAAGTATTTGTGTTGATGAACTGTAAGTAGGTACTTGGATTACTTATTTATCTCCGTTGAGAGTACAAAGATTTAGACTTTTAAGGTGCCAGTAATATTGACTGTACGAGACGATCCGATCGTAAGGAAACCGGCATGTCCTAGAACCGAAAATTTGAAGACATGTGACATCTGAGAAGGCCTGTGTCCCAGCAGTGGGAACATTATAGGATGATGATGAACCAATTTATTACATTTAAGCAAATTCTAGAAAAAGTAAAATTAATTTATCTTCTTCTTCTCCTTTTCTTTTATTTTATAATTATTAATTATACAGCGTGTAACAAAATCCCTGTCTGACCCATGAGGTGTTGTTAAGAATCATACTGAGAGTCTATATATGTTGTAATTTTTGGAAAAAAAAAATCGACGCATTTTTTTTTCAATGGGGAATTTTACCTATTTATTTACATGGGGCGCGGTCGCCCTTCCTTTAGCGGGTATCTACAAGTCATAACTTGTGACCGATTTTTAATGGAATTTGGATGATTTTGGTACTAAAACGTGAATTTTAAATAGCAATAACTTTTTTATTTTCAATAATAATACTTTTTTTTATTACTTTTTTGGTACTTTTATTGCAGTACCTAAATGCCCTTTTCGGATTGGACAGGGTTTTTGTAACACGTTCTATAATACCAATATAATTAATTATATAAAAAAATAATTAAATATAAATTTTATAATTCGTAGAATAATAATCTCACAGAACCTATAGTAGGCAAACAAGATGTTTTTGTATTGCTGTCTTTAAATTTAATAGAGAATAAGAGTTTATAAAAATATCATGTAGATTTAATTTACTTTCTAAAAATGTTAGGTATTATTACAATAAGTGCTGCAACGTACGGAAATCCGTTTTACGCTGAGATTGTAATGTTATTTAACACCATTTTTAGGGTTCCGTACCTCAAAAGGAAAAAACGGAACCCTTATAGGATCACTCGTGTGTCTGTCTGTCTGTCTGTCGGTCTGTCTGTCTGTCTGTCTGTCTGTCTGTCTGTCCGTCTGTCACAGCCAATTTACTCCGAATCTAATGGACCGATTAAGTTGAAATTTGGTACACATATGTATTTCTGTGACCCAAACACGAATAAGTAACGTAAATAAATAAATTTTGAATATAGGGGTCACTTTTGGGACGCAAACAAGAAAATAAAAAAAAAAGTTTTGCTAACAGTACCGTGTGACATATCAAATGAAAGGGCTTGTTGCGAGGATCTTAAATATATTTTTTATATAATTTTAAAATAAATACTTTTAAAGATATTTAATAAATTCATTGAAAATTGACCATTCCCCCCCCCTTATCTCCGAAACTACTGGACCAAAAATTTTGAAAAAAATACTTAGTGTGCCTCTTTACTCATAGATTACAGGAAAACCTATAAGAAGTCCATGGTCTTAAAATAACATGGTAAATCTCTCAATATTGTGCGTACAAACTTACATTTTGTCGCTCGGCAGCCAATAGGCCCATCTCTCTAGCTACTATAATATCAAAATATCAAAAGTGTTTGACCGTCTGCTTAATACACAAATAAATAAAACTGTAAATGTTCATGAAAACCAATTCGGTGAAAACCAAATGTGCAGTGTTGTGTCTTGAGCATACTATCACATACTTACTATACACAGCGTGGGACGCCGATTAATGCTAGCTTCCTCGATTTGTTCAAGGCTTCTGATCTGATTGCTTATGACGTATTGTGGAGAAAGATAGAGAAGGATAGGTTGCCAACGGAGCTTATAAACATCTTTAAATAGTGGTATGGTAACCAGATCAATAGTGTACGATGGGCTCGAACTTTTTCCAGGCCATACAGGTTGGAATGCGGGTGAGGCAGGATTGGCGAGCTCAGCAGCACCAGAGTGGGTTGCTATATAGATGGTATTTGTGTAAATAATATTAGCTATGCAGATGATATGATGCTTCTGAGCGCGTCAATCTGTAGTCTCAGAAAGTAATTGGTCGCCAAATGTGAGCAGTATGCCAAAACAAATGGGTTTATGTATAACTCCAATAAGTTGGAGATCATGGCCTTTGAGGCTGGGGGTAGACCGGGTTATGTACCACCTGTATTACTCAATGGGACTCCACTACAAAGAGTAGTTACGTTTAAATATCTTGGTCATATATTGACCCCTGACCTCAATGACGGACTCGATATTGAGCGGGAACCTCCGAGTTTGTTTCGGCCTTTCTTCTCAGAGTAGTCAGATAGGAAACGCCGACCTCATCTAGTTTTAAAATATGATTGATGTGTAAAAGTGTTTGTACAAACCTACTTACAGAAATAAAATCATTTATCAACGAAGGGCGTTGTCGGTAAGGACAAACATGCTGGCTCGCAGGTTTGCACGCTGCTCACTTAAAAAGTCAAAATTACTCTGTTTCGAGCTTATTGTACAACGTTTTACACGTGCAACCAGTGGGCTAGATATACCCAAAGGTCGTGCAACGCCTTTCGTGTCCAATACAATAACGCTTTCAGCGTATTGGTGGGGCTGCCCCGTTTTTGTAGCGCATCGGGAATGTTCGCGGACGTAGTATATTAATTGGTTTTACGCAACGATGCGAATGAGGTGTGCATCCCTGGTGCGCAGAGTGCGGGCCAGCTCCAACAATATCGCTAGCAGTCTGGATTGCATGTACATCAATCACTGCAGTGCCATCTCTCATGGGGTGAAATAAATTTAAACTAGATTACGTGGGGCACTCAGAAAGTTTTGTGATACTAGAAAAAAATATACTACAGGTTATATATATTTTTTATTATGTCTTTTCAAAGAACTCTCCATTGGCGTTTATACACAGTTTTATACGTCTAAACCAATTTTCATAACATATTTTCCAGTTCGCATCAGACACCTCTCCAATCTCCTTCTCAAATGCAGCCAGTGCATCTTCAGGTGATGAAAACTGTTTTCCTTTGAGTTGATTTTTTATTTTGGGGAACAAGAAAAAGTCGCACGGAGCCAAATCGGGACTGTAAGGAGGATGACCTATAAATTTGACCGGTGTGCTGTCCAGAAAGTCCCTTGTTTTGAGTGCCGAGTGAGCCAGCGCGTTGTCGTGGTGAAGCACTCATCCACGGAGGCCAGTGTTCGGTCGCTTGCTGCTTGCAGTAGTAAAAACTTCTGGCAAACATTTGGTAACATACCATTCAGCATTGATACTCCTTTGATCTCGTCAGGGTACTGACACCAGATAAACCGGCAAAAAAAAACCTTGCGATCAAAATTTTGCCTGCACTTCTGGCTCGCTTCACTTTGGTAGGCGTTGGTTTATTTTGAAACAGCCACACGGTCGACTGACGCTTCATTTCTGGATCATATTGATAAATTCAAGATTCATCACCCGTAATGATATCTTAAACGCGCCGAGACGAGCCTGCTACAAATTTTGCTATCATGTCTCGTCACCATTCTACCCGAACCTCCTTCTGAGCCTGTGTTAGATTTTACGGTACCAGCGTGAAACTATCTTCCATAACCGAAGATGCCTGTGTAGAATTTCATGCACACTTCCCGATCCAATCGGCAGTATATGCTGAACCTCTTCATGTGTAATTCGCCTATTCTCTTGAATTAAATTTTTCACAGCCGGCATGACAAAACCAGCCAGTATACTATAGACAAAAACTGTTAGTCGCAAAACTTTCTAAGTGACCTGGTAAAATAAGTTAACATAGTTCATAAGTTTACTAACACAATGAGTCCTTGTTACTTGAATAAAGAAAAATATCTGGGGATGACCATTTTTTTTTAACAACGTTTTCTAAAAATGAAACCTAGCTAGATCGATTTATCGCTCCCGAAACCCCCTGCATACTGAATTTAATAAAAATTTTGGAGCCGTTTCCGAGATTCAGATTAAATATACATATATACAAGAATTGTTCGTTTAAAGGTATTAGATTTAGATTTATTATTATATTAATACCGCGAATGTGAATTTTTTACGAAAATCAGATTTTTGTTTTATTTCATTCAACACGTTCAAATAAGTGATCCTGCAATTGCAATTGAAAAAAACGTAAAAGTGTCACATTCGCGGTATTGGATGCCGAGCGACGATTTGCATTTGGAATGTATGGGAGAACATGTTTTTCAACTACAATGTTAAGTTTGTTCTTGGGATAAATAAATTCATCTCAACTACGGAACCCTTCATTGTGCGTAGTCCGACACGCACTTGGCCGGTTTTGCATGTTATAAGTAGGACTCGTATAGTTTTCCATAATTTCCTTTTTGCTATATTAATATTATAAGAACGTCAAGCTATAGTATTACAAGCATTGGCGACACGGAAAGTTAAACATGCACAATTTACAAGCTTTTGTGTAAAAATAAAACTTTTATTATTAACTTCAATAATTAACTAGGTAATTGAAAATAAAAACAAGTTTTATGTAAAGAGGTCAGATTATAATCACATGAACTGATTATAAACTCATTTCTGTTATAGCACATAATAATTATTTTTATAACGGATGGAAAATACATGCACATGCACTGCAATAGTGCCTTTTATTATCCGAAGGCCACATAATTTATTTAACAATTAGCTGAAACTGTGAAATATCCGCCTTTGTACGACATTTTTTTTTACTTGTTCGTAAAGTTTTAATAAATAAAATAAATTAAAAATAGGAAAGAAACCAAGAAGTCTTCTTCCTTACTTCACTCCTAAAGATTTTTTTTAATAATACGTGTAGCGGTTACACCGCCACATACGAACTACGCATCATAGACATGACGTCACACAAATCCTGCATCACGCAATTAGAGTTTACCGAGCGATCGACATAAATACAAGATTCCAACTTCAACCGTCGGGCAGTTGCCCGCCAGACACAACACCCGTCTGGTCGGAAGATCCTCCCATTTCTATGGTGGATGAGTGAACTTTACACCCTGTACCTCATACTACTAAATTACGAAATCGTTTCCCATTAAAATCAGTAGACAATATTTACGAAATTTTAGAAACCAAAACCAAAATTAACATAAATAGTTTAGCACACTACTACCACTCCTCACTTATCAAAAATATACTCAAATTAAAAAAAAATTGCCTTACGAGAGTTACGTTACGGCGAACGAGATTATTATTAAAAAATATTTATTTTAATTAAAACAATGTTTATTGGTTGAAAAGTTCTATAAGACTAATTTACAATTATCATATTTCTATTAACTAAAACTTATTACTATAATCCGCAAATCTGCAATTGTGCAGTTTGTTAATGACGCACGAGCGCATCCGCTGCATTAGTCAGCGAAAACGTTACTCAGGCGACTGCCTAACTCCTCCCTCCTTAAGATGGAAGCGCGTCCCGCAGCTTCCCGCAGCGTCCTCGGTGCGAGGTTGATTCTGTATTGGTCGTCGCTGTTTCCACTGCCAAAGCTTCCATAGAAGGATTGTCATCAGAATGAAGTACAGTCCTAGTGTTGACCAACTGGGCGTAGCCATCATAGTCTGCCAATCAATTGTGGGTTCTTGTAAGTTGTCGGCTCGTTCTATCAGTTCGTGAATGCTGTCCAGTGATATATCTTCCAATTGTAGGTTGAAATGGATGTTCTCTTCTGTAATCACGGCTTTACTAGGAAGTGGTATGATTTCGTCTACTACGACAGTATTGATGTTTGTCGTTAGTGTTCGGTTAAGTACTTGCATTTGGCAATCACTTGTAATACTGGCGATGTGTATTCCTGATATCCTCTTGTATTCAGATTTAGTTCCACATTTACTTCTTATGACTTCTTCTTCCTTCAGGATGATAAGCCACTTGTTATCTTGGAGTTTCTGGATTCTTCCTTGCTTGAGGTCTATCTTGGCTCGTGTGCAGTTTGTGTTTTGGTGTCTCACAAGAGATATTATGCAGTCTTCTGATTTATCAACAGGCTGGGTGTTCAACGACGTGCAGAGTTGTGTATCTTGTGTGATCCGTTTGCAGTCTTCTTCTAGGTACGAGTACTCGTTGGTGCCCAGTACGAGGTATTTGGATTTAGGAATGATTGCCAGGTTTTGCTTGTCGGGAATGGAGTATAGATGGATTAGGTCGTATTGGTTTGCGTCGATGGAAGGAATATCTAATATAAACGTTAATGTGTGATCTGTACTATAAGCTTTTACACTAATGGACTTCTCTAAGCTATGTATTTTGCTAATAGTAACGCTATCCACTGGTCTAAAATTGTATGATTTCTGAATAGTTGACATTTCGTTTATAAGAATGTGTGGGGATACAATGCTTGGATGCATGACTTCTAACTGAGCAAAAGTCATGGCGTCTTCTAAAATTACTAACTTGTCTAACAGCAATTGCAGACTGAAATCTATTTGTATATATAAATCTAGAAAGTGCAACCTATTTACTATATTATTATTATTAAAAGTGGTATTTCTTAACATTAGACTTAGTTTTTTCTGGTTCTCGTCTAAAAGCTTAATCTGTTTACTATACTCTTCGACTGCATGTTTTGCTATGAATAATGATTGCTTTTGAGACACATTAATTTTATTTACTGAATTTCGTAATTCTGATATTTCATTTTCGAATTTAATAGCATCTTCATAATCTAAATTGCCTGTTATGGTTTTAACGATGGAACCTAGGCCGTTAATAAAACCACGTCTAAACCTACGGTGTGGTGCAATAAACACTATTTTCTTACCTATTAAACTTAAGCTATTATCTATTTGATCTTTGTATGCCCTATTTAATTGCTCGTTATTTTCTGCAGCTTTAGTATTGGCATATAAGGACATAAGTTTTAAAGTTGTTTCATGTAAATAGGATACGTTATACACGCAGGCCAAACTAAACGTATCTACTTGCTTCAAAATTTGACCTTGTTTTAATAAAAGGATGCCATTGACGTTATCTACGGGGTTAAGAGTCAGGTTGGCGGTTGCGTAGAGCAGGAGAGTTCCTGTGACGAGGGTCCTGGAACAAGATGTTGTCTTCGTAAAAGTTTGTAATGAACTCTGATGGATTTTGAGTTGGGGTGGCTTCCTATGATTTCGGCAACATTGTTAGGATGAAGGTGGATGATCTTATACGGACCTTTAAATACTGGCTGCGTTTTGTCACTCCTTGTAGTCTTTGCAACCTGCTTATATACAGTTTCACCTACCTTAAACGTGATTGCCTCAGCAGCCTGATTTCGTTTTTCTATCACCTGCTCTTTATTTTTAGATACGTGAGCTACTATGCACTCCTGTACTGCTTCTGCATTTTTGCGATGGTTAAGGACATAGTCCTGATAGAACTCTTTAGGATAGTATAGTTCTAGTGGATTTCTGGATGCTGTATGACCAAATAAAAGCTCACGCGGTGTATAGCCTGTCGTAGAATGAATGGCATTGTTGTAGGCAACAATGGCGTACTTCATCAGTAATTGTATAGGGTCGTCTTTATTTGTCATTCTCTGAATTCTTATTATTTCAGCAATGGTAGAGTGAAAGCGTTCAATGGGTGAGTTTGAATTTGGATTATAAGGAGTCGTGAAGTGTATATTAATGTCGTGAGACGCGCATATTTCCTTTATGACGTCGTTGTCGAATTTAGTGTCTGAGTCTGTGGTAATTTTCAGGGGTAATCCCAGTATGGAAAATACTTGTAGTAACGCTTCTGAGATATGAACGCTGCTTGAAGCATTAAGCGGTACAGCCTGGGCAAATTTTGAAAAATTATCTATAATTGTCAGGAACGTCGCACCTCCGGTGGAATATAGGTCCATAAACAGATGTTGAAACGGTTTCGTAGGTGTCTCTGTTAATGTTAGTGGGGGTTTCAAAGGGTTTCTTTCGTATTTAGCTCTTAAGCACGTGTCGCATTGATTAATGTATCTTTGAATTGACAATAGCATATTAGGCCAGTGATAATTTCTGTGGAGTTGTTTATATGTTTCCTGAATACCTCTATGCGACGATTTGCCTTCGTGATATCGCTTAATGAGTTCTTGTTGCTCAGTTTTGTTTTCAACAAGGGTAACTCGTGACGTACATCTTATAAGTTTAGGACCTCTGTCATTAAAAATTGTAGTGTAGACTCTCGAGAAGGCCAAGTACATATTTTCATCATAGAAATAGCAGTGGAAGATACGGTCTGCTATTGTGTGCTCTTTTAGGAACCTGATGATTTCGGGTTCCGTATTGTTTACGGGGATGAAAACATCTTTAATAACAGTCCTAGAGTTAGTTGATCTATTGTCTACTCTATATGTTGAACCTGGGGTAGACCTAATATAGAATTGTTTCAGTTGTTTATCTATTGCATCAGATAAAATCGGGATGCCGTTGTTTTCATTATCGGGTTGGGTATGATTTGTCGAGACTAATTGGTCAGGGTCAACTGTAACAATGCTCATTGAGTCTGTTCCGTTGTCAGTGTGGGGGTGGTTAGCGCTTCTTTCTTCCACATCGTTATTATTATTAGGGTGGTTACTATTGTCGATAGGTACATCGGTATTATTATTGCTAAGTCCGTCATTGTTGTCGTCTTGGTCATTATTTGTCTCTGCTTGTCTACGAGCGTTCTCGAATATTCTGTTTATAATCTCGTCGTCGTCGTTATCGTCAAGATTGACAGCTAGGGAATCTATGCTGTTGTGAAAGATTTTGACTCTGGATAATGCATCAGCGTTAGTGTTTTGTTTACCCTTTTTATAAACTACCTTATAGTCGTACTCCGCTAGCTTTAGTTTCCAACGTGTTAACTTTGAGTTGGGGTCTTTTAAAGACATCAGCCATGTCAAGGGTCTATGGTCTGTGTAGATGGTGAAATTCCGACCGTACAAATAAGGCCTAAAATATTTGACAGCCCAAACTATCCCGAGCAATTCCTTCTCTATTGTCGAATAACGAGTCTCGGTTTCCGATAACGTTCTTGAAGCAAACGCTACTGGTTTATCAGCACCAACATTACCTTGCGATAAAACTGCGCCTAACGCAAAGTCAGATGCGTCTGTTGTCAAGATAAATGGTTTGTCAAAGTCAGGGTATTGTAATATTGGGGCATTGGTCAAAATTTGTTTACACTTGTTAACTGCGTCTAAAAATTCGTTACTGTGGACAATTTTCGCGTTCTTTTTAAGACAGGCTGTTAACGGTTTTGTAAGCTTCGCGAAATCTTTAATGAATTTTCGGTAATAACCTACTAATCCTAAGAAAGACTTTATGTCCTTTTGTGTTCGTGGTACGGGGAAATTTAAAACTGCTTTTATCTTGTCTTTGTTAGGTTGCAGTCCTTGGTCAGTCAATTCGTGTCCTAAAAAATTCACATGTTTTTGTAAGAATTCTGACTTATCTAGTTGCACTTTGAGATTATGCATTCTGAATCGCTGAAGTACTAACTTGAGTTTTTCGTTATGATTCTGAAGTGAGGTGGCTGCAATTATGACGTCATCTAAATAAGTGAATACGTTATCTATTCCTCTAAGAATATGGTCCATAAGCCGCTGAAAAGTGCTCGGAGCATTTTTCAATCCAAACGGCATTCTTAAGAACTCATAGTGACCTCTTTCTGTAGTAAACGCTGTTTTTTCTCTGTCGTTGGGGTGCATTTCCAATTGATGGTAACCACTTGCTAGATCAAGGGTTGTAAAATACTGTGCGCGCCCTAATCTATCAAGTATGTCGTTGATGTTCGGCAACGGGTACTTGTCTTCAACAATTCTATCGTTCGGTCGTCTATAGTCTATAACAAGTCTCCATTTGACCTTTCCTGAAGCGTCGGGTTTTTTTGGGACGATATGGACAGGGCAAGACCATGGTGAAATACTTTCCCGTATAATTCCCTGTTTTAATAAGTTATCTATTTGATTTTTAATTTCTGTACGTTGTTGCGGGGCTTGTCTATAGTTTCTAACAAAAATGGGTGTGTCGTCAGTTAGTCTTAATTCATGTTTTACAGTATGTGTGAAAGATAACGGTATGTTCTCTGAGTAAAATACGTCACGATATTGATAACAAATTTTGGTAACCTCACGTTTTTCTTCTTCATTCATATGGCCGGTTCTAATTTTCTTTAAGTTTTCGTGAAGTTCTTTGTCAATGTCAGTTTTAGTTTGAAGGGTGTTAATTTTGTGTGTTTCATTTTGATTTGTTAATTGTGGCGGTAAAGGCTCAAGGGGTAGGTGGCAATTGTTACTAATTACTTGTTCTTTATCGGTCAAGTTGATTATAGATGTTTTAAAAATTCCATTTTTTACCGTTACTGCAGCGGCGGGTGACTTGAGTCCTTTAAACCAATTAAAGTCGTCGCAGATATAGTTACCGTCTATACAATTAGTTTTTACTGTTATAAACTTTTCGCAATTAGGTTCGATTTTGAGTCTTTTTACTGGATAATCAAAGTAAATTGGTATTTCAGTATTATAAGTTCGCAATAACCTATTTTTAAAATCTATGTTACATCCTAATTCTTTTAATAAGTCCATCCCTATTAGTCCCTTATATTTTGGGTCAAAATCGAAAAGTAAAAATTTATGATATATGTCTGTCTTAAACTGTGGGGGCAAAGGTAAAATAGCAACATGTTCGTGACTAGTAACAGCATGCGCAGTTTTTACTTGAAATGGCTCACGCTCAATGCAGTGTTCAAGGTTAGTACCGGCTATTACGTCAGGTGATATCATACAGCGCGAAGCTCCAGTATCTAATAAAAATTTACCTTGGAATTCCGGCAACTCTATATAGGGAAGATGGTCTTTACCTTGGTTGTTGAGTTGGACAGGCTCTACTAGCTTTGGTTCAATGGTTCCTCGTCCTGGGGAAAATCCTGATGGCTTGGTCCGTCCACGGACATCTCCTGCGTGTAGCTGTAGTCTTCACCATTAAGTTGTAAATTATTACTATACTCGCCTTCATAGTAGGTATTGTAGTCAGGGTAACACTGGTCTTGGTTGTGCTGTGTATAAAACATTTCTTCGGGAGCAAAACGCGGTGCTTCGGGCTTACTTACCGATCTCATGGTGACGTCGGACACTTTTTGTGGCGGGTTCACCTGCTGGCGAGGTATATTCGGTTGAGATCTAAAATTACCTGAGTTTCTGAAAGTACCAGAACCACTAGGTCTTACGTTACCTGAAGCGGGTCTTCCTTGGGGTATGCCTTGACCCCTCTGTTGTCTCTGATCTATGTTCCAGCTATTACGCGGGGGAAAGTTATTATTTTGGGGTACCGTTTGGTTTGGCTTGGGTATTTCTTTAGGTTTGTTTTGGATGGAAAGTGCATTAAAACTATGATTGAATCTATTGAATGCCAAACGTGTCTCCTCTTGCCTAGCCGTTACTATAGCTGCTTCAAGAGTCGTAGGTTGCGCAATTCGCACGCCAATAGAAACGTGGAAGTCCAAATGGTTAACGTATTGATCTATGACCATATTCTCATAGTATGACTTATCCGTATGCCTACCTACTACGTTTAAGGTGTCTAAAATTTCCCTTAGTCGTTTACCAAACGTCTCAGCGTCTTCATTTTTATTACGACGCAAACGCGTTAGTTCTTGCATCAGCTGTATTTCGTTACGCGGTTCACCTAATCTACGCGTCAACGCAGCCTTAATTGTCTGCCAGCTATCAACTGTTTCTTCGGATGCTATTGCACTGATCGCCGAACCGCTTAATTTGCTTTTAATTAGACTAACAATAGCAGGGTTCACCCTAACTTGTGGATCCAGTAATAGCATCACATTTTCAACTTCTCTAATAAAGTAATTTAATGTTTTAGGATTGCCCTCGTATTTTGGCAACAGCTCTGAAACGAACTTAAAAGTCGCTAGATCGATACTTGCCATAGCCATCGTGATTTAGTTGCACAACAGGAATATGAAAGGAATCAATTCAAATTCACTTTAGAATACTATTGAGGTTATGTTTAATACCTAATACTGCCTACTCTCTAAGAAGTTAGCTTGCAGTTATTTTAATTATGTTATACGAATCACGATTATAGCGAATACGTAAACGAGTAAATATCTCTTGTTACAGAATTAATTGCTGTGGAATGCGAAATGTATACCGCGATTTTAGCACGCATACATAAACACCTGAATTAAAATGAGTGTAATAAATTCATATAACTAATGTAATTTGCCTATAGCGATTTTAGCCTATAAACAAACACACAGGTAACATTTATAAAAATACGGCAGGAAATATAGCATAGGGAACTGGGTATACAACAAGCACTCACCACAGTATCTTCTGCATCTCTAGCCGGGCCTTATAGAACAGCAGGGCTCCCAATTCTCCAGGACTCCCGCAGGTTGCTCGCCTTCGTAGATTCAATTTGCGATCGCGAAGATAACGATAGATACCGTTCACTCTTACCGAAGAGTTGTATTCGAATTAGAGTGTCGCGATCCTACCGACTGCGCCAGTTACGTTACGGCGAACGAGATTATTATTAAAAAATATTTATTTTAATTAAAACAATGTTTATTGGTTGAAAAGTTCTATAAGACTAATTTACAATTATCATATTTCTATTAACTAAAACTTATTACTATAATCCGCAAATCTGCAATTGTGCAGTTTGTTAATGACGCACGAGCGCATCCGCTGCATTAGTCAGCGAAAACGTTACTCAGGCGACTGCCTAACTCGAGACAAACCCACAAATTTAAGAAGCAGACATCGCTACTTATCCAACTAGATAATTATACCAAACGAGATAAACCAGTAAATTCACAATTTGTAAACTACCAACCTGCTTTGAAATAAACTGCAATCTCGCACTACTAATCCTACAGCGCTGAATCAAGCGACCGACTAAAGCTTTTTAGCGCCAGCGAAATTTCACTTGCAAATAATTCGCGCTCTAAATAACGTTCTGAATTCGAAATTTCCATTTCTATTGGTGGATGGATCTTTTCTCTTATTGGATAAGGCTTTTGAGTATGTGCTGGCTCTGGTGGTGGTATTTTTAGAAGGTAATGGTATGGTAATGTGGTTGGTTTGAAGGACGAGAGTGAAGTCCATTTTCTAGTCAGCAGAGAGAGGAGAATGGATAATGAAAATGTTGTAGTATATTTTCAGGCAGGCATTAAAAAAAAAGACGTTTTAACTGTCAATACCCCGCAGTTTGACATTGACGCTCGCACCACGCCACATACGAATTTTTTTTTTTTTTATGTTTTCTAATATGTTTGAATGATTTAGTTGATTAGTTGACGACAATATCCGTCAGGCCATATAGTGAGCCGCGTGAGACAAATGTCTCACTTGTGTGTCAGCGGGGTTTGACGGAACGATTGCGTGAATCAGGTGACTCACCGGTGACTCAGTGGCGCTTGACGGTTGGGTCGTCAAATGCCTCTCGAGAGAGACCCCGGTGCCAATTAAACCTAGCTATTAGTATTTGAGACAAATACCTAACCAAAGGGCTGCTTCTTACAACTATCAGCGTTTCAAATAAGTCGATAATAACTTCGGTCAAAGAAATAATTTTTTTTTTATGATAGAAACGGAATCAGTGGAAAATAGAGGAAATTTTACTAGACCAGAAGAAAACACAAAAAAAAAATTACGAATGAGAAAATGAAAATGTAAGTCAAGTTTATTTTTTTGATTACAAAATTCTGAAACAAAAATCGCGAGCTGAAATAAAAACTCTGCGAATATCAATTTTATTTATATTTACAAACTCAGCATTGAAGTTCATCAGTATTACAAAGATTGCAATTATTAACAAATAGCACAGGCAACTTTGTGGCTATCATAATGGCAATTAGCCATTTTGCTGAACACTTTTATAGAGTTTGAAGTAATAATAAAACCTCTTTGCTGAGTTTGTGGACTGCGAGAATTTATAACCGACTAGCTTTTGCCTCCGGTTTCACCCGCCTAGAAGAAGAAAATTATCATACGGGAACGTACCTACTACTGGGATAAAAAGTATTCTATGTACCAGGTTACCCAGGTCATGGTCTATTTGTGTGCGAAATTTTATCCGAATCTATTCAGCCGTTAAGGCGCGAAATGGTAACATACAGACAGACAGAGTTACTTTCGTAATATATGATATAATATTCTAGCGAAAGTCTGCAGACGTGATGGGTTTATATTTTAAATACAGGGTTAATGGTTATACGTCAGCAATCCGTTAAGGGGATGTAGGAGAGGTCATTTGCAACCAAATGACCCCTGATGACTCCTATGCCAATGTCAACCATTTTCGAGTAATTTGACAATTTACATTTTAAAATGTATGAAATATAAAATACAAAATTACTCGAAAATTGTTGTAAATATTTGAAAACAATTTTAAAACCAGCTTCTTGCTACAAAAAACCCTTCTGGTATCTTCGGAATTACTGTCATTAGCCCTTTAGTGTCAGTAAACTGCATTCATTGACTATTTCTCTACATGAAGATTTCGCCATGCAATTCTCAAAGAATCTCCACCCTGTATACACAGAGAAAACAATTTACTTTTATTGTAACGGTGGTGTTATGATACACAGGAAAATTCTCAAAGGGATTATTCAAATACGTTGAATAGTTCTGAAACAAACTCTGTTTTGTTTGAAACTTTGGTGGAAATTGGTTTCCATGTGTTAAAATATTTTGCTTTAGATTGTCTTTGTTGTTGTTTCCATAAATAAGTCTCCGTACCTTGTACTCAGAGATGTCATTAGATAACCAGTCATGGTCGTGATGACCCAGTGGTTCAGACCTCGCCTCTCATGCACGACGTTGTGTGCTAAATCCTTTCATTCAAAAAATATTTTTTAATTGCCCCCCAAAAGTGACCCTCATATTCAAAATTTATTTATTTACGTTACACGTCCGTGTCTGGTTCACAGAAATACATAATTATTGATACAAAACTTCAACTTAAAAGGTCCATTAGATTCGGTGCAAATTGGCTGTGAGAGACGGACAGACAGACAGACACACGAGTGATTCTATAAGGGTTCCGTTTTTTCCTTTTCAGGTTCGGAACCCTAATAAAACAATAGATTTAAATATAATCACGAGCACAAAACATATAACATTATATGCGGCAGCTGCTGGCACCTCATTACTGTGACAAGAAGGCTTTGCAGAAACAAGGTGAAGGGCTAAGCCTAACAAAATGCCAGGACTGTGAAAATCTTGAGTAGTATTTATAATTCTAAAACTCTTACACGTTTTTGGAAATCCTTTGATAAAATATTGGTTTAATGGCTCATTTTCATAAGTCGATAACTCGGTCGATAAACAGCATGCGGGGACTCCCAGTAGTCAGGGTAATGACTAATGAAAGTCATACGTCGATAACGCGGTCGTAACATCGTCTTCGGGAAATCCCTGCAATTCACCGATCGATAAAAAGCGTGCGGAGACTCACAACCAATGAAAATGAGCCTTCGAAGCAACTGCCAAACGTGCGGTTCAAGTTATCTGTATACCGGAATCGTTCCCTATAGACTAATGCAAATGGTTCCCTGAATACGAGGACATACAACAGTACATACCCGAATACAAGATAATACTTTCCATTCCATCTAGGAATAATAATAATATTTTCGGTTAAACGTATTACACTACCCAATATCCCAACACCTTTCACTACTCTACACTTACACAAAATCACGCGCATATACACACGCACTAAGACACACAAACTCATATTTTTTCAGTTTTCTTGTTTGTTTTAAGATCATTCATTCATGCATCTTTTTGCATGTCTTTTGGGCTAATATATGTATTATTGTCTATTTTGAGGGGTTTGGCGCTGTATGCCGAGATACAGGACTCGTCCTAGTTTGGCTACAGATACTCCCATGTTATATACTCCCAAGTACTAGTCTATAAGTATGTGTAATTGTATTATTATTATTTTTTGGTGAAATAAATAAACTAAACTAAATAGACTGCTACTACTGAGCGTGGGTTCAATATCAGGGTCGGGCAAAAGGTTATAGGGTTATTCTATCATGACATTCTTAGCAGCAGTCTGGATATTTGTTACGGCAATAGTTTTAACTCTTATTAATGTGGTTGTATACACCTTTACCTATCTTTTCTTCATCTTTTGTAGCAATTTTCCAATATAAAACTCGTTTTGTAAAAAATTAACATGCATCGTACACAATGCTTCACCCATTTTCCAATAAAACAACCTCAATATCAGCTTATGAAAGTGAGGCTTGTTACACACTTGTTCGAGTGCATCGAATTCATGATTGAATGTTCGGGAAAACCTACTCGTCTTAGCTCAAATTGTGCCGAACCAACCTGAACATTATTCAGCAAGGATAGCGAACGGAGCTTGCCGATCAGCACGGGCCGAATGAAAGCCGAATTTCAAAAGTAGTAATTGTTTCTAGTGGGCGAGCGCATTGCTCGCAGAACGGATGGCCGATGGGTTCGAAAGATTCTGGAGTGGCGACCACGTACCGGAAGACGTAGCGTTGGAAGGCCTCCCACAAGATGGACAGATGACCTTGTGAAGGCCGCAGGAATCCGCTAGATGCGGAAAGCACAGAATCGGTTGAAGTGGCAGTGCTTGGGGGAGGTCTATGTCTAGCAGTGGACGTCTTTCGGCTGAAATGATGACGATGATGAATTGTTTCGAGTCGGCTTTTTGTTCAACAAATACTACCGAATCGAATGTGTCTTTGTCCACCGCACCGTGAACGGTCAACGAGAACAAGATGGCGACGCCGAAGTAGCGACAGTAAATTTACTATAGCCGCGTAATCTCATTTCTCTTTAACGTAGTTTAAGATGCAGTGAACAAACAGTGCAATAATATTTGTGTAGCATCACCCCTAAAACAAACGAATGCATGCCGATAACATCAGGAGTGGATTACTTTACTAATTTAAACTCGTCCATTAGTCTTTTTAAGTGGTTCCATTTTTCATTACGAGAATGAGGTCGGTTTTATGAGAAATATTAATATAATGGACTATTGGATGCGTCAAATAAGATGAACTGTGGAGGGAACTTAATTAATACATTTTTAAATGGAAGTATTTTTAGTCCAAAAGGATAGTAGTGCTTTTCTGTCCTACTTATAAAAATGTCTGTATGATGTTTTCGATGTTTATGAATTTGGATAGTTTTTTATCGCAATTGAATAAAACCTTAACGGTTGTACAAATTTGGATGAAATTTGGCACACGAGTAGGCCAACATCTGGGTTAGTACATTAAATACTTTCATCCCGTTCCTGTGACGTTTGGTTGAAAGCCCTAACGCTCGCTCCGATGGAGCGTAGCGGTCCGATTGCTCAAAAAGAGCCTAGTTGAGGTATCTTTAAATTATGCCAAAGATTAGAACAAAGAAACTATTTACAGCAGAAACACTCGGATGTATTTCGATGTCCTTCTACATAATTCCTTTCATACCCTTTCATTTAGCGTATGTCTTAATCGTGGCCGTTTTTGGACCAACTCCCATACACACTTGCCCACTGTCCTTTGCCTCTTTTAGATCAGATAATAACATTTTAATGATCACCTCTTAGCACTTCTCCAAAGCTTTAAAAACTTTGAAATATGGCTGTTAATTTTATTGCATAGCTTTGAAGTAATTGTCACCATAAACCAATTAACTTTTTGTCTTCTGCCCACGACGGGCAGTCGGAAATCGAATAACAGCCACATTTTATGAAACTTCCCTGTATACTACGTACGTTTGTAGTTTTGTTCACAGCAGCCAAAATATACAGAGAGTCAGGACTGGTGACGCAGGAACAAGCAAGTGAACAGTGTGAGAAGCAGCTTGTCCCGAGGTCGACACCCGCAGCCTTCAGTGTCTGCCCCAGTGATTTGTTGATAATCATCACAAATCATACGCTCACAGGGAACTGCACGCGTTTAAACTGGAAGGGGTAATTGTGAGAAATTTGTGATATACGTGGTATAAACTCTGTCTTGCCAACGCCATAACCATAATGTTATCAGTGAAATACCTAAAAAAAACCGGCCAAGTGCGTGTCGGACCACGCATAATGAAGGGTTCCGTAGTTGGAATGAATTTATCCCAAAAACAAACTTAACTTTGTAGTTGAAAAACATGTTCTCCCATACGGAATGTATGGGAAAACATGTACATTTTTACAACTACAAAGTTAAGTTGGTCGATTATTACTCGTTAACTTGTAAAGCCTACTCAGCTGTGATAGTTTTCCATTTAAATTCGTTATATAAGCTACTGCCGTGAATTTTTTCACACACCTAAAACCAACCATTTAGCTGGCAGGGGGGAGGGGACACTTGACTCTAACAAAAATTTGCACTTTAAAGCTTAATATTTCGCAAACGGATCCCTGTATCCAAAAATGGTTATGACAAACTCCAAATGTTTTCAAGGACCTTTCCAATAATACCACACAGTAAGGGTTAAAAAAAAAACTTCACCACTTTAAGTATATGAGAGGTACCCTAAAAAAAATGTTTTTCATAATTTTGTTTTACCACTTTGTCGGCGTAATTAATATGTATACATATGCCAAATTACAGCTTTCTAGTACTAAGGGTCTCGGTGCTAGACCGCGGACAGACAGACAGACAGACAGACGGACATGACGAAACTATAAGGGTTCCTTGCTTACTACGGAACCCTAAAAAGCATGCAGATTTCTAGTGCAAAATTCGTCAGCCAGTCCTTATCCAAATTTAATTTAGATCAGCGTAGCATGGTGTTCTTCTTTCATACCTCTAATAATCGCCATATCAGTCATCACCTTTTAACCATATCATCTTTCACAAAATCCATGCTTCGTTTCTTTGGTTTTCCTTCCACACTTATTTCCAATGCAAATTATTGGTAGCAAACCAGTTTGTAGTTTTCTCATCCAAATGAAAACATTTATTGTATCTCCTATTCAAAAGACCTTTTCAACTGTAAACCATTGCTATAACAGAATCTCTTCAATATTTCTCGGCTTATCGTCTCTAGCATGTGTTTCCTCCTAAAGAATGCAGAACGAAGCTTCGAGACTATTCTGGCAACGCGACGTTGGCGAGATTGCAATGCAGGTACAAATAGCGTTGTCTTGCTGCAAAACTAGCGACTTATCACCAAGAAAATGTTTCAATGAACAAATTCCTTTACTTAAGGTTACGCTTCCCGGTCATTCTTCCATACAAACGTAGTTTGATGATTACTCATCTGTTTGACGGTGTACGTTCAAAATTTAAAATCATATCAATCTGTCATTTTTTGGGACTGTATTGAAACAAAATCGAAAAAAAAAATGTTTTGGATGTTATGAGCATGGGAACTTCCAAATTTCAACACAAATTTTAACTCATCTTTGGGCGTAAATAAATTACTTATGGAAAATGAAAATGGGAAAATAAAAACCATACTGGCATAAATAATTTATTCAAAAGCTCAAATAATTTTATTTTGAGTAGTATCCGGTAGTTTTTCCATAATATCTAAACGCTCAAAGGTCTATTCATGATATTCTACGTGCTCGTTTTCGTTATAAATCATCGTGCATTTTACTAGTAAATAAATAAATAAAAACTAGATAAATAAATATTAAATATGTAAAAACTAGATAAACAAATATTATGTAAATAAAAACAAGATAAATAAATATTAAATAAATAAAAACAAGATAAATAAATATTAAACAAATAAATAGCATGCATATTAGCCACGCCACCAACGAGTTCGACCCGGGGCGGCTAGCCGGTTCTTAAGTGGAACATTTCTTACTGAGGAAATAAGACATTTCCTTCGATGTTTCGGTTTTGTTTTTTCCTGTTTTATTGGAATGTTTAAAATGTCTTTTTTGTTCTTTGTTATTTATTGATGGGGAAGGAAGTATCTAAAATGTAGACTAGAGCGCGTCACTGTGCCCGTATCAGTTGAGTTCGTAGATAGGTAGAAAATATAGGTTCTGTATTAAAATAAAATATGGGCAGGAACAAATAATCACTTCTGCAACTCTATTCTAAGAGGCTGTACAAATAAACCAAGAATAACTTATATTAAATACAAGTCCCAGGGTCAGACTCTTAAGGCTGCTGGTATCGACTTAAGGTCTGATTGTTTTTCCCACGGCCAACTGTATGTGGCTTGTTCGCGGGCCAGTAATGCAGACAATCTTTTCATATTAGCCCAAGACGGGAAAACAGTGAATGTGGCTTACAAATAAATTTTGTGATGTGTCTTCCTAAAAATTACCCAAAATGTAGGCAGTAAGCTTTTGTTATTGCAAAGATTGAAATAGAGGTGGGCAGTTTATCATTTGTGAATATATGAAAACTACTACAACTGCATTATTAATTACAGGTTATTATTTATTAAGCCATTGCTACTGTTAGAGAGACGCAATTACCCAACTGTACTGTTAATAAAATCATATATATATGTAATAAAAACAAACATAACTGGCGGAATGTGGGTGTACTATAGGTACACCTCTGCCTACACCTTCGGGGATTACAGGCGTGATGTTATGTTATGTTATATGTAATAGAGGCGACTCTTTTGCCATTAGCAAGACATAAATTCAGACTGCGGATACACTGGTCAAATAAAAGAAAAAACTTTTTACAAAAAAAAAAAAACAACCGACTTCCAAAAAACACTACAAAGTGAAAAATAACTTTAATTTCGGAAGTCGGTATCTTTGGTTTTAAATTTTCGTTTTTTGTCACACAAATTCGAAAACCACTGCCTGCTATGTAAATAACAGTGACAGGAACTTATCATATCATCCACATACTAAGTGGGAAAAAGTACGTAATATTATTGAAGCTAACTCAAAAACTATCAAAGCAAAGTTAATAAAATTTATATGGGACAACTTCGAGAGCATACCCTTTCAAACAAAAAAAGAATTTTTTAAATCGGAAGTCGGTTAAAAATAGAAAAACAAACGAACACAAAGCATTTCTTTAAAGCTGTATGCACATGATGCGATAGTGCATCGTGTATCAGTTCTTACTAATCTCACTACATAACTTACATTTCTACAAAGGTTTATATCTCACTGCACTCGCCTGTACTCTCTCAGCAAGGAGACGAAGCTGCTTAGCTACTTGAGAGTCTCCATATATTGTAGATATTAAATTGTATTTGCAGAGAATAATGTTACTGAGTCTTTAGACTAAAGAGTTCAGTTGCATTGCTCGTCTGTGTGTAAAATAAATGAAAATTATTAATAAAAATTTATAAATAAAAATAAATAAACTAAATAGAGGTGGGGTGGTGGCACAGTGGTAACGGCCGCGACTTACGAGTTGTAGGTCGTTCAAACCCAGACAGGCGCTTTACTTTGTGTAAATTATTTCGTCACCAATCCTCTCAAAACGGTGAAGGAAACCATAGTGAGGAAACCAGCCTAAAACCAAAAATTCGAAGACATGTAACATCTATCAATTCGCACTCGGCCCGCGTGGTGGATTAAGGCCCACTCATTCTCACTGACAGGAGATCTGTGTCCCAGCAGTGGGAACATTATAGGCTGATTGAGATTGAGATTGAGAAGAGTAGAGTAGAGTTTTGAGAGAGTAATATTTTCTATTAAAAATCAACTTTATTTTGGACCCATATCTAACAACAGATTTGCAATAAGATCCTGTCGGGTAGCAACAAATGACTGTATGACAGATGGCTCGGTCCCCGGAAACAGTGGAAAATGGGACATCGTGAAGATTCAGTTAGTAGGAGTCTGACATAACCCTCCATCTTTCCCAAGGCGGATCCTTATGGATGCCCATGAGAAATACCCTTCGTTAAGAAAAGGTTGGAATAGGGAAATATATTCCTAACAAAATGTAAAACGCAATGTCTGTCTGTCAGTCAGTGCGCTAACAACTTGAGCTTCCCCTTATCCGAAACACATGTTTAATTTTTTTATTTCTCTGACTAGGTACATACTCGTAGATAGAAGTTAATATTTTATAACGTTACAAAATGGCCTGAAATCGCACAAAGCAGAGAGATTTGGAAGGAAAAGAGGAGGCCTTTGCCCAGCAGTGGGCTGACAAAAAAAAAAAAAACGTTACTAAAATAAAGCTTTAGAAATAGTCAACGAGCAGACCCTAGGGCACATTTAGCACCAAATAAACAAATATCCTTCCCTAACACAAAAAATAAACAAACTAAATCTATCCAGAGAAAACTGCTATAATCCCTTTGTCTTTCCAAAACAATTGGAACCACGGAACCGCCTTTGACAACAAATCGTTCTCACTAAAATCCAACAATTGTCATTCTAGCGACGCTCGCTTTATCGCAACGAGCGTTTGAGTTCACATCGTAAGTCCCTAAAATATTTTACTGTCGCAGATTTGCTCTCGAAAAAATAAATACACTCTTTAAAGGATGTAGGGTCGCTGATATTGTGTTTTTCCTTATATGGAGTGTAAAATTTACGATGATAAGGGATATTTTATTGTGGTTTTGTGTGTCTATAATTTAAACGTTTGTTCCCATTACTTTGGATTTCAAAGCTGAAATAAATCAGCAAATGCACAAAGTTCAGTTGGTCTTTGGTGTAACTCGTTAATCATCATCTTAAAGTATTTTTTGAATTTCCAGGGAAACTGCAAAACAAAACCTTAATTAGATAATAATCACTTCGAAGTTGCAATCAGTTGCCTACCTAAACTTGGCACTATCTTGAAAGCTGTCCCAATTAATATCTTATTTATTTCCTTCTAAGAAAGTTTGTAGGCTCTTAGCATTTTCCCAACGTGTTTGGTTTTACTTTGGTCTAAGTAACTATTTGAGCGCTCGTTACTTTAATTCGCTTGAGCAGTTTCTGAGGCAATTTATGAAGCAGAATATTTTCTAATAATTTTATACTCGTACGTAAATTTTCCACTAACCAAATTTAGAATACCGACCTACAATGGCACTCATGTTTCTATTTGACTGTCCGTCTGTATATTATGATGCTCATAGAGAAGACATGGAAAGCTATGAATCTCTGAAAAGGTTAGAAAAATGACCCAAAACGATTAAGTTCATCTACTTTTCTAGATGTTTCCAAGTATCATAGTTGCACAAATACTGTAAAACTTACAAGATAAGGAAACATTTTAATAAATCTTAGTTTTGTCTGTGAGATATGAGAGTTTTCAAAACATTTTCAACGCTACTTGTCGAATAACAAATCGGCGCTAGCGATTCGACATTCGCTATTGTCGATATTGGAAAGCAATATCAGGAAATGTCACAATATAAGGTGCAACCATCAGTAACGCTGTGATTTCAGAAGGCCAATTCGCGTAATTAAAATCGTTCAATTTAAAGTCGCAATTCTATCTCACCTTTGTACGTATTTTTCTGTTCATTTCTTCTTATCTGTTTATATGTGTGTACATAAACTCTTAAATAAATAAATAAATACCTAATTAATGTCAATAACTTGTCAAAAATTTAGGTAAAATTAGAGGTATTTTTGACCTATTTAGACTGAGATTAGAATGCAAACGTTCGTAAAAGTACGGGAATTGCCCCTCAGGTGAGATTTTGTCTCAATTCAATTCAAAATATTTTATTTCACATAAAGGGCACTTATGAAACGTCAGAAACTAGGTGCACGGTTCCAATTGGTCGCTTCCTATGGAGAAGAGCCGGCAAGAAACTCCACGGTTACTCTTTTCAAAATAATCTGACGTTTCATTATGTGCCCATGTAGGTTTATGTGAAATAAAATATTTAAAATTTTTGTTTTTTTTTTTAAACCAGGCGTTTTCGACAGGCCTCCGTTCCAATATAACATGCAACATAAAATGTTTGGGACAATAAACAAAAAAATAACGGTTTTGGGTTTGTTACACGCTAAACTTTACGAGGCGTAGAACATTAACTAGAATGTACCTACATCAACAAGGGATTTTTTTAATGTGCGTATCTATATCCAATTACGGAGGTTTTTTTTGCATGTTACCAAGAGGCCTTGTGACGATAACAAAAAAAAAGTTGTCTTTTTCTCAGTTAGTTTTAACTGTTCCGTGGTTTTAATGATGGTCGCCAGATCATTTGGGTAAGTTTGAGTACTTTATGCGGCCTACAAAAATGTCCTTTCTTTTGTATTGTTTGTCAAACCATTGAGCTCGTTAAGAATGCGGCGACGCATGAATTGTCCATACAAACGTAGTACATAAATAATTCGCAATTTGAGCATATTTCCACCATATATTATGTTGATATTCGGATTGAGACAGTATTTATCTAGGCTCCTACGTCTTTTTATTTCCAAAAACTTACCTTTAAATGAAGTGTAAGCGAATTGCATTTCGTACATTTTTACAGCGTAAATTACATGTTTTCATATTGTTTTTTCTGTATTATAAACAACAATATTTGTAATATTGTTTCCGCAGAAGCATAGTTGATGTTATCAAGTTACAAATTATCGAAAAAAAAATGGAAATACATTAAGTTTTCAGTCATAATTTTTTGTATTACGGAATACATCTAAATTTATCGTAAATTTTCGAATGCTAAGTAGTACTATCGCGTCAAGCAATAATTGTCAATGTGCTCACTGTAGGTGTATATCGCTCTGACAGGCACTCACACTAGCGCAACGTGCTTGGAATTGAATTTTGCAAACATCTCGATTTGTAATTGCGAGCCGTGTCGCCGGCCTCTTAAGTTCTGAGTTGAGCTGCACGATTACTGGCAAATGCGTGCACTGACTGGACAGGTCCACTCAAATCTGTGTGGTTATTTTCTCAAAATAACATTTCTGACATCAATCTACATGGTCCTTACATAATAATACCTATTTTAATTGCATTGACATTTTATTCTATTGTGTTTTGTTCTATTGTGTTTTGTTCTATTGTGTGTTGCAGTATAGTGAAATTTTATTTTACGTAGAATTTGGGTTTTGCCAGAATTAAATGTTTTTTTTTTTTTTTAGTAATCTGACTAAGATTATGTCTAGACTTTAAAATAGACTGTGAACTCTGAGTTCGTTTCGGCCCTTCTTCTCAGAGTAATCAGATAGGAAACGCCGACCTCACAATTTATTTTTAAATAGCTTGCTAGTATTTTTATTTTTATTGGTAATTTATTAAACAGATAGGTACTGAATAAATTAACAGACTTGGTTTTACATTAAATCTCACATCTTTTTGCGGTAGAAGAACTACGTTGCGAGACTTACATTTTTTTACAAGTTTTTTTTTATGGGGCGCATTTTACCAAGAACAATAAAAGAAAATTTCCATCTAAAACAGTACTACTTACATTCTTTACAAGATTAATCTGTAAATATCAGTAACAAAATTAGGACATTAATTTATAATACAGGTGGTATTTAATTGCACACAGAATACAGGGTTCGATGCTGGGTCAAGCTGAAAATTGTAAAGCAGCTTAATGTACGAGCTACAACTTTCAATATAATCACTCACTAGTCATCTCCGAAAGGTCAGGCAAAGGTGTACTACATTTCGCCAGCCACATATTTAAGTCCCATGTAGTAGTGGGCGAGCCTATTGATTGCCACCAACCGGGCACAAATCCAGACAACAAGCTGCTCCTAAGAAATTCCTGATAGAAAAACCCAATAACACTTTGCCCGACCGAGGAATCGAACCAAGGACCTCATGCTCAGCAGTAGCACTTGCCACCACTAGACTAACGAGGTAGTCAAAACAACTTTTAAAATCATGAAAACCTATCCAATTTTCCACCCGAAAACACTCGAAAAAAAAAAATACTCTTAACCCAGTAGCCCCTTTACGAACTCCACTTTTCACTCACCAGCCGAAAAGATAAGCGGATTTATCCAAAAAACTCCGTAATTCCGTATTTCAAAATGGGAATAATAGCCCTGCCAACAGGGTTACCGGATCTGGATTTACTGCTCTTGCTACTCGACTTTTTTACACCTTTTCCCGCTAAATGTAAGCCCGACTTTTCGGGATTTCGTGTCGGACAATTACCGGGTATCAGCAGAATTAACTCTTGTGCGCCGAATGTGTGTTTAAATGAACTACAATTTTAAATGCAATGTGCAACGGACTGTGGAACGTTTGGGCTGGGCTTACTTAAACGTATTTCACTGTGTCATTTTCCGAGGACATTGGAATGGATCACAGCGAAGTCGTTGCATGAGGCGATGACAGATGACATCAAAAACGCAATGTGAAAATGAGATGGAACAATGACATAAGAAAAAGTGAGTCAAAGGCAATGTTGACATAATTTAGGTTCCGTACCTCAAAAGGTAAAAATGGAACCCTTATAGGATCACTCGTGTGTCCTGTCCTCTATCACAGCCAATTTTCTCCGAGTCTAATGGACTGATAAAGCTGAAATTTGGTACACATATCAATTTCTATGACTCAAACACGGAAGTGTTACTAAAATAAATGAATATTAAAATAATACAATTTTGCTAACTGTACCGCGTGACATATAAAATGAAAGGGCTTGTTTTGAGAATCCCTTTTGTATAATTTTAAAATAAATACTTTTAAAGATATTTAAGAAAATAGACGAAAATTTACCATTACCCCCTTGAGATAAAATTTTGAAAAAATACAAAATATTGTTTTATACTTATAGATTACAGGAAAACCTATAAAAAGTCTATGGTCTTAAAATAACATGGTAAATCTCCCAATATTGTGCTTAAAAAGTTACATTTGCAGTTTTTTTTTTTATTTTTATTTATTTGTTAGGGACAAAAAACAGTTACATGCTACAAATTACAGAGAAATAAACTAAGATTTAACAAACATGCAACCCACACCATTGTCCACGTTTTAACAAAAGGTTAAAAGAAGTGCTGAAGACAAGTGATAAAAAATAATAAAAATAAAACAAAAGTCGCTGCCACAATATTGCTGTGTTAGCTTAGCTTACTTTAACTTAAATTATTCGCTTAACAAAATATCCAGAGCCATTTTCTTAAATAATTGCTTAGATAAACAAAATATATCCAGTCCCATAAAATGCGTGTTGTAAGAATCCACAAGGCGACGAAGAGGTACACGTTCCCCAGCGTTAGTCCTGCATATGTCTGTATGGAACAGTTGAGGCACGCGCACCCCCCTTCGAATAACACTTCTGGGTACCTTGTAACACAATTTGTTTGTAAGGTCAATACAGTCAAATTTATTATTGCATATGCCGTGCAGTGTCATAGCATCAAGTAACAGCCGCCTAGATTTCAATTCCAGAACGCCATACCGTTTCAAAAGCTGCACGTAAGGAACCTTTGATCGGAAGCACTTATAGTTCATAGACCGTAAGAACTTCTTCTGTACCCTTTCCATTCTAGTGCCGTATTTGTCGTAGAAAGGATTCCAGATGGGGACGGCATATTCCAACTGGGATCGTACCAAAGTCTTATAAAGCAATAAGAACGTAGAGGGCCGCACAAAGTCACGTGACGATCTCATGATGAAACCATACATCTGATACGCCTTGTTTACTATATTGTCAACGTGCTTGTCAAAGTGTAAACTGGCATCCAGTGTAACACCTAAGTCACGAACAAAGCTAACTTTATTTAAGAGAGCGTTATGAAAGGAATAATTAAAATTTATTTTAATTTTCTTTTTGGTAAATGAGATGGCATGACATTTGGGAAGACTGAGAAAGAGCCTATTATCGTTACAGTATGTATATAATCTATCCAGGTCCATTTGAAGAAGTAGACAGTCTTGTATATTCTTGCAAGATCTGTAAATTTTTATATCATCCGCATACATTAAAAACTTAGAATTGAGAAAACATTGTTTAATGTCATTAATGAATATAATGAAGAGAAGAGGGCCTAAAATAGATCCCTGTGGTACGCCAGATGTAACAACTATAGGGTCTGACTCGTAACCATTAACAATAATTCTTTGGGTCCTGTTATAAATATATGAAATAAACCATCTAAGCAAATTACCACGTATTCCGTTGAAAGCAATTTTTTCTAAAAGCAGTGTATGATCCACCTTATCGAAAGCCTTCTGAAAGTCAGTGTACACAGCGTCCACTTGAACTTTTTGATCCAATTTTTCAAATAAGTAGTTGGTAAATACTAACAGATTAGTTGCAGTTGAACGACGTTTGACGAAACCATGTTGCTCGGGTAAAATAAGCTGATGAATGTGGGGGTACACGACGCCATGCACAAGACTCTCGAAAACCTTAGACAAAGTAGAAAGGATAGAGATGGGGCGATAATTCTCTACATTGTTCTTATCACCAGTCTTATAAACAGGGGTTATAAACGCACGTTTCCAAATCGCAGGAAAAACACCCGCACGCAAACATTTATTAAAAATTATATGTAATGCAGTACACAAGCTATCACGTGTTCTTACGAAAAAGCTGGCTGGTAAACCATCAGGTCCGGCCCCTTTAGAGGAATCTAAAGACTTTAAAGCCGCGTGCACAACTTCCGTAGATAGAGAGATTTCGGCCATGCAAGACGAGCTATCTGCATAGCGACCAGATGGCTGCCATTTAACAGGGTCCAAAGTCGAGGGTTCGTAGACAGAAGAAAAGAAAGATGAAAATAGATTACAAATGTCTGTGGGGTCTTCTGAAGAAACATTTCTGAAAAACATACTAGCCGGATAGTTAGCTTTTCCCTTTCTAGATGAGATGTAGGACCAGAAATGCTTTATATTCTTAGGAATGCTGTCCTCGACCGAATCAATGTACTTCCGATAACATTCAATTAACTCTCCGTGGAGAAGCTTGCGATGGTTAGAAAATTTAAAGTAGTCAGATTGATTATTGTACTTCTTCCATCTTATCCAAGCCCGTTCTTTTGTTTTAAAGATTCTTATGAGAGAGGGTGTAAACCAGACAGGAAAACTTGAGTTTCTTATTCTAGTCAGTGGAACATGTGTCTTGATAATACCGTATAATATCTCATAAAAGACGTTGACAGCTTGATCAGAGTCAAGGTTGGATAGTACCAAGTTCCAGTTAATTTTACTCAGGTCAAAATTTATATGATCGTAATTAGCTTTATGAAAGTTATGTCTACGGACCGAGCGGTACTTTAGCGGAGTGTAATGCGTGTTCAGACAAGTCAATACAGAAAAAACTGGATGATGACCATCGGGGTCAAGCAGAGCATTGCATGATATGGACTGGCAGTCAACATTTGAGATAAACAAGTCTAGTATTCGACCCAATTTGTTTTTAGTAATATTGAATTGTGAGCCACCAATTAAATTAATGAAATTCAATAATATTTGCCCGATTGTGTTCGAAACTTGTGCGATTGCTTGATTCCCACGGTCCAACCAGTCAATGTCAGGTAGGTTAAAATCACCGATAATAAAGTAAGAGTCGGTAGTAGGATCGTTAGCTAAGTCTTGCAGCATGTCTAAGTAATGTGTGTATATTACCTCATGCGTTCGCGGTGGCATGTACGTAGCACTTATGATGTGGCGTTTATTGTGCTGGGAAGCAGGCAATTGGACAATTACTTGTTCAATTTCTGCCCGGACGAATTGTGTCGGTAACTTAGTAGGACGCAGTTCACGGAGAACAGCTATTAGAACTCCTCCACCATCACCCTTATTTGTCACAGAACGATCACGATCACATCGGAAGACCACATAACGATCGTCAATAAATTCGTTATCCTGGATGCTGGGAATCAGCCAGGTTTCCGTCAGTATAATGATGTCATAGGAACTCGCCACAATATTCATGTATAATGTGTGTAACTTCGTGCGGACCCCTCTACAGTTCTGATAATAAATCACAATGTTATTAGTAGCCATTGATAACTAGAATTTTACAACAATAATAATAATTAACATATTTACTTTCAAAGCACACACTGAAAAAGCAATTTTAAATTTGAGGTCCGGTACATTACTATGTAAAACTTTATGCAGGCACTTAGGCAGTAAAATATAAAATTGTAACAACACACAATTAAAAAACTGGAGGAAAAATAACTTTGGAACTGTCGTTAACAGCACATAGCATGAAAACAAGCAAATATCACAAGTTGAAAAAGGACAGCAGTACATACATAGCTCTGAGGAAGCGTAGATTAGAGCACATACCATATATAAAAGCGACAAACAAAAGGAAAACAATAATCCAAAAAATAAAACAGTAGCACACATCGAGTCGTTAAATTGAATTCTCGGTTCCGGTCTTCTCACCAGCAGAGATCTTTTTGAGATCTTCAGTGAATCTAATCGCAAAAGACTTTTGTCCATCCCGCTCACGCACAAGTATCGTCGAGTTCCTGATCCAAACATATTTAAATCCATGTTTCCTGGCGAGTACTTTGGCCTCACGAAATAAAGCCTTATTTTTCAGAGTTAGATGCTCATTCAAGTAGACAGATACTGTAGTAGTGCCTGGGATTCCTATCTGATCAGACTTGAGACCCTTCGCATTACGGTAGGCGCTGAGTATATTGTCAAGAATTGGAATGTTTGGGAGAACATTTTTTTCAAGTATAATGTTATGTTTGTCCTTGGGATGAATTCACCCTAACTACGGAACTCTTCATTGTGGGTGGTCCGACACGCTATTGGCCGGCTTTTTGACTACTATAATTACCATAATTTATTAAAAATAAACACCATAATTTGGGAGCAGTTAATAGACTCTTACATAACTATGCTGTAAATGAGGTACCTACCAGTGAAGCCACATGTGCAGAGTGCAGAAGGAATTATTGCCAAACTTCCTTATCTTCAACGTAGTATTTAATTTTATAACATGCTTTTTTGATAAGGACACGTTTGATGTGGGCTTTCCATGGCTAAGTTCTGTAACGGATTTTGCCAACTTGTTAAGTAATAATATTCAACTATAGTTACAGCTCCGCCTAACCCTTCGGGGAATTCAGGCATGATGAATAATGCGTCAATTTGGTAAACAGTTAATTTCTTTAACCGTTTGTTTCTAAGATCTATTTAAATCCTTGTTTCAAATTGATGTTATTTTCATTTAAACAAACATCAACTTTACAAAATTGTAATTAAAGTTGATTTTAGACTGATTAGTAATGTTGAAAAAGGTAAAAAAATATGAATTTGTGGTGCAAACTGAACTTTATGTGTAGGCATTACAGTTGTTATTCCTAAAACTCGTGTTTGTTTACATGTTTGGCATATAAATTGCGAACGCAGATTAGGCTAGGTACCTAATCTGTGTTCGCAATGTACCTACTTGTTAAAAGTCGAGAGAAAGGGTCTTGTTTACCGTGTACATTAATCCCAAGTACTAGTAAGTACTGTGGGATAATATGTGATATATTTGGTGAACCACAGCTAAAAGGATAGACCTCGGGGAATGACAAGGGACACTAAATTGTCAGAGACAGGATTTTCATAGTAACGTGTAATATTTCTAGGACACGAAGCCAAAGATTAATTTTATTATGACCATTCTACTTTGAACTTTCAATGAGTCGGTCAGTTAGTCCAAAAGTTAAAAGAACATTCCAAAATGTAGGTACACATGGCTACATATCAAGCTATAAATTTACATTATAAGCTGACCTCGCATTGTACAGAATCCAATACAATACGAGATCAGCAGAAACTGGAAATGTATAGCTTGATGTGTAGCCGTGCGTACCTGCTATCGACAAGAACGGGAAATTAACTTTTTTATGTATGTACTTACTCTTAACTCTAAACTTACTTAGGTACTTTCTCTCTCTCTCTCTCTGTTTTTATTTTTATTTTATTTTTAATTCTGTGACGCTTATTATTTGACATTTAATTTTTATTTCAATTCTGTGACCCTTATAATTTGGCTTTTTATTTTTATTTCAATTCTGTGACCCTTATAACTTGACATTTTATTTTTATTTCTTTCTGTGACTCTTATAATTTGTACCTACTGATTCTTTTATTTAATTGCATTGACATTTTATTCTATTCTGTTGCAGTATTGTGAAATTTTATTTTATGTAATAAGGGTTTTGCCTGAATTAAATGTTTTTTTGGAACGAAGTTCTTTTACGCTTAAACTTTCAGAAATCGTCATGCTAAAAGTGTTAATACTTGCAACTGTCTTCTTCTAATTCAAAGAGAAAGACAGAGAGAGACAAAGAACGCCGGCAGTAAAAACAAAAGAAAACAGTAAAGTGATTACAGTGTTGTGGGATAAAATTGTTTACATCGGGCCGAGTACACTGCATGCCGGAGAGATAGAGAGAGAAAGTGTGATTTTGGTCAAAATTAAAAACCAAGATGGCGGCTCTGAAAATTTTCAAATTTTTCATCATAGGTATCGTTTTCATGGTTTTCAAGGGTGCAAAAGCCGATAGTGGGGTCGAAATGTAAATCCAAGATGGCGGTTCTGAAAATTTTCAAAGTTTTCATCATGGGTATTGTTTTCATATTTTTCGAGGGTGTTAAAGCCGATGGTGGGGTAAAAATGTAAATCCAAAATGGCGGCTGCGAATATTTTCAATTTTTTAGTCATGGGTGTCGTTGTCATAGTTTTCGAGGGTGATAAAGCCAATAGTGAGGTCAAAATGTAAATCCAAGATGACGGCTGCGAAAATTTTGTTTTCGTTTTAAATTATTCGTGAGAAAGAACTTCGTTCCTGACGGGGGTCCCCCGACCGTACACGTTTTTTTAATTTAGAATGTCAGATTAGATAATTCATGTATTTATTTTTCACCAAGGCACAATTTGTAATGTCTTATACGACAATTGGTAAAGAAAAGTACATTATCATGAAAATTGGAAGAAAGGAGGGAGCGGCCTATTCCCAGAAGTAACTAAATACAGGATTACGAATAAAAGGACGTGTTTTTCGTATAAACAAAACAATTATTTGATCTGGAATTCTCAATACTCCAAAAAATATACCGTTTTGTTGCTGAGGCGAGAACAATTTGGATTCAGGAAAAATAGCACCACCTCTTTAGCTTGTTTTAATTTAATCAAAATAATAACTGAGGCAATTAATGACAACATACCTGTAGTAGCTATTTTTCTGGACATGAGTAAAGCCTTTGACTTCGTTGACCATAAGCTATTACTAAGCAAATTGAATAAATATGGAATAAGGGGCAAAGCAAATGACTGGCTTAAATCTTACCTAAGTGATAGGCGTCAATGTGTGCAAATATCAAAAGTAATTGATGGCAACAAAGTAGAATATAAGTCTAATTTTAAAACTAATGCAGTAGGAGTACCCCAAGGCAGCGTGGTGGGATCGTTCTTATTTCTGCTATATATTAATGACCTTCCCAATGCAACACGCCACGAAACAATCTTATTTGCTGACGATACGACGCTAATAATAAAAAGTAATGACAAAAATAAATTGGAACAGGAAATTAATGAATCAATAAAAGACATAATAAGTTGGCTTAGTAACAACAATTTAAAAATCAATATAAACAAAACAAAAATAATTCAATTTCAAACTTATAAATCAAACTTTCAGACTCTTAGTATAAAATATGAAGACACTATCCTAGAACAAGTGGTAAATACAAAATTCTTGGGGATAATAGTGGACCAAAACTGTAACTGGAAATCGCACATCAATTGCGTATGCGATAAACTAGACAAATTCGTATACGCAATAAAACCTCTACGATCAACAGTGTCCGTAGACGCAGCAGTCACTGCATATCACGGATACGTATCGTCTGTGCTATCATATGGTCTGATATTATGGGGCAACTCCGTTGAAGTTTTTATGGCATTTCGGGTACAAAAGAAGTGTGTTAGGGCAATATCTGGCGTCTGGTTTTTGGACAGCTGTAAACCGTTATTTAAAAAACTACACATATTACCTTTACCCTGCATGTACATCAAAGAACTATGTATGCTAGTGAAACAATATCCGCACTATTTTCGTATGCAATCAGAAGTCAGTCACAAAAAGGCTACTGCTAGAAAAAAGTACAAACACGAGCTAAATGTACCTCAATGTAGATTACAAATGTTTAGGAGGAATGTATATGTAAATGCCATTCAGGTTTATAACAAGTTACCCAATTCATTTAAGGAACTTCCCATCCCCATGTTTAAGAAAAAGCTGACAAGTTGGTTATTAGATAATTGCTTTTATGACATTGGCGAATATATGGAATATTGTAAAAATCCAAGATGACATGTACTTAATTTTGACATTTTAAAGTAATGACTACCTAATTGTAATAATACAAATTCTTAATGGACCGATTGTAAATCACAAATCTTAATATTAATATTGTACCTACTTAGTTTAAGATGACAATTGAATATTTGTACACCACATACTTTGTGGTAGAATGTACAGAACTAACAAAAATACTAACACCATACCATGTAAAACTACATTCTTACAAATAAATACATTCTAATTCTAATTCTAATTCTGATATTACGCAGAAATATTTCCCTTGTGACACATAAAAACAATTTTGTTTACCTAAATTAATGTTTTATTATTACTATCGTGTTTTCTTATACAAATGGCTATCAATAATACGTAAAAAAATACTGTTACTATCAGCACTACACACGTAAATGATTTTATTTTGAGACGATGTTATCTTCGAATTTAGGTCAGTCACCTCTGAAAATGGGGGTAGAGAAATAAGTACAAACGATATCAACTAATAAAACCATCTTACCAAACAGTACTCAACCGAAGAAACTATTCGTAACGGAATGTAAACTAGAGTAAATAAAGGATATGGGCGTTTCGCACGACCCCAATTTCGACAGCCTGATCGGGAGGTCGGTACCCATTTTTTGGATCAAATAGTTGGCTAAAGATGGCGTGTGCATTCGTATTCAATCAGGACCCTATCTAATTACTGTTAACTTGGTGGTCGCTGGCACGTAACTTGGCAATAATCGTAGATGCGCAGAATTTGTTTTCACTTCTTATTCTTAACAAAAAAATTCAAAAATAAATTATGGCAATAAAAGTGTAATTTTTGAAGTGAAAACTTCTTAAGGGGCGTTGGGCATTTTTGAGATGAAAAAAAAACAATTGAACTCGCGACACCGTTACCGACACCTCATTTTTTTAAACGAAATTGTGCTTTTTATTTAGATAAGATAATGAGAGATAATGTTCTATACAAGTATTTTTCTTTCACCAAGGCGATCTTGTTCAAGTTATTATTTCTGTCGGCACTCCCGGAGTGCCACAATTTTTTTAAGCTATTGCATATCTTTTATCGCGGGCTTTGAGCGCGGCAACCGAATCAAGAAATTCCGTAACGAAAAAAACCTAACACCCCCACTCCGCCTACCATGTAATGACGGATGATGACATAAAACAAAAATCCGTCCGTCATCATCCCAAGTGTAGCGTTGACAAATAGGAAGTATGGAGGTTACAAATGCTATGCAATAGCTTTACCGCGGCAGTCCCCGAGTGCCACACGTTTTTTTTTTTTTTGCTATAAGTGTACATACGCAAACTTACTCCCAATACGCCAAAACCTTACCAAGTTACGTACCGACGACTGTATTCAAAAGTAGCTACAGGAGAACGGGTTTATCTTATCCCAACTTATTTGGAGTACATTATAAGAGCCTAGTATAGTATAGTAATCTATTGTAACTTGTGGAGGCTAGGTCAAAGCATGTCAGTCTTACCCGAGCAGTTGGTCATACTACCCACATATATAAGACTTCATAATATCAAGAGCTCTTTTCGAATCTTCTTCATTGACCGCCTTGTTCCGCATATTGCTGAGTATAAGCTACCTCCCTTTTGTGACATGCTTTCCTGGTATGAGCGAGTCTCAACCAGGTCTTAGGCCGTGCCGAAAGCTATAGCAGCAGTAGCAGTTTGTCTCTGCATCACCCAAAGTTTGACTGGTAGAAAATGCCTACGGCCTTAAGTCCGCTTCTATACATTTCTGTGCTTGAAGTATTAAATAAATAAATATGTAGTCGCGCAAGTACACGATGGTCTCGCTCGTTTAAATACTAGCTGCGCCCGTTTTTTATTTTTTGGGTGGGAAATTATCAAATAACTTCTCCCGCTCTGGTCGGAGTGGGGGGCGTGTCAGACTCTTACTGACTAAAACCCACCCGTGTTCCTTCAGTTGCCATGTTGCCGGGGGCCACGATCTCCCTTTCGGACTTCTTCGCAACCCCGGCAGGACTAGCGGCACCCTGCGGTTTCACTCGCGTAAGTCTCGATCACGTAGGAATATCGAAAAAAAAGGATCCTATGGCCCAATCCAGGTCATGGTCTACTCATGTGTCAAATTTTATCCAAATATGTTCTGCCATTTTAGCGTGAAAGCGTTACAAACAAACTCCATTTCGCATTTATAATATTAAGTTAGAATTAGCCTTTGCCCGCGACTTCGTTTGCGTGGAAGTCGTCAGACACAATATACTAAAAAAATAACCATATTTATATAATCGCATCGCCCGCCCGTGCTAACTTTTAGTCATTTTGCTCGGCTTCTAAGGGTTATAGCGTGATGTTAAATAGCCTATAATTTTCCTCATGAATCACTCCGTCCACTGGTGAAAACCGTATGAAAATCTGTTCGGTAGTTTTGAGTTTATCGCCAGATAGACAGACACGGCGGGGGGACTTTGTTTTTCATAACATGTAGTGATGACGTACTCGCGCAATCAATCAAGTCACGTTTGTATGTAATAATTAAAGGAAACGATCGCGTATTCGCGCGACATTTGGTTTCAGTAAGGACACAGAGTTACCCTACCACTTCTTTATTACAGCTATTTTCAAATACCTCAATGCCAATATGACAAAATAAGATTTCAATAACTTCTGCCTCACCCATCCAACTAAACACAAACCTGATACAAAATGTGAAGTAACTGAAACTTTGCAGGTACTGAACGAAGCGGGTCCGATAATAGAACTTAGTAATACGTTCATTGAGACAGTAGTGTTATCTTAATAACCTTATCTTAGAGAACGCTTAGTAAGGGGCCACGGACAGCGGGGATTGGACGATAAATTAACATTTGGACACATTTAGATGATTTTCTTTTGTTTTTAGAGTTAAGACAAATTAATGTTGCATTTTGGTATTTTTGGAAGAAGTATAAGATTCGTAACACACTTTATATCACATTTTAAAGGATATTGTTAATCCATCGCTTCGTATGTTCAAAAAAAAATCTGCTCAACAACCTATATAACTCAATGCATGTTGTCGATCTGTCAAAATGAAAGCCATTGCTACTGTAAAGTGTGTTACGCAATTACCACGCTGTTTGACCATTTTCGGATCTTTACCAAATTAATATAAAAGATAGAAAGCAGAGATGTTAAATGTGTCATTGGGTTAAAACTTAACCCTTTACGGTCGCGCAGTCGCGAAAAAAGTTCAATTGACAGTGTGATTAATAGTTAAAAAATTATAATGGCGGTCGAGGAAGTGCCTGAGTATAATTTCTTAATTTTGCTCAAGATTTCGAAGAGATTTTTTAATTTTAATGCAAGATATTAATAATCCTAATCCTTTACAGGTAGGAACATAACAATATTCAAGAATATCCTGCCCCCTATTTTATTTAAAGATAAGTTGGAACACAGTTATGTAAAATTAAAAGATTTATTTATTTAAGCCTGCACACAGATTAATACACATGGTTCACTCCCCAAAATCATTTAAATTAAAAGCGAGTCTTGCTAAGACACAATAAAGTGCAATTCAGGTCACACAGCGCTAATTACTTACAGTTATACACCTAGAAGTTGCCTCTCTTTCTATCGCGTAGCTCTTATATCTTCTGACTACGTTACGTCCACTGAATTCGACAAGTCGAGCCCGCCGCGTACCTACTCGTACTTGTAGCTTCTGTGGTCTGCATAACAATCTTATCACCCACTTACTATTCCAAACACATAACCTCGTTTGAATCTAACCTCAAAAAAATTACGTATCATTTAAAATTTCGCGCCTCATTTTCCCGCTCTCAATGGGAACGTAAGCTTTGGGAAGCTCCAAAATCCGGGCAAAGCTGATGTCATCTCGCAAAACGTTTGGCGAATGTCCGGATAAACGTCTTGCCGTCTTGCCGGATATTGGACGTGCCGTCTATCGGACGGGCGGTTTAACTAAGATTGGAAGGAATTGTTGTTCTTGATTAAGGTGGAATATTTTAATTAATATGGGTGCTTGGATTGGAAATAAGAGGGCGAAGTAAGTCATAATATTTTTTAACCGACTTCCAAAAAGGAGGAGGTTATATGTTCGTTGCGTATGTTTGTTTTTTTTTTTTTTTTTTAATCTATGTCCACCGATTTCTCCGTCATTTGTGGACCGATTTTGAAAATTCCGAGTTTGAAAGGGTACGCTCCCAAATTGGTCCCATATAAATTTTATTAACTTTGCTTGGGCAGTTTTTGAGTTAGCTACAAAATACGTATTTTTTTCCCACTTAGTATGTAGATGATATGTTCCTGTCACTGGTAGCAGGTAGTGGTATTCGAATATGTGTGGGGTAGGTACCACATCTAAAAAGTGAAAAATAAAAACTTTTACAAAAAAAAAACAACCGACTTCCAAAAAAAAAACACTACAAAGTGAAAAATAACTTTAATTTCGGAAGTCGGTGGCAAAAAAAAACGAAAACACAAAACCCAAGACACCGACTTCCGAAATTAAAGTTATTTTTCTCTTTGTAGTGTTTTTTTTTGGAAGTCGGTTGTTTTTTTTTTTGTAAAAAGTTTTTTTGTGTAAGGAAAGATGTTTTATAAAAAATAAAGGCACAAGGAAAGCCCTTTTTTAAGCAAACAAATCGAATACAAAATGGTCGGACAAGTTGTTGTTTTGGCATAATTTAAAAACCTTATAAAATGACTCTACGATTTTCCCTTTGTCATTTCTAGTTCCATCGTCCATATTATATAAAATAGTTGTTGCCCGGGGCTTCGCCCGCGTGAACCCTAATTCGTTTTCTAAAAAAAACTTTTTTACAAAAAATACAACCGACTTCCAAACTACAAAGTTAATAATAACTTTAATTTCGGACGTCGGTGTCTTTGAATCAGTATTTTAGTTTTTTGACACCGACTTCCGAAATTAAAGTTATTATTCACTTTGTAGTTTGGAAGTCGGTTGTATTTTTTGTAATTTTAGTGATTTGGTTTGTAATTTATCTAAGTTACCCAAATCGCTCATCAAAAATACCCAAATCGCTATTGATGTGCCTATAATATTTAAAGAGTTCCCTCGATTTCTTGGCCAAGTGCATGTCGGACCACGCACAATGTAGGGTTCCGTAGTTGGGATGAATTTATCCCAAGAACAAACTTAACTTTGTAGTTGAAAAAAAAATCTTTCATACGGAATGTATGGGAGAACATGTTTTTACAACCGCAAATTTTAGTTGGTCGATTATTACTCGTTAACTTGTAAAGCCTACTCAGCTGTGATAGTTTTCCATTTAAATTCGTTATATAAGCTACTGCCGTGAATTTTTTCACACACCTAAAACCAACCATTTAGCTGGCAGGGGGGAGGGGACACTTGACTCTAACAAAAATTTGCACTTTAAAGCTTAATATTTCGCAAACGGATTTCTGAATTCAAAAATGGTTTTCACACACTCACAATGTTTTTGAAAAACCTTTCCAACGATACCCCACAACAAGGGATAGAAACAAAAAAAAAAAACATCCCCACTTTACGTGTAGGGGAGGTACCCTAAAAAAAATAATTTTGTTTTACCACTTTGTCGGCATGATTATTAAGTATACCCATGCCAAATTACAACTTTCTAGTACTAACAGTCTTGGAGCTAGACCGCGGACAGACAGACAGACAGACGGACATGACGAAACTATAAGGGTTCCTTGTTTACTACGGAACCCTAAAAATAATTTTTCAAATCGGTCCAGCGTTCTTCGAGTAATCGGGGAATATACATAAAAAAAAAAATATCTCGACGAATTGAGAAACTCCTCTTTTTTTTTAAGTCGTTTAAAAAGTACTCCTTATAATATCAGCTATCTGCCAGTGAAAGTCCCGTCAAAATCAGCCCAGCCGTTTCGGAGATTAGAACAAACAGACAGACAGACAAAAAAATAATGTTATAAGTACCGTATTTACTTTCATATGTATTTAGTAAAAAGCTGTTATTTTGGCATTACAAACAGACACTTCAATTTTATATATTTTTATACAGGACACTGAAAATTACTATCTATCGTCATCAAAACAATATCAATGTAAATTAAATAATATTAATACCCATTTTCACTTCAAACAAAACGTTTCAGACAATACAGGCTGTTTACACAAATGATGTCAAACACACATACCGTACCATAATCAGAACCTAAGCTCACACGCCAAAACAATTGCAAACATTGAAGGCAAAATTATAGTTTACACAACCTGGCAATGAAACAGAGGCATAGAGGTTGATTCGCACGAATTTACTCGCCCGATACGGGCGAATCGTCACTTATTTTTTCTTAGGTCATTTTGAATTTTATGCAGTAAAGTTGTAGCCCGCGAAATTCAAATTTTCTTCAGTTTTTTTACAATTTGCAGGTCAGTGTCAGGTTGTTTGTTGATAAAAATATGATTCGCGACCGTAACAAATATGGCTTGACAGAATTACAATCATTAGAATCAGCAACACAACTCCTTAAGTTAGCAAAATCTTCAAATGTCATAATGTCATGAAATCGTCATTCAATAGGATTACATAAACTAGAGAGAGAGTTAGAGTGAGTTGTATTGATGATTTTTATGATTATAATTCCATAAATAAACATTAGGTACGGCCGCGAATCATATTTAGATCAACATACAACCTAATACTGACCTGTAAATTGCAATAAAACGTAAGAAAATTTGAATTTCGCGGGCTGCCTTTACGCTTTCGCCTTAAGGAAAAAGTACACTAACTTTACTGCATAAAATTCAAAATGTGCCAATTGCCAAATACGTATTTCTGGAGTTGTCGATTTTCTCACAAATAAATTAACTTCAAACGAAACGCCTCAAGAAAAAATAATATTATTTAAAAGTATTGATTCGCCCGCGTCGGGTAAGTAAATTTGTGCGAATCAACCAATAACCAGAAACAGAGATAAGTACACATTTTGCCAAACACACAAATCACATAAAGACATACCTAAGGGCCTAAACAGACGAGCTACTTTTAGAATCGGCGATCTTTTCGGAAGCTTGATGCCGTATCTGAACGCCAACACTCCTATCCGCACACAAAGTCAAGGAATTTGTTTTAAGCAAATTGACTACCATCTTAAGTTCCTCGTATATTAAAATCACAGCTGTCATTCTTTGACAGTTGTATGAAATGGCTATAATTATCACGTAAATTTTCTCAGTAATTATCTTCCCTGACTGTATACAAACGTCAGTCGCGGCGATCGAGTCGCTTTTTGAAAACTTATCGATGCAGTGGCCGAACGCTTCACGCGTGATTTCGACAGCAATCGAACGTTAAAAGTGGCCAAAACGCGATGCAGCATCGAAGCAGTCGGAAAATCGAGATTGCCGATGCTTAAAGTGGCTAGTCTGCTTTAGCCTTTATACAACAGTATTGCCATTAACATTGCGCAAATATACCTTCAAGGAGCTTCCCCGCATTTGAGTGTTTCTCGCAAACTTCAGTCACAAAGGGAGAGGCGTCAAGAGGTTGATTAAAGCCATTTTAATTTATACCGGGATCATAATTGCCTGTACTGTGTTCCGATGATGCTATTTATGTTTTTGAAGTAGCTTTTTTGAAGTTCTAAAATGTGTTTTGAGTGAGGTTGACATTTTTATTTATAAGAGCGTATTCATAGAAGGAATTGTATTTTTAAAGCATAAAAAAAATGAAATAAAACAAAATTAAATGAATTAAAATTTATTTGCAAGAATTGTAGTACTACAGATGGTCGGATTTGTAACAGTTTCTAAAACAATTCGCTAAAACTAGCATGCAAAATTACAATGATAAATAAATGAAATAAGATGATAAAATTGGAACATATACCTATATCATAGTTATTATAGTCTAAGAATAAGATATATAGATTATAGATAATTTTAGACTTCAGTGGTTTCGTTTCTGGAGGCACTAATAACAACTATAGAACGTTACAAATGGACTAGAATCATCTTTGCATAAGATATTTTTGTTATAACAGTCACTTTTTTTTTGGAAGGTTTAAACAATACATCATAGACAGACAAATAAAAAACAAATCATCGGTTTTCTTAAAACCGGAGTAATCAGTATGATTTATGCTTGAATTAGGTACGTGAGGCTTTGCCGTAGTCGTGTAAAAAAAACAGTGGCACTCCGGGAGTGCCGACAGAAGTGAAAATTTGAACAAGATCGGCTTGGTGGAAGAAAAATACTTGTATAGAACATTAATCCGTAACCTTAAACAGCAAAATCGTGTTTACAAAAAAAAAATCTTCCTAAACCTTTAAAGTAAAAATACTTGCATAGAACATTGATCCGTAACGTAATATAAATAAAGAACACAATCGCGTGTACAATAATGAGGTGTCGGTAACGGTGTCGCGAGTTCAATTGTTTTTTCCCATCTCAAAAATGCTTAAAAAAAAGAAGTTTTCACTTCAAAAACAAACATTGTAGGTACCAATATAAGGTCTATTGTAAGTAACTCATAGGGTGTTTAATTTTCCATAAATAGTTTGATTGACCAATGATCCCTTCAATGGGTAAAAACATTTTTATCAATATTTACTCTTTTAACCATACTTGTTAAAGTCTGACGTCAGTCATCATCATAACCGGATGCAGCTGAATACCAGTATTTTGTATGGAGCAACTGCCTGTCTGACCTCCAAAATTGGGCTACTGGGTAACACGATACCCCTTGGTAAGACTGGTTGTCAAACTTTCGGGCTTCTGACGACCCGTAACAACTGTCAATGGATCTACAAATGATAGCCGGGACCAACGGTTTAACGTTCTTTCCGAGGCACGGACGGGTCTTGGTATGTAAAGATGGTCACCCATCTACGGACCAACCATGACAAGTGCCGAGCGTCCCGTGGGGCTGTTATTACTTAGCAACAAGGAAATTCTAACGTCAGTATTAACTCTATAAATGGTGAACTAATAAAAAATCCAATAGACGTGGATATATTTAGTAACCTGTTCCGCTTAATCTAAAGAGCCACAAAAAACTCCTTAAAGAAATTGACACGTATTTCAACTCTCAACGAGGCATTCTCAGGATGACGATTGACTTGTCGCGAACCTGAACACGGCATAATTCCACACCGAGCGCTGAACGCAGACTCAGTGAGTCTACGTTCTGGATTTCCGCAAGGTCACACCTGAATCAATTAACTAATTAAAAATCTTAATAATACTCACAATACAATATTTGGCGTTGCTCGGACACTCTTCGAGCCTGACTAAGGTCCTGTTGCTACACGGCGTGATGGAGCCGACTCCGTCACTGTACTGTCCACACTTCCAGCACTTTATAGCGCTGGAAGTGGCTGCGAGGGTAAGCAGGAAGTATACGGTTGCTAGCCGCGTTGTACTCGCCATTGTCTGAAAAAGAAGAAAACAAAGTTAAGTTATAAGATCATTGCCAATTCATCATCATCATCATTTCAGCCGAAAGACTTCCTCGGCTTCCCCTAAGCATCACTACTTCGACCGGTTTTGTACTTCTCGCAATTAGCGCATTCCTGCGGCCTGGACTAGGTCATCGGTCCACCTTGGGAGGCCATCCAATGCTACATCTCCCGGTACGCGGCAACGCTAATTAGTAATCGGAAAAATATAGAAAATTTTCTCTTGTCTTCTGGGTTATGGAACAATGGTATGTAAGAAGAGCAGCTGGCAATAGAAATATTTTCCAGCATTAACAGTCACGCTGTAAATACCCGACGAAAATAATGTCCAAGAAACAGTAAAGTCACACGTAGGCTAAAATTCTTCTTTCCGAATAGACAATACAACACAAAAAAAAACGTGTGGCACTCTGGGACTGCCGCGGTAAAGCTATTGTATAGCATTTGTAACCTCCATACTTCCTATTTGTCAACGCTACACTTGGGATGATGACGTGATGACATAAAAAAGAAATTACGTTCCCATGACAACATCAGGTTGTCATGGGAACCGTCATTACATGGTAGGCGGAGTGGGGGTGTTAGGTTTTATTTTCGTTACGGTTTTATTTTCGTTACGTTACGGAATTTCTTGATTCGGTCGCCGCGCTCAAAGCCCGCGATAAAAGCTATGCAATAGCTTAACTACTAATCATTTAATAACATAACATCCACGCCCCGATAGGTTAGGCAGAAGTCTACCTGTAATACAACTACATTTCGCCAGTTATGTTTAAGTCCCATGTACAGATAATGCCATCCACGAAGACGTGCCCTACTCCACTATTCGGCTATGGAATTGTACCTTTATCCTGTGAAAATATATCTAGCCTATAAAACAAAAGACGATCACAATGTAATGAATCATTGCTTCTGATATCAATTAGGTCTGTGTTTGCTACAAACACTGCTATGATTGATTATCTCCAACCCTGTATCTAAGTAGTTCATATTAATCAAGACCAAATGTGTATCAATTTTCTATAGAGGACAATTCCTCTAAATCATAGCAGTGTGGAAATCTATTGAGATTTCCGTCCTACAAAGCACCACAAATTATTTGATGACTAAAACCCACGATCATAGAGATATCAGCGTCATACTTATTATAAACTGGCAAATATCTAGTACTTAATTAAACAGAGGTTTTTCAAAGACAGCTAATAATTTTTCGACGAAAGAAGTAATCGCCATAAAAACCATTTTTGGGAGGCGGGTTGGTGACAACTTTTTTTTCTGTCAGAATAGCCATGAGGCTATTTAAATGTACATCTTGCTGACACATTGCGACTTAGTTAATTTAAATTTTCCCCAGTTTCATGATTAGCAAAAACGATATGTTTATTTTTTGTTTTGTAGATTCTGATGTACTTAACTACAAATTCAGACTTTCATTATAAAATATCTTGACTCTAACTGTTTTGTAAATTCTCATGTACTATCTAAGACTGGGGCAGCACCAGTGTCGTCCTGGCGATGATCGCGGACCGGATGGACTGCTCATACATACGGCACTGATGTGATAGGCATGTGGCCGTCAGCAGGGCCGGTTATATATTAAGTCTTTTAGTTTGTTTTATTCTTATTTTGTTTTCTGAATTTGTGTATACTTCACATATGAGTTAAAGTTGCTCGAAGTAAATGTATTTTATTTTATTTTATTATTTAAGAGAGCCGGGTGTTCTGTAACTCAGGATCCGTCTACATAGACACCTTTCTCTATTTAAGACTCTGCATTTTACTAACCAGTGCCTATAAAATATGACGTAGAGATAAATAAAGACTTATGATTATGAATTTATTCATTTCTTAAGAATTTTAAGTTTATTTACCGCCTGCTGTTTTATGGAAAAGTATCAGAAATGGAACGAAATTGTTTAAGGCATAACTTCTGGTTATGAAAGATGATAAATGGATCTAGAGAGGGAGCGCAGAGCATTGTCAGTTAGGGCGAATATGCTGGCCCGCAGATTTTCTCGATGCACAGACGCAATTAAAATAACCCTTTTTAAGGCATACTGCACAGCACTGTACTCGGGAGCCCTGTGGTTCACATATACGCAAAAAGCTTACAATGATCTGCGTATCCAATATAATAACGCATTCAGGGTATTGTTGCGCTTCTGTAGTGCCTCGTTTGCAGACGCACGCACTGACGGCTTTGATGCATTGTGGCGTAAGAAATCTGCCTCGCTACTCGGCAGGCTGCGTGGCAGTCCCAACACTATTCTGCATTCAATAGCCGCCCGGGCAGATAGCCCGCTAGTATGGGCGCTTATAAACCGGACCGGTTCTGTTTTAGTTAAGTACTAACATAGGCTAAGCTTTTTTGTTACTAACACTATAGACCATTGTGGACTACAATGGTCTATAGTGTTAGTAACAAAAAAAAAATATATATAAATAAATTTATATGCATAAATAAAGATTAATAATAATAACATGTTGAGTAGTTACTTGTGACTTGTGCCATAGTGATAAGAACGAGATTTAAGCCACCACGGATAAGGATTATCACTGATAGGGGTTGGCTCATAGGGCTCATAGGGGTTGGCTTATCTCCACGGTATTATAACACAACATGGTGAATTATTATGAGCTGTCTTACGCCTTAAGCTACGTGTTAAAGCAATATTTGTTTGGTAACATAGCAATTCAAAGGTTAAAACCCTTTGTTCCGTCAAATGAAAGCCGCCTGACGTACTGAAACTAACATGAATGGTTCATATTATAATAGTTTGGTTTTAGGAGTTTCACGTACAAAGCAGGATGTAAGTGAATATTACATAATATTTTGATTGCAGGTTGACTTAGCCCGAAGAATTGCCAAACTTAAGTGGCAATGGGCAGGGCACATTGCTCGCAGAACGGATGGCCGATGGGGTCGAAAGGTTCTGGAATGGCGACCACGTACCGGAAGACGTAGCGTTGGAAGGTCACAAGATGGACCGATGACCTTGTGAAGGCCGCAGGAATCCGCTGGATGCGGAAATCACAGAATCGGTCGAAGTGGCGGTGCTTGGGGGAGGCCTATGTCCAGCAATGGACGTCTTTCGGCTGAAATGATGATGATGATGAGCTTGACTTGATCGGATGCAATCATGCGAGGCTTAAAAAAATATGAAGTGTTTATCGTTTTGACACTAAATAATATATAACACTACAATTGCGTAGATAACACGGATTATAAGGAAACTCATAATCCATTGTTTCATAAAATATGTTTATAATAATATCTGCTCAACAAAATAAAACTAAGAAAAGAAAATGTATGAATTAACCCGCTGGCTTGTCTTACTACTTGCAATCAAGCAAATTAAATAAGTAAAAACATATCAAATAGTATCCACTGAAAAATTGGACAGAAAATCATTGAAGATCTCGCAACAATGTAGCCAACTTTAAAAAGCCAACTAACTGGCTTGTATAAGCATCCTCAATGAAACAAAAGACTGCCTTCAATTTCCTATCCATTCAAGTTATCAGACTTTGTTTTATGAAGCTGCAGCAGAGAGATGAAAATGTAATTGAATTAATTATCAATGGAGAACAGATTAGTTAAAGTTTTGGAAAGAATATCCTTACTTAATATCATAAATGCGAAAGTGAGTTTGTTTGTTTATTTTTGAATTGAAAACTTGTTAGGGCGCGTTGGGCATTTTTGAGATGGGACTAAAGCATTGATTTCGCGACCTGTTACTGACACCGTGGAGTAAAAGACATCAACGCGTTGATTACTGCAGTACAGTGCACTCCCAGAGTGCCACTGGTTTTTTTTTGTTGGAACGAAGTTCTTTAACGCGGCTTGTAAACTTTCATAAAACGTCACGCTAAAAAGTGTTAATACTTGCGACTGTCTTCTTCTAATTCAAAAAGAAAGAAAGAGAGAGAGAGAGCGCCGGCAGAAAAAACAAAAGAAAAGAGTAACGTGATTACCTACAGTGTCGTGGGATAAAATTGTACACATCGGCCCGAGTACACTGTGTGCCGGAGAGAGAGAGAAAGTGTGAATTTAGTCGAAATGAAATTCCAAGAGGGCGGCTCTGAAAATTTTAAAATTTTTATTCATTAGTATCGTTTTCATGGTTTTCAAGGGTGCTAAAACCGATAGTGAGGTCAAAATGAAAATCCAAAATGGCGGCCGCGAAAATTTTCAAATTTTTTGTCGTGGATGTCGTTTTCATAGTTTTCGAGGGTGCTAAAGCCGATATATCAAAATGTAAATCCAAGATGGCGGCTGCAAAAATTTTGTTTTTGTTTTAAATTATAATTGTGAGATAGAACTTCGTTCCTGACGGAGATCCCCCGACCGCATACGTTTTTTTTTTGTTACGTTTTCACGCTAAAACGGCTGAACGGACTTGGAAACCTTGAACTAAAGAAGTAGCCCATATGGCTACTTTTCATCCTGGATCGCAGAAGAAGTTGCGGGCAACAGCTAGTTATAAATAATTACTAAAAAGACAAGGACACGGATTTAAACATGACTGGCGAAATGTGGCTGTACCAACTATACCTCTGCCTAACCCTTTGAGAATAACAGGTGTGATGATAAGTTATGTTATAAAGTAGAAACAAGCGTAAATAAACAATTAAACAAAAAAATCACAGTAAAGAAATTAATAAAAGTAATCGCTGATCGCTTCAAACAAAAGTAATGAATTGTTTACGAGTGTTGCGTCACACAAAATTTGGTTTCAACAAGAGCTGATAAATGTAAGTAGCTGAGATCTTAGAATCTCAATAAAAAGCACAGACGCATACTTATGTAGATACAAAAAAACGCGAGTCAGACTCGCACACGAAGGGTTACGTACCATACTTATTAGCCGACGTTCGCACGGACATAATAAAATCGCGGCGTGATTGTATCGCGTAAAAAACATACTGTTGGATTTTCAACTCTCGGCGCTAAGCAGAGCGTTGAAAATCAAGTGCACGAAAAAAAGTCACCGCGATTTTATTATGTCCGTGTGAACGTAGGCTTAAGATCGAGTAAAAACGCCGAAAAAAACGTTTCTTGAAAGGGGACCCCTTTATCTATTACATTTTTATTATTTGTTATAGTGACAAACAAACAATCTGTGAAAACTTTTTGTTTCCCAAAAAAACGAAGAAAACAATAATTTGATGTACCTACTGGCACAATAACTTCCTCAATTAAGTCCCTCGAGAACCCACAATACAATTATCTCAATAAAACGTCAGAACCAGGGCAATAATCCAGAGATATGAACAAAGCGTTACGTATTGGATATAATGAGCATTATTAGATAGACCGACCGGACCATAACTCACGAATCGGAAACGGGGCAAGCTGACATTATCAGCATTGTAATTCCGGTAATAAATTTGGACAATACTGCATCGGTAAGTACGGAATTAGGGGATGATTTTGATGTTTGCAGGCAAAGATATAAATATGTCTAAATAGGCAATCAAAGCTAACTAACAGCAAACTGTTAGTCGCTAAATGCACGCACAACGATAGCAGAATGTCGTGACGCGAGAAGTAGCTGTCACGCACACCAGCACAAAAAAGTTGGCCTGTATGTTTTATTTATTTTGCAGTGCAACACTCTATCTAAACATTTATAAATAATCAAAGACTGCAGGCTTAATTCAAAAGCATTGACATGATAGCTCAGACCAAGTGAAAAACCAAGACAGCGCTGCGAACAATAAAGTAAATAAGAAGCATGCCAAAACTACACCTCCGCTCTGTGCATACACGCTGACATACACACATTTACAACCACTTACAATCAAACTTCACCTCACTAAGTACACATATGTTTACGAAAACAGCTTCACGTCACTGTTGACAGCGCTCTGTCTCGGTTTTTTATTTGGTCTGAGCATGGTAGTAAGTAATTATAGGATTAAAATAATTTGGTGTTAACCTTTCTTTGGTTTTGCCCCGGTTGATGGCGATAGGCTCGCCCCCTGTTACATGGGACTTAAACATAACTGACGAAATTTGGTTATACTATAGGAACATCTCTGCCCAACCCTTCGGGGAATGCAAGCGTGATAAATGGTATTTTTCGTCGTATCTTTAATTTTCCAAGTTCTGAGTTGAGCCACTTACACGATTACTGACACAGTTGCATTGACTGGACAGGTCTTCACAAATCAGTTTGGTCCAAGGGACCATGGATTTACGTATGTGATATTAATTTCAACTTGATACCTCCACGCGAACCCGAGAATATGGGTCTTGACAGACTGATGACAACGAAGTGATCCCATAAGGGTTCTGTTTTTACCTTTTGCACACTTTTTCCGGTGTAGCCGTCAAAGTCAAATAATTTAATTTATTTCTAATAGATACATAAAGACGACCGCGTACAGGAAGAAGTAGCGTTGGAAAGCCTCCCACAAGATGGACTGATGACCTTGTGAAGGCCGCAGGAGATGCGGAAAGCACAGAATCGGTCGAAGTGGAGGTGCTTGGGGGAGGCCTATGTCCAGCAGTGGACGTCTTTCGGCTGAAATGATGATGATGATGATGAGGCACATAAAAGGTACTTTTGAACGACAACACGTCTCATTCGCCAACTGTGCAGAATATAACGTGCAATAAGCAATTTCGTTCAAAAAAACTTCATCAGAAGAAAGATCGTCAAAACTTGGAGGATTCGGTCAAAGTGAATAATTTATTAAACAAGAATACATGACCTGAAATATGAGCTTAATACTAAACCAATTTCTCAAGCAGGTCTCCATAGATTTAAACTTTGGAGAAAACTAGGAACTTTCAAATGAATAAATTTTACTATATCTTTACTTCTTACAAGGTTTACCGAAATGTTATACTCCGTAGGTACAGGTAGAAAGAAAATAACTAATTAACTATAGCTATTGACCCATTTATTGAATAAATAATCTACATAATAGACAACGCACGGCCTAAAGCACTGGGTATTAAAGCAAGAAATTTGACACAAGTTGTAAGTGTTTTAAAATTCATTTATGGAATGAATTTTTTTTAATATGGAAGAGCGTCACTTTTGCCGATGGGAAATACTGTCGGGCAAACAGCTTGTCTCTTAATTTTTTTTTATAAATTCATAATCACTCATCGCAAATGGGTTCATTTCACAAACAAATCACAAATAAAAGTGCTTTTATTCACTAAAATTGAAAATATTATAATGTCCACCGATTTATTTTTATAGCCATTAATAACTATTTAAAATTGAAAATATTAAAATGTCCACCGATTTATTTTTATAGCCATTAATAACTTTTAAGCCTAGTCATTTGACTGACAATTTAATTAACTACTTTTTGGCCAGTTGCTAATTGTTCGTAAAAAAGGTTTTGCGAAGCTAATTAATAAAAAACAACCAATAATAATCCAGTATCAACTCTATAACCTATCTCCAATATGCACTTGCCAATACACCCAAGCCAACTCAATCAAACGCCTTACTCAAATCCAAAAATCCATTCATCACAAAAACCCAGACATTATTTTTTAGTTCACCTCGACATTCTACGGGGATTTTTAATTATTACGGTGGGTCGGCCGACATGGAGTAGTGTCGAGCATCTACTAACAATGCCGAGGCGCACAATGATCTCTACAAAACAAATGTTCCACACAGCAATACCTCTGTTATTTGTTGTTTGGCCTTTCTACTTTCTTATGTCTGGATTAGCGTCTTAAGTAGGTGTTTTGCCTGAGTTTTGGTCTGATGGATGAGAATGAAACTTTTAGAATTTATGAATTTCGAAGTTACGTTGTAAATGTCAAGTTGAGTCTGCGGTGTTAAAATATAAGCTAACGTCTTCCTACTTACTCCGGATCAATATTGAAGAAATGTACACTAAGCCAAAGAAAAATAATTAATAACTACACTTACGTTAGTAGACAACCCACTGAAAGAAAGAAACTAAGATAAATTATATATTGGGACTCGCACAGGAGGATCACAAATTAAATTAGACACAATCATAGAAACATAAAAACAAAAGCTTATAAAAAAATTAAATAAAAGAGAAAGTCCTGTACGACGCTAAAAGGCATCTCAGCATGATGCTGCGTCATTTAAAAATAAGTTTCGCAGCGCTGGTAAGTATTCTGATAGGGTACACTATGATGTTACGGGTACCTACAGAAATAAATAAAACAGATTTATGTAAAATATTAACAAATAAAAATGAAAAATTTATTTAATAAAATTATAATAATAATATTGTAATTCGTGTGTAGTGCAGCGCCCAACGTGACCTTATTTCTTGTCACGCAAAAACTACCTAATTCCAGGTACTCAAACGTACCCCTTTTAATGAATTAAAAACAACTATATAAACGCAAGTGCAGCCTAGAAATAAAAATATATTTCACATTGGCACTTAATTCAAATTGAACTCCATGTAATTACCTTAAAACTTTTCTTTCTCTCCAAAAACAAACCCATTACTTTGGAAACAAATACTTTATTATTCCATACTGAAATTAATTCTAAAATTAAATTGCTATCTAAAGAAAACATCCCATCGCACTATACATTAACTAGATTACATTCAAGAAAACAACTTATTGCTATAATGAATTATTTATTTCTATGTCTCTGGGTTACGGGGACATTAGTGACAGAAAACAATTACTTTTTTTGTTAGTATAATTAAATTCAAGCCTTGACTCGAGTAGTGTTTGTTACTGTCAATCAAAGAAGATATTAAAATGATTAAAGTTATAGACAATTGCTGTCAAACTCCTTGACTAAAGTGGTGCAAAGCCAAATTGGTCAATGCTTTGTTAAACTTGGCAGACACTCTTATCTTGAGACCCAATCATTCATGACTTGAAGATAAGTCAGAGAATAAATTGCATAAAATTAAAAAGGCCGATAAAAGTGTTCATTCAAGTTTGACAATTAATCAAGTAGATAACAAATTGGGCTTAAATCGCTTTGATATTATTGTTTGGAAGATAACCATGTAATCTTGAAGTCGTATGTTGATGCATCAATAAAGATACAACAGTCAATAAATAAACATTACAGGGATAGCAATAACAACCCATTATAATAATCAGAATAACAGTGATAAAAATATAGAAATAATTTAAAATAATTGGGAAAATAAAATAACGTCCATAGCCATACTACGTTCGGTGTTGGTAACCAATGTCAACAACCATATTAATAACTGGCCATTGCTAAATTCCAATGACAAAGCCTACTGGCAGATGCTCAATACTGAAAGCAATCACTTTGCGAACCGTTGGCTGGCTTAAAAAACGGACGACAATCACAAAGAAGATTCAACTTAACCTCTGACACGTAAGGTCCACATTTGGATGTTATCCAAACTGGCTTGGTGCCAAAATCGAGTAATGAAAGCGATAGGCGGTGTGCAAAATTTTAATGCGTTGTCGAAACTTCATGAGGACCCTCTTTTGTGGCATATTACTATGATTTTGTATTCAAACTATTGTTTTTATAAATCGTTCCAGTATGTCTGATAAAAAGATTTTTGCGTCTGACTGTACAATTGTGTTTTTGTGACTATATATCAATATTTCTGATTTAAAAAACTATTTCTGCTTATCGCTAAGCGAATTTTCTGTAGGTTTTATTTTTTAAGTATTGACGGATTCCCATTTTTCTCTTTAGTAAACTGTCTTAAAGTTTTTTTTTCAGAAGATACAGTTTTTATCAAAAATAATTTAAAGGTTCTTTTAGATTACTAATAAAAATTTATTACTTTCATAAAAACATACTTTTTATGTGATCAATTGAATCAACAGATCCCAGATACATTACTTAATCAAATTTAAATATTATAATTGGATCTTGTAAAAGATTAATACCGACAGCCCTGAAGCGTTTCGGGAATAAACTCAACAAAAATAAAACCAACATTCTAATAAGGCAAAATCTTGAAAGAGATATTTGTAAAGATAATAATGGAAATGAAAGCTAAAGGAATATTGTATTTAATTTGGAATACGATATTGAAGGAATGGAAGACTAAAATGTCCTTTGATACAAAGCCGGATTTAATTTCCAAATTGATGATTAACATAAAAAAATCAAGCGAAGTGACATTAGATTAGCAACCACATGCTACTACTACCAGTGTGAAACATTTCCAAATTGTATCTTGAATATACTCTTAAATGACCACAGAAGCATCCTAATACAATTTAGCTTTATAGCACCCGAAGAACCACAAACTCCTGTCCGCCATTACCACGACCATTCATTTACGTTTCAATGATATTTATTCGTAATTTAATTAAAAGTTTACCTATTAAAAGCTACGATGTTCATGTTTATGCAAAATCGCTATACCAGGGGTTCACGACAACTTTGGAAAATTTAATAACGCTGGATACCAATGGCCAGTTTAGGCTAAATAGTTAGAAAGTTGTGAAATGAGATTAGGAATGGACGAAGCTGTGGACTATCTGACAATCGTTGCAAGTTATAATTGGCATGCAAACGGGACTTGATACGCTGAGTTAATTCAAATGGGAGAAGAATTAGTATTAAACACTTTATTATTGTCGTTTCTCGGTCCTTATTTTGAGTTTATAATCTGTTAGTATAACTATGGCTGACTATTAAGAAGAATACTATCAGAAGAAGAAAAATACTAACTATTGCGAGAAGAGCTTTAAATAATGAATATGATGGCTAATAACAGAAGAGACGAAGACCAAAGAAGAGCTAGATAGATTGTTTTAAAGATGGTTATGGCTAGAAAGGAGTGAATACAAAGAAGGCTGATAGAGATAAAAAGAAGAAGAAGAAATGTTCCAAAGATACTAAGTAAAAGAAAAGAGCATGAAAATTATAAACTGTAACAATTACTTATCCCAAGTAAAGTCTAAGAAGTACCATATTCTATTCCAAGTTATTAACTCTATAACAACAAAAACAAATCTAATCTTGGTTGTGTTCAGCCATTACGGCGTACCTAAAGTAGTAACACATATAAACATTCACATTTATAGTGCCATTAAGAATTATGTATTTCTATGTTAGACAAACTAACTCCAAACTGTTAATGACGTGTTAGTTTTAAGACTGGTCCCAAAACTTGTGACTAAAACTAAGTATTAAGTTTCGAACATGCTTCTAAATTGAATGAACGTTACTTGTAAAGCCACCGAGTGACGTCATCACTGACTTGGAAGATATTACGGACTATGATAGTAGCATTCTTGTTAGTAGTAAGGACCTATATATTTCTAAGCAATTTATGACTATGTTCGAGTTTAAAGTGTTGGCTGATGATTAAATTACTAGCTCATGCAATATTTTGACATAATCTTGGTGACGAGCTCGATGCTGTTATGTAATGAAACGTAGTACACTGCGTAGGTTCCGGTTTTACATACATATATACATAAATGTTCCGGTTTCATGGATATGAATGCAGGCGTACATCGTCTCATGTAGCTAGATACTTAAAATTTATTGCAGTTGTCATTCGCAGAAGTTACCGGTCAAAATTGACTCAAAGTCAAAGTCAAATAATTTTTTTCAATTAGGTACATAAAAGGCACTTTTGAACGGCAAAATTTACAAAAAATAGAATTGATTCTAGTTGCCCCTTCCAAAAGGTAGTTTTCGTATGGAGAAGAATGGGCAAGAAACTCCACCGTTGGTTACTCTTTTAAAATGTTTTGTTAATTATATCATTATATGTGAAGACGATGCACCTGGAATAAGATTACTATACCACAATAGGTAAAAATAATTAAAAATGAAGCAATGACAGAAAAAATAATTATGTAATGGTGTCATGTTATGTTATGTATGGTCTAGTGGTCGCAAGCGCTACTGCTGAGCATGAGGTCCTGGGTTCGATTCCCGGGTCGGGCAAAGTATTATTGGGTTTTTCTATCTGAAATTTCTCAGTAGCAGCTCGGAGTCTGGATTTGTGCCCGGTTGATGGCAATAGGCTCGCCCCCTATTACATGGGACTTAAACATAACTGGCGAAATGTGGGTGTACCTGCTACAGGGACACCTCTGCCCAACCCTTCGGGGAAACAAGGCGTGATGTTATGTTATGTGTTGATACATGGTATTCACATATTTACAAGTATTGTAAAAGTAGGTACACACGGCTACACATCAAGCTATACATTTCTAGTTTATGCTGATCTCCCATTGTCTAGCTTGATATGTAGCCGTGTGTACCTATACGACCTATCCTAAAAAATTTACAAGTAATACTAATAAATCAGTGTGTGAGTTCAAGTAATCACAGAATGTAAAATGTTATAATAATTAATTATACAATTAAATTAGCAACCAGTTTGATTTTTTTCTGGTGTGGCCTCTAACTACCTACTGTTATTTATTTAAAATAATAACAAACACAACTAATAATGTGGTCATATGCATTGTCAACATCAACTTGTACAGTGTAATGGAATTCGCAATCATAAATATTTATTTGCGAATTTCCATAAACGCGCATTAAAGGTTGCGGGTTCAAATAATTTGTTCGGCTTTCAGCTAAACTGTTCCGGTTACAATTATTATCCACTGTTTCGACGATGTGGCATACAAACAATCTACAACGTTAACGTCATTAACTACATGAACCACATTCTAATGTTTGGTGTTATCGGTTGCATTACACACAAACTAATCTATCTTGATTGAAATACCCTAATGATTTTATTAGCCGTAAGTTCAATAATTATAGGCTTGACTAATTAAGACGCAGATATATGCCAGTGACCTTGAGTGGTTAGCTGGCGTGTTCTGTACTGAGCTCACGCAACGCGTCGTACGTCCAGCCAGTAATTTGACTCGCCCATCAAGGAGCGGTGTCCCAAATTAGACGCATTATTAATTTGTTATAGATAAAACAAAAGGTATTATAATAAAACATACTAAAAGAACAATAATTAAATTGTCTTTAAAACGGTGAAGATTTCAGAAAAATACGCTTGATAGATTTTGCGTGATTCTCAGTTTTTTATCCGCGTTAGACAGACCTTTACAAATTAATTTGACAATGTAAAATAAACATAATATAAAACATTCATTTAATGAGTTATTAAGAAAATGCTCTAGTTTAACATTTATTTTTTCCAAATCATTCCTACTTGTTTAGACGTGATCTTCAGTATAAAATCTTAAAAATCGGTTATCGTCGCCTTAAGTGCGTGTATTGTCTGGTATCAACTTAATTTATGAACATTTCATAGTAAGTGACGTTCAAATGACACATCGCCAACAAGATATATAATATTCTCGCTACTGGGACATAATCCTCCTGTGAGAGGGAGTGAGCCGTCATCCACCACACAGGCCCAGTGTGGGTTGGTGAATGATACAAAATATTAATTTATTGACGATTGTTTTTATGATGTGACTAGCTTTTCCCGCGGCTTCGTCCGCGTTCATATCGGAAATTGTCCAACGGGAACATACTACCGGGATAAAAACTATACTATCTGTGTGCCAAGTTTCATCTAAATCCGTTCAGCCGTTTTTGCGTAATTGAGTTTCAAACATCTAAACATCCAACCATTCACATTTACAAATTATTGTAGTAGGATTGGTTGGAATAGGTTGACGATGGCTGATGGAACATCAAAGGGTTTTAGGATGTGTTTCCAATCTTAGCCACAGAGATTGAATGAATATTTCATGTGTCTGTAATTTTCCGGCACCTTTAAGTATCTACTCTAAAATCGAAATATAGCAATCTTGCTTGATGGTATAAATTCACACCTTTTTTTTTTTTTTTTTTGGGTGGTAAATTATCAAATAACTTCTCCCGCTCTGGGTGGAGCGGGAGGGCGTGTCAGACTCTTACTGACTAAGACCCACCCGTGTTCCTTCGGTTGCCCTGTTGCCGGGGGCCACGATTTCCCTATCGGTTTTCTTCGAACCCCCGGCAGGCATTGGCCCTAACGGACCCCGTTAATTCTGCTGACATCTCTTTGAGCACACCTGTGGTTATATTACCCACGATTAGTTCAATACGATGAGGTGTACTATTCCTTGGTTTTCGAAAGACGTTAAAGGGCCTATACTACCTCAAATGGCTTAGCATGATCCTCCGTTATATAGAAAATACTGCAGCATTCATTTTGAAATAAATATATGTTAAAGTTAAGGATTAATGTTAAGTACTTTGTTAGACGATTCCATAAAATTTTCTCTATAAAAAAAAAAATCCAAAGTTACCTCCAAACCGAACAATAAACCGCTGGTATTCAAAAAATACTTCAAATTAGATCATGAAACTTTGCATAAACTAACTATAAAGCATCGACTATGTTTTTTTTTATTTTTTTAAACTACCATTATTTTCGCCGTAAAAAGCAATTACCTAAATTATTGGCGCCTCGGAGACGCTAGCACCCCACTCCGTCTCACTCTCACTCAGTCCGCGCGCCAGCAGTATGGTGCGAGCGAGATAAAAGTGAATTTGAGCTGAGGTAGTGTGGACTCTTAAAATTCCTTGCCCATAAAAAGTTATGCACCAAACCCGTAGCTCTTCTCTTTTCAAATTGATTTGTGACATTCGAAAATTCAACACATATTTTCTCGTCAAGATGGTTTCTGCTATTACACCAAAATAAAAATACCTTTTAAGCCATGATTACCTGTCACGCTTGACATAAATAAATTACAGCGATCGAATATTCTGGAATCACTTAAACCATTAATACAGCCGAAGCGCTTGATAGCAAGGGAGCGACAGCTTGTCAATCTGCATTTCCCACACAAAATATTAAATCCGAGATGTTGCATCGTACAGGACTCGGAAATTAAGTTTCGAGGACTCTTGATGTCGCAGTTTCGAATTTGGAACTGCTCAAGATGCATGCTGTATGTGCTGGGAGAGTTATTACCATTCTATTCATATGAATAGGAGTGCCTAATGAAGTGTTTTGGAACTGTTTCTTAGTGTGAGACAAGTGTTTTGAGATTGATAAGTTTTAATTTATTCAGTGGTAGCAGTGTGTAAAATTAACATAAAATTAAAACAATTATTAAGTACAATTAATTTGTCTGCCTCGTTGGTCTAGTGGTCGCAAGCGCTACTGCTGAGCATGAGGTCCTGGGTTCGATTCCCGGGTCGGGTAAAGTGTTATTGGTTTTTTAGGGTTCCGTAGTAAACAGGGAACCCTTATAGTTTCGTCATGTCCGTCTGTCTGTCTGTCTGTCTGTCCGCGGTCTAGCTCCGAGACCCTTAGTACTAGAAAGCTGTAATTTGGCATAGGTATACATATTAATTACGCCGAAAAAGTGGTAAAACAAAATTATGAACAACATTTTTTAGGGTACCTCCCATACACGTAAAGTAGTGATGTTTTTTTCAAAATCGAAAAAAATTATTTAAAAAAACAAAAAACCCGACTGCAAAGAGAAAAACAAGCATTATAATCTATAGAATTTTGGTATTACAGGCGGGCCCACAAACAAAAGTTACACCATTTTTGAGGTTATTGGTTTATCCCCCGCCTAGCTTACGTTACCCCCATAGTTAGGATGAATCTAACGACACCTCATATGCTAAGATCCATCAAGCCGTTTAGGCTATAAAGAGCGTGCCAAAGAAATAGACGTACATACCAAACTTATATACATACACCCTCCTTCTGGGGCAGTCGGGTAACAAGTAAAATATAAAAACGTGTCAAGCACCTGATATCGAATGATTAGATAAGTCTTTCTTGGAAACCCGCGTGTATAAAAAAAACAACCGACTTCCAAAAAACACTACAAAGTGAAAAATAACTTTAATTTCGGAAGTCGGTGTCTTCGGTTTTGAATTTTCGTTTTTTGTCACCGACTTCCGAAATTAAAGTTATTTTTCACTTTGTAGTGTTTTTTGGAAGTCGGTTGTTTTTTTTGTAAAAAGTTTTTATTTTTCACTTTTCAGTCGTGGTACCTACCCCACACAAATCCGAAAACCACTACCTGCTATGTAAATAAATAACAGTGTCAGGAACTTATCATATCATCCACATACTAAGTGGGAAAAAGTACGTATTATTGAAGCTAACTCAAAAACTATCGAAGCAAAGTTGATAAAATTTATATGGGACCACCTCGAGAGCATATCCTTTCAAACAAAAAAAGAATTTTCAAAATCGGTCCACAATTGACGGAGAACTCGGTGGACATACATAAAAAAAAAGGAAAAAAAAAAAAACATACGCGACGAACATATAACTTCCTCCTTTTTGGAAGTCGGTTAAAAATGATTAGATAAATACCTATGTACCAACTTCTTTGAAACGGGTTATTTCAAGTAAATACTTATGTTTTCTTTTGTAAGATTTGTGTACCAAACAAAGCTTTTTGTCATGTTAAAAGTACCATCTAACAAATAAACACTCAGGATAATACATTATTCTTTTTATTTTGTCGTCCTTTATGTACTTTCATTTTTCATGACAAAGGAAATGTCAAACACAAATATTGCAAATAGAAATAGGAATGTACCAGATATATTTACGTTTTGACTTATACGTACACACGACTACATATTAAGCTATACTTTTCTAGTATAACCTGATCTCGCATTGTATAGGATTTCCGTACAATGCGAGATCAGCTTATACTGGAAATATATAGTTTGATGCGCAGCCGTGTGTACAGGCCTTTTAAGGCGACGATAATCGACTTTTAATGATTTTATACTGAAGATCACGTCTAAACGAGTACTGTTAATGATTTGTAAAAAATATATGTTAAATAAGAGCATTTTTGTAATAACTTAATGTAGAAATATTTTAGATTTTGTTTATATTAAATAGTGAAATTAATTTGCAAAGTTATGTCTAACGTGGATAAAAACTGAGAATCACGCAAAATCTATCAAGCGTGTTTTTCTGAAAACATCACTATTTTAAAGATAATTTAATTATTAATTTTTTAGTATACGTGTTTTATTGAAATACTTTTTGTTTTATGTATAATAAATTAATAGTGCGTCTAATTTGGGACAGCGCTCCTTGATGGAACAGCGAGTCCTATTACCGGCTGGACGTAGGACGCGTTGCGTGAACTCAGTACCTACAGAACATATATCTGCGTCTTAATTGACTATTATTAAGTAGTAATTTATTAGACATTTTATTCCCGATTTAGAACTAGTCAACGTTAGTTTCATATGAGTTCAACTGTCCTTAATGAGACACAATAGAATTTTAATTGTTATCGATCTCCAGGAGAGCTCCGAACAATCAAGGGGAATCAATATTTAACACTGGTAATTATTTCAGGGTCTTACACATTTTGGTACAAAATACTAAAATAAAACCAAAAAAATGTAACAAAAGTGTCTCAAAATGTTACACTTTTTTTACGAAAAAAAAAAGTGTAATTGTGTGATCTTTGAAGGAACTTCATTCCAGCCGGGTGTCCTACTACACCTGTCGACTGTTTTAATTTTAACATCGTTTTACCTGAAAAATCCATTTACCAAAACATCTATAACCTTGACATTAAGACAATACTACAAACAATCAACATTGTATAGTGGACCTCGTAATTGCTTTATCATCCTAAGATTGATAGTCACTTTATACATCATAATAGTTTTAACCTTATAATAATAATACAATAAGCAAGTACGAACAGGGATAATCGACGGTTGGTACCTCATTTCATTAAAAACCTCTAAGGGGCCTCTGCGAGTTGGCTTCAGCCCCTCGTACGCCTTCCAAAGGTCCGGGACCCTAGGGTCCCGAGAAATGTCAAATACAATAACACACATAACATAACATCACGCCTGTATTCCCCGAAGTGTAAGGCTAAGGTGTACCTACCTAAGGTACACCCACATTTCGCCAGTTATGTTTAAGTCCCAGGTAATAGGGGGTGAGCCTATTGCCATCAACCGTGAACATAACTCCGGGCTACTACTGAGAAATTCCAGGTGAGAAAACCCAGTAACACTTTGCCCTACCCGGGAATCGAAATCAGGACCTCATGCTTGCCACCACTAGACCAACGAGGCATTTGACAATAACATAATAGTCAAAAGTGATAATGCAATTACGAGGCCTACTATACATCCAACATCACTTGTATTGATTTCACAGCAAAAACGATTGGGTATTGCTTCTTCAAACAATGTCGTTGTGATCTGTCTTATTTGATTTATGCCCCTGTTTACCGCAGAAGGGAGAGGGCTAACATGAACGTTTTATTTGCCCTCAAACCCATATCCGATTTTCAATATAGATTATTATTAATAACGTTCTTGTCTAAAGAGGTCGTGGCTAAGTAATAACAGCCACACGGGTCGATCCATCAGGTTAAGCTATGCTTGCCGGGGTTGGTCCGTGGATGGGTGACCTTCTTTACATACCGAGACTATTCCGTGCCTCGGAAAGCACGTTACGAGTACCGTTGGTCCCGGCTATCATTCGTGGATCTTTGACAGTCGTTACGGGTCGTCAGAAGCCGGAAAATCTGACATCCAGTCTTACCAAGGGGTATCGTGGTCAGATAGGTAGTCGCTCCATACAAAATACTGGTATTCAGCTGCATCCGGTTAGACTGGAAGCCGACCCCAACATAGTTGGGAAAAGGCTATTCAGATAGATTTTTGTCTCCATGAAATTAAATGGAAGGCGCCAATTTTCAATGAGCTTTTTATCATTGTGTGCTGATCTTTCAACGCGGCTCGCAGCTTATTGTGCAACATGGATTGCTTTGAGGCGTTTATTTCACCTTTTCTTGGAGATAAATTTCCATGTCCAACATTCTTCAGTTATTTGCTTCTTCTTTTCACGGTCCCTCATTTTTGGACAGATGATCTGATAAGCAGATCTTCTGTCCACAAATGAGGGACTGTCTTACGCCCCGTTACCTTGATTTGTACGACTTGTTGACCTTGACTTTTCTATACGGTTTTTGGTCTTCCGAAATTAATAAGAGCTACTATATTAGCTACTATACTATTGTCGCTTCAAAGTGCTTGTCACAAGAGTATTTTCTTAAATACATCTTTAATTGCAGTGCTTTGATCTTCGTAAAGGGTAGGTAGAAATTACAGAACTAATATATCGACAAGTGTAACTTCAATATTAATGAGTGGTGGTTAATACATGACCTTGACCTTGATATTATGTGTCACTTCTATCCTTTTTAAAACAATACAAGAATTTCCTATTTTAAACAGTTTTAAGACAGCTTTAAGCTTTTAAATATATTATGTAATCTTAGTCAGTAGGTACATGAAATATAGACTTGATAAATGTTTAAATAAAAAGGATTATGTGGTTTTATGAAACCACGGTAAAAGTGAAACTTTTAAGCGAACTATAGGCGCCGCCATATTGGCCCTGGCTGCTCTGACGAGCGCCTTTCACTTTATCTCTACTCCGCGGCCGACCGTCACGCGACATGCAACACACAGACGAAAAAGTTTGAGACGATGTAATAAAAGTTTCACTTTAAAAATATTACACACAAACAATACAAGTACAAAAAAGCGCCCGTGTGAACATGTACCCTAATTGCGTAATACACGATCAATCACAATTTGTTTCGATTTGAAACAGATTGCTAATCCATTGCTCCATAAGTTGGAAAAAAAATCTGCTCAACAACGTAAATAACGCAATGAATGTTGTTGAACTGTCAAAACGAAACAAATTTGTCATAATCGTTTACGAAAATAAGTTACGCAATAAGGGTACTGGGCTAAATAATCAAGAAAGACAATCATTATATTCTTGAGCCATATTAATCAAAGAAATGTGTCGCTAAGTCAATTGAAGCTCGCATTAAGACATGACGTGTCGCCACTTGTTAATATAGAAATCAATAAAGCTTACATATTGCTGAAATAGCCTCTAACCATATTAATATATCTTGTGTTTCACTTAGGGAAAAGTTGGTTGACTAAAATGGAAGTGACAAGCGGAATAAAAGATCACAACTTTGCCAACAAAGAAAAGTAAGCAAAGAGGTGTACCTACAACCATTTTTAGGGTTCCGTACCAAAATGGTAAAAAGGAACCCTTATGGTGCGACTCAGTCTGTCTGTCTGTTGCAGCTGGTTATCTCAAGAACTACTAATGCTATCAACTTGAAATTTGGAATAGTTTTAGATGACGTTTACCCAACTGTTTTGCAAATAATAAAGTTTTTTTTTTTTGCGACATGGACTGCTTAAACCCGCAGCGACTTAAAAATTCAAAGTGGGGCTATTAGGGCCTATGTGGGGTATGATATAAAAAAGCGCTATTTAGGCTTCATGGTTTTCGACTTTTGACGAAAAATGTAAAAAAAATACCGTTCCCTTATCTCCGAAGTTTGCATAGAGAAAAATCTGTAATTATTTTATGTGATAGTAGTTTATGTAAAGATTACAGGAAAAATAAAACGATGTCTCTAAATAGCACACTTTTTCAGAAATCATCAAAAAAAATTACATTAGTTCCACTATCAGACAAGAGATGACACTGACCTAAAACGGCAATATTCTACACCGCAGTGTGCAGTGTTAAAATTCTCTGACGAATATAGGCTTCGCTGATGAAAAACGGGTGTGCGAGTCCAACTCGCTCTTGATCGATTTTTTTCTTATTTGGACTAACGCATCTAATGTTTTTATTTTTTATAATAGACAAGGCATAAACCCTGTATATTATACCGAAAGCGGAATTCAAAATCTCAACTTTGCTTGAAAAGAAAAGTAATTATAGAAGTGTACCCACAACCATTTTTCTTATTTGGACTAACTCATCTATTTTATTTTTTATGATAGACAAGGCGTAAACCCTGTATATTAAACCGATGTTGCTTGAAACCTTTTGGCACGTATCACGGGTAAATACTAAATCCCAGTTTTGGCAAACTTTTCGTGTTAACGCCCGTCAACGTGTATCTTGGTATAACATGCCAACTACTAAGCCATCAAAATGATTCAGACGTTTGATGCCACGTTTTCGCGTCAATAAAGGGTTAGATCCCGGCTTTGCCAAAAATAAAAACACTCATTTCTTGCGTTCATGATTGTTTTAGGGTTTACCCTGTCAATTCTAATAATGGCTTCAAAAGCCCCCAAAATGATTTTTTCTTTTCAGAATTCTGTTTCGTAAGGAAAAGGGGGTAGTAACATACAGTTTCTCCAAAATTACACCAATGCTGACACGCGACTTTCCATAATATAGACCCCACTTTCCTCGCCTTTTTGCTGTATTTTAACAGAATTTGAGCTCGGAATTGTTGGATGTTGACGTTTCATTGCTTTAGCAAAAGTTATTCAAATATTATTTTTCGTTTCGTGATTTAAATGACATCCCCGAGGGTTTATTTACTAAATTCACGGCAACCGAGGATTTTTACCGAATGTTTTGGGTCGTTTTATTTTGGGCAAACCTTTGTGAACGTTGACTGTAAATACTATTGACTTTTATTAGCGGTTATGCGTTTGGGTGATATTTCTGTTCTAATGGAGTGGCTTTTTTTCCACAGGTCCTTTTTTAAGGGTTTTTAGGTCGGCCTCATTTAATGTAATTAGTCGACCGAGCTCTGCTCGGGTGAAAACAGATTAACCGCGAAAAAAAATCAACTGTTCCCTACATTTATGTTCGCATAACTTGTCAAAATGTAGAAAACAGCTGATTTTTCTTTCGCGATTTCAGGTTTGGTCCCTTATTAAAAGTTGTTCACAATGATGAGTAAAGTCACGTGTTTAAGTTTGGTGTCGGTTATCGGACGACATTGTAATCCTCGCGAGTAGCACCTAGATGAGGCTGAGACAGGAACGTGGGGATTAGCACCAGAAAAGAGAGGCCTAGTCTATGCTCAGCAGTAGGTAATGGCTGATCTTTGCGTTATGCTCGTGAACGGGTGCTGCTTGTGGTGACTGGTCGTCTTGCTGATCATGGTTTTGTTATTGTTACTAGTAATTCTGTTTACGTTTAGTTTTATTTTTAAATAATGCTTGAGTATAGTTCTCGATGTTTTTGGTTGGTATATTGGCGTGTGCTAGCTGACATATGGCCTATAACTTATCATTTGAATTATGTTTTGTGTTGCATAATGTAAGTTATTTTGTATACTATTGTATAGAATCATTCTCTAACTTGAACAGACAGCTGTGCTGCTCGGGAGTTTGTTGCGCCACTTCTTCTTCCCAGCCAAAGGCACTAGGAAGTGGTGAAGGGTGGGCGTTTTTGGGGGACTGTCTTATGTAATTTTGACGTTCGAAAAGTGCTGATTCTCAGCCTAGTTTGAATAAATGACTTTTGAATTTGAATTTGAATTTTGAGTAGGTAATGTCGGGCTTTGGATGACGATGATAAGTAGCATTACTGGGTTGAGTAAATTTTATGTTCATTGTTCATCAAGTGAATGCACCTAGCTTCTGACGTTTCTTAAATGCCCATGTAGGTTTATTTGAAACAAAATATTTATTTTTCTGCAGCCCTAATTATAACATAATTAAATTTTCTGTCGTTGCTTCATTTTTAATTATTTTTACCTATTGTGGTATAGTAAATTTATTCTAGGTACAGTACCGACCAAAAGTCCATAAGCAATCTCACAAAGCAATAGACTGACGCTTCGGTTTGACCTACGACCTTCTTCTATAAGTTGTTACAAAACTGTAGACACGCACATTACACACACACACTCACTTTGTCTGCAACCAATGACTAGTTCGATAATCATCATTCGTTTTTGTTTCATTCGTCTTGTTCACATAAATATTAAAGTTTAGCAGGTAGACCACGAAAAACTAAGTAAATTATTTCGATTTCTGTAGGGTAGATGCAGTTCGTTACGAGTATTCAATTAATAGAACTTTGTTGGTTCGTGGATAATATTGGTGACGAGTATTTAGCGCAGTGTTGTGGTTATTATTTTCAAAAAGCAGTCATAAAATATATTGAAGAGATATCAGATCAGATCAGAGAATATTATTGTGCTGCGTAAAAGTGAAGTGAATATCTAATGAAACCGGACTAAGCAATGATATTATAAACTATAGATATGTTACCCGCGCTCTATAGTGGCAAGATGAATGCAAGGTAATTACCGGACTTCGATTTAGTCGCGTACCAACCAGTGCCGCGGCTGTACGTGATATTAAAATAACTTGTGTGGATAACTTCCTAAAAATAACAAAAAAAAAATGCCGTCCTGTGTTTATAGGAAATGTAAAAATTATACTGCAACTGTGAAAGATAAAAAAGTGTAATTTCATGCGTAAGTATCAAGAAAAATGTATTTTATTTTATGTTTTTCGATGCCTTCTAATGGCGGCTGGCGCTTGAGGTAAGTCACGTGCCGTTAGGGGAAGATGGGGTACTTTGCATCAGTGTGTGTAAAACCTAATATTGCGTTCCAGGTATTTTGAAATTAAGCGTACAAATAGAGATGTAATGCCAAATGGCAACAACTGTCCTTTACGGTATTGGAACATTTTGTTGCGTATTGGCAACAACGGTGCCTGAACGTCTCAAATGTCTCAAAATGTCCAAAACGGTGTGTAAAATGTCCAAATAAATGAGAGGAAATTTAATTGTAATTTAATTTAACCGATTGTTGTACTTTTTATTTTAAATTTTTAATTATTCACATTTTTTTAATAAAGACTTCTAAGTTTATAATATTGTATTTTGTTTTATTTTAAGTGACAGTAATTACCTACTCTTGCGAAATACTGCATTCATATTTAGATCGAAAATATTATTATTTTACCCGTAAATCTACTACCAGATCAACACGAGAAAATCGAGTGTCTATTTATTCCCCATATGCCTCCTTTTGTACACGTTTAGCCAATGAGCATGCACCACAGAATGACAACGTAATTAAAGAAATATATTTATCTCTCTCTAACAACAGGAATTCCGTAGATGACATTTAATTTTCTTTCCCTTTCTTCGTGCGTCTAAGTAGCTATCTAGCTACCGATAGTATTTACGCTGTTTTCGAGTGCCGTGATGTTCATGCATAACGCGTCTATTTATATTACGTCATTGGGACTAAGTGTGAGTGTTATCATTTATAAATATATTTCATATTTTACTAAACATAAATCTAAATCAAGGGTATTGTTGATAGAACAGAGGTATTGTTGAGACAGAAGATGCCTTTAAAGTTTTAAATTGATTATGAGGTTAAATTCGATTAGTGAATAATAAATAATTAGGTATTATGTGTAATAAAAACAATGTTTTTCTTTGTTCTAGAGAAATACTGTGAGGGTTAAGAGATATGAGGAAGGGGCTTATTATCGAGTAGCAGCGACGTCAAATGGTCAATGAATATGAAACAAAATGGTTTCATACCAACGAGATATTTTGCTGAATTATTAAAAACACGTCATTATGAACCGTTCGCCGTGCACTCTGAAGGCTTGCATCACTGAAGACCAGCTAGAAAACCGTTTTTGACCTTAAAATATTGACCGTACCAACTTAATAAACAACAGATTCGTTATTGCATGAATTTATGGTAACGAATTTTTTAAGCACGTTTCAATAGGGTGTTTGTCGTATTTCTTACAGATATACCGAAATTGTTTAATATTATTTTAGTAATATTATTATTTTAGGATTAAAATTTGAGGTTTAGTTTCAATCTTCTTTTCGTATCGTAAAGAAAATGAATACTTAAGCTATAACCTCAATACCAACCAATATTTACTAAAGCCAAATAAAATTTAAAATAATTAATGTAAACGAAACTGCCTATACCTACTTAACCTTAAAATCAAATATTTTGTCAGTAGTTTTTTTTTTACATTTTAAGTAGTCTAATATTCTTATTTATTGCTTAATTACTTCGACCATGATCAAAGCTTTATATTTATGGTGAAAAAAATCCATTTAAAATTTAAAACATTTCAAAATTTTAATATGTCAAAATAATACAAATTGCTTCTAAGTTTCTAGACATCAATTTCACATCTTATTCAGCTGAAGTAATGATAAATAATTCTAGCAGTTTGTTAACTATACTTAAGTAAAATAAATATAACGAATAAATATTATTTATTTTTTATTATAACATATCACGCATTTTTTATTCTAAACCCTTTATTGCAATAACAACATTAATAAATAGGCAGGAATATTTAAAAATATTATTATTGCAAACAAAAATAATAATATTTGCAAAAACAGCGTTCTCTGTGGTGTGTGTACGGCACTCACACCACAGACGTCTGACTGTTTACACATGCAAATGTACGGACTACACTACGTGTTCACAGCAATACGACTCTTAGCGTGCTTATGCACTTTTGAGCGCTTACTGTACATCGTCTTCACATATAATTATTTAAAATATTGTAAAAAAAATTAAAAGAGTAACGGTGGAGTTTCTTGCCCATTCTTCTCCATACGAAAACTACCTTTTGGAAGGGGCGACTAGAATCAATTCTATTATTTTGTAAATTTTGACGTTCAAAAGTGCCACAAGGGCTTACCTATTTGAAATAAACGATTTGACTTTGACTTTGCCATAATTATTAATTTTTTGTATTGTTGCAAACAATTTATTTACATAAATATCCTAAAAACCTTCACAGCTAAGCTCAAGTTTAACTAACCTAAAGACCGAAAAATCACAATAGATAAACTTTTCCTGGCATAACGAATTGACTCTATAACCATCTTTAGTTATGAGTTCCCCTGCTAATGAAACCATCATAATACAAAACCATTTTAAATTTTTATTTTATAAAGTCAAACATAAAAATCCACTTTCGGTTAACACTATGCAAAGATAAAGATTTTTATGAGATCAGCTGAAAACTTGCTACAAATTATTTAAGGGTAGAAAATACTTAGAAGACTAGTTTTATGACTTATTCAGTCCTTTTGTTCTGTATTACAACGTGGAGAGGAACTTGCTTCGCAAAACACGTCAAGCCGTTGATCCCGGCTGTCGTTCGTGGATCTTTGACAGTCGTTACGGGTCAGCAGAAGCCCGAAAGTCTGACAACCAGTTTTACCAAGGGGTATCGCATTACCCAGTTACTGGGTTGTGGAGGTCCGATAGGCAGTTGCTCCATGTAAAATACTGGTATTCAGCTGCATCCGGTTAGACAAGGAAGCCGACCCCAACATAGTTGGGAAAAGGCTAGGCAGATTTTGAGAGAATACTTATTGTTAGAAGACTAGTTTTATGACAAAATCAGTCATTTTGTTACATAAAACAATTAATAACAATACTGTCAATACTAATGTGAAAGAGTATTTTGAAACTATCAAATAAAATCCATATAAGAAAAGTATTTTTTAAACAAACTAAATATTAGTGATGGGTCGATTAGGGATTTCGCTGATCAGCCGACTAGGTATGGTGACTAAACTATTGGATATATTTGATTGAATATTCGTATGCAGATTGGGAACGTCATTAGATATAAGTACGCAGTTAAATTTACTGTCGTATTGTCATCTCCAACTTTTATAATAATACGTTCCGAGCTGATTCTTCGTACTAGGCACAGCTACACCGAAATAGAACTCAGACATCTTCTAAGCTATTTAGATTATTTGTATCTTTGTTAACAGTTCTTGATAGTCACACTGATGTTCAGTTTGTGCCAAATGTATTATAGCCTCGTCATCGTGAATAGGCATTTGTATTCATAATATTCTTCATCTAGTATTTTATACGGAATTTGTAGCAATCTGTCTCAGAATAATGATAACGAAAATAATATCTCCATTTCTGGTTCTTAAAGGATTCTATAAAGAGTACGTTTATTTGAATAAAAGAGGCTTATTATTTAACAAAAATAAAACGTTTAATACGGTAGAATTTGAGTAGAGAGTTCTTAACAAACATTTCGAAGATTTTAGTAAAAAATCGTTTGAAGACCTCTATTTATGCTGCCTATAGTTTAATAAATAAAATAAACAAACCCTTTTGATCAATGAAAATGCTGACCATTCCTAACTTTTCAAATAAGTCGGTAAACAAATTAAGTGTGTTGAAAACAAATCTAAATCCTTTTAGTGATAAGTTATATTTTACCAACTTTACCATCTGCAAATACGTCTGTTTCCAATTGTTACATTCGACTCAGATCAAACAACAAAATAGTATTACCAGTAACGATAAAACTTTTCAATTCAAATGGAAATCTTGTAAAACTATCGGGCCTGACCGGCCAATTACGAGCCATCGCCCGTTAAAAAGAAAAAAGAAATCCGCGAGTTCATTAGTATTTCCCGTTTTGCCGGGAAAAGTTCTGCCCTCTTTCCCCCACAAATTCTGGCTGGCGAGAAACGGTGACGGATTTAGAGTGATCGAATGAAGCCAATTCTAGAATTGAAATTGATTGGATTTTGTTTTGGGTGTTCTAAATCTAAAATGTTTCGATGGATTTGTGCAGGTGAACTTTAAAATTGTTATGTGTTGTCAGTTTTAGATAGGATATGGTAGATTTAGATATCTGGGTGTTAGGATTGGAAATAATTTTGTAAACAGTCTTTGTAGAATCTTCGAGTACCTATGTATAGCACACAGTTATAGGTAGGTATGCAATAAAATTCATTGCTTTATGCAACAACCTATAAAACAAAATATATGATCTGAAGTGGTTTTTTCCCCTTTGTATGAATGGTTTCCTACTCAGTTAAATTAAGCACTGTGCCCTCATAAGTCTCTATTTTAAAAACATTTAGAGCTCAACAAGTAACTGCATGACTTTTAATAATTTAAGTAAAATTAAGATTAACATGTTCAATAAGTGTGTTAAATAAACAACATTTAATTTATAAAAAGTATATAAGTACTTTAAATGCCACAGTTCAACAATTTCCATTAACCGAAATTAATTTCCACTGTGGTTTGTGTTCATTTTAAAATGGCTCAATTTTTAATATTAAACTCATTCAATCATTATATTTTCGAGCCGTTTGGGATTGAAACCTTAGGGCCATGAGGTCCAAGTGCTCACGGTCTGTTCAATGAAATCTCCAAACGACTGGTTGACACTTCCCGTGACCCAAGGGCTGGCTTTTACCTTGGCCAGAGGCTTAGCATTGCCATACAACGTGGCAATGCCGCCAGTCTCTTGGGAACATTACCAGTCGACAGCGATGCAGAGGAATTTTTGACGCCACATTTTAGTTTGCTAATAGTTTTAGTTAGGTTAGGATACAATATTTTTAGTTTTGTTAAATAGAAAATATATTAATAAAAATTTAATAAACGATAAAAGATTGGTGGTCTTAAATAAAATTACATTGACCGACACGAGGATTCAATTCTATTGGTTTAAAACACATTATAATCGTGCTGAAAATGAGTTCTCGAATTATTATTAAAGGTGGTTTGTACAGAGAGGTTAATTTTATTAAAAGATTGTTCTGCCTTTATAAAATTTTACCAATTATCTGAAAACACGATCCTATTATAACTGACTCATATAATGGTTCATTGAATGTTTTATAAAGAAAAAGAAATAAATCTTATTTATTCCGCACAAACAAAACGGACATTAAAAAAAAAAGACGTAAAATACAAAAGTATCCAAAAGCCTGGTATTCAACCAATAAAAGTTTGACAACGTTGTTCATTGGTGGATGGTTGGAGAATTTGTTGGTTGTTGGTTGATGTTGGTTATCGCTTTTTTACCTGTTTGCTTCGTACAAGATACAACATCCTAATCCTAATTCTAACTATGATAATATTATAAATACGAAAGTGAGTTTGTTTGTTTATTACGCTTTCATCCATATCGTCTGAACCGATTTGGATGAAATTTGGCTGTCGCCTTAGTAAATTCTGTTTTATGCTCGTGATTTATTATGTACCTACTTTGTGTTATTCTTTGTTTACTCATGTTTTTTATGTATGCACGTGTTTCTGTGACAAATAAACCTATTTTTCTTTCTTTCTTTCTTTCTTTTTTTAATGTTGCCCCACACTAGGAATTTCTCCTGTATTGTGGGTACATTTATGAACATTTAAACTCACATACACATCACAACAACAACAACTTACTACAACTACTTTTAGGTCAAATAAATTGTTTTTCCGTGCGGGAACTTATAACCGACTTCCAAAAAGGAGGAGGTTATATGTTCGTCGCGTATGTTTGTTCTTTTTTTTTTTTTTTTTTTTTTTGTTTTTTTATGTATGTCCACCGATTTCTCCGTCAATTGTGGACCGATTTTGAAAATTCTTTTTTTGTTTGAAAGGGTATGCTCTTGAGGTGGTCCCATATAAATTTTATCAACTTTTCTTTAATAGTTTTTGAGTTAGCTTCAATAATATGTACTTTTTCCCACTTAGTATGTGGATGATATGATAAGTTTCTGACACTGTTATTTACATAGCAGGTAGTGGTTTTCGGATTTGTGTGGAGTAGGTACCACAACTGAAAAGTGAAAAATAAAAACTTTTTACAAAAAAAAACAACTGACTTCCAAAAAACACTACAAAGTGAAAAATAACTTTAATTTCGGAAGTCGGTGACAAAAAACGAAAATGCAAAACCGAAGACACCGACTTCCGAAATTAAAGTTATTTTTCACTTTGTAGTGTTTTTTGGAAGTCAGTTTTTTTTTTTTTATTCCGATATTTCCACGGGATCAAGGCTTATGCGGGTGAAACCCCGGGCGCAGCTAGTTATCATACATTTTTACTTAATTTTTAGCCATTTTAATTATTCTTTGGGTCAGTAACCAGGTAATTACAGTTAATTATCAATATTTCTCACATTGTCACCACTATCTGACTTTTTCCATATCTTGCCTACGAATGTTATAAAAGATTCTAAGTTCTAGATCTTTTCTAGCAATGTGACTTTAGTTTTGAGTCTAAAAAAAAAAAAAAAAAACTTGTTTTTTTTTGCACAAATAAAACGCATATTTAAAAAAAACTAGACATAAAATACACACAATACAAAAGTAGCCAAAAGCCTCGTATTCAATCCAAAAAAGTTTGACATTGCTGTCAAACTTTATTGTTTATTGTTGTTTACAAGGAATGTACTGTGCTTTAGGTAAATCAAAAGACATAAAACCCATTCAATCAATCAAATCACTCAACAGAAACCATCCAATCAATTTATTTCAATATAAATTCCTTACTTATTCCCAACTTTACCCAAACTAAGGGGGTTATTCCGTTCATTTTCCGGTGTCACCCCCGATGTTCCGGGCCTGCTCTCCAAGGGTCACTTAAGCGTATGACACGCCTCTACGAGCGATCCCGTGACATCTGCCCGGAGTCCGAAGTGACCGCTTTCTGAGGCTAAGAGGAACGCCCATGCCATTATAGAAGTAGGTAGTTTCGATTAAAGTCAACTTTTAGGTTAAACAAGTGATCATTGTGTTATTATTTGTAAATTTTTAGGTTTCCGTAGTCAACAAGGAACCCTTATAGTTTCGCCATGTCCGTATGTATGTCTGTCCGCGGCTTTGCTCAGTGACTGTTAATACTAGAACGCTGTAATTTGGCATGAGTATACATATTAATCACGCCGACAAAGTAGTAAAATAAAATCATAAAATCTTTTTTCTTTTAGGGTACCCCTACATGTACAGTGGGGATGTTTTTTTTTCTCGTCTTTCCCTTGGTATGGGGTGTTGTTGGAAGGGTCGTTGAAAAATGTTGTGAGTTAGCTAAAACCATTTTTGTTAGAGCCAAGGGTGTCCCGTCCCCCCCCACCAGCTAAATGGTTGGTTCTGGATATGTGAAATTCACAGCTGTAGTATATATAACGAAATTAAAAGGAAAACTATCACAACTAAGTAGGCTCTATAAGTTAACGAGTAATAACTGACCAACTTACATTTGCAGTTGAAAAAACATGTTCTCCCATACATTCCGTATGGGAAAACATGTTTTTCAACTACAATGTTAAGTTTGTTCTTGGGATAAATTCATCCCATCTCCGGAACCCTTCATTGCGCGTGGTCCGACACGCGCTTGGCCGGTTTTTTATTAAATAAAGACTATTATACTGTCAAAGGCCTGAAACACTTCTTTTGTACCACACCAAAGAAAAAACATAAAATATTATAAACATGAGTTTCACCAAAATCACAGATCAGAATCATTTAAATAAAAAGCGACTTTTGCAACGACACAATAAAGTGCAATTCAGGTAGCACAGTGCTAATTACCTCCAAATAAATTCACCTAGAAGTTGCCTCTCTTTCTATCGCGTTACTCTTAGATCTTCTTACTACGTTACACTCACTGAATTGGCCCGACAAGTCGAGCCCGCCGCGTACTTGTAGCTTCTTACCTAAGATGCTGTATTCATTTGTGCCAAAATTTAAAGAAGTGAAAAACTTAACGTAACCAAGATCTAAAAGAAATCTCTTCTCACCATTGCATTGACTGAACCCAATTAGTACCTTTTATTAGTGTCTTTTTATTTTATTTCCAGGATGTCACGTGGCTCCCGAAAATACAAGCAATAATGAAGCCTTCATAATTTCACTTCATTCACAGCTTCACGTGTTTTAATTTGAATACAAATGGAAACTGAATTAAGAAAATAATTAAATAAACAGGGACACGAGTTGAAAAAGTAATTAAGCAACTTTTGTCTTTTTTAAACAAAACTCCTGTTTTTGTGGAATACACGTGTTTCTCAAAAATGTTTCGCTGTTCCAGGCAAAAAATTATTAGAGCTCCCTGAACTTTTGAGGTCTTTTTTAACATTGCACCCTAATTGCTTACACACTTTCTATGACAAACCGATGGTTTTGAAGCAAATTTCTAATACATTGCTTCATAAGTTTGAAACAATCGTCAGCACAGCGACGTAAATAATGCAATGAACGTGGCTGAACTGTCAAAATTAAAGCGATTGCGATGGCCTTTGAAACCGCCGCAGGAGACGCCCTGGGCGTCGGGAATCGCAGATCTATTCCCGGCCACCGTAGGCGCGGGCTTGCGGATGGTGAGCAACGGGTAGCTCGCCGTCCAATAAGGACCAGGCCTGGGTCGACGGCGCGTTGTGTTCCACATGCGCCTCAAAAAGATGTCAGCACAACTGAAGGGGTCCGCTAAGGCCGATGCCTGCCAAGGTTGCGAAGAAATCCGAAAGAGAGATCGTGGCCCCGACAATATGGCAACTGAAGGAGCACGGGTGGGTTTTAGTCAGTAAGTGTCTGATATGCCCTCCCGCTCCGCCCAGAGCTGGAGAAGTTATTTGATAATTTCTAAACCAATAAAAAGGCCATTGAAACGGGTGAACACGCCACTTGTCCAAAAGTAAAAACTATTTATTATGTAAATTATACTTTCGCCCACCGGGGTTTCTTGTTAAATTTCTTGAAGGGCAATAATTAAGCTGTAGCTAACACTGAAAATTATCCAACAGATGACTCTAATAGGTGGGTAAATGAGTACCTTCGAAAGTCGTTTTTGTCTTTTCGTGTGACTAGTGATGAACCTGGTGCCAGAGTTTTTATACCGCCCATGGGCCTCTGACTTGGCTTGACATGCCGTCGAGAAATATGTCTCAGGCATGCCGGTTTCCTCACAATGTTTTCCTTTACCGTTTTTGAAGCAAGTGATAATACCCACATGAATCCGAAAAGTCAGAGGTGCGTGCCTTGGGTTCGCCCAAAGCCTCACCTCTGACTTCGCTGTCCGATGGTCACACTACTAAGCTATCACTGCTACCTTCGAGGGGTGAAAAATGGGCATGAATAGCAATCCTTTAAGGCGTGTACAGTCCGTGTAATGTGTACCTAATGTATTTACCGTGTAATGTATCGTGAATTCTGGGTGTGGACGCACTACGAGCATTACAAGTAACTCTCGGGCTGGCGCTCGTGCCTATCCATCGGCTGTCGGTTTCTAGCGCGAACACAGTGCTCGTTTGTATGCCGTTCACACTGTTCGCGTTACATTACATTATTACCACAGAATGGTACAGAAGGCGCACTCCACATTTTAGGTACCTACGAAGCTACAAGTACGCGGCGGGCTCGTCTTGTCGGGTCAATTTAGTGAGCGTAACGTAGTCAGAAGCTAAAAGAGTTACGCGATAGAAAGAGAGGCAAGGTCTAGGTGAATATAACTAGGTAATTAGTGCTGTGCGACCTAAATAGCACTTTATTGTTTCGTAACAAGAGTCGCTTTTTATTTTAAATGCTTTTGCGCAGTGAACCATATTTATGTAACAAATATGGCTTTCATAAAATTATAATATCATGTTTTCGTGAAATCATCACATTTGACAGTTATGCTAACTTATGGAGTTATATTTCTGATTGTAATGATTATAATTATGAAAAGCCATATTTGTTACGACCGCGAATCATATTTTAATCAACATAAAACCTGACACTGACCTACAAAATGGAAAAAACTAAAGAAAATTTTAATTTCGTGGGCTACCTTAGCTCATTCCCCTTAATCTGTGATATTACACAAGTATATACACGTCTTTAGGTACTAAACTTAGTTCACAGATAAAAAGTATAACAACCCAAAAATCCTGTATTTCAAAGTGTCAATTACTTATAAATAATCCCTACAGAAAAGAAATCTCAAGACCTGAATATTTCAAGAATAGACTGCTCATTCTTATACATGACCGTCATTTAAAATCACAATGAAGTCGAGACGCTGAGATAGACCCCTAATTGGGTCCATCAAAACCGTTGTCCTACTTTGTATCGCGTCGATATTATCATAAACCTCAACTGAGTAAGTTTTTATGATAACCTAGAAGTGAAACTATATTAACAGGGAGTTTGGCTTGTTTCGGGACTCAATGAAGAATAAAAAACCGGCCAAGTGCGTGTCGGACCACGCACAACACGTTATTTTAAGACTTCTTATAGGTTTTCCTGTAATCTATGGGTAATGAACCATTCTCTGTATTTTTCTCATTTTTTTTTGTCAATTTTCATTTATTTTCTTAAATATCTTTAAATGGACTTATTTTAAAATTATAAATAAAATATATTTGAGATCATCGCAACAAGCCCTTTCATTTGATATATCACACGGTATAGTTTGCAAAACTTTTTATTTTCTTATTTGCCCTTCATAAGCAAATTGGCTGTGACAGACGGACAGACAGACAGACACATGAGTTCCTATCCTATAAGAGTTTCATTTTTTCCTTTTTAGGTATGGAACCCTAAAAACTGGTTTTTAGGGTTCCGTAGTCAACAAGGAACCTCTATAGTTTCGCCGACTGTCTGTCAGTGGCTTAGCTCAGAGCTATCAGTTCTAGAAAGCTGTAATTTGTATACATCGCGCCGAAAAAGTGGTAAAATAAAATCTTGAAAGATTTTGTTTTAGGGTACCTTCTGGACTACAATGTTAAATTTGCAAAATGTTGAATTTTCTCGACCCACAATGTTGAATTTGCAAAATATGTTGAATCCTAAAATGTTGAGTCCTGTGGATGCGAGAGGCGCAGGACAGGTCGCGGTGCAGATATTTGGGGGAGGCCTGTGCCCAGCAGTGGACGTCTTTTAGCAAAGATAGACTCTACAAAATTGACCAACTTACATTTTTGCAGTTGTAAAATATACATACATTCTGTATGGGAGAACATGTTTTTCAACTACAATGTAAAGTTTGTTCTTAGGATATATTCATCCCAACTACGGAACCCTTCACTGTGCGTGGTCCGACACGCACTTGGCCGGTTTTTTAATTAAATAGGTAACGCAAATCAGGATAAACTCTCACGTAGCAAAACAGTTGTAAAGTTTCGCAGGTCGCAAGTGTACAAAAATGCATATACAGTATTTCTATTTTCTTAATGTCCCTCTGGAAGATGGTATTTCCGAATACAAACGAATTCTAATTTCTATGTCCATCAATAATTAATTAGATTTATCTTGCCACATAACTTAGATGTGACATCGGCAAAATTCGTAAAACCGATCACTATCCGAACCGAGTGCGCCTTCAAAATCATCAATCTTTATTACTCTTTAGCAGATCTTTACGCAAACGCAATAACTTGTAAAGTCATGTAACCAAATACGTTGTAAAATTAAAATGAATTAATGCAAATTTTCAAATTCATGCTACATCTAAGTTGTGTCGTACTTTATTGTGGTTTTGTTTTGATTTTAGTGTGAACTATAAAGGGCTGTAAAACTATTTTCCTATGCCTGCAACTTTACCATTTTTATAGATTGAACAATTATTTTTTAAATTAATTATTAAATGAAATGAAATTGTTTATTCTATAAAATAGGATATCGGAATCACTTTTACACGTCATACATTTTTTTTAAATTAAAAATATGCCAGATGAGTTCGGCGTTTCCTATCTGACTACTCTGAGAAGAAAGGCCGAAACAAACTCAGAGGTCGCAGTCTCTTTTAAAGTCCAGACATAATCTTGGTCAGGCCATATGAGGACCATGTAGATTACTGTCTGAAAAGGTCTTTTGAGGAAAGAACCACACAGATTTGAGTGGACCTGTCCAGTCAGTGCAAGTATTTGTCAGTAATCGTGGAGCTCAACTCAGAACTTAAGGAGCTCAACTCGACGAACAATACCAAAAAAACCGGCCAAGTGCGTGTCGGACTACGCACAATGAAGGGTTCCGTAGTTGAGATGAATTTATTTATCCCAAGAACAAACTTAACATTGTAGTTGAAAAACATGTTCTCCCATACATCCCAACTGCAAATCGTCGCTCGGCATCCAATACCGCGAATGTGACATTTTTTACGTTTTTTTTTTAAATTGCAGGATCACTTATTTCAACGTGTAGAATGAAATAAAACAAAAATCTGATTTTCGTTAAAAATTTCACATTCGCGGTATTAATATAATAATAATCACACTATGGCAAGGTTCACAAACCACATAGTGTACCTTTGTGCCCCCCAATCCCACCCCCAACATCAAAAACTCCAGATCAAAGTTTGTGGAAAACGCTGGCAAAATTCAAAAATTCTACCCCGGTATTAAAGAGAGTTCCCCGGGGCGCGAGACGTTCCGTTGCACTGAATTTGGCGCAATGTCTCCGTCTTACGACCCAGGAGAACTCACAAAGTGCCTGGGAGCAATTACTTACCTTCCCTTATAGGATTCTACATGTCCAAAAAAATTTGGCAACTAAGAAATCTTTGACAAATCAAATTAAAGATAACTGCAACAATTCGACCCTTACTTTAGATCCAAAATTACCTGTTAACCCTTCACGTAGAGGCTTATGCTCACATGTAGAATCCAAATTAAGTGAAGGTGACATCAGGGGAGCGGCCAGGCTACTGTTTAGTAGCGATGTGGTGGCATCCTACTCTCCAGAAACTCTTACAGCCCTGGAGAGTAAACATCCAGCGCCTGCTGATGGTCTCACCTTCCCTGACCCCCCCCTCCCTCCTGATCCGCATTCAACACCTCTTACTGTTACTGCCCCCCAGCTGATTGCTGCCGTGAGCTCCTTTCGAAGTGGCTCCGCCGGCGGCCTCGACGGCCTGACCCCTCAGCATCTAAAAGACTTGTTGAGCTCAGGCGCTGGAGAAGCTGGTGAGTCACTTTTGAAGGAGCTTGCGGCCCTAATTAACTTGATGCTCAACGGCGGTGTGAACGATGCCGTCGTCGATATCTTGTACGGGGCCAATTTATGTGCCCTGCGCAAGAAGGACGGTGGCATCCGTCCCATTGCCGTTGGGTGTACCTACAGGCGTACGGCAGCTAAAATATGCTGCAAATTGTACGGGGAAATTTTGAAGAACAAATTCCAGCCCCTACAGCTTGGCTTTGGTTCCAAAGGGGGCTGCGAGGCTGCCGTACATGCCCTTTCCAGTTTTTTAAAATCCTCAAGGTTGACATTAAGAACGCCTTCAACTCCGTTAACAGGGACACTCTGTTGGCTGAAGTAAAAAAGGAGTTACCGGAAATTTATGGTTTTTTGTGGCAGTGCTATAGGCACCCTTCCAAATTACTTTATAGAGACAACGTTTTGGAATCTGCAGTCGGATGCCAACAAGGTGATCCCCTCGGGCCAGTCATTTTCAGCTTAGCTATTCACCCCATAATACAACAACTAAATTCTAAATTTAATGTGTGGTATTTAGATGATGGGACTCTAGGAGGTGACGTGGATACTGTTCTAAAAGATCTTCAATTCCTAAAGCAACAGTTCCAATCCATCGGCCTTGACCTCAACTTCTCAAAATGCGAAATTTACCTTTGTGACAATGCTGACAGACAATCGACCATACAGAAATTTAATTCAATAACCCCAGACATCAAAGTTTTGGAAAAAAGTTCACTGCACCTCCTAGGTTCCCCAATTTTAGAAGACAGTTTTTCATCTTTCGTTGACAAAAAAATTAAACACTTTAACGATATTTCAGACAGACTTTCTAAAATAAACTTACATTCGGCATTCACCCTTATCAGATACTGCTGTTTCGGTCCAAATTTTATGTACTTTCTCCGCTCTTCCCCTTTATGGAAGAAGCCACACCTTTTGGACAAAATCGATCAAATTATTCGAAGTACTCTAACATCAATTATAAATGTGGCATTGGACGACCGCGCGTGGCTGCAAGCCATACTACCCATCCGCTTCGGTGGGCTCGGCGTCCGCAAAATTTCTAGTGTAAGCTTACCGGCGTTTCTGTCCTCGGTCCACAGCACCGAAGAGTTAACCAGAAAAATCTTAACCGCTTCTCAGGTTCAGGACTCTGAAGTGCCGTGTTTGACTGATGCGATGAATGCATGGAAAATGGCTTGTCCGGATACGGAGCAGCCCGAGAACCCGTCTTCCCAAAGACAGTGGGATGAGCCGCTCTGCAGGTTGGTACGGAATAACCTCGTAAATACGTCCACCAACACTGCCGAGCGTGCCCGCCTGCTAGCTGTGGGAGAATGGGAGTCGGGCCTCTGGCTTCAGGCGCTACCGTCACCCAACATAGGCACTATGCTGGGTGACACCACTTTCCGGCTCGCTACAAGTCTGCGTCTAGGTGCTCCTTGCGGGGCTCCACATCGCTGTCAGTGCGGTGAAGCTGTCGACCACCTCGCACACCATGGCCTTTCCTGCAGCAAAAGCGCTGGTCGGTTGGCACGGCACGCAAGCATTAATGACATCCTCCGTCGGGCTCTTGTCACCGCCGGGGTGCCAGCTGTTTTAGAACCCAATGGCTTGGCACGCGACGATGGAAAGAGGCCAGACGGAATGACCATAATGCCTTGGAAGTTGGGTAGGCCTTTGGTGTGGGATGCAACCTGTGTCGACACCCTTGCGCCATCCCATCTTCCTAGCACTGCGGGCTGTGCCGGGGCGGCTGCTGCAGGTGCAGAAAACCTCAAACGGCGCAAATATAGCAACCTTACTGGTAGCTTTATCTTTGAGCCGTTTGGGGTTGAAACACTAGGGCCATGGGGTCCGAGTGCTCACCGAGTATTCCGGGACATCGCCAAGCGGTTGGTCGACTCTTTACGTGACCAGAGGGCTGGCCAATTCTTAGGCCAAAGAATCAGCATCGCCATCCAACGTGGCAATGCTGCCAGCCTTTTGGGCACTTTCCCCGCTGACAGCGATGCGGACGAATTTTTTGACGCCCAATGAGCTCTTATCTTTATTTTTAACTTTTTCCTTTACATACTTGTACATAATATATATAGAAGTTAGTTGTAAATATGTTTGTGTATATTATATGTTAAAAATAATAATAAATTAAATAATCAAGTAATCACAATTAAAACAAAATAATAATAATGTAAATACGTGTGTGTAAATAATAAAAAATAATAATCTAAACCTTTAAACGAGCAATTCTTGTATTTATGTACCTATATATAATCTGAATCTCGGAAACGGCTCCAAGAATTTTTATAAAATTTATTAGTAGACAGAGGGTTTCGGGAGCGATAAATCGATCCAGCTAGGTTTCATTATAGATAAAGTCGTTCAAAAAAAAATGGACATCCAGATATTTTTCTTTATTCAAGTAACAAGGACTCATTGTGTTAGTAAACTTATGAACTATGTTAGCTTATTTTACCAGGTCACTCAGAAAGTTTTGCGAATAACAGTTTTTGTCTATAGGATACTGGCTAGTTTTGATGTCAATTAAAACTATTTATTACAAAAAAACATATCATTCCAAATTCGAAATTCCCTCCACATTTTTTTACGAGCAAAATCAAAATACTCTGTCTTACTGAAAACTGGATTTACAACGACAACATTTTCGCGCGATGATTTTGTACGATTTCAAATGTCGACTAAAACTAGAAGAATCGTTTGAAAGACTTCAAATGGTGTTCATAGAAAAAAGCCCTTCTAAAGCGACTGTTTTCCGCTGGTTTAATGAATTTATGTGTGGTCGAGTAATTTTGGCGGACAAAAAAAGAAGTGGCCGCCCTATGACGGTTGTTACATAACAAAACGTGCTGGCTGTGAAAAATTTAATTCAAGAGAATAGGCGAATTACATATGAAGAGGTTCAGCATATACTGCCAATTGGATCGGGAAGTGTGCATGAAATTCTACACAGGCATCTTCGGTTATGGAAGGATGTTTCACGCTGGTACCGCAAAATCTAACGCAGGCTCAGAAGGAGGTTCGGGTAGAATGGTGCCGAGACATGATAGCAAAATTTGTAGCAGGCTCGTCTCGGCGCGTTTAAGATATCATTACAGGTGATGAATCTTGGAAATATCAATATGATCCAGAAATTAAGCGTCAGTAAACCGTGTGGCTGTTTCAAAATGAACCAACGCCTACCAAAGTGAAGCGAGCCAGAAGTGCAGGCAAAATTTTGATCGCAAGTTTTTTTTCTTTACCGGGTTATCTGGTATCAGTACCCTGACGAGATCAAAGGAGCGTCAATGCTGAATGGTATGTTACCAAATGTTTGCTAGAAGTTGCGACCGAACACTGGCCTCCGTGGGCTACTGCTTCACCACGACAACGCGCTGGCTCACTTGGCGCTCAAAACAAGGGATTTTCTGGACAGCACACCGATCATCCTCCTTACAGTCCCGATTTAGCTCCGTGCGACTTTTTCTTGTTCCCCAAAATAAATCAACTCAAAGGAAAACAGTTTTCATCACCTGAAGATGCACTGGCTGCATTTGAGAAGGAGATTGGAGAGGTGTCTGATGCGGACTGGAAGACGTGTTATAAAAATTGGTTTAGACGTATAAAACTGTGTATGGAGTCTGCCAATGGAGAGTTCTTTGAAAAGATATAATAAAAAAAATTATAACCTGTAGTATATTTTTTTCTAGTATCACACAACTTTCTGAGTGCCCCACGTAATCTAGTTTAAATTTATTTCACCCCATGGGAGATGGCACTGCAGTGATTGATGTACATGCAATCCAGCCTGCTAGCAATCTTTTTTAGGACATTGTTGGAGCTGGCCCGTACTCTGCGCACCAGGGATGCATACCTCATTCGCATCGTTGCGTAAAAGCAATTAATATGTGCGTCCGCGAACATTCCCGATGCGCTACAATAACGGGGCAGCCCCACCAATACCCTGAAAGCGTTGTTGTATTGGACACGAAGGGCATTGCACGACCTTTGGGTATATCTAGCCTACAGGCTGCACGTGTAAAACGTTGTACAATAAGCTCGAAACAGAGTAATTTTGACTTTTTAAGTGATCAGCGTACAAACCTGCGAGCCAGCATGTTTGCCCTTACCGACAACGCTCTTCGTTCCCGCTCAATATCGAGTCCGTCATTGAGGTCAGGGGTCAATATATGACCAAGATATTTAAACGTAAATACTCTTTGTAGTGGAGTCCCATTGAGTAATACAGGTGGTACATAGCCCGGTCTACCCCCAGCCTCAAAAACCATGATCTCCGACTTATTGGAGTTATAACATCAAACCGTGTGTTTTGGCATACTGCTCACATTTGGCGACCAATTACTTTCTGAGACCACAGATTGACGCGCTCAGAAGCACCATATCATCTGCATAGCTAATATTATTTACACAAATACCATCTAAATAGCAACCCACTCTGGTGCTGCTGAGCTCGCGAATCCTGCCTCACCCCGCATTCCAACCTGTATGGCCTGGAAAATGTTCCAGCCCTTCGTACACTATTAATCTGGTTACTATACCACAATTTAAAAATGTTTATAAGCTCCGTTGGCAACCTATCCTTCTCCATCTTTCTCCACAATACGTCATAAGCAACCAGATCAGAAGCCTTGAATAAATCTAGGAAGCTAGTATATATCGGCGTCCCACGCTGTGTATAGTAAGTATGTGATAGTATGCTTAATGCACAACACTGCACTTTCTGTTGACAAACCACGCCGAAACCTGAATTGGTTGTCATGAACACTTACAGTTTTATTTATGTGTGTATTAAGTAGACGGTCAAACACTTTTGATATTATGATATTATAGTAGCTAGAGAGATGGGCCTATTGGATGCCGAGCGACGAAAAGTAAGTTTTTACGCACAATATTGAGAGATTTACCATGTTATTTTAAGACCATAGACTTCTTATAGGTTTTCCTGTAATCTATGAGTAAAGAGTACTATGTATTTTTTTCAAATTTTTCGGTCCAGTAGTTTCGGAGATAAGGGGGGGGGAATGGTCAATTTTCATTGAATTTATTTTTTATTTTTTTTTTTTTTTTTTATTTATTTAACAATTTATGTACACACATATAAACAGATAAGAAGAAAGGAACAGAAAAATATGTACAAAGGTGATGCTTATTTCTATAGAAATCTCTTCCAGCATACCTGCGATAGGAAAGTAGTTAAAGAGATGTAGACAACGTGTGTAAGAGTAGAAGAGAAAACAGAATACATAAAATCAAAACTTAACTATACACTAATTTAAATATAAACATACAACATGAGAATATACATACTTCTTAAATACATATTACTAAAATAGATAAAACTACTTTATAAAATAATAAATACATAACTATGCAACTATGACGAAATGGAAAGATAGTGTTCTTTCACTCTTCTTTTAAAAACCGCAACAGTTTGGCAGTCCCTAATGTCAGGCGGAAGTGAATTCCACAACCGAACCGCGTGCACACTGAAGGAGTAGGAGTAGAAGTCGGTTGAGTGGGGAGGGGATTTAAGGAGATTTCTAAGATGCGACCTGCAAGGTGCATCAGAGGGACGGGCGTAGGAAAAGCGTTCCCGCAGATAGGATGGCGTTTTAGGGTTGTGAAGGATGTTAAATAGCAGACACAATATCCGAGAGTTCCTGCGAAGACGAATAGGGAGCCACTTGAGTATCTTGCGAAAGTTAGAAATTAAATATCTTTAAAAGTATTTATTTTAAAATTATATAAAAAATATATTTGAGATTCTCGTAACAAGCCCTTTCATTTGATATGTCACACGGTACTGTTAATTTTCTTGTTTGCGCCCCAAAAGTGACCCCTATATTCAAAATTAATTTATTTACGTTACTCATTCGTGTTTGGGTCACAGAAATACATATGTGTACTAAATTTCAATTTAATCGGTCCATTAGATTCGGAGTAAATTGGCTGTGACAGACGGACAGACACACAGACAGACACACGAGTGATCCTATAAGGGTTCCGTTTTTTCCTTTTGAGGTACGGAACCCTAAAAAGGACATTTGGGTAGGCCGCATAAACTACTTAAACTGCCAGACCATCACTAAAACTAGCAGAGAAATAAAAATAATATCCACATAGTCCTCACATTCACAATTGTTAAAATAATATAATACTTTACAAAGTAATATTGTCATTTTGAATATAATTTTCAACAATGTCAATGTGTTTATAAAACTGGTATATGTTGATTTTACATAATTAAAATGTCTAGTTTTATGGTTTTACCACAAGGCTTAGCAGAGCGAGCAGTTCAATCCCAAGCTTTTTATCTTCTAAATAATCTGAAATTGTATAGTACCCTTTTTTTACAAAGTTTGGTTTTAATACAGATTTTAAATCGTTGAATGGGTAAGTTTCGAATGTCAATGGGGAGTTTGTTGTAAAAGCGTATACATTGACCCACGAATGAGTTGCCTACTTTGTGGAGACGTGTGCGATGTACAGCAAGGTTGTGTTTATTCCTAGTATTTAAACTATGATTATCGGACATTTTCTTAAAATTTTATATATTTTTGTGTACTTAAAATAGGTTTTCAAAAATATATTGTGAGGCTACAGTCAGAATATTTATTTCTTTGATTTCTTCTCTTAATTAAATTACATTAATTAAAAGGATATTAACAACTCTATATACCATTAATTAAAAGAGTATTAACAACTCTATATACTTCCAAGTCGATTGAGAGCCGTCCGGTCTACACCAAGTGCAAAGGGCAACTGATAGAAATCCGACGACTGACGAAACACGAGGTTTGCCGAGGGACATTAAGAACATATTATTTCGTACTGTAGGTTTTTAGTTTTCATTAAAATTCATGACAAGTTTTCCTAATTGAGGTTAAAGTCTGTGCCAAATGCATCCGTGGTGTGTGTATAATATTTTTTCATATTTTAATTTTAACTAAATATTTTTCCCCGTATTTGCATTGTTATCTACAGCGAGCCGTATGTCAGGGTTAAAAATGAACAGTATCAGCTGGCCTCCTATTTTATTTAAACTCCATACTACGCTCGACCAGCTCAAGGTCAAAGTGTTTCCACCGACATGCTGTCGCCTGTACTTACATAATTTAACGATGGATTTCACAATCTCTCATATTACCTCCAATAACGGGTGGGGTGGCAGGGACATCGAAGCACAACTTATTACCCCATGGTAAGAATCATGTACTAAATACATATTCAGTACCTACATGATTCTGGACCCCGCTTTTTTTTTGTGGGAAATTATCAAATAATTTCTCCCGCTCTGGGCGGAGCTGGAGGTGTCAGACTCCTACTGACTAAATCCCACCCGTGTTTCTTCAGTTACAGTCGCCGGCACGTAACTTGGCAAGGTTTTGGTGTATTAGGAGTAAGTTTACGCATGTACACAGAGTGCAACAAAAAAAATTACATTCTTATTGCATGTCATTATTCTATAGCTATTGCCATAATTTATTTTTGAACAAGTTTGTTTAGAAAATCAAGCGTAAACGAATTCTGCACATCTACGATTCTTGCCAAGTTACGTGCCGGCGACTATACCTGTGTTGCCAGGGGTCACGGTACCCTTTCGAACTTCCCCGCAACGCCTGGAGGCATCGGCCCTAGCAGACCCCGTCAGTTCTGCTGACATCTCTTTGAGACGCGCGTGGAACACAAAGCGCGTTGAAATTTTGATTGATTTTTTAATTTTTTATCAGCACTTTCCTACAAAAGTGCAATACTTACCCGGTCAAAATGTATGGCACAGCTTTATTTTTAAATAACTGACGTAAATTTTCAACGCATGGGTGCCCAGAATCATGTACTGAATCCATGGTAACGGGTTGTCGATGTCCCTGCCATCCTGTTTACTACTGTCTGCCCCTCCCACGACCTACGGGCGTGATATTACGTAAATAGGAAAAAAAACATACATCCCTGTCGCCTTATTATTCCGAGGTAGGTGTTAGCACGACTCACAAGTCAGTCGTGGAAACGGATCACCTTAACCCTGACAAGTGAGAAATGTAGTTTTGCCGTGTGGAGCTATCGATCTATCAATTTAAAAGTAGCTCACACGGTATTTGCATTGGATATCTTTCCTTTTTGAGGGAGAAATGTTAGGTTTTGACTACATTTTCTATTAATCTTAAATAAATACAATTGAAGTGTCTATTTGTTATCTCAAAATAACCTTATTCTCTTTCTGTTTGTTTCGACTAATCTCCGAAACGGCTAGACTTATTTTGACGGGACTTATAATGCTTAGCTGATGTTATAATGAGTAGCTTATACTACAGCATCAGCTAGAGTTCTATAAGTCTAGTCTAGTGTCGTTTCCAAAAGATATGACCTTGACCTTGTCCACCACTAGGTTCTAAAAACCGGCCAAATGCATGTCGGACCACGCACAATGTAGGGTTCCGTAGTTGGGATGAATTTATTCCAAGAACAAACTTAACTTTGTAGTTGAAAAAAAAAATCTTTTATACGGAATGTATGGGAGAACATATTTTTACAACCGCAAATCTAAGTTGGTCGATTATTAAAACCGACCCAACTGTGGTAGTTTTCCTTTTAAATTCGGTATATAAGCTACTGCCGTGAATTTTTTCACATACTTAAACCAACCATTTAGCTGGCAGGGGGGGGGACACTTGAGTCTAACAAAAATTTGCACTTTAAAGCTTAATATTTCGCAAACGGATCTCTGAATTCAAAAATGGTTTTAACACACTCATAATGTTTTTAAAAGACCTTTCAACGATTCCCCAAACCAAGGGATAAAAAAAAAACAACTTTATGTGTAGGGGAGGTACCCTAAAAAAAAATATTTTTCATAATTTTATTTTACCACTTTGTCGGCATAATTAATATGTATACCCATACCAAATTACAACTTTCTAGTACTAACAGTATTGGAGCTAGACCGCGGACAGACAGACAGACAGACAGACAGACGGACATGACGAAACTATAAGGGTTTCTTGTTTACTACGGAACCCTAAAAACGGTGTCAATTGAATGTTACTTTGTTAAGACGAGTGACGTCATTCTTTACGTCAATAGGAACAAATGACTATGATAAGGCATTATGTGCTAGGCTCAATGATTAGATCAATATGACCGTTGCAGTAGAGTAGCGACTACCAGCCAGGGTTGGATTTACTAGAGGACCAGCACCATAATGTTATGTTAAGAAAAATTACGGCTTTATTATGCTAGCAACTGCTTTAATCATGCCAAAAACCATAATACAAAATAGTTCTAGTAAAAGCAACTACATTTATTAAAATACCAATATTTTCCCTCCAAAACAAGCATAAAACGTAATGTCAGACACCCCAAGAAAGCTTAAACGCTACATAAAAATACAAAAATGTTCCCAAGGACCCCTAATTGGGTCCTCTCGTGCTGGTGTCCCGAATTTATTCGTCAGTTATCATTATTTATGCTCTCTTTTACCATTTATGCGACTCTTGGACTTTTTTGGCAGTCGTTTTGGTAAACAATCGAAAAAAGGGAGATAGATTTAGATGTTATATGATTGGGGTGAAGGTGGTACAGACGCTTGAGTAGAATACATTGTTTTCTTGATACGTGGGTGATGATCTCTTTTTATTTCTAAGTTATCATCTAAAATACAATAGATGTAGATATATTTAGTACTCGCAACCGGCGTGCGTGTATGACCAGATGTATGAACGTAAACGAAGCAAAAGGAGTATGTAAGGATCGTAGCAGGTGGCGTTCTGTAGTTTCTGCTTACCTACATGGGAAGAAGGCGTGATTTTATGTATGTGTGTGTGTATATTTAGTAACCTATTCCGCTTAACAATAGACTTTTAGGAATACTAAAAGAGTCTTAATAAACCCTGCAATAAATCGACACCACTCAAAGAGGCATCCTCAGGATAACGATTGACTTATCGCGAACCGAGCGGCTTACGCCGAGCGCCGGACGCGGTCTCTGCGTCCGGCGTAAGCCTCGTTGAAAGGTGAAACACTTGTCGAATTCTTATAGATAAGCGGAATAGGTTACTAAATACATCTACGTCTATTGTATTTTATAATTGATTTCTGCAAGGTCACGCTTGAATCAATTAACTAAGTCATCATCTGCGTAGCCTTTTCCTGTGTTGTGGTCGGCTTCGAGTCTAACCGGATGCAGCTGAATACTAGTATTTTACATGGAACGACTGCCTATCTAACCTCCACAACCCAGTTACTGGGTAATACGATACGCCTTAGTAACACTGGTTGTCAGACTTTCGGGCTTCTGTCAACCCGTAACGAATGTCAAAAATATACAAATGACTATCGGGACCAACGGTTTAACGTGTTTCCAAAGCACGGAGAGGTCTCGATATCGTCGACCGTAGGTTCAATTGAGGTAAGGGACAAAATTACCCAAAATGAGTTGAGTATACAGTTTTGTTCAGAATTTTTCGCTCTATCGAATGGCGAATATGAAAAAAAAAAGGGTGAGGGACAAAATAAGAATTTTGTCCCTCACCTCAATTGAACCTACGGTCGACGATATGTTATGGATTGACCCATGCGGCTGTTATTATTTAGCCACGAGCCCCCTTTTTATTTCTAATTAAAGAGTAAATTGACGGTGACATGGTTGTTTAGTTTTGCCTAGCTTTTTCCCAACTATGTTGGAGTCGTCTTCCAGTCTAACCGGATTCAGCTGTATACCAGTATTTTACATGGAGCGACTGCCTATCTGACCTCCACAACCCAGATACTGGGCAGAAGCTCGAAAATAAGACTGGTTGTCAGACTTTCGGGCTTCTGAGGACCCGTAACGACTGTCAAAGATCCACGAATGGCAGCCGAGACCAACGACTTAACGTGCTTTCCGAGGCATGGAGGAGTCTCGGTATCTAATGGTTGTTATTAAAGTTTACTGGTAGAAAATACCTATGGCTTTAAGTCAGCCTCTGTACGTTTTTGTTTGCTTGAAGTATTCAATACTATATAATCATGTGACTGATCCGTCAAAGATTCATTTAAGGTACATTTATGTAATGTTTTGGAGGTGTCAAAATGTCTACAACAATTTCGTAACCGACGGATTTCACCATTGATCGATGACGGTCAGATAATAATCAAAGGGCAGGATGAAAATCCAACAATAATAATTATACACTCCTTTGCAAAAAAAACAGGCGGTTTTGATTTTTCTAAATTATTGGTAATCATTTAGTTCTAAAGAGGTTTTAATAGACAAACTATGTTACTAGCACTTAATAAAGAGTCTGGGTATGAAAAAAAAGTTAATTCCAAATTCGAAACTTTAAAACAATAATCCCTTTTCAGTTTGTGACTTTTAACTTACTTTTCGCGGGTTTGCGGTTAAAAGGTTATCAGGCAACTAAAACTAATTTCTCGTTATTATTTTTAGTAGAATAATTATTTGTTTGTCGTATAATCCTGCCTTATTGTGAATTAAAACATATAACTTTGTGTCGATTGTAATGGCAGAAAAAGCAATAAAAGCTAGTAAAATTATAGCGCAGCTAGAAGAGGGGTGTAGCCAATGTTACGTCTCACAGCAGATAATAAGAAATTTCTAGTCATTTATGCTAATGACATACTAAAATTTTTAATATTATCTATAGAAAAGCCAATGACTGTAAGGTGCCCGTTTTTTTTGCAAAGGAGTTTAGTTTCAGCGCTATCTGAAGGTCTTCTCAGTTGTATAAAAAACGATTATTAGCACCTAACGAATGTCATACTCATAGTCATATTATGATATTATGAAGAAAGATAGTAAGATAGGAAATTTCTCAGTAGCAGCTCGGAGTCTGGATTTGTGCCCGGTTGATGGCAATAGGCTCGCCCCCTTTTACATGGGACTTAAATAACTGGCGAAATGGGGGTGTACCTGCTACAGGCACACCTCTGCCCAACCCTTCGGGGAAACAAGGCGTGATGTTATGTTATGTGTGAAGAAAGATAGTAATAGTACATTACTGTCACGGCCTGCAACTGTGGCATTGATGGACGATCAATCAGATCGGAAGTGAGTTCATCAATACCTGGTTGCGGCCAAGGCTTGTATAGTATTTCTATTTTTTTAATGTCCCTCGGGTATCATCGGATTTCCGAATACAAACGAATGCAAATTTCCATGTCCATCAATTATTCGATTTATCGTATATAATAATTTGAATTCAGTACTAAGTACCTACTTTATCGTTGTTTTGTTTTGATTTCCGTTTGAACTTGTATAGAGCTGTAATACTGTTTTCCTATCTGTCGTGCTTGCGACTTTAGCGGCTTTCCTCCCACTTTTTAAATAAATTACATTAAGTCAAAAGACTATTAACAACTCTATATATTTTCAAGTCGATTGAGAGCGTCCAGTCTGCACCAAGTGCAAAGGGCAACTGATAGAAACACCAGGTTTGCCGAGGGACATTAAGAACACATTGTACTGTATAGAACTTTTCTCAAATAAATCGCGGAAATTCAAACTAAGTAAATTAATTATAAATTCCCGAATCCATGACGATCAACGATAATTTTTTACGCACCAATACGTTCATTTGTTTCTTCTTTACTTTAAACAGCTCTATTTTTAAATAACAGGATAGATATGAGATTTCATAGTAATTTATTCGGCCGCTAAACACAACAGATCTTAATGGATTTTCACACAAACATTGCCGGCCGGGCGCTCGTATGTATTCGACTACATTTTCGATTTATCTGGAAGAAGGTTGTCAAAATAATACTCGAATTTCCAAGTATGTTTGAGAAAAGTAATTTACAGTAGTTCTTGTTCAAAGTCAGTACCATACTTAAAGCTGGTTTTCAACTAAACCTTTTGACTTGTCTGTTCTGATTGTACCTCCTGATAAAAAGCCAGTATTTCAACGTTCCTCGCTCAAAAAAAGCCAGAAAGAAAAGTATAGGTCTCACCACGAACGGTGTTGCACTTAAAATATTAAACTCTGTAATCTTGGCCCCTCCATTACGTAATCTCCGGAGAATTGCAAATTTTCAACAACCACCGTTAAATAAATGTTTCCTCAAACTCTGGGAAAGTTTTACAACTTTATGTCGACAGGATTGACGCATTACATTTTCATGTCAACACCCTGTCAAATGGATAAATAAATATTTTGTTTACGGTGACTTGAGGCCTGCAGGGCGTTACATACAGAGCTGTTAAGTTATAATGTGTGTATTTTTGGAGGCCTGCTTATAACATTTCCTGTGGAGTTCCTGTCAAATTATAATGTGTTTGTTTTCTCAGAATTGGGCTCTGATAATACTGTCACAACCAGATAAACACACATAGCCCTCCGGCTATTTACGTATAAGATGGCTGTCTGAATCGACATTTTTTTTGTAGTAATACTGTTTTTCGTACTTTTGCTTTTTACGTATCGGTTTGTCCACAGTAGAGCTTCTAAAATTCTGAATTTAATGAATTGCTTTTATAATAAAATAGACTTTAGCATAAACTTTTTATTCAAAAACCATTAAAACATTCTTGCTCCGTCTAAAATTTCAAGGTTTCTACGTAGGCAACAGAATATTTTTATGACGCCTATAAAAGTATAATTTATTCTGTTTACTCAACGACTGTTAAAACAATGACTCGTTTGCTAAAACACCGTAAAAATATGAAATTGTTTTTTGAACTTTTGCCCACATTTTTGTTTTATTTAATGAATTTTATGCAAATCTGAGAGTGGGGCACTTACTCGGTCATACCTCATTCTTTTATTCCTTTTTGTGTTGAGGAAAGCGAGTGTATAGAAATTTAAAATGACGAATAATATTTTAGGCAACACGGGCGCTTTTAGCGTCCCGACTACCTGAAACAACAAACAGCGACTGCTGACTTATATCCATAATGTTAAACTTGCTTAAAAGCTGCTGAAATCGCATTTTTGACACGTATTTAGTCTGACGATATTCACTGCTCTTAGCAATTTCTAAATGTGTCCAATCCTCCTTATTAGTTGGACTATACATACATGTTACTGTGATGTAATTATGATTATTTAACCTTTATGGAGCCTTTCTCTGAAATAGGTAAATAATTAAATTAAATATCTAAATTATACATTTTATTAAAATTTATTTGAACCCGCTTGCACCACAAATCACTAAAAACGTAAAGCACTGAACGAATTTAAAATAACGTTTTACGCTGTAAATCATTTGAACATAACAGAGACACTTTATATTTTCACTAAACGCATTTTTTAATTTATGTGGTGCAAATGGGCCTTAATTTAATTCTTAATCACATTATACAGGATGGATTTTTGAGATGGGGTAGTCAAAGTCAAATCATTTATTTCAAATAGGCCCTTATAAGGCACTTTTGAACGTCAAAATTTACAAAAAAATTAAATTGATTCTAGTCGCCCTTTCCAGAAGGGCAGGTACCTTAACCGTTGAAGAGTTACAGAAAAACGTTATTCGGAGACTGTCCATAATTTCATAATTATTCACCAACACACATTCACAGATTTTGGAAAAAAAAAAGTGGCATTTTGGGAGTGCCGACAGAAGTGAAAACTTGAAAAAAATACTTCCAAAACGTTTGAAGTAAAAATACCTACTTGCATAGAACATTGATCCCTAACGTAATATAAATAAAGAGCACAATCGCGTTTACAAAAATGAGGTGTCGGTAACGGTGTCGCGAGTTCAATTGTTTTTTTCCCATCCTAAAAATGCCCAACACGCCTAAAGAAGTTTCCACTTAAAAAAATACTTGTATACTTAAGTACGTGACACACATGTAGAATGAATTACCTCCTGCCAAAATTAGTCGCAACATCTCCAATCTCCATGTTTTTACTCGCGGATCATTACACGAACGGATATGGCGCCCATAATCCACGGATTACTTACGCAGCAATTACTTTTAATATCTCTCTCGCGAACATTAGCGTGTGCGCCTCCTAATAACCCTTTTCCGCTAAATTGACTTTTACGAGAGACGTCGTACTCATAAAGACATCTCAAGATGTACATTTCCAGTATAAGTTGACTTAGCATTGTAACGGTGTAGGTAAACATACATATTCTGTTAAATCAGATCCCTCCCTTTGGCTTTGCTGTAGTTGGGCAAAAAGGTGCATAACGAATCCGGGAGTCAGTTTTTCATTTCGACATTGTTTTTTTTAAAAGTGAAAACTTCTTTAGGCGCGTTGGGCATTTTTGAGATGGCAAAAAACAATTGAACTCGCGACACCGTTACCGACACCTCATTTTTGTAAACGCGATTGCGCTCTCCATTTATATTACGTTACGGATCAATGTTCTATGCAATTATTTTTACTTTAAAGGTCTTGGCAGTTTTATTTTTTTTGTAAACGCGATTGTGCTCTTTGTTTAGATATGGTTACGGACCAATGTACTATACAAGTATTTTTCTTCCACCAAGGCGATCTTGTTCAAATTTTTACTTCTGTCGACACTCCACGGACTGCAACTGTTTTTTTTTTTGTACTGGACCATATCATTACCGGGGTCCTTCTGAATACAGAGATATTGAAGGTTAGTAGCAACTTTATTTTTTTGCAATTTTTTTTTACGAACACAAGTTTTGAATGTTATAACTTAACTTTAAATATCCGCATGACCGTTGCCTGCACCCACAAATCGGTACAACTGCGATTTTTCCCACCAAAAATAAAAGTCGTTTCGTGTAATGTTATTTAATTTTAATGTGCAAAATGCGTAGATGTGATTTGAGATCCTTACCGTACAAAGAGATGTCAGGTTATACTGGACGTGTATAGCTTGATATGTCTGAGCGTACTTGTAACAGATGCTGGGAATCACATGCGATCGTGAGTGTCAAGTGGAGTGGATTACTATAGGACGATATCTCCGTATCTTTTGTAAATCCCTTTTTACTACCCGCTTGGTACGAAAAGGGTTGTGTTTATGTGAGTTTAAGTACGTATGTTTTTTATAGAGCCTAAATGGGGTGATCGATTTAGACAAATGAGATATTTATTGATTTGAAATAATTCCCGCAAGTTTAACATCTCAAACGTTCCCAATCTCAACCTCCTTACTTTTAAAGTTAAGAAATATATATGGTTAAACTGACGTTAATCATTGGTGCCGATTCCCTTGTTCACAAACTAAACTAAATTTAAGTTCAGTGTATCTTTTTCTATCTATTTCATTAAGAAGAGGACAGAAGATAAATTTTAGTTTAGTCCTGTCAAATCAATCAGCGCCTGTCACTCTCCATAAAGTTTAGACGTGATTAAAAACTTGCAATTGCAAGTACAATTTGTACAATTCTGGATATTTAACGAGATGTTTTTTCCGGGAACTTAATTTCAGTCCTCTGTCAAGATGTTCTCACTAGATAATGACATTTTCACAGTTGTAAATTATATTACGGTCACCAATTCAATTCGTAAGTAGAAAAAAATTCTAAAGATTTCGCGCCAATGCCTTTTATTTCTTCTGTAGCCACAACGCAATGTACGCATTCTACCAAAGAGATAACCGCATTTAGTTCCATTTTCAAAAATAAAATGTTCTTCTTTTTTTTGTGAACCAGTAATAAGTCGAGTCTCGGATCATGATTACATAAGAATAAAGCCTTTTTCGTTTTTCAAGGCTCGTAGGAACAGATAAAAATTAAAAAAAAACTTTTTCCCCTAGAGCAAGAAATGCAATTTTTTCCCCGCTCTGGTACTCTACAATGACGGCCTTTTTGAGCAAGAGTGTTTTTTTTTCCTTTGATAAAAATGAGCATAGCGCATTGTATTAGACCTTAATCAAATTGAAAGAATATCTCATTCAAAGCAAAAGATAACGTAGACCTAATTTCACGACATCTATAAACGCTACACAACATAACTACCTCACGAAGTATAAAAATTAATCTAGCATTATTTCTCCCCATTCACTCCAAGACAAAAGCTTGAGTGTTTTCTCATGCAACACACGACTTATATGGCACGATAAACAGGGAAACAGTCTGTTGTTTACCAAGTAAGATAATAAAATGTCTGTGATACTTGTTATGTAGATTGACATTTCATGTTTTCCCTCACTTTGTTTTACTGCTACATTATATGGAGTCGATCATTGTCGGCTGTTATGACAGATAAGAATAGGGATGTTTAACAGTTGGTTTTTGAAAGCTTCTTCTTCTGAATGATCTTGTAGCCACCACTCAGCATACCACGTTTTTGACTTTCTGATACCTCCAAAGTAGTGATCCCGAACAGAACACACCCGAATCAAGCACACCTGAAGAAAGCTGTTCTACTGCCGAAGAATCATCCAATTTCAAGATGCCATCAACAGAAGTCGCAGCCGTGCAATCATCCGCACCACCTCCACTATCCACACCGCAAGCAGATACGCAATTTCTCATAAACGAGATAAGAAAACTATAGCTGAGCTAAAAGCGAGACCACCATACGACAACCATCGTTGCAGCCGCTATCCATCTCGTCACCGTCACGCATCACGATCACGCAATCGATCAACATCGCCATCACCTTGTCCACGTTGTGCACCGGCATTCATCAAGACGGTGTTGTCCAGTGATGGTGTGAGTATAGTGCGCGCGCGTGCGGCAGAAGACAGGGGCGAAGCCCGGTGTACGTCTGGTGGCGTGTGGCGTCGACAGTTCCTGTTCTGTACTTCCTCTAACAGTTTCCTTGTTTCTTGTACAGATTGTCAAAACGTGCTATGTTCAAAAGTTCTTTTGAGAACTGCTGTGATCCATGTTTTTTGGAATCAGAATGTCAAAAACGTGGTATGCTGAATGGTGGCTACAATCTCATGTTAAGTGATATAATACCTCGTTAAGACCTTATTTAGGTAATGCTCTTGCTCGTGGTTAATAAAGAGCAGTGGTTTCCCAACTATGTTCGGGTCAGCTTCCAGTCTAACTGGATGCAGCTGAATACCAGTTTTTAAATGGAGCGACTGCCTGATAAAAGAAAACGACGATGTAAAAAAACCGGTCAAGTGTTTGTCGGACCACGCACAATGAAGGGTTCCGTAATTAGGATTAATTTAGTAGTTGAGAAACATGTTCTCCCATACATCGATTTAAGTACGTCACAGTCAATTCTCCAACTGCAAATGTAAATTTGTAATCGCAAAACAATATTTTGTATGTGATAGAACTACAAATTATAAATTTTCGGACTTTTTCCTTTACTTGTGCTGGGAGACCTTGCTTCCTGCCAAATTTCATGATTCTAGGTCAACGGAAAGTACCCTGTAGGTTTTGATTTATTTGCGAGTATCAAAATATGTCACATAAATGGTCGTATTTTTTTATTGCGTTGACTTGACTTAAAAGCTTGATTTTTTTAGAGCTCTAAAGGAACATGGATTTACATATATAATATTAATTTCAATTTGATACCTTCACGCGTTTCTGAGAGAATGGGTCTTGACAGACTAACGGACGGACAACGAAGTGATCCTATAAGGGTTCCGTTTTTTCCTTTTGAGGTACGGAACCCTAAAAAGTAAAAAGAAATGATGATGAGAAAAATTAATTTTAGTTACGGGGGCTAAATGAACTCATTTGAGAAAACATCTTCTCCGACCCATTCCGATTACAAACTATTGAGGAATATGACATTTACTAACTTAGCTTATAGGTTTGAATTACATTAAAGATATTTCAATTTTCATTATCAATCAGCATATTATTTACCGTAACAACACAGACATCAACACTAGATGCTTTAAAAAATCAACGTGTCTTAAATAGCCTTTCTCCCATTTCCTGACCATCAAAAACAGCTTCCATCAGCAAATACGTTTCGTTCTTCACAGTATCAGACCGCGGCCATACATAGCGGGGCTTTTTAAATATTCACGCCCCTAGAGCGCTGTGTCAGTATATAGATTTACACAGAAGACTCAGTGTCTCTGCGTTCAGCGCTCGGTGTGGCAACACGCCGTGTTCGGGTTCGCGACAAGTCAATCGTCATCCTGAGGATGCCTCGTTGAGAGGTGAAACACGTGTCGATTTATTTTAGGAATTTTTATGGGTCTTTAGAAATAGCTATGCGGAACTGGTTACTAAATATATCCACATCTATTATATTTTATATTGGATTGGTCACACCTGAATCAATTAACAGAAGAGTCATTCAATATTATGCTAATTACATACTAATTCTGTATGTAATAATAATATACACAGGAAGACGATTCGACAATAATTATAACATAATATAACAGGATGCCTGTTTTACCCGAAAGATTACGCAGAGGTGTAGGTAGCTATAGGTAGAACATATACCCATATTTCGCCAGTTATAATCATAGTACCTATTATAGCCAAAGTACGAGAAATGCTTTAACTATTTAGAGGCATGAGGAACAGGGTGTAAAGTTCACTTATCCTCTATAGAAAAGAGAGGATCCTCCGACCAGACGGGTGTCGTGTCTGGCGGGCAACTACCCAACAATTGATGTCGGGGACGTTATATATGGTGTTGGCGCCGTAAACTCTAATTGCGCGATGCAGGATTTATGTGACGTCAGGATTTTTATGTGACGTCAGGTCTTTGATGCGTAGTTCGCATGTGGCGATGTAGATGCCGCCATAACTATTTTGCTTATCAGTTTAAAAAATAATAGCTATATTTAAAGCGAAAGGAATTTATCATCATCAACCTATGGCAGTCCACTGCTGGAAATTTTATTCTATCGACGGTTCTCATCAAGCTGCTACCAGCCAACCCGCGAATATCGCCGCCCTCCTCGCCCCTCCCCCTGCATTTGTTGTAGCTACAACTTTCGTGCATTAGGAGTGGGTCTTCTACAAATGCTTGTAATATGTCCGTAGCCCTAAAGCGCTCTAGTCACAGTGATTTAGTTCAGTGTGATTGCGTCAACGAAGCCCTGCGGCTGTTCCCGCTTCATTCACGATGTGGACACTTTCCCAAATAGATTCTGTTTGGATACAGAGTTTTTGGGGGCTTTTTGAAGTGAAAACTTCTTTAGGCGCGTTGGGCATTTTTGAGATGGAAAAAAACAGTTGAACTCGTGACACCGTTACCGACACCTCATTTTTGTAAATGCGATTATGCTCTTTGTTTATATTAGGTTACGGATCAATGTTAGGAAAATTGTCTACTTTTACAATGTTTGTAAATATGTGAGCACCATGTATCTATCACATATTAAATTATCTGTCGTTGCTTCATTTTTAATTATTTTTACCTATTGTGGTATAGTAATTTTATTCTAGGTGCATCGTCTTCACATATAGGTAATATTATTTAACTAATGTACAAACAATTTTAAAACATTTACAAACATATACAAACAATTGTAAAACATTTTAAAAGAGTAACGGTGGAGTTTCTTGCCCATTCTTCTCCATACGAAAACTACCTTTTGGAAGGGGCGACTAGAATCAATTTTAATATTTTGTAAATTTTGACGTTCCAAAGTGCCATACATGGGCCTATTTGAAATAAATGATTTGACTTTGACTTTGTTCTATGCAAGTATTTTTACTTTAAAGGCTTGGAAGTTTTTTTTTTAAACGCGATTGTGCTCTTTATTTAAGGTTACGGACCAATGTTCTATACAAGTATTTTTCTTCCACCAAAGCGATCTTGTTCAAGTTTTTACTTTTGTGGCACTCCCGGAGTGCCACTGTTTTTTTTCTTTATTTCAGGTACTATGCGCAAAATTTAGCTCAAGCCATAGACATAGAGAATTGAACTGAACGTTAGCCTCTCAAAAGTGACCACTCTCTAGAAGAGACAAAGCGACTGTGCAACTAATACCTGTAGTACTACTCTAAAGAGATAAATACTGGCCGCAAATTCGCTTTGTCTTTCTCATACTTTTCGGTCTTAATCACTGCACAACTGAATACGGATCATTCAGTCCATTCTCTATGGCTCAAGCTGTGCAAGGGTCTTTGGCCAAAATCGGAACTAAGCTGACGATCGCACAGACGTAATAAAATCGCGGCAGGATTTTATCGCGCACTGGATTTTCAACGCAGCGTTGAGAATCCAACACGCTGGGATGCACTCTCGTCCCAGCGCGTTGAAAAAACACACTGTTGGATTTTCAACTTTCGGCGCTATGCCGAGCGTTAAAAATTAAGTGGAAAAAAATCGCCTCTCTGTCAATGTCACTCGCGCGCCAAAAGATCATTGTAGCAATGTATTTGCTTTCTTTCCTCAGAAATAGAAAAAAAAGTCTTGCTTGAAGAATATTCGCGGACAGTCCACTCGCGAATATTCTTCAAAAAGGTTCTTCACAAGTACTGCGGAGCTGCTTCTCCTCTCAAGGGACAGGGAGAAATGTTTGGGGTTAATGGGTAACCTTCAATAATTGGAGAGGCACCAATAAAAAACCTACCTACTATAGCTTTGTATGACACCAGTGTTGGCGAATACCATAGTATATCTATGGCGAATACTCTTCAATTACCATTGTGGGGCTTGGGAAGCCAAGATATGTAATTGGCATCCCGTCGAAGTACTGCTTGAACACTTACGTTCGAATCACTATACAGTCAAGCCGCTATCAACAGAGCTGTATAGAACTATACTGGTGCAGTAAATTCATTACGATACCAGCCGGTTTATTTCGTAAAATCTCACCATGAAAACTGAGGTGAAGTGAGCTGTCATTCCATCAAATTCTAGCGATTGACACTTTGACAGTTCACTTCAAACTCACTTCACATAAGTTTTCACGGTGAGATTTTCACAGAATCAGTACCTATCTACTTACTGTTTATTTGTAAACACAGATTTTTCGGGAGTTATACTTTTATACAATATGTAAAAAAAAACTTTTCAGATCGGACAAGGTTTTTTTAATTACCTAAAAGTAATTAAAAGTCTTATTATTGTTGTAAATAAAAAAGTTATTGCCATATAAAAATCACATTTTTTTTTACCAAAATTACCCCAAATTCATTAAAAATAAGCAAATTTTCAACAGGGGTCATAAATTATAACTTGTAGTAGACACCCGCTAAACAACAGAACAACAGCCGTCCGCGTCTAATGTAATAAACCGGCAAAATTCCCCATTTAAAAAAATTAGACGATTTTTTTTTTCGATTTTCCTGAAAATTAACACATTTTTTTGAGAGGGAAATTATCAAATAGTATCTCCCGCTCTGGTCGGAGCGGGAGGGCGTGTCAGACTATTACTGACTAAAACCCACCCGTGTTCCTTCAGTTGCCATGTTGCCGGGGGCCACGATTTCCCTTTCGGACTTCGTCGCAACCCCGGAGCAGGTACGATACCTAACAACACCGTCACGAATCGGATAGGGTTGTTTTTACATGTATTATGAAACAGCAATTTTATGTTCATGTACGAATTTGACCTCATTCAGCAAAATCATGAATTGTCTACTACTTCTTCACTAACATTAGGTACTTGATTCATATTCCCAGATAAGAGGAGCTACGGCTCCGTTCCGATCATTAAGTACATAACCGGTTTCTGTTCCCGACAATTTCCGTGTTTAATGGAAACATGATTCTTTTATTCCTTTGTTTCAAAAAAGGCTTCTAGTTTAGTACAAAAGGTTTTCTATAAAAGCAAAGTAGAAGACTGAATTTATAGACAACCTTAATCTAAAACCGAAACCTTTTTGGCAAAAGTAGCAGAAAAATAGAGGAGTAATTTAAAAACTAAGGTTGTTCTCGAATTTCAAGAGTACAGCAAAATTACTACATACAAATATCAATCAAAGGAAATTTTCTTTTATTTTTTTTGTTGATGAATCTTCAACGTTGAATACGTTTTAGAGCACAAATTATTCTCTAGGTAGCAGTAGGTAGGTATGTGCGTACATTGTACGATGGTTATTAATGCAAACGTAATTTATCTGACCTTATAAAACATTTTCACGGCTGAGCTTCCCTAAAACTGATAATGAAATTCGCCTGGGACCTCGTACCTACTTGAAAAGGACAAGAGGTCCCATTCATAATGAAAAATTAAAAAGTTTTTGAAGTGAAAACTTCTTTAGGCGCGTTAGGCATTTTTGAGATGGGAAAAACAATTGAACTCGCGACACTGTTACCGACACCAGCGTTTGACCATTAAAAAGACATCAACGCGCGATACATTTTCTTTGGGCTTAATGACATTCCAAACATTGAGAAATGACAACGACATGATTGACATTTCCCTATTTTTTACCGACTTCAAAAAAGAAAAGTATTTCCTGCACAGTAAAATTGTTAAAGTTTTCACTTCTGTCGGCACTCCCGGAATGCCACTGTTTTTTTATTCACCAAAGTAGTATCTATAGCTATGTAATTTTAGCTATAAATGTTTTCGTTTGATCTAACAGCTCCTTCATTCATCATTCATTTCGAATTATTATTCTGCACAAGTCGGCAAATATCGTGTCCACGAAAATATTGTATGGTGGACAAGAAATATCATATTGGTTTCGTGCAATAAAATATTTATACTCCAGATATTTTCTCACAGATTTCGTTTGTCGCCAAGGCAACTAGCTACTGGGCCTAGGATCCGAGGTTGTTACTTAAATGTAGCGTGAATAGGTTTTTCTTCTAAGGGTCAATGTCTGCTACTAATTACCAAGGAGCAATTTTACAAATTACCCAATAGTTACTAAGTAAGTCCCGGGTCTATACTCCATTGTGGGTTTGTCCGAAAGGGTTACCGTGGCCACTGGCAAACTACAGGCAACTGAAGGAACACGGGTGGGTTTTAGTCAGTAAGAGTCTGACACGCCCTCCCGCTCCGCCCAGAGCGGGAGAAATTATTTGATAATTTCCCACACAAAAAAAGGGTCTATACTCCATTGAAGCTATGGGTAGCAGTGGTGTGACCATCAGACTGCCAAGTCATAGGTCTCGAGTTCGAACCCAAGGCACGCACCACTGACTTTTCGGATTCATGTGCATATTGTATAATTATCACTCGCTTCAAAAACGGTGAAGGAAAATGTCGTGAGGAAACCGGCATGTCCTAGAACCAAAAATTCGGAGACATGTGACATCTATCAACCCGCACTGGGCCTGCGTGGTGGATTACGGCCCACTTCCTCTCACCGAGAGGAGGCCCGAGTCCCAGCAATGGGAACGTTATAGGCTAGGTCATCAAAAGTGCAAGTGAACAGGCACTCAGGACACTCCAGCAAGTTTGACCACGGTCAGACCATGCCCCAATATCATTAAAAAGCAAGGCATTTTACGATCCTATGAACTGAAAAAGTTTGCTAAAACTTTGTTGGAAAACAACGCAGTTATGAGCAAGGCGCTGGTTTTAGCGACTCCCAGCTGAAAGTTTTCAAGTTTTTTTTTGATCTTTTCTTTCAAAGATCAATAGTTTAAAATGGTATTTTAAATTAAACTTTTAATGGACAGGCTTCCCGCTGAAGATGGGGGAATTAAAAATATGTTAATTCACTAATTGGATCGGATGCTGGACTCCCAGTATGTGCCAATAATCTCCCAATTTCAGTCGAAATGGAAGTCATCATCATCCAATTACACAAACATCCTGTATTGCAAATTGAGTCTACTGACAGATACCAATACAATGAGCTGTGAGTAATATTGTTTGGGGTCTAATGACAGACCAATATAATTAGCTGTAGGCGTTTGGCAATATTGCTTGGCCAATATTGGTGATTAACAAAAGACGTTTGCTTGAAATGCTGACGCACTTACTGGTATCCACACGGATACAATGATATAATTTGGTGTTCGTAGATGAAAAGGAAATGATACTATATATCAGGGATTCATAAATCATCATTATGGTGATGGTGGACAGAAAAGAAAACTCAAGATTTTTGTTACATAATGCTGCCAACATTTTTTTTCTTTTTAAATTCAGCATCTCAAAAGGTATTCAAACGACACTTCAAAGGGGAAGTTCTCGAACAAGAGTGATTTATTAATTCGTACTTTTGATAAGTATCTACCCGGTACCGTCAGCGACAGATTAAAATTTAAATGAGAACTCATAATAAAACAATCTTTATAAAATAAATAACTAGGTTTTAAGGCATTATATAACCTAAATTCTGAAATGACTATCGACTTTTGTCGCTCTTGTCCTAAGCCGTGTACAGACATATGTAATGTAATTTATCTTGTAATGTAACGTGAAATATGAGAAAAGAAAGATATAAAGATAAAGATGATAAGATAATAAGATGATATATTTATAAGTAGTATTTATTATAAGTAGTTATTATGACACAGATATTGGGTATTTATTCACAACACAACACACACACTCATGTATGTCACAACAGTTTATTTGATTTTATGAGCTTTGTTTTTATATAATCCTATCTTTTATTACATTATTTATTCTGATACCTAATTTATTAAAATGGACACACACTTCCCTGTTAATTATTCTAGCGTATGGCACTCGTGGGTTGCAGCTGAAAATCAGCGTCAGGTGGTACACTTTGTGTTGTCATCTGGCAATATGCTGAGCTGAGGCCTTTTTGGCATAATAATCATTATTTTCTGTTTTTTATAGTTATAAGGTGCATTTTTCTTTCTTTCTTTTCTTTTCTTTTCTTTTATGAGCATTACATGTAACGCTCGCGCTGATCTATCGGCTGTTGGCTTCTAGCGCGACCACAGTGCTCGTTGGGATGCCATCCACACTATTTGCGTTACATTACACGATACAGCCTTTAGCTTCTGGAAACTTAAAAAAAAACCGGTCAAGAGCGAGTCGGACTCGCGCACAGAGGGTTTCGTACCTACTTTTTTATTTTTCAGAATTTTCCCTTTTTTCTTTACCTTGCTTTTTGCCAAATTTCGTGATTCTAGGTCAACGGGAACTACCATATATATTATAGGGTACATCCGGTTGATCTAGAATTGTCAAGTTTGGTTAAAAGCAAGGTCTTACAGCACAAGTAAAGGCAAAATTCCGAAAAATAAAAAAAAGTTGAAAATTAAGGTACAAGTTTTCGCGAAAATTTAAATTTGCCCATATCTTTTTATCGTGTTGACTCAGGACCTTGATTTTTATACACCTAATAGGGACTTAAGTGTCTGGTATAAATTTCAACTTGCTAGGTCCACCTGTTTCTGAGAAAATCGGTGGTGACACACGGACAGACGGACAAGAGAGTAATCTTATAAGGGTTCCGTTTTTTACCTTTTGAGGTACGGAACCATAAAAATGAACTAAGTAACAAACTATCAAATCTGTCAAATTTGACTCTGTATAAGTTTAAATGAAAAAGAAAAAATAAATAGATCCGTGTGGCGATCCACTTTCCATAGTGTCGTCGTCGAAAATCGTCTTTTTAAATCTAACACCGCTCGCTTCTCAAACAGCCCGATGCGGGCGAAAACGAATCCGGACTTCGGACGAAATCCTCGGACGAAGTTTTGTACAAAATCCGTGTTTCAAATTCCGTAAAGCATTTGTGAAGCGGTATTAAATCGGTCTCCGGCAATACATCAAAGGGATTGTCGTGATTAGTCTCCGTTTGAATAATAGCGGAATCTAACAGATTTATTGGGTTAGGGCTACGCCAAAAGTTGTGACTTGGTAGAAGAGCTATAATATTGTGGATTTATTGTTTTATTCTTTTTCGGCTTTGTGTCATTCCATCGAGTTGTGAATATTGTTTCCTCAGTTTCAGTTACTTAATCACTATGCTCATTGAATCAAAGTGGGCTATTTCAGAATTTTTCTGTCTGCATCTTGTACCTGCTGTGCTGTGTGTGTTCTTTGGTAAAAGAAACAAACAGTGGCACTGAAAACTTGAACAAGATCGCCTTGGTAGAAGAAAAATACTTGTATAGAACATTGGTGCGTAACCTTATTTAAATATAGAGCACAATCGCGTTTACAAAAAATGAGGTGTCGGTAACGGTGTCGCGAGTTCAATTGTTTTTTCCCATCTCAAAAATGCCCAACGCGCCTAAAGAAGTTTTCACTTCAATAAAACTTCAAAATTCTTGAATTAATTAATTTCTTCTTTAATTTTTTTATCGACCAATGATACCGCTGCTCAATCACCTGTCAAGTTATCAGTAATGTGATGCAATCCTGTCGCCATTTTCATCCTTTACTGCAATGTTGCCCCGAATTCTTTAATAGTAACTAGCTACTATAGTTTGACCAATACCGCTGTACCACGCCTTAGGAAGGCGCGCGGCGAGACAGGGGAGCAGTGCAGGCCGCTAATTCGTCAAAACTCTCGGCGCACGGCGTCCCACCCGCCGCTCATTGGTCAACACTGCCCCCCGCCTCGCCGCGTATTCCTAAAGCGCGGTACAGCGGTATTGGTCAAACTATACCCGCGACTTTGTTCGCGTGAAATTTCGGCCTCAAACCCATCGCGTGGCATGCCATCGCCCGCCTGCGCTATTACTTCGTTCTTTCCAACTCTTTGTCTTTTTGCTTAGCTCCTAAGGGTCGTAGCGTGATGTTACATAGCCTATAACCTTCCTCAAGAATGGGACTATCCAATGCAAAACAATTTTTCAAATCCAACTGGTAGTTCCGGAGATTACCCTCTACATACAAAACTTACAAACAAACCTCTTTATAATATTAAGTATAGATTTGCCCAAAGAAAAAAAAACAATCTGCCTAGCCTTTTCCCAACTATGTTGGGATCGGCTTCCAGTATAACCTGATGCAGCTGAATACCAGTATTTTACATGAAGTGACTGCCTATCTGACCCCCACAACCCAGCAACTAGATAATACGATACCCCTCGGCGAGACTGGTTGTCTGACTGTCCAGTTTTTAACTACCCATAACGACTGTCAAAGATCTACAAATGACAGTCGGGACCAACGGCTTGACGTCTTTTCTGAGGCACGGAGGGGTCTCGATATGAAATGGATGGTCACCTATCCACGAACCGACTGCAGCAAGCCTAGCTTAATCTTCGATTGACCTGTGCCATTTTATCATTTAGCCACAAGCCCCTTTTCTACAGAAGCAAGACAACCAAGTCATAGGTCTCGAGTTCGAACCCAAGGCACGCACCTCTGACTTTTCAGATTCATGTGCGTATTGTATAATTATCACTTGCCTCAAAAACGGTGAAGGAAAACATCGTGAGGAAACCGGCATGCTTGAGAGACATTTCTTGACGGCATGTGAAGCCAAGTCAGGGGCCCATGGGTGGCATAAAACTCTGACACCACGTTTGTCACTCACTACAAGAAAAAGAAGAATACAGAAACAATGTCCCACTGTATTTAAAATTATTATAATGACGTCATCACAAACGTGCATGATATTTTAGTTGCGGTTTAAAAATAGGTCAAAAGCATTGAGAGGCTTTGCAAAAATACCGCGTATTTTCAGTGCGGGAACATTTTACGCGTATTTGGATACATTATGTCAGGAAATTTTATTTTTATGTTACCTATCTAAAGTGTTATGGTGCAATGTTATTTGGGGTAAAATCTGACTACAGGAGTCGTTAAACTCAAGGTAGAGGTGGGGTAAAGAGAAACGGTACGTATTGTTAGCGTTGTAAAGCTCAGACCAAATAAAAAACCAAGACAGCGCTGCGAACAATACAGAGAAGCATGCCAAAACTACACCTCCGCTCTGTGCATACCCGCTCACAGGCACACATTTACAACTATTAACAGTGAAACTACAATCAAACTACACCTCACTAAGTAGTAAACTTAGATCAGGCAGGTCTACATTACAGTTAAAATAAAATTTTCCTCGATTATAATTAATGTAAATCATAATTTTACTTTAAACTTGATTAAATACAATAGACGTGGATATATTTAGTAACCTGTTCCGCTTAAGTATTTCCAAAGAGCCATAAAAAATTCCTGAAACCAAGTCAATCGTCACCCTGAGGATGCCTCGTTGAGAGGTGAAAAACGTGTCGATTTCTTTCAAGAGTATTTTATGGCTCTTTAGAAATAATTAAGCGGAACAGGTTACTAAATATATCAACATCTATTGTAGTTTATAATGGATTTCCGCAAGATCACGCCTGAATCAATCAACTATTTTATACTTGTTTTTTTTTACACTGTTTTATGTGCACACAATGTTTACGAAACCGGCTTCACGTCACTGTTGACAGCGCTATATCTTGGTTTTTTATGTCGCCTGAGTTGTGAAGTAAGCAAATTTTAGTAGGGCAATATTATCTGAGCACCCATAACATATTCACAACATAACATAACATCACGGCTGTATTCCCCAAAGGGTTGGGCAGAGGTGTACCCATAGCACACCCACATTTCGCCAGTTATGTTTAAGTCCCATGAAATAGGGGGGCGAGCCTATTGCCATCAACCGGGCACAAATCCAGACTCCAGGCTGCTACTGAGAAATCATAACATAAATCATAGCAAATCATTTTCATTAGATTTTTTTTTTAAGCTATTGCATAGCTTTTATCGCGGGCTTTGAGCGCGGCGACCGAATCAAGAAATTCCGTAACGTAACGAAAATAAAACCTAACACCCCCACTACGCCTACCATGTAATGACGGTTGTCATGGGAACGTAATTTTTTATTTATGTCATCACGTCATCATCCCAAGTGTAGCGTTGACAAATAGGAAGGTATGGAGGTTACAAATGCTATGCAATAGCTTTACTGCGGCAGTCCCCGAGTGCCACACGTTTTTTTTTTTTTTTTTAATAAAAATAGGTAATGGCATAAGTGCCATCTGCGTTGCGGGTAGCGAGGTTAGAAATATTTTGCCAGTTTCAACTTAGCCTATGGCAGTCTACTGCTGAACATAGGCCTTCGCTTTCTGCATCCAATCTGTCCCAGCCACCTTCATAACGTCGTCGGTCTATCTAGCTGGGGGACATCCCACACTACGCTTGCCGATATGCGGTCTCCACTCCAGGACTCGTCTGCTCCACCGGCCATCGGTCCTTTGACAAACATGGCCAGCCCACTGCCACTTCAGCTTACTTACTCTGCAAGCTTTTGACAGGTGAGTTGCTCCTATAGTCAGAATTTTTGTACAAATGAGAATGATTGTGTCTATAAACACACGACATTGAACAATTTCCTACTGCCTTTTCTTATGCATTTTCAGTTAAAACCGAACTAAGGTAAGTAGCTATTAGTAAACAATACCAATAAAACAACCTCAAACAGGAACAACAAAAACAATTTATCCTAATGAAAACTCGATACGGAAGTTGTTAACCAGAGTTATAACTATTTAACTTTGGGGACTTTTCCGAAAGATTGTTCTCGATCGGAGTGCGTTAATCTCCCACGAGGGGGCGCTGTCTCAATTTGAAATTGGAATTTATCGAAGAGGTCGTTTTCGAGTTACGTTTACAAATGTCACAATGGAGGTTGGGGTTAGAATGGTCTTTCATGACGATTGTGGGATCATTTGATGAATTTATTAGGGGTGGTTCGTGCGGTTTTGAGTAGGGATAGATTACTTTTGAAGTTAAGAGAAGAACTGAAGAGTCTGTGAGAGCAAAGTTTAACACCAAAATTGATAAAAGATTTGCGAACACATGCGAACTACGCATCACACGGACGATGACGTCACTCAAAATCCTGTATCGCGCAAGCAGAGTTTATAGCAATGATAGCCTAGTGGTGTGACCGTCAGACTGCCAAATCATAGGTCTCGAGTTCGAACTCAAGGCACCTCTGTCTTTTCAGATTCATGTGCGTATTATATAATTATCGCTTGCTTCAAAAACGATCAAGGAAAACATCGTGAGGTAACAGCATCCCTGAGAGATATTTCTAATCATTACCCATAACACGTTTGCTATAAACTTCAGTAACCCAAATGTTCAGAAATTCGTAATTTTGTTTTACATAATTATCTTTACTTCTAAAACCATTCTGTCTTTATCGAGGACTATACTAATTGAATCTCCTAATTTTGCATGAAATAAGGTCACATGTCATGTCCTATTGTATTATATAATGTGTATTATTCAGAATGTTCATTCATAACAAAATTGTTAGTCCTAAAACATTTGCTAAAAATTTGATTTTGTGAAAGAAACGAATCGCTAAAATCCGACTCCACGCAGTCTTGTCTGCCCTACCCCTAGAGTGTAATTTAAAATCGCGAAGGCGCGGAGGGGTGAGGCAGCCCGCGAGTTGAGGAGCAGGTGGTTGTAACGCTCTCCGCCGCGGCTGAGACTGGCTGGCGTAGCCGGCCAGCAAGACAAAGCTGCGGTGGTGAGTGTTAAACCATCTGTGACGATAAGCTCGCATGGGACCGCCGGAGCCCAGCAATGCCGGAGCCGTGACAGAAACCATGCCTGCTGCATGTTGCATGTTTGCTTGCATGCTGCATGCTTGCTTGCATGCTACATGTTGCATACTCGCTTGCATGCTGCAAGCTTGCTTGCATGCTACAAGCTTGCTTGCATGCTACAGAGAAATAATAACCATTTGTTCACAACCAACTGTTTTATTGATAGATAATACTGATAATAATACATGCAACGCCAGAGTCGTGACAAAAGCCATATAGCTTTTGCATCTTTACTATTCATGTACTGTAGTATCAGTTGGATTTGGTAAAATAATAAATATTTGCCGCAGCAGCGGCCGCCGTGCGCCACATCCCCTCTATTGTTTGTGAATCATTTGGGTTAGGTTAGGTTAAAACTGTGACCAGCGAAAGAAAATATATTTTTAAATTTCGGAATTTTAATTAATCGGTAATAATCGGAATTCGTATTTTTTGATGTTTCGAATTATGATTAAGTCGGACTTTTTGTTATTCGATCTATTGAAACTCGGTATTTTGAGAATGGTAATTATAATCGTTAGGAATATTGAAATTTTGGAATTTTAATAATAGGATGAATGGTTATATATAATATAATACCGGTTAAATCGGAGTTGTTATATTAGGAATTTTGAACCATTCGGAATTATGAAAATCGGTCGATGAGTTGCATAACTAGTATTTCCTTCCAACTAAACTAAATATATTGTGCAAAAAATATTGATGCTTTTACAACACCAAATTGAAGACTTCCTGTTAGGAAGTACGAACTTCAACCATTGGGCTATAGCTCCATGTAACTGAAAAATACGACAGTCAATTTTGATCAAAGAAACCTTATCTAAACAAAGAACTAACCAATCCCAATTATAGGGAATAACACAAAATTCTACCGTATAGGTATATAACATAACAATAAAAAACAGAACCCTTCTCTATGAAACATGAATAAAATCTGGATAAAGTTTTTGTTTTGATACTTTTTCGGCAAAGCCTTTCCTGTTTTCCAAACGATGATTAATTACACTTTTTGGATATTAATGCATAGCGTGGAAAAGGGTAAGGGAACAATATTCAGATTCTTAAATGTCAACATGACTTGTACGTGTACAATATGTACGCACAGCGTCAGTATGTGCTAGCCCCTCAAGTTTTAAAATGTTACACTGCTACAACATTGAATTCGTTACGAATAATCTAAATAATACTTCAAAAAGAGTTCATTGTTTCGACTTGGGTTCGAACCATCGCATTACCTAACGTCGTCATATTCATACCGGCGGCAGTTTGACGAACTAGCCAGCGAGCCCATGTGAATTGCGTTGAAATTGTTATCTACTATCATCCGAGTCACTTTATCTTTAGGTCTCTGTCTAATCGGTAGATGTTATAATTTGAGGATATCCATTGATTTTTTTTTAATTTATCTATACCTTTTTTTTTTTTTGGGTGGGAAATTATCAAATAACTTCTCCCGCTCTGGGTGGAGCGGGAGGGCGTGTCAGACTCTTACTGACTAAAACCCACCCGTGTTCCTTCGGTTGCCCTGTTGCCGGGGGCCCAAGTTATAACTACAACGTTTGATGTATAGGTTCACTTAAAACTATTGTTTATTTCTAGCGCTTCCTATTTTATCGTTTGCGTTAACAGGATGTAAAGTGTCTAGGGACCCATTTGTGTCAGTTGGCAAAATATATATATTATGATAACTGTAAATTATCAAATCAAATTGTAAAATATGAATCTTTGTAATAAAATAAGATCAAAGTTTTGTAAATAATAGCCATAATAAATGTTACTAAATGATTATTAAAATATTTTAATAAACTCCACAGACATCGATAACTAAACAGTCGTTGACCCAAAATAAAACCCGTTACATTATTTTTTGTTTTGCTTTGTTTAGTTATCGATTCCCATCACGCTAGCTAATTTGATTCGGACCTGTATATAGACCGCTAAATATCTGAGTATTGATGACCTCTAGCAATCAGAAGAGATAATTTTAAATATTCTTTATCGCGTTCTATTTTAAAGAAGATATCATTTTTCGAAAACAAAACTATAAATCACTATCGATAACAAATATGTGGGCAAAGTTTGCCTTTAGCTAAAGTGAGGAAACTTCAACAATTGCGTCATCATCATTGGCAGCTATGTTCCACGTACTGCTGAGTATTAGGGTCAGTGACAGCTCGGTCCGAGTCAACTAAACCCGAATAATAATACCAGATATTTCACTCCCGATTACGGTGATTTGTGTAGTCAGGCAGAAAATAGATATTTTAAAATAAATTATTACGAATTTAATTTTGTTTTCTGTATTAAATTTAGGCTTCATCACTTTCGTGCCCAGAAATTGCGTGCCTTTAAATATTTAGTTACGTATTATTCCCTCCAACCCATTGAAAGCGAATGATACTGTAATTAGAATTAAATTTTAATAATACCCTTTACAATTTCCCTAAAATCTTGATATTTAACTTCAAACTAATAACAGTCGTGTAGACTAAGCAAGAAAGCTATTTTCGTTAAGATTTGATCTTTAACAACTAACGAAGCTATTTTCAAAGCCTTCCAAATTGAATTTAAATTACGACTAACTTCAACTTGCCTCCGGTTTTCAATTTAGGAGTCACGCAAAAAGTATAATTAATTAAATGTAATAGGTTCCTGAAGAAAGGCTCAGAGCTAATGATGATTATTTCTGGTGTAAGTGTTTCTTTGAATTTGTTCGGTATTTCAAGGGGTATCGTGTTATCCAATAACTGGGTTGTGAAGATAAAATAGGCTTTATGTAAAATACTGGTATTCAGCTGCATCCGGTTAGACTGGAAGCTGACCCCAACATAATTGGGAAAAGCCTAGGCAGAACATGATGGTATTCGGCATTTATACCTTCTTCACATAGAGAAAAGCCTCTCACAAAGAAAAAAAAGGCATTAATCAACAAACTCAATCGTCATCTCGTGGTAAAATACCTTAAAGTTAATTAAAATTAGGTGACAGTTTTCTTCCGATTTCCAACTATTCAGACCCCATTTTCCATGTGAAACATTTCAGGGTTTTATTGGTAGAAATTGAATAAAGTCTGGCCACTCTAACTCTCTAATGGAATAAATGGGCAACCCTAAAAAGTTTTATATATATGGTATACTTTTACATCAGTCACTCGTGGCACTTGAGCTGTCAGATTGGTTACGCGGTAAGTTCAAAATAAAAAAATGGTTAAACCTATAATATTAAAAATAGAGGGGAGTTATTAAATAATATGATATGTAAATTCCAAGATGTAAATGAATAGCACGATGTCGTCCTTAGCCAAAAACGACAATGTTTACAATATATCTAAAAGTTGACGTGTAAGTAGATCTAATGATTTTGATATTTTGCCTTTTGATTTTTGCTTAATAGATTATGTCTTACCTATGCTCTACCTCCATACGATCAAATCCACACTGCATCGTGCTATAGTGACTATTCTTTACCCGGAAAGAATCAGAATTTAAACTAAATAACCTATAAAAAAAACAGTGGCACTCCGGGAGTGACGACAGAAGTGAAAATTTGAAAAAAGAAAACGGCACCGCGGTAATTAACGACTTGATATCTATTGAATGGTCCTTTTGACCATTAAAAAGAAATTAACGCTGGTGTCCGTCACAGTGTCGCGAAATCAATGGTCCCATGTCATGTCCCATCTCAAAAATGCCCAACGCGCCTTAAGAAGTTTTCACTTCAAAAAAACAAAAAGACAAACAAAGTACCAAATATATTTTTCGTAGTACAGACGGTGTTGCCGTCTATAGATTTTAAAATTCCACAATTTTTTTTACTTATGCAGAGTTAGCGTGGCCAGACTCTAGTAATTAATTCACTTTTGATTCGCTTTAAATAGCGTCAAAAATCTGAGCGAAACTTTAGCATTAAACTTTTTAGCAAAATACCTATTTATAATGTATACTTACACACAACGTAACATCACGCCTGTAATCCCCAAAGAGTAAATAAGGGCAGAGGTCTATGAAAGGGTAGGTACAAGTACATTTTACCAGTAATTTTATGTCCCACGTAAAGTATAACATTTACGAATTGAGCCGGGTCTCACATATCAGGCACAATATCCGACTTTCTACCGGGAAAATATCCGAAAAACTGCAATATCACATTGCCCCAGTATCGAGTCGAGCTAAACACTTACCACGTCACGGCCGGCTACCGGAGCGGTCAAAAGCAATTTTCTGCTCAATTTTGTTTGCGTCCAAATCACGGGAAACGTTAACGATGAAAAATATTGACTCTAATTATTTAGAAAGCGGGGTGCCTTTGGCTTTTTCTTTCTGTGAGATTTGCTGATTTGTTATGAAATGAAATGAAATTGTTTATTCTGTAAATAGGATGTCGGAATCACTTTTACACGTCACATGAAAAAAAATTATTAAAAATAAGCTAGATGAGTTCGGCGTTTCCTATCTGACTACTCTGAGAAGAAAGGCCGAAACAAACTCAGAGGTCGCAGTCTTTTTCCAATTTCAAAGTCCAGACATAATCTTGTAGATTAGTGTCTGAAATGGTCTTTTGAGGAAAGAACCACACAGATTTTAGTAGACCTGTCCAGTCAGTGCAAGCATTTGTCAGTAATCGTGGAGCTCAACTCAACGAACAATACCAAAGAAAGGACATTGGGGTAGGCCGCATAAACTACTCAAACTGCCAGACCATCACTAAAATTAGCAGAGAAATAATAATAATATCCACATAGTCCTCACATTTAAAATAATTTAAATAATATAATACTTTACAAAGTAATCATGTCATTTTGAATATAATTTTCAACAATGTCAATTTGTATATAAAACTGGTATATATTGATGATTTTTATGTTAGTTAATACCACAGAGGTAATATGAAAAAGGGGTGGACAGGGACGTAGCTATTATGTTACCTAGTTTGTTGACAGTGATAGATACTTATTAAGAGTAAAATAATTATAGGCCATGAAACATCCACGTCTCTCTGTTAACTAGTCAACTGTTATTAGCATAATCAGTTTATAATACTCCCACTGCTGGGACACAGGCCTCCTCTCGATGAGAGGGAGTGGGCCATAATCCACCACGCGGGCCCAGTGCAGGTTGGTAGATGTCACATGTCTTCAAATTTTTCGTTCTAGGACGTTTTGAGAGCAATGGTGATGATATAATTTGCAGCCGATACTACTGGGCCACCACTGTTCTCAACCACAACTGTTATTAACCGGTGCTAATTACTAGACATCAGGCAACCTGCATGCTGGCTTGCCACCTATATAAGGTTAATGATTTAATATAAAAAGTGATGACGGTCTATTACAGCATTTTTGTTAGTACTGTAGGCTGCCAGCTTAAGGTCAAAGTGTACCACCGATGTGCGGTGTTTTCGGAATTTTCGGATTTGCTTCTCTGCCAGCAAAAGAAATTCAAGACCCACACGTTATTGACCTAATTTTCTTCCATTACAATTGTTAAATAATTGTTGATAATTGTTGTTATTGTTGTTGATATTATAATTGTTATTGTTGTTGTTGTGTGGCTATCATCTGGTCGCTGAATAGAAAATCGATTTTTCCGCAAATCCCAGCTGCTTCGGTTCAAAATGACGGTCTAGTAGTTTCAAGATTTCTTCTAAATTCGTTTCTTCCAACTTTTTAGGCAGCGCCAGGTCCCTCGCTAGCATATAATATGTTGGTCCGGTGAGAGCGCTTATGAGTATTTAACTCCATTTGACCTTCAACTTGTCCGATTGATCCGTAATGTCATTTTCGATAAACCATTGTTGTAGCCGAGACTTGTAACTTATCCAGTCTTGGGATAAATGGTCAAAGTTCGTCATTATTCCGAATGAAACACCAAAAGTAGACATTGTGCACTCGTAAATTCGTCCTCGTCGCCACTGCAAATATGCAGGTATAGGACGGACAACAGTCAAACACGCTAGTCAATGACACACTACTTTAATATCTATGCCGGGTCGGCCGGGGGCGGGGATCTTAGTTCGACGAACGAATAGAAAAATGTTGACGAAGTGACTTTCAAGTTTCTCGTATGCCTGAGATTTCATCGCGCAGACCTGATTTGTGTGATTGTCAGTTGAATAGAGCTTGTGACTAGGAGAGTGTGACTTCGAATCAATTCAAAAACATCTGAGAATATAGGTTACAAACTTACAACTGTTTCGAAAGTGTTCTTACAGAAAAGGGTGATATTTTCGGTAGGCTTATCTACTTTGAAAACATCATATTAATAATCGTTATCTATGCATAATTTTGAACATTAAAATATTATTATCGTCGCTCAAACTCAAACTCAAAGCATTTATTTCAAATAAACCAATTACAGGTAATTTTTAATTGTCAAGGGGTCGGTCAGTCAGAAAGATGAAGCTAGTTGCCCATACCAAAGCTTAGTAGGTACACACGGCTACACATCAAGATATACATTTCCAGTTTATGCTGATCTGGCATTGTAAAGGATTTCCGTACAATGCGAGGTCAGCTAATACTGTAAATGTATAGCTTGATGTGTAGCCGTGTGTACCTATGGAGAAGAACGGGCAAGAAACTCCACAGACACTCTTTTAAAACAAAATATTGGTATACATAATTCATGTTAAAATTATACATGTGAGAACAATGTAAAAAGACGTGCCCGTTAAAAGCGTCCGTAATAAAAATATAAAACAAAAACAATTCAAAAATTAAAATAAAATCAGATTTTTGTTTTATTTCATTCCACACGTTCAAATAAGTGATCTCCATTTAAAAATGATTTTCGTCAAAAATGTCGCATTCGCGGTATTGGATGCCGAGCGACGATATTAATTCATATTATTTCTGTATTGAAACCTGAAGATTCAGGGTATAGTTAAATTATGGGCGAATTTCACTACCTATCAGTGTCAATATTCCTTATCAATGATGATATCTCTTAAACGTGGTTTATAATAATTAGTAACCGGGCGACCGAGCTCTGCTCTGGTGAAAATAGAGAATGCTCATTTAATAGTATGGGAAAGTTCATACCAATTTCATATAATAGTACATACTAATTCCATGCTGCCTTGATAGTAGGTACTTACTGATTCCATGCTGCCATGTCATTATTTTAAGGTAGCCATCTCGTTCTAAACTTTGGGCGACCGAGCTCTGCTCGGGTAAAAATACGGAGAAAACTAATTTTCCCAGATATGAAACCCAGCTAGATCGATTTTTGGCCCCCGTAAACCCCTATGTTGCAACTTTCATAGAAATTGTTAGAGCTGTTTTCGAGAACATGATTACAAATGTAATATATATATAAACAAATATTGCTCATTTAATAGTATAGGATATGCTCAGTTTCATTCGTGAAATTCGCCTTAGGTACTCTCTAACTGTAAAATTCCTTTAAATATTCTGTCTGTATAGAACTACTTTACCTACGGTTTTTAAACCGGGATGTTATGGATATGAAATTTCGGATACGGATACGGATATAAGAGTATTTCGGATTATCCGTTAGTTTCGGGTAGTTTCGGTTTCGTATTATTAGATTTTTAAGAAATTGTAATGCTATAATACTATCCCGCAATGACTGACTAGTTAACTAAGCAATAGCAATAATAAACAAACATGCAAGGGACGCTCGCGGCTACCGTATCGGCTCGGCCGGGGAGATAAACCTGTCATAATGTGTCTCATTTATACACCGCCCCAATCCGAAATTATCCGAAAATTTTATAACGGATTCGGGTATCCGATAGTTTCGGTTACGGTTACGGAGCTCCTTAACATCCCTGATTTTAAATCCTCAACTAATATGTCTCCTGGACCTGACAACCGCCATAATTTAAGCCTCGTTAAGAGCCTAAAATCTAAATTAAAATGCAAAAATATACATAGCTACTTACCGTTTTTTAAGACTACTAAAACTGTCAAGAAAATGGTATATATAACTCATTCCACTGTTGAACCACAACTAAAGATGTTCAATATAAAAACTTTGTCCTATAAAAAGTCGCGTAAAAAAAACTCCGACCTTCTGCGGCATTTTTATTAAAATCCCCGTTTAGAAAGGACTATGGGACGATATATCTTTCGACTTTTTTTAAGGGATCCCCTTCAAGTGTTAGAATAATGTGGAAACGGGACTTAATGAAAGCCGTAACCGTCGAGTGCAGGGTAACTGCAAAATAGGATGGAACGAAAGTTAGGCCGAGATTGGAAAGCGGAATAGGGTTTCAATTAATCACTGCCCTATTTCATGCAAAGTTTAAATATAATAATAATAAATAAATTCATTTATTTCAGGTAAAAATAACACCCATAACCAAACACAAATTAATAAAAATAAGATCAATAAAACAAAATTAATTCAATAAAATCCAACATCAATTAAAATAAAATAAAATGAGAATAAATTATGTTGAATCGAAATCAATTAAAACAAAATATAAATGAAAACAAAATAAATTAAATTAAATCAAATAATATCAAAAATAAATACATATTACATACCTACCTACATAACAAGCACAGACAAAAAACGAACACTTACACAGCAACAACATGTCTGCTGCAGCATTGCCGGATGTAAGGGCAATCCAGTCTGTAGGCAATCATCGCCAGGACGGTGTTGGGGCTGCCCCGCACTCTGCGCACCAGTATGGTAGAAAATTGGGGGCTTAGGAAAACAGTCTTCCTTTTTTTTTGTTGTTAGTTCATTGTGTTACTATTGGAAAGGGTGTTGTTCAATAGTCATTCTTTCTCTGTATATATTACTAGTGACCCGCCCCCCTCCTTCACACGGTTTTCATGACTTGATAAAACACTGAGGTTTTTTTACTATAAGTAAGTGTTTTATCCTATACTATTAAATGAGCAATATTTGTATAAACACATTGTATTTATAATTATAATTTGTAATCACGTTCTCGAAAACGGCTCTAACGATTTTGATGAAAATAGGTGTTTAGGGACCGTTCAAGTATTACGTAAGCACTATAGGGGGGCGGGTGGTCTATGCTTTGCTTATTTCTGATGACATGGGGGGTGGGGGGTCTATATGGTGATTACGTCAGCGGTAATTATTTTCTTTTTTACACATATTTCAACCCACACATTGTCTATGCTTGAAAACGAAACGCATATTCGGGGATTCCCACAAAGAATTAATACGTATAGGTATTCGCTTAGAACCGAGTAGGGGAATTACCGCGTGCTATTCACTTGTCTAAATTTACACTTGTTAGAATTATAACTGCTGCTCATGAATCAATAAAAAGAACAGAATACGTACATTAAAAGAAAAGTGCATATACCAATGTTTACGTAAGCATGGGAGGGGGGGTAAGAGCTTTGCTTACTTTTGCTGACAAGGGGGAAGCGGGGGTAAATAATTGTAATGAATCTGCTTACGTAATACTTGAACAACCCCTTACGAGGGCGAAAAATCGATCTAACTAGGTCTCATATCTAGGAAAATAAGTTTTCTGTATTTTCATAGCCTCGGGAATGTGATACAACGTTGGTATACCTGGACGATATGTTTAAGCGTGGGCACCAGCACACCATTGTGAACAGCCAGTCGAGCCTTGTTAGACATCGACTGGTTGGTCACAATCGCATGTATAGCACCATTCAAAAAGCCCACCATCACAAAAAAACATTTAAAATATGGCTGATAATAACGAAAGAGACACCTATCCTCTCCGTCAAGCACTTAATTTTTGACTATGGCTTTATTTACACTTCTCCTGATAATGAAACCTAACCGTAACTTCAAACCATTTTTCATGGTAAATTAAAATAAAATTATCTTTTGCAAAAGAAGTAAAATACATTTAATTACCATCTCTTTATTACACTTCAGAGAATAATAACTTCATATTAGAAGGTCGTAAAAACTTGTTAACTAATTTAAAAAGTATGCGGACTCATAAAAAGTAAGATTAGGGGTACCTACTTACTGCAATGCTGTAACCTATAAATAAATTAAAATATTGAGTTTCGGCAGTGTCTCGTTACGGGTCGTCCGAAGGCCGAACGTCTGTGCCGAAAGCTGAAAATCTAACAACACACTTTTATGTGGGTATTTATTTAGGTGTCGCCTTGTGAATCGTGACTCCGTTTCAATTTGCCCAACTTACCAAGAGGTATCATATTACCCAGTAACTGGGTTCTGGAGGTCAGATACTGGTATTCAGGTGCATTTACATAGTTAAACTGAAAGTAATTAAATCGGTCTCAATGTAATAAGTATATCGTGAGGTTTTGTATCCATAATTCCTTGAACTTTCCAAGAATATGGAAAATTACAATCAATTTGTACCTTATTGTGTGCGAGAAGTTTACATAATTATTATACGTATAATAATGTAAACGTGTGTCTATTTTCTTAATGTCCCTCGGCAAACTTCGTGATTCGTCAGTCGTCGGATTTCTATCAGTTGCCCTTTGCACTGGCTGCAGATTGGACGCTCTCAATCGCCTTGGAATTATAAGGAGTAGGTAATACTCTTTTAACTTAATGTAATTAATTAAAAAAATAGGAGAAAAGCTTCTAAAGTCGCAGGCACGACAGATAGGAAAATAGTTTTACAGCTCTATATAGTTCACACGGAAATCAAAACAAAACAACAATAAAGTACTTAGTTCTAAATTCAAATTCTTATACGCGATAAATCTAATAATTGATGGAAATTAGCATTCGTTTGTATTCGGAAATGCGATGATTCCCGAGGGACAGTTGTTTAAAAATAGATCATTGACCTCGGTCTACCGACATAATTATGGCTTCCTGAAGTAATAATTATCATATAATGTTTAAATCTTAATTTGCGATAGCAAAATCAGCCTATAATGTTCCTACTGCTGGGACACAGGCCTTCTCTCGTTTGGGCACGCCACAATGCGGCGATAAGACCCCTCTTTGAGGAGTGGCTAGAGAGGCGCCACGGCGTCCTCACCTTCCGCCTGACGCAGGTCCTCACCGGACACGGCTGCTTCGGGAGGTACCTGTTCAGGATAAAGCGGGAGGAAACGCCCGGGTGTCGTCACTGTGTGGATCACCCGGAGGACACGGTGCCCGGCTTGGGCAGGGCATCGCCGTGTCCTTGTGGAGGCAATCGGTGGCGGTGATCTCTCGCGTCCGGCCCTGTTTCGGGCCATGCTACGGAGCGAGAGGAAATGGGAGGCCGTCACCTCCTTCTGCGAAGCAGTAATGCTCGCAAAGGAGGAGGCGGAGCGCGTAAGGGAGAGGCAAATTTCGCGCCCTCGCGCCCCTAACCGCCGCAGGAGGAGACGCCCTGGGCGTCGGGAATCACAGGCAGATTTCCGGCCAATGTAGGCGCGGGCTTGCGGACGGTGAGCAATGGGTAGCTCGCCGTCCGATAAGGACCAAGCCCGGGTCGACGGCGCGTTGTGTTCCACGCGCGCCTCAAAGAGATGTCAGCAGAATTGACGGGGTCCGCTAGGGCCAATGCCTGCCGGGGCTGCGAATATGGGCCGTTAGGGATATCGTGGCCCCCCGACCGCCGCCCGGCTGGCCGGTAGATAAATTTATGGTTACAAAAGATTTTACAATGGTAGTATAATAGTAGCTTAACATATTATTTAATCATAACATAGTGACATACACATTTTTAGGGTTCCGTATCTCAAAAGGAAAAAACGGAACCCTATAGGATCACTCGTGTGTCTGTCTGTCTGTCCGTCTGTCACTATCAATTTACTCCGAATCTAATGAACCGATTAAGTTGAAATTTGGTACGTATGTATGTATTTCTGTTACCCAAACACGGACATGTAACTTTAATAAATGATGTTTGAATATAGGGGTCACTTTTCAGGGGAAAAGTGTAAAATTTACAAAAAAGTTTTGCAAACTGTACTACTGTGTAAAAAAAGAAAATAAATGGAAGGGCTTATTGTGAGGATCTCAAGTACATTTAATTTAATCATTTTAGATATATTTAAGAAAATTGATGTAAATTTACCATTCCCCCTTAACTCCAAAACTACTGAGCCTAAAATTTTGAAAAAAATAAAGAGAATTGTTCGTCACTTATAGATTATAGGAAAACCTATAAAAAGTCTATGGTCTTAAAATAACATAGTAAATCTCTCAATATTGTACGTACAAACTTACATTTACAGTTGGAATGTTTGGGAGAACATGTTTTTCAACTACAATGTTAAGTTTGTTCTTGGGATACATTCATCCCAACTACGAAACCCTTCATTGTGCGTAGTCCGACACGCACTTGGCCGGTTTTTGGGTATACAATTAGATCATTTCGATTTAAACTAAAGGAATTCTTTTATAGTATAGAAGGAATTCTCAAATAGCCAATTGCGTAAAGCCCTTCTGAAACGGACCATTGGAAGTTCTTTAATTTGGTTAGGAATCTTGTTATAAATCTGACAACACATAAGATAGCAACTTCGCCCATATAGTTCCATTTTCATTTTAGATTAGGATATCTAGTTTTGAAATTACATTCATCTCCCAGTTTTTCAAACATCTCAGGGTGAAATTTGGTAAATTTACATACTTACTTCCTCAGTACCAGTCAGTGTAAGTATTCTAAGTTTCCTAAACAGTGGTTTACAGGATGTAAGTGGTGTAGTAGTGGCTTTTGAGTTACCTCAATTACCTTTTCCTCGGCTATTAGGTATGTAATCCCGGTAGTACATACCCGTGGGATATTTACCAACATCCACGCGGGCGAAGCCGTGGGCAAAAGCTAGTACAAACTAAAAGAAAACTTCTGAGTTTTTGCAATATCATCTCACACAGTTATTTATCAATATCGGCCACAAGTACCATCCTTAAGATTAATGGAGCCAGTCAGTTACATTCAACACGTATATTTCACCTTTTTCACGCCTGCTTCAAAAGGTACCTACAGTCTGTTTTGTAGGTAAAAGTGAAACTATTTTTCTTCGTCTAATATGTGTACTTCCTAAGTTTATCTTGGACGTCACTGACTTCGGTGAAGGAAAATCATCGTGAGGAAACTTGGAATTATAGTTAATAGCGTAACATAACATCACACCATACACAAAATTATGCAAAGGAATGTTGGGGAAGAGGCTATCTGATAGAATAAGAACTGCAGATATAAAGAAACACACAAGAACAAAGAACGCGACTTTAATTAAAAGAAAGCACAAATGGAAATGGACAGGACATACAATCAGAGGAAAGGAAAAATGGTCAAAAATAATAACGTACTGGTTTACAAGAGACAACAAGCGAAAACGGGGCAGGCCATTCAGAAGATGGGCAGATGATATTAGGGCTGTAGCAGGGACTGCATGGACGAGAGTCGCTAAGAGAAGTGGAGGCATTTGGAGGAGGCCTTTGTCAACGGGGGACATACAGACGGGGGATGTCGGAGCAGTTAACTAATTCGAAGTAATATTTGACAAAACTCTAATATTGTATTCAACTAAGCAAAGAAATATAACCAACTAATGTAATTTATTATACCTGTCTGAATAAAGGCTTATTTATATATTATAACATCATACCGGAAGGTTAGGCAGAGGTGCACCTATAGTACATCTTTCGCCTGTTATATATTTAAGTTCCATTAATGTGGATCTCAAATCGCTAACCCGTCTTGTGCAAGCGTAGTCCTTTACACTGCCGTGGAAAAATAATAAACTGGTATTATTGTTATTACTATAAATGTTTGGGCAGTTTTTAATATGAGATCCAAGCATAGAAAAGGCCCACGAAGGTTCAAGAAGACAAGCAATTGTAGTAAGTGATTTTACTAATGATATAAGTGTAAAGGTACAATTCCGTAGCCGAACGCAGCGACGACTGCAGGCGACGAGTCGCCGCGACACGACTAGTTTCTATGAATTTCTATGAAATACCTTCCGCAGCTAGCGACACATCGCCTTCTTAGAATTACGTAAGAATACATAGAATCTAGTTGTGTCGTGGCGACACGTCGCCTGCGGTTGCCGCCTGCGGTCGGCTACGGAATTGTACCTTTAAGATATTTTCTGGTATATGTATAATTTATACGTACATTCAAATCCATAACTATAATTCTTTCACAGTTGAATGAAATCTCTAATAAGGCAAATTGACGAAGTGTGTCGATTAGATAAACAATTAATTTCCCAGAATGTAGCTTATCGATTTCTTACATTATATTTCCATTTTTATTTTGGTATTGACTTAAAAACTGTGCTCTCAACTCTGTAGATATTTTGAATTAAATAGTTAATTTCGGGAAATAGGTCACCTCACTACATTGTATATAGGTGTCTGTCTATGTAAGGATAGAACATGCCGAATTGCCGAGCGTCTTACAACGTACAATCCATCCCTAATTAATGTGAACCCGCCATAAAATGACCCTTTAACCAAAAACCTATACTTATTCCGACGTACGTGAGGTAATTCCTTAATTGGGCCCCTAAGTTGGGTCATTTTACGGTCTGCAAGCTATTCTGTAGAAACTGTTTCTTTTGACGTAATAGTTAAAAAGAGCACTTTTAAGTTACATTTTAAACATATTATGTACTCAATACTCAATATATTTATTGCTTCCACATGTGAACTTAGGTGATAGGTTTAACAAAATAATATGATCATTGTGGACCCTGTCGGGCACAACAAAAGTAGGAGAGAGGAAGAGGGCTTTTCATTTTATTACTTATTTAGTACCTATTTATTATAATTATTTTATAAAACTTGTAAATTAAAATTTGTCATTTAAATAATCATTGTATCATAATAGCATTTAGATAATAGGAATAGTTTTAATTTGTTTATAAATGTATTATAAACAAATTAAAACTATAATGTACGATAGTCTATGTTCATTTTTCTACGTTATTTGGTACACTTATTGATTTCTATGACCCAAACACGGACGTGTAACGTAAATAAATGAATTTTTATTTGGAGGGTTACTTTTGAGGGGCAAATTTGGGAAAATTTAAAAAAAAGTTTTGCTTACTAAACCGTGTGATATATCAAATGAAAGGGCTTGTTTCGAAGATCTCAATTTTTTTATAATTTTAAAATAAAAACATTTAAAGATGTTTAAGAAAATAGATGAAAATTGTCCATTCTCTCCCTTATCTCCGAAACTATAGAGCCACTTTTTTTTATAGAGAATGGATTTTTACCCATAGATTACAGAAAAACCTATAAAAGTTTATGGTCTTAAAATAACATGGTAAATCTCTCAATATTGTGCGTACAAACTTTCATTTGCAGTTGGAATGTATGGGAGAACATGTTTTTCAACTACAATGTTCAGTTTGTATTTGGGATAAATTCATTCCAACTACAGAACCCTTCATTGTGCGTGGTCCGACACGCAGTTGGCAGGTTTTTTTTTAAATCGGACATTAGTCAGACATTCTACAAAGTTAGCTTTTCTAAGAAAATTTGACCGTTATTAGGTTTAGAACTGAATATAAGTTGCTGATATCCGCAGAATTAAGAGAAAGCTAACCCTAAAACAGTAGAAAAACCTATACGGGTGATAATGAAATGAAATGAAATATTTTAATGTCCTTTTAAAAATACATAATATATAATAACGAGGCATGAGATCCTAGACATTTGTTTTTTTCTGAACTGTACTACTGACTGACTTCAATTATAACTTACTTCACCTGAAAAGCCAGAAATACACATGCCAGTTACTTGCACAGAATAAGGTACTCGCATGTCATTGTGCTTTAAAACTTGGGAAGACCAATTCTCGTTCTTAAAAAACGTTCGAATTAAAGTCACACTCTCATCTCAGCGACAATCAATGTCAAAACTTGACAAAGATGTAAATAATTAGGAGATTTTGACAGATTGAAACTGAGATTAGAGAGCACAGGTTTCTCAAAAACTAGGGAATTGCCCCTCAGGTTGCTGATAACATGCTATAGTTACCTAACGAGTTTCTGGCATGTGTATTTCTGACTTTACTGACCAAGGGAATAATGATGCAAGTTACATGTCCATACGAGTAATGAATACTAAAGCAATTTCTTACAAATAGCCTCGATTAAAAACGGGCAGAGTACATCAAGAGGCTATCCAAACTCGACCTGAATATTTCAGTACCAGCTGAAAAGAGGCCTACGCGCTTTCAGGCTCGCATACATTTTTAAACAGTTTCTACTCTGATAAGATTTAGTTAGGAAACTTTGAAAGTTCATGTTTTTTATAATTCGAATTTTCAAATTCAACGGGTATTTTGGTGGTTGGGTCTCGGCTGGGAATAGAAATAGAAGAATTTAGAGGAGTTTTTGGGACAGTATTTTAAAGAATTTTAAAGTTTTGAGCATTTATCTTTTCAGCCAAAAGACGTCCACTGCTGACGACGCTCGCCACGACGTTCATTTCTGATTCGATCACGTAGAGAAACTCCAAGCACAGCTCTGCATTGCCCTTTGGGTGACTTTTAACCTTCTAATAAGGCCCATTGTAAGCGCCAAGTTTCAAGTTTTGAGCAACGATGGGGAAAATATAATAAATATTTTCTTTAGAACCACTTACCAAATAAATAGTTTTTTTTTTAAGTGTAAACTTCTATAAGTACGTTGAGCATTTGAAATGGGACTAAACCATTGATTTCACGACCTGTTACGGACACCGTGGAGTAAAAGACATCAACGCGGTGATTATCGCGATGCATGGAGTAAAAGACATCAACGCGTTGATTACCTCGTTGCGTGGAGTAAAAGACATCAACGCGTGATTACCGTGGTGCAGATTTTTTTTTACCATTGTTAATTTTTTTTTTCTTTTTTTCTTTGTCCCTACATTTTTAATAACCAACGACATACGTCGACTTCTTTTTATTTATGAAGTAACACTCACTCCCAAGTCACAGGTATAAACCTAGTTTGAAAGCCGGGGGACCTATGTTTAAGACATTACTTTTGTACATTGTAAATGTAATGTCAGTATCAATGTTGTCACATCTTTGAAATAAAAGAAATTAGCTATTGATTTTATTAATATCATCTCATTATTATTCGACCCTTTATTGTAATGATATTTTACGAAGCTTTTGTTGAAAATAAAATCGTTATGTTTTTTACTGTTATAAAAAACAAACAAAGATTATTTTTTTTATGCAAACCAAAAATTCTTCTACGTTTTCTTCCTGTAAATAGAATTCATTCATCAAATTGCATAATTTATGAACGAGCCATTTTAGTTTTTAAGTCGTGGAACAATATTTTCTTTTAGATAATGTCGCAGATACAATATTTCTTACTATTGCTTCGTTCGATTACTTAATAATTTATAATAAAACACTTTATTATATTACATAACTAGCTGACCCGACATACGTTGTCCTGTCCAAATTTCAATAATGCATACAAAAACCCCATAGAAAAAAGGAATTTAAAATTTTCCCGAATTTTTCTATTTTCTGGGCAACTTTTCCAATTTTTTCTTTCCTAAAAACCTTATTGGGACTTAAGTGAGAAATATAAAAAAATAAAATTGTCCAGCCGTTCTCAAGTGATACGGTTACCACTGAACAGCGTTTCATTTTTTTTTAAATAGATTAAGCCATCTAAATCATTTGACTAAACGAAATAGTCGATATTATTGAAACTTAATACTTTGATCTCGGATTATCGTGTTCACCTTTCATAGCCTCGATTATGTAAATTATGGAATATTTCCTGATTAAAATCGCTTTTGAGTAATCACAATCGCACTTTGATAATTGATTTTTTTTTTAACTTTCTAAAATGGGTTTGAAATAATTTATATTTTTTTTTTCACATTTAGTATGTATTGAAGTGAGAATTAATTAAATAATGTATTATTGTGAAAATGATACTTATTTATTTATTTATTTAACAATTTATGTACACACATATAAACAGATAAGAAGAAAGGAACAGAAAAATACGTACAAAGGTGATGCTTATTTCTATAGAAATCTCTTCCAGCATACCTGCGATAGGAAAGTAGTTAAAGAGATGTAGACAACGTGTGTAAGAGTAGAAGAGAAAACAGAATACATAAAATAAAATACTTAACTATACACTAATTTAAATATAAACATACAACATGAGAATATACATACTTCTTAAATACATATCACTAAAATAGATAAAACTACTTTATATAACTAACAAATACATATTTATGCAACTATGACGAAATGGAAAGATAGTGTTCTTAGATTGTTTATCTTAAAATTTATTGGAATGTAATTATTTACGACCTTGTAGGTAGTTAATTGTAGAGTACAATAAATATTTTAATGCAAGGTTATTTTTAATTTTTATCTTAAAAGTAGGTTTACCTAACTATTGCAAATTATCGTTATCAAAATATTTACAGTAAATACCCTGCTCAACAAATATTATTTTCCAATGTAAAAATCATCCTAATAAAAAGTTTACGTAACTTCAAAACTTACCTTAAACTTTGAAAACTTTTTTCAAGCACTAAACACGTAATTACAAACCACTTTTAACTTTAAACCACGAATAACATACAAAGTAATATACTTTAATCGAAGTATTATTTTATAAGTATATTTTTAACATACAGTCCGCGGAACGTGCGAACCAAGTCACGCCGAAAGCCAAACTGAAGCCGCGGTCCTAAAGACCAATTTAGCTGGAGCTCCGAACTTACTACATGCATCTCCGCATTACCCTCTGACGTTAGTACAAAAGGGGGTGGAGGAGGTCTTTCTAAACTGGTCAAAGCCCTTTGCGGGTTACGGTAATTGAATTTCAATTTACGATAGTAAGTAAACAATAGTTGGAATTATGTCTTGGGCCTGTAGTCATAAATATTGTTTTAAATTAATTTCTTGAGTAGATAGTAGCTACCTGTCACCATATTTTTGTTTCATTACGATTCAAATGATTTATTTATTCAATTCGTTCACAAAACAGAAAAAACTTGAAATATTTGTTATGTTGCAGATGTATTGTCGAATCCGCTGTTTTACAAAATAGTTTAACGTCGTTTAGCGATTTTCAAAAAATACTGAACTTAAACACGCAGTATTTGTATCAACGTTTTGAATTTATCAATGCAGCGGGTTAACGATTAGTGGTTATGTAAAAAAGCGTAAAATTAAACGTCAGATTGTAGATTTTAGTACGAAATTTTGTTGCTCGTGACTGTGTGTCATAACAACAATAATTAAGTCCGAAACAGAAATAAATAAAACGAGTAATATGAATGTAAATGAACCTAACTCAAGTGAAAACAGTGATTTTATGGACAATTTTAATATAAAGTTATCAGAGTTATATGAAAGTCAGTCCTAAAAATACTACTTAGCCAAGTAAGTGTGACCAACTTGGAAGTAACGCTCACCGGCCGCTGCCGCTGCACCGCTCGCTTTACTCGCTCGGTCAGGGTGCCCTAGCTTAGTTACTGCGACCGATTCGGCATCACAGCAAACGCTTATTGTGACTGCATATAAGACATTCTGCGTTACGTCTAACCGTGGGTAGTAGTTTTGTTAAACGTATTTGTATTAACTTATTGACAATTCAATTTTACATAACGGAGCTGTTTTGTAAAACAGCTAGCGGTTTTGTGAGACAGCGGATGCGACATTTTTTGACAACCTAGGAGGTTGTCGCCGGACTTTCCTGTGAGTGCCTCAATAAATGAAGGCCTGCAGCCAGAGCATAAAAACTTACATCGGATTCGAAAACCCATCCGCGATGTAATATACAAATAGATCAGATAAAAATGTATACAATGAAAACCATCCACACTTTTTTTTTTGTAATTTGTACAGAGCCCAAAATAACTTCGAAATTAGGGATGCTCAGATTTTGCTACATTGTTTCTTATTTTTTATACCCGGCTTGGATATATTCCAATGTTGAAAAATTATTGGAATTTCATAATGAAAATTGTTATTATTTGGTGTTTTATTCTAGAGAGTATTCAAAATAAAACCAGCGTGTTCGACTGCGAAGACGGAAGGAAGGAGATTTTAATCATCAGAGACAATGGATCACATTCAAGACTATGGAACATATTCATACAGCCTACAATTGACTCTGCACATTATAAGTGGCATTAGTAACTACTTAACCTAACACATGTTATTTTGAGCAATTTCCAACACCCCCACTCTCAAAATACAGATATATCACAACTTAAAATACTACAGCAACAATGCCTAACATTTTTACAAATTTATTATGTTTCACTAAAGGTAAACTTTTAGTAAGCATGTCTGCTGGCATATCTTCTGATGGCAAATAATAAATCTTAACAATTTTATTGTTAATTATTTCTCTACAATAATGATAGCGCACATCAATATGTTTTGATCTGTTATGGAATACAGGATTTTCAGATAACTTTTGAGCGCTTTGATTATCATTATTTAACTTAATAGTATAGGTTTGTTCAGTTATCTCATTTTGTAAATTCATAAGATACACAGCTTCCCTGCAACCTTCTGTAATTGCCATATATTCAGCCTCAGTACTTGAAAGCGCTACAGTTCTTTGTTTTTTACAACCCCATGAGATAACTGAACCTGACAACATGAAACAGAAACCTGAATAGGATCTTCTATCAATAGAATTATTTGCCCAATCAGCATCAACATAACCCATAATATTGAAATTTCCATCTTTACAATATTTTAAACCTAGACATCTTGTCTTTTTTAAGTATTTTAATATTCTTTTAGCATATAACCAGTGTACATTATTATGACAGTTATTAAATTGACTTAGATATCCTACAGCATAGGCTATATCTGGCCTAGTCAATACAGCTAAGTACATTAGACTGCCTATCAGTTGTTGATAAGGATTTTGACTTTTTACATCTTGATTTTTAACAATATTCAATTTAGCTTCCATGGGTGTATCAACAGTCTTACACTCAGTCATACTAAATTTATACAATAACTGATCAATATAGTTTTCTTGACTCAAAGTAATGATTCTATTCTCTTTATCAGTATTCACGTTTATACCAAGACATTTTCTAATTTGTCCTAAATCTTTAATCTTGAATTGACTACTTAAAGTTTCTTTTAACGATTCCATTTCCCTAGTATCATTAGAGAAAATAAAAAAATCATCGACATACAGAGTCACAATTGTCCTGAGATTATTCTTACATTTTGTATACAAACAGGGTTCCAATTTAGATTTTTTATAACCGTTAACCAACATTACATTATCAACTTTCTTATGCCATGCCCTTGAGGATTGTTTGAGACCATATATAGCTTTATTCAGCTTAAGAACTTTAGTTTTATCATTATTAGAACACTCAAAACAATCAGGTAACTGCATATATATGGTTTCTTCCAATTCTCCATTGAGAAATGCAGTCTTAACATCTAAATGGGCAGTATCTAGATTCAGTTGCACAGCTAAAGCAAATAATAACCTTAAAGTAGTATGCCGGACTACAGGGGAGAAAGTCTCACTATAATCAATACCACATTTCTGATTATAACCTTTTGCAACTAATCTGGCACGATAACAAATGTTATTTTCCCTATCACACTTTTTCTTCAGGACCCACTTACATTTAACAATTGTTCCACTTTTTGGGGCATCTACGAGCTCCCATGCACTGTTGTCTTTAAAGCACTGTAACTCCTCTTTGACTGCGCATAACCAATGATCTTTCTCCGGACCTTGTAGAACTTCCTCCAATGACAACTCACAGACATCTACATTAGAACTTTCTATACACATATTTGAAAGACCATACCTTTCTGGTTTACGCCTTTGTCTCTTAGATGTCTGTACAACACTGCCTGTACTGTCTGTAGAGTTGTCCGAGTCTTCATTTCCACTTGGCACATATGTAAGGTCATTGCTGTTATCTGCGGAGATAAATGAATCATCAGACTGATTATCCCCCACTGAATCCAAACTCTTATCTTTATTTTCTATTTGAGTTTCTGAATCCTTATTTTCTTCAGTGACAGTTATATGTCTTATATCCAAATCTTTCTCAATAATGACTACATCCCGACTAGTTGTAATCAACTTGGACTTGGGATTATATATCCTATATCCCTTTATATCTTCAGAATAACCCACTAGGATACACTTGTCAGATTTCTTATCCCATTTCAACCTTTTCTGTTTGGGTACATGTGCCATCACAATACTTCCAAACACTCTAAGATTACTAATATTGGGTTTAGTATTATTCCACAATTCATATGGAGTTTTATTATTTAAACAAGCTGATACTGTTCGGTTCTGTAAATAAACAGCTGTATTAGTCGCCTCTGCCCAGAACTCCTTCTTTAACTCAGCATCAAATAATAAACAACGAGCCTTTTCAATAATAGTACGGTTCATCCGCTCACTTAAGCCATTTTGCTCAGGTGTGTATGGGTTTGACTTTTGATGAATTATACCCTTTAATCTAAGGAAACAGTCAAATTCACCATTGCAAAATTCACGGCCATTATCACTACGCAATACTTTAATTTTTCTATTAAGTGAGTTCTCTACTTTGGCTGTATAATCTTTAAAACATTGAAATGATTCACTTTTATTTTTCATGAAATAAATATGAGTCATACGGCTATAATCATCAACAAATATGATAAAATACCTTGATCCTCCTAGAGAGACATGTTCCATTGGTCCACACACATCGGTATGCACCACATCTAATAGCTGGGTACTTCTGTTCCCACTGCTTGGGAAAGGTCGACGACTCTGCTTCCCTTCACAACAGGTTACACATGAAGTTGTACTTATCTCTGCCTTCTTGTCAATGGAAAAACCTTCAACAGCATTCTGCATTCCATTCAGGTAGGTACTATTGACATGACCAAGTCTTCGATGCCATATCTCATTAGTTACCACCGCTGCAGCTGACAGGTGTACTGGTGTATCAAGTTTATACACCCCATTAACTAATGTGGCTTTAGCCACCAAGACTCCTTTTTTGTTGTAGATATCACAACCACTGTCTCTAAAGGTCACTCTGTTACCTTTCTTTATAAGTTGACTCACTGATAGAAGATTTGTTGTGAGACTCGGAACACACATAACCTCTTCTATTATCACGTCAAAATTGCACTTTTCTGTACAAGTAATAATTTGCACGTTACCAGAACATTTTACAGGCACTTTGTTCTCGTTTGCAACAATTATTTCTTTCGTACATTGTTCGTAAGACGCATTTACGATCCAGTGTTCATTTGTTGTCAAATGCACACTCGCTCCGGAATCAACATACCAATCAGATTTACTATAAGAGCCACTAAGGAACACAGCACTAAACGCATTCGTTTGTTTCCGGTCCATTTCTTTGGAATTTGTTATACTTGTGCACTGATTCCGGTAATGTCCCATTTCTTTACATTTATAACATTTTACGTTTAATTTTGACTGCTGCCCGCCGCCATCTTTTTCACGACTTTTGTCTTTCTCTAATGGCTTGACCTTTTTCTTATGTTGGCTCCATTTGTTTTTCTGTTGAAAACTTCCAAACGCAGCACTGTCATTTCCACTGACTTCCGACTCCATATCTAATAATTTAGATTTTATGGCATCCGTCGTGATAGACATCCCCGAATGTTCAATGGCCATAATCATTGGGGAAAATTTTTCCGTTAGACCAGCAAGCAATAGAGAACCAATCCATTGATCATCAATGTTGAATCCAGTTCCCGCCAATTTCTGACCCGTCTCCACTAACTGAGTTACGTAGGTATTCATAGAATTACAATTTTCAAGTCTTATTGATATGAGATTTCTCAACAGACTTATTTTTCTGGTAAATCCCGAGTCATCATAAAGAGATTTTAATTTGTCCCAAAGTTCCTTTGTAGTTTTGACTACTTTGATATGTACGTAAATGGAGGGATCTATCGTCAATATTAACTTGGCTCTGGTCTTAGCATCTTCTGCAGCTGCAACTGCTGCTTCCTTTGGATTGATGCATCCAAGCGTGCCTTCTAACACTAAGAAGTTTTCTGCCGCAAAGCACCACTCGCCATAATTTTCGCGCCCCTTGAGTTTCGGTACGCTCACGACATAGTTAGACGCCATATTTTTTTTCACAGCACGACTACACGAAAAATCACGAAATACAACACAACTAAACTGTTCTCTTTCTGCAACTTTATATCAATGTCCAGATATAACACTGTCACGGAGAAACTAGTTGTACGAACCAGGAATAGCCCTGAGCCCATAACCTGTTATTATTTGGTGTTTTATTCTAGAGAGTATTCAAAATAAAACCAGCGTGTTCGACTGCGAAGACGGAAGGAAGGAGATTTTAATCATCAGAGACAATGGATCACATTCAAGACTATGGAACATATTCATACAGCCTACAATTGACTCTGCACATTATAAGTGGCATTAGTAACTACTTAACCTAACACATGTTATTTTGAGCAATTTCCAACAAAAATATGAAAATTAATTTGAGGGCAATATTTCGTACCGAAGAAAGGGTTTTCGTTTAATATTTAGACTTTTCCACGTCCGGGGGTGTGCAGCTTTTTCATGTTGTGTGAACGACAAGATTAATATTGACAGTTCAGTGAAACATGAGCTTTGTTAGGATTTGAATATAAGGTGCGATATACATGAAGGCGACGTAATGGGGTCTAGGGACAAAAAAGAATCACGGTCGCTTATCCTGTCCTCGCCTACTTATTGCATGTCAACAAATAAATAAATGCGACGAAATGAACCTGCATTTATTTTACACCCTGTCCTTTTCGTCCAGTGTGCATCGCGCCTTATATTCCCGACTTTTAGAAACCTATAACTCACAATTTATTGATTTGATATGTTCGCGCTGTCGCAATCTAAATTTAAAAGAATGGCTTCACAATCTCTTGCAAGTCGCCTATAAGACGGATGCTCTTGTCATCCTCTTCCTTCGATTCGTCGATATTTAGTGTTTTTCTTCTAATTATGTACTTCTTTTCTTTTTTCTTCATTAACATGCGTTCGTTTTCATACTCCGATGTCACTTCGTGGACTAATAGTGTGGGTTATACGTTTTTCGACTGTAATATAACTACACACTGCCTAACCCTTCGAGAAATATAGGCGTGATGATTTCAATCATTTTCAAATTAATCTGCCTAGCCTGTTCCCAACTATGTTGGTGTCGGCTTCCAATCTTACCTGATGCAGCTGAATACAAGTATTTTACATGGAGCGACTGCCTATCTGACCTCCACAACCCAGTTACTGAGTAATACGATACCCCTTGCTAAAACTGGCAAACTTTTGGGTTTCTGACGACCCGTAACGACTGTCAAAGATCCACGAATGACAGCTGGGACCAGCGGCTTAACGTGATTTTCGAGGTCACCCATCCACGGACCAACCCCGGCAAGCATAGCTTAACCTGATGGATCGATCCGTGCCACTGTTATTACTTTGTCACGAGCTCCTCAATTTCAGTCATTTTTAATCAACAAAAAAAACCGTCAAAGCGAATAATCTAAAATTGAAAAGATAAACTTTTTAAGAATCAAATAGCTGCATCGATTTAATTCAAGAGTTATCTTTACAATTTGAATGATTTGCCCTTTTTTCATCCAACACGAGATCAATCGACTTAAACCGGGCTATGAAATAGTTTCTTGTGGAAAATTTGAAGTTGTAAGATGAAAATGATGAAATATATTTTGATGGGTTGTATATTTAATTCTATAATTATTATAACATACATAACATAACATCACGCCTTGTTTCCCCGAAGGGTTGGGCAGAGGTGTCCTTGTAGCAGGTACACCCACATTTATTATAGAGTTCATAATTAAAAAATTGTATAATAAACATTTAATTCAAATAGGTATCCATAGAGTTCTAACTCTATGGATACCTATTTGAATTAAAAATAAAAATTGTATAATAAACATTTAATTCAAATAGGTATCCATAGAGTTCTAACTCTATGGATACCTATTTGAATTAAATGTTTATTATACAATTTTTTAATTATGAACTCTATAATAAATGTGGGTGTACCTGCTACAATGACACCTCTGCCCAACCCTTCGGCTAAGCTAACTAATAACTATATGTATGTAACTCTATTACATACATATAGTTATTAGTTAGCTTACAGTAACTAATCTAATTATCACACTATCATGAGATTACAAGTTACAATAAAAGCAATAGAAATTATAGTTTTATATACTTACTTATATTCTACAAAATCCAATGCGAAAGTACCAGAGGTTACATTGTATGCAAAGACCCCCAGTGCTTTCGTGTCGGACTATCAATACTTTCATAAATTGCCCTCATAATGCTGTTGCCACTGCCACAGCTTCTCTGCATCAGGGAGTTAGCTGTTTTGCGCAGGATTGCGAAGTAGTCATCCGTGCGAGCCTCTTAGTAAATATGCCTGATGCACTACAGAACCGGGGCAGCCACAACAGCATTTTGAAGGCATTATTAATTGCACACGGAGAATTTCATAGGTTCTCCAGGTATACTTGACCCACAAGCTGCACGTGTAAAAGGACTGGCAGTGTACCTTAAAAAGTAGCACCTTTACTTCTCTAGTAAAACGTGTAAACCTGCGGGCCATTGGATTGCCAATGACCTTCTCTCTCTCTCTCCATGTCAGCATCATCATTCAGATCTTCAGACATAATATGTCCCAAATATCTAAATTGTGACACCCTGGTGAGGGCCATACCTCTCAGAAACACTGCAGGAATAACATTGGGTAACTTACATTCATCTCTAAACACCACAAGTTCACTCTTATAAACATTGTTTCCTTAACTTTGTGAGGAACGTTATACAGGGTCAATTTAACTTTGTAAAGAACGTTATACAGGGTCAAATTCACTTTGTAAGGAACTTTATACAGGGTCAAATTAACTTTGGAAGGAAAGCTATACAGGTTCAAATTCACTTTATAAGGAACGTTATACAGGGTCAAATACACTTTGTAAGGAACGTTATACAGGGTCAAATTCAATTTGTAAGGAACGTTATATAAGATCAAATTAACTTTGTAAGGAACGTTATACTGGGTCATATTCACTTTGTAAGGAACGTTATATAGGGTCAAATTAACTTTGTAAGGAACGCTATACAGGGTCAAATTCACTTTGTAAGGAACGTTATACAGTGTCAAATTAACTTTGTAAGGAATGTTATACAGGGGTCAAATTCACTTTGTAAGGGACGTTATACAGGGTCAAATTAACTTTGTAAGGAACGCTATACAGTGTCAAATTCACTTTGTAAGGAACGTTATACAGGGTCAAATTCACTTTGTAAGGGACGTTATACAGGGTCAAATTAACTTTGTAAGGAACGTTATACTGGGTCATATTCACTTTGTAAAGAACGTTATACAGGGTCAAATTAACTTTGTAAGGAACGTTATACAGGGTCTAATTCACTTTGTAAGGAACGTTATACAGGGTCAAATTCACTTTGTAAGGGACGTTATACAGGGTCAAATTAACTTTGTAAGGAACGCTATACAGGGTCAAATTCACTTTATAAGGAACTTTATACAGTGTCAAATTAACTTTGTAAGGAATGTTATACAGTGTCAAATTAACTTTGTAAGGAACTTTATACAGGGTCACCACAGTATTTCCGAATTGATATATGCGCTGTTTCCTGAAACCTTTTACAGGTACTTTTGAATTGTCAAAGAGTCGGTCAGTTAGTCAGAAAGTTGAAGCTAGTTGCCCATTCCAAAACGTAGATCTCTATGGAGAATAACGGGCAAGAAACTCCAAAGACACTCTTTTAAATATAGAATATTACAAAATCCTGGCTACATTATTCCTGTTGCTTCTTTATGTGAGAACAATGAACATTTGAATGTTGCTCACAACTTTCTTTTTATGCAAATCTCTTGTAAGCTGATCAATAGATGCCAAACCCATATCAACTCCATTCTATTTCTGTAGCTATTTTTATGCAGGCAACATGATAATAGGTTCTGTTGTAAGCAGCCGTCAACGGTTTACTCTACGACATCCAATTTCCTCTCTTTCGCCTTCTGCTGCATGCGAATTAAGTACCTGTCCCACCGTCGGCAATTAACGAGAAGCTAGTAGAGCTAGCAACTAAAACGTGTTGGCGAGCAACGAGCATCGAGTACATGACGGCGACGAGCAATTACTCGCTGGTATGCGTATGTACCAAGCGTGAGTCTCTCAGCGAGTGTTCTTCCCGCCAAGTGAGCGTCGCTGAGCGAGTACTCTCTTTGATAGCTCTGTCACAAACTAGTGGAGAAAGAGTTCTCACCGGCAGTGTGAACAGTCAGCGTCGTATATAAGTCAAAGTCAAATCATTTATTTCAAATAGGTATGGCACTTTTGAACGTCAATATTTACAAAATAATAGAATTGATTCTAGTCGCCCCTTCCAAAAGGTAGTTTTCGTATGGAGAAGAATGGGCAAGAAACTCCACCGTTACTCTTTTAAAATGTTTTACAATAATTTGTATAGGTACCTTAGGTTAGGTTAGGTCTATTAGTTAAATAAAATTATATGTGATGGCGATGCACCTAGAATAAAATTACTATTCCACAATAGGTAAAAAGAATTAAAAATGAAGCAACGACTGATAATTTAATTATGAGATAGATACATGGTGCTATAATAATATTATGTATCTCTTTTACTTGTACGGGACCTACAATCTTTTGTACGTTTGTTGAGTGAGAAAATTGATGACAGCTTTCTCGTCAGCGGTGGGACAGGTGCCTTAAAGCAAGTATGGTTGAACAGGTGACCAGAAAAAGATACTTATATTATAAATGAATGTGACTTGAAACAATATCTTTTTGTTGTAGAATTTTACCTTTTCCTTTAACATAAACTTTTTTAAAGTGCCTAAAGAAGTTATTCAGAAGATTTTTTTAAGTATAGCAATTTTTCTTAAAAAAAAATCCAAGCCTTAATGTTTGGACTATTGAAAGTAAGAAAGAAAAAAGAAAAGAAAGAAATAAAGAAAAAAAAACTGCATTCGGTTTATGATGAAAATTTTGTAGCTTATTTATTGTTTAAATAATCAAAACAATGGATAAAAATAAGTTATTAGAAGCAAGTCAACTATTTAAAGCGATGCCCAAAAGTCGACCATAGTTTCCGGCAAGGATTATACCTCCAAGCTAATAAATATTGATGGCTTAAACCGATTTAGGATGTCAAGCTTGGTAACATCCCTAATAATTCCTGGATTAATAATATTGGACAGTAATATTGAATAATAATAATAGTCTGAATTTGTGCTCGGTTGATGACAATAAGCTCACCCCCTGTTACATGGAACTTGGCGAAATGTGGGTGTACCATAGGTACACCTCTGCCTAACCCTTCGGGAAATACAGGCGTGATGTTTACTATGTTAATATTGAAACAAGCACAATTTTAACAATTCATATTTAAAAAACCCCGACACAAACATTTCCTCATTTCTCTTTCCTACTCCATCACCAGACCCTGTTCACCATCTATCTGTAACCTATTAATTGAGATCAACACGATACTTTTGCTGTAACTTGGTAAGGGAGTTGGGTATCCTGAAAATTCCAGATGATGCAGCAGCATCAGTCCAAGGTTACTATGTTCTTCTAATATCATTGGAGTAACAGAATAACAAATTTTAAATCGATCAGACCTGCGGAAGATCATTATCCATTCATCAACTAGAAAAGAGCTTATAATCTTCAAACGGCTGAACCAATTTTGATAAAACATGTCTAAGAACCATCGCTAGAAAACCTACTTTCAAATAAAAAAACCGCACTCAAATCGGTTCACCCGTTTAAGAGCTATGGTGCCACAGACAGACACACATAGCGGTTTAACTTATAACACTCCTCTTTTTGCGTCGGGGCTTAAAAAGTACTTTTGTAATAGTAATGTACCGTACATAGGTATGGCTTTTGTTGAAAAAAAACTTCCTTGTCTTATGAAATGCGCTTCAATTACCCTTTTGATTACCCAAACCCATTTAAAACCAATGCTGCGAGTATATATATATTTAGAGTAGTTTACCAGGACATTTCTCCAAGACGTATTACAAGAACATGGCGCAGGCTAACCATAATAAACTAACATGGCCCGTGTTCACGCCACATTGCCCAAATTTACTTTAACATTACCTGTATTGGACCCGGTCCAAACCAGTTCGGACTACACTGTACAAGATATTATTACATATTCAAACTGCCATTTACTGAAGTTTTTAATTTTCCACTTCTTAAACACTTACGTCGAGAGGTCTCAAGCCAACACTGCGAAATCGCACCGCGCGATTTTTATTTCCGCGGTTTATGTTCATGTAAAAATTCTGCACGATTATTTATCACAGTGTGGGTAGTGCCTTAAAGTTCGAAACTTTGTTTGTCTGTAGATATGTATCATCGTGGCTCCCAAACAACACCGCTTTCAAGTAATTTTAGAATAACTTCTCCTTGATGTCCTAATTTCACCGCTTTCTTCAATTCCGAATTTAGAAATTCTGCTTGATAGAAAAACAATAGCAAATGCTGTATGCTGGGTAAAAGGGGTATCTAATAATTAACTTAACTAACATACAAGAAAGTAATTTTAAGATTACATTGAATATCATCAAACCATGCAAACAGTTGAAAATTTCACATTCCAACTGGAAAATTTTTCTTACACGTTTTCAAAGTAATCTCTCTCATTTCTACATCTTCAACAACAAATCGTCTACAAACACCAGACAATTTTCCCTCACATTACATTCGCTAAATAATAATAAACATAACAAATGTGCTTCCTTCCTACGCCTAAAAGCTCTCACACACGACACCCGTATGTCGTCTTCCCAACGCAGTTCACTCAAACATCTAATTTCCGCACTCCAGTCTGTGATCTCATTTATTTCATGCTTAAGCTGATATCAGATGCTTGACTTTTTGTTTAGTATGTCTGTCTTTCGGCGGCATCTTTAACTCGAAGTGAAACGTCTGAAGACAAAACTGAACCAAAAGTGGCGTATGAATTCATTAGTGAACCAATACAACGATGCTGTATTTCGGCATTTGGTATCTTTCACTCGCATAGAATGATCAATAAAAAAACAAAAACCCGACTGCAAAAACACATAACTGAAAAGAGCATTATAAATCTATAGAATTTTGGTATCGCAGGCGGGACAAACCAATAACCTGAAATGATGGTGTAACTTTCGTTTATAAATACCAGAATTCTATAGATTATACTGCTTGTTTTTCTCTTTTCAGTTATGTGTTTTTGCAGTCGTGTTTTTGTTTTTTTAAGTTATTTGTTTTATTTCAAGCTTTTTAGTTTTAGTAATATAAATTTATAATTATACATATATATTTGGAATTGACTCATTACTAGCTTTTATTTGATATCAATAATATGGTAGTTTTCTTTTTTTTTAAACCTGCTTTCCCTTTTTTTCTGTATTTTTAGATGTAATATATAAATATTATATAGCTTATGTTACTCCCACAATTAAGACGAATCTAACGACACCACATATGTTAAAATTCATCAAGCCGTTTAGGCTACAGAGCGTGCCAAAGAAATAGACATACATACAAGCATAAATAGCCTCCTTCTGGGGCAGTCGGGTAAAAATGTATGAAACGTCTTTTTTATTACTTTAACGTTTACTCGGATTTGGCCATTTTGTCTCGCGTCCTCCGGCGGCACCATTTAGATATACTGGTCGTAGAAAAGAGTAGATGAACGTACATTTTTGTGTTATTTTGCCTATGTCGTGTGAACGTGAAATAAAAATAAACACTCACTCGAAAGAACATTCACCCGAGTGAAGCGCCGAACAGCCTTATAAACAATCCCACGAGTATTCCTTTAATTTTATTTGCTAATAAACTCCAGTGTGTCATGCTGCGGCCATTCCTTTAATAGTGTCAAAGTGGGGGGGGGGAGGAAGTGCGATTTTGATGGTAAAAATTTTGGGATCTCGTTCGGACGAGAATTTTCGGTGTGGGGTGGGCTTTGGTTGCAGTTTTTATTGGATGTGAGTACTTAAAAAAAATTCTAAGGCCAATTTCAGCAGGTACTTATTGGTCCATTGTGTGTAGGACGTAAACACTACGTGTTGGCAATTATTTTGCCTTGTGGTCTTAAATATTTTTTTAATTAGTCGGTTTATGCAGAGATGTATCTTTTTTGAAGTGAAAACTTCTTTAGCGCGTTGGCCATTTTTGAGATGGGACTAAACCATTGATTTCGCGACACTGTAACGACACCTCATTTTTGTGAACGCGATTATGCTCTTTATTTATATTAAGTTACGGATCAATGTTCTATGCAAGTATTTTTATTTTAAAGGTTTTGTAAACGCGATTGTGCTCTTTATTTAGATAAGGTTACGGACCAATGTTCTATACAAGTATTTTTCCTCCACCAAGGAGATCTTGTTCAAGTTTTCGCTTCTGTCCACTTTTTTTTTGTCATCGTGATGTGTTTTTAAGCTACGTCATTAATAAGTCAGCTGTTTTGTGAATACCTACTTTTTCTTCCCTCTTGCGTAAAACCTCATTATTAATTATCGCCCTTATTCCTCCTCATTATTAAAATGAAAACAAAACTTGAAACGGACAAAAAAATTCGGAATTCTTTTCATTTTCCCTAAACTTTTACGGTATTAGTTACCCCAAGATCCCTCTTTGCCTTGAAAATTTCAGGATGCATAAAATGCTACATTATACTCTGGGGACCAGACCCAAATTGTGGTGAGAGAAAATGAGGCCAAGTGTTTATTTCGGTGATGAAATTGCATACTTAATGCTGCACATTACTTTTTTTATTACAACGTTTTACTGGCCGAAATGTTTACGAATTCATCCCGGGTTCCTGTATCATACTGGCTAATAATGGTAAATTTTTTTTTTTTTTTAAATACAACCGACTTCCAAACTACAAAGTGAAAAATAACTTTAATTTTGGAAGTCGGTGTCTTTGGATCAGTATTTTAGTTTTTTGTCACCGACTTCCGAAATTAAAGTTATTTTTCACTTTGTAGTTTGGAAGTCGGTTGTATTTTTGGTAATTTTTTTTTTTAAAACTTTTTTGTGTTTTCTTTTGTAATTTATCTAAGTTACAATAGCCTTATGTCAACTGCTCATCAAATATACCCAAATCGCTATAGATGTGCCTATAATATTTGAAGAGTTCCCTCGATTTCTCCAAGATCCCATCATTAGATCGTGACCAAATGACAATGGGACCAACTTGAAAGTATACCCTTTCAAACAAAAAAAGATCTTTTCAAATCGGTCCAGCGGTCTTCGAGTAATCGGGGAACATGGATAAAAAAAGAAATCCCTACGAATTGAGAACCACCTTCTTTTTTTTTTGAAGTCAGTTAAAAGTAACATTCCATATCTTAACCTAGTACATTTGCGAATTAAATGTAAGATATCTAACTTATAATAACAAAAGTTCCGTTATAGTTCACTCATGAACCGCACGCAAAGTATAAGAAAAATACATACATAACAGTCCGCGAAACCGCAATACCAGCTCTCAGAAACGTATTTTTTAAATGTCGCAGCATATGCTGAGATAGGAGCCTTTTGGCCTCGTTCAGGACTTTCTGCTTTTATTTTAATTTTACTTTGTTATGTTTTTATTTTTTATTAATTCAAATTCAAACTCAAAGCATTTATTTCAAATAAACCAATTACAGGCATTTCTGAATTGTCAAGGAGTCGGTCAGCCAGAAAGCTAGTTGCCCATTCCAAAGCATAGTAGGTACCTATGGAGAAGAACGGGCAAGAAACTCCACGGACACTCTTTTAAATGTTTTAATGAGTGTGTTTTAGTGTAATTTTTGATTTCCTGTGCAAGTCTCAATAAATACTTTTCTATCTTTCTTTACTATGTTATTGCTTTAAATTGCATTTTTTTTTAAACCGGCCAAGTGCGTGTCGGACCACGCACAATTAAGGGTTCCGTAGTTGGGATGAATTTATCCCAAGAACAAACTTAACAATTGAGAAACGTGTTCCTCATGCATCGATATACGTCACGGTCAATTCTCCAACTGCAAATGTAAGTTTGTAATCGCATTTTTTAAATTATGTGTATGATAATTTGTAGTTTTATACAAATTATCAATTTTCGGACCTTTTCTTTACTTGTGCTGTGAGACCTTGCTTCCTGCCAAATTTCATGATTCTAGGTCAACGGCAAGTACCCTGTACAGGTTTTGATTTATTTGCGAGTATTTTTTATTGCGTTGACTTGGAAGCTTGATTTTTTTGAAGCTCCAAGGGAACATAGATCTACGTATTTGATATTAATTTTAACTTGATACCCCCACGTGCTCCTGACAAAATGGGTCTTGACAGACTGACCGACGGACAATGAAGTAATCCAATAAGGGTTTCGTTTTTTTTCTTTTTGAGGTACGGAACCCTAAAAATGTAGTTCTACAATTTTCCGCCGGATTTCAGTGAGGTGCGGACTCTACATAAACTCATGCATTCTTCCCATGGGGGTAGGCAGAAACTATAGAACACTACCTGCTACGCTCCTAACATACTCCTTTTGCCATATACACCACTCACCCACTGAACCTGACTTGATTTCCTTACATCTTTTTCGGTTGACCACTGAAAATCAGTGCTGTGCTGTGAGTCCCCCATAGCATAGCATCATGCTACGTGGAAGCCTTCTTGTCACAGTAATGTCGTGCAGCTGTCGCCTAAGTAAATTCTGTTCTATGCTCGTGATTTGTTATGTACTTTGTGTTGTTCTCTGATTACTTTTGTCTTTTGTGTATGCACGTGTTTCTGTGACAAATAATCCTATTTTTCTTTCTTTATATACAGAAAAATACTTGAATAAATAATAGCTATATATGTAGGTACTCAGAACTTTAGATAAGAAAGCAAATGACGAAGACCTTCTTCCCAGTGGTATCGTAAAAAGTGGCCAAGGGGTAATGACAGCCATCTTTTATTTATATTCAGTTCGGGGACAGATGTCCCCAGTGCATTAAATCTCGGGGAAGTTACAATTCTCTAGTCAATGATAGAAACTGAACTCTATCTACAATCGAAGTTTTAGAAGTGAAAACTACATTAGGCGCGTTGGGCATTTTTGAGATGGGAAAAAACAATTGAACTCGCGACACCGTTACCGACACCTTATTTTTGTAAACGCGATTGTGCTCTTTATTTATATTACGTTACGGATCAATATTCTATGCAAGTATTTTTACTTTAAAGGTTTTGTAAACGAGATGACATTTTAAACTTGGTTTTTTTTCAAAAACCAATTATGTTTTTTTTATTGGATGTTGTAGTATGGTAGTAGACCATGGTCTGAACAACTATTGTACTAGCAATACTGTGATTCAAATTTCACGGTGTATAGTTGCCTTAAGGCTTATGGCGATCAAAGACGAACAACTTACAGATGTTGAAGACAGTCAAGTTGCTGTCTCTAGTATATGTTGGTCCGTTGTAGTTGTTAATCTTAATAGGTTGGTATACTGGCTAATCTGTTTACGTTTTTATCTATCTATATACAGCGTTAGTGATTACATGTCAGCAATCCGTTAAGGGGATGTAGGAGAGGTCATTTGCAACCAAATAAACTTCTCTTGACCCCTATGCCAATGTCAACCAAGTTCGAGTTATTTGACATTTTATATTTTAAAATTTATGAAATTAATCTGCCTAGCCTTTTCCCTTTTGGGGTCGGCTTCCAGTCTAACCGGATGTAGCTGAATACCAGTATTAAAATGAATGAAATAAAAATACATATAAAATTTGAAATGACTCGAAAAATTTTGACATTTGCATAGAAGTCAAAAGGGGTCATTTGGTTGTAAATGACCGTTATAATGAGCCGAGCAAAGAGAAATAAAAGTCAGAAAGAACGCTAAGCGAAAATGAAGTAACAGCGCGGGCAGGCGATGCGATGCGATGGGGTAGGTCGGGGATATAAGAAATTTCACGAGTAATAATAATTAATAATAATTAAAATTATTCACCAGCAACTTGCTTTGAAATATAAACTTGTGGACTCTGAGGTTCCGTATTACAAGTATGTGACCGACCCAGTTCTCGAAAAGGACCATGTCACGTTGTACTGGGATCGGTCTATCATTACTGATAGGACTATTATAGCAAATAAGCCTGATATAGTAGTGATAGATCGATTAGCGCGCCGCGCAATGATAGTCGATGTTACCATTCCACATGATGAGAACCTCGTGAAAGCTGAGAAAGAGAAACAAATAAAATATCTCGACTTAGCACACGAGGTTGTTGACATGTGGAATGTGAGCTCGGCTATCATTGTGCCGATTGTCATAACGGCAAATGGCCTGATGGCCGAAAGCCTCGACCAACATCTCTCGAGGCTCTCGTTAGACGGCTGGATCAAACGCCTGATTCAGAAGGCAGTAGGTACTCCTCGATACGGCTCGCATTGTGAGGAGGTTCCTGTCTCTGCAGCCCTAACCACCGGTAGCTTGGACCCTGCTCCCGACACCGGCGGAACTCAATTTTTTTATATTTTTAAATGTTTTTTTTTATCCTTTTTATTTTAAGAAATATTTAAAAATGTAACCAAATAAGAATTAGAATGAATTAAGAATAATATGACAGACGTATTCCTTTTCCATAGTTGACTCTATTGACCTTACGATTGTATAGTATAGTCTGTAAAAACATAATGTGTCACTAGGGCTAACAAAAATTGTTACAGTACACACTTAACGAAATGAGGGAATATATGCTTAATTTTATCGACGGTTTTTTTTTCAATCTAAATATTTTTATATATTTTTTATGGAATTTAAAAAAAAATTGTAACAAAACGGTGTAACTTTTAAACTAAATGATCTATCGCGATGAAACAAACTCCATAATGATTGGAAGTAATTAGGCGTCCTCATAAAATGAAAATTGTGGAAAAAAACTACCCTCAATTGAAAATAAACATGTACGTTAAGCAAAAATCTTCTTTTTTTCATAATTTTTACAATAATTATAAAATTTCTTAATAAGACGCCGAACTGATATTTTTTCCGTCGAAAAAATTAAGCATAGATTCACACTGTATATTATTTGTGCGTCAGGTGACTCCAAAATAAGATTCAAACATTTCGAGTATGTATGGCCCTAGTTGTATTGCTGTCTATAAATTGAATAATTAAACTTTTAAGAACAAATGATAACCTAACATCACGCCTTGTTTCCCCGAAGGATTGGGCAGAGATAATTGTAGTACACCCACATTTCGCCAGTTATGTTTTAGTCCCATGTAATAGGGGGCGAGCCTATTGCCATCAACCGGGCACAAATCCAAAGTCCGGGCCGCTACTGTGAACAAATTACCTGCATGATTTATCAACTAGACGACTTTCTTCGTGTCTCGACAACTTAAATCTGAAATAATTAACTGTCGATCGTAATCACCGATGTTCTGCCTTATCCGCAGTTTAGTTAACCGTTGCTTGACAATATCTCAAAGATTAACGATATTTCGAGGGGCTTTGGCCCCGGTAGTAACCGAGGTTAGATCCCCTCGAAAATTTGTTAGAATGAGGATTAGATCATTCAATTAACGTTGAATTTTAGATAAATGGAACCAATTACGGTATGTGAAGTTGTTATTTATTTAAAGCTTTTATGGATAGAACCTTTTAAGCTAAGTTTGATGTAAGTATCTGCTTTCTTGCTCAAGTTAATTTAGCATTTTATTTCACCAATCTAATAGTTTCTGATATTATCATTTTGAAAACACTTTTGCTCAAATATTCTAACATAAACATATTGCTACGTAACTCAATTTACTGTGTAGGAATCCAACCCATAGAACAAAACCCAAACGCATTGGCTCTGGCTCTATGCCAAACTAGAGGCTACAATATTATGAACAGAAATTTTATGAAATTATTAATTAACTTGAAGTTAACTTTTTATAACTTTAGCCTCATCGCGTAACGTTGCACTTTTAAAAGTTGTTACAAAAAACAACCGACTTCCAAAAAAAAACAATACAAAGTGAAAAATAACTTTAATTTCGGAAGTCGGTGTCTTGGGTTTTGTGTTTTCGTTTTTTGCCACCGACTTCCGAAATTAAAGTTATTTTTCACTTTGTAGTGTTTTTTTTTGGAAGTCGGTTGTTTTCTTTTTTGGAAAACGTTTTAATTTTTCACTTTTTAGTTGTGGTACCTACCTCACACATATTCGAATACCACTACCTGCTACCAGTGACACGAACTTATCATAATATCATCTACATACTAAGTGGGAAAAAAATACGTATTTTGTAGCTAACTCAAAAACTACCCAAGCAAAGTTAATAAAATTTATATGGGACCAATTTGGGAGCATACCCTTTCAAACGAAAAAAGAATTTTCAAAATCGGTCTACAAATGACGGAGAAATCGGTGGACATACATAAAAAAAAAAAAAAAAAAAAAACAAACATACGCGACGAACATATAACTTCCTCCTTTTTGGAAGTCGGTTAAAAATAAACCAATTACGGAGCTGCAAAACTTTGACTAATAAGAGCTGCGTTCGACTAATCAATTATTCTGTTCAATACTAGGAATTTTGATTTAAAAGAGTATCGTTGCCTGTTCTTTTCCGTAGGAACATACTTTGGAATGGGATACTACCTTCATCTTTCTGACTGACCGATTTCATGACAATTCAAAAGTGCCTGCATGGTTGAAATAAATGCTTTGAGTTTGATTTTTATGTACTTTTTAGGGTTCCGTACCTCAAAACCAAAAAACAGAAACCTAATGGAAACACTCATGTGCCTGTCTGTCTGTCTGTCACAGCCAATTTGCTCCGAATCTAATGTACCGAATAAGTTGAAAATTGGTACACATATGTATTTCTGTGACCCAAACACGGATGTGTAACGTAAATAAATGAATTTTGAATATGGGGTCACTTATGGGGGGCAAACTAAAAAAAGTTTTGGATACTGTACCGCGTGACACATCAAATGAAATAACTTATTGTGAGGATCTCAAATATATTTATTTTATCATTTTAAAACAAAAAGTTTTAAAGATATTTAAGAAAATATATGAAAATTTACCATGCCCCCTTATCTCTGAAACTACTGAGAAAAAAAATACAGAGTATTTTTCCTAACTCATGGATTACAGGAAAATTTATAAAAAGTCTATGGTCTTAAAATAAGATGTTAAATCTCTCAATATTGTGCGTACAAACTTACATTTGCAGTTGGAATGTATGGAAGGACATCTTTTTCAACTGCAATGTTAAGATTGTTCTTGGGATAAATTAATCCCAACTACGGCACCCTTCATTGTGCGTGTTCCGACACGCACTTGTTTAATAAACTATATACCTGCCATTCCCTTTTACTCTTTCTTCTGGTTAGCGTCAATATTTTAAGAAGTCATTCACCTATCCATCACGCTGCATCAATTTGACTGTCCATCCATCTAGATCCATCTTGCCAACGGTTTTCCTATGCTTCTGTGTGCCTTCCGAGTCACAATTAAATGAGGCATCTACTTCACCTTACTTTGTACAAATTTTCCTTTGTATTTTGTTCGTAGTGGAACGAATCTTATAGAATAGCTTTTTGTGAAGGACTACACCTTCACATGCAAAAAAAACTTTTTTACAAAAAATACAACCTACTTCCAAACTACAAAGTGAAAAATAACTTTAATTTCGGAAGTCGGTGTCTTTGGATCAGTATTTTAGTTTTTTGACACCGACTTCCGAAATTAAAGTTATTTTTCACTTTGTAGTTTGGAAGTCGGTTGTATTTTTTGTAAAAAAGTTTTATTTTTTCACTTTTTAGTGGGTTGGTTTGTAATTTATCTAAGTTACAATAGCCTTATGTTAACTGCTCATCAAAAATACCCAAATCGCTATAGATGTGCCTATAATATTTGAGGAGTTCCCTCGATTTCTCTAAGATCCCATCATCAGATCGTGACCAAATGACAATGGGACCAACTTGAAAGTATACCCTTTCAAACAAAAAAATAATTTTTCATATCGGCCCTCCTCCTTTTTTTTTGAAGTCAGTTAAAAAGCGTGGGATCAATGCTCATTGCTCATTCCTTCTCAAGAAAATCTATTTTGAATAACTACTTTTTCAAATCAGGCTGTTAAAAAAATATGGCTAGCCTTTTCCCAACTATGTTGGGGTAGGCTTCCAGTCTAATCGGATGCAGCTGAATACCAAGTACCTCTACCATGAGTTGTCATCGAAAATTTACTCGCTAGCGATAGCGTATTAACACGTTCAGTGCCGAGAACCCTCCTGGAGGGTTCACCTAGTCGCATAAGGGATGCCGGGAGCCCTCGCGGAGGGCTCATTCTAAATGAAGGTGTTTCTTAACGAATACAGCATTATAAACCGTGAAAATAAAATCTGATGTATATTTTAACAAGATTTATTAGTATAAGCGTTGATATTAAAATACAAGCATTTTTATTTTCAAAATTTTTTTTGTTCGCTGTTACAATAATTCACAAAAAAATTAAAAGGTTGGAAACTACGTATAGCGCCAAGACCCCCTCAAAACACAATTTTAAAATCTCAAATCCTTTATTGCGTACCATAATGTACATAGTTGGTAGGGAAATAATTATATTAGTCACAATTATGGACCCTGTCGGGCACAGCACAGATCAAGTAGGAGAGAGGAGGAAGAGCACTGGTCGTTTAATGTGACAAATTGTATTATTAGTTAAGTAGTTAGTTAGTTATATATTTATTAATACAGAATTCAATTTATAAATTATACATAATTATTGTTTTATAAATTAAATACGTTTATTTATTAATAACATTATAATAACCATTTATTTTTTAAATTGTTCATTATTGTTTTATTTACTTATTATTGTTTATTACGTAATTAACTTCGTTTTACAGCGTTTTGTAATACAGTTTGAATCCTAATGCCGTTGACCGTCCGCGATGGTTAACTTTAGCGCTAACTTAATACATAATGGAAGTGAACCCTCCCGGAGGGTTCACTTCCATTATTTATGGCGGCATGGTGGTATGGCTCTATGAAAAGTGTGTGGAGTCGGAAGGGTTAACGTGGATCAAATAGATTTCGACAATGCTCTTACCATGAGGTTTACGGAGACTTACACAGGCGCTAAGGTTAGCTCGATAGATCGTGTCATCTAGCTGACTTCACTCTTATGTTTTGTTTCTTTCTTTCTCAGTAATAAGAAGAGAGAACGGCTCATATGATCAAAACGTAGTGGTATCGCCATGATAACTATAAATGTTATGACAGTCAATATCATGAAATAATCCGACTAAATAGAAAGGTTGGCGGTTAGAGGACTACTTATGGTATTTAGGGGTTGTTGAATTTTTATTCCATAATAATTATGTACGTCTATTCAATTTATCATTTTGTTGTTGATGTTTGATTTGCGGCGTTTTTTATTTAAATTTAAAATGAACTATGTTTACAAAACAGTGGTGACGAGGGTTCTGGAGTGACGACCGCGTACCGGAACACGTAGCGTTGGAAGGCCTCCCACAAGATGGACCGATGCCCTTGTGAAGGCCGCAGGAATCCGCTGGATGCGGGAAGCACAAAATCGGTCGAAGAGGCGGTGCTTGGGGGAGGCCCATGAGTGGACGTCTTTCGGCTGTAATGATGATGATGTCCGTGAAGAGTGTCCGTGGAGTTTCTTGCCCGTTCTTCTCCATAGGTACCTACTACGCTTTGGAATGGGCAACTAGCTTCATATTTCTGACTGACTGATCCAAAAGTGCAAGTAAATGGTTTAATTGAAATAAATGCTTTGAGTTTCAGTTTGAGTTTTAATGTTTACAAAAATAGAATATTTTGTAACGGAACTTATTTGGTTAATTTCTTGAAATTCACGTTATTCACGTCGTTGGTCTTCAAATTGAGCGGCCACTAACATATTCCGTGCTGAATAAGCTCTTCCAGATATTATTTTGACTACTAGACTCAAAAACGTATATAATTTTAATGTAAACATGTGTTTCACACCTCAAAATGCTAGTGAGTGATGTAACTACTATCGCAAGCGTATTTTTCGATAGCGTCTGTTGAATTAGTGACTCATGGTGCCGTTTTGTATGGTGACAGTTGAAAAATGTTAGTGACTATCGAATAGATTACGTTGGGTTTGTAATCTATCGAAATCTATAGTGCTCTTAGTATGAATTTTAATTCTTTCTGTGACCGCTAGGGGTGCTGTACAATATATTTTCTTATAAATCATTTACGGAGACGCTAGCGAGTTTTGACATTATGGAAATCTATTTGATTCACGTTAATACGCTAGCGAGTAAGTTTTCGATGACAACTCATGGTAGAGGTACAGTTTTTGAAGTGAAAACTTCTTTAGGTGCGTTGGGAATTTTTGAGATGGGAAAAACAATTGAACTCGCGACACCGTTACCGACACGTCATTTTTGTAAACGCGATTGTACTCTTTATTTATATTACGTTACGGATCAATGTTCTATGCAAGTATTTTTACTTTAAAGGTTTTGGAAGTTTTTTTTTTTTGTAAACGTGAGTGTGCTCTTTATTTAGATAAGTTTACGGATCGATGTTTTATACAAGTATTTTTCTTCCACCAAGGCGATCTTGTTCAGGTTTTCACTTCTGTCAGCACTACCGGAGTGCCACTGTTTTTTTTTTACATGGAGCGACTGCCTATCTGACCTCCACAACCCAGTGACTGGGTACTACGAAACCCCATGGTAAGGCTGGTTGTCAATCTTTTGGGCTTCTGACGACTCGTAACGACTCTCAAAGATCCACAAATGACAGCCAGGACCAAAGGTTTAATGATGCTTTCCGAGGCACGGAGGAATCTCGGTATGAAAAGATGGACCAACTCCAGCAAGCGTACCTTAGCTGGCTTACCTGGCGCAAAAAGACAGCCTCACTGCTAAGCAGAACGCGTGGGAGCAGTAACAGCATCTTGAATGTAATAAGCAATAAGGTGGACAGCCCACTGGTATGGAGCCTCACCCAGAGGACCAAGTCTCTCTTAGTTATTAGGTACTAACATAGTTTTTAAGTTCAAACTAACAATATAAATGTAATGGATCAATGTTGTCTGAATAAATATATTATATTATTATTAGCTTGATGGATCAACCCGTGCGGCTATTATTACGTAGCCACGATCTCCAAACGAGCTCAAATTAGGCTGATAATCAGCGTCAAAATTTAACAAGACAGTCCCCTAAAACGTCCGCTCTTCATCACATCAACGTTTTGATTTTAAAAGGTACGAGCTGATATTATTAGAATGCTATTCCCAATCCAAATGATGAACTTTGATTTATTGATTGCATTTGGCATCTCAACATTCAAACTTCGAACAAACACTCTAATTAGTTTTGTGAGTTGGCAATCAAGAATTCTTCTGACCAATTAGCAGATGAGTTCTAAATGAGCTTCGTCTGTTTTACCTACTGTAATTATCCCTCGTCAGGCAGATATGTTAGAGCCTTTCCACGTAGAGCTAAAGTTATAGGTACAAGAGGATTGACGTAGCACTCATGTCATTAAGTAGATTATTAGGTTCTATATTTAGGCTTCTCTGTGAAAGTCTTTTAATTGGTAGGGAAGCCCAGAGGGTTTTTCAGCAAGCATGTTCAGTAAAATGTATTTGAAAAGTTTCAGAGCCAAACGCGCAGGGGACAGTCGGTTCGGTACCATTTTAAATTTTCATCGAGGAGGTCTATATTCGTCAGAGAATTTTTACACTGCGGTGTGGAATATTGCAGTTTTAGGTCAACGCCATCTCTTGACCGATAGTGGAACTAATGTAATTTTTGTTGATTATTTCTGATAAACTGTGCTATTTAGAGACATCGTTTTATTTTTCCTGTAATCTTTACATAAACTTATGTCACAAAGAATAATTTCAGATTTTTCTTTATGCAAACTTCGGAGATAAGGGTGGAACGGTATTTGTGACAGACGGACAAACAGACTGAGTCGCATCATAAAGGTTCCTTTTTACCATTTTGGTACGCAACCCTAAAAATAAAAAATAAAACGGGATGTTCAGTGCCGTTGATTTTCATCTCATCGTACGGAGCCTCACTCAAAACGTCATTTGACGAGGATATCGTGGTCTTTCACTAAATCGAATGACTCCATAAAATGGAATTTTCAAATCTTTTCAGTTTTTAAATATCTCTAAGGCAAATAATTTCTCAACACCATAATTGTCTAAACATCCGTGAACTACGAGTACATTAACTGGTAGATAAATTATTTAATTAAAAAATTGCACATTCTTTTTAATAGGTACTCATTTCACCTCGCTACAATTTTTAAAGTAGCCACGTAGCATAGTGCTGCACTGAAAAATAAAATATTCCACAAAATAAGGATGCCACATAGCACCGTAAAAGCATCACTCTTTAGTCTAAATAAAAACGTATGTAAAAAGGTGAAGTAAGTTTCACGGCTCGTTTAACTGTGTGAAAGAGATGCACGATGCAGTGTGGCGAGCGACGGCCAGTAATTAAAGTAATGGCTGCGAGTAGGGTTGCCAGCTGTCAGAATTTGGCTACTGTACTCGGATTTAGTCTCCTATTGCTCTATGTTAGACGAAAAACGAGCAAAATCACTCTACTTACAATCCCAAATTGTCTCGAACTTGACGCATCATCTAATGTTTCCAAGGATCTTTCCAGCAGAAGAATATCAAAACCATTAACACGTTTAGATAGAATCAGGTTGCTTCCTAACTAAAACGTCGCACGAACACTCGACCGTCGCGTTTATTCTGTGCGGCGTACCCGAACGCGTCGGTCAGATGGCGCCTTCCGGTTTTCCGAAGTTTTCCGAGTCACTTAAGAACGCGACGATCGCGTATTTGCTCGACCGATCTTTTTGGTTAGGACGTGGGATAACACATGTCAGCTAGACATGTATTGTTTTATGTGCAGCTTGTATAGTCAACCGCACATCCTTGGTAACAATTTGACATTGACGGTGCCTTTAAGACGTAGCAATAAGGGCACTTTTCGCAGTGGCAGTGTTTTAATTAATTTTGTCGGCTGTAACAGAATTCGATATTCACTTGGATGCCGGAAATTTTAAATAAGAGTAGCAATCATTATGTGCAATAAAATTGACTGAATGACAGATAAACGCACTCACGAGTGACGTGACAAATCCATTTATCGATTGAATGGTCGCTACAAAACTCAACTATGCTGTTGCCATTTTAAATTACCCTTTTCAGAATTGTGGTGGCCCTATGCATTCACATATTACGTTTCAATGGATACGACGATATCCGTGTGGACTATGAAGAATTTTATCCGTTTAATTAATTAGTAATGTGTCGATGTGCAGTGGGGATTATTGGCGACAGATTAAGGCCAGCTAGCTAGGTGATAGAGAGGATATTTTATGCAAATTTTTATACAGTTAGGTAGATTCAATCAATCTGGCTTGCCTATTCCCAAGTATCAACATACTTGGGAATAGGCAAGCCAGATTGATTGAATCTACCTAACTGTTATCTCCGGTTAAACTGAAAGCCAACTCCAACGAGTTGGCTTTCAGTTTAACCGGAGATATAACTGAATACAAGTATTTTACATAAAACGACTGCCTATCTTCACAGCCCAGCTACTTATTGAGTAACACGATACTCCTTTGTAAGACTGTTTGTCAGACTTTTGGGCATCTGAGTGCCGGTAACGACTGTCAAAGATCGACGAATGACAGCCGGGACTAACGGCTTAACGTGCTTTCCGAGGCACGGAGGAGTCTTGGTATGTAAAGATGGTCACACCTCCACGAACTGCGACAAGCTGTTTTTATTTAGCCAGGTAGGCTACAGTTTCTTTCACATTTGAATGCTACGCAGAACATAATTATGTCGATCATTGTTAATGACAGAGAGCATTAAGTTAGTCTCAAAAGTATGTATGTATGTATTTCTATGAATCTTCGCAAACGATAAATTATTTTATTTCTGTAATTAGGTTTGTACAGACACTTTTCCACGTCAATCATATTTTAAAAACTATTTGAGTTCGGCGTTTCCTATCTGACTACTCTGAGAAGATAGGCCGAAACAAACAGATGTCACAGTCTCTTTTAAAGTCCAGACATAATCTTGGTCAGATCATGTAAATTGGTGTCTGAAAGGGTCTTTTGAGGAAAGAACCACACAGATTGAGTGGACCTGTCCAGTCAGTGCACGCATTTGTCAGTAATCGTGCAGCTCAACTCAGAACTTAAGTAGCTCAACGATTCGAGGAACAATACCAAAGAAAAGACATTTGGGTAGGCCGCATAAATTACTCAAACTGCCAGACTATGATTAAAACTGAGAAAAAAAAGAAAACGAAGACGGTACTCTGAATATGTATAAATATAAAGTCGTAGAACGTGGTTTTACTTTACTTGTTAACAATATTCTTATCACAGTTCTATTTTCCTTTAGGTATAACTTTACAAACAACACCCGCAAAACTTCAGTATTTTTTACCTTCACAGCCCATATTTCACTAGTAACATTCATAAAAGTGTTCATCAATCATCATTTTGTGAAATGAGCAAAACTCGAAAAGGTTTCTCCCTTCTTTGTTTATGCTTAGTTGTCTGTTTCTTTCAGACTTCTATTAATAAACAAAACAGGGAGCGTATTTTTCGCACTATATTGTTTTAAGGGAAAATACTACCACCATACTAAACTAAACAGTATTTCTTCATTGCTTGTTGGAGTGCTTTGGTGTCGGTGAACATGCAGTTTTTTTTGGTGTCGGTGAACATGCAGTTTTTTTTTATGTCGATGAACATGCAGTTTTTTTGGTGCCGGTGAACATGCAGTTTTTTGGTGCCGGTGAACATGCAGTTGTTTTAGTGCCGGTGAACATGCAGTTTTTTTTGGTGTCGGTGAACATGCAGTTTTTTTGGTGCCGGTGAACATGCAGTTTTTTGGTGCTAGTGAACATGCAGCTTTTTTAGTGCCGGTGAACATGCAGTTTTTTAACGTTACATAAGTTGTGGTGCAAATTTCAACAGGTGATAATAGCAACTTTGGAACGGAGTCGATGGAGGCAGATTGTCCGTTTAAATGGATCCAGTGACCACGATCCTCAGTAATGAGGGACCGATTGAAGAAGAAGTCGTGGTGCATATCTTTAAACAGGCGTTCTGCTAGTTTTACATCTATAGGTGGCTCATATAATATGAGATTATTAATACCAGATTATAAGATCCACATGAAAAAAATAGTGGCACTTTGGGAGTGCCAACAGAAGTGAAAACTTGAACAAGATCGCCTTGGTGGAAGAAAAAATACTTGTATAGAACGGAATTGGTCCGTAACCTTATCTAAATAAAAAACACAATCGCGTTTACAAAAAAAAAACTTCCAAAAAAAACCAAGTTTAAAGTGATAGTAGATTGTTATAAGAGGGGCTAAAATAACCCATTGTAACGAGGTAGTTTTACTCCCGAGCTTTAGCTAGGGAGTAAATAGAAACCGAGTTATAATGGGTTTTAGTGCCATGTGTTACACTCTACTTTTCACTACGATTGCGAGAAAATAAAATAATCCAATACAATATTAAATAGCTAGTTTATTTTATTTAAATGTACAATTTGTACAATTCTGGATATATTTAACGAGAAGTTTTTTCCGGCAACTTAATTTCAGTACTTTGTGAAGATGTTCTCACTAGATGATGACATTTTCACTGTTGTAAATTATATTACGATCACCAATTCAATTCGTAATTAGAGAAAAATTCTAAAGATTTCGCGCCAATGTCTTTTTTATTTTTTCTGTAGCCGCAACACAATGCACGCATTCTACCGAAGAGATAGCCGCATTTAGTTCCATTTTCAAAAATAAATGTTGTTCTTTTTTTAAGCCGAGTCCATAATCATGATTATTTCTACATAAGAATAAAGACTTCTTCGTTTTTTAAGGCTCGTTGGAACAGACAAAAATTAAAAAGAAATTACTTTTTCCCCTAGAGCAAGAAATGCTATTTTTTCCCCGCTCTGGTACTCTATAATGACGGCCTTTTTGAGCAAGAGGAGTGAAAAAATACTTGCATAGAACATTGTTCCGTAACATATTATACATAAAGAACACAATCGCGTTTTCAAAAATGAGGTGTCGGTAACGGTGTCGCGAGTTCTATTGTTTTTCCCATCTCAAAAATGCCCAACGCGCCTAAAGAAGTTTTCACTTAGAAAAATGCTCTCTACGCTACGCTACGCTTGTGATAAAAAATCATATTATAATAATTATGACTAGTTTCAAGCTTTTACCAAAATTGATGCAACAGCGCATTTTTATCTACATTTCTTTAAGTTTGTTTCCCCTAAACCTAAGGTTGAATACTGTTCATAATTGTAAAGATTTAAAAGCTGCGAACATTATTTGATCACGTTTTTGTATAGCGTTGTCTGCTTGTGAAATAAAATTGCATTGCTGTGTTAAACTTACATTTTTAGATTCTTCAGCACGTATGAGCAACTTGTACAAAAATGTCGCATACTGCTCCAAAGCCTACAAACTCATACTATCTAGAATTTTAGACTATCCAGGCTGCTAGTTTGCAAGCCTGTCCATTTTCTCCAGTTTTAGCCAGTTTCCGTGGCCGTCACTAACGACCACTGAGCACGCTCTATAACGTTCCACTGCGTTACCCTTATTGCAGTACTTGGTCTGTTTTTCAAACTAAATGGACTGGTATTAAGATCGTGTTTTTTGTTCGGTAGACCATTATGTAGTGCATTTTCTGCGGGAAAATTGAGAGGTGAAAATGTAGGGTTGTTATCTCTTTAAATTCTTGATACAAATTCGAGGTAAAACAAAACAGTTTTTACGCTTTATTTCCAGATAAAATTTCTGAATGATTCCCAATCAGTGAAATAACCAACACAAATAATTGAAAATTGCATATACTTTCCGACTTGGGACAACATTGAATGTATGTATATATTTGCAAAGTACGTATCTTTAGTGAGGAAAAAAGCAGAAGAGCGCTTTTTTCGCTTTTTATTTTGATGCAGAAAACCCAAGTAAAGGTAAGTTTATATAGGTAATAATAAAGGTTATTGTATAATTTACACATATACTAACGATGTCATGTATTTGTTGAAATAACGTTCTTTCAATACATTTTCCAGGTATTTGATGGAGCCCAGCGGACTCTCCGTCCGCCTATCGGCCCATTGTGCTGCTCGACGAGGTGGGCAAGCTCTTTGGAAGAGTCATTGCAGACCGCCTCGTCGGGCAGCTGGTGCGGGCGGGGCCGGATCTGGCGGAGAGCCAGTTCGAATTCCCCAGGGGGCGCTCTACGGTGGACGCCATCATGCGCGTGCAGGCCCTCACGACGGGGGATGCTGTGGCCCGGGGTGGGTTGGTCTTGGCGGTGTCTCTAGACATCGTCAATGCCTTCAACACCCTGCCCTGGAGTTGCATCAGGGAGGCACTCCGGTATCACCAGATGCCGACCTACCTCTGTCCTGTCGTCGAGGCCTATCTGACGGACAGGGCCGTCATCTACCCTGGTCACCAGGGAGAGTGGAACCGGCAAGAGATATCGTGCGGTGTCCCACAGAGATCGGTCCTGGGACCGCATCTGTGGGACATCGGATACGACTGGGTGCTGCGCGCCGACCTCCCTAGTGGCGTCAGCGTTGTTTGTTACGCTGACGACACGTTATGGCGCAGGGGAGGTCGTATCAGGCGGCGGCTCACTTAGCGATACGTGGTGTTGCGACAATAGTTGACAGGATCCGGCAGCTGGGACTCGAGGTGGTCCTGCACAAATCCGAGGCCATGGGTTTTTATGGTCCTCGGAATGCGCCAGCGTCGGGTTCCCAGGTGATGGCGGGAGGGGTTCACATCGGTGTCGAGTCGACGATAAAGTATCTGGGACTCGTCCTCGACAGCCGGTGGAATTTCGTCGAACATTTCCGACGTTTGCCTCCCAGACTGGAGTGGGCCGGGGCTGCCTTGAAGCGGCTCCTGCCAAATCTAGGGGATTCAAACGCCTCCTGCTGGAGGCTCTACGCGAGGGTCGTGCAGTCCATGGCCCTTTACGGGGCGCCGGTGTGGGCGCATTCATTGAGGCTGCGGCCAGCCCGCCGGTTGAACGCGTCCCAGAGGGTCATGGCCATCCGGCTGGCCCGAGGATTCCGCACGGTCTCCTGCGAGGCGGTGAGCCTCCTTGCCGTATTACTGCCATGGGATCTGGAGGCAAAGGTCCTTGCGCACATCTGGGAGTGGCACGAGGAGGCGAAACGCCGGGGCTTAACTCCGATGCCGCAAGAAATCGCGGCACAGCGGACAGAGCTCCGGCGGGATCTCATGGCGTCATAAGACCCCTCTTTGAGGAGTGACTTGAGAGGCGTCCTCACCTCCCGCCTGACGCAGGTCCTCACCGGACACGGCTGTTTCGGGAGGTTCCTATTCAGGATAAGTCGGGAGGAAACGCCCGGGTGTCACCATTGTGTAGATCGCCCGGAGAACACGGTGGAGCATACGGTGGAGGTCTGCCCGGCTTGGGCGGAGCATCGCCGTGTCCTTGTGGAGGCAATCGGTGGCGGTGATCTCTCGCGTCTGGCCCTAGTTCAGGCGATGGTACGGAGCGAGAGGAAATGGCAGGCCGTCACCTCCTTCTGTGAAGCGGTAATGCTCGCGAAGGAGGAGGCGGAACACGTGAGGGAGAGGCAAACTTTGCGCCCTCACGCCCCTAACCGTCGCAGGAGGAGACGCCCTGGGCGTCGGGAATGCGGACGGTGAGCAATGGGTAGCTCGCCGTCCGATAAGGACCAGGCTTGGGTCGACGGCGCGTTGCGTTCCACGCACGCTTCAAAGAGATGTCAGCAGAATTGACGGGGTCCGCTAGGGCCGATGCCTGCCGGGGGTACGAAGAAAACCGATAGGGAAATCGTGGCCCCCGGCAACAGGGCAACCGAAGGAACACGGGTGGGTTTTAGCCAGTAAGAGTCTGACACGCCCGCCCTCCCGCTCTGCCTAGAGCGGGAGAAGTTATTTAATAATTTCCCACCCAAAAAAAAAAAATTGTATTTGCCGGAGACCATTTGTCGGGAATCCCAGGCCGATTCCCGGCCACCGTAGGCGCGAGCTTGCGGACGGTGAGCAACGGGCAGCTCACCGTCCAATAAGGACCATGCCCGGGTCGTCGGCGCGTTGTATTCCACGCGCGCCTCTAAGAAATGTCAGCAGAACTGACGGGGTCCGCTAGGACCAATGCCTGCTAGGGTCGCAGGAAAGTCCGAAAGGGATACCGTGGCCCCAGCAACATACAGGCAACTGAAGAAACACGGGTGGGTTTTAGTCAGTAAGAGTCTGACACGCCCTAGCTCCGCCCAGAGTGGGAGAATATTTGATAATTTCCCAACCAAAAAAAAATGGTATAGGTAAGTTTATATACTTACCTACTCGTTATAAAGGTTATTGTATCATTTACATATATACTAACGATGCGCGATGTCATGAATTTGTTGAAAGAACGTTCCTTCAATCATTTTCCAGCAATCATTTAAAATTAACAAATAATTCTTAACAACTCTTAACAAACGCATCTAATTACAGTAAATAGCACTTTGGTCTTCGTGAAGTAACTATAGCTAGGTACTCGTTACGAAGTTAAAATAACGATAGAACAATAACGTTATAGAACTCGTTATCTCATATTTCGCATCGTTATTATTAAAACTTTGTAACGTCTGCGTCTACTTTCATTTAAAGTTAGGGACAACTTGTTACTTCTGTGTAGGTGCCTATATATATTGGTAGTACATGTGTTGTTATAATAATAATATCAGTCTGTAAAGGTGGTTTTATACCGGCGAGGCGAGGCGTGGATGGGATGGGCGAGAATTGAGAATTTAAATCACGCTTACCCTTTTACACCGAAAGATGTTCAGCGCTATACCGCGCCGTCTCGCGATGGCCAGCGCTGCCTCGCGCCCGTTCGCGATGTCACGCCGCCCGGCCAGCCGAGAATATAGCATGCAGAGTTGTCTCACGATGGTCAGAGCGAGCCGGCGCGTGCCAGCGCATGCCAGCGTGAGACATCGCGAGACATAGTGAGTCAGCGCTTGACGGAGAGAGACCGTGCGGATCCTCGATGGCCAGTGCAAGATTTGTATATCCGTTTTACAAAGTAAATAAATACTCTATTCATACAGCATTAAAGTTCGATATTGTACTAACAAATATTTCAATTCTCGTCTCGCACATCCTCGCGCATCTAGACCTTTTACACCAAAGATGGGCAGGGCGTGGATATAAATGTTGCCATACAAATTTCAATTCTCGCCCATCCCATCCACGCCTCGTCTTGCCGGTGTAAACCCACCTTATTGGTCTCGCTACAGGGCGAAGACTTCTTAATAGAAAAAAAGAAGATATTTTGGTCAACTAGCTTGCTTTAAAGTGATTGAAATATTTTAATTAATTTTGTATCTTCTTAGTTACGTCAAACTCTGAACGAGTATGATAATATTTCAAACTTATGCATACAGTACATTATAAGTACTAGCAATGCAGTCTAACAATTTTCTTAATGTCCCTCGGGTATCATCGGATTTCCGAATACAAACGAATGCTAATTTCTATGCCTATCAATTATTAGATTTATCATGTTTAATCATTTGAATTCAGAATTAAGTACTTTATTGTTGTTTGGTTTTGATTTCCGTGTGAACTATATAGAGCTGAAAAACTATTTTCCTCTCTGTCGTGCCTAAGACTTTAGCGGGCTTCCTCTGATTTTTTAAATAAATTACATTAAGTTAAAAGAGTAGGTATTAACAACTCTATATACTTCCAAGTCGATTGAGAGCGTCCGGTCTGCACCAAGTGCAAAGGGCAACTGATAGAAATCCGACGACTGACGAAACACGAAGTTTGCCGAGAGACATTAAGAATATAGAACTACAGTACCTACTTATATTCCTGTTTTTCTTTTACTCCAACGGAGATCGTTACCTTTCTTCGATGAGAAACCCGAAACCCTAGTGACCCTAGTCATTCGATAGGTAACTATGTCATTATTTTGCTCACATGAAATCACATACCATCTGAAAGGTCATAAATGGCCAGCTAACCTTTCCCTGACTGATAGCCTCTCGACACGTGTAACATCACTGTGCCAAAAAAAAGTAAATCTATTGCCGTCTTCAGTTACACCATACTTCAGAATTTCAGATACTTGAAACTGCGTCCGGAAGCAGTGAATGCGTGCCAAAAATGTTTTGAGATGGTTCTGTATACAAAAGTTTGTACGATAATAAAGTATTTGCAAGAATTGTAGTAGAGTGCATCTATTTTTCTGTAGAAACTGGAAGCAATATGGATATAGTGATCATGAGTGAGAGAGAGTCTAGGTAGGTCCAACTTCGAGAAAGAGGTCAATCGTCGAATCCGACTTGGCTGGGCAGCGTTCGGGAAGCTACGCAATATCTTTTCGACCCACATACCACAGTGTCTCAAGACTCAAAGTCTTTGACCAGTGCGTGTTGCCAGTGATGACCTATGGTACTGAAACGTGGTCGCTAACAATGGGCCTTATCAGAAGGCTAAAAGTCACCCAAAGGGCAATGGAGAGGGCTATGCTTGGAGTTTTCCTACGTGACCGAATCAGAAATGAAGAGATCCGCAGGAGAACCAAGGTAACCGACATAGCCCGAAGAATTGCCAAACTTAAGTGGCAATGGGCAGGGCACATGCTCGCAGAACGGATGACCGATGGGGTTGAAAGGTTCTGGAGTGGCGACCACGTACCGGAAGACGTAGCGTTGGAAGGCCTCCCACAAGATGGACCGATGACCTTGTGAAGGCCGCAGGAATCCGCTGGATGCGGAAAGCACAAAATCGGTCGAAGTGGCGGTGCCTGGGGGAGGCCTATGTCCAGCAGTGGACGTCTTTCGGCTGAAACGATGATGATGATCATGAGTGATCTTTATGCCTGCCAAGTGATATTACGACTCTGGTCAGTTGTTATTGTTCTTACTTAGAGGAAATATTTAACTGATTTAAAAACCTATTGACATTCTAATGATGTAGGCTTTTTGAAGTGAAAACTTCTTTAGGCGCGTTTGGCATTTTTGAGATGGGACTAAACCATTGATTTCGTGACCTGTTACCGACACCGTGGAGTAAAAGATATCAACGCGTTGATTACCGCGGTGTCGATTTTTTTCAAGTTTTCACTTCTGTCGGCACTACCAGAGTGCAACTGTTTTTTTTTAAATAATTGAACGTCTTTTTAACTGGATTTTTCTCACAGTTGATTATGTTGAAGGTTTTGCGTTGGTCTTTCTTGATAGTAGTTTACAATCATTGTTCCTACGAATATCGTAGCCGAGTTAATGGCGGTTTGTACCAATCTATCACACTTAGTTTTTTTATGTTTGATAAAATATGGCAGCGAGGGTGTAGCAGTTGAAACAAATAATTCAGGGTCAATTGAAACGTTTTGTGAAGGTTACTAACATAAGTTACGAGTGTATATGAAGAAAAATTATTATTTATATTATTTAGCCAGATAGTTTAGCTACAATTAAAACCCATTACCAAACAGATAGGGTATTAAATGAAAGGCACAGGCACAATTTTCTCATAAACGTTTCAATTGACCCCAGTCTACCGAAGTTAAGTTTCGTAATATTAACGAAAATTACTCAAACAGATGGGGTGTCTAATCCACAGTCCTGGACCACATATTTTACGTGACACGTTGTACTTGTAGGCAAATAAATTAGATCTTAATGTATTATTACGTCCCTAATATATCACGACTTGAATCCTATACGTCATGGAGACGTGTGCCTTGAAGTCTACCCCGGAACTCAAACGTGAATAATTTATTTGTTTGTATGGGACGATTGTGAATAAATCTTCTCTTGTCGAACTGTCCAAGTTTTTGCGAATTTTCTACGTGTTTATTAAAACATGTTGAGTCAGAGAAATTATTTATTGATAAAGCCATACGCCCGACGGGATTTCACAGCGGCAAAAATGACGTACTTCCATACAAACTTGCATTCCGTATTGAACCCGTTTAGGGAGCGGATTTCCAAAACTCTTTCCTTAATACTCATTTTCATTATATGAAACTGAACTGAACTCTTGAGCTAAATTGTATGCTTCTAGACCCACCGGTTTAGGCTGTACGTCGTCAGTGAATGAATTTAAGATTTTTATTAAGTCTGCGCTCAGCGCTCAGTGTGGCAACACGCTGTGTTCAGGTTCGCGACAAGTCCATCGTTATCCTGGGGATGCCTCGTTGAGAAGAGAAACACGTGTCGATTTCTTTCAGGAATTTTTATGGCTCTTTAGAAATAGCTAAGCGGAACTAGTTCTAAGTACTCGTATATCCACGTCTATTGTATTTTATAATGGATTTCTTCAAGGTCACGCCTGATTCAATTAACAATTTTTATTAAGTAGAAGATTATCATAATTATCCCAACCTACAGGCTAAATTCGAAAACAATTATACAATATCTCAGAGGTTGAAAATCCTCATGAATGTGAAAAACTTTTAGTATCCGATGAACTATAAAATAGCGAAAAAAAATCTGTTTCATATTTTCATGCTTCTTTGTATAAAAAGTTTTTTTTTTTCGTGTTGGTCAATAAAAAGTAAAAACATTGGTTTTTATGTCACAACACAAACAGGCCCCTAAAATGTGAAGTATCCTAAAACGAGCTTGATAAATGATCGCGAATCCCTCGCTAGACGTGTATACGGAGTCTTTCAGTGTTATGTTCGAGAGTATAGGAAAGAATTAACTTGTATAGCTATTTGTTGCAATTTTATCGTCTTTATGTTACGTTGTTGAGACGTCGGTATGTTTTGGTGAAACGTAGTCAAAGGAAGTACCTACAGCCGATTGTTTTAGGGTGGTCGCACTTGTCACGAAAGATGCGTCGCGTATCGTCGCAGTCGGTCGCATAAGAAATCCGTTCAGCCGTTCGGCTTGAAAAAGTAATAGACAGAGTGAGTATTTTTATTCGCATTTAGAACAGTACCCTAGTTGCGTAACTTATTTTTTATCACATCTATTCAAAAAGAGCTAATTCGTTCTTCGTAAACAGGGACTAAAATAGCTTTTTAATCCCTAGGGATTAAAAGTGATTTGAATTTGGAATGTGGATATTGTTAGTAAAAGTTCCAATTACCAAAGAGACCAAACACGAACATTGTATGAACAAGTAACAGGCTGGCAAGAGAGAGAAAGTGTGAATTTGGTCAAAATGTAAATCCAAGATGGCGGCTTACAAAATTTTCAAATTTTTTGTCTTTGGTGTCGTTTTCATAGTTTTCGAGGGTGCTAAAGCCGATAGTGAGGTCAAAATGTAAATCCAAGATGGCGGCTCTGAAGATTTTCAAATTTATCATCATGGGTATCGTTTTCACGGTTTTTAAGGGTGCTAAAGCCGATGGTGAGGTCAAAATGAAAATCCAAGATGGCGGATGCAAAAATTTTAAAATTTTTCGTCATGGGGATCGTTTTCATGGTTTTTAAGGGTGCTAAAGCCGATGGTGAGGTCAAAATGAAAATCCAAGATGGCGGTGGCAAAAAATTTCAAATTTTTCGTCATGGGTATCGCTTTCATGGTTTTTAGGGGTGCTAAAGCCGATGGTGAGGTCAAAATAAAAATCCAAGATGGCGGATGCAAAAAAATAAAAATTTTTCGTCATGGGTATCGTTTTCATGGTTTTTAAGGGTGCTAAAGCCGATAGTGAGGTCAAAATGAAAATCCAAGATGGTGGCGGCGAAAAATTTAAAATTTTTCGTCATGGGTATCGTTTTCATGGTTTTAAAGCCGATTGTCTAAAGCCGATGCTGAGGTCAAAATGAAAATCCAAGATGGCAGCTAAGAAAATTTTCAAGTTTTTCGTCATGGGTGTCGTTTTCATAGTTTTCGAGGGTGTTAAAACCGATAGTGAGGTCAAAATGTAAATCCAAGATGGCAGCTGCGAATAATTTAAAAATTTTCATCATGGGTATCGTTTTCATAGTTTTCGAAGGTGCTTAAGTCTATAGTGAGGTCACAATGTAAATCCACGATGGTGGCAGTGATTTTTTTTTAAATTTTACTTGCGAAGGAACTTTGTTCCTGACGGGGGTCGGATCATACACGTTTTTTTTTCTCATAGAGGGTGATAAAAAGTAGAGTGTTCACCTCGGGAGCAACACTATTTTAAGCTCGAGTGGCGTACTTTGAATCCCTCGCTGCGCTCAGGATTCTACTTTAGAATCCTTCGCTCCGCTCTGGATTCAAAGAAACACTCTCGCTTTAAAAATAGTTCTTTGCTCCCTTGGTAAACAATCTACTATTATCTACTCTCATAGCGTAATATTCGAATTATAAAATTCAAAACGAGTTTATATTGACATACTTTATGAACACAATACCGAAATTTAAAAATAGAATCATATTACAACATTTTTTCTCTAATAAAATAATGCTATAATAGTAGATTGTTATACGAGGGGCTAAAATAACCCATTGTAACGAGGTAGTTTTACTCCCGAGCTTTAGCGAGGGAGTAAATAGAAACCGAGTTATAATGGGTTTTAGCGCCGTGTGTTACACTCTACTTTTCACTACGATTGCGAGAAAATAAAATAATTCAATACAATATTAATTTACCTTTATAAAATTCAAATCTGTAAATGCGATTATCGCCATTTTGATGACAGTCGAGGTCGAGGCTAAAAACATAAAAATTGGGGATTTCGAACATTCAAACTCCACCACAGGGGCAGTGAATACTACATCATTTAATTATTTGACGAGTTCATCCATTGTTCAAGTTAAATAAGTAGTGGTAATTAAGTTTTTGATATCCAAAGTCGAAGTTTCGCGCCAATCGTGCGAGTTTACATTTTAACTTTTCACAAATATCACACATACACATGTAAGTACTTAGATACGATTTAAAATGTGACAAATATTATTAAAAATATTATACACAACCAGAAAATACCCAGATCTTAACGTAATATACGAACACAGGTCCAATAACACGTAATACTCATTACCACTACTCAATTTGTGTTAAAAATCGCCGACCATTTTTTTTTTATTGGAATGATGTGCGAAAACGATTATGCCAAACGATTTTTTTTTTCAATTTTGATCTACTCGATTAATTAATATGTCGAATATCAGAAATCGAAAAATTAAATAAAATTGTTTTAAGCATTATATTAGAGAATTTTTTTTAAAGATTTCGCGCCAATGCCTTTTTTATTTCTTCTGTAGCCGCAACGCAATGCTCGCATTCTACCGAAGAGATAGCCGCATTTAGTTCCATTTTCAAAAATAAAATGTTCTTCTTTTTTTTGTGAACAAGTAATAAGTCGAGTCCATACTCATGATTATTCTACAAAAGAATAAAGACTTTTTCATTTTTCAAGGCTCGTTGGAAAAGACAAAAATTAAAAAAAATATACTTTTTCCCCTAGAGCAAGAAATGCTACTTTTTCCCCGCTCTGGTACTCTACAATGACGGCCTTTTTGAGCAAGAGGAGTGAAAAACATTTTTTTTTCTATTACGATACAGGGCTATTCCAAGAAGTTAATATCACCAAGGAGTTTCCACCAACTTTTGCGTTGGAACGTTTAAACGGGGGACAGCAGCACCCGCTGTAGCACATGTGCGGTGATGTGCTGGTGCAGACGACATTCATTTGTTTTGTTGTACTGAATTTCATGGGATTTTTCAAATTTATTCTTGATATTTAACTTTTATCTTTTATTTAGTATTAGGTTTAATCCTAATATATGAGAGTAGATAAAGTAGTGTATGAAACTGCACATAACTAGGTATTAATAAATTCGTATGATACTATTAAAAACTTCGCCTACGGCTCGGTTTTTAAACACACACTCATGTTTTAATACCCCTCATTATGCAACAGTTTCATAAACTACTATTTGTAAACGATTATGACAAATTAGTTTCATTTTGATAGTTCAACAACATTAATTGCGTTATTTACGTTGTTGAGCAGATTTTCTTTCCAACTTATGAACCAATGATTTAGCAATCTGTTTCAAATCGAAACAAATTGTGATTGATCGTGTATTACGCAATTAGGGTAATGTTCAGTATTTAACACGTTGGGATTGGCTAGACAAAGGTGATTCAATACTTTTCTACTAAACACATAAGCTGCTCGCTGACACTTCAATCAATCTGCCTAGCGTTTTCCCAACCATATTTCGGTCGGCTTCCAGTCTAACCGGATGCAGGTGAATATCAGTATTTACCAGAGAGCGACTGTGCTCGCGCAAGTTTTAGTAATAAGTTTTTATTATAATATTCCGAACGCAGTTTTGAGCTATATTTCCTCCCTCCCAATTCCCATACAACGGAACGAGACGGACGCTCATCGCACGCACCAATCAGAGGCTTCCGATGCAGGAACGCCAATCGCATCGCGCATCCCCTGTGATTTGAAAGAAATTCAAATTTTGGACACTTGTCAGTGACCGCTCACCGCTCCGCGCCGCGCCGCAAAAATTATCCGCAACTATATCAAAAACTCTAAAACTCTCTATTTGTAAGTGTTGGCCGACACAAGTGTGACATTTAAAGACCAAGTAAAAGTGCACCACAGTGAAAGGAAGAAAATCAGTGAACACGAGGGATAGCCTGAGCTGTCCTTGAGTCCAGAAGATTCCCAAGTACTTAAGTCCATCCATGCCATATTTTCTTACTCATACCTCATATTCCCCTTTTGCTCAATTCTGTGTGTCGTCCAATATTCCACCCCACGTAAAATTATTTTCCCGCATATGGTCCTTCGAAAGCCGCGTCAACTTATACACCAGACTGCCTATCTGACCACACTTAACATAAATCATTGAAGTGTGTACGAACCACTAGATTCATTCCAGTGATTGCCCTAAAATAATATAAACACCGAAGTACTATCGAAGAAACACATAACTGTACACTGTAAGGACTATTCTTGTTTGCAGCGTTCGGCCGCTATAGTATCGCTTAACTACAAAAAAAAAAGAGTCGTGTGCACGGGATTTTGTTTTCAAAATGCTTCGATATGCGTTATGGTACATATTAAGTATTTAAGTAAGTACTAGGTAGTTTTATTTTAGAAAAAGTTCCACAAAACCGATGTACCACATGTACCACAACTACCGCTTATTGTAATCGAATGTATTTTTGGTAAGAAAAGAAAAATGTGGGTGATGTTTGTGCTTAACATAAAATCACCCCTGTCATCCTCGAAGAGTTAAGCAGAGGTGTACTTATAGTACACCCGCATTTTACCAGTTATGTTCAAGTCCCATGTAATAGGGGGCGAGCCTATTGCCATCAACCGGGCACAAATCCAGACTCCGGGCTGCGACTGAGAAATTTCTGATGGAAAACCCAATAACGCCTTGGCTGACGTGGGAAACGTACCCAAGACTTCATGCTCAGCAGTAATGCTTGTGACCACTTGACCAAGAAGATCTTAAAATAATAACAAGATTATCTAAGAGGAAACTTAGTCTGACTGAAAATGAAAAACAATATGGCTAATACACATTACAGATAAACAATTGCTTAATAAAACAAGTTTAGCGATATTTTAGCTACTATTAGATATTAATCTTGGATTTTAATATCGTAGGTAAGTATACGAAAACAACAAGAAATGAACAACAAACAAATAACAAACTTTCCGAACACATTTTGTATCTACTTATTACGTTTATATTACTTTGGTACACTGTTTCATCCGTTTTTGTGTCTGTGTTGAGAAGGATTGGATGTACAATAATATCCAAAATCCAGTAGTAAGTAGCTAGATTTATTTCATTTTTTTTTAAACTTCTTTATACGCGTTGGGTTTTTGAGATGGGAAAAACAATTGAACTCGTGACACCGTTACCAACACCTCATTTTTGTAAACGCGATTGTGCTCTTTATTTATATTACGTTACTGATCAATGTTCTATGCAAGTATTTTTACTTTAAAGGTTTGGAAGTTTTTTTTTTGCTAACGCAATTGTGCTCTTTATTTAGATAAGGTTACGGACCAATGTTCTATACAAGTATTTTTCCTCCACCAAGGCGATCTTGTTCAAGTTTTCACTTCTGTCGGTACTCCCGGAGTGCCACAGTTTTTTTTTACGCTATTCATAGTGTGATAAAGGTAGGTAGCTAGGTTGGTAAGCAGCAGAACTATTTGTAAAGGAGCTCGTCCAAATTTATTGATTGTAAAAAATTTTAGGAAAATTCACCAATTTTATGTTCGTAAATATGATAGCATCAGGTATCTATCTCATAATTAATTTATCTGTCATCGCTTAATTTTAAATTATTTTTATCTACTGTGATGTAGTAGGTTATTTTATTCTAGGTAGGTACATCGTCTTCACATATAATAATTATACAATTAAGGTTTACAAAATATTTTTAAAAGAGTAACAGTTTTAAATAATCATTACGTAAAAAATTAAGTTAGATTAAAATTGCTTATTAGTCTTATAGGCTAGATTGTAATTAATTATTAAGAACCAGGTTCTTTATAATAAAGGAAAAAAAAAAAAAAGAGTAACAGTGGAGTTTCTTGCCCATTCTTCTCCATACGAAACTACATTTTGGAAGGGGCAACTAGAATCAATTATTATGTTTCTGGAAATTTTGACGTTCAAAGGTGCCTTTTAGGTGCCTATTTGAAATCAATTATTTGACTTTAATAACTAACAGACTTAAAATAATAACAATAATATATAAAAACCGGCCAAGTGCATGTTGGACCACGCACAATGAAGGGTTCCGTAGTTGGGATGAATTTATCCCAAAAACAAACTTAACTTTGTAGTTGAAAAATATGTTCTTCCATACGGAATGTATGGGAAAACATGTTTTTGCAACTGCAAAGTTAAGTTGGTCAATTATTACTCGTTAACCTGTAAAGCTTAATTAGTTGTGATAGTTTTTCTTTTAATTTCGTTATATAAACTACTGCTGTGATTTTTTTTACACATCCAAAACTAACCATTTAGCTGGCAGAGGGGGGAGACACTTGACTCTAACAAAAATTAGCACTTTAAAGCTTAATAAGTATTTCGCAAACGGATTCTTGAATCCAAAAATAGTGTTTAAAAACTCACAATGTTTTTGAAGGACCTTTTCAATGATACCCCACAATATGGGTTAAAAAAAAGAACATCACCACTTTACGTGTAGGAGAGGAATCCTAAAAAAAAATGTTTTTCATAATTTGGTTTTACCACTTTGTTAGCGTAACTAATATGTATATCTATGCCAAATTACAGCTTTCTAGTACTAAGGGTCTCGGAGCTAGACCGTGGACAGACAGACAGACAGACAGACGGACATGACGAAACTATAAGGGTTCCTTGTTTACTACGGAACCCTAAAAAGGGGGATAAACTCAAACTCAAACTCAAACTCAAAGCATTTATTTCAATTAAACCATTTACAGGCACTTTTGAATTGTCAAGGAATCGGTCAGTCAGAAATAGGTATGAAGCTAGTTGCCCATTCCAAAGCGTAGTAGGTACCTATGGAGAAGAACGGGCAAGAAACTCCACGGACACTCTTTTAAATAAAAAATTGTTACAAAATATTGGTAACATCATTCATGTTGAAATTATACATGTGAGAACAATGTAGAAAGACGTGCACGTTAGAAGCGTCCGTAATAAAAAGATAAAACAAAGAACAATTCAAAAAATTAAAATAAAAATAAAAATAAGCCCTGGCAGCTAAGAGATGACCAGTCCCAACTGACGGCGCCCGTTCACGAACATGACGCATGGATTAGCACCATTCAGCTCAACCATTTTGAAGGGAGCTAAATGATCCAACACACGCGCCACCATCAGCGAAACATTTGAGTGAGCATGACATACTCACAGCCGCCAGGGCAGATTCAAGTCAATGCAAGACATATTACCCAGTAAATGGTAACTTTTTAGTACATAGTACTCACACCTGTGCTATGCAATTATATAATACAATGGAGATTGAGTTTATACAATGCAAAGATAGTCTTACAATCTTCAGCAGCTCCAACAGTATTTGCAAATGTTAATCAATTAGTTGTGGAGCAGGACCAGCATTGAGCCAAGCATTTTTATCAGCGATGTAATCCCCCAACGTATAATATGCCTGCCTGCATAGTGTGCGTTTTATACAAGATTTGAATTTCGTCTCATTCAGTTGAAGTATGTGGGGAGGAATTTTATTGTAATATTTTAAACAGTATCCCATAAAAGATGAATCTACTTTAGCCAGTCTGAAACCTGGTTGAACTAATAGGTCCCTATTTCTTGTACTATAATTATGTCTATCACCTCTTTTGCTAAAAAGATGTAAATTCTTTCTTACGTACATGATGTTTTCATAGATATATTGACAAGGTACCGTCATGATGTTAATATCCTTAAACAGTTTCCTTAGAGAATCACGCCTGCGGAGATAATATATGGCTCTGATCGCTCTTTTCTGCAGAATAAAAATAGACTCGATGTCTGCAGCCCATCCCCACAGTAAAATACCGTAAGACATGATACTATGAAAGTAGCTAAAATAGACTAGCCTCGCGGTATCTACATCAGTAAATTGACGGATTTTTCTGACAGCATATGCTGCTGAACTTAGCCGTCCTGCAAGAGATGTTAAATGAGGACCCCATTGCAGCCTTGAGTCGAGCGTGATCCCTAGGAAAACAGTTTTGTCGACAAATTCTAGTTTCTCTTGATTCAATACTATCTCACAATCACTACTTTTGACATTTGGTAAAGAAAATTTTATGCACTTAGTTTTTTTTCCATTTAATACTAAATTATTAGCAGTGAACCAATTTTGGACCTGCAGTAGGGCGTTATTTACGTCGTTAAAATTTGTAGCACGTCTATCTACCTTAAAAATTAAAGAAGTATCGTCAGCAAATAACACCATTTGTGGTTGATTTTTTAATAAATGGAGTAGATCATTTATATACACTAAGAAGAGGAATGGACCCAATATCGAGCCTTGTGGCACACCTATTTTTACTTTTAAACCTAGTGAATTGATACCGTTTATTTGAACTTGCTGTTGTCTATCATTTAAATAAGATTTTACTAAATTGAGTGCAAGTTTTCCAAGTCCGTAATGCTCAAGTTTCAAGAGTAAGGTTTCGTGATCGACGCAATCAAATGCTTTGGAGAGGTCACAAAAGATCCCTATGGCGTCTTGAGCCTCTTCCCACGCGTTAAAAATGTGTCTTAATAGTAATCATAGAGCAACCAAAAATTCGTCCGCATCGCTGTCAACAGGAAAAGTGCCCAAAAGGCTGGTAGCATTGCCACATTGTATGGCGATGCTGATATTCTTTGGCCAAAGAATAGGCCAGCCCTCTGGACACGTGAAGAGTCAACTAACCGTTTGGCGATATCTTGAAAAACTAAGTGGGCACTTAGACCCCATGACCCTAGTGTTTCAACCCCAAACGGCTCAAACATATAAGTCCCAATAAGATTGGAGTATTTGCGCCGTTTGAGGTTTTCCGCACTTGCAGCAGCAGCCCGCCGTGCTAGGAAGGTGGGATGGCGCAAAGGTGTCGACACACGTTACATCCCACACCAAAGGCCTACCTACCTTCCAAGGCATTATGGTCATTCCATCTGATCTCTTCCCATCGTCCCGTGCCAAGCCATTGGGTTCTAAAACAGCTGGCGGTGACAAGAGCACGAAGTGACTTTGACTCTGAAGCAATTTTAACACCATACTTATTTCAGTTTCAGTTTGTAGGTAGTTACAGGCACATTAGATACTTCTATTTTGTCTCTGGGATGGCCAGACACCTGCTTTGTCTTCTCTTTTTGCCCGTTCAAGAAGGTATTTTATCAAGCACTGTATCAATAGGTGAACCTATGAAACTAAATATGTGAATTTTTTTATCGTTCTTCATCATCTGGCTTGTCCCTACTATGTTAGGATTGGCTTCCAGTCTGGATGCAGCTGATTACCAGTAATTTATATGGATCGACTACCTATCTGACCACCACCCAGTCAATCCAGTACGCATACAGCTACACATGGTCAAATTATAGTAGCTAGCAAAACTCCTCAGATGAATCAATCAATCGTTTATGTTGTTAAACATAGTAACGGTTATAGATAGTATATTGTCTAAAATATGCGCACTATGTTTTGCCAATATTTATGGCGTACACAATTAACATAAATAAGCAATTACAAATAAGGTGGCATACCAATAGATTACATTAAAAGGAATAATAAAATCAACTTAAAATAATAATTATGTCAGTTAAACAGGTCATACAAGACAAATAAACACATACTTAGTAAGTAAATAAATAAAATCATAAGTGTCTAATTAGCAGATGTGATTTATGTGTATTGAGCAATGACGATAAAACATTTTCTGACGATAAACAGTTAATTTAATATAACCCTGTATACAGCTCAATTCAACATTTTTTTAGTGAAGAGTAGCAGTAATTTCTTCTGCTTTTAGGGGAATGCGCTAAGGTAGTCCGTGAAATACAAATTTTCTTACGTTTTTTGAAATTTGCAGGTCAGTATCAGGTTGTATTATTAGAATCAGCAATACAACTCCAGTTAGAATAACCCTACGTTCCAAAATGCGCTAAAAGTGATAATATCGCGAATCCGACCAAATTGAATAGTCGAAAAATAAGGGTTATTGAGTAATAATTGTGACTATTAAAGTCATTTCGGAATGCAGGGTAAAATTGGTTTCAAATGTCATGATTTCATTAAATATAACTTACAGTTGTATTGATGATTTTATAATTAGAATCCTATTAATAAATATTTGATACGGCTGCAAATCATATTCAGATCAACATAAAACTTGATACTGATTTGCAAAAAAAACCCTGTATACAGCTCAATTCAACATTTTTTTAGTGAAGAGTAGCAGTAATTTCTTCTGCTTTTAGGGGAATGCGCTAAGGTAGTCCGTGAAATACAAATTTTCTTACGTTTTTTGAAATTTGCAGGTCAGTATCAGGTTGTATTATTAGAATCAGCAATACAACTCCAGTTAGAATAACCCTACGTTCCAAAATGCGCTAAAAGTGATAATATCGCGAATCCGACCAAATTGAATAGTCGAAAAATAAGGGTTATTGAGTAATAATTGTGACTATTAAAGTCATTTCGGAATGCAGGGTAAAATTGGTTTCAAATGTCATGATTTCATTAAATATAACTTACAGTTGTATTGATGATTTTATAATTAGAATCCTATTAATAAATATTTGATACGGCTGCAAATCATATTCAGATCAACATAAAACTTGATACTGATTTGCAAAAAAAACGTAAGAAAATTTGAATTTCGAGGGATACCCAGACGCTTTCGCCTTATTTAAAAAAAAACCTGCCTCTTCAAACGACCATATTGTGTTACTAAAAACTGTATCTACTAAAATCCAAACTGTGCTTTAGCAGATTATCGCAAACATAAAGAGAAGCGCGGTTGAGAACTTTGTTATACCAAAATGTTACTTTAACATTAACTCTAGCTGCCTCGATGTGTTATTATAAACTACATTTATAATAGTTGTGGGTTTAATCCTTAAGAGTGGCCAACCCGTCATACTTTTCATACAAACGCTCGTACGTGATTATGGCGTTGTAACACATCTTTCTTTAATTCTTTTAAACAAATGGGTATCTTGTGCACTATATCTAGGTTTCTATGAAATCAAAAAATAAAAATTTGGCGAAACAAATTCAATATAAGCCTCCAAAAATCTGCTTTTTTGCACAAATTTTACCTCAACTTTGACCGTTCATAATGTACTTATAAATTGTAAAAGTAAAGAAAACATCTTTATAGAAACCTCGCCCATGTAATGGAGATTCTAAATTACAAAAAAATATTTTACAAACTTGTAAGGCGTATTCAAAAACACGTATTTCCTGAAACCAGTTATTTTTCGTACAATGTTATCGCGTTCTCACTTGCTTGTTAGCGGTTCTCACTTGCGCTGGATGAAACAACAAGCTTTTCGACCATGCTCGCGTTGACGATAGACGGATCGGGAAGGGCCCCCTTAAGTAGAATAACTAGTTCGGCAGTTTAATCCAAAGTTAGTTGGCGTTGAGGAAGCTCTTTAGAACTGGTTGCTATAAAACATTAATATTTTAAATAAATATACAGCGTCAAATTAAATAAAACCAGCTAGCAAAACTTCACAAAAAAAACATGAACAAAAAAAAAACGAACGAGCCTTACATTAGTCGTATATGATGTGTAACATCTGACATCTTAGCTGATAGAGTCTGGCCAAGTAAAGTCGCCAAGTAAGTCGCTAAGTCTGCATAAGTAAAAAAAACAGTGGAATTTGAAAAGCTGTAGACGGCAACACCATCCTGTCCTACGAAAAATTAATTTGATACTTTGTTTGTCTTTTTGTTTTTGATTGGTTATTTTGTTTATTCCTGGTAAAGAATAGTCACTTTAGCACGATGCAGTGTAGATTTGATACAGTTTTGTCATCGTTTGGAGGTAGAGCATAGGTACGACATAGTCTATTATGCAAAACTCAAAAGGCATAATATCAAAATCATTAGATCTACTTACAACCCTGAAACTGAAATAACTGACTGATGTAAAAGTATACCATATTTAAAACTTTTTGGGGTTGCCCATTTATTCCTTTGCAGACTTAGCGTGGCCAAACTCTAGTACCAACCTCTCGGAAAATGGGTTGGTACCTACAATCTGATTGCCAACTGTAGCACCGCGCGTGCTCATTGATCAAATCAAATAGCGCGCGTTTCCCCGGCTTCCTGTTACACACTTCCGTCCCTTTTCACGAAATCACTCCCACAGATAGCAGGAAACCGAGAGGAAAGATGTTACACATCAAATAAGGTTTTCTTAAATCATAATTTCAAGTATGTACGTGACAACACAGCTTTTTTTTTTGGGTGGGAAATTATCAAATGACTTCTCCCGCTCTGGGTGGAGCGGGAGGGCGTGTCAGACTCTTACTGACTAAAACCCACTCGTGTTCCTTCGGTTGCCCTGTTGCCGGGGGCCACGATTTCCCTATCGGTTTTAATTCTTGTATTTTTAAGAACGTTTGCCTTCGAATCTCATTCGCAAAATCTGTCAAAAATACAGTCAATTTACCAACATTTTTGACAAGTTTGATAGATTCAAAACATCAAACAAGACACACATCGCAAACACGCATGTAACTACGATTTTTTATATGTTGTTAGGTCCCATGAGAGTAATTTATACCCAAGTATGCAACCCTGAAAACCTTGTGCTACTTCCATGGTGCTCGAAAAACTCTGAAATACTGGCACTTGTTACAGTTTCGAACACTGTGAACGTTCCGTTTCCTCGATGGGTACCTACCTGCCTATCGCCATTCTTTTCCTTTTTTAGATTATTGCAAAACCACTCTGTCATCCTTCAGAAATTATTCAAATCACGGCCAAAATTCAAAATTTCTTCTGCCAAAGTTCGTTGCAATTTGTAATCATATTTCATAGTCATTGTTCGACAAGATAATTCGAGTGTAAGCGACTCCATTATCGGAACAAAGAGGAAGACGTAAACAAATTTCGTTTTGAATGCGAAATCACTAAGAGAAATTGGAAGCTCCTTGTCTCAATTCACAATTAGCTTTGTCTTATGTGACACTCTTAAATGTAATTTTTAGGGTTCCGTAGTAAACAAGGATATATAGGTACCCCCTCACGTAAAGAGATGTTTGTTTTTTCTATCCCATGGTGTGGGATATCATTGGAAAGGTTCTTCAAAAATATTATGAGTATGTGAAAACCATTTTTGGATTCCGGGATCCGTTTGCGAAATATTAAGGTTTAAAGTGCACATTTTTGTTAGAATCCTGTACCCCCCAGCTAAATGGTTGGTTTTGGATGTGTGAAAAAAATCACAGCAGTATTTTATATAACGAAATTAAAAGAAACAGTTGCAGTTGACTAACTACAAAGTTAAGTTCATAGGGAAGACCTGGATGAGACTTGCATAGACCAGGGAAGCATGGCACAAAAGAGAGGAGATTTATACTCAGCAGTGGATAAACCAAGGCTGCCAATGATATGAATGTTAAATTTTGGTTGTTTTCTTAACTATGGAAAGGTTTTCTTTTCTGTTTATCGGGTACACATACGGTGACATAGGTACTTTATTTTGGTTCCAAACAGTTTAAAAAAGTTTAGAAATGTACCTACACATTTCATTCAGTTTTTTTAAGCTTTTCAAAGGCTTCTTATCATCAGTATTAATGTCATTATCATTACTATCACATTATGACTTCTGAAAAATGAACGACAGACGACATACACGGTAGAAAAATAAATTTTCCATTGGTCAATCTTATGACAAATCATCTTTTACTCTAATAATAATATCAGCCTATTATTGTCCCACTGCAGGGTAAAAGCCTCTAGGCGTCAGGAATCGCAGTCCGATTCCCGGCCACCATAGGCGCAGGCTTGCGAACGGTGAGCAATGGGTAGCTCGCCGTCCGATAAGGACCAGGCCCGGGTCGACGGCGCGTTGTGTTCCACGCGCGCCTTATAGAGATGTCAGCACAAATGAAGTGATCCGCTATGGCCGATGCCTGTCGGGGTTGCGGGTTTATCCGAAAGGGTTACCGTGGCCCCTGGCAACATACAGGCAGCTGAAGGAACACGGGTGGGTTTTAGTCAGTAAGAGTCTGACACGCCCTCCCGCTCCAGGGCGGGAGAAGTTATTTGATAATTTCCCTCCAAAAAAAGGGCAAAGGTCTCTTCTCATATACAGAAGGCACGATCATTGATTACCACGCTTGCTGAAGACGGGTTGACGATTTCAGACTATTAAGTATAAAGTCCAGGTTTACTCACAATGTTTTTCCTTCACCGAAGTCGGTAATGTCCAAGATGAACACTATGAACAGGCTCAAAAAGTACATATGAATTGAAAAAGTCACATTGGTACTTGCTCAGGCTTGAACTAACCAAGGAAAAAATATGGTTTATTCTGTGCCAAAAAAATTAATACAGTAAAGAGTTACCTACACCTTTAGCTTTGCATAGCATCGCCACGCCTCATCTCACTCATCGCCGACGAATCCCAAGACTCACAATCATACTTGTATTTATCTTCCGTCTTCTTCGCTATTGATTCTCCAAGCACTGTGAACTTTATCGAGAACACTTTATACGTGTTATATGAGGTTTACGGATGTTATGTGTTAACACTTTTATCTGAAAAGGATGCTAAATAAAATAGAACGAGTTGTTTATTTATTTTCTTTAGTTCTTTTCGTTTCAAGGAGAGTTTATCGTGTCTGTGAGTGTCAATTTATTTATTTATTTATTTATTTAAACTTCTCACACACAAAAAGGTACAAAGGCGGACTTAATGCCATAGGCATTCTCTACCAGTCAACCAAGGGTGGTGAAGAGATAAGATGGCAGGTGCTCTGTTTGAGAGGAACAAAGAAAAAATTAATAAAAATATATCATTAGAAATAAAATGTAGGAACAACAGTACATAAATAGGTTATAACTTATAATACACATACATACATTTAATATAATATATATCTATAATATATATATATACAAATTCAAGGGAGAGAGGTGTTGAGATGACTCTACTCTATTTATTTTGAAAAAAACTCTGCAATTTCCGCTTAAATGCATACCGACTGGTGGCCGTCCTGATATCAAGAGGAAGCGCGTTCCATAGAAGAATGGACTGAATATGAAAGGAAGAATGAACAAAGTCAGAAGTATGAGAAGGACAAAGTAGGAGAAGATTGTTAGAAGAACGCAAATTCTTAGTGTGTGAAGAACAAAGATATTGGAAGTGAGATAACAGATAAGAAGGAGGAGTGGGAGAGTTGAGAAGGGAGAAAAGCGTGGTCAAAGCGCGCAAACTTCTTCTTTGGCGAATGGACATCCATTTGTCAATCTGCAGAATTATTTCTTTTTCTGGCTTAGGCACCATATCCAGTGTAGTATTTGAGAGATAGTGACATAATGTATGATTGTGTTCGAAACATAAAATATACTTTATTGAATATCTACTTTTTGAAGTGAAAACTTCTTTAGGCGCGTTGGGTATTTTTGAGATAGGACTAAACCATTGATTTCGCGACACTATGACGACACCAGCTTTTGACCGTTAAAAAGACACCAACGCGTTGATTAACGCGGTGCCGATTTTTCTTCAAGTTTTCACTTCTGTGGGCACTCCCGGACACTCCACAATTTTTTATTAGGAGCATTCAGTTGTTAAGTGTATTAGCAGCAATAAAATTGCTAATAATACCAACATATTAGTGTCCCACTGCAGGGCAAAGGCCACTTCTCGTACAGAGAAGGCACGAGCATTGATCACCACGCTTGCTTAAGACAGGTTGGCGATTTCAGATTTATATTAAGGTCCTCACTTTTTTTTTCTTTACCGATGACGGTAACGTCCAAGACAAACTCAGAAAGTACATATGAATTGAAAAGTCACATTGGTACTCGCCCATATTTGTACCTACAACCTCGTGCCTCTCTGGCTTTACCAACTGGGCCATCACGAAAGGGTAAGTAGGTATGGGTATTTAACACGTGTCTACTTTTTTAATATCTATGCTATGACAAAAAAAAAACCCGTCAAGTGCGTGTCGGACTACGCACAATGAAGGGATCCGTAGTTTAGATGAATTTATATTTATCCCAAGAACAAACTTAACATTGAAATTGAAAAACATGTTCTCCCATACATTCTAACTGCACATATAAGTTTGTACGCACAATATTGAGAGATTTACCATGTTATTTTAAGACGATAGACTTCTTATAGGTTTCCTGTAATCTATGAGTAAAGAGCCATACTATGTAATTTTTAGCATGAACTGGAAATGTATAGCTTGATGTGTGGCCGTGTGTACAACTGTTTTAGCGATTGTACTCATGAGCTTTGGAACAAATCCCTCTCCCGGAAGATACGGAGGTAGATCTCGTCAGGGCTGGACTCGGGTGGCGTCGGTAGCAGCCATCATGGTGAAAGCGATGACCAGCAGAACGAAGGTCGTCTTGAATGCAGCCATTGTAGTGGTTGTGTAGGAGTAGGTAGAACGTTGAAGAGACGAGGAGTTGTTCTGAGAACCTTTTGCTTTGTTTTTACACGTTGAAACTTGCACGTTTTTTAGAGATAGCAGTTGTTTTATACCTACCTAAACCAGGCAGCAAGTTGGCATATTTAGAAACAGTGACCTGCACCCTAATTAGGGTACAATTGTGTACCACACGTTCAATCATAATCGATTTCATTTTGTCAGTTCAACAGCATTAATTGCGTTATTTACGTTGTTGAGTAGACGAATTTTTCGAACACAATTATTAACTAAAATTATTTAGATTCTGATTGATCGTGTGCAATGCAATGAGGGTACTGGGCAGTCAGCCTCGTTAGGCTTGTCAGTCTGACCTGACCTGGATGGTCACCCAGGTCACCGCATGTACAGTGAAGCAGAAATGACCAAATGACCATTTAGGGAGGATATTTTAATGCATCCTCATAAACTGCCCTTGTATTTAAGGCGACACTAAGCGACTTTTAATATTTTTATATTGAAAATCACGTCTAAATGAGTCGTGTTAATGATTTGGAAAGAATATATGTTAAATTGGAGCATTTTCTTAATAACTTAATAGGAATATTTTAAATTATGTTTATATTACATAGTGAAATTAATTTGTAAAGTTACGTCTAACGCGGATAAAAAACTGAGAATAACGCAAAATTTATCAAGCGTATTTTTCTGAAACCTTCACCATTTTAAAGATAGTTTAATTATTGATCTCTTAGTTCACGTGCTTTATTAAAATGCCTTTTGTTTTATGTATAATAAATTAATAATGCGTCTGATTTGGGACAGCTTGATGGGCGAGTCTTATCTTACTACTATAAATAATACTTACTGGCTGGACGTACGACGCGTTGCGTGAGCTCAGTACAGAACACTCAAGCTAACCACTCAAGGTCACTGGCATATCTGCGTCTTAAGTACTTTCCGATATCATTAGGCTGAAGACTAAAACTACGCAGTCAGTCCAGTTAAGATTTTTTGAACATTAAAGAAAATACATTCTTCGATTTGCGATGACATAAAATGGTAAACAAAGAATTATCTCAAATTACACTGTAGATTACATAGATACCCACAGAATCTTTATTTTTGGGATTAGTGTTTGTTGTTTCGATTCTGGAAAAATAGGAATCGAAACATCGTTTTAGGTTTTTGAATCAATTTGAGATTGGTTCAATCTTTCTAGTACCTATTGCAAATCGATGAGTGCCTCTATCATGTTTATGGATCGCTTTGTGCAATTTACTTCATTGAAGTCATTTGGTAAAAATTTGGTAGATATTGCTACTGGTTGCGAGTTTAGAGACATATATTATAAGTGCCTATATAATTTTAGTTCTCAGAATCATTATCCTTATCCTTTATTTCTAAATTTATGTCTGTAATTTTTATGGTATACATAATAAAGAATATTCTATATATCTATCTATCCTTACATATTATAAAACAAAGTCCCCCGCCGTGTCTGTATATCTGTCTGTCTTAACGCGATAAACTCAAAAACGGCCAAACGGATTTTCAAACGGTTGTCACCCATAGACAAAGTGATTCATGAGGAAGATTTTGGTGTATAATTCACTAAAGTTTTGTGTAAATTGGCTTAAATATGACGATTATTGTTGAAAAAAAAAAACACGCTGACTGGGAGCTTTACTGACGTGTGCCGCATAAACCGCAAAAGATACGTAAAATTTATGTTCTACAGTATTGTTTATCTTAAAAATTTCAACAAAAAAATTCCCGATGACATAATATATCTATCTTCTAAGGATGACTCACAGTAACCATTATTATATTTCAGAATTTGATAAAAAAAATTTACATTATTTGCTATTTTGACTGGTACTATATTAATCCTTGTCCAATAAAATATGTTATTTAAATTGGGTATTTAATTTAAATTAAAATATGCCTTAACATCATATCATTTAAATGAATAGTTTAAAAGATATCACAGATTCAAAATGACGCGTAACTACATAATTATGGTTGACGGCAACGCGGGCGCAGCGGTATTAGTCAATGACCTTTCCTCAGCTATTGATATAGTGGGATATTTTTCGACATCCACGCAGGCGAAGCCGCGGGCAAAAGCTAGTTGATGATAATTTTGTCAAAAGTAGGTAGGTACCTTATTAGATATCAATTGTAGACAAGACTTCAGAAATCGATAGTTTAGTACTGAGCATTCTGGTTTGTATGATGAGGCCACAGATATCTCCCAGGCGAGACTACTATAAGGTGGTAAATAATGTGCTAAGGTTAAGATGAACTAACCTACGGCATGGGCACCTAGGTAAGTACAACCGGCACTACAAAATAGAGTTTTAGAAACAAAAATTCAGATTTCAGATTGAGATTTCTTTCAGGGCTTTTTATGGCTCTTTAGAAATAGCTAAGCGGAAAAGGTTACTAAATATATCCACGTCTATTGTATTTTTTAAACAAAAATTCTTTTTCACGAAATAAATGAGAACTCTAGAGCTCTAAAGGGTCTAAGTACTGTTGAATGTTTTTAAGCAAAGGTAAGGTTCGTAGAGCCTCTCAAATCTCTGTTCCTACTTAGCTCAAAATTTCAGAAACTTTTAAACATTTTACCTGTGTACTGAAACTGACTGAGAGGTACTACCTGAAAGTGATACAGGTATGCGCCGATTTCGACATGCTCTGACGAGACAGCCGAAACCATGTACGAGGATGTTGCCAAGGCAATTCACAGTTCAACAAAGGCCCACTACAACTTTGTTATGGGGGACTTCTATGCCAAACCAACCGACCAACCGTTAGCAACATTGGGTACCTACTGAGTTTAGAAACCAGTTGTATAGAATCATTTTTTTTCTAACTTCAACAGACACCTGTGCTGCTGGGGAGTTTGTTGCGCCACTTCTTCTTCCCAGCTAAAGCACTAGGAAGTGGTGAAGGGTGGAGGTGGTGGTTTTGGAGGACTGTCTTATGTAATTTTGACGTTCGAAAAGTGCTGATTCTCAGCCTAGTTTGAATAAATGACTTTTGAATTTAGAATTTGAGTCGCTCTATACTCAGCTATTGCTTAGTTAGATTAACAATTGTTCCTGACATTGCATTTTTGGTAAAATACACACGTAACATCACGTAACATAATATCACGGCTGTATTCCTGACGGGTTAAGCAGAGGTTTACCTTATTACACATTTCGCTAGGTATGTCTAAGTACTATGTAATAGGGGCGAGCCTATTGCTATCAACTGCTACTGAGAAATTCCAGATGGAAAAACTCAATAAGACTGTCCGACATGAGGATGGAACCCAAGACCTCATGCCTCTCTTGGTAAAATGTAGGCTAATAATACCCCAAAGACACTACTGAATGATACTTCTGAATGTTTTAATCTCGACAGCGTAGTTAAAAACTAACGAGCTACTCCCTACATTCGATTAACTCAATATTCGAATCCAAAAAAAAATCGAATGAAAAAGAATCGATTACACTACTCGCCGCCCTTCATCCTCTGTTTACTTAATTCGATGAACGGCTACCCAGTCAGTATTGCCAGTACAAACACACAAAATGAAATTGTACATGTTTCTAGAACCACGAAGAAAATTGCTTTTACAGCTCCGTAGAGATTTGATTAAACCGTGTTGCAAGATTTAAGGCACAGATATAGATAGACCTAGATAACGCAAGTATCACGATCTGTATGAAAACCAAGCGTGCCATTTTTTGACTACCTACTATGACGTCACAAGCACTAGGAAACGTTTCTTTTATTTTTTCTCCTCGCTTTTGCACAGTTTTTACAATTTATAACAGCGTAATTAACCATTTTCAATTTTTTAATTGACTTCCGACAAGCCTGGCACCGATGCAGACTGAGCGCGAAAGTGGCAGCTTAGAATTATTGTACGTAAGCTGGGCACGAAAATGGCACGCGAAGTAGTTGCTCTTGCGTTATCTAGGTATATCTATATCTGTGATTTAAGGCGACTTTTGAAAAAGGTTTTCCTGATTATGATACTGAGATAAGGAAAATGATTACAACGATTCGGTGTGTTGAGTTTTTTTATTGGAATAATTATTTAGACTGGAGAATTCGGTCTTGTAGGCTTTAAAGACCAGAAAATAGTTTCTGCCTGACTTTTTTTGCGAAATGTGCCCGTTCTTGAACTCGATCTCGCCTAATAGAAAGCGATGGAAGGGGGCCATGGTACGGAGCGAGAGGAAATGGGAGGCCGTCACCTCCTTCTGCGAAGCAGTAATGCTCGCGAAGGAGGAGGCGGAACGCGTGAGGGAGAGGCGAGTTTCGCGCCCTCACGCCCCTAACCGCCGCAGGATCAAACGCCCTGGGCGTCGGGAATCGCGAGCCGATTTCCGGCCACCGTAGGCGCGGCCTTGCAGACGGTGAGCAATGGGTAGCTCGCCGTCCGATAAGGACCAGGCCCGGGTCGATGGCGCGTTGTGTTCCACGCGCGCCTCAAAGAGATGTCAGCAGAATTGACGGGGTCCGCTAAGGCCGATGCCTGCCGGGATTGCGAATAAAACCGAAAGGGAGATCGTGGCCCCCGGCAACATGACAACTGAAGGAACACGGGTGGGTTTTAGTCAGTAAGAGTCTGACACGCCCTCCCGCTCCGCCCAGAGCGGGAGAAGTTATTTGACCATTTTCCACCCAAAAAAAAAAGAAAAAAAAGGGGTCTACGATGGAATGAGCGTGCCATACCTGTTCACCATTGCTTTGAAGGCTGACGGGTTATATCTGGAAACACAGACGCTGGCAGAGTGTTATAATGTCTTCTTAATAACATTCTACAAAACCTATTAAAATATACTTCATAATTGATTACTGGGAAATTTTAAATGAAGGATACACATTAAAATTATTTAGAACTGTTGTTGCTACGGCGTAGCTGAGCTCACTGCTACGCCAGCTACGCCGTAGGCGATAGTGTGGTAAGTCGTAGCCGGTCGCAGGTTGGTCAAATATGCTCCTTATTATAAATATGAAAGTGAGTTTGTTTGTTTGTTACGCTTTCACGCTAAAACGGCTGGACGGATTTGGATGAAATTTGGCACTTGGATAGACCATGACCTGGGTTAGGACATAGAATACTTTTTATCCCAATTTACCCAAGATATCGAAACTTATGAGGGTGAAACCGCAGATAGCTATTTTATAATATTGTTGTACAGTTAGGAAAATTAATTGTTTAGCAAATTGATACCCTACGTCAATTTGCCGTGTTATAGCCATTTCACACAATCGCCAAAGAATGATGTTGTGATTTGAATACACGGATAATCAATTTAAGCATGTATTTAATCGAACCTCAAATAATTCCCATTTATTATTGAACACTCTAATACAGGGTGATTGGAAGATGGGTGCAAAGCTTTAAGGTGAAGATAGTATAGACAATTTAGAACCATTTAAGCCATGGTTGTCTTAGACGAAGTCTTACCAAATTTTTTAATTTTTAATAAGGTTTAAAAGACGTATTGTACATTTTTTTTATTTTTTCTGAGCTTTAAATGTCTGTAAAAAAAAATGTCTAATGACACAGAAGCCTAAAACATGTTTTGCTTGATTGCTTACACATTACTTTAATTAAATAAATAAAAAATGAATTCATTTATCACTCAATTTGGCCATAATTATGCAGTTTTGCTTTGCACCTATCTTCCAATCACCCTGTATAATGATTGCGCCTCTTTTTTTAAACCTCAAATAATCCCTATTTTGGGGTCTTAAAATACTGAATAGCCAAGTAACTGCAACAAACTTGGATGTAGTGCTCGCCGGCCGCTGCTGCTGTTTGTAGAGGACCAGTTAAATATTTATTAATAATTAAGTTTGTGGTCATTTAGTTTTACAAATAATTTCCCAGACTTTACTTAGTTATAATATAATATAATACTATCTATATTTGTCAAAAGAATAACAACCTTACAACAAATTTTACACTGGTACTTATTTTCTATGAATCTAAAAGATTACATACCTACCCAATTAGTGAGTAACTAATTGGGTATCTAGTCTTTTGTGTACAATAATAAATTCAGGTTTTTACGAAATCGTTTCTCTGACCCCCGTACTGGTTATAACACGGTGGGACAGCTTTCGTCGTTACCGTGGATTCAGTACATGATTCTGGACCTCACAGTATTTAAAAATTTACGACAATTATTTGGCTGTTCCATAGATTTTGACTGCGTAGGTATATTGCACATTTATAAGAAACAGCAATTTTTTTTAAAAGTGAATACTTCTTAAGCTGGGTTGGGCATTTTTGAGATGGGACTAAACCATTGATTTTGCGACACTGTGACGACACCAGCTTTTGACCATTAAAAAGACATCGACGCGTTGATTACCAGGGTGCGTGGAGTAAAAGACATCAACGCCTGGATTACCGTGGCGACGATTTTTTTTCAAATTTTCACTTCTGTCAGCACTCCCGGAGTGCCACTTTGTATAACCGGCGAATTGTTTTTACGTCCAGTCTAGAATCATGTACTGAATCCATGGTAATCGGTTGTGCGTCGATGACCCTGCCACCCTATATATTTATCGTTGCAAAAATTCCGAGGGGTCAATATGCATCAAAGGATACTTAAATGAGATACATCAACAAAATTACTTGTATGAAATACTTTTTATTTACACAACATTTTTAAGCACTTAAAGTTCATGTTTCTTCTGACTTTTTCTTATTTCGAGCCGTTTTTTTACCTTTACCTTTTTCAACATAAGTGATAAGGATTTCGCCTGTTAAAAATGTGTTAATAAAATACATTTTTCACACAAAAAAAACTTAAAGTCTGCCTCGTTGATCGAGTGGTCGCAAGCGCTACTGCTGAGCTTGAGGTCCTGGGTTCGATTCCCGGGTCGGGAAGTGTTATTGGGCTTTTCCATCAGATATTTCTCAGCAGCAGCCCGGAGTTTGGATATGTGCCCGGTTGATGGCAATAGGCTCGCCCCCTATTACATGTAAAAGTAAAAATGATGACGTGTGAGGGTATGTTTGTGTGTGATGTGTATGTGTGATCTGATGTGTGTACTAGTTATGTTTAAGCCCCATGAGACTTAAATATAACTGGCGAAATATATGTACTATGGGTACACCTCTGCCTAACCCTTCGGGGATTACAGGCGTGATGTTAAGCTATGTAAAAAACGTAAACTGTACATATTTAGTACCAAAATATATAAAAAAAACGTATATCTTACCGTATTCGTCCACTAAAAAAAACACAAGAATATGAGTAGGTAATTAGGTTAAAAGCATTAATTGTTTTTCGATTTTGTCTACGAGAAGACATCTCAAGACATTTTGAAAGTCTGGGAAATTAAGAAAAAAGATATTTGCAAAATTTTTTTTTGGGTACTAATTGATTACCTATTTTGTTGCTTCTGCAAAATTATTCACCGGTTCACCGGAGGATAATTTTGCAGAATCAATATAATATAGCATAATTTTGCTTTTTAAGCATACGGTGGAGGTCTGCCCGGCTTGGGCGGAGCACCGCCGTGTCCTCGTGGAGGCGATCGGCGGCGGTGATCTCGTGCGTCCGGCCCAAGCAGTAATGCTCGCGAAGGAGGAGGCGGGACGCGTGAGGGAGAGAGGCAAAATTCGCGCCTTCACACCCCTAACTGCCACAGGAGGAGACGCCCTGGGTGTCGGGAATCGCGAGCCGATTTCCGGCCACCGTAGGCGCGGGCTTGCGGACGGTGAGCAATGGGTAGTTCATCGTCCGATAAGGACCAGGCCCGGGTCAACGGCGCGTTGTGTTTCACGCGCGCCTCACAGAGATGTCAGCAGAATTGACGGGGTCTACTAGAGCCGATGCCTGCCGGAAAAAAACCGAAAGGGAAATCGTGGCCCCCGGCATCAGGGCAACCGAAGGAACACGGGTTTAGTCAGTAAGAGTCTGACATGCCCTCTCGCTCCGCCTAGAGCGGGAGAAGTTATTTGATAATTTTCCACCCAAAAAAAATAAAGGCTGGTTTCACAGCTGTCCGAGAGACCCACACTGGCCGGCCGCACACGGGAGACCCGTACGGGTAACGCCCGCATTGCTCTGAAACGAGGGACTTAGTACGATACGCTTGCTAGCGTTGTACGGGCTCTACCCGGAGCTGGTCGCGTACGAACCAATCCGCGTCACTGTGAAACAATGTTCTAGCGCCTCACGTGTGTCTCCGTTCCGGGAGGGCCCCGTACGGGCGACCCGCGCGGGTCTCCCGGACAGCTGTGAAACTAGCCTTAGACTGCGGCGGCCGGTACACAACGTCCGCAATTTGCCGGAGAATGACGTCATTGAAACGTTATTTATGAAAGTAATTTGGCGTGTTTTCCTAGAGAGCATGTAGACAAACTCCACTGCCATCATTTTCATGACAGCTGTCACTAGCCGTTATGATGCGGCCACCGCTCTTCTCGAAAACTGTAGCTAATAGTACACACGGCTACACATCAAGCTATATATTTCCAGTATAAGCTGACCTCGCATTGTACGGAAATCATATACAATGCGAGATCAGCATAAACTGGAAATGTATAGCTTGATGTGTAGCCATGTGTACTCAGACCAAATAAAAAACCAAGACATATTATAGCGCTGCGAACAATACAGGGAAGCATGCCAAAACTACACCCCCACTCTGTGCATACACGCTCACACGCACACAATTACAACCATTTACAATCAAACTACAATCAAACCACACCTCACTAAGTACACACAACGTTTGCGAAACCGGCTTCACGTCACTGTTGACAGCGCTATGTCTAAGTTTTTTTATTTGGTCTGAGCTCTGAGCTGTAGTAAATAAGCAACACATAATTGTGGCAAGTTTAAAGAAATGGTCTGAACACGTTACCGTCTATATCTTTAATCTTCATATTGTGTTCCTTCTCTAATGCTGAAAATAATCAATAAATATTATTTAAAAAAAAAAAATTTAAGTGAAAACGTCTTTAGGCGCGTTGGATATTTTTGAGATGGGACTAAACCATTGATTTCGCGACACTGTGATGATACCTCGTTTTTGTAAACGCGATTGTGCTCTTTATTTATATTACGTTACGGATCAATGTTCTATGCAAGTATTTTTACTTTAAAAGTTTTGGAAGTATTTTTTTTAACGCGATTGTGCTCATTATTTAGATTAGATTACGTCCACCAAGGCGATTTTGTTCAAGTTTTCATTTCTGTCGGCAGTCCCGGAGTGTCACAGTTTTTTTTAAATATTTATTTGAAACCACTGTAACTCGTCAGTGTTCGTAGAAAAGTATTTTTATTTATTTTGTCCCTAAGTTAACCATAACGGAGCATAAATATTGAAGATGGATATTGAAATCGTAAAGAAACTGGCATGTCCTAGAACCAAAACTTGAAGACAAGATGTGACATCCACCGACTGTGCCCGCGTGGTGGACGGTACTCCCTCTCACAGAGAGGAGCTGCGTCCCAAGTCCCAGAAATGGGAAGATTACAGAGTAAAAGAAAGAAAAATGCGTTTATTGGCATTACTACTGAAAAATACACCTTATAACTATTAAAACAGAAAACAAAGATTTTAATGCCAAAAGGGCCTCAGCTCAGCATAATGTCAGGTGACAACACAAAGTGCACCACCTGACGCTGATTTTCAGCTGTAACCCACGAGTGCCATACGCTAGAACAGAACAGAAACACAAAATACAGGGAAGTGTCTGTCGTTTTAATAAATAAATGTAAGGTGAATAAGTTATTTATATTAATTTCACAAGATGGACCGATGACCCTGTGAAGGCCGCAGGAATCCGCTGGATGCGGAAAGCACAAAATCGGTCGAAGTGGCGGTGCTTGGGGTCTTTCAACTGAAATGATGATGATGATGATTCATTTAAAAAGGGACTTACAAGCAATGACAGGCTTCGCTCGCATGAGTACATCATGGTGTCCATAACGTGTGATCAGGTCCTTGATGAATTCCTTTAGATCTTTCACCCATTCGGGATTTGCTACAAAATGTAACACTTTATAGACTATGGACCTCTTACACAGCGTCCGGAAAGCGAGTAGGTATCTATGTTATGGGGTTTGGTTTCCGCACTTAGTCCATCAGGTGGACCATTGTGCGTGAAGCGACTAGGTATCAAATAGGACTGGAAAGATGACAATAGAACAGAATTTGTGTGAAATTAATTGATTCAGGCGTGACCTTGCGGAAATCCATTATAAAATACAATAGACGTGGATATATTTAGTAACTTGTTCCGCTTAGCTATTTCTAAAGAGCCATAAAAAACTCCTGAAAGAAATCGACACGTGTTTCACCTCTCAACGAGGCATCCTCAAGATGACGATGGACTTGTTGCGAACTCGAACACGGCGTGTTGCCACACCGAGCGCTGAGTGCAGACTGAGCCTTAATAAGTGGGTTTGACGGGCGATACGCCGTGTTCGAATTCGCAACAAATCCATCGTCATCCTGAGGATGCCTCGTTGAGAGGTGAAACACGTGTCGATTTCTTTCAGGAGTTTTTTATGGCTCTTTAGAAATAGCTAAGCGGAACAAGTTACTAAATATATCCACCATTTTTTGTGTGAAATTATCTGCCATTTAATTTCAAGGAATTATTGTGCTGGTGTGTAAGGCTGACTGTCCACTGGGGTGGAGAGGAAAGGAGCGGAGCGGAGCTGTGCCAATATCAACCAATGGAATTGCATGAAATCTCCGCTCCGCTTCAGTGAACAGGGATTTGCGAGCTAGTTTAAAAATGCATACAAAACTGGGAAGCGGAGCTGGGACGCGGAGCGGGGAAGCGGAAAAAACCAGCCGTGGAGCAGCCCGCTCAAATTACTCATCGCGTGAACTCGGCCTAGCCCCGCACAGACTGCAACTCCCCTTCGAATAATCTAATTTATTAATTAATAATGTAATTGAATTTTACATTTTATTTTAATTTGAATTCTGTGAACTTTATAATGTGTACCTATTTTAATTGCATTGACATTATGTTTATTCTATTGGTTTTGTTTTATTGTGTGTTTCAGTATAGTTAAAATTTATTTTATGTAATATATGGGTTTTGCCTGAATTAAATGTTTTTTTTTATTTTTATTCTCACTCCCTCGCTCCGCATCAATGGACAGACACAGTCCGCAATTCCGCTCCTCATTTTTCCCTCGCTCCACGTCAATGGACAGGCTTAATGCTCGATAGCCCAGTTGTTAAGGCGCTTTTTCCATGGACGAGAGAATCGCGGCAATAGTCACGATGTGCCATCAAATTAGCGCCGCGATGATATCGTGAGTTTCTATTGAATGAGATGGTACGGCGAGACTATCGCCGCGATTTTCTCGCCCGTGGCGATGGCGCCTAAAGCCTCGCAAAGTCTTGAATTGGTTTGTTAAAGTATTAGGTACCCCATGGGAAAAGCAATAAAGGCCTTCAATTTGAGAATTTAGAGAAAAATGATATTCAGTGATGAATTCTGGGAAATTTTCAATAAAACATAAAAATTGGGTTTTCTCGAATCCTATGAATTTTCGCCTAGGCTTTATGGGGTGCTTAATTGTAGCAAATAGGTCAAACTTTCACGTCGTGGAAGGAATGCGTCAAATTACAAGTCACCCTGTATACAGTGATGAATAAAACGACTGGCAGGGAAATCCACACTTTGGCTTTGCGTCTCATTCAAATTGTTAAGATAACAAAACACCTACGTTCTTCATCTTTATGTTTTTTCGTTTCGTGTTTCGTTCTTAGGGCATCGTTTAAATCTGTAACATAAATTCTAGTTATTATTCATTAGCATTTCAACACCAGCATTCAGATTTTTTTAGTTCTTCTGAACCAAACTAAACTGTCACGCTCGGGGCGGTGACGCTGTATCGCGTATACTCGTAAGCTGCAGTCGTAATTTTTTCACTTAATCATGTGGTCATAAGCACACGTCCTCTTTTAAGGGTTCCGCACCAGAAAGGTGCCAACTGAATACTATTACTCAGCCTCTACTGTTTGTCCATCTGTCTGTCAGCGGGCTCGTCTGTCCGTCCGTCTGTCTCATGAACCGTAATAGGTATTCAGTTGACATTTTCACAGATTGTGTATTTCTATTGCAGCTACAACAACAAATAATAAAAAGTTAATAATTAAAGGGAAAATAAACGCCGCAAAAAACCTTGTTTCTTGACTGGGGGCATTCAAGAAACAAGGTTTTTTCGGCGTTTTTTGCTCGATCTTAATACGGTATGGAACCCTTGACCGGTTTTTTTATATATTCTAATATTAAGCGGTCACCACTACCTATGGACATCTTTTTTTTTTTGCTGTTGTCTGGGTTATTATCAAATAACTTCTTAACTTCTTAACTTCTTCTCTCTCTATGTATACGTTGTGTTTCACGAACTGTGTCAAAATAAATGTTTTTTTCTTTTTCTTTCTTTCTTTCTTTACTCATACTGACTAAAACCCACCCATGTTCGAAGGAACACAAGCAACTGAAGAGTTGCCTGTGTGTTGCCAGGGATCACGGTAACCCTTTCGGACTTTCCCACGACCCTGGCAGGCATTGGCCCTAGCGGACTCCGTCAGTTGTGCTGACATCTCTTTGAGGCGCTCGTGGAACACAACGCGCCCGGGCCTGATTCTTATCAAACGGCGAGTTACCCATTGCTCACCGTCCACAAGCCCGCGCCTATGGTGGCCGGGAATCAGTTTGGGATTCCCGACGCCCAGGGTGTCTCCTGCGGCGACTAGGGGCGTGAGGGCGCGAAATTTACCTCTCCCTCACGCGTTCCACCTCCTCCTTCGCGAGCATTACTACTTCGCAGAAGGAGGTGACGATTTCCCATGCCCTCTCGCTCTGTACCATGGGCTGGACCAGGGTCGGATGTGAGAGATGACCGCCGCCAATTACCACGAGGACCCGGCGCGGCGGTGCTTCGCCAAAGCCGAACAGACCGCCACCGTATGTTCCACCGTGTCCTCCGGGTGCTCCACACAATGGTGATACCTGGGCCAGGCGTTTCCTCCCGCCTTATCCGGAACAGGAACCTCCCGAAGCAACCGTGTCCGGTGAGGACCTGCGTCAGGCGGAAGGTGAGGACGCCATGGCGCCATCTCTAGCCACTCCTCAAAGACGGGACTGTGGCGTGCCCAGCCTATGCACATTTGCAAATTTGTCATCCCTGAGACAAAACCAAAAAAAAACTTCTTTCTGATAAACCTTGTAGAGTTAAGTATTATTTTCTTACCTTCACTTTCCTCCGAAGGTTCCTCTGGAGATTGCACCGGATTCTCTATAAGTGGAAGTCGTGATTCCGTGATTTCAATTTCAGGAGCCACTTCGTCTTCATCTTCATCTAATAAATAAAATAAACTTTAGGGAAATTACAATAAACTATTACCTTCTCTGTATGAGCAGAAGCCTTTGCCATGCTGTGGGATAGTAATAAGCTGGTATTAATAATTACATTACCTAAATTACAAAAACTTTTTGTAAACAAGCCTTTAGTAAAAGGCTGCTGGTAATGTTTATGATTAGATTAGAGTGTATAAACTTAGGCATAGTTTAACAATGTTAAAAGTTACCATGGTTTATCAACGGCAGAACCAAGGCTTGTTGATTAAATGCGACTATAGACTAATAATTATAGTTACATTACCTAAATTACAAAAACTTTTTGTAAACAAACCCTTATTAAAAGGATGCTGGTAATTTTTATGATTAGAATGCATAAACTTAGGCATAGTAAAACAACGTTCAAATTTACCATGGTTTATTAACGGCAGAACCGAAGCTTGGTGATTAAATGCGACTATCGACCATTACAGTCCGTCCGACGAGAGAATGCATTCCTGACACCTGTCAGTTGTACAATTTCTAGTAGTAATAAGGATCAAATTCGCAAAACACATATTCGTTAGTATAAAACTGACAGGTGTCAAGCACGCATTATCTCGACGGCCGGACTGTATGTAGACATCCATTTGTATTTCCACCTAGTTCATAATAGATTAGAGAGATTTCGGTTTTACACCTATAACACTCTCCCTGCCAAGGGAACCGCTGGCGACCCGCAAAAATTTTGTTCAACTGGCCAAAGCAGAGAAGCAAAGAAGTATCACATTTTCTATAACAACACGCCAGTAGTTGTTAAACTAATTAATTCCAGGTCAGGGCGGATCCCACAGCGTCCAGTAAGATTTTTTTTTTGGACCGCCGGCGTATCTCACGGCCTCTTGTAATAATTTTAAGTTTTAACTCACGGCGTTCACAAGCAGAAACTTTGGGACCCGCCGGCGACCTCCATGGCTTCCTGAACTTGAAAAGTTTTATATATTGTCGGCAGGGAGAGTGTTAATAATTAATTAGGTAATACCTACATAATTGTTACATTATCGCTTACTATTATTCTGTTCTGTCTATTACTTTCTATTATTTTTCGTTCTGGCAGTTTGCGGCCTACCCAAATTTCCTTCATTTGATATTGTTAATCGAGTCATTGAGCTCCTTAGGTTCTGAGTCGAGCTACACGATTACAGACAAATGCTTGCACTGACTGGAAAGGTCCATTCGCATCTGTATGGTTCTTTCCTCAAAAGACAATTTCAGACACTAATCTACATGGTCCTCACATAATATGACCAAGATTATGTCTGAACTTTAAAAGAGACCTCTGAGTTTGTTTCGGTCTTTCTTCTCAAAGTAGTTAGATAGGAAACGCCGACCTCATCTAGTTTTTAAAATTATTATTGATGTGTAAAAGTGTTTGTACAAACCTTGTAGAAATAAAATCATTTAAGTATCATTATCATTATTGACTAATAATGATACTTAAATTATGAATTCTTTAATAAACTCAAAATTATTTAAGTTACAAATCACCGTGGATGCTCAAATTTTAATGACTCAAAACAAACTAAACAATGCACGCACAAACTCTTCGAAATGCAGAATGCGTATCGGTCAAACACAACATTATGAAGTCATAATATTGGTGGTCAAGAGTTCTATAAGCTCTTACAACTATTGACCACTGAATTCATTCAAGTATCATTATCATTATTGACTAATAATGATAATGATACTTAAATGATTTGTGGTTAGTGACTCCACGCGAAAATGAATGATGAATTATCAAAATTGTATGTGGATAGGCCTGCTCCTCACAAGGTGGGCCGACCTAGTGCTTTTAAGTAGAAGAGCCCTATGTCTAACAATACAATTCTAATACACACCTGAATCGGAATCGACAGTGTCGTCAGGGAGCGTGCGAAGTATTGACTTGCCGTTTATCTGGACACCTGATAAAAATGAGTTAGGGTTGAAGCATATTTACGTAGTGTGGATTTACGCATTGGCAGAATAATTCAAGGGGGGTTCAGAGTACATTGTAAAAAAACAGTGGCACTCCGGGATTGCCGACAGAAATGAAAACTTGAAAAAAAATCGGCACCGCGGTAATAAATGCGTTGATGTCTTTTACTCCACGGTGTCGGTAAATTGCGTTACAGTGTCGCAAAATCAATGGTTTAGTCCCATCTTAAAAATGCACAACGCGCCTAAAGAAGTTTTCGCTTCAAAAAATCTTTAACTGATGGCTTGACTCCTAGACAGGTTTGGTCCACACCAGCTGAAGACAAAGGAGGAAGGCCTTTCAGCTGGATGATAATGATTATGATTACGGTACTGCAGGGTTGGTACCATCCGCACTTGGTTGATATCGTGTCCAGTCGTACTCAGCGCTTCTCCTCCACATTTATTATGAGTGTGGAACTCTCTGCCAGCATCTGTGTTCCCCTTCCACATATTTAAAACCTTCAAAGTGAACAGGCATCTTCTAGGCACGCTCGTTCCATCGTAGACCTCATCCATCGCTTTCCATCAGGCGAGATCGAGGTCAAGAGCAGTCCCAATAAGCAATAAAAATAATGGTACACACGGCTACACATCAAGCTATATATTTCCAGTATAAACTGACCTCGCATTGTACGGAAATCCTATACAATACGAGATCAGCATAAACTGGAAATGTATAGCTTGATGTGTAGCCGTGTGTATTATTCGTAAAGTACTCCATGATAATGGTAACAGGCAGAAATTTCGCTATCTAGCGAAGCTTTTCCATAGTCACATAGGATTTCTATGTCTAGTCTGTCACTGCAACTAGGCTTTGCCGCTACGGTTTTCGGTTGCGGTCGCCTTCGGAGTTCTAACATAGCGCCTGTATTCCTCAAAGGTTTACGCAGAGGTGTACCACTTTGCCCGATCCGGGAATCAAACTCAAGAACTCATACTCAGGAGTAGCGCTTTAGACTGCTAGACCAACGAGGCAGCCTTCGGAACTGTACCTTTGTACCTTACCTTCGGAATTGTACCATCAAAGAAACTCATATCTAACCAGTTTGAAAACAAAATCCCGTGCACACGATGACCACATCTGTTACCGCCCCGGTTCTACAGCGGCCGAGTGTTGCAAGCAAAAATAGTCCTTACGGTGTATCTAGATATGAAATACTTTGATAGTACTACAGGACAAACGTACCGTTATTTTTACGGACCATTGGAATGATGTCGTAGCTAAAGTTCTCCACCAACCACTTGACGAGACGATCTAGATCTCCCTCCAATTCAGGGTCTTTCGTTTTAGGAGGTGGACTTGTCTGTGTGCCTTCATCTAGAAGAAAAGCAGGGATAGTTCTTTTAATACAAAGAAAAGCAGTCTTAAATTCTGGTGAAAAAACACTTCCTCTCTCCTTAAACATCATCATTACATATATATAGTTCCTTGCTCTTATTTCATGTTTATTATCTACATATATCTATACTAATATATAAAGCTGAAGAGTTTGTTTGTTTGTTTGCTTGAATGCGGAACTACTGGTCCGAGAGCGGAGCACCAATGAAGAATGTCTCAAAATCGGGGTTTTTTTTTCCCTTTTGAGAGCTTCTGCTGCGTGTGCTGCGTGAACGGTTAAAATTTCGCAAAAATCATGTGGGACAGAATTGTTCCCCTTTAAAAATTCTAAAAAAACGTCCGCGACAGCAAATGTCTATACTTTAAGATTGGCTCACTATAACCTTTTTTATGCTAACCAAATTTGTTCTAAAATAATGCATTATTTGCGAAGGTGTTTTTATAAACATGATATTAATCCTTATCCAAATAAATACGCCCATAGTAACTATTCCACGCGGACGAAGTCGCGGGCAGAAGCTATATAGTTTTATATATATCTATGTATTTAAATATATATTTATATAGATAAGTATATGCTTTATGTATCTATGTATCTGTTGTGGTACACCACTGACTACCTGCAGTAATGTCTCTCCTTTTCCATTTAAATCCATCCAAAGGTTGTCTGTAAAAGATTGCTTTTAGCGATAAGACCGCCCATTGTGTCACCCAATGTAAAATTTCTAAATAATTTTTATGCTGTACATAATAAAGAATATTCTATCTATCTTACCTTGCGTCCTATTCAAAAGCGATCATCGCGGTCTTAAGTCACTTTATGTTAGAAAAACAAAAATAAGAAAAGATTTGAATGTTTTTTTTGGGTCAACGACCTCTAGTGTTGTTGTTGCTTGAAATTTGAGTTGATAAATCGTTTTTAGGGTTCTGTACCCGGAGGGTGCCAAACGGAACCCTATTATTACTAAGTCTCCGCTGTCCGTCTGTCTGTCGAGCTGTATCTCGTGAACCGTAATAGATAGACAGTTGAAAATTTCACACATTTCTATTGCCGATACGAGTATAACAATAAATATTAAAAATTAAATTAAGTTAAAATTAAAGAGTTTTTTTTTAATCAGAATTTTATTGAATGGAGACCTCCATTCAATAAAATTCTGATAAAAAAAAAACTAATCCTGGATGTAGGGTATCAATGGTGCAGATTCTCTTGTCACAAATGCCTCTAAACTAGACTAAAAATCACCAAAATTTAGTTTATTCCTGTCAAACGACGATTTCCCATTCTGAAATAGACTAAAGTGACACAACTTAACTATATTTTAGTTTGACAGCACTAAGATGGTACTGAGATATTAGTTTAGTGAAAATAACAATTTTGCTATTCTGAATTTGAACTAAAATTTAGGTTTTCTAACTATATCTGACTATTTTTAATCGCGACTAAAAACGTGTGGAATAAAATTGGTTGTCATGAACTTTAAAGGCTTGTGCAGACCAGCGCGACACGCGACGCGACACAAAGACACCGCTCGTCGCGCGACGAGCGGTGCCTAATAATTTATTTTGCAGAATAGCTTTGAGATTCTCATAGTCAAAAGTAAGGAATTTTAGTGATAGTTTAGTTTGGTGTACAATAGAGAATCGGCACCATTGTCTAGAGAAGATTTATTTTTTCTTCAAATATTAAGAAATAGAGGGCCGTAAAAGTTGTCATTTTTAAACCATTTTTCAATTTTGTACGAGCTCTATCTATTTCAAGAACTAAATAAGTTAGGAATTTGTAACTTCTGTAAATCATGTAGGTAGGTACCATATACTGTACTTAGGTATATAATCAACAAATACTAAAAACGTCGATTTATAAGGTATTTTTTTTAAATATGTATGGGTGATTTTCTGCAACTGCAAAAAATTGCTTTGTAATATTAATAGTATCATTATGAAATCTATTCTATTGATAGTAAGTATAATTTATTTGCTAAATATTGTACGGTGGTACTGAACCCTTCGTGTGCGAGTCCGACTCGCACTAGGCTGGTTTTTTTGTTTGTTTTATCGTGCTTAGACCCATCTCGTCTGCGGAGTTTTGCTAGCTAAGTTAATTTGACCCTGTTTAAGACTGGTTGCATTGCAGTCACATATTGCAGTAAAACTATGTAAGGTCTATTTATAACCTTGTTTCCAATTGATGTTATTTCCACTTAAACATCAACTTTATAAGAGTGTAAATAAAGTTGATTTTCGACTGTATAGCGTGCGGTAGTATGTAAATGCTACCATGGCAACCCAGAGTGGTTACCCGGCCACCCGGCCACCCGTCTGAGGGCGCCCGCGCAAGCTCCAGTAAGTCTACCCATCAGCGAGCGAATGTTACATGGCAACTTGTTGATCCGTGTAAATATAGTGTCATTCTTAAGCACCTGCGTTTTTCTTACACCCGTTCCCCGGCTATAACTGACTAGTACTGTTGAAAAAGTCATAAAAAAATATGAAGTTGTAGCGCAAACTGAACCTTATGTGTAGGTTTTACAGTTGTTTTTCTTAAAACTCGTGTTTGTTTACATGTTTGGCAAATAAATTGTGACCCCTATGTAAGAACATAATTATAAATCTTAATACTAACCTGAATTGGATTCTGCGTAATCCGCGTTAGGGGGCATCCGAAGTATTGGCTTGTTACCTTCCATGACCTCTAGGTAATTGACAAAAAAAAACGATTTAGGTTTGAGGCATAACAAAACATCTATAAATAGCCAATATTATTGACACATTCGTAATAATATTGTAAAAGGCGCTATGTTCTATGTTATGGGGTTTGGTTTCCTCACTTAGTCCGTCAGGTGGACCATTGTGCGTGGGCCATGGCGGCCGTTTGGTGGTTATTCCAACCAGCCCACCTCCCTCCAGAAGTTAATCAAAACTCCTGGTCTGTTCAGAACATCTGTGAAAGATCTAGGTGACCCGAGGGTTTCTGTTCTAATCTGGGTGACGCCCATGCATTCGAAGAGCACGAGCGTGACAGTTTCCTCAGCCTCCATGCACGCCCTGCACAGAGGACTGTTCGTTATGCCTATTGTGTGGAAGTGTTTGTTTAGCGAGCAGTGTCCCGTGATGGTCCCCGTCACCATGCGCAGGCCGTTCCTGTCCAGGCATAATAAACGCCTGGTTAGCCTGCTATCCAGCGATGGCGCTATTCCACAGCTCCGTAGGATATGCAGGGAGAGGTTTACGCACGTTGGCTGCGCGGTTCATGTGTTTGCTAGCCACGCATCGGTGCATGGCGTGGCCGTGGGTCGTAGTGGATGATCCCGTCTACATTTTCAGTACAAGTGCGTAGATTAGCCGTCGACAGTAGGTACCTAATTTGGGCCATCCATAAATTACGTCACACGATGTCACACGTCGTTTACAATTATTAAACTAAGTGTGACATCGTGTGACAAGGGGGTATATGGACGTTAATAAACGGTTTATCGATTAGATATTTGTAAAGTCTAATAAATTAAGGATGTCTGGTTGGCTATGAAAACTTACTAGATCGATAACTAGGTCCATCGAATCGTCTTGTTGCAGTTATAAGTGGTATCTGGAAAATATAACTAATAAAAAAATGCTAAGTACCTACCTTTTTTTTAGGAAATTGATTTTTTTTTGTTTTATAATTGTGACATTGTATTATTTAATAATAGAGGTTCCTATTTAATACCATAATTATCATGATTAACACATAAATCGTAATAGATATTTAAATTATATTTTATTATAATACTTACCAAAATTAAAAAATAAAGGCAAACCATATTGGTGATCCCGTACACGACTTCACTCAATCATTTTTCATAGAAAATTTAATGCAATTCAATTATAATAAAATTGAATAGTCAACCATTCGTAACATTGCTATTTTCAATCAAAGATAAAACATTCAAACTTATACTTACTGACGTGCATTGATTAAGTCATCCTCGATCAAGAAAGTAGAACATCATGGGGATAAAACGGCTCAATCAAAGCACAAAATAGTACCTACAGAAGGCGCACTCCGCATTTTAAATATGAAGCAACAAGTAAGTACGCGGCGGGCTTTGAGGCTGCGGCCAGCCTTGAGGCTGCGGCCAGCCCGCCGGTTGAACGCGTCCCAGAGGGTCATGGCCATCCGGCTGGCCCGAGGATACCGCACGGTCTCCTGCGAGGCGGCGAGCCTCCTTGCCGGATTACCGCCATGGGATCTGGAGGCAAAGGTCCTCGCGCACATCTGGGAGTGGCGTAACGCCGGGGCTTAACTCCGATGCCGCAAGAAATCGCGGCACAGCGGACAGAGCTCCGGCGGGATCTCATGGCGTCATGGAGGGTGCGATTGTCGCAACCCCGCGCTGGGCACGCCACAATTGCGGCGATAAGACCCCTCTTTGAGAAGTGGCTTGAGAGACGCCACGGCGTCCTCACCTTCCGCCTGACGTAGGTCCTCACCGGACACGGCTGCTTCGGGAGGTTCCTGTTTAGGATAAGGCGGGAGGAAACACCCGGGTGTCACCATTGTGTGGATCGGCCTGAGGACACGGTGGAGCATACGGTGGAGGTCTGCCCGGCTTGGGCGGAGCAACGCCGTGTCCTCGTAGAGGCGATCGGCGGCGGTGATCTCTCGCGTCCGGCCCTGGTTCAGGCCATGGTACGGAGCGAGAGGAAATGGCAGGCCGTCACCTCCTTCTGCGAAGCGGTAATGCTCGCGAAGGAGGAGGCGGAACGCGTGAGGGAGAGGCAAATTTCGCGCCCTCACGCCCCTAACCGCCGCAAGAGGAGACGCCCGGGGCGGGAATCGCGAGCCGATTTCCGGCCACCCGTAGGCGCGGGCTTGCGGACGGTGAGCAATGGGTAGCTCGCCGTCCGGTAAGGACCAAGCCCGGGTCGACGGCGTGTTGTGTTCCACGCGCGCCTCAAAGAGATGTCAGCAGAATTGACGGGGTCCGCTAGGGCCAATGCCTGCCGGGGGTTCGAAGAAAACCGATAGGGACATCGCGGCCCCCGGCAACAGGGCAACCGAAGGAACACGGGTGGGTTTTAGTCAGTAAGAGTCTGACACGCCCTCCCGCTCCACCCAGAGCGGGAGAAGTTATTTGATAATTTCCCACCCAAAAAAAAAAAAAAAAAAGTACGCGGCGGGCTCGTCTTGTCGGGCCAATTCTGTGAGCGTAACGTAGTCAGAAGATATTAGAGTTACTCGTATGCGTTAGAAAGAGAGGCAACTTCTAGGTGAATATAACTGTAGGTAACGAGCGTTGTACGACCTGAATTGCACTTTATTGTGTCGTAACAAAAGTCGCATTTTATTTAAATGATTTTGCGGAGTTAACCATCTGTACTAATCTGTGATCAAAGTTAATATTTTTTAAATGACGTCGATGTTCTCATAAACCTACATAATTGATCTAACCGAACGTAGGGATACTACACGGAGAGGAAGACGGTGTATGCGTGCTTCCTGGACCTGTCCAAGGCCTTTGATAGGGTGTTATATAATAAGCTGTGGGCCTGTGAGCCAAATTGGAAGGAGTCGGTGTACCGGCTGAAGTCATCTCCGTGTTGCGCCATTGGTACACGTGTCAGAGGAACCAAGTGAGATGGGCTGGTGCGCTATCTGATGCCTACGGCATAGAGTGTGGCGTGCGGCAGGGGGGGATAACCTTTCCTCTGTTATTCAATCTGTATGTTAATGACCTCATCGGCGAGCTCAGCGGTACGCATGTGGGTTGTTTTGTAGACGGAGTGAGCCTAAATAACATCAGTTATGCAGACGACATGGTACTGCTGGGACCGTCGGTGCGGGCGGTTCGTAAGCTTGTGAGGCATACACGGCGGAACATGGACTGAAGTATAACTCGAAGAAGAACGAAGTGCTCGTTTTCAAGAGTGGAACGCGTGGTCCAGTGCATGTTCCGCCTATTATGCTTAATGGTGCGGTTCTGCGGGTGGTGAGCAGCATTAAGTATCTGGGCCACATTGTGACAGACCAGTTGTAAGATGACGCAGACATAGAGAGGAAGCGCAGAGCATTGGCAGTCAGGGGGAATATGGTCGCTCGCAGGTTTGCTCGCTGCTCGAGGGCAGTGAAAATAAATCTTCAAGACGTACTGCCAATCGCTATACTCGAGCAGTCTGTGGGTAGCCTATATTCGCCGGGCTGCTAGTGCTCTGCGTGTCCAATACAATAACGTCTTCAGGATGCTGATGCGGCTGCCTCGCTATTGCAGTGCGTCTGGAATGTTTGCGGAGTCGCGAACGAACGGCTTTCATGCGGTTATTTATCCGGAAGAAAGTAGCCTCCTTGTTATAGCGTGTGCGACGCAGTAACAACAGTATCCTGCAGATGGTTGTATCTCGTGCGGATTGCCCTATCCAGAACAAATGGATGCATATTGTGATGGGGGCTGACTAACATAGTGCGTAAGATTTTACTAACACAATAAGTATCAATAATAATTATTTGTCTCTGTATATTTTTTGTCACTGTATTTTTTATAATTTTTTTAATTTTATGAATTAATTTTTATCTGAAATAAAATGATTAATAATAATAATAGAAAACATTGTGTAGGTATCCGGTCACCGAGAGAATGCGTTCCTGACACTTGTCAGGTCGGCAATGTTTAAGACCAGGCACTCCAAAGTCAATTTCCACGTAAACTCCGCCCCAATACCTACACCCCACCACTCCACTATGTGCTAAACGCTAACACATCACTAATAAAGTTGACTATCGTGTGCGCTCTTTGGTCGTGTTCGAGCACGGAACTAAATGTCGTGTCTCAATTCTTATTTCGTTTATACCTAACTAAAGTAATAATTGATCTGGAGAAAAAATATCTTATATTTGGATAATAAACTATATTTCCTTACTATCAATAATTATTTTAGACAAAAGCCAAGTTATCTTATTTTTGTTTCAAATAATCTTTAAAAAAGACGTGATTTTCGAATAAAAAATGGATCGATGCGAAAATGTTCCAATTACGTAACTGTCTTATATTTGGAAAGAAACAGATCCAATAAATCATATACTAAAGTTCAATTTTAATGCAAATTAACATACATTTTAGGGAGCCTCCTCTTAAATTCGTAAAACACGTGTTCTTTTGTACTCAGCGTTCGTAGTCCTTTCACAGCTATTTTTTTACATCTTTTTGAAAGGCGACTAACAAAATGTATTTACAAGGCTAATGTAAAGGGAAAGGCCGGTCGGGGACGCCCTAGGAGAACATATACTGACCTTATTGGTGATGTTCTTCAGAAACTAACTTATCAGATATAATTCTATTTGCTGACGACACTTCTCTTATATTTAAAATAGACAGGAAAGATACAGATGTATTACATGTCAACGATAGTCTGGCTGTACTTTCAAAATGGTTCGCAGCTAATAATCTTTTACTTAATGCGAACAAAACGAAATGTATTAGGTTCTCATTACCAAATGTACCTCAAGTAGGTCTAAATCTAAAACTTGATGGCAAAAAACTAGATGCAATAACGGAAACTATATTCTTAGGAATTACTTTAGATTCAAAATTACAATGGGGCGCCCATATTAGAACTCTTTCAGGTAGATTAAGTTCAGCTGCATATGCAGTAAGAAAAATAAGGCAGTTGACTGATATAGCCACAGCTAGGTTAGTATACTTTGCTTATTTCCACAGTATTATGTCTTATGGCGTCCTGCTGTGGGGATCGGCAGCTGACGTAGATTCAATTTTCATTTTACAAAAGAGGGCAATCCGCGCGATCTATAAAATGGGCCCTCGCGAGTCCCTTAGAGACAAATTTAAAGAAATTGATATACTGACTTTGCCTTCACTTTATATCTTAGAAAGTATTATGTATGTTCGCAAAAACTTAGGACTTTTCAAAATAAGAAGCGATTTCCATAATATAAATACACGTAGTCGACATGAAATTGTGATACCCAAATTTAGATTAACTAAAACAAGCAAGTCATTTCTTATAAACAGTATCCGCTTTTATAACAAGTTGCCAAAGTCTGTGACAGAACTTAGCGATGGGAAGTTCAAAACCCACATCAAACGTGTCCTTATCAAGAATTCATATTATAAAATTAAAGACTACGTTGAAGACAAGGAAATTTGGCAATAATTCCTTCTGCACATGTGGCTTCCCTGGTACCTCATTAACGGCATAAATAAGTAAGAGTCTATTAACTGCTTCCAAATTACCATGTTTATTTAAATCTTTATTTTTTTTTACATTCGCCCTTGACATATTTAATATTCTATTATTTGACATTATATACTTTTTTTTTTTTTTTGTGGCTTTTGTGGGCATGTTAATTATTCAGATTGATTACAGTTGTAATAGCAATCATATAATTGCGTTTTATTTAAAATAGGTTTTTTACTTTTTTTAATTAATTAATTTTTTTGTATAGATTCTTTTCTACATATTTTGTGAATGTGAGAACGCTGTAGGCTTAGTGGATTGTAGACCTGTTGACCATTTTCTATTTTGTTAAGTACTTGGTACTTATTGAAAGACCTACACTGTCCTCCCATACCTAGAAACACTGTTATTTGAAAGTGATTTACATCAATGTTTGAAAGTATTGTAAAAGCCAATTATTTTTAAAAGAGTAACCGTGGAGTTTCTTGCCGGCTCTTCTCCATAGGAAACGACCAATTGGAACCGTGCACCTAGCTTCTGACGTTTCATAAGTGCCCCATGTAGGTTTATGTGAAATAAAATATTTTGATTTTGATTTTGATTTTGAAAGGCCAGGTGCGTAGTAGGACTCAACCGGCGTGCGTGTATGACCAGATGTATGAACGTAAACGAGGCAAAAGGAGTATGTAAGGATCGTAGCAGGTGGCGTTCTGTAGTTTCTGCCTACCCCCATGGGAAAAGGTGTAAGTTTATGTATGTGTATGTATGATTTTGCATCGCAGTGATCTATATTCTCGTAATCTCGTTGTTACAAGCTTGCCGTCAGATTATAAAAAAAAACTCTGAGAAAGGACTTCAAAGGTACCATTCCGTAGCCGACCGCAGGCGGCAACTGCAGGCAACGTGTCGCCGCGACACGACTGGCTTCTATGAATTTCTATGAAATACCTTCCATAGCTAGCGACACGTCGCGACGCCTTCATAGAAATACATCGAAACCAGTCGTGTCGCGGCGTCATGTCGCTGCAATCATGATTCCGAACTCGACCGCAGGCGGCAACTGCCCGTTGTTAGATAGAAGATAGAAAAACGTGATTATCGCTCGAGCGTTGGCGGCACTACTGGTCTGCGGTCGGGCTGCACGTATCGCCTGTAGAGTCCCGTAGCTGCCAACGACGTGTCGCTAGCTATGAAAGATATTTCATAGAAATTCATAGAAACCAACAGGGCCGTAGCTAGACGTGAATTGAAGGTTGTTACAGGTAGGGCGGAAGTAAAAATGTTGATCTGTTCTGGTCCATTGATTTTTAGCTTTCTTGACTGATATTTATAATGTGAGTCAGTTAATACTTAATTGTCGGGGGTGATATATAGATTTTAAAAAAAGGAATTTATTCTGACATAAATAATTATTTCTCCACTCATGTCCAAACACACCTACTCAATATTAAGTCTTTCCTTAAAACAACTGAATTCAAATAAGATTCAGAATAAAGAATTATTTTATTGTGATTGTAAGATGCCGTGGTTAATTCGGAATTGTTTCGATGTAGGTAACTTAGTTTCACAGTGCTTTGCTGATTATTAGTTGATATTTAGAAGAGTTATGTTTTTTTAAGGTAGGGCATTGCCCCACAATGCCCCCCCCCCCCTTAGCTACGGCCCTGGAAACCAGTCGTGTCACGGCGACACGTCGCCTGCAGTTGCCTCCTGCGGTCGGGTACGGAATGGTACCTTTACAGATAAGTGTCAGGAACGCATTCTCAAATTCGACACCGACTCAAATGCCAAGGGTGAAAAAAAAGGTGATTTATAAATAAAACTAACCAATTTCAACATAATTATCTAATCATTGTCTATATAATACAAACATTCTTATCAACAACTTTGTATAAAATATTAGGTACATAAATCTATACAAAAACATAATTATACTGCTCTTTCGATAGTAAAATAGAAATTGACTTTATTTATTAAATAAATATTAAAGTACGAGGTATAAAGTAATAACTTCATTGAAAAAACAACACAAATAGTTAACAGAGGTAAAGAGGTATTTTAAGAGCTGTTTTGTTTAAATAATCTCAGTTCTGCAGCCTAACTACGTAACACACGATCAATCAAATCACATTCCGAATCATTTTGAAGGATATTGCTTCATAACTAAAAATTTGTTTCCTCAACAACGTAAATAAAGCAATTAATGTTGTTGAACTGTCAAAATGAAACAGTACCCTAATTGCGTAATGCACGATCAATCACAATTTGTTTCGATTTGAAACAGATTGCTAATCCATTGCTTCATAAGTTGGAAAATAAATCTGCTCAACTACGTAAATAACGCAATGAATGTTGTTGTTCTGTCAAAATGTAACAAATTTGTAATAATCGTTTACGAAAATAAGTTACGCAATTAGGGTATAGATTGTGATTGATCGTTACGGAATTAGGGTGCAGATTAAAGCATTTAACAGGATTTTTTTCCAAGTACGTTAAGTTATGAAGACGTTTTAAAATTGTTTGCAGAAATATGAAATCGCCATTAGGCCGTGCTAACACTAAGGTGTTGCGTCTACTGGTTTCGTTTATTGTTTACACCTAAAACAAGTTGTAAGTTTACAAAACTTTCCAAAAACGTCAAAAATGCGGACAAAATAGTTAACAATACATGTCTCAAACAAACAACGTTTGTCAAAAACATGTAGTGACAAGTTTTTTCAAAAGACATGTCGAAAAATAACTTGTAAATGTACCCAAATTTAATGAAATGATAATGTATACCTTTTTTTCTTTTCTTGACATTTTCGGTGTTAATGTACCTAAATATTGGATTTTATTTTTTATAAAATTTCAAAACCATGGATTTGCTATTTTGAATAATTTATATGTATTTTTTTTATTTACATGTCTTCATGTTGTGTTAGTATATAATTAATCACATTTCGATACAATGTAAAAATTGGTAGTGAAATAAATAAATAATATGGGTGTAAATGCGGGGTAACACATAGTTATAATTATCTTTAGTTTTTAATTAATAATGTTCTGAGACTTCAGCTGCCGACCGTACCATAACACATTTCTACATAAGTTTATGAAGAAATGCCGGCAGGTTTTTTATTATTAAAATTATTTATCGATTGACTAAACTGGTGGTTTCTTTAGTTTCTGCCAGGGATGTTACGGAGCTTCGGTTCCGGTTCCGAAAGGTCGGAACTTCCGATTAATTTTACACCTCCGATTCCGACTTCGGTTCCGATAATTTTGAATCGGAGTTATACCGAAGTTCGAAACGCAGCGATGCACGTGACTAGAGCGCGTACAAACAAGTTTAAACTCGTCGCCAGTGTCATTTTAGTATATTTTATACACACGCTCGAAGTCTCAGTTTATTGTTTTGTTTGTGAATGTTATCGCTAATATGTGACTGATTAAAGAGACTGAATTATATTTCTATTGTTTCATTAAGCCTTCCCATAATATCTTTCTTCTACTTAATTACATTTATAAGTTTAGGTATAATACGGTCGTAACCAATATGTACTCAATTAGTACAGACACAAGCAAGCACATCAAGCTACCCGAAACTGTAAAATTTTCCTAATCAACTTTGAACCTTAAATTTCAGCGACAAAGTTGAAAATCTATTAAATAAATTTGACAGATTGTATATGTCAAATTTATTTATATTATTGTATGTATGTATTGTATTTGTATGTATTGTATTTGTAGCTTGAAGTGCTGGCGTCTGTAGATACTTTAAAAAAAAAGTACAGAAGCCTCAATTTTATTACGCTGAAGAGCATCTCTCCAGCAACCCCAAGTTAAAATATGAGAAAACTCTTGTAGATACTGATTTTCAGATACTTCTTGTTAATAAAATAAGCATCTACGTGTAAAAAAAATAGTACATTTTGGGTACGACCGTATTAAAAACTTATAAATGGAAAAACAGGTGATCGGGTTGCTGGCAAGCATGACGATAATTTCTACAATAACACGTCTACAGGACATCGCTCATAACAGCACCGCTCCGACACGGCAAATAACTTGTCATTCAAGTTAGGATTTTAAATCAAATGTTTTAAAATCTATTTTATGTATGACGGCTCGCGGGCAGTGAGCGGCCGGCGAGCCGTCCACTATTCTGTATAGCCATCGTAAAATAGACTTTGAATGATTTTATTTAAAATCCTAACTTGAATGACAAGTTATTTGCCGTGTCGGAGCGGTGCTGTTATAATGAGCAATGTCCTTACTACAGCACGTCTTAACCTATCAAACACACACACACAGTTAGTAAAGCGCCCGTTTAAGCCAGAATGAACCAACCCACATCAATATCTCTCTTTTCCCGTAAGATTACCTGTACATGACGCCGGAGCCGCACTGGCCCGACCCGCATGTTTCTTTGGCAATGCTTTTTACTATTCAAGGCAATGGCACGTAAAAGGGAATCTCCAGGTTCAGCTAAGCGTGGACAAGATGCCCGGTAAAAAATATTTTTACTAAACAATATTATTAATTCCGAAAGAAATATTTTTGCACATCACATAGTAGCCAGGTACGTACAAAAAGTCGAAATAAAGAGTATTTAAACTGTATCCAGCAGTTCAAAAGCATAGCCATTTGTTTGACGCAGTGATACCAGCACGGAAATAAAACATCAATTTCAGTCTGTAATCGATTAGATATAATCAATATTATGGGAACAAAAACAAAAGTGTTTGTCTGCAAAATGAGTACCGATCATTATATACAAACAAATTCCACGCATTTATTAGAGCTTAAATTTTGAATGCCACGTCAAAAAAAAAATGTATTGCCCCCATCCACCATATCTCCACCCCCGTCCATTTGGGGTCCATTCGGACGGTACGGGGGGGGGTTCGGTATCACTTCAAGACCCTGATTACCATTCGCTATTAGGTTGCCTCTCCGATTAAATTTTACGTGCCATTGGTTTAACAGGGATGTTCGCGGATGCACATGTGGACTGTTTCTTTGCCACAATGCGTAAGCGCTGTGCGTCCCTGGTGCGTGGGGTGTGGGGCGGCAACAACAGTATCCTGTCTCTAATTTCGAGCAGGCTGGACTGTCCGTACGTGAATCGCTGCTGCGCCATTTTCCATGGAATGGTGCAGCCGCGGTGAAGCGTCGGATAGTACTGCCGCTGTGTATAGTGTACAGTAATTTGTTTAGGATGTAGTTTTTCATAGTTACTAACATAGGATAAGTTTACAACAAGTGAGTCATAGTTACTTAAATAAATAAATAAATTGAATTGAATTTAACTATACTGAATTGTGATCGTTGCTTTACTATTTATTTCTGGATCAATGCGTGTTTCTGCAGTTCCGGTGCGCCGCCAGTGCGGCTCCGTCATGTACAGGAAGCCAATAATTCTAATTATTTTGGTTAGTTAACGCTGTTTAATTTTAAATCTATTCCAAGCATAAGTTTTGATGTATTTCAATATTTTGGACTGTTTTTGCTGCATAGTATTATACTACAGTTAGAATATAGGTTTAGTTTAACATTAACTGTGGGTTGGTTCGTTCAGCCCAGGTACGCACAGGTGATTTATTTTCGTGCACTGGATTTTGAACTCTCGGTATTAAGCCGAGCATTGAAAATAGAACAGATTGCATCACAGCGCGTCAAGAAAACATACTGTTATATTTTCAACTCTCGGCGCTAAGCAAAGCGTTGAAAATCCAGTGCGCGGAAAAAATCGCCGCTATAAAAAGACTTAAGCATAAGTGGGACCAATTATCTACATTCTTCGTGGCTCTCGAAAGGTTAATCGTCAGTGCATTTCGGGGGCAATTGTGAGTGATAATCGCTTGCGCCCTCTGACGATTTCAACGAGCAAGGACCCGTTAGTGTTCTCTAGTAACGTGTAGATGTCGCTGGCAGTCCGCACTGGGGTCGAGTTTATACTTATTACAATGTCGCCGGGCTGTAGGCCTCCACTGGAAAGGAAAAGGATAGAAACATTAAGGCCCCGATTACAAGTACCACAAACAACCATACCACAATAATTTGCAGAGATGTACAAAATATTTAAAAAAAATACAAAATGCAAATATTTTTCTAATTTACATTTCAAATACAAAATACTTTTGCTTTTTGTATTTTAAATACTAAATGCAAAATACGTATTTTTAAAATACTTTATTCAAATAAAATACTTTTAGATGAAATTAGTGTCAAAAACCCAACCCTTTCTTTTTGATTATCGGGTCGTATTACGGCGTCGAATCAGAAAGACCGGTATTCGAAGTAAAACCAATCTCGTTAAGGCGTAGCGTCATGTTCCACAGATAACGTTCATTTTGTTTTGTCACTTTGTACACAGACTCGCAAGATTGCAGTTGCAGCACTTGCAGCGCCTCTAGTGGCTATTTGTCGAATCGCTAACCCATTTACATGAAAATTTTAGTGGTAATATTGGCGAAACTTAGCAGTAAAGTATTTTGCATTTTACAAGTATGTCAAATAAAATGTAAAATGCTTTAAAAAGGTATTTAAATACAAAATATAAAATACGCATTTTAGCATTTTGTATTTGCTTTTAAATACAAGTATTTCAAATAAGTCGCAACTCTGCTAATTTGTATGAAAATGAATAGTTTATTCACATGGACTACATTTGACCGTCAAATCAAAATGAACCAGGTGAACGATAGTCATTACAGTCGATAAATTCAGACTAATCTGTCTGAGAAAATCAGAGAATGTAGATTGCAAGAGCGAGCGAAGCGAGCTCGAAAACTTTAACATCCTATGTCTTTATTATACTACAGTCTGCCTTTTAGTTACTGACCATACTTTGATTTTGTTTGGGATTTGATTAAAAAGTATTTCGCGAGTTTTGGGGGCCCCCAATCTGGGGCGAACCGCACCTGCCACCCCCCTTAGTCCGCCAGTAGGACGTCGTATTTCTCTTTACATAATAAGGGCACGATGAGCTTAGCATAGACACGTCTGCTCATGCCTTCTCTGTATGAGAAGAGGCATTTGCCCTGCAGTGGGACAATAATAGGCTGGTATTATTAAAAGACAATCGAGCCTACGAGAGCTTGAATTAAGTACTATCGAAGACACGCATATCTGTACACCGTAAGGACTATTCTTGCTTGCAGCGCTCGGCCGCTATAGTAACGCTTACCTGCGAAAAAAATGGGTCGTGTGCACGGGATTTTGTTTTCAAAATGGTTAGATACGCGTGACTGCGATGGTACGTACGTTTTTCTACATTTGTGAGCTGTTCTTGTACACCATAGATAGCGTCGACAAAAGAGTCCTCTGCTAAGGAGCGAGTCACATATTGGTATATGAAAATTGAAAATGAAACTTACTTGTAAGCTGGTGATCCGATAATAACTTTCCAAACAAGAATTCCATGTTCGATATCAGTTGGCATCTGAAAATTAAAAATTGTTACTGTCCACTGAGTCGGGTTCAGAATCACCTAAACTAACGATTTTATACGGTTTTGGCCGTAAAACGATGTGACATTGTTTTGGTAGTGGGCTCTCGTACTATTAGATTTTATGAATTATTTTAGAATGTACTTAATATATTTTTGTACTTATTTCAAAATCACTATTTTCCACATTTTCTCCGATGACAGTTAAAAGTAAAAATTAATGTGTCGCAAACATAATTCAACTTTATGTTCAAGTGTTAAGGTTGATAATAACCTGAAGTTAAAATATATTTAAAAAATATATATATTTATTTATCTTTATTGATATTTAAAAAATCCATTCATACTTTTTTTATTAAACAGTATTAATGTACAGTATTATCAATCGTGGCCAGTTGAGCAATGAGTTTTTATTGGTGATACTTTATCTAGAGTCTTCTTGATCGAAGGCACAGTATAAATAAGTAACAGTATTATATCTTTATAGAAAACGGCCGAAACGACACGCTTCGAAATCTCAGAGTATATCAGAGTACGCAACAGTATTAAGTGCGCGGCAGTTATATTTATTTATTTATATATACTTTATTGTACACCACAAAAATACACAACAAAAAATAAATCAAACACTACAAAATATACAATGGGCGGCCTTATCGCTTTCCGCGATCTCTTCCAGGCAACCTTGGAATGGACAGTGATTTGCCTGGACTTAAAATGGGGCTGTCGTTGGTGCAAATAATAAATATACAATATACTAGAATAGATACACAGATATATACATATCCTAAATAATAGATACATAAATACATACATACTTACTAAATACATAAGCAACAAAAATAAATGAAGACTATGGATAATTACAGTTACGAGAACACGATCACAACGACAAGTAACATGTTCCTTCACGAGTCTCTTAAATATAGGTACGCACGGACGCGGAAGGTAATCTACCGAGCGACCGTAAATATAATACTGTTACTTTATTATACTGTGTCGGAGGTAAAAAGGTACCAAATGACACTTACTTCAGGATTCCTCATGCGTAGTTCCATGAGTATGTTCGGCGTTAGCGACAGCATGGTGATGCCGAGGTACCTCCGCGACACTTGCGGCGCCTTCGTCGTTCCTGTGGATTTTTCTAAATTACCAATTTATATTATTATTGAGTAAAAAATATGGAGGGGTTATAAAAATACATCATCAAAAATATTTCACTAGAGAGTTAAAAAATCATCTTGTAAGGCTTCCTGTACATGACGCCGGAGCCGCACCGGCACCGGAATGCAAGATGAAAAAAATTCAGAACATCTCAGAATGAAAATGAAAAATCGACGCGGCGCATGGCTGATACTCATTCGTATACACATACATGAGGCCCGGCGCCGTGCGGCTCCGGCGTCATATACAAGAAGCCTAAGGGTCACTTGCACCACAAATGACTAAATGCGTTTAACGCTAAACATAATATATTTAACTCAGAAACTCAAACTAAAAGAATTTATTTCAATTAAACCATTTACAGGCACTTTTGAATTGTCAAAGAGTCTGTCAGTCAGTCAGAAAGTTGAAGCTAGTTGCCCATTCCAAAACGTAGATCTCTATGGAGAAGAACGGGCAAGAAACTCCAAGGACACTCTTTTAAATATAGATACAATAGACGTGGATATATTTAGATTTAGGTAACTTGTTCCGTTTAGCGGAACAAGTTACTAAATATATCCACGTCTATTGTATTTTATAATGGATTTCCGCAAGGTCACGCCAGAATCAATTAATTATCTTAAATATAGATATTACAAAATCCTGGGTATATTATTCCTGTTGCTTCTACATGTGAGAACAATGTACAAAAAATAATAATCAAAAGCAATTGAAAATATAAGATTAAAAATAAGCCCTGGCAGATAATAGATGACGACTCTCAACTGACGGCGCCTGTTCACGAACATGACGCGTGGATCAGCACCATCCAGCTCAACCATTTTGTAGGGAACCGAATGATCCAACACACTCGCCACCATCAGCGAGACATTTAAGTGAGCATGACATACTCTCAAATACCATGCTCTTTCAAGTCAACATACATATTAATAACATTAAACGGCTCATAAAAACTCAGCTTTAAAACATACTGTCTCTGTCATTTTCAAACGATTGACAGAAACAGAACGAGGTTTTAAACACGTTTAGCACTAATTGATTTGTGGTACAAACGGGCTTTAGTGTATGTACAGTAAAACACGAAGCAATGAGTTCAGCTATCTCCTTCTTAGGAAATGTGATTCAGTAAAAATCTGTTTAATGCCTATGACAATAAAGTTTATAATTCAACGATTGATCGTTACGGCATACCGTTGGAACGTCTGACTCGTGTTATACCTTAATAGCATAAAACATAAAAAGTACAGAATATTGCGATAAAAAAAGAAGTAATATACAGGGTGGCAGGGACATCGACGCGAAAACTGTTACCATGGATTCAGTACATGATTCTGAACCCCACAGCGTTGAAATTTTGCGTCGGTTATTAAAAAGAAATCAACTGTTCCATACATTTTAACCGCGTAGATATTGCACTTTTCTATGAAACAGCTGATTAAAAAAAAATACCGACGAATAATTTCAACGCAGGGGGTTTCAGAATCATGTACTGAATCCATGGTAACAGTTTTCGCGTCGATGTCCCTGCCACCCTGTACTATGTTAGCCAAATATAATGCAAAGTATAGAACATTGAATACAGAGTTAATCAATGTTATCAAAAACGATAAATGAAAAAAATCTGCTTAATTAGATAAGCTAAGATCATGCAAGTACTTATTTTGATAATATTTGCAACTGGACAAGTGTAATTTAAACAAGCAAACAAATTATGATCTTCACATAAATTTGACAATTTTTTTTTCAAGTTTACACAATTTTTAAGCACTTTCATTTATAAATAAACTTATACCTACAGGGTTATATACAAACGTTACTTAAAGTTAAAATCCAAAACGGGTATAATGGACGTAGGCAAAAAGCCAGGCTTAAATGGAACGGGGTGGGTCACGTCAGCCGTATGGAATATGACCGCTGGGCAAGTCTCCACACAATGGGTGCCTCAGGATGGACGGCACTCGTGGAGGCGATCGGCGGCGGTGATCTCTCGCGTCCGGCCCTGGTTCAAGCCATGGTACGGAGCGAGAGGAAATGCGAGGCCGTCACCTCCTGCGAAACAGTAATGCTCGCGAAGGAGGAGGCGGAACGCGTGAAGGAGGCAAATTTCGCGCCCTCACGCCCCTAACCGCCGCAGGAGGAGACGCCCTGGGCGTCTGGAATCGCAGGCAGATTTTCGGCCACCGTAGGCGCGGGCTTGCGGACGGTGAGCAATGGGTAGCTCGCCATCCGATAAGGACCAGGCCCAGGTCGACGGCGCGTTGAGTTCCACGCGCGCCTCAAAGAGATGTCAGCAGAACTGACGGGGTTCGCTAGGGCCGATGCCTGCCGGGGTTGCGAAGGAACACGGGTGGGTTGGTGACTAAAGTCAGTAAGAGTCTGACACGCTCTCCCGCTTCGCCCAGAGCGAGAGAAGTTATTTGATAATTTACCAACCAAAAAAAAAATGGACGGACAGCGTCGCCGAAGCCGCGAGGGCTGGTTTAAGGTGGCGCGGGAAAGGTACTCCTTTGGCACAAAGGACTACAGGGACTCCTTACAGGAGTACCTGGAAGGACTTGGAGGGAGGCCTTTGCCCAATAGTAGGACAGCATAGATCAAATAAAAATATGTTAAAGTTAAAACAGGTTTTTAAATGTTCAAAAAATATGGTAAAGCATAAGCAGACGCTAGCTAATCATTACTTATCTTTAAACAACGTTCATAAAAAACCCACAATACCAGACCAAGCAATATCACTTAAATAAATTGACAGATTTTACAAAAATTCATCAAAAGAAATCCATCCAAATATTAATGAACAAATTTCACATTTCAAACAAAACAACTAAGGCGCGGGACGTACACAAGTGGCGTATGGTACGGACGTGGCGACGGCGTGGCGATGGCGTGGCGCGAGTACAACGTGCTTCCGTCACAGAAACAAACTAGGGATGTAGAACGGTAAAATTACCATAATAATACGGTAAAAATGTTGTTTTACGTAATTTACGGTCAAATATGGTAATTTTCGGTCATACCCACTAAAACACTACAAATACGGAAGTGAGTATGTTTGTGTGTATCATGTGTATGTCACTACTTCACTGTTAACGGATAAATGGATTTGAATGAAATTTGCCAGAGATTTAGGCAGTATTGAACCTAAAAAAAAAACAGAAAACTGGGCTCATGCGACTCATGCGTACTAAAAATCCCTGAAACTTAATTCTCAAGTCAAAAATTCAAGATAATATGAATTACACCATGTCATGGATTATAATATCATCTATGTGCAGAGGCAGAACGGTGGAGATTCTTGCCCATTCTTCTCCATACGAAAACTACCTTTTGGAAGGGGCGACTAGAATCAATTTTATTATTTTGTAAATTTTGACGTTCAAAAGTGCCATACATGGGCCTATTTGAAATAAATGATTTGACTTTGACTTCGAAAGCTAAAATTTGAAACTTCATAAGTCGCCGGTAATTTAACCGTAATTTATATAAATGACCGTAAAATACCCGTATTTTACCAGGGTTTTATGTGTATATGTCATCGTCGTCATACGAAGAAAATATACAAGCTCTGGAGCATTTGGAGAGTTTGCAAAATATCAGAAGAAATTCGGTGCATCCTGTGTGGCGAGCGGGACAGGAGCATCGATTTTTCAATGTAATGAAAGATCTAATACAATATCCGGATCGTTTTTTCGACGTGTATAAGATGTCTCCACAATGTTTTCACGTAATTATATCCAAGGTGAAAAATACCTTAGAGAATTATAATATTTCGAGTATTTTTACTCCGTCCTACGCTGTCCCTGTGCGAATCGTCCGATGTGCCGCTTCTAACTGTGGCGCAGCGCGGGCGAGGATGAGGCATCCGCGCCACGCCCGCACCCCGCCGCTGTATATGTTCCGCGCCACGTCGTTCCTATACATTTTGTATGAAATATGAAGCGGGCGGCGGTACGCCCGCGCCTTATCGTCGCCATGCCCGCGCCATACGCCGTTTTTGTATGTCCCGCGCCTTACAATGCAAGTAATTTAAAAAAAAAAATTATACAATACATTATTTTAAAAAAACAACAGACAAACACAATAATTAAAAACAATATCATACAGTGGCAGGGACATCGACGCGAAAACTGTTACCATGAATTCAGTACACGATTCTAAACGCCCCTGCGCTGAAATTTTTCCTCAGATATAAAAAATATTATAAACAGATATTCTCATATTGTATGTTGTTTAAATTGAAATTAGTGAATTGTTTTTTATTTTCTCTTATACGGTTACACACGTTGTCTACATCTCTTTTTGTATACTTTCCTATAGCAGGTATGCTGGAAGAGATTTCTTTAGAAATAAGCATTGCCTTTGTACGTATTTTTCTGTTCCTTTCTTCTTGTCTGTTTATATGTGTGTGCATAAATGGTTAAATAAAAAAAAAAAATAAAAATAAAAATCTGCTGTTTCATAGAAAATTGAAATACCTACGCGGTCAAAATGTATGGAACAGCAGATTTTTTTACTAAATCCATGGTAACAGTTTTCGCGTCGATGTCCCTGCCACCCTGTATATAAACTTACTCTTTGCCAGAAACTCCTTGACATAATCGATGGGTATAGCAAATGAAATACCGGAAGTCACTTTCATACTGTTTATGCCTATCGCTTCTCCATCTAAGTTCACTAGCGGCCCACCACTGTTACCAAACGTGATTGGCGCGTCTGTCTGTATGTATACCATGTCTTTGCCTGAAATTTGAGAAAAGTGATGGATGAGTTTGAGAAAAGTGATGCTTGAGTTTGAGAAAAGTGATGCTTGAGTTTGAGAAAAGTGATGTTTGAGTTTGCGAGAAGTGGTACAAAGATTTAGATGGGTTTTCGACCGCACGTTGGTGACAACACCTTGACCATGAGTTGGACAAGTAGTAGTACGGAGTTAAGAGGGTTTATCCTAAAAGTTGGCAACGTCGTAAATAGCTGTCAAATATTTCTACCAGTTTTGATTAATTTAGCAATATTACTGTATGGAATTAAGAAATGTGGCTAACTAGGGAACTAAAATATTGATTACGAAAAGCAATAATTAATATCGAAACACCGAATATTTAGTTTTAGATGCAAAAAAAGTATTTGGAAACTTTCCAAATGCCTTTTTTACACCTAAAATTGTTACAACATCAAATTCAGTGATATAATTGCAATTCATTATTAATATTCTAGGGAACTAGTTAGCCACATTTCTTATTTCCATACAGTAATATTGCCAAATTAATCAAAATAGCGAGACATTTGACATATACATTTGCAACGTTGCCCACTTTCAGAATAAACGCTCTTAGGCCTCTGTCTCGAATCTTGCGGGCAGCAGGGCGGCGGCGGTGGCGGCGCGGGCAACGCAGACCCGTTCTCGAAACCAGCGGGCAGATCGCGCGGCACTGTAGCGGCGTAGTGTTGTGTTCGTGGTTGTGTCGTCGAGATATTTGTTTCTATTCGCGAACGAAACGTCTGAACAACGGCGACAACATCTTTACCCTCGATTTTAAATTGCACAACACTGCAATGGAGACGCGCCGGCGGTCACCGCTTGACTGGAGTGCACCGGTCATTGCCCGCCCCCGCGCCGCTGTTTTCGAGGGCCGGTCCATTTGATTTTACGCATTCGATCCTGCGGCTCCCGCGCCGCCGCCACCGCCCCGCTGCCCGGAAGATTCCTTAAAATAAAATAAGTGACCACCTCCATACTGGTTTTGTTACAAGACAAAACCTACCTTTTAAACCAAGTTCTTCACTACCTCTTTGAGTAGAACTGACAACACCAGCCGTCACAGTGTTACTCAAAGCCAGAGGACTGCCCATAGCCACCACCTGTAAATATATCATAAACACCAATGGTCATTAGATGATTCAATTGTACTGTCCAACTTGACCATTAAAACTCATTTCGTTGTGCCATCTAATTGAGAAGACACGAGGGTATATGAATGCAAGAACTCTTGGACAGTTTACATCATCATTCTTCTACCTTATTCCCAATTTCCATTTACCTCAAAAGGAAAAATGAAACCCTTATTCTGTCTGTCCGTCTGTAACAGCCAATTTACTCCGAATCTGATGAACCGATTAAGTTGAAATTTGGTACACATATTGTATATTTCTGTGACCCAAACACGAACGTGTAACGTAAATAAATGAATTTTGAATATGGGGGTCACTTCTGGGGGGAAAATAGTTTTTTTTTTAAGTTTTTCAAACTGTTTCGTGTGACATATCAAGTGAAAGGGTTTCTTTCGAGAATAATACATTTAAAAATATTTAAGAAAATTTATGAAAATTTACCATTCCCCCCCCCCTTATCTCCGAAACTACTGAGCCTAAAATTTAGAAAAAAATACAGAGAATGGTCAATGGTCTTAAAATAACATGGTAAATCTATCAATATTGTGCGTACAAACTTATATTTGCAGTTGGAATGTATGGGGTTCTCCCATACATTCCAACTGCAAATATAAGTTGGTATTTCAACTACAATGTTAAGTTTCTATTTGGGATAAATTTATCCCAACTACGGAACTCTTCATTGTGAGTAGTCCGATAAACACCTGGCCGGTTTTTTTTTCTTCCCTACTTAAACACCTTACATAAGCCACATTTGCGTAGTATAGCTGATCAAGCTATTTGGTTTACAAGCAAAAATATTCATCTTTCCACTACATTGTAAATGTTTATTGAATCAATCTGCCTAGCCTTTTCCCAAGTATGTTGGGGTCGGCTTCCAGTCTAACCCGATGCAATTGAATACTAGTGTTTCACATGGAGCGACTGCCTATCTGACCTCCACAACCCAGTAACTGGGTATTACGATATCCCTATGCAAGACAATGTTAATTTTTATTGTGTGCATTATTTTTTAAGCTTATGACATAATTAAGAAAGTGCATAAAAGAATTGACTACACAGTACACTCACAACATTGCTTACAAGTTGCAAGTTAGCTACTTGTATACAAATAGCTTGTTTTGCTGTACCCTGAAGAAATAGAATATTGAATTCTCAAATGCAGCCCAATTTCGTCTCACAATGTCTTTGTCTCTTTCACACAATTCGAGACACTTACCGAGTCACAATAGACATTTTATTGTTAATCCGACTACTATCCAGGGTGGCAGGGACATTGACGCGAAAACTGTTACCATGGATTCAGTACATGATTCTGAAACCCCCAGGTGTTGACATTTTTCGTCGGTTATTAAAAAAAAACTGCAATACCTACGCAGTCAACATGTATGGAAGAGTTGATTTTTAGGGTTCCGTAGTAAACAAGGAACCCTTATAGATTCCGTCATGTCCGTCTGTTTGCCTGTCCGCGGTCTAGCTCCGACACCCTTAGTGCTAGAAAGCTGTAATTTGGCATAGGTATACATATTAACTACGGCGACAAAGTGGTGAAACAAAATTATGAAAAACATTTTTTTTAGGGTACCTCTCCTACACGTAAAGTGGTGTTTCATAGGAAAGGTCCTTAAAAACATTGAAACCATTGAGTCATGAGTTTGTGAAAACCATTTTTGGATTTAGAGATCTGTTTGCGAAATATTAAGCTTTAAAATGCTAATTTTTGTTAGAGTCAAGTGTGTCTCCCTGCCAGCTAAATGGTTGGTTTTGGATGTGTGAAAAAAATGACAGCAGTAGTTTATATAACGAAATTAAAAGGAAAACTATCACAGCTAAGAAGGCTCTACCAAGTTAACGAGTAATAATCGATCAACTTATCTTTGCAGTTGCAAAAACATGTTTTCCCATAGAATCTGTATGGGAGAACATATTTTTCAACTACAAAGTTAAGTTTGTTTTTGGGATAAATTCATCCCAACTACGGAACCCTTCATTGTGCGTGGTCCAACACGCACTTAACCGGTTTTTTTAAATAACGAAAAATTTCATCGCCCGGGGTTCAGAATCATGTACTGAATCCATGGTAACAGTTTTCGCGTCGATGTCCCTGCCACCCTGTATGCGTTTAGTGCCCCGCAACGTGTTAAGGTGTATTGTAGTTTTCTATGAGTATTCAGAGGTTTAAGGAGACGCAAGAAAAGGTAACAGACAGACATCTATCTGTCTGTCAGAGTTACTTTCGTATTTATAATATCAGTATATAGTATAGTACAATAGAGATAATGTATTGCTACAAATAAATTATCATTTAAATTAAGTAAATTACAAACCCACTCGCCGGGCAGAATGTCAGATGAACTGCCCAGTCTCATGACAGGTAATCCTTTTACTGGGATTCGGAGAGTAGCTAAGTCTGATTTCAAGTCCACGTCTTCGACAAAACCAGTGTGGATGGAGCCATCCTGTAAATTTGATTAAGTACATAAAATTAATTAAGAAAGAAAATCTATTGAAAATTGTACCCATTTTAGCCTATGTCCGTCCGTAGCAGTGAACGTCTTTTGACTGAAAGAGTATACCCAATTTGTACGAAACAATTTGGGATGCAGGATATTCATCTTGAAATGCCTCGTTGTTCTAGTAGTCGCAAGCGCTACTGCTGAGTATGAGGTCTGGGGTTCAATTCCCAGGTTGGGCAATGTTCAGTAGCAGCCCTGAGTTTAGATTTGTGCCCGGTTGATGGCAATAGACTCACCCCCTATTACATGGGACTTAAACATAACTGGGGAAATGTGGGTGTACTAAGGTACACCTCTGCATAACCCTCTGAGGATTACAGGCGTGATGTTATGTTATATGTTATAATATCCAACTGCAATCTAGCAGTTAGCCACACCGCCCCTAAGACGACCCACTGACCCACAATAGGCATATCAAAACCTGCATTTTTAAACTAATTCAAGTTTTTATTGGATGTAAGCAGCCAGCTAGATTGTGGTCATGGTTGCATCAGAGTGCAGCTAGTTCCCTATTTAAAATTACCTAGGATTTATTTTGTGCATGAAACAGTGCATATGTACAAGTATTGTGAAATAGAATACCTACTATTTATGGGCTGATGCAACAAAATGCTACAAGAGTAAACAGTAACACAACATAACAAACAGTTAAATTTTAAGTAGGTCCTAGGTATTGACACAAGTATTATTATTCACAAAGGCACCAGTTACATCAGCTTTTTTAAAGACTCATTACTATGAATTAATAAATGAAAACCTTACTTACAAATAGCCGTACGTTTACTATAGCGTTAGGTTTGTTCACCACAACGTGAGCGTTCGTCAGTATTAGCCCATCTTCCTTCACTATGAACCCAGACCCGTTCGACAAAGTCACAGGCTGACCAGAAAACAGGTCTAGCCGACGACCATCTTTTATCTCTATATACACCACAGACGGAGCCGACACAGCCACCACATCAGCTATAAAGTTAAACTTCTCTCTTCTACCCTTTAAATTATTAGGTATAACAGTCGCTGCTAATATTTTATCTTTTAAACTAATATAACCTATCACCCCGGCCGCGACCGCCAAAATTCCACAATAATAACTGTTCTTAGTATCATTTTGATTGTTTTTGCTATTAAAAGCTTGTACTGCACGGCTAGAACATCTAAGGTTTGTATTTATTACGGGTTTTATTTGAAATATACGAGAAAACCTCGAAATATTCATTGTTGTTATGTCAGAACGACAGTGTGATACACAGATAACTATATACTAGTCAGAGAGTGTGATACGATGAAGTCAATGTCAAATTAGGCATGGGCTATATTATATTATCTGTGGCTATACCATAAATCGTTTTCCAAGGGAGTTTGCATCATTATAGCATAATAAGTATTATTTTACCATTTTACCTATATTTCGCCGATTTACAAAATAACTTTTAAATTAAATTTATTGACAACAATGATCCATACGCTAATTAGCCGAAGTTTTTTGCTGTTGGCCGAAGCCTCTTTTGAAATTTTTTCATTAGCTAAATGATTGTGATGAATATTGTGCTACTAAATGTGACAGAAACGAGTCGCTACAAACCCGAATTCACGCAGTCTTGTCTGCCCTACCCATAGAGTGTAATTTAAGCCCGCGTAGGTGCGGAGGGGTGGGGCGGCCCGCGAGCTGAGCAGCAGCTTCGGCCAGCCTCAGCCGCGGCGGTAAGCATTAAAACCATCTACTACGATAAACTCGCGTGGGGCCGCCCATAACTCGCAGCGCTGGAGCCGTGACAGAAACAATAATTGCTGCATGTTGCATGCCTGTTTGCATGCTGCATGCTTGAAGCAAGCACCCTTGTTTGCATGCTTCTTACTGGGACCACTTAAAACCAGTTTTGTTCGAAAACATAATACTTCAAACAAATGTTATTTCGGCTAAGCTAACTTCCACAACGATGTTTTTTTCCAAACCGTATATTTTGTATAGGCAGAAGAAATGTACAGACGCCAGCACATCAAGCTACCCGAAACTGTCAAATTTTCCCGATCAACTTTGAACCTTACTTATTAGCGATAAAGTTGAAAATCTATTAAATAAATTTTGACAGATTGTAGTAGCCTGATGTGCTGGCGTCTGTACTTATATAAAATGAACTTTTAATGACGCCTGCATAATCATAATAATATCTAATAATAAAACTTCTAGATTCTGCAGCTACTCGTAAGCCTGAGAAAAGTATTAAGGGAAGTTTATTTTGTAATCGTAGGTAGTTGAATTTCTTGCTTTATTCATGTTGCAAATACACAATAGTGAATCGATAATATCACTCGTAAAATGAACCCGCTAATGTAATAATAGGCAATTGTAAAAAAACTAACCAAAACAAAACCTCTTTATAGTAAGTAATTTTAAAATAGATCGTTGTGAAATAGACGGTTTGGAAAACGTTGTCCAAACGCAAACAACATTGTGTTATGTTTTCTAAAAAAACACGCAACGACACATCACTAGGTCAAATGTCAAAAATGTCATGTTTGTCAAAGTGACAACTTAAGGATGAGAAATCACTGAAATTATCGAGCTATAACTGTGTAAAAACGTTTATTTATACAGATAAATAATATCATTCTATTATTATTTTTAAATGAAAGTTAGGTATTTCATTCGTTCAACATCTTCACGCCATGTTTATTACAAAGGGTGCAAACCACAGAAAGAAAATAGATAAATAGTGATAACTAAGAATGTATTAAATGTTTTTCGGTTATTTTGCGGCTTCATGTTTCTCAATTTTGAAGAGTCTGAAATAGTTAGTTTCAACCTTGAATAGAAGTTCAATGGATAGGATAGCCGACTAACATTGCGATATAATTAATAACTAATAAACGGGAGCATGCAAAAAGTAAACGTACAAGTTTGTTTACTTTTCCACTTAAATGACCTTGCTTGCAACTTGACCGACGACGCGACGGCGGGAACTAAATCAAGATTATTTTGAACTGGTTTCTCAATATAAATGGGTACTAAAAAAAAGGGGACACAGGTATTATATTCAACTCAACTTACAAATTCAGCCTTTACATTATAGGTGATTTAGAAAAATAAGTCAAGGTCGCAATTAAATATTTGACAAATGATGCTACTTGGTTGTTGGTTGAAACCTGTTTTTTTTTTTTATTCTTGTTATGTAACTTTATTACAAAAAATACACAATATAGAACGTGTTTGGATGCACGTTCGACTTTAAGTAACAAAATGCATTGACAACATTGTGTTTGTGACGACACACAATACACGAGTAGATGTTATTCTTTTGACTGTTTAATAAACTTTCTTGTTTATTTGTTGTTTATAACAAAAAAGAACCTCCCACAGCTTTTGTACAAGTATGTACCATCGCGAAAGGCCATAACTAACCACATTGATGACAAAATCCCGTGCACACGATGACCACATCTGTTACCGCCCCGGTTCTATAGCGGCCGAGTGCTGCAAGCAAGATTAGTTCTTACAGTGGTTAGTTATGCCCATTGACAGACATGTACAGACATTGTGCCTAGTTTTTACAAAAAAGTAAATTCAGGGTTCGGTAAATAAAAACATCAAAATATCGATAAAAGATCAATATAATTATTTATTGGTAGGTATGATGTATTGTTTACATAATAAAATTAATATTTTACAGTAACTATCTATTGTTTCTATTACTAGGTAAAAATAGGAACTATAGCTATATACATGCATTTTAAATCCTAAACAAACTTACTAGGTCCATATGCATAAAATATCCAATGTCATAGATCACTTATTTATTTAAGACATATGTATTCATTTATCTCTAGAAGCCCTAAAGCTCTGGCCAAACTGAAACGAATCCCGCGCGGGGTGCGGGACTTACGCCGATTATGTCAACTAACTTGTTCAAACTGGCGCGAATAGTCGCGTGAATCATTAAAACAATCGACGCGAGCAGACACGTCTAATATCCGGGATTCGCCTCAGTGTGTGGCCAAAGTTTAAACAATATCTCCCGCCATTTTATAAGTCAATCAGATCGATGTGTTGTGGCAACTGTCAGATCGTTCTGCAATCTCTGTATATTTCTAGGTTATATTACAATATTTTTCATTTCATAATAATCTTTCGTCAAATATTTATGTAATTTAAAATATGTTAATAGGTAGATTTATTTAAAAAAGTTATCAGTATTTGATGCTTTTATAATTTAGATAATCTGTGGTACTTGGTTGGCTCAAAACATAGACATTTCTATTTCAATGGCTCAAAATAGGGCCACAGAATGGACACATTTATGTCGTAAGCCATTAGCCCGCTATGAGACCAATAATAAATTAGTTGGATAGGCGGTAAAATAAGGAGTTATTATACCTACATTGTGAAGGTTCGTATAATTTCACTTTTTTTAAAATAATTCTCATTAATATTCATTACTACATAAACAATTCCACTTAACAGGGCCAAAAGGCACTGATGGATACAATATTTTTTTAATTTTTAGAATATTACACTTATTTAACTGAGATATGTATGCATGTGAAGTATAGCCGTACAAGGATCTTTTGGCGCGTGGTCAAAATCGGAAGGAACGCCGCCATTTTGTTTGTTCAATACATTTCACAAAATAATGTTTACAGCGCCTCCCTGTCAACGTCATTCGAGCGCCAAAATATCCTTGTTGCACTGTACAGTCCAGTCGCGTCGTTGAGACAATGAGTTCCTGACACCTATCAGTTGGACAATTTCTAGTAGTAATAAGGATCAAAACGCATTTTCACGACGGCCGGACTGTAGTTTAACTTAAAGCTAGTCACTATATTTTCTTGACTATTAATTTAGGTACCATCAGAATACTTTTATGATACATTTCTTTTACCATCATAATTTACTCGGTCAACATTCCATTTGGTATATTAAAATTCATAGGTACTTAGCATAAACTTAGTTTTAAACGTAATTTTCTCAAAAATTTGAACCAAAAATTAAAAAGAAAATAATAATTATAAACAATCATTTCTGTGCATTTAAAAAACAAACTTGCAACTAATTTTGCCGCTGGAAACATTTTTGGGAAAACTACGCGGTTTTTAAATTACAGCTTGACAAAAAATAATAGGGGCGCCACTATCGCCTGATTGTGGAAAACGGCATTACGTGACGAGGTTTCATGTACATTCAGTGCTCTGCACTTACAAAGAAGAAGAGGGGAAGACAGCTCGGGTTATAGTTTGACCGACACCGCTGTACCGCGCCTCAGGTATGTGCGCGGCTCACGGTCTATTGCACCATTGGGTCAATGCTAACGGCACGCGCGTCCTCCCCCCCGCGCATTTCTGAGGCGCGGTTACAGCTTTCTCGGTCAAACTATAGTACCCCAGTTTTTTTTTTAGAGACAGAGATTTACACTTTTGTCTTGTCGTGGCAGTCAAATGTTGCCAATAAAATAATTAAATATTCTAGAGTTTTTGCCAAGCCATACACTTACAAACAAAATAACCATTAGCTCCACTCTTCGGTGTGAATGCTGCCGTTCGCTATACCGTTACCATTCAATTTTCCGTTTACCGTTTTACCATATACGGCGTCACCGTTACCATTGACCAAGTCTTCTGGGTGGTAAGTATAGAAGACTGTGCAGAATGCTGAGTCGTCTCGTGGTAGCTCGTAGTTTACGTGTTTAGCTGCAAGCCATGCTGCCCCCATGGCACTTGAAACTCGGAGTCTCACCAGTTCGAGCTCTGTTTTTACCTGTAAATATTTAAAAAAGTCTTTATTAATAGAAGAAGAATGGGTACAGTAAATCTCCTTAAAGGTCCTATGTAATGTGCACTTAGGTGTCAAAGGAGTGCTTTGGCACTCGTACTAGCATTACCCTGTATCACGAATGCCATCACCTTCTTCCTCCGGACCAATTAGGATAGTTCTTTACACTTGCAATTAAATTTTGAATAAATTCTAAATAAAATTATACAAACATGGATATACACAAAACGAGTATGTGTGTGTATGTGTATTAGGGTGTGTGTGTGTGTGTGTATATTGTGGGGTGTGCGTGTGTATTGTGGGGTGTGTGGGGGTGCATTGGAGTGTGTGTGTGTGTAATTGGTAGTGTGTGTCCAGAAGTACAGAAAGTATGAGTGAGTATACGTTAGTGAAAAGTCAGTTAACCCACTAATTGTATGTCTCCCAGATTCTGCATAGGTAGGACCTTTCAGTCAGTTACAGCGTTCTTGCATTGAAGTAAATGGAAGAAAGGGTAAAAAAAGAGAAGAGAGGAGAAGAGGGTTGTAAAGTCATGGAAATGAGTGTTTCATAGGGGCTAGATATTTATAACATAACACACACTTAAGTTGAAATAATAAAGGGTGATAAATAATATTTATTCTTGTTAATTTGTTCAAAAAACACTTTCATTTTCAGATTATACTAAGATTAGTTTAGTAGTAGGCATTCAAGAACTGTCGAAGCTGCACAAACTTCACAGTAAACTTCATTGTCTTTGTAGACCATTTGGCATTGACGTCAGCAAGTTGGACGTGGCCTTATTTCCGAAATGGACTAAGCCCACACAGACTCTGATTGGTTCCATTCTCTCAAACTTCCTGGCTTTTCTCATTGAGCTCGAGAAAAATAACTGAATTATAATACAACTAACCTTTCTATTCCTCAACTGTTTCAACACTCCAGGCTTCAATATATCCCAACTCTTCCACACAGACCCGACGCACACAACGCGCAGGCGCGGTGTGTCACAGCGCACGGCGAGTGCAGCCACGTGCGACGCTAGTGCAGCGCCCGCGCACGAAAATATGTGGCGCGAGAGCTCGTCTCCTTTGTAGGCTAGTGATGATAGTTTAGATGTCACTCCTATGGACAATTTTTTCTTTTAGCATTTACGTTGATCAATTATTTGAAAACTTATTAAAAAATACAATAGACGTGGATATATTTAGTAATCTGTTCCGCTTAGCTGTTTCTAAATAGCTAAGCGGAACAGGTTACAAAATATATTCACGTTTATAATGGATGTCCGCAAGGTCACGCCTGAATCAATGAATAAACTATGAATACTTATTATAAAATTACAATTTATGAAAGTTTTTTAGCCTTTTTAGGATTCCGTACCCGAAGGGTGCCAAACGGAACCGCTGTAATTTCAACGGCATCTATTCCATACTGGAACGCCATACACCAATTACACCAACGGCGCAAAAAATTACTTCATGTGCTGCTCTCCATCCGTCCTGTGCGCGGTAGATAACGAACGGGTGGCGATGGATTACGCACGCTCATGCAGCGTCAAGACACTAAACTTCTCCATAGTTCCATATCTTCATCCATATTGCGCACATTCTTTGTAATTTTTTTGAAACTCTATGATTTTTCTAAAGTTCTAAACTAATATTATAAAGAGAAAAGATTTGTTTTTTTTTTTGTATGTTTGTTTGTAATTAATTAATTAAAAAATTCTGGACCAATTTAAAAAAAATCTTTAACTAGTGGAATGCTATATTGTCTATCACTGAGTAACATAAGCTGTAATTTATAAAGATATCACGCGGGCGAAGCCGCTGGCGGACGCTAGTTTTAAAATAAATACATTAAAATGAAAAAAAAAAAAAAAAAAAACGAAAATGTTGATGCAATAATAGCAGCCTAGTAGTACTTCCCCAGAAGACTATTTTAACAGAGAATTCCAATAACTTTTTAAATCTCAAAGTCAACTCACCAGCAAACATAGACTTATCGAAGTGCTTGTAAGCATGTGGCAGCAGATCAGCCCTCGTATCAGCATCAAAGTGTTCTCTTATAACTTCCCACACTCTGTCAGTTGGGTGTGGTGAAGGTTGTAAGCCGTCCACATCGTCGAAGACTGTCTTCACTGCTTTGTGAGCTATCCAGTAAGCTGAGGGTTGAAATTCAGAGATTTTAGACTTTCTTTGGTGGGTATAAGGTTCTTTTTGGCTAGTTTGTTAAGGATCTTTTAAAATCTTTTGACATAATAACATCCATTTGGTGTATGGTGTTAAAATTAAGGCGATTACAGTTGAGTACATTAAAATCGGTTCAAACAGAAGTGCTAATGCCCGTTTTCACCTTCACTAAGTGACACTTAAATGAATGCCTAAATAAAAATGCATTGTTGGATTTTCAACACTAGGCTCAGCACTGAGAGTTGAAAATCCAACAATGCACTTTTATTTAGGGATTCATTATTTTTGATTTTTGTTTCTTTATTACCATTCTATACGCCATTATTATTGTACCTACCTATGTTAAAGAAATTATGAAATGACTTATGACCTAAAAATATTCTGAATATTATGGCCGCTAGTAATGGCTAAGTAAACGGTTAGTTTATAATTAGGGCTAGGCCACTGGCTAGTACACTAGGTCAAGAGTTTTGTAACCATGGAAACGAATTACAGGCCCAACAAAAATTTAAATATTGTTAGGTAGTTTTTTGTTCCACTTCTTTTCTAGTATAAGTAGATACTGTATTTCTATTTTCTTAATGTCCCTCGGCAAATTTCGTGTTTCGTCAGTTGTCGGATTTCTATCAGTTGCCCTTTGCACTTGGTGCAGACCGGACGCTCTCAATCGACTTGGAAGTATATAGAGTTGTTAATACTCTTTTACTGAATATAATTTATTAAAAAAATGGGAGGAAAGCTGCTAAAGTCGCAGGCACGAAGGATAGGAAAATAGTTTTACGGCTCTATAAAGTTCACACGGAAATCAAAACAAAACAACAATAAAGTACTTAGTTCTGAATTCAAATTATTATACACGATAAATCTAATAAATTGATGGACATGGAAATTAGCATTCGTTTGTATTCGGAAATGCGATGATACTCGAGGGACATTAAGAAAATAGAAATACAGTAAGTTATGAACCTTGTGCTGCTTGAACCTCTGTAGTTCTTGAAGCCTCTATAATACACGATACAAAAGACATCACACAAATAAAATAGCAATAAGTTTTACATACCACCACCTTCATCTCCTAGAAGGTATCCCCATCCGCCGCAGCCATGCTGCTGACCGTCAGCTGTCCTCAGTAAAGCGTTGGATCCAGTACCTGAAAACAATTGTGAATAGCATTAAAACGAAGTAGAATTGCTCTTGTTTTTGGAAAAACTAAATTGTAATAATTGTAGAAATCTAAAATAATTCATACTCAAACCATTTATTTCAAATAAACCAATTATAAATACTTTTGAATTGTAAAAGGGTCGGTCAGCAGCATAGATATAAGAAAGAAGGAGATATGCCCGGTAGTTGAAAATGTATCGAAACCCAATGTCTCCACTTTGTCCCCACTAGTTGCCACAACTACACATGCAGATCAGAAAAACAAATAGATACGAGGCTGCGCTCACTCTTGCAATTCATAAATCAGAACGTACTACATAATCAATTATAAACCTTATCCCATCAAACACAGCGTGCATTTACCATGCACCGTACAACTCACTCACACGAAAACATCATTTCTATCGTTGTGCTGTACAGAAACAATTTATTTTACATATACGCTAGTGATTGACTAAATCGGAAAGGTATCGATTCTTCCATTTAATATTATCGACGGTGAAGTATCAATATCTAATAACTAACATTTTGGCGGTTTTCACTTACTAATGTTTACTTCAAATGGTCAAAAACTATAGAAATTAAACGTTTTTTTCTCCTCCTGTAAAACCATGTTTTTGTACTTATTAGATATTGATACTTCACCGTCGTTATACTTTAAAAAATTTGGTGTCCTGAAAATAAAATAAATAAAAACGATAAGTCCAAAAAATATTATAATAAAAATAAATAATAAGCAAAAAATTCAAACAATTAAAAAATCCAGTTACGTTGGTTTAACCTGTCATAGTTTATTGAAACAGTAGATATTGTTGAACCCTGTTATGATGTTTACTCACTGACCTGTAAAGTGGAGGTATTTGTGCAGCACTTGACGCTTTGATATTACTGGAGTGGCATTTTTTGTCAAATAGTGTGAATAGCATGAATATGTTGACTTATTTTAAGCAAAAGGCACTGTAATTATCTGAACCATGCCGATTACTATAACGCATTCGAAGCTTTTGAAGACTTTAACGGAAGTAAAATACCAAAACCATAAAAAAGTAAGGAAATAGCACGAGTATAAGGCTTTAGACCAGCTATAATTCAAACCCAAAACACTCCACCTAAAATTTTATTAACTTACTTTACGACCGTTGTTGGTTACGCATTTCTCAACCACGCTGTAAAATAATCAAAATAAGTAAAACACATTATTTCACATCGATCTTCCACCCGGGTAAAACAGTTGACAAATTGAAGAATAAAGTATAATAGCAATAAATTCATTCGCCAAACGACATTGTTGTCGATAGCCTACGTTAGTGGATCTGCACAACCACATCACTAGCTCGTCGCCAGACATAGCGACCGTACTGCGCGCTGCATCCGCAGTCCACAGTATCGTTTTGTGATTTTTACATTGCTTGTTGAGTCACTGAGCGACATATTTAGGTAGTAGTTAACGAGCAATGTATATAGTGCAAAAATAGTACAGTCGCTGTGATATTTGGAAACAAAAATAACGTAGTAAAAGCAAGAAATATTTTACGATTTGTTGTTTTTCATTATTTTAAAGACAAATATAGTAAAATACTTGTACTTACATATGGTAAGTGATTCCATGATTCACAAAGTTTTTGTTTTGACTTCGGTTTTTACAAGAAACCACTGAACAACACGGCATTCTTATAAATTGTCCCGATCACGGCCGAAAGCACACTAGTTCGCGGAGACGGCCATTTTCGTATGCAATGAGCACTTTGATCATTACGCGCGGACACAGACACGCCCCCATGCCACTTCTCCTGTTTTTTATATTTCTATGGTCAGCAGCATGGCATATACACCGTGAAATTTGAATCACAGTATTGCTGGAACAAACGTTGTTCAGACCATGGTCTACTACCATTCTACAGCATCCAATAAAAAAAAACATACTTGGTTTTTGAAAAAACACAAAAGAGGCAAAGTTTAAAATGTCATGATTATCTACAGCAAGTCTACAGCTTACTAATTTTCGTTTATGGAGGTAAATTACATAATCTTTTCCGAACCAAATAGAAAAGAAAGAAAGAAAAATAGGTTTATTTGTCACAGAAACACGTGCATACATAAAAGACAAGAGTAATCAGAGAACAACACAAAGTACATAACAAATCACGAGCATAGAACAGAAATTACTTAGGCGGCAGCTGCACGACATGACTGTGATAAGAAGGCTTCCACTCAGCATGATGCTGTGCTATGGGGGACTCACAGCACAGCGCTGATTTTCAGTGGTCACCCGAAAAAAAAAAGATGTATGGAAATCAAGTCAGGTTCAGTGATTTTTCTATTAAATATGTAACAAAATAAACAGTGCTTAGAATATAAGACAACTATACAACGAATTATAAGAATAGGTAAATATGATTAAAAACATAAAAAAAAAACCGACTTCAAAAAAAACACTACAAAGTGAAAAATAACTTTAATTTCGGAAGTCGGTGTCTTTGGTTTTGAATTTTCGTTCTTTGTCACCGACTTCCGAAATTAAAGTTATTTTTCACTTCGTAGTGTTTTTTTTGAAGTCGGTTGTTTTTTTTTTTTGGAAAAAGTTTTTATTTTTCACTTTTTAGTTGTGGTACCTACCCCACACAAATTCGAATACCACAATACCACCTGCTATGTAAACAGTGACAAAAAGTTATCATATCATCTACATACTAAGTGGAAAAAAATACGTATAATTGAAGCTAACTCAAAAACTACCCAAGCAAAGTTAATAAAATTTATATGGGACCACCTCTGAATTATGATCTACCAAACAAAAAAAGAATCATCAAAATCTATTCATAATTGGCGGAGTAATCGCGTACAAACATACAAAAAAAAAAAAACAAAAAAAAAAAAAAACATACAGACGAATTGAGAACCTCCTCCTTTTGGAAGTCGGTTAAAAATTTATCCGCAGGCATCACCATACGTGCAAATGGTGTACAGGAGCAGGATTTTACATGTCTTGAAACCTATAAACTAGTATAAACTGTGTAGGAAACTCCTAGTTCCCGCTCGTAATCAGCATTGTTGATATGTAGCCGTTAGCATGAAGGTTAAGGGTTATCTACCAGCCTCGTTGAGCGTCCTATTTCATTGAGACCTACTTCTGATTATCATAACATTTCTGCCAGATGCAGACATTGACTCGCACTCTTTGTTATCCTTGATAGAGACATTGATTGATATACTTCTTAGTGTATCGATGGCAAGTAAGAAATGTTGTTTTTTAAAGTTTAAATAAGTTTGGTCAAAAATCCACGCGTACTCCGCTCACTGATGCAGTCGTAACGATCTCCAAGTGCTCAGGGGGCCTAAAAAGGCAGCTTTGGCAGAATCATAATATGATGAGAATCATAATCCTATTAACTGTCACAAACTGACAATTCATAATATTATCTGCGTTCAATTCATAATACGCAATTCATGTTTGACAGTTTTGTAATATATATGAAATAAAATTTAAACTGTAGAAATAAAAAAATAAAAACTTTTTACAAAAAAAAAAACAACCGACTTCCAAAAAAAAACACTACAAAGTGAAAAATAACTTTAATTTCGGAAGTCGGTGTCTTGGGTTTTGTGTTTTCGTTTTTTGCCACCGACTTCCGAAATTAAAGTTATTTTTCACTTTGTAGTGTTTTTTTTTGGAAGTTGGTTGTTTTTTTTTTGTAAAAAGTTTTTATTTTTCACTTTTTAGTTGTGGTACCTACCTCACACATATTCGAATACCACTACCTGCTACCAATGGCACGAACTTATCATATCATCTACATACTAAGTGGGAAAAAAATACGTATTTTGTAGCTAACTCAAAAACTACCCAAGCAAAGTTAATAAAATTTTAATGGGACCAATTCGGGAGCATACCCTTTCAAACAAAAAAAGAATTTTCAAAATCGGTCCACAAATGACGGAGAAATCGGTGGACAAACATTAAAAAAAAAAAAAAACAAACACGCGACGAACATATAACCTCCTCCTTTTTGGAAGTCGGTTAAAAATCTCTTTTGATTAATAAAAACTGTAAAGAAAAATTATCCTGTAAAATTACGGTTTTCATTTGCCGCTATAACAACAAATACTAAAAAATAGCTTAAAATTAATATTTAAGGGGCTCCCATACAACAGACATGATTTTTTGCCGTTTTTATAGATAATGGTACGGAACCCTTCGTGCGCGAGTCCGACTCGCACTTGGCCGGTTTTTTTTCAAACTTACGGCAATATTTACACCAAATATGATTCTGATTTAAACTGAATATCATCATCATCATCAGCCTATAATGTTCCCACTGCTGGGACACAGGCCTCCTCTTTGTGAGAGGGAGTGGGCCTAATCCACCACGTGGGCCCAGTGCGGGTTGGAAGATGTCACATGTCTTTGAATTTTCGGTTCTTGGACATGCCGGTTTCCTCACGATGTTTTCCTTCACAGCTACGTAAACTGTATATGATTCAGCTAAAATATTTGTGTCAGCATAGAGGAATTGCTGGGAATTCAGAATATGAATTGCTTTTAGAAGAATTGCTAGCACAGAATATGCGGCGCAAGATGGAAAGTGGGCCATTATCTGTGGATGGATACCGCATACACTCGAGATCTGAGTCGTCCATGCGTCTGTGGAGATTGTCTTTGCTAAGGCCGACTTGGGTTCAAAGTGTATTATGAGATTTCAGATCATTTATTAATCTCCTGCCCTTCTCTCAATTTGGGGTCGGTGCACATGTCCTTTTCTTCCATACTTCTATTAGTCGTCATCGTCCAAGTCAAGCCTCGTGCAGCCGGGCGCGACGCGACACCGGTAATTGTTCTACCGTGAAGTTTTCTTAGTGTTTTGTTAAGACCAGGTACTCCAAAGACAATTTCCACGCAAACTCCGCCCCAATGCACCCCACCACTCCGCTATGTGCTAAACACTAACACATCAGTAATAAAGTTGAATATCGCGTGCGCTCTTTGGTCGTGTTCGAGCACGGAACTAAATGTCGTAAGTCTCAATTCTTATTTCGTTTCTAACTAAAGTAATAACTGATCTAGAGAAAAAACTAGAGAAAAAATATCTTATATCTGGATAATAAACTATATTTTCTTACTGTCAATAACTATTTTACCCCTATACGCCGAGTAATCTTGTTTTTTAACCGACTTCCAAAAGGAGGAGGTTCTCAATTCGTCTGTACGTTTTTTTTTTTTTTTTGTATGTTTGTTACGCGATTACTCCGCCAATTATGAATAGATTTTGATGATTCTTTTTTTTTTGGTAGATCATACTTCAGAGGTGGTCCCATATAAATTTTATTAACTTTGCTTGGGTAGTTTTTGAGTTAGCTTCAATTATACGTATTTTTTCCCACTTAGTATGTAGATGATATGATAACTACTTGTCACTGTTATTTACATAGCAGGTAGTGGTATTCGAATTTGTGTGGGGTAGGTACCACAACTAAAAAGTGAAAAATAAAAACTTTTTATAAAAAAAAAAAACAACCGACTTCAAAAAAAAAAACACTACAAAGTGAAAAATAACTTTAATTTCGGAAGTTGGTGACAAAGAATGAAAATTCAAAACCAAAGACACCGACTTCCGAAATTAAAGTTATTTTTCACTTTGTAGTGTTTTTTTTTTTGAAGTCGGTTGTTTTTTTTATAAAAAGTTTTTATATTTCAAATCAAAAATAGATCGAGCGAAAATGTTCCAATTACGTAACAGTCTTATTTATATGGAAAGAAAAAGATCCAATAAATCATTTACTCAAGTTATATTTTGATTGCAAATTAACATACAATTTAGGGAGCCTCGTCTTAAAGTCGCGTCACGCCAGTCTGCACGAGGCTTCAAGATTGATGCAACATAATATATACAATAGAGTTTGCAACAGGCCATAAAGTGCCATGATAGGACACAAGCGGCGTGATAACGATAGATTTGCAAGCTTATATCACTGACTAATTTACCACCAGGGCTGCCAAACACCACCTAATTGTTTTTATAATAAAAAAGGCGATAAAGGCAACATGATATTAACATGAATAGAGCCGGTGGGTATTAATCAAAGCTAGCAGCTAAATTACATACGCAGGAAGATAAATTGATCGGTTTTTTGTAGCGTAGTTAGGTACAGTAGGTGTGATGTAGGCGTTAGAATAAATGCATGATCTGATAGGAATTTTGCACGTGTAGTATTTGATTAGATAATTTCCACCTTGTGTATTTTATGTTTGTTTTATAATGTGCGTCTTATTTGTGCAGAATTCAATAAACCATTTTTCAAAAATTCAAAAGTCATTTATTCTAACTAGGCTCAGGAGGCGGAACTCGTGTGGGAGAGGCAAATTTCGCGCCCTCACGCCACTAACCACCGCAGGAGGCACCCTGGGCGTCGGCGTCGGGAGTCGCAGGCCGATTTCCGGCTACCGTAGGCGCGGGTTTGCGGACGGTGAGCAATGGGTAGCTCGCCGTCCGATAAGGATCAGGCCCAGGTCGACGGCGCGTTGTGTTCCACGCGCGCCTCAAAGAGATGTCAGCAGAACTGACGAGGTCCGCTAGGGCCGATGACTGCCGGGGTTGCGAAGTCCGAAAGGGAGATCGTGGCCCCCGGTAACATGGCAACTGAAGGAACACGGGTGGGTTTTAGTCAGTTAGATTCTGACACGCCCTGCCGCTCCGCCCAGAGCGGGAGAAGTTATTTGATAATTTCCCACCCAAAAAAAAAGGTGTGATATAGGCATAAAAATAAGTTATGATCTGATAGGAAGTTGTACACGTGTACCATTAGATTTGATTGGATAATTTCCACCTTGTATATTTTATGTTTGTTTTATATTGTGCGTCTTATTTGTGCAGAATAAACAATTTTTCAAAAACTCTAGAGTCTTTTATTCAAAGTAGGCTGAGAATCAGCACTTTTCGAGCGTCAAAATTACATAAGACAGTCCCCCAAAAACGCACACCCTTCACCACTTCCTAGTGCTTTAGCTGGGAAGAAGGCGCAACAAACTCCCCAGAATTTCTACTTCGGTTTTAGGAGACGAGCAATTTAAAAATGTTTAGCAACAGCTGAGCATAGCATAATCGCTCTTTGATGTTCCCACAGCATACTGTGGGAAATTACCAAAAATGAGGTCTGTTACCCTAGTAACAGATCTCTTTTTTGGTTTTTTTTAAGGTTCCTGTATTACCGCACCACACTGTGAAACAATAAGTTTATTGGTGATCAAACATTCCCATATTTTTTTATTTTTACCAGACTACGGCGAAGCAAAAAGGAGGGTTATGATTTTGACCAGTGTGTTCATTTGTTACCTCATAACTACTAAACTACTGATCACAATTTGACAAAATAGGTATCGTTGGAAGCGTCTTGATCGTCCGCTGGCATACTTAGGTAAATTCAATATGGCGCCCTTTAGAGGACATAAAAGTAAAGAACAAAAAAAAAAAACGTTTTTAATTAGGTAAGTACCTATGCCGTGTTGGGTATTCAATGAAAGGGCTTGACGAGCACATTTCAAACCAGGAGTTCGGAGACACACGTGTTAAATCGAATAGATTCCGTGTGACTCTGGATTTTTAATTAGTCTGTGATGTCTTGTTATACCATTTTAGTTGACTTTTTTGTCGTAGTTTTTAAAGTTTAATTTTTTTATGCTACATAATTTAATCATAACCTAAATAACTTACCTTTTCTACTAGAAATCTCATTATTATGCTAAGCTCAAGGTAGTTATGTTCCCGCCCTTGAGTTTGTTTAATTTCCTTTTGTTAGAGATTCTTTTAATATTGACCGGTCACCACAAGGTTCTTGTAATTTAAATGTGAATGTACTGCCGGGTTCAGACGGAACGATTGTTAGCCGATTTAAATAATGTTTTCCTATTAGATAAAGGCAAATATACAGAGTTTTTTTGTAATTAATTGTCTGGCAATAGTAATTCTATTTTATTCAGGTCACGCAAATCAGAAAATAAGACCGCATTAAATATTTTTTTCATAAAAACTGCAATTACACTAGGTACCAGATTACAGGGAAGAAGATAGATAGACTTTGAATTCAGCTCAGGCTCACTGACATAATATGCTCTATTAAATTGTCCTACATAGTTCAATAACAATATGAACTACAAATAAACGATTTTTGGACTTTTTCCTTTACTTGTGCTGTGAGACTTTGCTTCTTGCCAAATTTCACGATTCTAGGTCAATGGGAAGTAAGTTTTGATTTATTTGCGAGTATCAAATCGAGTCAATCGAGAGTGCCTCGTTGGTCTAGTGACTGCCTCGTTGGTCTAGTGACTGCCTCGTTGGTCTAGTGACAGCCTCTTTGGTCTAGTGGTTGCAAGCGCTACTATTGAGCATGAGGTCCTGGGTTCGATTCCCGGGTCGGGCAAAGTGTTATTGGGTTTTTCTATTTGGAATTTCTCAGTAGCAGCCCGGAGTCTGGATTTGTGCCCGGTTGATGGCAATAGGCTCGCCCCCTATTACATGGGACTTAAACATAACTGGCGAAATGTGGGTGTACCTGCTACAGGGACACCTCTGCCCAACCCTTCGGGGAAACAAGGCGTGATGTTATGTGTTATCAAATGACCGTATTATTTATTGCGTTGACTTGACTTAGAAGCTTGGTTTTTTTATAGCTTCAAGGGACCGCAGTCCTACGTATTTGGTATAAATTTCAACTTGATACCTCCACGCTTTCCTGAGGGGAGGGTCAAAAAGGGTCTTGACAGACAGAAGGACAACGAAGTGATCCTATAAAGGTTCCGTTTTATCCTGTTGAGGTACGGAGCCCTAAAAATGTATGTTCAGCTGTTCTTTTATTTATTCATTGGTAGGTACTGGGTCAAATTAAATTAAACGCTTGTGCAGACCAGCGCGACACAAAGGCACCGCTCGTCGCACGACGGGCGCGGCGGTGCCTTTGTGTCGCGTCGCGTTGGTCTGCACAAGCCTTAACGGGTGAAATGACATATTTAATTGATTCAGGCGTGACCTTGCGGAAATCCAGTATAAAATGCAATAGACATTGATATATTTAGTAACCTGTTCCACTTAACTATTCCTAAAGAGCCATAAAAAACCCTGCAAGAAATCAACACGTGTTTCACCTCGCTGAACGGTGTGGCAACACGCCGTGTTCGGGTTCACGACAAGTCAATCGTCATCCTGAGGATGCCTCGTTGAAAGGTGAAACACGTGTCGATTTCTAAAAACTCCGTCGCGATATTTTTACATCCGTGCGTACGTTTGCTAAGTGTTAGTAAACAACACGATAAGATGACACAATCATGTAACTGACAGGAGTGAATTACATACGGACAGTCCACTTTGGCAGCAATCATTTTCAGAACCCTGTGTTAGGGCTGGCCATTACTCGAGCCACCATCGATGCATCGTGCTAGCGCATTTTAACATAAAATAAGAACCGATTGTAAGCCCACATTCGCACGGATGTAATAAAATCACGGCGATTTTTTTTCGTGCACTTGATTTTTAACGCTCTGCTTAGCGCCGAGAGTTGAAAATCCAACAGTATGTTTTTCAACGCGCTGGGACGAGAGTGCGTCCCAGCGCGTTGGATTCTCAACGCTCAACTTAACACACCGAGAGTTAAAAATACAGTGCGCGATAAAATCTCGCCGCCATTTTATTACGTCTGTGCGAACGTCGGCTTATGTTGATTCTTAAGCAAACTTCCGTCATATTGTAGCTGCGTTCAAAACACTGTAAACAAGTTCTACCCATTATGAGACCAGCTAATAAAAATAAATAACGATTCACATCACAAACATTAACATAAAAAGTTGCATCATCAAAACACGGCATTATTTATTATATTAAAACAAGTTTCTTCAATAAAAAAAATCTGCATTCATTGAGCCTGTTTCAAAATTCTTGAATCTTTTTATAAACATAAAATATCGTATAGTGAGAACGCGGCTTTAGATTCTGATATTACAAGAATAATAAGTCATTTGACTGGTCACTGGTTGAAATTATTTGTGTCATGGTCTAAACTGGCTTCCTGATGTAACGGCATTTTTTTATTAAGTAATCAGTAACGTACGAGTATTTACGAAGCGAATTATTATTTGATAAAAAAAAATATATTTAACGCCTCTTTTGCAATTAGGGCAAATATCACACTTAAAAATCAAATCTGGACTCACGATAGTGTGACGAGCCAAGTTCAGAGAAGATCCTAGATCAAAATACTCAAATAATTTTAATTTTTCACATTAATGTTTTTAGTGAGAATGGTGGTCGGCAAACTCATTAATCAATAGAGCCCAATATCAATATTATAACGACTCAGAATTCTTTTGAGAGCCAATCGTTTCTGTGTCCAAACTGTCTCAATACGCTTTTCGTAATCCTTGAAACTCCCATCCTCTTTCACTTCATAACGCTTCCTAAAATTAACTTGCTAAGAAATAGGATGCCTTCATCATCATATCGGCTGATAATATGATGAAGGCATCTTACTTATTAACAAGTTAACCTTGGAAAATATTTGGTGAAAATATTTCGGAAATAAATCTTTGAAATATAGCTTGAATTTTGAATATAACTTGATATCTTGCTTAATGACCGGAACCCCGACCCCCACGCGTATCTGCGCTCGCGCTCATCGACATTTGTACAGAGCCACACTCTATAGGTCAAAGAGCCGCATACGACTCGCGAGCCGCGGTTTGGCCTATCATATTATATATTGTATGGAACATAAACATAACTGGCGAAATGTGGGTGCACCTCTGCCCAACCCTTCGGGAAAACAAGGCGTGAGATTATGTAATGTGTCAGGTATAATTAAAAATAAGCACAATTTTTGTTAAGATAACCTTCACACTTTTAACAAGGTCTGTGAATTTATTGATCCGAACCACGGGGAAGTTTTAATATCAACGAAACGATGTTGATAACTTGTATCATCAATTCGTCATAGCCATCTGTTTTGCAACGCCGAAAGGTCCTTAACCTTTTACGATTTAATGTCAGTGTACTTGCGCTTAGCAAGCGAATCTATGTTTAGAAGCGTTTATTCTGAAAGTGGGCAACGTCGCAAATAGATGTCAAATATTTCGCTGTTTTGATTAATTTGGCAATATTACTGTATAGATGGCCTATTATGACCTACGGAGCCGAAACGTGGACACTCACGGTACGCTGGTCCATAAATTTAAGGTTGCTCAGCGAGCCATGGAGCGGGCTATGCTTGGAGTCTCTCTGAGGGATCGAATCCGGAACGAGGTGATCCGGCAGAGAACCAAAGTTATCGACATAGCTCACAGAATAAGCAAGCTGAAGAGGCAGTGGGCCGGCCATATCAGCCGTAGAACCGATGACCGTTGGGGTACACATGTTCTTGAGTGGAGACTGCGAATTGGCAAACGTAAGGTAGGACGCCCTCAGGCTAGGTGGAATGACGATCTTCGCAGGGTGGCTGGTAAACAAGGAACCCTTATAGTTTCGTCATGTCCGTCTGTCTGTCTGTCCGCGGTCTAGCTCCAAGACTGTTAGTAGGTACTAGAAAGTTGTAATTTGGTATGGGTATACATATTAATCATGCCGACAAAGTGGTAAAATAAAATTATGAAAAATATTTTTTTTAGGGTACCTCCCCTACACGTAAAGTGGGGATGTTTTGTTTTTTTTTTCTATCCCTTGTTGTGGGGTATCGTTGGAAAGGTCTTTCAAAAACATTGTGAGTGTGTTAAAATCATTTTTCAATTCAGAGATTCGTTTGCGAAATATTAAGCTTTAAAGTACAAATTGTTGTTAGAGTCAAGTGCCGTCAAGTCCCCCCCCCCCTGCCAGCTAAATGGCTGGTTTTAGATATGTGAAAAAATTCACGGCATAACGAATTTAAAAGGAAAACTATCACAGTACTCAATGAGTAATAATCGACCAACTTAGATTTGCGGTTGTAAAACCATGTTCTCCAATACATTATGTATGAAAGATTTTTTTTTCAACTACAAAGTTAAGTTTGTTCTTGGGATACATTCATCCCAACTACGGAACCCTACATTGTGCGTGGTCCGACATGCACTTGGCCGGTTTTTTTTACAATGTATCTTGTTTATCAACAAACACAATAATAAATGGTTTTAATACAAATACCTACTTGAGATAAAACCATATAACAGCTGTTTGATAGTCTAATCTAATCGCACGCTCAAACGTTCAAGTAATAAAAACATCCAATTGATGAATCGGACTGTTTCTGTTGTCAAACATGTTTTTACTACTTTTTATGTAGATGTGTCAACGTGTAGCTGGTCCGATAAATGTCAATTTTTTACTCGACTACGGCGAAGCAAAAAGGAGAGTTATGATTTTTACCGGTCTGATGTTCATCTGTCCCTCATAATTCTAAACTTCTTGATTGTCCGCTGGTTATAGGCTGTGACATTACATTAAATATGGCGCCCTCTACAGGACATAAAGCCAAGAACAAAACATTTTTTTAAACGATGCTATAATTAAATCAAATGAAATTTTGGATTTTATCGCACACTGGATTTTCAACTCTCGGTGCTTGGACATACTCTCGTCCCAGCGCGTTGAAAAAACACACTGTTCGGCGCTAAGCAGAGCGTTGAAAATCCAGGGCCCGAAAAAAAATCGCTGCGATTTTATTACGTCAGTAAAAAAATCGCTGCGATTTTATTACTTCAGTGTGAATGTGGGCTAACTCCGATTCAAAATTATCGGAACCGAAGTCGGAATCAGAAGTGTAAAACTAATCGGAAGGTCCGAACTTTCGGAATCGGAACCGAAGCTCCGTAACATCTTTAGTACATACCTACATTAACACAGAATATCAAGTTCTTTCTCATTGCTTCTAGTTGTACTTTTAGTTCAAATGTTTAGTCACAGCAATGGATTCGTTGACTGTTTTGTACATCGCTCGCGGGTTCAATAGGAGTCAATTACTCTCATTCAAAAAAGGAAAGGCATTGACCGTTAAATAACTGTTACTTTTCGTTTAGAAACTAGGTAATGGTTATTTAGATGCAGTATGAAAAACAGTGGCACTCCGGGAGTGCCGACAGAAGTGAAAACTTGAAAAAAAATCGGCACCGCGGTAATCAACGCGTTGATGTCTTTTACTCCACGGTGTCGGTAACATGTCGCGAAATCAATGATTTAGTCCCATCTCAAAAATGCCCAACGCGCCTAAAGAAGTTTTCTCTTCAATAAGACTTGGGACCACCTACTCCCAACTAATATTCCACGGAAAATTCTCATCTTATTTATTACTGATCATGTAGTGATACAGCAAGAGGGGCTCGTGGCTAAATAATAACAGCCGCACGGGTCGAGTTAAGCTACGCTTGCCAAGGTCGGTCCATGGATGGGTGACCATCCATTACATATCGAGACTCCTCCGTGGCTCGGAAAGCACGATAAACTGCTGGTCCCGGCTGGCATTTGTAGATCTTTGACAGTGCTTACAAGTCAGAAGCTCAAAAGTCTGACAACCAGTCTGATCAAGGTATTAACCCTGTTACCTGTTACTGGGTTGTGGAGCAGTCACTCCATGTAAAATACTGATATTCAGCTGCATCCGGTCAGACTGGAAGCCGACCCCAATATAGTCGGGAAAAGGCTAGAGATTGATTGATTGATAGTGATACGGCAACAGATGGCGATTCTGACTGAATGTAAGTACTTCGTCTTCGTCGTACCGATGTAAATTATATGAGTTTTGACCAAAATTCTGCTACGTCGACAGCGTTAGCATTGGTCTCGCAAAGATCTTTCATAGTGCAGATATTAGTAAGTACTTTGAACACTTGAAAACCTCAGGGGGTTGCCGAGGTCAGTCCGATAACCGAGGCAAATTCTCTTGGGCCTACATTTTTCCTATCTTTCGACGTTAATAAGTCTTTCAAAAACTCACCAGCAATCAGCACCATCCCTCCACTAGGAGCTCCAGTGAACAGGGACCCAGCAGTATCGGAAGCCACGTAGATTGCCTTTGCAGCATCTCCGTCCCTTTCTTTCACACGGGCAGCCAGCTCTGAGTTACTGCTCTCCTGTTCGCACCCGGATAGAGTCAGCCCCTGAGGAAGTGAAGGTCGTATTGATATTAGTTAATAGAACTGATTGAAGAATTCGGAAGGTCAAGGAATGAGTTGAAGTAATTGATAAATGCATCTTCGCGAATGTCTGGTCTATTTTTGGGATAAGAATAACAGGACGTGGGATAATGGGCTAGGTCCAAGTAGGTAATTGTAGTAACTACATGTCCAGGTACGCGCGGGCGTTTTTTTCGCACATTCGATTTTCAACGCTCTGCTTAGCGCCAAGAGTTGAAATCTAACAGTGTCTTTTTTCGACGTGCTGGAATGTACTCTGTTGGATTCTCAACGCTCGGCTCAACACCTAGAGTTGAAAGTTCAGTGCGTGATAAAATCCCGCAGCGATATTTTAACGTCCGTGTGTACGTGGGCAAAGAATGTTTCCTGCCATGTGGTTTCTGGGTTCCAAACACGTTGCATCCTCTACCTTCTCGTGGTTACTCTTCAAACCGGAACCAGAATATAAATATGGACAGTATGGAAACTAGGCCTATTAGTTGAAATAATTACCTACGCTCCATTTTTAAAAAGATCGCAGCGAACACTCGTCTCGACGCGGCACCCGCAACTGACAGCACCACGAGAATCGCTTTGGGTCTCGTCAATGAGCGCGTCTGTGTGAGGGAGCCGTTAATATTTACTTTGTAGTTTCTGTACTGTCCATATTTATACAGCAGAAATAAGTAAGAGAAGTGGTAGAATCTGCACGAACGTGCTCCTTCACAAAGAAATCTAAAGCTTACTACTTAGTACAAAAAAAAAATGGCACTCCGGGAGTGCCGACAGAAGTGAAAACTTGAAAAAAATCAGCACCGCGGTAACAGATTGCGAAATCAATGGTTTAGTCCCATCTCAAAAATGTCCAACGCGCCTAAAGAAGTTTTCACTTCAATTAGTCTAGTGTCATGTAACTTACCAAAGAATCCAAAGGCCTGTCTCTAGGTATGTTTGCGTCATCTTTAGCGCAGTGCAGCATATCAATGATCCGCTTAGCACATTCATCGATGCCGAGAGTCCAATGGTTGGTGCCGGGCCCTTTAGTCCTGCCCACCACTTTGCCTGTCTCGTCACATATGACCAGGTTGGAGTGGGTTGCTCCCCTGTTGAAGAAAAGATAATTTAGTTAGCATAAATGATCATCATTGTGTGAAAGCTCTTTGATGGCTAGAAATACAGTAATGAACCGATGATAGAGATGTATGAAGAAGATATGCTGCGCCGATTTCAAATGGGTATAAATGAGGGTACACACGTAATTGTTGCCTGCATGAACAATCATTTTGTGCAAGCGCACTTGAGCGTCTGGATGATTTTGTGCAAGCATCTTGCTTGTGCAAGTATTGAACGTGTGTATGCAGGTTAAGGCGAAAGCGTCAGGGTAGCCCGTAAAATTCAAATTTTCTTTCGTTTTTGCAATTTGCAGTGTCATGTTGTATGTTGATCTAAATATGATTCGCGGCTATAACAAATATGGCTTAACTCAAATGTCATGATTTCATGAAATCAACACATCTGACACCTTTGCTAACTTATGGAGTTGTATTGCTGATTGTAATAATTATAATTGAGTAAAGCCATATTTGTTACGGCCGCGAATCATATTTTAATCAACATATAACCTGACACTGACCTGCAAAATGCAAAAAATTTAAGAAAATTTGAATTTCGCGGGCTACCCTGACGCTTCCCCCTTAAGCTTGCAGAATCATACGCACGCCAATTGCACGCAATTAATGCAGCTAAAGCAAGCGTGTCGTCTCGTCCATCGCTCAAGCAAAAAGTAATGCTGCTCTAGCTTACTTGTACAGTGTTTAGCCTATAGGAAATTTTTGCACGCTTGCACAAAATTATTGTTCATCAAGGCTTGTCATGCTTACAATTACGTGTGTACTACCTTTAGGCATACGATAAGGGCAGGTCAGGAGCTTCATCAATTGAACGGAATTTTGCTCGACCCCGGCCAACCTCATCCAGCTGCTAAGCCAGACTGCTATACCTAGCTATAATTATTTCAAACCGAAATACCTTGGTATGAACACAGTATTCTCACTCGTTCACATATTAACGGGGGCGCGGCAGTGCCCCCCGCAAAGTCGACTGCATTTTACTTTTCATAACAGTAATGTCATTTGCAATCAGCACATAACAGTTATTTACAATACCTAGCTAAGTACATATTTTGACGTAGAACTACATTATTAGTTTTTCAGAGAATGCAAAACAAACTGAAGTGTTTTTCCTAAGAGTGATATGTATACGATAAACAATATTACAGAGATATACGTTGATACTATAACTAGCGGACGTCACGCGGTTTCACTCGCGTTGTTCCGGTTCCCGTGGGAGTACGGGATTAAAATGTAGCCTATGTTACTCGCTGATAATGTAGCTATCCATTGCTGAAAGAATTTTTCAAATCGGTCCAGTAGTTTTTAAGTTTATTCGTTACATACAAAAATTCAAAAATACAAATCGTATAGATTATAACATCTCTACGTATGTTTTACGACACGTGTGGGATAATTATTATTATTTCTACAGATTAAGGTGTTTTTACGTTATTGGGTTTGTGTTGTCCATTTATATCAATTAGATGACTTAATATAATTAAGCTCAAATAGGAATCATATTTATATAGCTAAATTATAGGTAGTTACCTACTTTTATACGGCAGCAAAAGGACTATGTAAGGAGCATAGCAGGTGGCGTTCTGTAGTTTCTGCCTACCCCCACGAGAAGAAGGCGTGAATTTATGTATGTGTATACATTTTATACGGGCATATTATCGTCACACGCGAGAAAGTGTTAGGGGTCACAAATTATTTCGTTGGTTTACCAGATGGCCCAATGTTTTTAGCGCTTGATTATTCAACCATTTAGGGTGCATAGCACTAACGGGTAAAAAGCAACAGATGCTCGTATGCTCTTGTTTAATAAAAAGCAACAGATGCTCGTGTGTTCTTGTTGAAAACACGGCTGCGTTTTGATAAATTCATTCAGTTTTTGCAAGTGTGTAAACATATCGTGCCGGAACAAGATTTCCCTGTCAGTTTAAAATGACAATGATAATTAAATATCTCGATTAGTATAGCAGTGGATAGATCGGCGATGCCTACATATTAACTGCGTACCAACATAATTTAAATAACTACTATTACCACATGCTTGCATTATGTAATACATACAACAAGTGAATACGAGTATATGCAATGAGAATATTGTATGCAAATATGTGCAAAAATATGCCTGCGATTGTCATTCCGTAGTTTATAGCAGTGATATTACCATTGCCAAGGACAAAATGACAATGGCCGTGTTATCATAATATGTGACGTCATGACTGAAACTTAGTGCATTTGTAATATGGGTTCAGTGTTTTCATACATCGGTGAGAAGTCGAGAATTTCCGAGAAACATTACAGTGCGCCAGCCAAGTTTAGTTATTTTGTGTTTTTCTGCAGTGTTATCTGATTGTCACAATTTACCTACTGTCTATGGCTGGGAATACACGTCCGATTTTTTCATTAGATAGTCGGATCCGATAGTCTGATCTGGCTATCAGAACAATGTAAACTATCCGACTATCGGATGGGACGTGTGTTGAATGTTCAAACAAAATAATGGCTCCAACGCCTTTCGATAGCCGGATCAGACTATAACGGATCCGACTATCTGATGAAAAAATCGGACGTGTATTCCCAGCCTATTTATTTTACTTCCTCATTGTTTGTGATTTTGAGTCAAGACATGCTTCAAAAAATGTGTATCTAATCTTTGTCATTATTGATCAAGTAATACGCATTATTTTTATGTCTGATGTTAAGTCTACATTCTCTATCTTTGTGATAATCTGATAAATAACTCCATTGAATGATAAAGTAGTTCGATGATTGCAAAAACGGCCAAGTTCAAGAAAACTCAGAGCTATCAATACTTAAGCAAATAAAAGGCTTTATTTTTATATAGGTATCTGATTCTGAAGGAGATAGGTACTACAGCAGCTTAGCTGGCTAAAGACTTAAATTATTTACCTAAATTAATGTCAAATGTTCTTTATTACAAAATATTATTTGCAAGAATACATTACTTAAACATTGAAATTCCTTAAAAAAAAAAACCGGTCAAGTGCATGTCGGACCACGCACAATGTAGGGTTCCGTAGTTGGGATGAATTTATCCCAAGAACAAACTTAACTTTGTAGTTGAAAAAAAAAACCTTTCATACGGAATGTATGGGGGGAGAACATGTTTTTACAACCGCAAATATAAGTTGGTCGATTATTACTCGTTAACTTGTAAAGCCTGCTCAGCTGTGATAGTTTTCCTTTTAAATTCGTTATATAAGCTACTGCCGTGAATTTTTTCACATATCTAAAACCAACCATTTAGCTGGCAGGGGGGGGGGGACACTTGACTCTAACAAAATTTTGCACTTTAAAGCTTAATATTTCGCAAACGGACTCTGAATTCAAAAATAGTTTTAACACACTCACAATGTTTTTAAAAGACCTTTTCAACGATACCCCACATCAAGGGACAGAAAAAAAAAACATCCCCACTTTACGTGTAGGTGAAATAGCCTAAAAAAATATTTTTCATAATTTTATTTTACCACTTTGTCAGCATGATTAATATGTATATACATGCCAAATTACAACATTCTAGTACTAACAGTCTTGGAGCTAGACCGCGAACAGACAGACAGACAGACAGACGGACATGACGAAACTATAAGGGTTCCTTGTTTACTACGGAACCCTAAAAAGGGGGATACCGAATTGATGCAATGTACAAAGAGCAAAGTACCGAAAAAAATAATTGAAAAGAGGATATTAATAACAAGCAAACAAATGCTCATGAACTTACTAAGAAGTTCATGAGCATTTAGCACCCATATAATTATATCGCTTCGACAATGTTCAGCCAACCGGTAAAGCATTTTCCTCTTTATCTCGATTTACACATGTTTAAAAACAACCGTAAGTATTTATTTATACAGTTCAGTTTAATACGGGGTGACGCATCAATTCTTCGACACATTCTCAATTACTTTGTACGCAAAACACGTAGACTTTGCAGTAAAATCATGATTTGGTTTATAAGTTTGTATTTTATCTTATAGCTGGAATGTCGCTCTAGTATTTGAACCTTTCTCTTTGTTATACTCCTAAATTCCTTGATGCAGTTTTTGTTTGAATGGTTCGTTTTTCCTTCTAAGATTAGAGCAGGACTTAAAACACTCATGCCTCGTAACCGGAGAGAAAGAGTCCCTTATTCAACAGGAAACTTTTTTTTTACATTTCAAAGAATGTGAATAAAACTATTTGTGAAGAAGTGAATATCCATATTTGCTGGGCAGTACTAGGTAACCAGCAGGCCAGCAGAATCCCTCAGCTACCAACTGGCTATGGGTAGCCAAGAACTACAACTACAATAAAGTCGAAATCTTGGTCAAACTCTCCCCTATCAAGAGAAGCGCGATTAACGATCAATTTCGACAAAAATTAAAACAAAATCCTCCAACTGGCTATCTGTCATACCTACTAAGAAAGACCATTTCGATCTATCCCCATTAGAGTTCAGAGACGCACTTGCATTACGTTACCACAGATTACCAGTCTCTATGCCAAAATCATGTGATGGCTGTGGCTGCGATGATTTCAACGTTGATCATGCTCTATGTTCTAAAAATGGTGGTCTAATAACACGTCGTCACAATGAAATTAGGGACCTATTCTGCGACTTATGAAATGTAGTCAAAGAACCCATAATCTCCGAAGGAGATTGTGGACTTCGCGGAGACCTTTCCTGTCGAGGCGTTTGGGATGCTCAGAGGGAGGCGTTATTTGATATCCATGTCGTAGGCACTGACGTTTCTTTTTATATTTCACACCCTGTTGGCTCCGTACTAAAATCCGCCGAAGAAGAAAAAATAAGGAAATATTCAAACGCTTGCGAAATGCGACAATCACCCCCCTTGTTGCATCTGTTAACGGAATCTTCGCCCCACAAATGTCAACCTTCATAAAACATCTTGGAGCTGCAATCGCCGACCACTGGAACAGGCCCATGAGTGTAGTGATGGGTTGGCTAAGATCAAGAATCATCATCTCAATAATCCGTGCCACCAGCATGTGCATTCGCGGCACAAGGCATAAATTTAAACCAATAGCCAGGTTATTCGGCTTCGACGATGGAGCAGCCCTACCAAGACAAAACTATATACATCTGGCCGATGAACTGAGAAGACGTCGATTGCAATAAATCGCGATAGATAAATGAGCTTGTATGTTATGTTATGAAATGTTACTTTTCGAAAATAAATGCTTAAAATTTAAAAAAATAAAGTCGAAAACTTTAGAGTATTATCCTTCTTGATACAATAACTATTATATCAGATCACTACCACTTGCCAGTCTTGTCTTGCAACACTTTAAAATCAATATTGTACACGTACGATTGTAATTAACAACTTTATTTTGAAGTGCGTAGGTAAGTGCTCCAAGGAAGAGGAAATTGTTTTAATCATGTAAAATAAAGTATTTCTCTAATCTACATAGTTCATGTTTCATAATTATAACAATTTCCTGGGTTGCAATCTTAACCAAAAGAATTTGGTTTAAGTTAAACTTCAATGTTAGAGGTCAATAAGCTTATTTCACAATCAAAGACTGCAAGCCTATTGTGTCTCTCCTGAGTTTCAACTTGTTCTCAAATAAATATAGTCAAGCCCTTCGATGGATTTATGGTTCCAGTTTCGTAACATGGGAGACTTGGCAAAGAAAGCCAGCAAAGCTGTCCAAGTCCCAGTTAAATTAACAATATTACAGTGCCAGTTTAATCGGTAAACCACAACTAAAGCCGATACTATAAACCAGTCTGATTGCACAACTTTCTGTTGCACTAACTTGTTTTCATTGCGTATCCTACACTCTACGACAGTTGTTTTAAGACCTATGGAGAAATTCACATGCCTTATACCTTATAATGTTACAAACACAAAATCGGAACTGCACAAACACATAACAATTTTGGACCATAAACAAAAACGTGTATAACGTGCATTTAGCAGAATGGCAGATAACATTACAGACAGTATTAGTTGGATCAAGGATATCAACGTTTCTTATCAAATAATCATGCGGGCGATAGGAAATGTTTTGCGGAAAGAACCTCCGTTTTGTGAAATTGAAATCATGACCTATATTATGTTACAGTGTTTCTGTTGTCTAAAATGTAAGTTTTGGGTGTTCCGATAAGGCGCTGAGCAGACGATGCAAAATTTGTCCGCGGACAATTTGGAATCGTATGGACATCTAACGCGCACGTTGGACAAAATGCCGCCGGGATTTCCATTCGATTCCCAATTGTCCGCGAACAAATTTTCCATCGTCTGCTCAGCGCCTAACCGTTCTGTTGAACCCAGAAGTGATTGTCCTATCAAAAATATTTTCGAATAACAACATTTTTTAAAGTTCAGTGTTTGGGAGGGATATGAAAAACATTTTAACTGGTGTTCATTCAAGTTTTGTAGAGGAAAACTCTTAAAGAAATAGTGCAATCGATGACACACACACAATGGACTACGAACGTTTAAAACATTTATAGATTTTTCCTTATTACATTGTTCTATAAACCTAGAGTTCAAAAATATTTCAATTTTATGTCGATCAAACAGAAGAATAAATAGAGGCTTGGCCTTTGCTTCTGGGTAGGTCATTTATTGACCGATAAAACTGATGTGAGCCATTCTTTTTATATCGAAAACTCAACTTGCATTGTAGACGTAGCCTAGTTTAAACTGCAAACAAACCGTTGGAACTTGGCTCTATTTTTAAACGTAATATTTATTTTTGGAGCGACAGTTCATCAGAAAGTTTCCGTTTGCATACCTGCTCATTGTGTGTGTGACCCAATTCTGTCAAGCACTCTCACTTTTCGTGAGAAGTAATGGACCAATGTGCTTGTTCGGTTTTCTTATTATAGAAGTAACATATGTGATCGTCTATTTTACGTTTGAGTGAGTGAGTGAATGAATTAATGTATGTTACAAATTTACAAATTTATGGCCTGACCTTTTACAAATTTATGGCCTGATAAAGACAACAAGGTGAGGTGAGGACAATCCTGGATTCTAGACAGCAGTGTATCGCAATAGGCTAAACTACCTACCAATTTACTGACAAGCTCAATAGTGGTTCGTGTGGTGTAGCGGTAAATAGTACCTACCTATACTCTTGCTATTGGCGAGCCGAGTATTTGATTTTGCAATTAACTATGACCTACTTGGAATTGTTTCACATACAATTCAACCACCGCTGCACCGTTAGGAAATCTAGATAAAGTAGTTCACACAATGTGGGCTCGATTAGGAGAAAAGTTACTGAAATTGCCTTTATAGGTAACTAAAGTCTTGATAAACGAACGTAGACGTAGGACGTGGGGTACTAAATTTAGGACTAATTTTACCAATGAAACTGAACGCGATCAGCACATCTAAACTGCGTTCAAGAGCTTGTGTCAATATTCAATAACAATATGATGATACTGACAGCCCTTGAACACGGATAAACCGTGTTCAAGGGCCCGGTACAGATTGTTGAAACACAACAAGAAAAAATCAAATAAAATCGCATAGTTTCTGTTACATTTTCATGTTGCATTGATAAGTTTAGACGGCACATTTGTGTTACATTTCATGTTACGATTCACCAATCTGTGTACCGGTCATTTGTATCTGTATCTGTACTGGTTGTGTTTATCTGATCGCGTTCAGTTTCATTGGTGGAATTCGCCCTTACAGTCCGGCCGTCGAGAGAATGCGTTCTTGACACCTGTCAGTTTCATACTAACGAATAAGTGTTTTGCAAATTTGATCCTTTGCGAATTTGATACTTGAAATTGTCCAATTGACAGGTGTCAGGAACGCATTCTCTCGTAGGCTGGACTGTAGTATTGTCCATCCTGCACGCTTAGCATGACCACAATAGAAACGGGTTTTGTCGACGGAAGAATAGACAAAATGACAGATAAACAATCACAATCTGTCGTTATTTTCGTTTCTATGGTTGTCATGCTACGTGTCCTAGATAGATAGATAGATGCTATCAGCTCCTTGCTGACTGACAAATCTTCTCACCGCTACAGCATGACCTATTCCCGCATACCTACATGCTTGTGACGAGATTTAACTAGTATCGAGTACATATCTTGGATTGGACATACTTTCACATTGCCAGCACCACTAGCCCGATATTATTTTTGCATGTATCGATACGCCCTGATGAACAGCCTACATGCAATCTCGTATAATACCGGTACTATAATCTACCTTATCCTACGTCATTCAGTTCGATATTTAATAACTGTTTACTGTGTGCACTTTAACATTGAAAGTAAACAATGAGTTGTAAAAAGATATAACATATCAGGCCACCTGTGATAGCTTTTACAGGTAAGAGTGGAAAACACAGGTAAATTTTGTGCAGTCTTTATCGTTCTTTTTTCGCCCGATTGTCAGGGGTCCCTGCATCATCCTTTCCTCAGGTGGTATCTGCGTCTCCTCAACTCGGCGTAAAATATTTTCATGGAATGACAATACATAAAGTTCGTTTTTTAATCTCAAAAAACAAACAACAATCACTTGAAATGTCAAATTGGTTGACATTTCAAGTGATTGTTGTTTGTTTTTTCAATTTCGAGTTTGACATTTGCACCTGTCAAATTAGTCTCTGCGATTAAAAAATGAACTATAGGCGCCATCTACACGGGCGAGAGTATCGCGACGATAGTCACACCGCGCCCCGGCCGTGGCATCAACTTTAATAGAAACTGTATGAAGCAAACTCCACATGGCGATATCATCGCGACGAGAATTTGATGGTATGGCGAGATTATCGCCGCGATTCTCTCCCCTGTGGAGATGGCGCCCTGTTCTAAAGGGTTAAGAAAATTTTCAAAGTTAAACAAAATGTCTATGATGTAGGTAATTTCACTTAGCAATGTTTGGCAACATGCTCTGTGATTTACTTTAGATCTAGGTAAGTATGTTAGTCGCGGAGGTGCTCTGCTCTTCATTGGCTAATGCAGTCTTTGGGTCAAAGAATTGACCACAATGAGTGTGAATAAAGGTCAGCAATTATGACAAAGTATCTGTACCGCAGGCAGCATTTAAGTGTTGCTGCACATCAAAATTATATTTCTGTGGTAGGTACTAAACTTACCTACCTACAGTACCTACCCACATACTGGTAGGTATAGGTACTACATAATTTCTTCCTTATGTCTGCCACAAAACTATACCCCAAGTTACAGACAGGATCTTCTATTGCAAAAGACAATGTTTACATAAAAATGCAAAATAAAATAGGTAATGTGCTGGTTTAGTGAAAACTTGGTTGGGCTCACTGCCACTCACAATTTTCACTTTAAAACTATTTTAAGTATGGGGGTGTGTCCAGCATTCAATTCTTGGAATTTACCTACGTGCATCGTGTTTTTATCAACTGCACTAAAACCAGCTGACATTTATATCAATCTGAATCAAAAGTAAACGTTATAAAAATTCAAGGCCGTCCACCGATGGAATAATGAAATAACTTGAATTCCTTAACTCTTAACAATTAAAATTCCACTGTAACTGCAGGTTTTAAAGTTTAATTTAGCCTGTTTTAGTTTTGTCGGCGTGGCTGACAAGCCGATTGAATACTGGCCGCTCATTGGTCGAATGTTACGCTTGTGAATGTAAGCATGTGAAATGCATTGTTTGTTGTGTTTTACACAATATGGACATTACACTTTATTTATGTAAAAATTGGCTAATGCATTTTTAAGTATTGTATTATACGAAATATGGTGTGAATTAATTAAATTGAAAGATAAAGATAACATCGATTGGTAAAAAGTTCGATTTCATAAAATTTTTAATTGTTTTTTGGCAAGTTTATTTCGACAAGATTCAGTTCGTTTCACACAATAATTTTGATAGTTTTATCCATTAATTTAATTCCTAGGATAAAATGGCACAGGTTCCGAAATAGACCCAGTTAGCATTGAAATAAATGATAAATACATTATTTTGCATTCCTAAAATTGGCATTGACATTTCGGCGGGCGGAAAGATTCTCGCAGTCGGAATTAGGCAAGTCAATGATATAGGTTATAAATTAATTACATTTAGACATTAATTAACTTGTTGCGAAACCTAGGAATGCTATAATCTCAAGGCGAGCCTTTCAACTTTCAATATTTAACACTTTGTGTACGAAAAAAATTAATACAAACAGAACACTCACCCTTCTACGCCTCCAAAATACATTTTGATATCACTGACTTATATCCCACAGGAAAAATATACGTGACGTGTACAACACAATAAATAACAAAAACGATTTATTACTTTCTCGCAATAACAACTAGTTTGTTATTACGTTAAGCACAAACACAACCCTCCGTAGCGAAAGCGGGCGCTCAACTGAATGAATGAATGAAGTTTGCTTGAATGAAATTAAAAGTGAGAACGACGGCATTGAACGACTGCTAACGATGGTAGTGTTGTAACGTTGTAACAATCATTCATCGTTGGTTGATAACGGTTACGTTAGAAAACGTTATTTTTTTAGATCAAAGTCGTTATGTTATTTTATTGTTTATCAGTTTTTCGGTTTTACCATACTGTCGATTAGATCAGAATCGACAGTATGGTGGTGGTACGGTTTAAGCTAACTGACAAAATATCAGTCAGTATTAAATACTAGTTTTAAATAAATACTGGTAAGTAATAGCTTTATTCTGATGACATTATTATCATCGTATTACGTAGAATCGTAGATCATGTATATATTTTTTTATACGAGTTAATGCTAACCATGGCAGAAAGTCTGAAATTCTGTTCACGGGAAAAAGTCGCCTGAATTGCGAGGTATTACTGATAACTATTATCAAATTGGCTGGATTACCATTCAGGGAATCGAACCCAAGATCAAACCGTCAAACGCCTCACTGGTGTCTACTTCATCAATTAAATTGGTTTCAACTGGTCGTGACGTCGTCTTCTAATCAGTGTAACCCAAACGGTCTCGAGTTAGACAGCCAGCATCAATTTAATGCTTTCCACAATTTCATGCATGGGAACAAAGGATTGGAAAACGCCAGTTTGCAAAAAATAAAATGGGGGCAGTAAAACAACAAGTAGGTAACATCTCGTATATTAATCCATAGTAATATTGATATCGCTCACACATAAACATACAATTCTCGCCTAACGAATATAATGTTAAAACATCGAATACACAATCGAATAAACTTGAGGAACGTTGAGATCTTTAATTATCCATCGACTATTTTAGATACCCGTTTATGCTAATCGTAGGCTGGTAGGCAAGTCATTATTAGATAAAGTTTATTAAAATTTTATTTGAAATGCTCCGGCTACAGTATTCTAATTATACAGCCAATCAAGTTTGTTCGGCTAATTGAAATCTCTCTATAAGTTTTTGTACATTTGCCTTAGTTTTAAATATTCTTTGAATTATATGTTGTCCAATTTCATAGTCTAGTTTAAGTTTAAAGATACAGTTTACTTATAAAAAAACAGGCACTGTTGACCGATATTATTTTTATGGTCAGCTTTCGAACTACCAGTAAAGCTTATAATGACTTATTTTGAGATATTAAACTAACAAATATTGCTTACTTTTGTAATTCTATTTATCCTGTTTATAACAAAACCTGTTTTTTTTTAAATAAGGCATTGCATGTTTTGTGTTTGTGAAAATGTTATACTTTAAAACACATAATGTAATTCAATTGTGAATATTTTGTAGTCTGTTAACCAATAAAAAAAAACCAGTACCCTAATTGCGAAACTTATTTTCGTAAACAATTATGCCTAATTTGTTTCATTTTGACAGTTCAACAACATTCATTGCGTTATTTACGTTGTTGAGTAGATGTTTTTTCCAACTTATGAAGCAATAAATTAGCAATCTGTTTCAAATCGAAATATAATATGTTGATTGTGTTGCATTACGCAACTAGGGTACTGATGATTTCAACAAACATACTAGAAAAACCGAACTATGACATTGGTAAAAATCTAAGTATATAATTTAGAAATAAATAACGGAGGGAAACAATGATAAGGTCCGAAATTTTTGCCTTAAAGGGCCTCTAGCTTACCTATATATGGGAAAGGTACATCATTATTCATAGGCATTATGCAAAATACATAGAATGTACTATTTAGAGTTGAGTGAGGATAAAGTAACTAGGATAAGTACTATATTTGTATCAGTTATACGCGTTTTAAATTTGGAGTTACTAGAGCAGACTTAGAGCGTGTTTAAGCTTGAACATGAAATATCTCGTGCAAGTCACGCCCCAATGTCTAATTATTAGGACTACTTAAATCTCTAACTTAACACTTTATAGTTCCTCTTTATAACAACATATTGGTTTTCTAACATCATTTATTACGTAGTATTAGGTACAATTAAGTTCTGACAGTCTTTTCAATAAATAAATTCACTTTTAAAAAACATTCACTGAAGTACGCACATTTATAGTTTTAAAATAGCTCGTTATCAAACTATTCTTACATCATAACGGTTAAATAACTAAGTTATTTATACGTTACAACGATATAATTTTTTACACACATTAAGATTAACAGTTAGAATGACTTTTCTACAGTAGGACGCGTTTAGTAACAATATACAGATAAAAAACGACTTTTATAGACTGTATTACGTTATTTTAACGGTTACGTTATTTTAACGTTATTTCCTAAACGCATGCGACGGTTGACTGGAACTGTGGGTTCTGCCGTCGCATTGCTTGTCGTCACCTGAAAATAATAATACAAATGTTTGTTGAGAACTTATCGCAAACTGTGAAAATTAAAGATGCATAGTGACATCTGTTGAATTTCTAATGCAACTGTCAACGCAGGAAAAGTAGGGATGGCGCTGCAATTAACTACAAGTAACCAACATAGATGGCGTTATATTAAGGTTTGTATTTTTAGGAGTAATTGAAATTTCTTCTTTCTTTGTAAAAATACGTTTTATTAAAATGTACCTGTCAGCAGCAGTAGTAGTGGTGGTAGAAGTAGTATGGTTGTTTGCTTCATGTTCTTCAAGGGAGTGGGAGTGAGTGGGTCTGTTGTGCTGCCGACGAGAACCTTCCCCATCTGACTCTCGCCTCGGACCTCCACCGCCGCAGAAACACTTGCAGATTATGCGTTTGAATGCGAATCTGAAAAATTAGAATAAAACATTTTCATTAAGTATGTAGAGCTGCATAGATTAAGATTTGCCCTTACATATTTCCCTGGCCCAAAATGTTTACAATCGTTAAAAACTGGGTAAGTACAGTATTTATATTTTCTTAATGTCCCTCGGGAATCATCGCATTTCCGAATACAAACGAATGCTAATTTCCATGTCCATCAATTATTAGATTTATCTTGAATAATGATTTGAATTCAGAACTAAGTACCTACTTTATTGTTGTTTTTTTTTTTCGTGTGAACTATACAAGAGCTGTAAAACTATTTTCCTATCTGCCGTGAATGCGACTTTAGCAGCTTTACTACCATTTTTTAAATAAATTACATTAAGTTAAAGAGTATTAACAACTCTATATACTTCTAAGTCGATTGAGAGCGTCCGGTCTGCACCGAGTGCAAAGGGCAACTGATAGAAATCTGACGACTGACGTAACACGAGGTTTGCCGAGGGACATTAAGAACATAGTTGTACTCTATATTATGTTGTGGCTTGAAAACAACATACACGTAAACTCACGCTTTTTTCATGGGGTAGGTAGAAACTACAGAACGCCTCGCGACGATCTTATATACCTTCTCCTTTTGCATCGTTTAAGTTCATACAACGTTAGTTGCTTGTGAACAAGCATCAGTGAAAATAAGGAAGTTAATTAGGCTGTAAAGAGGTTCTTCCTGCGTAGATTTAAAAAAATAAATTGGATGGCCACCATCGTCCTTGTTTTATAAATACAATATGTCAAAAAAAATCCTGTCCGATCCGCAAGGGGTACATAGGTACCTACATACTGCAATAACATTACCAAAAAAAATGATTTTTTTTTCTTTTTTCCTGAAAATTTCCACATAAATAGACTGAGTACGATACCTAACAACACCCTCACGGATCGGAGAGGTTTTTTCAACTTTTTTATAGGTATCATCGCGGACACTGGCGGTGGACCACTTTTTAACCTTAATACTCTGGGCTTAATGGTGAAAAGTGGTCGACCGCCTTTGTCCGCGGTAGTACCTACTTCTCCAAACTTGTCAAAGTTGACAGTTAGCTTCACATATTTCATTGTGGTCCCTTTCGAGGCACAACTCCACGGAAACATTGACCATCAACAATAGGGATGATAACTAAAAAAATTTTTTTTGTCCTTGTAGATTATTAAAAAATATTGGACACATATTTTTTCTTTTTTTACGTTGTCTAAAGATGGCGGCGATACATTGAGTTAAAATGTGCCGTGACGTCACTTGTATGTAGATTTTATACTTACTTGTGACGTAGAGAACCCCACTTCCCAACTTTAATGCGTTTTATCTAAGTCATTTTTTATTAATATGATAAAGCAAAAAATACGTGTCTAATATTTTTTTACTATCTGACTGAAGGGCTAAATAGAATTTCTTTTTTTTGACCCAGGCATCATGCCTATTCTATAGTACATGAACGATTATTATCACCTAAAGTCCTTCGAAAACAGCGCATAAATTAGCGGGTTGATCGCCGAGTTGCAGTACCCCAACCAGAACAGTACGGAGAAGACGATGGGACTGACGCATTCTCCACAGAACGCCCTCACGACGTACACGCTGAAGAAAGGGAGCCAGCAGAACACGAAGCCTCCCACTATGATGCCGAGGGTCTTGGCTGCTTTCGTCTCCATGCGGAAACGTTTCACCTGGAAACAATTTTGGAAGTAGATAAAATACACGTTTAGTATTATGCAGGGTGGCAGGACATCGACGCGTAAGCTGTAACCATAAAAATTGAGCACATGATCATAGTATAAAGAGAGGTAGTAAGCTATCTTCATAGAAACGCACCGCGTGCGGCTTGTATGTGTGCGCGGCTTGTATCTATGCGTCGCCGCACGCACACTTAACAAAATGTCGACTCGTTTCTCGTGAGAAACCAGCCGAGATTTTGTTAAGTGTGTGTGCGGCGACGCATAGATACTACGGCCCCACACATGCAAGCCGCGCGCGGTGCGTTTCTATGAAGATAGCTTACTACCTCTCTTTATACTATGACATGATTCTAGACCCTTAGCGTAGAAATTTTTCGTCGGCTGTTTTATAGAACAGCGAATTTTGTTTTCAGAATCATTTACTGAATCCATAGTAACATGTTGCGCATCCATGTGTCTGCCACACTGTATAATGTAAAATTTTACGGGAGGTATTTTGTATGTAGTAATTGGCCCTTAAAAAGTTGGTATAAACCAAACGAGCTTATGCGCATTCTATCCCCACTCTACCATATCTTGTTAGTCGACGTTCGTACGGACATAGTAAAATCGCGGCGGGATTTTATAGCGCACTGGATTTTCAACTCTCGGTGTTAAGTCGAGTGTTGAGAATCCAACGTGCTGGGACGAACCCGTGTCCCAGCGCGTTGAAAAACACTGTTGGATTTTCAACTCTCGGCGTTAAGCAGAGCGTTGAAAATCTAGTGCACGTGAAAAACAATCGCCGCGATTTCATTACGTCTGTGCGAACGTCGGCTTAGTGTAGGCACAGATGAACACAGGTGGGACACTCCGCATTTTAGGTATGATGCCGCGTTTCCACTAGGCAACAATTGTTGCACAACAAGTTGCCCAACATGTTGAAAGTCAGCGCGGAACTTTTGTTGAACAACGTTGTCTGTCTACGCATCTTGCAGTCGTCGCCAACATGTCGCCAGAAGAACTTGTGTTGATTTCAGCGGCAGTGGTTATAATTTTATCGAAAAGTGCATCAAAAAGAATGCATCTAGTGTTTTCGCTATTGAATCCCATGCATCTAGTTTCATAACATTCATAGTTTTGGTACAGTTCGATTAATTTGAGCACTCGTTCGTTACACCACACTACGGATATTGTTGCGCGTCACGTCTCCACTCGACAACAATAATTGATGCTCAACTAACGAACGATGCTCTTTAAACAAACAACTAGCCGCACGTCATGTTGCGCGCCAGCTGGCAACGTCGCGCGCTGTTGTGCAGCGTTGCCGTACATGTTAAGCGTCACGTGTCGCGCGCCAAATGTTGCCTAGTGGAAACGCGGCTTTAAGCTACAAGTAGGTCCGCGGCTGGCTCGAAACTCTTTGCCCGATGCAGGATTTTGCGTGTCGTCAGTGTGATGCGTGGTTCGCATGTGGCGATATAGATGCCGCTATAAGGTCATACTCTTAGAACTTTCCTTAGGTTTCGCAAAAGGCGGTAAGACGATAATTTTCCAAGAGGTGACAACAAGTATCACTTGATGCTACCAAATATCTTAGACTAAATAAAAAACCAAGACACAGCGCTGTCAACTTTGACGTGAAGCCGGTTTCGTAAACATGTGTGCACTTAGTGAGGTGTAGTTTGATTGTAAATGTGTGCGTGTGAGCGTGTATGCACAGAGCGGAGGTGTAGTTTTGGCATGCTTCACTGTATTGTTCGCAGCGCTATGTCTTGGTTTTTTATTTGGTCTGAGCCAAATACTACTAAAACATTGTAAAGAGTTCTGTGATCTTTCTATGCAAAGATAAATCTTAAAAATCAAAACCAAAATCAAAAGTCATCTACTCAAATTAGACTGAGAATCAGCATTTTTCGAACGTCAAAATTACATAAGATAGTCCCCCAAAACGCCCACCCTTCACCACTTCCTAGTGCTTTAGCTGGGTAGAAGAAGTGGCGCAACAAACTCCCCAGCAGCAAAACACTAACCTGTGCTTTAATATTCCTCTTCCCCATCCTCCGAGTAGTTCTGGGCTTATCATCATATTCATCATACAACGGTCCTGGAGCCAGATGATGTGACGGTCGCACCCTCAACCTGCTCTCTGTCAGCTCCCTCCCATCTCTTTCATAATGTACTGCGTAGAGGGAAGGGCTCGGAGATCTACTTGAAGACCTGGAGTTCTCGTGAGCAGGACATATCTGTTCTGATGAAGGATATGACACCGAGATCTTGACTTTTTCGTGAGCTCGTCTCGCACTTGAATGTCTGGAAGGAGAAGAGTCATCTATATTTATTTACTGGGCGAGACGAGAATAATGTAAAAGTTATTATTTATGTTCTCAAATTACCTGATAAAAATGTAAACAAATCACTACATATTATAAAACAAAGTCCCCCCGCCGCGTCTGTCCTGTCTGAACGCGATAAACTCAAAAACTACTGAACGGATTTTCATACGGTTTTCACCAATGGACGGAGTGATTCATGAGGAAATTCATTATGGTTTTGTGTAAATTGGCTGAATGACTATGTAAAATACTCCAAGTAGGATGAATATCAGTTACATTTTTTAATCTAACCCACGGCCTGAAACGAATATACGACAGAAAAAAAAAATTGGCATATATTTATGATCTGTTACCAGTACGAAGCTCGGGTGTTGCTAGTCTAAACGTAACGTAAGTTATAAAATGTACCTGTGGATGCCAATTGGTGATGTCACTTACAAATTGAGTGTTTTGATTTAATTATTTGAATATTTACTCCCGAACTTTTAATTTTATATCACCACTAGCGGTCGCCCGCGGCTCCGCCCGCAGCTCCGCCCGCGTGGATGTCGGTTACCGCTGCAAAAAGCCTACCCAGGAAAGACACGGTCAGCAAAATGATTCCCAGGTCAATTCACAGACATCGACACTAACATCGACGACACAAATAAGTCAGGTCTACCATAATTTCGGACGTACGTCATCGCGTCCTGCGTTTTCTCGTGCATGAAACGCGGAGAACCCGTAAATGACGATGGCAATATGACATGTTGACCGATATTTGATGGGTCAACATTTGCGTCATGATTTAAGGCATCTCTGAGATGAATGTAGTCATCAGCCCTCAGTCTTTGTTGATTCCGAAAAATATAATTTAATCTTTCCGATATCATTTTCGCCATCATGTCAACACAATATTGACTAAATAAGTCTCTGTAATAATGTAACAGATTAAAAGAGTTAGTTCTAAACATTAATCTAAATGCATACAATTGCATACACGAAACAGTTTTATTACGCGCTGAACCCTGCTGAGGGATAGTCAAATAATAACCGTCTTCTCCTGTCACAAACATTATAGGATACTGTAGTGGATCATAGGACCGATGTATCTCAGAAACTCTTTTGAGCTGTCCGTCTTTACCGTGTAAGACTATATCCCTGGGACCTTTGTCTTCATCGACCAAGAGAACGGCTACCTCGTTTACAGTGGGAGCATTAGGTATATCTGCCTCTGTGTGCTGTCTGTGGAGTGCGATCTGAATGAATAATTAACTTTAAATTATCTGAGGAGTTAAGTTCTAAGTTTTGTTTAAAACTTCGTATATACACGTTATGATTATTCAGAGCGGTCTGTAATTCGCAAATTAAATCCATTTTTAAGGTTGGTGCGATGCTTGATCGCAACGATAACTGGTCTGCATCCGAAATAAAATATATTTGCAAGAACTGTGGGTTTTGGCCTGATGGTGGTAAAAGGCTACCAATGAGATGATACACCTGTCCTTCAATTTTAAAAGTGGGCATAAAATTACCTTCCCTGATTTCTTTTGCGCCAAACGAAGTCATTTGAAAAAGACTATTGTATTTACGCATGTTTGTTAAAAAATGACCAGATAATGGATGGTTATGAGTTAAAAGATTTTTTATTGGTTTTGGCGGCTCCTGAAGGTTAGGAAGACAAACTTTACCTGAAGCACAGCACATACCATTAGGTTCGTCCGCCTATTTCTTGGCAGAGCAGTCAGAGCAGATCTTATTCATGACTCCGATTTGGACGGACGCTTGTTGTGCATAATCAACCTGCGGGTCATATCTGAAAGCCAGTCTGTTGCTGTTAGCTAAAATTCGATTGCGAACTGTATTTGTGGACAACTGCTGTCTCTCTGCCTGAGCTCTAAGTCGCTGCAAACGCTCGACACTCGACTCTCTTTCGCGCAACTGAGAGGTCCTTACATTTTGTTCAAGAAGACGTTGGGAACGCTCCAGCCTCGACTCTCGTGCACGTAACTCAGAGGTTCTCAGATTTTGTTGTGCAAGGCGTTGCGAACGTTCGACACTCGACTTTCGTGCGCGTACCTGAGAGTTTCTCTGATTTTGTTCAGCAAGGCGTTGTGAACGTTCGACACTCGACTCTCTTTCGCGCAACTGAGAGGTCCTTACATTTAGTTCATGAAGACGTTGGGAACGCTCCAACCTCGACTCTCGTGCTCGTAACTCAGAGTTTCTCTGATTTTGTTCAGCAAGGCGTTGTGAACGTTCAGGTGAAGATTCTCCCATATGACGTATTCTTGCTGCCCGTGCTTGAGAACTATGTTTAGAAACTTGAGAGCTGGCTCTCTTATGCATTTTCAAATGTGATAATATTATGAATCACACAAACTGTCACAAACTGACAATTCATAATATTATCTGCGTTCAATTCATATTACGCAATTGAGAATTGGAGGAATTGCTAATGTGGCCGTTTTAGACCCGCTGTTGTTTAGCTCTGAGAAGAACTTTTGCGTAGGTGTAGTTTTAAGAACGAAATCTAAAAAAAATCGCACGAAAATTATTGGACTTCGCGCACGACCGCTGCGTAGGAAGCCGACCTCGCGTCTGAGCCGCGCGGGTACCTTACTCATAGATCTAAACTCCCCTCCCGCACGCGCACCCCGTCTTGGTGACGTCCACTTCGCAGCGGGCCGTGCAGCAGAAATCGTATTATTTTAATTTCACCATAACTTTAAAACCAAACGTACAATTTTAATCATTCATAGACCAAATATTATCTACATAAACTGTACTTAGTGATGAAATAATTTATTTTGATAAGGATTATAGCATGAGTAAAATAAATGCGTTTAAATGTAGTCCAAAAAAAATTCAAGATAAAAAAATGGTTGTTGTGCCTCACTCGACATAGATAGGTATAGTGTGTCCCGGACTTTTTTGTAGATATTTATAAGATCTACAATTAATTAGAACATTTTATGGTTCTATCTTTTATAGTTTAGGCAGCGTACGCAAAATAAGTAACTTTTCTGGTTGATTTTTTACACCTTGTGTCCGAAAACCCCAAATATCTTACGGAACCCTATTTTTTTCCAAAATAAAATTTAGCCTATGTTACTTGTGGATAATGTAGCTTTCGAATGGTGAAAGAATTTTTAAAATCGGTCCAGCAGTTTTTGAGCCTATTCATTACAAACAAACAAACAAACAAACAAACAAAGTTTTCCTCTTTATAATATTAGTGTAGATAAACCAGCTGTCTCTTAGAATACAGGCTATCCTAGTCTAAAAGACAGGGACATTTTGTACAGATATTGCAACTTGTAATGAATTGTAATTTACATTAAAAATGTGTTTCTGTATTTTTTTTATAAACCTTTATTATTATATTTAGTTTTTAATTTTTTTCAATTGAGGTTAATTTTAAAAACCTCCATTTACTGAACAGACATTACATGTAGTTTCTATAACGAGAGTAGGTTGTACCTAGTGGCCACCCCTTTTCTTTTTTTGAGAGATTTTCCAAGGCTCTAATTACACTTTCCCTAAATAAGGAAGAATTTTGCCAAGCTTGGCATTTATTGTAGTACTTCAAACATATCAGCGGTGCTATTCTGTAAAAAAATCACCGTGAAAACTTGGTGAAGTCAGCTTGAAGTGAGCTGTCATTCCACCCTGATGCTGCGGATTGCCACTAGGTATTAAAAATCACTTCAAGATCACTTCACATAAGTCTTCACGGTGATATTTGTACAGAATAGATCGGCAGATTTTTAATGGTAATCATCACATACAGTAAAAATATATTCATAATGTCCCTCGTGTTTCGTCAGTCGTCGGATTTCTTTTCTATCAATTGCCCTTTGCACTTGGTGCAGATCGGACGCTCTCAATCGACTTGGAAGTATATAGAGTTGTTAATACTCTTTTAAATTAATGTAATAAGTCGCAGGCACGATAGATAGGTAAATATTTTTACAGCTCTATATAGTTCACACGAAAATCAAAACAACAATAAAGTACTTAGTTCTGAATACAAATTATTATACAAGATAAATCTAGTAATTGATGGACATTACCATTCGTTTGTTTTCGGAAATGCGATGATTCCCGAGGGACATTAAGAAAATAGAAATACTGTGGAATGTTGCATAAATAATAACACCACTAAATCCAAAAGTACCTTCTTAATCGTTCTGGAGATGCACTAAGCGAGGTGCTGGTGGAGTGGTTGGAAGCATTTGACAGTGGGGATCCGTGCGGACGGTTCGAGCCCCGACCCCGATGTATCCTGAGTGTGAGGCGGTTGTCGTCAAAGCGACTGCCAATACCTCCTTTTCCTGCAAATTGAGAACAGGCTGACAATACAAATTAATTTGCTCTTTGACACCAATATTGTTGTTTTAATAATTATATAAAAACCAGAACCCCCGCGAAATTTCGTGTTATTGCATAACTTTTTAATTAGTCTAGATATTTAATTCTTATTCATTATGGCACTTCTTTAGGTCATGAGCTATCCGAATATCAAAAAATATTTGGTATAACTCGTAATAGGGAAAAGCGTGAAAATTTATTCATTGTTACAATGTACAGACGCCAGCACATCAAGCTACTACAATCTGTCAAATTTATTTAATAGATTTTCAACTTTATCACTGTGGCTTAAGGTTCAAAGTTGATTGGGAAAATTTGACAGTTTCGGGTAGCTTGATGTGCTGGCGTCTGTACAATAAATAGATTATGATCACTGATAAAGATAATATAATGCTTTCAGTCCGAAAGTAGATAATAAAAGTGCAACATGCTGTCTTTTCACCCGACAGCGGCGAAGCTAAAAAAGAGGTAATACAAATTTAAGAAGATGCCTTCGACTGTGCATGAGATTGTTTACAGTATTAAGAGCGTTTATCCTAAAAGTTGGCAACGTCGCAAATAGCTGTCAAAAATTTACCTGTTTTGATTACATAACATACATAACATAACATCACGCCTTGTTTCCCCGAAGGGTTGGGCAGAGGTATCCCTGTAGCAAGTACACCCACATTTCGCCAGTTATGTTTAAGTCCCATGTAATAGGGGGCGAGCCTATTGCCATCAACCGGGCACAAATCCAGACTCCGAGCTGCTACTAAGAAATTTCAGATAGAAAAACCCAATAACACTTTGCCCGACCCGGGAATCGAACCCAGGACCTCATGCTCAGCAGTAGCGCTTGCGACGACAAACGAGGCGGTGTGGCTAACTAGCGAACTAGAATGAATGAATTGTAATTATAACATTGAATTTGATGTTGTACCCGTTTTAGTGTAAAAAAGATATTTGGAAAATTTCCAAATTCTTTTTTGTACATCTGAAACTAAATATCCGCTGTTACGAATATTATTTATTGCATTTCATAATCATTATTCTAGCTCGCTAATTAGCCACATTTCTTATTTCCATACAGTACTATTGCCAAATTGATCAAAACAGCGAAATATTTGACATCTATTTGCGACGATGCCCACTTTCAGAATAAACGCTCTAAAGTGAAATTGGGAACATAAATAGGTCATCTTGTTTCCATCTTTTTAAAGTTCACTTTAAAAAGATGGAAACAAGATGTCGGGTTTTTTAAATATTTTTTTTTTACACTTTTTTGAAATTTTAATTTTTATCTCCCTCATCTGACTTTCTTCTCAAGCAATTATTATGACAAGTATTGCAAGAAAAGTTCATCTGAAAATTTGAATCCTCACCTTTTGTAGTCCTAAAACCCTGATTAATGGCTTTGGTAGTCCTCACAGCAGCTTTGTATATCCTCCAATAGAAGAACAGCATCACGAACATAGGTATGTAGAAGGAGCCGAGGGCTGAGTAGACGACGTAACCAGCATCGTTGGTCAGCTCGCATGTCCATTCACAAGGGGGGTTGGGCACCCAGCCGTCTTTAATGTCTGCTTCTTCAGGCTGGAAAGGAAAAATGGAGGCGTTAATTGTAGTGTCTTGTCTTGTCTTTGTCTTTTGAGAAAAGGCTAGGACTACTCTATAGCTAGAGTAAACTCAAGGAGATGACGCAAGATGTCGGTCTTGCGTGGGTCGTGTTCTTGCTGTCACTTCCTCCTGAATGTTAAGGATACGCTAGTGTCGTAAGGAGTTTACTCCACTGTTTGAGGGTGCACATAAAAATAATGTCTACTTGTCTCGTCATTATAATATAGACCAGTACTGTAATAAAACTCACTAAATGTAGATACTGATACTTTATTTTTCTCTTCACTCCTTCATAGATACGGTCACCACAGTTACTTCACACCAGATTGAGCTCTCTCGGCCAAGTGCCCGCGTTTATAAACTACCCCTTCCTCTACACAATTGACGGTTGGGCAGTGTTGCCATTTCTCAAAAATAAGAACGAATGACTAAAATCTTTAAAAACCCTACACTCGACCGTCCTGACGACGTGTATGCCCTCATACACGCCCCAGGTGGTAACTAAATTACCCTACACTCTTGGCTGAGAGGACTCATGACAAAAGAAAAAATAAAGTGATTTTGAAATTAAATAAAGTTTTACAGCAGTAAAAATATGTTGTTACCAAAAATAAATCACGTCCATAAAACATTTTAATGATTATAAATTAACAACAACAAAAATAAAAAATAAACCATAACTAGGTACAACATAAATACGTATATGTATTTTGTTACAACAGTTATTATTAAACCACAAACAATATTTGATTCAACTAAAACATTTATAAAATCCTACCATAATTTAATAAAAGTTGATTATAATACTATCAGTTTTTCACAAAAATAAAAAAAAATTCAACAGTTTTGGCGAACCAATCAATTCTCGCCAAAAATACCTAGATCTAAAGGACTAGTTTTATACTCTGATAATGAACTATTCATCAATCATTCAGAACTTTTAAATGTATGCTTATGCTAGTGCGAAGGTGCGAACCAATCAATTCTCGCTACTAAACTTGCGTACTCTATCAGGTTGTGAACCAATCAATTCTCACACCTGATCAGAGACTCCAAAAACCTAGGCAAACCAATCAATTCTTGCCTCCAATTGTGACCGATGACGTGAACCAATCAATTCTCACACTCGGTATCCAATTGGGTTACAACTGATGACGTGAACCAATCAATTCTCACGTCAGGTCTTCAATTGTGTAATAACCGATGACGTGAACCAATCAATTCTCACGTTCGGTCTGAAACAATAATATTAAACATTCTGTAATAATTGTCCTGTAGAATTCTAAATTGATGAACACTATGCATGACTATGTTCACTCTCATCACTAGATTCGCTAGAATCTGATTTATTTAGTTGTAACGCATCTATATGTACCCACGGCAGTATTCGATCAGCTGCTACAGTGGTAGTGCGTTTATTTGTAGCATTACTAAAACCGGGAATAGACGCTATCTTATATCTATCTTGGCCTAAAACCTTAGTGACCCGGTATGGTCCTATGTAAGATGGGAGAAGTTTTTTACTCTTCCCATCATTATTAAAAGTAACTTTAGTAATTTTGACTAAATCGCCCTTATTGTATACCTTAGCAGGGCGTCTGTTCTGATCGTAACGTAGCTTCTGCTTTGCTTGTTCAGTGTCTATTCTTTCTTTAACTTGATTTCGGATAGTGGTCACGTCTATATTTTCCCTAGTCGCGTCTGATATCTCATTTAAATTAGGATTGATTTCACTGTTCATGAAAGTACCGAACATGACTTCAGATGGTCTCCTGGCGGTTGTCTTTTGGACAGTGTTATTCAGTCCCCATTGTATTTTCCCTAACTGGTTGTCCCAATCCCTCTCATCATGTCTCAGGGTTAGCGCTTTCAATGAATTTAGGATTGTCCGGTTATATCGTTCTACGAGTACCTGGCCGTTTGATTTAGGACTCGCGACAGCATTCAAGATGTGTTTTATACCTTTATCATAACAGTATCTTTTAAACAAGTTAGACGTGTAGCAACTGCCACGATCACTGATCAAACGGTCAGGCATTCTAAATGTATAGAATATGTCATCCAGGGCACGAATTACATTTTGTGTATTCGTGTTTCGAACTGGCTTTATAAACACAAACTTAGTAAACGAGTCTACCACTACTAGAAGGTAAGAGTATCCTCGGTTGGATCTAACAAAGGGGCCCAGATGGTCAATATGCAGGGTGTGAAACGGCGACTCTACTTTTTTGATTGAATGTAATAAACCTTCGTTCGTACTTGTGGACTTTTTAGCGTAAGCACAATCAATACAGGCGGACACATACTTTTTGACAAACCGTGACATTTTTGGAAACCAATAATTACTTTTAATTCTTTCCAAAGTTTTTTCTAATCCTAAATGACCAATATCGTCGTGATTCATCCTACATATTTGCCACCTTGCCCCCTTTGGCACTGCCCAGCGAACATTATCCTTATCGCCGTTAAAATACCTGTACAACTTATTATCTCGAACAACATAATTATCTTTGATATATTGGAGATTCTTGGGATCTAAATCCTTTTCTAAAATTGGTTTAATTCGTTCCAATTCTGAGTCCCCCAGCTGAAGGGTGTGTAACCAGTCTTCGCTACTAATAACCATAACTTAAGCACACAGACTAGAAGAATCGGTCATTGAATCATTCGAAACAGGATTGCGAGATAACGCATCTACATGGGACATTTTAGTGCCTGGTCGATATTCAATTGAACAATTAAATTCTTGCAGCAAAAGCCACCAGCGCGCTATCCTAGGTATGAGATCGCGTTTCATGAAAGTGGAACGGAGAGCACTACAATCGGTGACTATTTTGAATTCCTGACCTAATAAATAGACCCAAAATTTCTCTAATGAACGAATAACAGCCAGTGTTTCTAATTCATAGGAGTGATAATATTTTTCCTCCGGTGACGTTCGTCTACTACAATAAGCAATTGGCCGAAGAAAACCACTATCCTTACACCGTTGCAAGAGTATGCCTCCAACACCATCCTTGCTGGCGTCGGTATGCAATTCCGTCTCCGCGTCGCGATCATAAATAGCTAAGACTGGTCTGTCTATTAATTGTGATTTAAGCATCTGAAATGCATTCTCTTGTTCTTGGCCCCACACCCATGTGGAGTCCTTTTTTAACAATTGCATAATTGGCGACGCTAATTGAGCAAAATTCTTGATAAATTTTCTAAAATAACTAGCAAGCCCAAGGAATTGCCTAACACCATGAATGTTAACTGGCCGTGGAAAATTCATAACGGACTGAATTTTCTTTTCGCCTGGCCGAATTCCTGATGAGCTAATATCATACCCAAGATAATCAATATTATCGTTCAAGAAATTACATTTCGACAAATTTAACGTAAGATTTGCATCTTCTAACAGCTTTAGAACTTGTTCGAGTCTATCAAGACATTCAGCAGCATTTTTACCAAAAATAAGCACATCATCCATGTATGCTGTAGCATGGGTGAATCGAGCTGACCCTAAGACCTTGTTAATCATTCTCTGAAAAATTGCTGGTGCATTTGCCAAACCAAATGGCATACGGTTAAATTCTTACAATCCATCTGGAGTCACAAACGCAGTTAGATGTTTGCATGGTTCCGAAATTGGAACCTGATAATACCCTGATGCTAAATCAAGCGTTATGAAACACGCCTGTCCAGACAACCTTGCTATCTCATCGTCTATAATCGGCATCGGGTATCTTTCCTTTACTGTTACAGAATTCAACATTCTATAATCAATACACATTCGGAAACTGCCATCTTTTTTACGAACTAAAATAATAGGACTAGCATACTCCGATACCGATTCTCTAACGATCCCTGCGTCCAACATTTCACCTAACATAGACTGCACTTTCTCACGTTCATGATGTGACAACCTGTAAGGGCGATAGACAATAGGACGTTGACTATTCAACTCAATTGTCATCTGCGTAACATCTGTGCAACCCAAATTTTCTAAATTTGAGGCGAAACAATGTTTATATTGTTTAAGTATTGTCATAAGCCTTTGTCTATCGTCCTTTGATACAGAATCACCTACGCGTACGTCTTTCTCCTGAATGTCACGTTCACAATTAGTATCTTGAATATCTTCAGACTCTGCAATTCCTGGAGACTGAATAACTATCCTCTGGATAAAATCTACTTTTTCTCCTCTACTAGCAACAAATTCCTTTCGTAATCGACAGGGGATGGAAAATGGATAAACAAGAATGTCTTAATTCCCGCGCTGGACCTGGTAAACACCACCATAAACAACAACCTCTTGATTTGGAGCACCCACGATGTTGTTGCTCAGCATTAAACAGCCACTAAATTCGGAACCTACGCGAGCCTTTATGGATGCAGGTCCATGAAGCTCGATATCAGCAGCGATCCTAACTTCAGCAAGTTGAAGATTACTAGCATCGGGATAAACCATTGGAATTTCAGTATGCAACTTACGAAATTGCAAAGTGTGGGAATTTTTGAAAACAAGAATATGTGGTTGCGCCGTGTATGACTGGCCTATTAATATAGGTTTATCTAAGAGATTATCTTCAACAACTCTGCAAGCTACCCTCGCATCAACTCCATCTACCACTATATCGAGCAACGTATTACCTAACGATCGGACCACCTCATTCCCGAATCCTTTCATAACTGACGAGACCTGATCATGCACTAGATTAAGGCTTAAAATTATTGACTCCCTAACCAACGTCACTTCGCTACCGAAATCAATAAATGCTTCTACAGTCCTACCATTCACTGTAACCAGCTTTATGAATTTTGAGTTAGGATTGGAGCTTGAAATACACATTGTTTTAGATGGTGCTCCAGTGTTACCTACTATATTATCAAATTTAGGACCTAGCCTGCAATTTTCGCCCTTATGACCAATTTTGTTGCATTTATTGCATTTGATTAGTGGCTTCGGACAATGTAAGTAAGGGTGACCTCGCTCCTTACAATTAAAGCAGAACACAGGACCCTGAGACTGATTAGACTTATTTTGATTTGTTTTAGAGATGGATTGGTTAGAATAATTTTTACTAAAACTACGTTCTAAACTCTGGCTTTCTTTGTTACTCATTAAGAATTGGAGAAGCTGATCAGGCTGAGAACAACAAAGCGCTAATGCACTAGATTTCATAGTCCTATCAGATATACCATGGATAATGCAATCTACTGCGCGTTTACCCGTAATGTCACACTGAGTTAACAACGCAAGTTTTTCATAATAATATACTTCAATTGGTTCGCCAAACTTACTTTTTCTCTTAAGCATATCTTCTAGGATTTGGCCATAGTTTTGCTCGCAAGGAAAGGCACTCATTAACTTTACTTGCCATTCTTCCCAAGTATGCAAAATTGTGTTCAGACCCTCATACCAAACTTTGGCCAAACCCTGAAGTTTTTGCATTGCAAAATGTATCGTGGTTTTATCATCCCAGCCGTATACAGTAGAGCATTCATTTACTTTACGAAGCCAAATGTCAATACGCTGGTTTTTCGCTGAAGGATCAAAATTAGGAAGAATGTTTTTATGATCAATATTCTTCGAAATTGATGTACTTGTAGACGGCTGAGATGTAAAACCATGTTTAATAGAATGAACCAAGTCCATAACATCTTTAACGGAAAAAGAAGGAGTACGTGACCTTTTATCTTGAGACGCGCCGTCGCCACGTAGACCATCGTTGCTCTGCTCACGTGAATCTCGCCTCCGCTTGGCTCTTGTAGCTTGATGCTCACGTTGACGCGACCGCCTCTGACTGCAGCTGTGCTGCCGGCTCTTAGAGTGATGACGGCTCGAACTCTTCTGGTAGCTTCTACCGTATCGATTCCCATGCGCCTCTGTTATCTTCTCACGTTCCCGGCACAGTTCCTGTTCCAGTACACGTAGCCGCTCTCGTTCTTGCTCAAACTCAAGCTCTTTCTCACGAAAACTTTGCCTCCGTGACTTGCTGCGACTTCGAGTGCCACAGAAGCGTGCGCCGGAAATATCACGTCGATGATGCGACGAGCACCTTACTGGAGTTAGCAGGCGCCGTCGGCTGTCCTTGCGACCATGAGGAGAAACATCCAACGACCGGGCGTCGCCGTTATTTTTTTCCATTGCGAAACTTTCTTATCCCACTTCTGAAGTGTAATAAAACTCACTAAATGTAGATACTGATACTTTATTTTTCTCTTCACTCCTTCATACGGTCACCACAGTTACTTCACACCAGATTGAGCTCTCTCGGCCAAGTGCCCGCGTTTATAAACTACCCCTTCCTCTACACAATTGACGGTTGGGCAGTGTTGCCATTTCTCAAAAATAAGAACGAATGACTAAAATCTTTAAAAACCCTACAGTACGAAAAAAGAAAATTGGTTTGAAAGTTATGAGCGTCGAAACTTCCATATTTCAACACAAATTTTAACGCATCTTTGGGCGTACGAAATTCCCATAGTATGAAAATTGGAAAATTGTTACCTTACAGGGACAGATAATATGTAATTTTTTCATAATATCTATACGTCCAAAGGTCTGTTTATGAAAAACGCGTTCGTTTTCGTTATTAATCATAGTCTATTTCACTATCTCATACAATGTTAGGTGAAATAGCATGCATATTAGCCACGCCCACCAACGAGTTCGAGCCGTCGACTAGCACAACCTTAAGATCCAATGTATCATTGGACTGTATACATACGAGTATGTAGTATAACAATTCTTGGCGTTTCATGGCTTGTGTTCAATTCTAAGACAGCTAACTGAGGATTTTTGGCAAGACATGCTGTTAAAGAGCGTTTGTGTCATGTCATTTGGGAGTAAATACCTGCAGGTTTATTCATGTGGATTTTTTATGCCTGACCAGTTTTGAATTGAATCTGTACCAGGTAAGGTAAGATCAAAGACTAAATTGGAGCCCTTAAAGGTGAAGTGGTCACGAGGCGACGATGTAGCGAACCTGACCGTTAGTTATATTATTATGTTGCGTGATTCTATCCACGAGACATCGTCCACGTGAGCAAAGCCATAAAAACTCTATTGAGTAAAGTCAGCCATATTATAATTGTAATACCTAACAAGCTCATAATAATTATAATCAATCCTTCACGCAAACTTTTAACAACAAACACTGTAATTTTCCAATACACCGTAATTACCGACTGATAAAAGACGGCTCGGAAACGGAACGGGCACGTCGGAATAGAAGCTATCAAAGGGGAAAATGGACCGGGACGTCAAACAAGACATACGCGTAACATCCCGGAGCATCCCCGGCCGTCAGGCAGAAAATGATGCCTTTTGTGATACGCGCTTTTGATTCAATGGGCGGATAATTTACGTTTTTGAATGGAATGGGTGTGTGCTTTTGAATGGTCATGAGGCTTCGAATCTTTTGGAACCTAATCAAAAAATAGGGTGTAAGGGACATCGACGCGCTGACTGTAACCATAAATTCAGTACATGATTCTAGACCCAAATTTGCTGTACCATAAATTTTGACGGTGTAGGTAGTGCACTTTTGTATGATACAGCAGATTTTTGACACCTTATGTCGTTTTTGGTGCGGTAATCAAGAAACTTGCCACTCACATAGATTATTGTAATGAATTTAAAATTCCACGCAACTCCTGGGAGAGCTTAATAAAATGTTAATAAATGTAAAGTAGTATACAACTACTATATTTTAATAAGCATGCCTTTCGAGCAAGTCCAAAAGAGCTTATTAAAATGAAGGTGGTTTAAACTGTTGGAACCAAATCTATGCAAATGAAACGGAGTAGACAACACCATGAGAGCGTTTCATCCACTACACACTATTTCACGTAGATGGTTTTTATTAGAGCTTTACTTTTCTCTTCTCGGATACGAGGTCATTATATTTAACCTAATTACAAAAAAAAAACAAATAATCTTATTCTCCATAGGGAATCACTACAATCTATGGCTATGCTATGGAGTTTCCCTTCGTGATCGAATCACAATTGAAGAGATCCGTAGGAGAACTAAGATAACTGACACAGCCCGAAGAATTGCCAAACTTAAGTGACAGTGGGCAGGGCACATTGCTCGGAGAACAGATGGCCGATGGAGACTAAAGGTTCTGGAGTGGCGACCGCGTACCGAAAGACATAGTGTTAGAAGGCCCTCCACAATGTGGACCGATGACCTGGTGAAGACCGCAGGAATCCACAGGATGCGAGAAGCACAGAACCGTAGAAGTGGCGATGCTTGGAGGAGGCCTATGTCCAGCAGTGGACGTCTTTTGGCTGAAATGATGATCACTTCAATCTATCCATATGTGACGGCTTCTAAATTATCCTAGGCTGATAAATATTTAATTTTTCCTAGTGATGTTATTTGTTTTATCGGTCGGCTTCCCCTAATTCTACCTAGTTCTTTTTCCGTATTTTCTGTCTATTATAATATACTAAAACTTCAACTAACCTTTTTATCCTTCCAACCAACCAGCGGCGGGAAACAGATCACAAAGGACAGGACCCATAACCCAGCTATGAGGGCCTTCGCTCTCTTCCTACTCATGATGCTAGGATAGCTGACGGGTCTCGTGACGGCCACGTAGCGGTCCAGGGAGATGGCGCACAGATTCAAGATGGAGGCTGTACACATCCACACGTCGACGGCCAGCCATACCGAGCACCAGACGTCGCCGAATATCCAGACCTGGAATTAAAAGAAAATGTTTGTTAGATGCTAAGTATGTAGGAAAATTGTTAATTGATTTAGGCGTGACCTTGCGGAAATCCATTATAAAATACAATACACGTGTTTCACCTCTCAACGAGGCATTCTCACACACATCCACACACACGAGCGCTGAATGCGCTCGTGGCAACACGCCGTGTTTGGGTTCGCAACAAGTCAATCGTCATTCTGAGGATGCCTCGTTGAGAGGTGAAACACGTGTCGATTTCTTTCAGGGTTTTTATGGCTCTTTAGAAATAGCTAAGTGGAACAGGTTACTAAATATATCCACGTCTATTGTATTTTTTAAGTAGAAAGAGTAAAGTCGAGTCTTTCAAGAGGCTGGATGAAGCGACACACATTTCACGAGATTGAAGTAAAAGAAGTCTTTTATTCTGAAAACCCCGTCGGTTTTCTACGCAGTCTGGTTATATTATACTGCTAGATGATTTTGTTCAGCCTTTCCCAACATCAAAAATTTAAATTCTTTTTTTTTTTTTTTTTGGTTCAGTAATTTTGGAGATAAGGGGGAATTGACAATTTTCATCTATTTTCTGAAATATCTCTAAAATAATTTATTTTAAAATTATAAAAAAATACTTGAGATCCTCACAATAAGCCCTTTCATTTGATATGTCACACAGTACAGTTCGCAAAACTTTTTTTAAACTTCCCACTCCTCCATATTTGAAATTCAGTTATTAAAGTTACATGTCCGTGTTTGAGTCACAGAAATACATATGTTTACCAAATTTCAACTTAATCGGTTCATCAGATTCGGAGTAAATTGGCTGTGACAGACAGACAGACACACAAGTGATCCTATAAGGGTTCCGTTTTTCCTTTTGAGGTACGGAACCCTAAAAAGGTAACCAGATGCAGATGTATATTATAGTAATATCTTCCTAATACGAAAAAATCTACCGAGAAAACACTTTAAGCCGAAAACTTGTGAAATTAAAACTTTTGCACCTTGACGTCTACACCAAATATTGGATAAGATTATGTAAATAAAAAAGCTCTTCAAACTTTCCCTGTTCTGCTGCCATATCCATAACTTCCCTGTAATAACATAAGCCACACGGGTGCTATTCGAGGCATCGTAAACTCAAAGTGAACTTTCAAAATTGCAATATAAATGGTGACAGGTTGCAAACTTCCGTTATGTATCTTGTTAACGACCCATTGCCTTCATCTGGTCCTTATTGCTTTTAAAGAACATATTTTGTTCGATTTAAGTTCCATTTTAGCTAAACCTCAATTCGAAATACGAACGGTGTCGAGATGTGTGAATCCGCGAATGAAAATAAAAACAAGTATTCACTTTAGAATTTTGTCTGCAGTCACTTGAATGATTTTCGAAGTTCAATTCCCGGACTTAAAAACGTTCAAAATATAGGCGGCCTCTCAGCAACAACCAATATCAAAAACTTGTAAAAATTTAGGTATTTTTGACAGATTCGGGAATAGCCGTCAGTTCCAAATCGGTAAGGGTTAGAGTTATGATAGCTTTAGGCCGCTTCTAGACCATGTTTTTCATATTTGTAAGAGTTGGACATCGGTCCGGTGCGTCCGGTGATGTGTGTACATCACACACTTCCATTGTAATCATAACACAAGTCCAGTATTTTTGTTCATTAGCCGATGAAAAAAACGGCTACACATCAAGCTATACATTTCCAGTATATATAGGATTTTCGTACAATGCGAGGTCAGCTTAAACTGGAAATGTATAGCTATGCTAATGCAATGCAATAACATTATTACCTAAAAGTAATAAAATATATTATTATTATTAAAAATAAAACACACTATTGCTATTTAAAATTCACATTTTTTGTACCAAAATTACCCCACATCCTTTAAAAATTCGCTTTTCATCAGGGGTTATGTTAGTCAGTTATGACTTGTAGACACCCGCTAAACGATGGCTACCTGTGTCCCATATACCGGTTTGCACATAAATAGACTCTCAGTACGATACCTAACAACACCCTCACGGATCGGACAGGGTTTTTTACTTGTATAGAAATACCTCTCATACAGAGAAGGCGATTACCTATCAATCACCAGACTTCCTGACTTCGTGTTGGCAATCATCGTGTAAGAGCTATAGACTCCTCATTGTACGATTTTATGTTTTGGTGGCACGAAAAATATTCAACTATATTACGGAAATAATATTTTAGGTTTTAACTATATTTATAATATTTAATATCCAGGTGGCAAATAAGCTGTTTCTTGCGAACGGATATTGTTTATAGCGCTTTGTAATAAAACGTTGCACGCAAAATGAATTCTAAACACGTAGGCTTTGGGAATGCTGGAAAAATACCTGTGTTTTGTATGTTCATCTACTTCTACAAATAATTTCATTCAGTTGTGTAAATACTGTAAAGATTACCAAAGCAGCAATATTGATAGTGGAGGTGACTGTTCCTGCCATGAAAGTTAGTTTCCAGGAAAGCTCGTCAAAACTTTTCTAACGCCTAAATATCTCGTTTGCATTCAATACAGTCATCATCATCTGTCTAGCCTCTTCTCAACTATGTTAGGGTCGGCTTACAGTCTAACCGGATGCAGCTGAATAACTACATGGAGAATATTTTACATGGAGTGATTGCCTATCTGTCCTCCACAACCCAGTTACTTGGTAACGCGATACCCCTTGGTAAGACTCGTTTCCATTCAATACTATAGTAAATAACATCTTTGGGCTATATAATAATTGGGTTTAGAAGAAACTAAACTACTTAATTCAAATTCAAAAGTCTTTATTCAAATTAGGCTGAGAATCAGCACTTTTGGAATGTCAAAATAACGTAACACAGTCTCCCAAAACCAGGGATTTGAAAACGAAATTAATTTCGTTCCGTTACACAAAATGTTATCTAATAACGCTTCAAATTTTGTAACGATACCAAAACCTAAAAATATTAATAACGTTACAAAAAAAAAAAACGTTACAGAATATCATTTTTGCCTTGAACAGTTTAAGATTTCGTTCCGTTTGTTAGTATCGTTATAGCCAAGGAATTAATTTTGTTGCGATCCTGGTGGAACGGTACAAATTATCGTTACCGGAACTTCGCGTAACGTTATTTTGAGTAACGTTTCAAGTCCCTGCCCAAAACGCCCACCCTTCACCACTTCCTAGAAGAAAAAGTGGCGCAACAAACTCCACAGCGGCACAGCTGTCTGTTCAGTTAGAAAAACAAATGAAATTGATTCTACACGTACTAATTACTAGTACTAATTGATTTTAAATAAAATTTTCCAATTCCCTATTAACATTTCTCTCTCTTCTGTTATGAGGCTCAGGTTCAATTACACTTTCGTTTAAGTTTTCAAATCATTCACACTTTTATTTCACTTCTTGTTACTACTACTCGTACCACTTACCTATTTACTTAATGGTATAACATATTATAACATAACTACTAGGCTGATGAAAAAGTAATGATAATCGGTTATTTTTATTTTTGCTTGGCGCCCATGGGTCCTAGCGTGATGTTAAATAAACTGTAGCCTTCCCCAAGAATTGGGCTAACAAAAGCAAAAAGATTTTTACAAATCCGACTAGTAGTTCCAGAGATTAGCATGTTCAAACATACAAAAATACTCTTCAGCTCTTATTATTAGTATAGAAAATGTGAACCGATTATTATCACTACTTTTTGGTCACCCCTAGTATAATGGTATGGCCACTTAACAGAAAAGACCTTGTGTAGGTACTCCGGTACTAACCTTCCGGAGTAACTACACAAGGTCTTTGTGCAACTGTTTACCCGGTCAGCGCCAACAAATTAGGTGCATCTATTTCGTTCCTTTGATACTCCCACTCATTCAGTGAATGGCGTACTGGATGTGGGTCATTCTGTATACGCTGCAGCGCTGTAGGCTGAACCTAGCAACCGCGTAAAGCGGTAAACTTCATGCAGTTTTAATGTTGAATTTTACACGTGTGTACCGTGTTGGCAATGTAATGTGTGGCTCCCGGAAATTAATGATGCCCTCATAGCCTCAAAAGCCACTAAGGCTAAGCGTATGCTTAGACGCAGGTGACACAGCACAGTTTAGATTTTGGAGGGTAGGGCAAGCGAGTCAGACATAGGCCGCGAGCGCATGCTGCGACGCAGCTACACAGACACATTCGCGTCCTAGCTAGTACAAACAATCTGTCATTGAACAAAATTATGAATCAGTTGTAAAAAACAAGTGACGATCTGCACGCGTCGCGCAGAAATCTGTGCTAGTTCTAGAACGAGACACAGAGCAGGTCAGACACATATCTGCGTCACCTGCGTATCAGATTGATATTAGAAAGATAGGTTTCGGCGTCCTCCTGTCTGCTATAGTTAGCAAGAAAAAGCCAATTTTCTCTATAAAACGGTGTTGACGGCACTATAGACTGATTGCAATGAGGGTTTTGGAAATGAAGTTCATTGTGTGGCAGTACGGACTTACGGAGGCATCAGGCGGCACCTGTCAAAAGTATCAAAGCGCCTATATTTGTTTAATCGTGAGTAAATGATGACACTGATGAACGTTATCATATATTTTATATTCATTGCCGAAATGGAAGACCTCTTGTCAAAGTGGTGCTAACTGGTGGCGTGAATTTTCACGAAAATCCTCATTGAGTTAGTTGTATTTGCATAAGTTTGGATTCATACAGGATCCCTTATCTGGCCTAATCTGAGTTCATTACCCGGCAACGCCACAAGTCTATTGAAACAGTAACTATTCATCTGCCTGGCCTTTTCCCAACTATGTTCGGGTCGGCTTTCAGTCTAACCGAATGCAGCTGAACATCAGTATTTTACATGGAGCGACTGCCTATTTGACCTCCACAACCCAGTAACTGGGTAACACGATACCCCTAGGTAAGACTGGTTGTCAGAATATCCGGCTTCTGACAACCCGTTACAACTGTCAAAGATCATCAAATGACAGCCAGGACCAACGGCTTTAAGTGCTTTCCGAGGCACAGAGAGATCTTGGTATGTAAAGATGGTCACCCATCCACGGACCAATCACGGCAAGCGTAGCTTAACCTAATCGATCAACCCGTAAGGCTGTTATTACATAGCTTTAGATTATTTCAAAACAAAAAGAGAACAGTCTATATTACATGCGTGGTAAAATCTCCAAGAACTGTTAACTTTACTTGGCGTAATTTTGTTTTTAATTGTTTTGCGTTTAGTACAACAAAGATAAATTTTAAAATCGATTCTTACGTGAAGCTGGTCACCACTTCCATCATAATGAATTCATAGATCCATGACTTAGAACAGGCGAGCTCATCTCACAGATTAGCATAGCTTAGAAGGTAGATATGACACGTACTAAGATAGTTGGATATAATATCCAATGTGGGCCTAAGCTCGACCACAAATCTGTTTAATATCTGTATGTAGGTTGATCAACAGATGTTATCTCCTACTATTAGTTTATGGTTCGAGTTCTATGTGCAAAGTGACTTATAAAGGAGGAGTTCTATATCGTGCTATATGTTCTATAAAATGCTGTTGAAGTTATAAAAATACAATAGACGTTGATATTATGTAGTAACCTATTCCGTTTAAGCATAAAAACCCTGTAAGAAATCGACACGTGTTTCACCTCTCAACGAGGCATCCTCAGGATGACGATTGACTTGTCGCGAACCCGAACACGGCGTGTTGCCACACCGAGCGCTGGACGCAGAGTCATATAAGTTATAAAATATTATATTCATTCATTCGTTGACAAACAACGTATAGCCAAAACCTCTGGGTCTAGGAGCATACAATTCTGTACAAGAGTTCCGTATTTATCGAAGGTGAGCACAAAATAATGATTTTTGAAAAATTTGTCCCTTAGATTGTTTAATAAATAAAATAAACTTCGTTTATTTCAAGTAACTAAACTCATATAACAAATGGATTCATAAAAGGATACAGACAGGATAACAAGCACAGACAAAAACTAACACTCACAAGGTAACAGTATGTCTGCTGCAGCATTGCCGGATATAAGGGCAATCCCGTCTGTTGGCGATGATCCCCTATAAGGGATGACAGTTTGTATTGAAGTTTGTAATTTTTGCCGATCTTCGGGCAGACGGCTTAGAGTAGATACCTACTACAAAATCTTACAAGCCTAGTGGCTTGTGACATTCATAACATTATATCAAACCTGTGTATTAGGCAGAGGTGTACATATAGTATCACCCACATTTCGCCAGCTATGTTTAGGTCCCATGTAATTCTGGGCGAGCCTATTGCCATCAACTGGGCACAAATCTAGACTCCGGGCTGCTACTGAGAAATTCCTGATGGAAAAACCCAATAACACTTTGACCGACCTGGGGATCGAAACCAGGACCATTATGCTCAGCAGTAACGCTTGCGACCACTAGACCAACAAGGCATTTACGTGACGACACCAGCTTTTGACCATTAAAAAGACATCAACGCGTTGATTACCGCGGTGTCAATTATTTTTCAAGTTTTCATTTCTGTCGGCACTCCCGGAGTGCCCCTGGTTTTTTTTTTGGAAGACGTTTGTTTTTTTTTTGTAAAAAGTTTTTATTTTTCACTTCTTAGTTGTGTTACCTACCCCGCATAAATTCGAATACCACTACCTGATAAGTAAATAACAGTGACAGGAACTTATCATAAATATCATCCACATACTAAGTGTGAAAAAATACGTATTATTGAAGCTAACTCAAAAACTACCCAAGCAAAGTTAATAAAAAAAATTATGAAACCTACCAAACAAAAAAAGAATCATCAAAATCAATTCATAATTGGCGGAGAAATAGCTCAAAAAAAAAAAATCGTACAGTCGAATTGAGAACCTCCTCCTTTTTGAAGTCGGTTAAAAATAGTTAAGCTTGAGTTATTGTAGACATTTTTAGAGTAGGCTTAAATCTGAATTATACTGTGAAAGATTTATAGCAAGTCTTGCAGTTCTTTGCAATATATTACAATTTATTGCCTTTTCAGAGCAAATGAAAAAGTACAATGGAATCGAAGCAAATCTATGTAAATAAGAATCGACTGCAGGATGCACAGTATTGCGGTGTGTAGGGCTGGCAGACCAAAGTTGGTACCCAAAAAAACCCGAAAAGCTGTAATTTTGCCAAACCTAATCCTATCTTACATTGTTGAAAAATAAATGTCATTGTCGAAAGAACTTTAAAATGAAATCCACGGGATGTATATGTCTCAGCTATCTGGTTAAATTAGCCAGCTAATTGTACGCCTTAGGCCGATAGTTAATTGAACTACATAGAATCATTCAACGTTTAATAACTTGGCGTATTGAAAGTCAGCCTTTTGAAGATGACTGACCCAAGACGATGAAGACTCAGCCAAGTGATTCATATGGTGAAAAAAATTCTGCGGGCAACTTGGAAATAGCGCTCGCTCGGCTCACGCGCGGTTTGGTCACAGTTCTAACCTAACCTATTTCACATAGTTTAACTAAATGGCTACACGACATTCAGCCATGGCTAGTTGTCCTTCAGCTGCCTAATTTAACCAGATAGCTGCGATATATATATCGGTAGGTATATATACACTCAACGGCTGTCATTTTAAAGTGCATTTTCTTGTGCCGGTGCACAGACTATAATATAGTTAACTGCATTCTAATTGCTATGGTGTTTATATTTGTAAAGACGCATACACATATATAAACTTACCCCTTCTTCCCATGGGGGTAGGTAGAAACTACAGAACGCCACCTGCTACGGTCCTTAAATACTCCTTTTGCATCGCTTAAGTTCATACATCTGGTCATACACGCACGCCGGTTGGGAGTGCTACGCACCTGACCTTTCTGAAGGACATTACCAATAAGGTCACTTTATTATGTCCTCCTAAGGCGTCCCCTTCCGGCGTTTCCACTCACATCTGCCTTGTAAATACCTTTTGTTAGTCGCCTTTCATTCATCCTCTCAACATGCCCAAACCATCTAAGTATACTCTTTTAAAATTTTGTCACTACTTCTTCTTTTAAACCACACCGTTGCTTTATCACACCATTTCTCAGTCTATAATTTATTTACACATGCTTCGCAAGGAACGCATTTCCACAGCATTTATTTTACTTTCATACTTCTTTTGCCACACACAACATTCACTTCCATACATAAGCGTAGGCACCAGCATACCATTGTGAACACACATGACGACATTTCGCACGTGAATTTCAGCACGACGCTTCTGCGTCTTCATTCTTCATGACGATGAAGTACTAAAGAAAACACGCGTCGATCGTCAAAAATATAGCCTATGTACAGTACCGACCAAAAGTCCATGAGCAATCTCACAAAGCAATAGACTGACGCTTCGGTTTGACTTACGACCTTCTTCTATAAGTTGTTACAATACTGTAGACACGCACATTACACACACACACTCACTTTGTCTGCAACCAATGACTAGTTCAATAATCATCATTCGTTTTTAGTTTCATTCGTCTTGTTCACATAAATATTAAAGTTTAGCAGGTAGACCATAAAAAACTAAGTAAATTATTTCGATTTCTGTGGGGTAGATGCAGTTTGTTACGAGTATTTAATTAATAGAACTTTTTTGGTTCGTGGATAATATTGGTGACGAGTATTTAGCGCAGTGTTGTGGTTATTATTATCAAAAAGCAGGCATAAAATATATTGAAGAGATCAGATCAGATCAGAGAATATTATTGCGCTGCGTAAAAGTGAAGTGAATATCTAATGAAACCGGACTAAGTGTGAGTGTTATCATTTATATATTTCATATTTTACTAAACATAAATCTTAATCAAGGGTATTGTTGATAGAACAGAGGTATTGTTGAGACAGAAGATGCCTTTAATTCGATTAGTGAATAATAAATAATAAGGTATTATGTGTAATAAAAACAATGTTTTTCTTTGTTCTAGAGAAATACTGTGAGGGTTAAGAGATATGAGGAAGGGGCTTATTATCGAGTAGCAGCGACGTCAAATGGTGAATGAAACAAATGGTTTCATACCAACGAGATATTTTGCTGAATTATTAAAAACACGTCATTATGAACCGTTCGCCGTGCACTCTGAAGGCTTGCATCACTGAAGACCAGCTAGAAAACCGTTTTTGACCTTAAAATATTGACCGTACCAACTTAATAAACAACAGATTCGTTATTGCATGAATTTATGGTAACTAATTTTTTAAGCACGTTTCAATAGGGTGTTTGTCGTATTTCTTGCAGATATACCGAAATTGTTTAATATTATTTTAGTAATAGTATTATTTTAGGATTAAAATTTGAGGTTTAGTTTCAATCTTCTTTTCGTAAAGAAAATGAATACTTAAGCTTTAGCCTCAATATCAACCAATATTTACTGAAGTCAAATAAAATGTAAAATAATTAATACAAATAAAATATAAACAAACTGCCCATATTTAACCTTAAAATTACCTATTCTGTAAGTAGTTTTTTACATTTTAAGTAGTCTAATATTCTTATTTATTACTTAATTACTTCGACCATGATCAAAGCTTAATATTTATGGTGAAAAAATCCATTAAAAATTTAAATATGTCAAAATAATACAAACTGCTTCTAAGTTTCTTGACATCTATTTCACATCTTATTCAGCTGAAGTAATGATAAATAATTGTAGCAGTTTTTTAACTTATGTAAAATAAATATAACGAATAAACATATTTTTTTTAATTTTGTTATCATAATATCATGCATTTTTTATTCTAAAACCTTTATTGCAATAACAACATAAAAAAGCAGCAATATTTAAAAAATATTATTATCGAAAACAAAAATAATAATATTTGCAAAAAACCGCACTGTGTTTTACGAGATTAGAACCTGAGGCAGTTTGAATTCCATACCAACGCTTAACGCTTTCTGCTATCTGCACTTGTTAAGTTACTATCGAATTTTAGCAATGCCATTAACTGGTCAAGTTCACGCGCATAGTGCGTGTGTGCTAGCATGTTTAAAGCGACGGAAATATATTGTTGTTTCGTGCAAAACTGCGTTATCTGTGGTGTGTGTATCGTGTTGCTTACACATACAAATGTACGAGCTATACCGCGTGTTCACAGCAATACGACTCTTAGCGTGCTCATGCACTTTTGAGCGCTTACTGTACATGTAGGCACCTTTAGCGAGTCAATATGTTGGTTGCAGGACTGACTGACAAGGCTGTATATTTGTTTGTATAATAGTATTGGGAAATATTGCGATCCCAGGCAAAGCTATTTTAGTGCTAGTTTCACTATTAATGCTGGCTATTCAAGTACAATAACGTAGACAAGGTCTTGGTCAACAAGGGACCCTTTTGAAATCGTGTCGTGCCCTTTTTCTAAGAGAACTATTTATAACTTTGTATTGAAGGTGGAATTGAATGAACCTCTGAGGTCTTACAAAAATATGTTAGTTAGCGAGAACCAGAGTCTTACCTAAGTGTGAAACAGTTCCACAAGACAGTACCATTGTTTGGTTAAAAACCATTGCTACCCACTTTCAAAGCTAGGTTGCACACATGCATTAATAATGGGTAGTAATAAAAGCTCTGAAATAAATTAATATGTGAGCATACTCAAAATATGAATTTTACTGCTATAAATACAAATTTTCTGACAACTTATGCGAATACAAATAAAGAAACAAACGAATAAAATACAGAAAATTCCGGAAAATCAATACAGCGTTTGCTGACGTAATATTTTTCAAACATACAAACAAGCATACACCATGCATGCAGCATGCAAGTGAGCATGCAATATGCAGCAGGCATGGCTTCTTTTGTGTATTTAATTTCATCACCACTGCTCTCAAAACGGTGAAGGAAAACATCGTGAGGAAACCGGCGTGTCCTAGAACCTAAAAAAATCGAAGACATGTGACATCTACCAACCCGCACTGGGCCCACGTGATAGATTACAACCCACTCCCTCACCGAGAGAAGGCATGTGTCCTAGCAGTGGAAACATTTATAAGCTGATTATGATGGTTTCTGTCACGGCTCCGGCGCCTCGCCTCTCCGCTAGGGGTAGGGCAGACAGACTACGTGGAGTCGGTTTTGCAGCGATTAGTTTCTGTCTCTAACTTTTGTAGCACAACATTTTGACTTTTCGGAGGCTTAGTAATTTTTTTCGGAAGTTTAGTATATTTTTGGGAATTTTAAGATATATTATTAATAAGCTATATTATTTTCCTTAATAATTTAAATATCTTCTTTTTAAGGCTCCTGCCCCACCAGATGACGATTAGCAACAAGCAAGTAGAGCTAGCAACTAAAAACGAGTTGGCAACGAGCAGCAAATGTGTAGTTCGGATAGTTTTGTCGCTGGACATGAGTGAGTGACCTTTCTGTCAACCCTAACACTGCGCAGGGATAAAGCGTTCCAATAGTCAATATTTAACGTACTGTGGCATTCTTTAAACCTAATACAAGCCTTAATGCCTGGTTTATACGATGACAGTGACTGGATCCAGTGATTCGGAATTTTGGACCCAGTCAGTGAGTTCATGTGGACGAGATCGGCAGTAACTCAAGCGGGGGAAGATACTGGGCCCCAAAATAGACGGGTAGATAAGTCAACTGGACTCACTTGTGGTCGTGAAGTCACCACTAAACTGAGTTAAAACTAGTGTCTACACGAGCCTAGTGGCAAGTCAGCGCTGGACTGACTTACTGTACTGTCCACATTACTGGGCTCGTATAAACCTGCCTTAAAAGTACTTACCTAACGTTTCGTAAGGTCGTATAAAACGCAATGTGGGGCAACATAAAAAATTTCGGGATTTTCGCCGAGGCACAGAATTGGTTTAAAAAAATACGATTGCTTTTGTAAACTACGCTGTCGCAATGTGTGCTAGTGATTTTAGGGTTTGGTTGTAAAGTTGGGTGTCGTATTGAATTTTATTGAAGTTAGGGTAAAGCAATTCTGTTTTGTATTTCAACGCCTGGATTTTGTACTTACTGTATGTGACCCTTTTATAAAAGAACAAAATGTCTATTGAATAGAGTTTGTGCTATGTTATTTCAGTTGAAATTTTAATTCGGTTAGATTCTGTAAGTAGTGTTATGTTTTTTTAATGTAACATTAAGTAGGGTTACTGACAAGGGGAACAAATGGGGTCTTACCTCCCCAATAAATATTGAAGGTAATGACTGAACGTATTCGAACGATTCGAGTTCACGTCTTTATCGAATTAGTAGTAGTTTGGGTACTACTAAATACCTTTAGTAGGGGCTAACAGTGAACGGAAGCGACAGATGTACTGCAGATTAAATTTAATTGACTTTAATTAACGGAAAACGGAATATTATGATAAAATACTACTATGTATATATGAGAGCAGCTGTGATGGTGGCCCAGTGGTATCGGCTCCGACTTACAAGTTGGTTTCGAACCCAAGCAGGCGTTTTACTTTTTGTTATTTATTTCATCACCACAGCTCTCAAAACGGTGAAGGAAAACATCTTGAGGAAACCGGCATGTTCTAGAACCGAAAATTCGAAGACATGTGACATCCACCAACCCACACTGGGCGTGGCGGATTACGGTCCACTCAATCAGAGAGGAGGCCAGTGTCCATGCAGTGGGAATATTATAGGCTGCTATATGTATATGTCACAGTGAGATGGTTACAGCCGTCATATAGTTATATCCCTTGGGATATAGATAGAGAAGAAAATCAGCTCTCTGCTCTCTTTCCTTCGCACTCAGTTTTAAATCTAACTGACTTATTTCCCTCTCTCTCCCCCTCTTAATTACTATAAGTCACCAACAAAAACTAATAGGTACTCCACTTTAGCATCAAGCGTAAAATGTCAAATAAATCGTGCTAGTGTACCATATTAACCCTTGTCATGCTGACACCTTATTTCCGTGTGTTTATAGCTGACAAAGTATCAAGTAGGGGTCTAAAGCCCCGCTTTACGATCGGCGCGAGACGAAATACCTCGCCATTTATAGGGTTAACATCTCTATTAAATTGATGGGTACATAATAGGGTGGTGTTGAACTAAATAAACGATAGTGTTTTGTGATTAAAAACATGGTGTGGAAGTCACTTCGATAGGAGAATTTAGGTACGTAGTAAGTTTGAAAATAAAGTTGATCCACTATATAATTTTTTCCTTCTCCCACTAAACTCGAAAGGGTCAATGGTTTATATTAAACTATACTCGTAATCTTCAAGCAAGATTACAGTTTAATATAAACCAATGTCCACGTCTACCGCATCTTTTGTTTAAAACTATGGAATTCATTATGAAATAGAGTATTTTAGCGTTAATAAAAAATAAAAAAAACTTGTTTATTCTGCAATAACAAAATGCACATATGTAAAAAAAATGGACATACTCGTAAAATACACACATACAAAAGTAGCCAAAAGCCTCGTATTCAACCAACAAATACCAACCAATAACAACTCATCATCATTATGCCTAAGCCTTTCCCCAACTATGTTGAGGTCGGCTTCCAGTCTAACCGCATGCAGCTAAATTCCAGTATTTAACATGGAGCGACTGCTTATCTGATCTCTACAATCCTGTTACTGGGTAATACAATACCCCTTGGTGAGACTGGTTGTCAGACTTTCTGGCTTCTGACGACCCATAACGACTGTCAAAGATCCATGAATAATAGCAGCGTTAATAACAACTAAGTTTGAATAATTAAAGCTACTTTCAATATTTCGCTTAACCAGAACATTATTATAAGTCCTTTCCAACATTATGTAACCTTTCAGAATTAAATTTATGAAAATCCGACACAGTTCCTAGAAATGTCATTATAAATAATGTAGAATAGGCTCCTAGAAACGTCAGGACGCTACCAAGTTAGGATACCAAGAAAACTGAATTGTGAATAGTTAAGACTAGAATTTTGATGCCATGTTTGTGATAGAAAACATGGAGGACGAGGAGGTTTTTTGAAGTGAAAACTTCTTAACACTATAAAGTGAAAAATAACTTTGATTTCAAAAGCGCTAGCAAAAAACGAAAATTCAATACCAAAGACACCACCAACTTCCAAAATTAGTTATTTTTAACTTTGTAGTTTTTTTTTTGGAAGTCGGTTGTGTTTTTTTTGTAAATAGTTAGTATTTTAAAACAATTTTCTAGCACGTGTTAGCTTTCCTTGCATACACATACAAACTTAACTTCACGCCTCTGTTCCCCGAAGGGTTAGGTAGTGATGTACTAATAATAGTACACCCACATTTAACTAGCTATAATGTTAGTCCCATGTAATAGAGCGAGATAAGTGCCATCATCATCTACCCAGCCTTTTCCCACCTAGTTACTAGGTAACACGAATACACGATACCCCTTGGTAAGACTGGTTGTCAGACTTTTTGGGCTTCTAACTACCCGTAACGACTGTAAAAGATCTACAAATGACAGCCGGGACCAACGGCTTAACATAGTTAACATGCTTTACAAGGCACGGAGGGGTCTTGCTATGTAAAGATGGTCACCCATCCACGGACCAACCGTGGCAAGCGTACCTTAACCTGCTCGACCGACCCGTGCGGCTGTTATTACTTAGCTACAAACCTATTGCCATCAACCGGGCATGAATCCAGACGTCCGGTTGCTACTGAGAAATTCTTGAAAACCCAATAACGCGTTTGCTTGCATAGATTATTGAAAAAGCTTTTAAAAGATTATCTCTGCGATGTAACTTAGATTTTTTAAAGTTATTTTATACCTCATCATTATCATTTTTCTGCACTTTTTCCATGTTACGTGGGGTTGGCGCACCACGTTTTTATTCACTCCCTTCTCTTTCATATTACTCCTCACACAGTCCATCTATCTTTTCCTTGGCCTCCCTCTTCCTCTCCATCCATCAACATTTATATTCATCACTCTTTTAGTCACATGCATTTCTTCCTTCTCCATTACATCAGCAACCCAAACGACCTCAAATCTTCTGTCATCTATCACTGTAAACTGCTTTAAATTCAAATGCCCTGAGTAGTTTTCATGAAAACCATAAAAATCTTCACGGAGGTGTTCCCAAAGAAAAGATTAAAGTCAATTTAAACTAAGTTTACTAAAAGCCAAGCGAGTGTCAGTAAAAGATTCTCCCAAATCTTTCCAACAAATCAATTAATACCTCCCCAACGTTTAATATTTACCAACTTTTCTTTTATCTTTAAACAAATTTAAGATTACACTTAATGAACTTCGAGCTCTCTCAGTAGTTCTAAAGTCGTGGCTTAACTTCCTTAAAGCATTTCAACTATTTCAATCTTAGTAGTTACCTTCGTAAGGATTATATTATGTAAATAAGGATGAGATTCCCATACATTTGCGTATATAATTATATTTGCGTATGTAATTATATTTGCGTAGGTAATAGTAAGTTTATCTTTGGGTTTTCGTAGGTAGGTGTTTTGCTCAGAAAAGGGTTACTTGAAAGTGTTTCCTAGATATACTTAAAGTATCTACCCAAATCTAATGGACTAAAATATTAGTAAAAATGTTTCAATATTGATCTTGATAATATTATTAATACTTAGGGTTCTAACCTCAAAAGGAAAAAAAACGAAGTTTGTCAAAACCCTTGTTCTCAGGAACGCGTGGAGGTGTCAAGTTGAAATTAATATCAAATACGTAAGTCTATGGTCCCTTGGAGCTCAAAAAAATCAAGCTTCTAAAAATACGGTCATTATGTGACATATTTTGCAGGGATGTTATGGATATGAAATTTCGGATCTGGATACGGATTTAGAAATTATATTATATCGGTTTCGGATACGGTTACGGATATGAGATTATTTCGGATTATCCGTTAGTTTCGGATAATTTCGGTTACGGTTTATTACATTTTTAAGAAATTGTAATGTTATCCCGCAATGACTGACTAGTAATGACTAAGCAATAGCAATAATAAACAACAAGTGACGCGCGCGGCTAGTGTATCGGCTCGGCTGGGCAGAAAAACCTGTCATAATGTGTCTCATTTAGACACCGCCCCAGTCCGAAATTATCCGAAACGTTTATAACGGATTCGGTTACGGATAGATTTTCATTTCGGGTATCCGATAGTTTCGGTTACGGTTATGGAGCTCCTTAACATCCCTGATATTTTGACACTCGCAAATAAATCAAAATCTACAGGGTACTTCCCGTTGACCTAGAATCAGGAAGCAAGGTCTCACAGCACATATAAAGGAAAAATTCCGATGATAGTTTAATTTGTAGTTTTATCACATAATTTTTTTTGCGATTATAATAATAATAATACCATTTATTGCAGGCTACACAGGCCCATAGAAAAATACCTTAACCTAAACATACATATTCTAATATAAACAAAACTTGTGTTAATAAATAAGGCTTAGACTATGTTAGTAGCACTTCACTATGCACTAGCTTGACTTAGTGCCGTCTTGTGGAACTTGTCCGCGGAAGCGACGGAACACCACGTCCTGTGGCCAAAAGTCTTCTTGCATGACGAGTGGCAGATAAAAGTTCGGTACACGCACGACGAACGCCTTGAAATTGACGTTCCGGTGCGATTCTAATAACTGCACCCTCGGCGCGTACCTCGTCTTTTGGCGCACGTACTCCACGATGTCCTCCGCCTTAGTGGTGTAGTGCAGGCGGGAGATGTACACCGGTGTGTTCGGCTTAGCAGCACGCAGGCTCACTTCGGGGCCCGTAGGAGCTTTGCCGCAGCGGTTCTTGTTCGTTCGCGATCGGCGCTTCCTCCTTTGCACCGTCACGAAACCGTCATCATTATCAGCCATATTCGGTGCCTTCTCAGGCATGGGCTTGATACTAGGAGCGCAAGGGGCAGTCGCGGTGACGCTAGCGAAATCCCTTTGTAGGGGTTTCGCCAGGGCTGCAGACACTGGCAGCGGAACGGGGCGAGGGGCTCTGGCGGCGGTACACGGAAAAGAAGCGGTGACGAGCACGGGACTGCGGGGCGCGCCGGCGGGGCGCTCTGCAAGCTCGGCAATCAACGGATGCGCTGGCGACGAAACTGCTGACGCGGAATTCGACAACGATACATCGAGGCCGGCTCCACGACATGTGTTTACGTTTGACGTATCGACAGGTGACCTAATTACCGCCACACTGTTGCGCAAATCGCTAACTTCATTACGCAAATCAGTGACGGTGTTTTGAGATGCGTCTAATTTTGTTAGCACATCCGCGAGGCGGGCCTTCAGAAAGACAATGTCCTTACATTTGCAGTTGGGGATTGACCGTGACGTATATCGATGTATGGGAGAACATGTTTTTCAACTACAATGTTGAGTTTGTTTTTGGGATAAATTCATCCCAACTACGGAACCCTTAATTGTGCGTGGTCCGACACGCACTTGGCCAATTTTTTTCTTTCTTAGACTGCCTCGTTGGTCTAGTAGTCGCCAACGCTACTGCTGAGCATGAGGTCCTGGGTTCGATTCCCTGGTTGGCAAAGTGTTGTTAGGTTTTTCCAATAGGAATTTCTCAGTAGCAGCCCGGAGTCTGTATTTTTACCCGTTTGATGGCAATAGGCTAGCCCCCTATTACATGGGACTTAAACATAACTGGTGAAATGTGGGTGTACCTTAGGTGCATAATCAGCCTATAATGTTCTCACCGCTGGGACACAGGCCTCCTCTCTTCGAGAGGGAATGGGCTGTAATCTACCACGCGGGTCCAGAACGGGTTGGTAGATATCACATGTCTTTGAATTTTTGGTTCTAGGACATGCCGGTTTCCTCACAATGTTTTCCTTCACCGTTTTGAGAGCAGTGGTGATTAAATTATTTAAACAAAGTAAAGCGCCTGCGTGGGTTCGAACCCACGACCTACAACTCGTAAGTAGAATCGTTAGGTGCACCTCTGCCTAACCCTTTGAGGAATACAGCCATGATTTTATGTTATGTAATTAAATAACGAATAAAGAATTAATTACATGTAGTTAAAGCTTTAGAGTCAACCGAAAATCAATTCTATGTGTCTGTTGGTTTCTCTCAAAGGAATATTGTACGGAATTATAATGTAAGGTAAGAGGGAACACGATATTTTCAAAGAGGTAAAACATAGAACCTTTTGATCCTTCACATAAACCTTGTAGGTATATAAAACTATGAGTACATAGTAATATTATATGGGATAGAGACTATAATGTTACATACAAAGACCTATTTTGAAAAGTGCAAATACATAGATCGCTGAAATCCATCGAGGTGTAAAAACCTAAAATATGACTAGATTTTGTTGTATGAAGAACGAATGTGGACGGCTTATAGAGTAAGGTTAAGACCGAAGAAACGATGAATGGATTGTGTGAAAGAAAACTTTTTACAAAAAAAACAACCGACTTTTTTGTAAAAAGTTTTTATTTTTCACTTTTTAGTTGTGGTACCTACCCCTAACACATTCGAACCACCAGTTCACCAGTGACAGGAACTTATTATATCATCTACATACTAAGTGGGAAAAAAATACATATTTTGTAGCTAACTCAAAAACTACCCGAGAAAAGTTAATACAATTAATATGGGACCAATTAGAGAGCATACCCTTTCAAATAAAAAAAGAATTTTCAAAATCGACCCACAAATGACGGAGAAATCGGTGGACATACATAAAAAAAAAAAACAGACATACGCTACGAACATATAACCTCCTCCTTTTTGGAAGCCGGTTAATGATTTGGCTAGAAATAGGGTAACTACCGAGATGACGACTAATAGAGAAGTATGGAAGAAAGTGACATGTTGTGATGACCCACATAAATTGGGTTAAGGGGAAGAGAGTCATGATTCTTCAAAATGTGTCCTAGGGAAACGAGTATCCTTATCTTTACATATTTTAAAACAAAGTCCCCCGCCGCGTCTGTCTGTCTGATCGCGATAAACTCTAAAACTATCAAACGGATTTTCAACGGTTTTCACCAATAAACGGAGTGATTCATGCGAAAGGTTTTGGTGTATAATTCATTGAAGTTTTGTGTAAATTGGCTAAAATATGACGATTATTGTTGAAGATGTCGGAAAAAATCATGCCGACTGGGAGCTTTACTGGCGTGCGCCGCGTAAGCCGTAAGAGATACGTCAAATTAATGTTGTACAGGATTAAAGATCTTAAAAAGCTCAACAAAAAAGTCCCAGATGTCTATCTTCTAAGGATGACCCACATTAACCATTTTTATCTATCAGAATTTCATAAAATTTTACCGGTATTATATTAATACTTATCCAATAAAATATGTTATTTAAATTGGACATATAATTTAGATTCAAATATGCCACATATTCAAAATTACGCGTAACAAAGTAATTATGGTTGACGGCAACACGGGCGCAGCGGTAGGAATCAATAACCTTTTCCTCGGCTATTAGGTATGAAATCCCAGTAGTAACTTCCCGTGGGATATTTTCCGACATCCACTCGGGCGAAGCCGTGGGCAAAAGCTAGTGTCTAATATAGATGACCAGGCACTCAAATTATGGAATTCGTCAAATCCCATAACTCTATTCGAGCTCCATATTGTAAGACGAATACTTATCAGAACCGCAAGGTTTTGGCAAGTATTCATCACACAACACTAGCAGTAGTGTTGTCCCAAGTAAGTACCTTTATAAGAAAACCCTTTACTTCTATTTGACTACTCTACAACGATCAATGTAGCTTTAAAGATAGTCAGTCTAACCTGCCTATCTTTTATACCTATCTTTTGTAGCCACGTCTTGAAGCCGGCCTACTTTCGCGGGTGCTATGCAAATACAAGTATGGCGTAACAAATACCTAGAATAGTTTTGAAAACACAAGTTTCGTAAATGCCTGCACGATTCAACGGTTTATACTGAGGTTCTCAAAGTATTTGAGTAAAAATGTAGCTGCTTGAAATATTTTATCAAGATTTTTCGTTTTTACTTGCGACATAAAATAAAGGTTGAATTCAAGTAAGTATTACATAAGGTGATACCACGCTTGTATTCGTTGAGGGGAAAAGTTGTGGTGTATTATAGTAAATCCAGATTTCAATTTCGCCGGAGAGCAGTGGTGGCTTTGTGTAAATAATTTCATCACCACTGCTCTCAAAACGATGAAGGAAAACATCGTGAGGAAACCGGCATGTCCTAGAACCAAAATTTCGAAGACATATGACATTTATCAACCCGCACTGGGCCCGCGTGGTAGATTACAAGCCACTCCCTCTCGAAGCGAGGATGCTGTGTCCCAGCAGTGGGAACATTGTAGTCTGATTATGATGAGATTTCGCCTGTTATAATCTATAGGTACACATAATATATTAAAGAAGTTTTCTTGTCTGTTTGTCTGACCGCGTTGTTCATCTACATAAACTACATAACGGATTTTGATGCGGTTTGCATCATCATTTAGAAAATTTATTTCGGAAGGTAAAAAAAAGCTAAAAAATAATAATATTTAAAATAATGTAATAAAGAAATCAGGATGTTTTGTCAAGTTAAAACCGTGCGAACCAAGGACGGGTGGCTAGTGGTTTAAAATAATAACATGTTTCATAGCTGTTCGGGAGACCCGTGCGGCTCCCGGAACGGAGACACACTTGAGGCGCTAGTAGAACATTGTTTCACAGCGACGCGGATTGGTCCGTACGCGACTCGCTCCGGGTAGAGCCCGTACAACGCTAGCAACCGCATCGTACTAACTCCCTCGTTTCAGACCACGGCGGGCGCTACCCGTACGGGTCTCCCGTGTGCGGGCGGCCCGTGCGGGTCTTCCGACTACGTATTGCCAACATTTGGAAAAAATGACAAAAAATGTGACATGCATCCGCTTCCGCTATGTAGGAAAGGAATTCGTTTAAAAATTGCCAAACATTTTCGTTTCTTTAGCCGTATAGGTACGTAGTACAAGACTTGCTCCGAGACCAATGAGGCAGTGAGTTCTAGTAGGTATAATCTACGACCTCGTTATTTTATAACAAATTCTTAGCAGGGATAAGTAATTCTGAACCAACCGGTAGGGAGAAGTAGGTATATCTACTCATATTTTGCATGCCGGCAAATCAAAGGAAAGAACGTAGGCAGTCACTAATATTTTATGGACTCTGCCAATTTCCATTAGTCATGAAAACGAAAGATTTTGTAACAATAATATCTCATGTTTGACGTATTAAAGATTATTTTTTTAATAAAGTACCGAAAGTGTTTTTAGCGGACTAGCTAGCGGCCATATTTATGTCTCATTTTACTTTAAACATTTTTACCTATTATTATAATTCGTTGTATAGTTGTCTTATATTCTAAGCACTGTTTACTTTATTTTGTTACATATTTAATAGAAAAATCACTGAACCTGACTTGATTTCCGTACATTTTTCGGGTGACCACTGAAAATCAGCGCTGTGCTGTGTCCCCCATAGCACAGCATCATGCTGAGTGGAAGCCTTCTTGTCACAGTCATGTCGTGCAGCTGCCGTCTAAGTAATTTCTGTTCTATGCTCGTGATTTGTTATGTACTTTGTGTTGTTCTCTGATTACTTTTGTCTTTTATGTATGCACGTGTTTCTGTGACAAATAAACCTATTTTTCTTTCTTTCTTTCTATGTCAAAAGGACAATGACCTGAGTTCATATAACCCCTCGACTGCCCGGCCAACATTTATTTTGTTGAAACACCAAAATTTTAATTTTTTATGACCATAACTGTATTTAGCACCTTTTCCTGTCACGTCACGAACTGCAAAAAATATCATTTGTACAATAAACGTCTAATAAAATAATTAATGGAGTGTTTTTAGTTTAATTTACGATATCTTCCGCCTTTCGTAATGCTAACACTCACGCGAGTTCACACCAAAAGCTTGTAAGTATTTGAAAATGTGAAATATTTTCTAAAGCAGAAGTCAGAGGTTTGCATGGTTTTATTGGCCAATAACTTAACATAAATAAATATAGATCTTAGATGGAGATGCACTATCTACGGAAAACCTTTAGAACGTCATCGTAATGTAACTCTTATCTTGGTAAGGTAAGGTATAAATTAGAATAAGATTAGATAATTCAGTAGAGCGACACTAGCTGTAAAAAAATCAGTTATTGCTTTTGTCAGTCAGTTATAGTTATTTTTTTCCTGATTTGACACCTTTTTTTTTTGTTTTTTGGTTTGTAAGTTATCAAATAACTTCTCCCGCTCTGGGTGGAGCGGGAGGTCGTGTCAGACTCTTACTGAAAACCCACCCATGTTCCTTCAGTTGCCATGTTGCCGGGAGCCACGATCTCCCTTTTGGACTTCTTCGCAGCCTCGGCAGGCATCGGCCCTTGCGGACCCCGTCAATTCTACTGACATCTCTTTGAGGCGCGCGTGGAACACAACGCGCCGTCGACCCGGGCTTGGTCCTTATCGGACGGCAAGCTACCCATTGCTCACCGTCCGCAAGCCCGCGCCTACGGTGGCCGGAAATCTGCCTGCGATTCCCGAAGCCCAGGGCGTCTCCTCCTGCGGCGGTTAGGGGCGCGAGGGCGCGAAATTTGCCTCTCCCTCACGCGTTCCGCCTCCTCCTTCGCGAGCATTACTGCTTCGCAGAAGGAGGTGACGGCTTCCCATTTCCTCTCGCTCCGTACCATGGCCTGAACCAGTGCCGGACGCGAGAGATCACCGCCGCCGATCGCCTCCACGAGGACACGGCGTTGCCCCGCTCAAGCCGGGCAGCCCTCCACCGTATGCTCCACCGTGTCCTCCGGGCAGACCTCCACCGTATGCTCCACCGTGTCCTCCGGGCGATCCACACAATGGTGACACCCGAGCGTTTCCTCCCGTTTTATCCTGAACAGGAACCTCCCGAAACAGCCGTGTCCGGTGAGGACCTGCGTCAGGCGGAAGGCGAAGACGCCGTGGCGCCTCTCTATCCACTCCTCAAACAGGGGTCTTATCGCCGCAATGTGGCGTGCCCCTGATTTGACCCCTGAGTTTGTTTTGCCATTTCTTTATAGGAGTAGTCAGATAGGACATGTCGAGTCCATTTACCTTATTTTTATTTTTTTAAATGACGTGTAAAAGTGATTCCGATATCCTATTTGCAGAATAAACAATTTCATTAAATTTTATTTTATTAAATTAAATTTCATAGCATTGCATTAAGTACCCAAAATTCATAAGATCATGAGTAAAGGCTCGAGTCTTAAAATAGGTTTCCTACCCGACTATTTTAAGATCAAACAAACATTCTGTTCAAATCAATCTTTTTTGAGAAACACAGTCTAATATTCGGTAAAAATCCGGTAAGTTCAGGTTGCGTGTTGCAATTATTTCGCTCCACGTAGTTCCCGAGATCCGGCGAGCACATTGATTATTGTTCGGCCGTACTAATCCGATTACAGTCACATTAGTTCAGTAAATTAGTTTACCCACGTGGTTTCTGTAACATGGGGATTGGTTTCAAATAATCAGGGGTAATCTACGAGAATTATAGGGCGATGAGATGACGGTAGTCTTGGGAAAATATTGAAAGAAATGTGGCTGAAAAAGAAAAAAAAGCTAGCAAAGGGCTGAAGACGATGGCACACTTAAAAGAAACGAGCAGTGATAGCCTAGTGGTGTGACCGACAGACTGCCAAGTCATAGGTCTCGAGTTCGAACCCAAGGCATGACTGACTTTTCGGATGCATGTGCGTATTGTATAGTTATCATTTGCTTAAAAACTGTGAAAGAAAACACATAACGTCACGCCTTGTTTCCCCGAAGGGTTGGGCAGAGGTGACACTGTAGCAGGTACACCCACATTTCGCCAGTTATGTTTAAGTCCCATGTAATAGGGGGCGAGCCTATTGCCATCAACCAGGCACAAATACAGACTCCGAGCTGCTAGGTACTGAGAAATTCCAGATAGAAAAACCCAATAACACTTTGCCCGACCCAGGAATCGAACCCAGGACCTCATGCTCAGCAGTAGCGCTTGCGACTACTAGACCAACGAGGCAGCCAGTGAAGGAAAACATCTTGAAGAAACCGGCATTCCTGAGAGATATTTCTCGACGGCACGTGAAGCCAAGTCAGAGGCCTATGGGCGGCTTTAAAACTCTGATACCAGGTTAGTCACTAACCACACGAAAGAGGACTTAAAAGAAGGCATATGCTGAATATGATACATCAACAGAGTCACCATCTTAGCGAATTTGTTCAGTACCGTCACCATAATCCTATACTTTCCCCAACTGTGTTGGGATCGACTTCCAGTTGAATATTGCTGAATACCAGTATTTTACATGGAGCGACTGCATATCTGACCTTTGCAATCCAGTTGCTAGGTAACACAACACCTCTCGGAAAGAGTGGTTGGCATACTTTCGGGCTTTTTTTCACTACCACTGTCACATTATGGTCAAAATGACGTGGACATGTTTCGAATATAGCCAACACCTGTTCTGCTACGCTACACATTTACAGTGTGAGTTTTTATAATGGAGTCCCGTACGGTATATCGAATTACCCTTGAACGATATAACTGTCTACAGAAAGCATGGTTCACCGACGAACGGTAATACGAGAAAACTATTAGTCGATACCATTATTTAGCGACAGCACGTTTCGCCGAATAACGCTACATAGAATGAATGGTTGGCCGATACCAAGATTTGCCGATGTCATGGTTCGCCGGAACACGCTTGAACTAAATAATCCTTTATCGATAGCAGTTTGCATCGAAAACACCTTTTCTTACACCGCCTATCCAAAATAATTGTCTTTAGTTTCTCGCTTGGACAATTTTGACAGACATCGATTAAATTGCATTAACTGCTATTTTCATGCGTTTATCTTAGTAATTCAATAAAAATAAATGTAAAGAAAATAATAAAACAGCAAATTTGATTATTTTTATAATTAAATGGTAAATCACAAAAATAAAGGTTGCAAACTGCACAATCATAAAAAACAATCAATTTTGAAAAAAAAAAACTACCAGTTATGTGTTATATTAATGATTTTTGATGTACATTATGTGAGCTAGCCCACCTAAGAAACTTTCTATGCTCATCTCACTCTTTAGGGACAAGTGCTTTTCTAGTCTCTTTTCATCTTCAATCTGCGACGAACGACGACGCTTTGGCATTGGCTCAGATGCAGTGATGCGCTCGATTTTGCAGTCAGTTATTTTTGGTCTAGTGGTCGCAAGCGCTACTGCTGAGCATGAGGTCCTGGGTTCGATTCCCGGGTCGGGCAAAGTGTTATTGGGTTTTTCTATCTGAAATTTCTCAGTAGCAGCTCGGAGTCTGGATTTGTGCTCGGTTGATGGCAATAGGCTCGCCCCCTATTACATGGGACTTAAACATAACTGGCGAAATGTGGGTGTACCTGCTACAGGGACACCTCTGCCCAGCCCTTCGGGGAAACAAGGCGTGATGTTATGTTATGTGTTATATTTTTGTTCTTTAGCAAACTCCTTAATAGTGTTGAAGACATTCCACTTCTTGCGATTTAAAAGTGTGTTCCACCGGTTATGCCATGATTCCAGATCATTTTGTGTTTTCGGAATAGAATAAGTACGATTAGACACTGACCACATAGCTGGTGGGAACAATGGTGGATTTTTGCTCAGAATTAACTTCGTCCCTGGGCCAGATTTTTTTGTAAATACTCCAGATACATAATACTTATTGAACCATTGTGCCAATCCTTCGGCTTCAGTTGGCAATACTACGTTTTTTACTTGCTCGAAGGCCTCCGGTATCTCTTCTGGTTCCAAAAATGCTAAAGCAAATAAATGTCTGATTTTATGTGCAAATACGAAATCAGTACCATAGCGCTTTGCCAACCCTTCCGCCTGTACATGCCGCCAAAGGCTTTGCGTAAGATGAAACAGACACAGTCTGTGTGCACAGTTTGGATATTGTTTTCTCACAGCATTTATCACCGCAATTTCGAAATCAGTCAGTATGTTTTCTGGAGACAAATTAGTATTAAAGGTATTGACCCCATACCTATTTAATATTTCAAATAATATTATGTAACAGGTTTCAGTCTTGTGCGATAATAGGGCAAACACTAATGGTAAAAATTTGCTTGTGCCCCGTTCAGTTCCAACTAAAACATGTATTGAATATACTTGAGTAAATGGATTCGGGCATGTCGAAAATGTTCCGTCCATTACCCAGCATTGTGCACTCATTAATCGTTTAAAATTTTCTTTAGTACAAAATACGACTACGCTCTCACCTTCATTTGTATAGTGACCAATTAAAAACTGTTGTTGGTCAAGGTCACAAAGACACTCTGGTACTTTAAATTCATCAATCGTTTTTGGAATCGATGGCTCGCCTTTACTTCTAATGCGCTGAACAATCATTCTTGCTGCTGCTTTGCTAGGCAATTGAGCAGCACTCATAGTTGGCACATTTTGCAAGCAGCGATTAACAATTTGTGATGGAGAGTCCATTGAATTGTTTGCAATTTCTTTTATCTTTGCATTAAAGCTCATCTGTAACCGCTTTTCTGGCTCTGGCAGATGCCCATGTTCATTGTTTTGATTTAAAATCGAATGTTCATTTGTGCAAAATATTGTTGTCACAGTAGCACCACAACCTTTAGAACTTTTCAGCGTACATCTCCAGTAATATTTGTCGTCCAATCTTTTGTTGAGGTGATATGAATATCCATCCACAATTAGTACACTAGCGCCGCGTTTTGATTGCATTACATTACAAGCACTCATTTTCAAATTAATTGACTGATCGCAATAACAACGAAAATAAACGGGAGAACGTAGTTTTGATTCAAGTCACTATTATGTATTTTGTGCTCAAGTCGGAAATAGTTTATAACTACCCACATATTTGCAACAATACACTGACCAGCGAGAATGTTTATCATTTTTACAATGTGGCCAATGTAATAATTATGAGCATCATCTAATTTGTTTCCGTAACCAGTTGTACATATTATTATAACAATTGTTTATGCATTATTAAGATAAACGCATGAAAATAGCAGTTAATGCAATTTAATCGATGTCTGTCAAAATTGTCCAAGCGAGAAACTAAAGACAATTATTTTGGATAGGCGGTGTAAGAAAAGGTGTTTTCGATGCAAACTGCTATCGATAAAGGATTATTTAGTTCAAGCGTGTTCCGGCGAACCATGACATCGGCAAATCTTGGTATCGGCCAACCATTCATTCTATGTAGCGTTATTCGGCGAAACGTGCTGTCGCTAAATAATGGTATCGACTAATAGTTTTCTCGTATTACCGTTCGTCGGTGAACCATGCTTTCTGTAGACAGTTATATCGTTCAAGGGTAATTCGATATACCGTACGGGACTCTCTTTTTTCACTTTGCCGGCGACGATCGAATGTTAAACATTACTTATAATTTGTAACAATAAAAAACCTTAAATACAGTAATTAAAATCGCCACCCGCATCTTTTATTGGAGAGACCCGCAGCTGTGCCCGGCCTTGGAAGCACTCGCGTCCAACATCTTGTCATCAATTTCATCGAACAGAGGACAAATTCGAGGAAATGCGCGTCTGATGATCCCACTAGAAGTTTGGATATCAGCTACTCGGGACACCCCATCCTTTCCTGGCAATGTGGCTATGATGCGTCCTAATCTCCACTTCAGTGGCGGAGTGTTGTCTTCTTTGATGACCACTAGAGTATTAGGCTGAAGATCAGTTTTGTTCTCCTTCCATTTCGTTCTTACTTGCATTTCTGAGATATACTCCTTGGTCCAACGAGACCAAAAATGTTGCCTGATCTGCTCTAGTCGTTGGTAGCGTGTTAGTCGATGAGCAGGAACTTCAGTCAGCTGTTCAGTTGCTGGCGCTGTCAGGAGACGACCAACCAGAAAATGGGCCGGACTCAAGGGAAGGAAATCGTTAGGATCTGTCGACATGGGACTAATAGGACGGGAATTGAGGATGGCTTCAATCTGATATAATACCGTGCTAAACTCTTCAAAAGTTAAGTGTGCATTACCGACTACGCGGGACAAGTGATGCTTGCATGATTTTACTCCAGCCTCCCAAAGTCCACCAAAATGAGGAGCATACGGTGGGATAAAAGAAAACTTAATGTCCTGACTAGTCGCATAATCAATTAAATCTGCCGAACAATTTGATAAAAATTTTGAAAATTCATTGGCAAGTCCTACAAAATTCCTACCATTGTCAGATATAATTTCAGCAGGTTTGCCACGCCGAGAGATAAATCTCTTTAACGCAAGTAAATAAGCCTCAGAACTAAGGTCACTAACCAGTTCCAAATGTACTGCACGAGTCACTAAGCAGACGAATAAGCATATATAACCTTTCAACAATTTTGAGCCCCTGCCTTTACGGCTCAATACGAGCACTGGCCCAGCATAGTCCACACCACTACGTAAAAATGGAAAACCAGGAGTGATTCTCTCCTGCGGTAAGTTGCTCATAATAGGTGATAAGGATTTACCTCTCAAGCGTGCACAAGTAACGCAGTCATGTACAGTGCGCTTGGCCAGATTCCTGCCCCCTATTGGCCAGTGTGACTCGCGTATATTGTATAGCAGCGCTTGTGGGGCAGCGTGCTGCAGTCGTTTGTGCTCGCTACGGAACAGTAATACTGAAAACCAATGTTTTGATGAGATTAAATAAGGATGTTTTTTATTAAAACTAAAATCACGTGAACCCTTTAATCTACCTCCAACTCGTAAAGTTTTATCAGTATCAATAAATAAGTTTAACTTACTCAACCTGTGCTTACTTTTTAGACTTTGGCTATTTAATAGTAATTTATATTCATCTGCAAAAGACTGTTGCTGACTTAACCTGATTAATGTAACGTCTGCTTCTCTTAGTTCAACTACAGTTAGAGGTCCACGATTAATATAATTTCTATGGCGTATGTTGTGAATAAAACGCAATACATACGCACATGCACGTTTCATACGATTGTATTGGGAAAATCTCTCAAAGGGAAATACTAATATTTCTGTTGTGCTAAGAAATAATTGAACAGCCTTTTCAGGTTTTGTCTCTGGCAAATCAGCCTGAGAAATGTCAGCAATTGTCGAAATAACTTGATCACAATTAAAGTTAGGATCATGAAGGAACGTTGGCCCTTCCCACCATAAATTATTAGATTTAAGATCTTCTAGCCTGACTCCACGGGAAACTAAGTCTGCTGGGTTGTCTTTACCACTCACATGACACCAAGGAAGTTCTTTAATTAATTCATGAATCTCAGCTGCCCTGTTTTGGACGAACGTTTTTAATAAATTAGGTGCCATGTGCAACCAACCCAGTACAACAGTGGAGTCACACCAAAAAATTATATTGTCAAAGTGACAGTTAAGCGATTCGCGTACCTTACTAAACAGCCTAGCACCTAGCAAGGCTCCGCATAATTCTAGCCTCGGAATGCTAACAGGATTTAAAGGTGCGACCTTTCCCTTTGAACAATATAATCTAACAGTAACGCTTAAATCACGACTAATTGTGCGCACATAAATACAGGCCCCATACGCGGATTCCGAGGCATCTGTAAAGATGTGTTATTCTATACGCGCAGGCTCCTTACCTACGACGTGTCGCGGCACGCGTATTTCTTTGAGAATAGGCAGAGAACTCGCAAAGCGCTCCCAAGTTTGCACGACATCACGAGGGAGTTCATCGTCCCAGCCTATTTTCAAAAGCCATAATTTCTGCAATAAAATTTTGGCTATAATTATCATAGGGCTCAATAAACCTAAAGGGTCAAATATTTGAGAAATCTTTGACATAATATAACGCTTTGTAATTAATTGGTTATTAGCGTTTTCAAACTGCGTATTAAAATGAAATTCGTCACTAATATTAAACCAACTTATACCTAAAGTTTTCGAATGCACGTTTTCGCCTAGTGCTAATTCTTTAAATAATTCAGACGCATTATTTCCTGTATTATCTAAATTAAAATTAAACATCCACTTACGTAGTGGAAAAAAACCCGTTTGTAAAACGTTAGCTACATTTCGACAAATATGTAACAGACTTTCTTTGTTATCATTCCCAGTTATCATATCGTCGACGTAAAAATCCTGGTTAATTATTCTTATGACGTCAGGATCCGTGGAGTCAGCCGCTAACTGTTTCAGGCACCTGCAACTTAGAAACGGTGCAGATGCAGTCCCGTACGTGACTGTATTTAACCGATAAACACCGATAGGCTCCGAAGGATCATCACGCCACAAGATCAGTTGAAGATCACGTTGATCTTCATGAACTAAACATTGTCTGTACATCTTTTCGACATCTGCGCATGCCGTGTACGTGTGCTGCCTAAACCGTAGTAAGATGGCCATCAGATCGCCTTGTATTGGCGGGCCTACCATTTGCAATTGGTTTAGTGAAATATTATTACTGGTGGCAGCACTCGCATCGAACACGACACGCAACTTGGTGGTCGTGCTATGCTCGCGAAACACGCCGTGATGCGGTAGAATGTAATGAGGCGTCCCGTAGGTGTCAACGCGACTCATGTGACCTAAGCGAATGTACTCATGAATGAAGTCGCTATAGAGCTTTTTATAATCAGGATTACGCAGTAAACGTTTTTCAAGGGCTAATAACCGACGTTCTGCTTGCGAGTAACTTTCGCCTAATGTGTCGGGGCTTTGTTTAAAAGGAATGCGTACACTAAACCTGCCGTCGTTATTGCGCGTAGTGTTATCGACGAAATGTTTTTCACAGGCCCGTTCCTCATCCGTGCGCATATCCCGACGCATGGAAGTCTCCTCAAGCTCCCAGAACAATCGTAACTGCAAATCAATTGATTGTGAGAAGTTACACTGAATGTACCTTTCATGACACGTAAAATTAGAAATAGGTCCGCTTATTATCCAACCTAGTTTTGAATCTAATAAGAAAGGTCCATTCGGTAATCTTATTTTCTTGTTATTTATTAAATCCCAAAATTTGTCTGCGCCTATTAATATGTCAATATTTTGAGATTCATAAAATTGCGGATCTGCCAATTTAATATCATCGGGAATATTAAACTGTGCGCATTGTTTTGGCATTGCAGGCAACGCCGATGTAATGTTTGGTAAAACAAAACATTGTAAACGCGTAATGTATCCAGGGTTGGTCCGCGATTTAATCTCAACATCACACATTTGCGTAGATTGTGTGACAGAGTTACCAACACCTCGTATTTCTTGAGTGGACTGTATTACTGGCGCATTTATTAAATCGCATAATGATTTTGTTATAAAACATCGCTCACTACCGCTGTCAAGAAGTGCTCGCACTAAATGATAATCGTTACTATTATCTAAAATCTCAACTAAGGCAGTCGACAATAAAACCGGATTCATAACAGCTGATTGACTGCATTGTACGTGAACTTTGTTTGCTTGGATCGTCGATATCATAATATATTGTTTGGTGTAACAGGCGAGGAGAGGGGCGCTTTCCCGGTATTCGCTGGAGCCGGCGGCGGCGACACCTCATTAGTACCTTTCGACGCATGAAGTGAACAAGACTCATTAACATTACTCGAAAACTTATTGTTATTATCCGTATGAATCAAGGAGTTATGTTTTTGGTTACACTTTCTACACGGTCCAAACCTACAGTTCTCTAAAGTATGACCCGAACGTAAACAATTCATACACAGTTTGTTGTCATTAATGAGTTTAAGTTTAGTTTCTAAATCATATTCAATAAACTTATGACATGAATAAAGTGAATGACGTGTATTACATAGCAAACAAAGTCTCTTAATACGGCTTCGCATAGATTGTTCCTGTGGCTTATTGGTGGAAACATTGCAGTGAATTTTAGACTGATTTTGTGTGTTATTATTTTGCTTTTTGTTATCACTATTAGCCTTATTATGTGACGCATGCAGTGTTTCCAACATGTCTGCCCGGAGTTTTAAGAACTTTACTAATTCATTCACTGTGAGTTTTTTCTTTGAATCACTAATTTCAGAAAATAATGTGCCTTTGTACTGTTCCCATTCTCTTTCTGTTATTTGATCCAGCTTAGATTCTATTATGTAGATAACTAATGTGTCCCATGTGTCAGTGGGCTCATTGAGTAACTTTAATGCGCGTAGATTCTTTAAAACAGTATCTATTAGTTTTCTAATTAGCACAGGTGATTCTTTATTTATACTCTGCATAGTGAACAGTGACTTGACATGATTATGTACTAACAATCTGCTGTTATTGTAACGATTAAGAAGTAACTCCCATGCAATTTCATAAGTATCGCTTGAGAATTCAACTGATTCTATGACTAACGCTGCACTTCCTTTGAGCGATGATTTTAAATAATGGTATTTTTCTATGCTACTGATTTCGTTAGAGGTATGCACTAACGATGTAAATGAATCTCTGAATTCTAACCATTGCTCGTATGAACCATCAAAAGTAGGCATAGAAATAGTTGGTAATTTGATTGACGTTGCTCGGTGACTACATGCATTGGAACTGGCAGGACCCTGGCTCTGATTTAATAAATACTCGGCTTGTGACAACGCTGTGTAATAGCTATTTTCAAATAGTTCTCTCTGCGTTAACTGTTCATCTAAGTCAGTAACTGATTCCTCGAGGTTATTCTGAATTGCATTAAACTCGTTGTATAAGCTAGTAGCTCCCTGAATCCGTAACTTAAGATCGATGCGTTTATGATCAGATAGACTTTCACCTCCGATACTAGACAAATAATTCGAAAACCTAGTGAGGCGACCTTTCACTATGGCACGTTTTTTAACTAATTCCTTTTCCTCGCTCATTTTGACGAACAATAAGGAGGATGGAGTACTCACGGTTTTCGGAATGAATGTGAAGGTGATGCTGATGCACTGCGCTTAGCACCGATGCTTCGCTATTAGGTACGGAGTTGAGCACGCAAACAAGAACCAGGTTACAACTGCTGAAATCAGTTTACAACACGGTATTACACAGTGGACAAGGAGGACGGGAGGTAGAATTGGGATGGCTGGCCGTACCTTCTATGCGCGTTTTCCTTAGGTCTGGACTGGATCCGGCTCTGAGGGGCCAATATGTTGGTACTTCTTATTGACATTGGGCACAGCTGCGGGTCTCTCCAATAAAAGATGCGGGTGGCGATTTTAATTACTGTATTTAAGGTTTTTATTGTTACAAATTACAATTAATGTTCAACATACGATCGTCGCCGGCAAAGTGAAAAAAGATGGCGCCATGGCGGGCAATGTGAAAAGATTCGTTCGGAAATCAACTCGGTCATTTAATAACCAAAGCACTTAATGCTTGAACAGGTAGTATTTTTTCCAAAATTTCCATTTTATAAGAATGCCTAATTACTTCCAATCATAATGAAGTTTGTTTCATCGCGATAGATCATTTAGTTTAAAAGTAACAGATTTAATTAAAAAAAAAAAACATGAAAAAATATATTTCGATTTTCTTAAATATTTTTTCTCAAATTCCCGATATGTACACATAAAGACTCACACTGTATAAGCTAAGTATTATAGACCAAAATATTCTCTATAAAATGGCTCTTTTAGTACCTACCTACAAACCTAAATATTTCAATATTCAAGTGGACTATTAACATTTAATTGGACAGAGCTACGTAAAAAATACAATTTGTGTATTCAGAGGTAGCAATTTACCTGTCTTGTGAATAATAGAGAGCGCCTTGAAAAATCAGCTCCTTGTAATAGTTCCGATCCTCAAGTTTTACATTAGTTAACTTGTTTTCTGTTTGATTGTATTTACGTATCTATGTTAAGTTCGAAAGAGAACATTATGAATGAGAAATGTAGATAAAAATATTAAAATAATATCCTATCCTAAACTATTAAATTAACAATATTCATATAATATTTAATTTTGTAATCACGTCCTCGAGAACGGCTCTAACGATTTCGATGAAAGTGGCAATATAGGGGTTTACGGAGGCGAAAAATCGATCTAGTTACGTCTCATATCTGGGAAAATTCGTTTTCTCCGTATTTTCACCCGAACAGAGCTCGGTCGCCCAGGTACTATATGTATGTACATACGAGTATATAACAGCACACATAGCAGCACAGCAGCAGCATTATTGGGTTTTTCTATCTGAAATTTCTCAGTAGCAACTCGGAGTCTGGATTTGTGCCCGGTTGATGGCAATAGGCTCGCCCCCTATTACATGGGACTAAACATAACTGGCGAAATGTGGGTGTACCTGCTACAGGGACACCTCTGCCCAACCCTTCGGGGAAACAAGGCGTGATGTTATGTTATGTTATGTTAATTAATAAATTTTTATTTTTCACTTTGTAGTTTGGAAGTCGGTTGTATTTTTTATAAAAAAGTTAATTTTTCACTTTTTTGTGATTTGGTTTGTAATTTATCTAAGTTATAATAGCCTTATGTCAACTGGTCATCAAAAATACCCAAATCGCTACAGATGTGCCTATAATATTTGAAGAGTTCCCTCGATTTCTCCAAGATCCCATCATCAGATCGTGACCAAATGACAATGGGACCAACTTGAAAGTATACCCTTTCAAATAAAAAAATAATTTTTCAAATTGGTCCAGCGGTCTTCGAGTAATAGGGGAACATACATTAAAAAAAAAAAAAAAAATATCCCGACGAATTGAGAACCTCCTCCTTTTTTTGAAGTCGGTTAATAAAAATATAATATCTAAACTTAACTAAAACTATTAAAGCAAACTAAAATATGGCGTTGAAAATCATCCGCATCGCTGTCAGCTGGTAATGTACCCAAAACACTGGCAGTATTGCCACGTTGTATGGCAATGCTTAACCTCTGGCCAAGGCCTGCCCTTGGGTCACGGGAAGTGTCAACCAGTCGTTTGGAGATTTCCTCAAAAAGACCATGAGAAATGAGAAATTACTTATTGTCTGCTTTGATTTAGAAGATATTATGTTTTGATTTGCCAATGTCACGATCACCATCATCTGCCTACACTTTTCCAATTACTATGTTGGGGTCGGCTTCCAGGCTAACCGAATGCAGCTGAATACCTGTATTTTTCAAGAAGTGACTTTCTGTCCGACCTCCACAACCCAGTTACTGGGTAGTACTTGTAAGACTGGTTGACTTGTTAGTTTTCAATGTATTTAATTTAATCCTTGATAGTTTAAAAACCAATAATTGACAAGGACTCGGGCATTAGAGGCTTAAAATAGAAGGAAACTAAAATAAAAAGATTAAAATCGTCTCACCCATTAAAGAAACTTTTTCAAACTTTATTCATAACACTATTTTTAACCCAATCCATTCCTTAATAGTATAGGTTAATGTAACCCAAGTCGGCCACAGAAATATTACGACGTCACAAATCGTCACGCACACAATTTGCCCATATTCGGCTATATTAGGCTATACAGGATGTATCAGAAAGGTGTGGCCGTTAAGGGTATTGCACAGTCCATCAAACTGAACAACTTTTTTCATGGGACCAACACAGTAATCGAGAAAAAATTATCAACTTTCCCATTTAAAACATCAAATACCTACTCGACCGAAATGTATGGGACGGTTGATAATTTTTTCGCGATTACGATGTTTAACCCATGAAATTCAAAATACAAATTCAAAACTCAAATTTCAAATTCAAAACTCAAATTTCAAATTCAAAATAAAATTATTCAAACTAGGCTGAGAGTTAGCACTTTTCAAACGTCAAAATTACATAATACAGTCCCTCAAAACGCCCGCACTTCACCACTTCCTAGTGCTTTAGCTGGCAAGAAGAAGTGGCGCAACAAACTCGCCAGCCTGCAGCACAGCTGTCAGTTCAGTTAAAAAAAAATGATTCTATACAATCGTATGCAAAATAATTTATGTTACGCAACACAAAACATAATTTAAATTATAAGTTATCCTTATATATTATAGAACAAAGTCCCCCGCCGCGTCTGTCTGTCTGTCTGTCTGAACGCAATAAACTCAAAAACTACCGAACGGATTTTCAAACGGTTTTCAACAATGGACGGAGTGATTCATGTGAAAGGTTTGAGTGTATAATTCATTAAGGTTTTGTGTAAATTGGCTGAAATTTGACGATTATTGTTGAAGAAGTTGGAAAAAATTATGCCGACTGGGAGCTTTACTGGGGTACGCTGCGTTAACGGAAAAAGATACATCAAATTTATGTTCTACGGTATTGTTGGATGGCATATGTCTATCTTCTAAGGATGACCCACAATAACCATTTTTATCTTTCAGAAAATTTGATAAAAATTTAATTGTTATTTCCGAAGCTTTTTTGACCGGTATAGTATTAATCCTTATCCAAAAAAATATGTTATTTAAATTGGGCATTTAATTTAGATTAAAATATGCCTTAATCATATAATTTAAATGAACAGTTTAAAAGATATCACAGTTTCAAAATTACGCGGAGCAACGCGGGCGCAGCGGTAGGAGTCAATGGCGTTTTCCTCTGTTATTAGGTATGAAATCTCGGTAGTACGTTCCCGTGGGATATTTTCCGACATCCACGCGGGCGAAGCCGTGGGCAAAAGCTAGTTAACCATGTCAGCTAGCACACGCTAATGTACCAGCCAAAAACATCAAGAACTTAAGCAGAAATAAAAAATAAAACTAAACGTAAACAGAACTTAATATCTAAATAAAAGCCTCCAGGCATAAAGATCATGGAGAAAGTTTGATAGTCTGTACCACTGCACCCTTAAATATGACCACACATTTCTGATACATGCTGTATAAAGCTATATTAGGCGACCCATAAACATCTTGTGAGATCAATATCGGCGTAGAAAATAACGCGAAACATTAACTTACTATGGACATTAATTTTGTGAGCTATGAATAAAGAAATAATCTTGTTCGTGCTCGGTCGGTTTTTGGGAGGGTTATGAATGAAAAATGTAAATGAAGTAGTTGTAAATGAAGACTGCTTTAAAATTTTGCATCTGTTAATAGTGAGAAAAAGAAGCGCGATATTGAATGATTGGGTTAAATATCAAAAGTAATTAGACCATAGAGGGTTTGAGGAACAGGGTGTAAAGTTCGCTCATCCTTTGTAGAAAAGGGCTGATCCTTCGACCAGACCGGTGTTGTGTCTGCCCGACGATTGATGTCGGGAAGTTTTATATATGGCTAATCGTGAGGTAAACCCTGTTTGCGTGATGCAGGATTTTCCGTGACGTCACTGTGATGCGTAGTTTACATGTGGCGATGTAGATGCCGCCACAAGAAAGTAGTCTTGTGGCGGCATCTACATCTAATTTGGATTACGGTTCAGGGGTTTGTCACTAAATGTAGAAAAATTCTTAAATTGAGGCTACGTTTGGGAAAATAGTAGGTGTATCAGAAAGAAAGAAAAAAAAAACGTTTATTTGCGGTAAACATGACGCAAAAAGAGCTTAAACACAAAAATGAGAAAAGGTTGGGGAAGCATGCGTCACATCCACGCAAAACGGCTATCGCTCAGCATTATGCTGCGACCCTATGCAAGACAGAGCCCCAGCGCTGGTTTTCAGCGACAGCCGGCGCTGACGTAATGACGTCGACCGGTGCAGCAAACAAATATTAAGAAAATTTATTTATTATGATTAAAATGTGATACTATATACTAAACAGATATAAAAAAAGATAAAAAGAAATAGACATACTTTATTCTATGTTACGAGAATATCATTCTCAAAAAACGTTTTACGTTTTATATAGTGGCAACATTTCAACGCGTCCTATTTGACGTGCACCCAACATTCACCAAAGAAATTGTCCGACCTGTCTTTAATATCCTAGATCAATGTTTCTGCAAAAATCAGGGAAACTTTTTGTATGGTATTAGGTAGGTAGGTAGGTAATCAGGGTTACATAGCAGACGTTGAATACTTTATTTGCACACAATTCAATATGATTGCTTCACCTTAATCAAAAGACACAAGTGTACTGTTTTCATTGCCATTAAATAATTTCAATATGACAACATTTACAGTTACAGTTTATCTCTACATATACGTGAATAAACCGACTAAAGTGGAAGCGTTGTTGGTCACCGATAGGCCGGTTACTATTCACGCTGTGAATTACATAATTCTGCTATTTATAACAGGGGATTTGGTCACCTAGTTTTACGGGTTTTAGTACCGTATCGTACGGTTTTGATTTAACGATTGCAGGTATGCGGGCGTGGAGCAAGTTAATCGATTTTCTGAAGTTTGTGGTAATGTTATAGCTTTAAGAGGGGTTGGTAAACGTTGATCATCTCAGGATGGATGAAATGGCGATAGGACACTGGAACAACTTGCGAACCAGGGATGCTCCTTAAGTAAAAGGGGAAAATCTAAAAGTCCGTGATAAGGCCTGTCGTACTGTATGGATCGGAATGCTGGGCCGTGAAAAACATTGATGAAAAAAGATTGCATGTAGCGGAGATGAGAATATTGAGATGGATGTGTGGAGTGACGAAAATGGATAAAGTAAGAAATGAGTATATAAGGGGAAATTTAAAAGTGGCGCTAATGACAGAAAAGTTGAAACGAAATCGTTTGGCCTGGTATGGGCATGTGATGAGGAGAGAAGAAAGGCGTGTAACTACAAGAGTGATGAATATAAATGTTGATGGATGGAGCGGGAGAGGAAGACCAAAGAAAAGATGGAAGGATTGTGTGATTAATGATATGAAAGAGAAGGGAGTGAATGATAGCGTGACGGTTTACAGGGGAGAGTGGAAAAAGCAAACGTGGTGCGCCGACCCCACGTAACATGGTACAAGGGCAGGAAGATGATTGCTTAAAACATAGAAGAATATTATTTCATGATGTTAAGGTAAACCATGTTCAGAAATGTTTTCACTAATTCGGTAGAAATGAAAACAATGACTCTTTACAATCTCTTTACAATAGACCACATTACTATAGAATTATTGTTTAATGTGAACCATATCCAGCATTATTGTTTTGACATCCTTATTCACGTTGAATGAAAACAATGACTCTTTAGGCTGCCTGCCTGGCGGATATGAGAGGAGGAGAGCGGAGCTAGACCAATATTAACCAATAGAATCTAAACTCAGGAGCGTAGTTAGGATAGATTTATTTGTAAATTTTGTCAAAATCACTGTCATGCTGTGATTGATGGATGCTAGCTGACTAGCTGTAAATTTTCTTACAATTAATAAATCAAATTAAGTACCGACTAAAGTGATGATTGAAGTTTGCATCTAGAGAAAGAAATAAAAAGAATGTTTATTCTGCACAAACAAGTCGCACATTACAATAAAATACACACAGTAAAAGTAGCCAATAAAGATCTCTTATTCAAGCAATAAACGTTTTACAATTTTGTCCATTGCTTAATGTCAGGGCCAGGGACTAAAGATTTACATTGCGTAATTATTTTGTTTTGCAATACTGGTGAATGACAACAAACAAACAATCAAAACCAAAACAAAATGTCGATTGCTGAGTGGAAAAATAACAACATAAGTGACAAACAAACAGCAATAAGAACAATTAAGCCGTGCAACGCATCTGCGCAAAAACAGGTCGTTGCTCAGCAAAATGCTGTGACTTCGGACGTCAACAGCGCACATTTTCAGCAACAATCCTCTCGAATGACGTAAATGATGACGTCCCTTTGTGTGATCTACCTATGTAGCTATCATTCTATCAGTCATTCATAAATTAATGGAATTGATTAATGAATTAATTAATGAGCGCCTAATGTACGCCTTTTATTAACGACAATAATACATTTAAGATAAGATAAGATAAGATAAGTCTTTATTTGCCTTAAACATGGTATAAAATTGTTACAGTCAGGTATTAATCTAAAGTCCGCATGTTTAGCTATACAGGATACGTATCAAATGCATGCAAAATTAAGTCTATTTATAAAAATTGCTAAAATATTTTAGACTTTGACATGCTGTCGACATTGAGAACTCAACCTTCACAAATCAGGGTTCAGTTGGGTCTGTGCTGCATTAAATAATAACGCTAAAACGCAAAGGGTTAAGCTCATGCATTAGTTATTAGACTGCCAATCCAGCGTTTAGATGTACTATAGTGCTGAGCTGTCCGTTGACCCTCACGAAGTTTTATTTATACTCCAATATGAAATAACTTACACTCGTGACAATCTAAGAAGTCCGATTTGACGTTTCCTACTCGTACGTGTAATAAAACGTTATGCCTCGAGAATCAGTTTTCAAGCAATGTAGATAAATCATCGATTACAAAATCTCTCAGTATGTTATATTGACATGTTTCGAGAATCGGTTTTTAAAGCAATCTTTTCCATCACTACACAAAGGATTTTATAGCTGTCAAATCGGACTTCTTAGATTGTTGCGAGTTTAGTTGATACTTGCGTCTGTTAAGAACTTGTGCAAAAGTGTGGCGGCATCTACATCGCCATATTATGCGAACTACGTATCAAACTGACGTCACGCACAATCCTACATTGCGCAAGCAGGGCTCACCGCGTCGCGACAACAATCGTCGGGCATTAGTTCACCAGACACAACACCCGTCTGGTTGAAGGATTTTCCATTTTCTATGAAGGATGGGTGAACTTTACACCCTGTTCCTCATACTTCTGTACTCATTACTCTAACATTTCACTTTTTACTCCACAAATATGGCGACAGGTAATGGCTGATCTTTGCGTTAGGATAATAATAAAGCTTCCGAAAAAAAAATATTTTCCGAAAATCTGTGGTTGACTGTAATGTAAAACTTTCCAAAAAAAAAAAACTAAACTTCCGAAAATAAATACTAAGTTTCCGAAAAGTCAATATATTGTGCTACGAGTACAAAAGTTAGTGACAGAAACGAATCGCTACAAAACCGACTCCACGTAGTCTTGTCTGCCCTACACCTAGAGTGTAATTTAAGCCCGCGTAGGCGCGGAGGGGCGAAGCGGCCCGCGAGCTGAAGAGTGGTTTTATTTCTCAGCCGCGGTGGTGAGCGTTAAACCCATCTGCGACGATAAGCTCGCGTGGGACCGCCGGAGCCTCGCAGTGCCGGAGCCGTGACAGAAACTATGCCTCTTGTATGCTGCATGCATGGTGTATGCTTGTTTGCATGTTTGAAAAATATTAGGCACGTCAGCAAATTCTGTATTGATTTTTTTTAATTTTTAACCGACTTCCAAAAAGGAGGAGGTTATATGTTCGACGCGTATGTTTGTTTGTTTTTTTTTTTTTTTTTTTTTTTTTTTTTTTTTTTTTTTTTTTTATGTATGTCCACCGATTTCTCCGTCAATTGTGGACCGATTTTGAAAATTATTTTTTTGTTTGAAAGGGTAGGCTCCCAAATTGGTCCCATATAAATTTTATTAACATTGCTTGGGTAGTTTTTGAGTTAGCTTCAAAATACGTATTTTTTTCCCACTTAGTATGTAGATGATATGATAAGTTCTTGACACTGGTAGCAGGTAGTGGTATTTGAATGTGTGGTAGGTACCACAACTAAAAAGTGAAAAATAAAAACTTTTTACAAAAAAAAAACAACCGACTTCCAAAAAAACCACTACAAAGTGAAAAATAACTTTAATTTCGGAAGTCGGTGGCAAAAAACGAAAACACAAAACCCAAGACACCGACTTCCGAAATTAAAGTTATTTTTCACTTTGTAGTGTTTTTTTTGGAAGTCGGTTGTTTTTTTTTTGTAAAAAGTTTTCAGTATTTTATTCGGTCGTTTCTTTATTTGTATTCACATATAAGTTGTCGGAAAATTTGTATTTATAGCAATAAATTTTATATTTTGAGTATGCACATATTTTAATTTTTTTCCAGGGCGTTTATTACCCTTTGCGTTATACTCGTGAACGGGTGCTGCTTACGGTGACTGGTCGTCTTGCTGATCAAGGTTTTGTTATTATTACTAGTAATTAACTGTTTATTTATTTTACCTCGATGGTCCTAGTTTATCATTTATAACTTCCAATTACAGCTTTACATAGCTTTATGTAAGCGGGCACGCCCTTTATGCCTGGATGCTTTTAATTACATATTTAGTTCTGTTTACGTTTAGTTTTATTTTTTTTAGTTTTCGATGATTTTGCATAATGTAAATTATTTTGCATATATAATCATTTTTTTCTAACTTGAACAGACAGCTGTGCTGCTGGGAAGTTTGTTGCGCCACTTCTTCTTCCCAGCTAAAGGCACTAGGAAGTGGTGAAGGGTGGGCGTTTTGGGGGACTGTTTTATGTAATTTTGACGTTTGAAAAGTGCTGATTCTCAGCCTAGTTTGAATAAATGACTTTTGAATTTGAATTTTGCCGGTTACTGTTAATTCCTATGTAATAGCAAGTGGGTTCTCTCACCAGGCACACATTCAAACTTTTGGCTGTTATAGAGATTTAACTAGGTACTGGAAAATCTACAAAAAAAAAGTTTTAACAAAAAAAGAAAACAACCGACTTCCAAAAAACACTACAAAGTGAAAAATAACTTTAATTTCGGAAGTCGGTGTCTTTGGTTTTGAATTTTCGTTTTTTGTCACCGACTTCCGAAATTATTTTTCACTTTGTAGTGTTTTTTGGAAGTCGGTTGTTTTTTTTTTGTAAAAAGTTTTTTATTTTTTACTTTTTATTTGTGGTACCTACCCCACACAAATTTGAATACCACTACCTGCTATGTAAATAACAGTGACAGGAACTTATCATATTATCTAAATAGTCATACTAAGTGGGAAAAAGTACGTATTATTAAAGCTAACTCAAAAACTATCGAAGCTAAGTTAATAAAGTTTATATGGGACTATCTCGAGAGCATACCCTTTCAAACAAAAAAATAATATTCAAAATCGGTCCACAATTGACGGAGAAATCGGTGGACAAATCGCTGAATACATATATAAAAAAAAAAAAACAAACATACGCGACGAACATATATTATACCTCCTCCTTTTTGGAAGTCGGTTAAAAAAGACCAACGATCAACATTTAACAAAGTCGTACCAACCAAACACTGTAACTTCAGCCAGATTAACAATATACAACTCACAATTTCTTCGTCCCAAAAATCTGAGCCCCTAATCAGGAACAACAAACCTTTTACACATTCTTTTTTTTTTTGCAAACGGAGCCAAATGTCAGCGACAATACTCGCAAATCCTATACGAACAGGGATCTCAATTTGCCTTTGTACCAAATCCTCTTATTGCTTTCAAAGCGTATTTTATGTCTCGACTAGCTGAGTATGAATCTCTGAGACTACGTAAAGGTGAGTTCAAACTGGTGCGTTTCATTGTTGTGTAACATTCAAATCAAAACATTTATTACTTTGCAAACATGGGTAATTATTACATTGATGTTTTATTAAGAGAGTCCTCCATGTTCTACCGTCACATGGGCATGCAAATCATGTTAATTTACATAAATTTAAAGACATTGTAATTTTAAATAACAATTAAGAAATTATAACAATACATACTAAAAATTTATTTACCTGGCCCGGCTCGACTATTTAATTATCTACAGCGCACCTACCTACCTACCTAATATGTAATTAATTATGAAAAAAAAAACATGAATTTATCCGATGTTTTAATACTTATTCTGCTATTCGGGGCGGAAACAAATCCGTCAAATCAAAGATAATAAAAATCAGTCCAGCCGTTCTTGAGTTCTATATGGTGTAACTAAACCGAATTTGTTTTAAAGATATATTTATTATACTTATATAATTATCGCATCTTTTTGAGGCCAACTGCACTAGATAAAAGGCCTATGTCTTGTGAGTAGTATTTACTTGTAATAAAATCGGGGCAACCAAAGAAAGGATGAATGGATCTAGAAAGGGGATTACCACTGAGATGATTAGAATAGAGCAGATGATGAGATGATTAGGATGGGCAACTAGCTTCAACTTTCTGACTAACTGACCGACTCTTTGACAATTCAAAAATGCCTGTAAATGGTTTAATTGAAATAAATGCTTTGAGTTTTGAGAGATGTATTGATGATGACATAATATTGTAGCGGTTACACCGCCACATACAAACTACGCATCAAAAAGACATGACGTCACACAAATCCTGCATCGCGCAGTTAGAGTTTACCGAGCGATCGACATACATACAAGATTTCAACTTCCAACCGATGGGCAGTTGCCCGCCAGACACAACACCCGTCTGGTCGGAGGATCCTCCCTTTTCTATGGTGGATGAGTGAACTTTACACCCTGTTCCTCATACCGCTAAATTGGTGACCCCGACGTGATGAACGTCAACGCAGCCTTCGTGCAATTACTTCGGCGTGACGTCATCATCATCACTCCCGCAAGCTTTCGTGAGGCGAGTCACACAGCCAGCCAACACCCACGGCTTCAACGGGTATCCTGACCACCAGCATGCAGCGAACGCGCATTCCTGGTCATCACCCTCAGCCTCATCACCCCGATTCACTGGGAAATCAACGCAATCACCTCAATCACCCCGACTCACTGGGGAATCAACGCAATCACCTCAATCACCCCGACTCACTGGGGAATCACCGCACTCAACTCAATCACCCCGACTCACTGGGGAATCACCGCAGTCAACTCAATCACCCCGACTCACTGGGGAATCACCACAATCACCACAATCGCCGCAATCACCACAGGAAGTTCCGACCCACCGTGAACTATGCGGCACCCGGTTCCGACTCACTGGAACCACAGCTGGCACTGTGTGAAGCATCGCAAGATTCAGCCCACCATCGACCTCCGGTCTCCGGAGGGGAGTGATGTAGCGGTTACACCGCCACATACAAACTACGCATCAAAAAGACATGACGTCACACAAATCCTGCATCGCGCAGTTAGAGTTTACCGAGCGATCGACATACATACAAGATTTCAACTTCCAACCGATGGGCAGTTGCCCGCCAGACACAACACCCGTCTGGTCGGAGGATCCTCCCTTTTCTATGGTGGATGAGTGAACTTTACACCCTGTTCCTCATACCGCTAAAATATATTATTCTGTTTTTCTGAATAATTTTTTGTCAAATAGTTCGGCAACTTTTCTTCAAACGTTTAAAGGTCCTATAGTTTCCTAATCAAGTTGAACAAAACGCCGAGGGTGAGCTCGATTTTCGACCTATTCGACGTTCTGTGACAAATTAATGCTCTAGTTTGTACTCACCTTTATAAAAGTAAGATCATGGGTACAAATTGATTTTGTCAGACGTACTTATAGCCTGTTGAGTCTGTATTTTGTTTCGTGATTTTTGTTGAGTGTTGTCCACCTGCGTGTGAGGATTTTTAACCGACTTCCAAAAAGGAGGAGGTTATATGTTCGTAGCGTTTGATTGTTTTTTTTTTTTTAATGTTTGTCCTCCGATTGCTCCGTCATTTGTGGGCCGATTTTGAAAATTATTTTTTTATTTGATAGGGTATGCTCTCAAATTGGTCCCATATAAATTTTATTAACTTTGCTTGGGTAGTTTTTGAGTTAGCTACAAAATACGTATTTTTTTCCCACTTAGTATGTAGATGATATGATAAGTTCCTGTCACTGGTAGCAGGTAGTGGTATTTTAATGTGAATGTGTGGTACCACAACCAAAAACTGAAAAATAAAAACTTTTTACAAAAAAAAAAAACAACCGACTTGCAAAAAAAAACACTACAAAGTGAAAAATAACTTTAATTTCGGAAGTCGGTGGCAAAAACTTTCACTTTGTAGTGTTTTTTTTTGGAAGTCAGTTTTTTTTTTAAGTTTTAGAATTACTTAAATCTTGAGAAATTATCGTGTACTAACTTTTGCCAGGGCCTGCGTGCTTGTCGGAAATTATTCCACGGGAACGTCCTAAACCAGGTCTTAGTCTACCGTGTGCAAAATTTCATCCAAATCTGATCAGCCGTTTTATCGTCAAAGCGTAACAAACTCACTTTCACATTTTAATAATATTAGATAGGATACTTCTGACACTACTTTAACAACGTTTTTGGGTGAGATTGTGGTCAAGAGCAGGCCCGTTTCACAATAAAAAAAAAACCGGTCAAGTGCGAGTTGGATTCGCGCACGAAGGGTTCCGTACCATTATCTATAAAAATGGCAAAAAAAATCATGTCTGTTGTATGGGAGCCCCAAATTAATTTTATTCTTTTTTTTGTATTTGTCGTTATAGCGGCAACAGAAATACATCATCTGTGAAAATTTCAACTGTCTAACTATGACGGTTCATGGGATACAGCCTGGTGACAGACGGATGGACAGCGGAGTCTTAGTAATAGGGTCCCGTTTTACCCTTTGAGTACGGAACCCTAAAAACCCCAAAAAGTTTTTCTTACCATTTGCAATCATGATGAATAGGAATAAACAATCCGATGGTTCTTTACCTACTTACAATTTATAATCAAAATAAGTAAATTATATAGTATATCGATAAACCATTAAATTGTACCTACATATTGAAAAACGACACAGAAAATAATTACATTTACAATTCGTGGAAAATAAGCCCGTTGGGTGTCAGGACAATTATGTTTTTGTCAAAGGTAACGACAGGGTTAATTATGTTATTATTGTAATTGAGCAAATGGATGAAATGTAAAAACAAATGAGGGGTGTAATTAAGTAATGAATAACGCCTCCGTAATGTCAAAAAAAAATTCAAGTAATTAACATTTTCAGTATAATGCATCACATTTTGTAATTTTGGTACTTTTGATATAAATCATGAACATATTATTAAAAAAAAAAAAAACAATCCAACAGTGAAATAGAGAAACAATTTCAAAATCAACATGGGCTCTACAGTAGCTATGTGGACGGTTACAATTGGTCACTTCTAATGGAGAAGAGCCGAAAGCAAAAAATTCCACCACGGTAACTTAAAAAAATATTTATATTTTAAAAAGTTTTCACACACCCCAAAAAACTAAGGATTAATACTTTCTTTTTCGAATGCAAACACCATTTAGGCCACTAGTTGGTATGTTTATTTCAACCTCAGTCAACAAACACACGGTACCAAAATTTAATTTCTTCTGATCTATCAACCAGCCCAATTTAGCGTATAAAGTTAGGCACTTAGTATGCCTAGACTTCCAAATCCAACCAAGCAGTTTAGCGTAACTAAAAGCTCAGTTAAACCTTAAGTCTTTTCCATAGGAAACTGTATAATTTGGAAAGGGTAACTAGCTGCAACATTCTGACTAAATGACCGACTATGTACCAACATGATTTATTTAAAATAAACTATTTTCTTTGGATATCTTGACACTGACATTAAGTTTATGAAACACGAGAATAACTTGGCTTACTTGAATAGTTTGATTTGTTTTGCGAATCAATGTTTGCTGCTGTGAGTCTCTCAGAGGACCGCAGAAACCGGGTATTAAAGCCTTCATTTTCGAGGTGTTTAAAACAGTCAAGATTGAATTGTTTTGATTGTAAATTATTAACAACCCTGTTTTGGCTTGAGGCGAGCACGGGTCATACCCGGGGAGTGCGGTTTGTTACTTTATGAGTTTCACTTCAAAACGGATTTCTAATTCTATGGTGCGAGTTACCACATACGAGGCGTAGTTAGTGACGTCTTTGCGGTAATAACGTTGTGGTGTGCGGAAATGATGTGGTATGAAGGGACTTCGAATTGGATGGTGAAGTACAGCTTGTAATTAATTTTTATGGATGTAAAATAATTTTGGTCATAAATAATTAATAATAAAATCTTTTTATTGACATAAAAAGTTGTTACATTTTAATTTAAAGCCCTGACTCCTGAGCTAGGTGGTACCTTTGTTACAGGAATCAGTGTCTTCACCCGTTTTTTGAACATAAACATTTTATGCAATAAAATTAAAAATAAAATAATTAAAAATGTAGGAATCAAATTTAGTGCATGCATGCTCTTGAGTGGTTTGTGTGCGTGTGTGTTTGTAGTGTTTTTGTGTGTTTGTAGGGGTGTGTGTGAGTGAATGAGTGTAAGTGATTGTGCTTGGTGGTTGGACTTTGGGTATATGTGAGGACCATAAATGGTACAGTCAAGAAAGATTTTAGTCAATTGAATGCTGGAATATTTTTAGCCAAAACTATAAAATCATGTAATTAAATGAAACACTGAGGTAATATTTTTCAACGAAAACGTTAATATCCTAAGATAATTTAAAATTCAATAGAATAATAAATCTTTCATTCAATAAAGAAGGATAAAATGGCATCAATATAAAAACCCACGCAAACTAGTTGAGAGATTTGCTACGACTTCGTAGCAAGCGTAGCAATGACGTCAGTTACTACGCTACGAACGATAGGTCCCGAGAGCTACAATGTCACGGCTACGCCACTCGTAACTAGGTACTACGACAACAGTTTTCAAAGTATGCAAGAGCTTATCAAGCAATATGGCTTGGATTTAAAAAAATATTCACATTCGATAAACTGTTAGATAAAACCCAAGTCTCTTCTTTCAATACAAAAACAAACCCACGCAAAATACTTAACCGATTTGCTACGACTACAAGTACCTACGTCGCAAGTGTAGCAATGACGTCAGATACGCTCCGAACGATAAGTCCCGACCGTGGTCCCGACAGCTACAATGTCACGGCTACGCCACTCGTAGCTGCTACGATAACAGTTTTCAAAGTACGCAAGAGCTTTTTATGGAATATGGGATACGCATTACTGGTATTTCTGTTGATCCTTACTACTATTTATTGTTTGTTGTTGAATAACTTTAATTTGTCTCATTTTGTAGCTTGCTGTAATGATTACTATACAGGGTGGCAGGGACATCGACGCGAAAACTGTTACCATGGATTTAGTACATGATTCTGAATCGCCCTGCGCTGAAATTTTTCGTGGGTATTGTTTTTTTAAATCAGCTATTTCATAGAAAAGTGCAATATCTACGCGGTCAAAATGTATGGGACAACAGATTTTTTTTTAATAACCGACGAAAGATTTCAGCGCAGGGGGTTCAGAATCATGTACTGAATCCATGGTAACAGTTTTCGCATCGATGTTCCTGCCACCCTGTATACATAATATTTAACACGTGCTATTATTAAGTCAACCATTTATGACGGGGATCGGAACTGTTTCTCCTAAACACAGGTTATTTTGTAACCTATCTAGGAGAACAGTGCGGCATCCACTAACTAGATTATGAAACTTAATGCTTGTGCTTTATATATTACCTTGCTATGTTAATACTTATACTAATATATATTTGGGGTTTCTTTTCAGAGTTACACAGACAAAGATTGAAATTTATTTTGGTATGTAAAATTGTTTGGTAAATCAACTGAAATGAATATCACTTATAATTTATCCTTTATTAAGCTAAATGGGCTTGTGACAGTCGTAAGTTCTCGTCAAAACGAACAAGAATACCTTTCTTATAGACAACTAGCTGCGCTCCGCGGTTTCATCCGCATAAGTCTCGATCCCGTGGCGTGGGAATAACGAGATAAAAAGTATTATGGTATCATTTAAAAGTTTAGCCAGTCAGCAAGATTGCCAGCCGGCATGCGTCAGTAGAACATTTAAAAATCTCCACTTGTTGGCGCTTTTTTAACTGACTTCAAAAAAGGAGGAGGTTTACACATACATTTTTTTATTATATTTTTGAAGTGAAAACTTCTTTAGGCGCGTTGGGCATTTTTGAGATGGAAAAAAACAATTGAACTCGCGACACCGTTACCGACATCTCATTCGTGTAAACGCGATTGTGCTCTTTATTAATATTACGTTACGGATCAATGATTTATGCAAGTATTTTTACTTTAAAGGTTTTGGAAGTATTTTTTTAAATTGTTCAAGTTTTCACTTCTGCCGGCATTCCCGGAGTGCCACTGTTTTTTTGTTGAATTAACCCCACGTGTGTTCTTATAACATTACGAAGGTACCACTTAAATAAGTTACATTCCAAGCCAATTCCAAATACCAAATCTAAAAGTTCATGTTACCCGCACAGATTCGAATTTCCCAGTTAAACCTGATTGTGGCGGATAGCGTCTAGCGGACCATGAAGCCAAGTGAAGTGGGTAATCTAACAAACGAACTAACTGTTAAACGGTATTGGTTACAAGATAGTACCGTTCGACGGTTAATTAACGATATGTTTCTATGTTATTTAATCATATTTATTCATATAGTTGGTTGTAAAGTGGCATTATATTCTAAGTACTATATGTTTTATTTTATTTTGTTATCTATTTATATTTAATTCATTAAAGCTAACTTGGTTTCCGTACGACTTTTCCGGGTGATCACTGAAAATCAGCGCTGTGCTGTGGGTCCCCCATAGCACAGCATCATGCTGAGTGGAAGCCTTCTTGTCACAGTCATGACGTGCCAGCAACTGCCGTATATTTCTGTTTTGTGCTCGTGATTACATTTAAATGTATTGTTTTATTTATTTTATTGTTCTCTGCTTTTATGCACGTGTTTCTGTGAGATATAAACTTATTTTTCGTTTTTTCTATGCACTTTAACGAGGGATTTAGGGGTTTATGGAGATCCATGTTTAGCAGTACAAGATTACGTCAGCGTTTTTTTCAATAATGATCATAGCTCGTAAATAATCATGGCCAAACCGTGGCCGTAAGTGGCCTGTAGACTTCTATTTCTTCCTGGCTATTACTAAATTAGAAAGTCAGCAGGCCGTGTATGCCGAAGATCAAATAATAGATCAGGTATAAAATATTAGAATGGAGACCCAGAACGTATGTGTTACGAGAGATCTACTTACAGAAATAAATATTATTTCATTATGCACACCACACAAGGTGGAGTGTCGATGTCTACTGTTGGAATTTTGTAATGGACACCACCGAATAACAGTTAGCGCGGCAGTCAAACTCAAACTCAAAGCATTTATTTCAATTAAACAATTTACAGGCACTTTTGAATTGTCAAGGAGTCGGTCTGCCAGAAATATGTAGTTAGTTGCCCATTTCAAAGCGTAGTAGGCACCTATGGAGAAGAACGGGCAAGTAACTACACGGAATTCTTAAAAAAAAAACGTGTGGCACTCGGGGACTGCCGCGGTAAAGCTATTGCATAGCATTTGTAACCTCCATACTTCCTATTTGTCAACGCTACACTTGGGATGATGACGTGATGACATAAAACAAAAATTACGTTCCCATGACAACATCACGTTGTCATGGGAACCGTCATTACATGGTAGGCGGAGTGGGGGGTGTTAGGTTTTATTTTTGTTACGTTACGGAATTTCTTGATTCGGTCGCCGCGCTCAAAGCCCGCGATAAAAGCTATGCAATAGCTTAAAAATTGTTACCGAATATTGGTTATATCATTCATGTTGAAATTATATATTTGTGTGCACGTTAGAAGCGGCCGAAATAAAAATATCAAGCAAAGAACATTTAAAAAAAATTAATAATTTAAAAATAAGCCATGGCAGCTAAGAGATGACCAGTCCCTACTGACAGCGCCCGTTCACGAACATGACGCATGGGTTAGCACCATTCAGCTCAACCATTTTGAAGGGAGCTAAATGATCCAACACGCGCCACCATCAGCGAGACATCTGAGTGAGCATGACATAAAGTGTTACTAGAAACCGAAAAAAACAATTAGATCTTCATCAACCGTAGTGATTTATATCGATACTGGAAATTTAAAATGTCGTTAGGGAATACAATGTCCTTTGAAATTTCCAGTATCGATATGAAGGCCAAGTGCAACAGTTGAGGTTTACTGATTGATATGAGGTCAACTAGATACCAAAATGTATCGAACTCTACGTTGAAAGGAGTGACCTATTTCAATCTGGTAATTAACAAAATGTCAAAACAAGAAAACAAATTGAAAGCAATTGTTTTAATCGACAGACCATTTAGTTAATTGACTTGAACGGTTACCGAAAGTAATGGCTGTACATATTTCAGATGGATAAGGATTGTTTAGAGGTATTGTCAATAAAATTAACAAGTTCGTGTCAATGTCCTTTTATTGTTTTTTATTTATTTATTACAGCATGGAAGACTTACAGCTAAAAAAATCAACAAAAAAAGGAAACAATAGTCGACAGAAAGCCAATTACAAGTCTTCACGTTTAGACTTATAATAGAATTTGTGTTGTGAACATACAAAAGCAGCAACATATCACTAAATACTATATTTAATAGTTAAAACTATTAAAATAACCACTTGTGTCTGCAATTCGAAAGTAGAAGACGAAATAAAAAGTACATTTAGGAGCACTGCAGCTATTTAAAAAATTTGAGGCTTAAGCAACTTCTAGCTGAGGTCACACTGGTTGTAAAGAGATCCAAGTCATGTTGTTTCCATATTTTATTAAAAATTTTGCTCACATGCACAATATAACTGTTTTGCCTATGTACAGGAAAACTTCTGGAAATTCTGATTGATTTCCTATGGGTCTAAAAATAATGTAAGAGTAGATTAGATAGATCTGTTTTGATTGGTGATTAGGGCTAACAAAGTCAGTACTTAGATCCCCGTTAGATATGCTCGCAGATTTGCTTATTTAAAAGTGTATAAAATATTCTAAATCATTTTATCGACTTGTTTCATTTCATAACATCACACCTTGTTTCCCCGAAGAGTTGGGCAGAAGTGTACCTGTAGTAGGTACACCTACATTTTGCTAGTTATGTTTAAGTCCCACGTAAAAGGGGGCGAGCCTATTGCCAGCAACCGAGCACAAATCCAGACTCCGGACTGCTACTGAGAAATTCCAGAAAGAAAAACCCAATAACACTTTGCCCGAACCGGGAATCGCAACACTTTGCCCGAACCGGGACCTCATGCTCAGCAGTAGTGCTTGCGACCACTAGACCAACGAGGCAGTCATTCGTCGTTTCATTTCCTCGAATTTTTTTAAATCGTGGACACATCTGCTTCAACCTACATCGGTCCTTTAAAAAAATATGGCCGGCTAATGTGCCAGCATTTCCTGTTCTTTTCCGCATAACTTAATTCCCGATCTGATTCTTCAAAAAACTGCTTACAACATCAAAACTGTAAGGTGTGTCACACACTTGTTCGGGTTCGCACATTCGATTCGTTAGTATTTGTTGAACAACAAAGCCTACCCGCAGCAATTACTACATAATATTCAATTTTGCGCCCGACAGTGCCGATTCATGCTGACTCGAACCAGTGTATTACCCCTAATAACACTTTTCCTTCTGCCCTTAACTTGTAGCCGTCATATAAATGAGGCTTCGTAGTATGTGATATAAATATTGATATAAATCAGCTCGGAACACGTGGACACCCCGCGGCGAATCCGGCGGTTCTACATAGAGCGAATAAAGAATATAGAAGTGTCTCTTTGGGTTCTTGGTTCGTGCTAAAATGATTATGAAATCAAATTTATGATAGGGTCGCCGATGACTTAAAAATCACAGCTAGGGACTTTGACGGTCTTGGATAAACTACTATCGGTGTAATATTTATTACAATTAAGGATAAAAAATGCTTACATTTTTCTAAAGGGCCAACTATGTTGGGGTCAGCTTCCAGTCTAACCGGATGATTCAGTTGAATACCAGTATTTTACATGGTGCGACTGCCTATCTGACGTCCACAACCCAGTTACTGGGTAATACCCCTCGGTAAGACTGGTTGTTAGACTTTCGGGCTTCTGACGACCCGTAACGACTGTCAAAGATCCACGAGTGACAGCCGGAACCAACGGCTTAATGTAAAGGTACAGTGCCGACCAAAAGTCCATGAGCAATCTCACAAAGCAATAGACTGACGCTTCGGTTTGACTTACGACCTTCTTCTATAAGTTGTTACAATACTGTAGACACGCACATTACACACACACACTCACTTTGTCTGCAACCAATGACTAGTTCAATAATCATCATTCGTTTTTAGTTTCATTCGTCTTGTTCACATAAATATTAAAGTTTAGCAGGTAGACCACAAAAAACTAAGTAAATTATTTCGATTTCTGTGGGGTAGATGCAGTTTGTTACGAGTATTCAATTAATAGAACTTTTTTGGTTCGTGGATAATATTGGTGACGAGTATTTAGCGCAGTGTTGTGGTTATTATTATCAAAAAGCAGGCATAAAATATATTGAAGAGATCAGATCAGATCAGAGAATATTATTGCGCTGCGTAAAAGTGAAGTGAATATCTAATGAAACCGGACTAAGTGTGAGTGTTATCATTAATATATTTCATATTTTACTAAACATAAATCTTAATCAAGGGTATTGTTGATAGAACAGAGATATTGTTGAGACAGAAGATGCCTTTAAAGTTTTAAATTCATTGTGAGGTTTAATTCGATTAGTGAATAATAAATAATAAGGTATTATGTGTAATAAAAACAATGTTTTTCTTTGTTCTAGAGAAATACTGTGAGGGTTAAGAGATATGAGGAAGGGGCTTATTATCGAGTAGCAGCGACGTCAAATGGTGAATGAAACAAATGGTTTCATACCAACGAGACATTTTGCTGAATTATTAAAAACACGTCATTATGAACCGTTCGCCGTGCACTCTGAAGGCTTGCATCACTGAAGACCAGCTAGAAAACCGTTTTTGACCTTAAAATATTGACCGTACCAACTTAATAAACAACAGATTCGTTATTGCATGAATTTATGGTAACGAATTTTTTAAGCACGTTTCAATAGGGTGTTTGTCGTATTTCTTGCAGATATACCGAAATTGTTTAATATTATTTTAGTAATAGTATTATTTTAGGATAAAAATTTGAGGTTTAGTTTCAATCTTCTTTTCGTAAAGAAAATGAATACTTAAGCTTTAACCTCAATAACAACCAATATTTACTAAAGTCAAATAAAATGTAAAATAATTAATACAAATAAAATATAAACAAACTGCCCATATTTAACCTTAAAATTACCTATTCTGTAAGTAGTTTTTTACATTTTAAGTAGTCTAATATTCTTATTTATTACTTAATTACTTCGACCATGATCAAAGCTTAATATTTATGGTGAAAAAATCCATTAAAAATTTAAAATATTTCATAATTTAAATATGTCTAAATAATACAAACTGCTTCTAAGTTTCTTGACATCTATTTCACATCTTATTCAGCTGAAGTAATGATAAATAATTGTAGCAGTTTATTAACTTATGTAAAATAAATATAACGAATAAACATATATTTTTTAATTTTGTTATCATATATCACGCATTTTTTATTCTAAAACCTTTATTGCAATAACAACATAAAAAAGCAGCAATATTTAAAAAATATTATTATCGAAAACAAAAATAATAATATTTGCAAAAAACCGCACTGTGTTTCACGAGATTAGAACCTGAGGCAGATTGAATTCCATACCAACGCTTAACGCTTTCTGCTATCTGCGCTTGTTAAGTTACTATCGAATTTTAGCAATGCCATTAACTGGTCAAGTTCACGCGCATAGTGCGTGTGTGCTAGCATGTTTAAAGCGACGGAAATATATTGTTGTTTCGTGTAACTGCGTTATCTGTGGTGTGTGTATCGTGTTGCTTACACATACAAATGTACGAGCTATACCGCGTGTTCACAGCAATACGACTCTTAGCGTGCTCATGCACTTTTGAGCGCTTACTGTACATTTAAATACAAAACTAAAATATAATGTCAAATGCATTCTGAGCGGACTAGTTGACTGGCTAATTAATGTTTGCTACGGCATGAGCATTCTTAAATTTAGTTAAGAAGAAGAAGATTTTTTTTTGTTTTGAAGCCGTTATCTAGCTCCCATCCTCACATAATATAACAACTGCTTAAATGCAGATATATTCAGCAGTAAAAAATATAAATAGGTTACCATAGAGTAGATGTTATTTAAGCTTACAGTCTTCTCTATCTTTTTAAACGCTCTGTGGTTGTATCCCATGATATTGACTACCCGTTTCCAATGATACTTTTTTTCCTTGGAAAATAGACTATACGTGTACAAGGCATAAACTATGGCGATGTAAGTATAATTAATAATATTCTTTTTTAGTTAAATGACATGTATAGCGGGCGATGTACGAACTTCTCCGTCCTAGCAGACCTCTGTGGCGGCTGTCACGAACGTGGCAGCCTGTCATTTAATGACAGGGGCTTGCCAAGAGGTCCCGACTGGCACGTATTGTTATAAAATCGGTGGTAAATATAAAGTTCCTCGTAAGAAGCACTTTTCTTTAACCTGACCCACCCTGACCACACATGCTTAAATATATGCAGGATCCAGAGGCCATGTCGTAACTTTCAAACTAAGTTAAAATATAGTTAAAATAGTCATTTGAATGATATTTTTTGCAATGTGTTTTTGAGAGACTTCACACAAACGTAATAATAATAAACGACGTTTAAAACTATTGAAACTAACTACTGATTGTTAATTTGGGTAAAAAACAAATAGTGTGTGAACTAAAAGTTATAATGAGATGTAAAATTCAGGGTAAAATACATTAGTTCAGAAAGCAAATAAAAGAATTTGTTCTGAATCCAATGATTTGTTAACGTACTTAATTCAGATATTTATATTGTGACTGAAAAGCATTTGTTTACATTTCAGGCTCATACATTACCTCATAAATATTCAAATCGTTTCTGAGTAAAATTGTTCGGAGAGTTTAGTGAAAATAATAATTTACTATTCCATTCCCATTAATTTAGTTTATCAAAATAACTATTATTTATGTTACAAATAGGGTTAAATAGTCTCCTGTATATTTATATGAAAATGCCTAGTCTCAGTAATGAGGTTCTATTTATAATTTTAGTGTTTTAGTCTAATTTGACTTCAAATAATATTAATGCCTAGAATAAAATTTAAGAGCGTTATCGCACTGATGATTTGCCACCGTGTTCCCAGGAAGACGATTTGTAAACGTGCTCTCCGCGGGTGCAAAGCGAGCTAGCTGCGACTACGCGACGTGTTGTCCGTGTCACACTAATAATATAAAGGCGAAAGTTTGTGAGCGAGTGTCTGTGTGTATGTTTGTCTTTTCTTCACGCTGAAACGGCTGGGCGTATTTGGATGAAATTTGATACACAGATAGTTTATAACCTGGATTAACACATCAAGTAATTTTTATATCGATATTCCCACGGAATCGAGACTTATGCGGGTGTAACCGCAGGGCGCAGCTAGTTTTCACAATATTGTACAATCGCTTGTCTCGCTCTCTCTTGTACACTCACGTCAATCGCTCTCGTTACACAAACGAGGCGAACACGTTGCGCACATGTGGTATGCTGAACAATCGCTAGTGTGATAAGGCAACTAAAAAGGTGTCTCAAAAAAAGAATACCTGATAGAAATCGCGGGAGAACTTTGCCGCGCTATAGTGTTATTAAGGATCAGAGCCAGGATTCCGAAATAATAATACAAAAAAAAATTAAGGAAGAAATTTAAAATTCAATGAGGAAGGGATTATGAAGATGCGTATCAATGGTGGTGGCGTTTTGTGGTATGAGGAACAGGGTGTATAGTTCACTCATCCACTATAGAAAAGGGAGGATCCTCCGACCAGACGGGTGTTGTGTCTGGCGGGCAACTGCCCGACGGTTGAAGTCGGAATCTTATAATATAAATGTCCATTGCGCGGTAAATTCTAATTGCGCGATGCAGGCTTTGTGTGACGTCTTGTCTTTGATGCGTAGTTCGTATGTGGCGGTGTAACCGCTACAGTATCTTATTATTTTATTGAAGTACAGAAACAATATTTGTTGGGTGTATAAACAATACATTTAGTGGTAGGTGCACCAGTTTTGTCTTGTTTCTTAGAATATTATTCAGTTACCCTAATGGGATTAAAACAGACAAATCAACAACCAAAAGTCTCAGACCAATACCTTCCTTAGTACAAAAAAACCGTGTTTATCAGTTGTTTACAAAGTTAAGCTACGATAGCCGTGGTCGGTCCGAGAATGGATGACCATCTTTACATACCGAGACCTCTCCTCAGAAAGCACGTTAAGCCGTTAGACCCCACTCTCCTTCGTGAATCTTTGACAATAGTTACAGGTTGTTAGAAGCCCGAATGTCTGACAACCAGTCTTACCAAGTGGTATTGTATTACCCAGTAACTGGATTGTGGAGGTCAGATAGGCAGTTGCTCCATGTAAAATATGAATATTCAGCTGCATCCATTTTGGAAGGAAACTGACCCTGATATAGTTGAGGAGAGGCTAGGCAGATGATGAAAACTTTGACGTAAGAATGACATTAGAGAAGCGTTGAACAAGTCTAAAAAAATATGAATAGAAGGTTAATTTTTGAATTCCGCCCGGTCCTTTATAACTTGGACCACACCACATCGTCTCAACCGATTGCCTCCCAACCAATACAGGCCGAGCCTCAGTTTAATGTAAATCCAAATGTGTGTGTGCTAAATAATTTACCGAACACAGTATATTCGATCTCGTAATTGCTTTACCATTCTTAGGTATATTTTTCTCGATGTGACTGTTAGATAATTTCAACCTTAGGAAAGTTGAACCAGAGTGAGCAATCTGAAGTATTAGTGGGCTGGTCATGTTTGTTGAAGGACCAATGGCCGGTGGAACAGACAAGTAATTTTTTTTTTTGTTTGGGAACTGTCAAATAACTTGAGGGCGTCTCAGACTCTTACTGACTAAAACCCACCCGTGTTCCTTCAGTTGCCTATATGTTGCCAGGGGCCACGGTATCCCTTTCGAACTTTCCCGCAACCCCGGCAGGCATCGGCCGTAACGCGTCAGTTGTGCTGACATCTCTTTGAGGCGCGTGTAGTGGAGACCGCGTATCGGCAAGCGTAGCGTGGGACGCCTCTCAGCTAGATAGACAAACGACCTTAAAATGATGGCTGACAGATTGGATGCGGAAAGCGGAGGACAGGGTATTGGTGCCGATTCTCTTGTCACAAATTCCTCTAAACTAAACTAAAAATCACCAAAATTTAGTTTATTCCTGTCAAACGACGATTTCCCATTCTGAAATAGAATAAAGTGACACAACTTAACTATATTTTAGTTTGACAGCACTAAGATGGCAACGAGATATTAGTTTAGTGAAAATAACATTTTTGCTATTCTGAATTTGACGTTTTTTACCTAAAATGTAGATTTTCTAACTAAATCTGACTATTTTTAATCGCGACTAAAAACGTGTGGAATAAAATTGGTTGTCATGAACTATAAATTCACACCAACACCTCGACTTCAAATGCAAAAACAGTACTGAATCTTTTTTTTTTCTTTTGCTTATATCTCGAAAACGGTGTGTCCAATCGCAAAAATAATGAAAATTTCGACCCCCTTTATAAAACCTTTAAACCCCTAACACTCTACATGTAGGTAATAATTTTTCTTATTTTCCATACAAAAAGTGAAAAATTCCATACAAAACACGACGAGGCTGCCCCCCCTGCGCGCCTCCGGCTCTAAAAAGATCACGTGGTTAGGTATCACGTGTGGAGTCGCGATTGTCAAATTCGATTTAGATGTGTCAAAATTATTTTTAAATTTAGAGAATTTATTTTGCAGAATAGCTTTAAGATTCTCATAGTCAAAAGTAAGGAATTTTAGTGATAGTTTAGTTAGTTTAGTTCGGTGTACAAGAGAATCGGCACCATTGTGGCGCAGCCTGGGAGAGGCCCATGTCCAGCAGTGGACTGCGATAGGCTCAATTGATAGTGAAGTTTCAATCTACTACCAATTGTTGTCAAATTTGATAAACTAATTACGAAGTCAACTATACCTACACAAGTGTGAATCGAGGTAACTGACTTGCTTGACCTGTGCCAAATCGTATTAGCCTCATACATCGTTAGGCTGCGAACAGATAACACGATTGGACGATTTAGTGCTTAGACAGTGTTTAATGCAGTAACTGGCTTGCCAACAGACTGTATATCGTGCTCACAGAATACTAGATTGATTTAGTTCTGGAGTTGTAAAAATTTTAGTAAAAGGTATAAACATTGCAGGACAGACCATTTTGATGCACGTGCCATTGTTTTTATCCTTGTTGCTATGCTTATGATACAGATTTAAATGCGTAACTACATAGTTCTTTGCAAAAGTGAAATATGCAGGAGTGTTTTGGAATTTCATGACATTTAATCGCCAATTATAGAGATTGTTTGTTCACCCTGGCCAACGACCAAGACAGTGAATGATATTAACTATGCATTCCTCAAATAAGATCTTAGAGCTTCATCGTCCAATTGCATGAACATAATTCGTGACTAGCTTGCGGACAAATTCACCTTTTTTTTATAATTTATAAACAGGGTTATTAGTAAAACACTAACAACCTCTTAAGGGGTTATTGTACTCATCATTATTTACAACTTTCACTATGGGACCAAACATGAAATCGCGAAAAAAAACGGTTGTTCCCTACACTTTAACGAGTTATGCGAACATAAATGTAGGGAAGGAGGGTAGTACTCGCAACCTACGTGCGTGTATGACCAGATGTATGAACTTAGACGAGGCAAAAGGAGTATGTAAGGATCGTAGCAGGTGGCGTTTTGTAGTTTCTGCCTACCCCCATGGGAAGAAGGCGTGAGTTTATGTATGTGTGTATGTAAATGTAGGGAACAGCAGATATTTTTTTCGCGATTTCAGGTTTGGTCCCATAGTAAAAGTTGTTCATAATGTTGAGTATAATATAATCATGATGATGTATGATGTGATTAAAGTGTATAGTAGTGGCTAGCAGTGATAGCCTAATAGTGTGACCATCAGACTGCCAAGTCATAGGTCTCGAGTTCGAATCCAAGGCACGCACCTCTGACTTTTCGTAATCATGTGCGTATTGTATAATTATCACTTGCTTCAAAAACGGTGAAGGAAAACATCGTGAGGAAACCGGCATGTCTGAGACATATTTCTCGACGGCATGTGAAGCCTAGTCAGAGGCCTATAAGTGGCTTTAAAAAAACTTTTTACAAGAAAAAAACAACCGACTTCAAAAAAAAAACACTACAAAGTGAAAAATAACTTTAATTTCGGAAGTCGGTGTCTTTGGTTTTGAATTTTCGTTCTTTGTCACCGACTTCCGAAATTAAAGTTATTACACTTTTTAGTTGTGGTACCTACCCCACACAAATTCGAATACCACTACCTGCTATGTAAATAACAGTGACAAGAAGTTATCATATCATCTACATACTAAGTGGGAAAAAATACGTATAATTGAAGCTAACTCAAAAACTACCCAAGCAAAGTTAATAAAATTTATATGGGACCACCTCTAAAGTATGATCTACCAAACAAAAAAAGAATCATCAAAATCTATTCATAATTGGCGGAATAATCGTGTAACAAACATACAAAAAAAAAAAAAAAACATACCGACGAATTGAGAACCTCCTCCTTTTGGAAGTCGGTTAAAAACTGACACCAGGTTAGTCACTAACCACACGAAAAGAAAAAGCAGTACTGTCGAGTAAAATACTTCGGTTAGCCGAATGCGGGCTAACAACAGTAGGTAATGAGCACACGGTTGAAGAAGTGGAACATGTATCGGAGGCGACTTTACACTACATCACAAGATTGTTTTAAATCGACAGACTGCCCTTAGCCTTATATTTACATAAACAAACAATTTGCAAATGGATATCTTGTCGTTTCGAATTGGTAATATGAACAGTTCCGTATTTAAATGCGTGCTGCTACTTAGCGTCAAAGATAATGGGTTTGCTGAAGACTGAAGACAGATGCATGTGATCGACATGTGTTTGTTTTGGTTTGGCAGTGGAAGACGGTAGTAGGGCTATTTTAGGGATGCAAGCCATAACACTAACCTCACCCACTACCTAAACACAGATAAACAGCTCTTTAACTCGACATTTATGTACAGTAAGCGCTCAAAAGTGCATGAGCACACTAAGAGTCGTATTGCTGTGAACACGCGGTATAGTCCGTACATTTGTATGTGTAAGCAACACGATACACACACCACAGATAACGCAGTTACACGAAACAACAATATATTTCCGTCGCTTTAAACATGCACACACGCACTATGCGCGTGAACTTGACCAGTTAATGGCATTGCTAAAATTCGATAGTAACTTAACAAGTGCAGATAGCAGAAAGCGTTAAGCGTTGGTATGGAATTCAAACTGTCTCAGGTTCTAATCTCGTGAAACACAGTGCGGTTTTTTGCAATTATTATTATTTTTGTTTTCGATAATAATATTTTTTAAATATTGCTGCTTTTTTATGTTGTTATTGCAATAAAGGTTTTAGAATAAAAAATGCGTGATATATGATAACAAAATTAAAAAATATATGTTTATTCGTTATATTTATTTTACATAAGTTAATAAACTGCTACAATTATTTATCATTACTTCAGCTGAATAAGATGTGAAATAGATGTCAAGAAACTTAGAAGCAGTTTGTATTATTTAGACATATTTAAATTATGAAATATTTTAAATTTTTAATGGATTTTTTCACCATAAATATTAAGCTTTGATCATGGTCGAAGTAATTAAGTAATAAATAAGAATATTAGACTACTTAAAATGTAAAAAACTACTTACAGAATAGGTAATTTTAAGGTTAAATATGGGCAGTTTGTTTATATTTTATTTGTATTAATTATTTTACATTTTATTTGACTTTAGTAAATATTGGTTGTTATTGAGGTTAAAGCTTAAGTATTCATTTTCTTTACGAAAAGAAGATTGAAACTAAACCTCAAATTTTAATCCTAAAATAATACTATTACTAAAATAATATTAAACAATTTCGGTATATCTGCAAGAAATACGACAAACACCCTATTGAAACGTGCTTAAAAAATTCGTTACCATAAATTCATGCAATAACGAATCTGTTGTTTATTAAGTTGGTACGGTCAATATTTTAAGGTCAAAAACGGTTTTCTAGGTGGTCTTCAGTGATGCAAGCCTTCAGAGTGCACGGCGAACGGTTCATAATGACGTGTTTTTAATAATTCAGCAAAATGTCTCGTTGGTATGAAACCATTTGTTTCATTCACCATTTGACGTCGCTGCTACTCGATAATAAGCCCCTTCCTCATATCTCTTAACCCTCACAGTATTTCTCTAGAACAAAGAAAAACATTGTTTTTATTACACATAATACCTTATTATTTATTATTCACTAATCGAATTAAACCTCACAATGAATTTAAAACTTTAAAGGCATCTTCTGTCTCAACAATACCTCTGTTCTATCAACAATACCCTTGATTAAGATTTATGTTTAGTAAAATATGAAATATATTAATGATAACACTCACACTTAGTCCGGTTTCATTAGATATTCACTTCACTTTTACGCAGCGCAATAATATTCTCTGATCTGATCTGATCTCTTCAATATATTTTATGCCTGCTTTTTGATAATAATAACCACAACACTGCGCTAAATACTCGTCACCAATATTATCCACGAACCAAAAAAGTTCTATTAATTAAATACTCGTAACAAACTGCATCTACCCCACAGAAATCGAAATAATTTACTTAGTTTTTTGTGGTCTACCTGCTAAAACTTTAATATTTATGTGAACAAGACGAATGAAACTAAAAACGAATGATGATTATTGAACTAGTCATTGGTTGCAGACAAAGTGAGTGTGTGTGTGTAATGTGCGTGTCTACAGTATTGTAACAACTTATAGAAGAAGGTCGTAAGTCAAACCGAAGCGTCAGTCTATTGCTTTGTGAGATTGCTCATGGACTTTTGGTCGGTACTGTACAGTATTTATATTTTCTAATTGTCCCACGGCAAACTTCGTGTTTCGTCAGTCGTCGGATTTCTATCAGTTGCCCTTTGCACTTGGTGCAGACCGGACGCTCTCAATCGACTTGGAAATATATAGAGTTGTTAATACTCTTTTAACTTAATGTAATTTGCTTTAAAAATGAGAGGAAAGCTGCAAAAGTCTGCTGCACGACAGATAGGAAAATAGTTTTACAACTCCATATAGTTCACATGGAAATCAAAACAACAATGAAGTACTTAGTTCTGAATTCAAATTATTATACACGATAAATCTAATAATTGATAGACATGGAAATTAGCATTCGTTTGTATTCGGAAATGCGATGATTCCCAAGGGACATTAAGAAAATAGAAATACTTAAAGAGTTTGACGTTAGTGTAAGAGTTAACAAGTGGTAAGACTCTAATGCCCGTTTTTACTTACACAAGGCGAAACCTTATTGTGATGCGTAGACCAGTTATGTAGAGCAAAAAAGTGTGCGGTCGGGGGACGTCCGTCAGGAACGACGTTCCTTCTCATGTAAGATGTAAAACAAAGTTTTTGCAGCCGCCATCTTGGATTTATATTTTGACCTCACTATCAGCTATAGTAGCACTCTTGAAAACGACACACATGACGAAACATTTGAAAATGTTCACAGCCGCCATCTTGGATTTTCATTTTGAGTTAATTATCAGCTTTAGCACCCTCGAAAACCATGAAAACGATACACATGCCGAAAAAAAAAAAATAAAAAAAAAATTAGATTTTCATTTTGACCATTTTCACATATGGAGTATGGAGCATGCCATGGAGGGGCTATAATACTTTTTAGTTACGTGACGATTTCTAACAGTTTACTCCTACCACAAGCCACGTTAAAGAACTAAAATTATTTACGCAGACCTATGACTGTTCCCACCCAGTGCCCCTGAAAGGGACAGTGCGGTCTGGTAGCAATCATTTTTAGAAAGGTGTTGTCACTACCATGCAGGCGCTGTAGTAAGGAGGCCACTTTCTTTCGCATGATGGCATGGAAACCATCTGTGCTTGCCTCCGCGAACATTCCTGAAGCGCTACAACGCCATGACAGCCCCAACAGCATCCTAAAAGCATTAAATTGAACATGCAGGACGTTGTAGGCTCGGCACGTGTATGACACGTACAGGCCACTCGTATAAAAGGATTGACAGAACGCCTTAAAAAGGGTTACTTTAACGTCTGTAGTACAACGAGCGAACCTGCGGGCCAGCATGGATATATATAGATTATAGATGGTTATAGATTGCATAACAAAAGATTTGTAACAATTTTGACGGACGGAACTTCTACACAACCACAAACATAAGTGCCAAAAATGTAGATTTTGAAGCTTACTAGTTGCCTACTGAGAAACGTATGGTGAAATGCGAGTGATTGCTTAGGAAGCTGCTTATGTACGTTTATCTTTATGCGTTTCTATGCTTGACATAAGTCAAAAGGGGCATCAGACTACTAAAGTTACCGCAATCTAAGAAGCCCGATTTGACACCTATCAAAATACTTTGTGTAGTGATGGGAAAAAAAAATCGGTTGCTTTAAAAACCGATTCTCGGGACATATCGATTTATCATAATTAGAGTCTATAATCGACAATTTATCTACATTGCTAAAAACTGATTCTCGAGGCGTATCGTTTTATCATCATCATCAGGTAAATAAATAAATTCACAAAATTTGTAACATTTTTATTCACTTTCGTCACTGAACTAGAAAGTTATCATCAGTTGAATAAATTGTCTTCGTCGGTTACTCTTATAATACATTTATTTTCAATCATAAAGTCTAAATGTATTCTAAAGTCTGCCGTTATAATTTTCTTTCGATCGTTGTTCTTTTTATATTTTTAATCATTTAATAATACAGTACATAACATAACATCACGCCTTGTTTCCCCGAAGGGTGGGGCAGAGGTGTACCTGTAGTAGGTACACCCACATTTCGCCAGTTATGTACAGTAATTATACGTTTTCCTCTTTTCTAAATGTAATGTTTGTAAAAGTATCGATTTTTCAGAACATCGACTTCATTCAGTCAAAAAACGGCTTAAAACGGTCACAACACTACGGCAAGGACCCCTACGACATGACATTGTAATAACGTCCTGTCGCAATATTAACAAACGATTATTTCGTGTGTTTGAGTGCATTATTCCAATATAAAGTGAAACTTGGTGCTTACGAATGATACTCATGGTTATAGTGTATGGGTAACATAATAATTAATTAGGATTATGAATGAAATTTTTCGATTACTTACGTAGACGTTCATACAAAGTTATCGCTGCATGTAAAATGTGAAACGTCAAATCGGGCTTCTTAGATTGCGGTAATTTTAGTAGAATTAATGGTGACAGCATCAATGTCATGAGTTATGTAGCATTCAAAGGTTGGGTTTTGAAATCTTCATTTACCTACATGCATTAAATGAAAAGTAACGTCTTTCTGCCTGTGTCTGTCTATCCGTAAGTGCACTTAACCTGAGAACCACTTATCGGATATAGGTGTTTTGTTTAATTCATTGATGTTATTGTAATATTGTCTGGCATATATTAGTCTGCAGAGCAGTGGTGGCTCAGTGGAAACGGCCGCGACTTACGAGTTGTTGTAGGTCTTAGGTTCGAACCCAAGCAGGAAATTTACTTTGTGTTAATTGTTTCATCACCACTGCTCTTAAAACGGTAGAAGAAAACATCTTGAGGAAACCGGCATGTCCTAGAACTCAAAATACATTTACAACAGACATGCATGTGACATCTACCAACCCGCACTGAGCTCTTGTGTTCCTCACAGAGTGGAGACCTGCGTCTCAGCAATGGAAACATTATGGGCTGATTATACGTTAGCCTTCGTGAGCAGAGGCATGTGAACAGCTAGTTATTATAAGCAGTTTAATCAATTCGACAAACATTATCTTTATTTCTATTCATCTATACTAATATATATACTTCTATACTTAATATTATAAAGAGGAAAGATTTGTAGTTTTGTATGTTTGTATGCAACGAATAAACTTAAAAACTATTGGACCGATTTGAAAAATTCTTTCAGCAATGGATAGCTACATTATCAGCGAGTAACATAGGCTATATTTTATCCCCGTACTCCCACGGGAACGGGAACTACGCGGGTGAAACCGCGTGACGTCCGCTAGTTATTTATACAGGGTGTGGCGTAAATAATGGATAATCTTGAAACTGTCGATTGGCCAGATTGTCATCTATCATTTACCCCACTTATATCGCCATATGCCAAAATTATTATTCTTAAATTTTATAATTTTTTCTAAGGAATTATGCAATTTTGGGCCCCTGTATCGAAAAAAAATGTACTACACTGCGGCGGCATAAGTGGGGTAAATGATAGATAATAATCTGGCCGATCGACAGTTTCAGGGTTATCCATATTTACGCCACACCCTGTATGTTTACTCAATTGTTAACGTTTTGCTTGTTTTTTCTGTCTTAAGTTATGTTGTGTTTCGTTGTAATTTTTTTATTTTAAAATGTTGATTATTCTTTTTAATGTAAATAACTAATTATGTGAAAGAGTGTACATATGTAAGGTAGAATTTGAGTAAATAATTATTTATTATTAAGATCTCATGTAAAATGTACCAAAAATTACACCAATAAATGAATTTGAATTATATATTCTTTCACCCCTCAAAATTTACCCACCGTAAATCAGTGGAAAAAAATGAGGCATATTGACGATTAAGTAATTTCTGCATTCCTTTTTGCTACTAATTTACCTTTAATTTTTTTTCAAATGCCTAACTTTAATGAAACACTCTAATGAAAAACTCTAATGAAAAATTTGGTCTATGGAATAAAACTTTAGTCTAAAGGTATAGAAAAGTCTATTCTTTAGGCTAGAGTTTTATTCCTTAGATCAATGAATGAATACCTTTTGGCCGTAACATGAATGGACCCATTGAATAAAACAAATTGGTTACTATTCGATACAGCATACGGTCACTCGATTTTCGGATCCAAAAATAGAGCATAATCCTAATTATTCCTAACTATAATCCTAAGTAATATTATAAAAGCAAAAGTGAGTTTGTTAGTTTGTTACGTTTTCACGCTAAAGCGGCTGAACGGTTTTGGATGCAATTTGGCACATGGGTAGACCGTGACCTGTACCTACCCTAATTGCTTAATGCACGATCAATCACAATTTGTTTCGATTTGAAACAGATTGCTGATCCATTGATAAATGATAAATGATTTTATTTCTGTAAGTAGGTTTGTACAAACACTTTTACACGTCAATCATATTTTAAAACTAGATGAGGTCGGCGTTTCCTATCTGACTACTCTGAGAAGAAAAGCCGAAACAAACTCAGAGGTCTCAGTCTCTTTTAAAGTCCAGACATAGTCTTGGTCAGATCATGTGAAGGCCATGTGGATTGGTGTCTGAAGTGGTCTTTTGAGGAAAGCACCACACAGATTGAGAGGGCCTGTCCAGTCAGTGCACGCATTTGTCAGTTATCGTGCAGCTCAACTCAGAATTTAAGGAGCTCAACGATTCGACGAACAATACCAAAAAAAGAACATTTGGGTAGGCCACTTAAATTACTCAAAATGTCAGACCATGATTAGAACTAACTGAGAAAAATCAAAAACAAAACTAAAAGGAAATGACCCACATAGTCTTCAAATTCACAATAATTAAAATAATAAAACACTTTAAAAGTAAATATTCATGTCATTGTATAATATAAAATTCATTAATGTCAATGTGTACATAAAAACCCGGAAATAATCTTGGTCAGAGCATTTTATTTGAGGACCATGTAGATTTGTGTCTGAAATGGTCTTCTGAGGAAAGAACCATACCGATTTGAGTGGACCTGTCCAGTCATTGCACGCATTTGTCAGTAATAGCTTTTGCTTCACAAGTTGGAAAAAAAAAACTGCTCAACAACGTAAATAACGCAATGAATGTTGTTGAACTGTCAAAATGACCAAATTTGTCATGATCGTTTACGAAAATAAGTTACGCAATTAGGGTACTGCATCAGGACATAGGGTACTTTTATCCCGATAGTACGTTCCTGAGGGATAAATAATTCCGACATGCACGCGGGCGAAGCCGGTGCCAAAAGTTAGTTTATTATAAGATATTTATTCGAATAAGTCATTGGAATAAAACCGATTACATAGACTATTTGGCAACCTTTTACGAATGTTCGAATGACAACCCGAGTTGAATGCAAAAAGTTTTTCAAAGACCACAAAGTAGTGGGTAGTTGGGGTTTTACATTTATTTTATACAATTTCAAAAGATTTCATTTGTAACGTAAAGCTCTTAGTAAAAGTCACTTACACTTTCTGTATTAAAAATAACTTTTAGAGAGAGAGAGATAACGAGAGTCTCTTTTCATCTCAATAGTAGTATTATTTCATGTTGCCTAATTACCAAAAATAAAAAATACAATAGACGTGGATATATTTAGTCAGTCTGCGCTCAGCGCTCGGTGTGGTAACACGCCGTGTTCGAGTTCGCGACAAGTTCATCGTCATCCTGAGGATGCCTCGTTGAGAGGTGAAACACGTGTCGATTTCTTTCAGGAGTTTGATACGGCTCTTTAGAAATAGCTTAGCGGAACAGGTTACTAAATATATCCACGTCAATTGTATTTTATAATTGATTTCCGCAAGGTCACGCCTGAATCAATTAACTATCTTACCTTAATGATATATCGTTTTGAAGTTATTTTAAATTGCATTCGCATCACGACCTGTAGCTAATAGGATGACGGCCAAAAAAAAATCTAGGTATGTACTTAAAGTATTCGCAAAATTAGAACCAGGAGTTGACAATAAATGGTGGGTAATTATTTAAGTTTAGGTGCATACTTACGCTTGCCGAGGTCGGTCCATGGATGGGTGACCATCCATAACATACGGAGACCTTTCCGTGCCTCGGAAACTGTTAAGCAGTTGGACTGGCTGTCATTATCATCATATCGTGTTTTTTAGTAACTGGGTTGTGGAGGTCAGATAGGCAGTCGCTCCATGTAAAATACTGTTATCCAGCTGCATACGGTTAGACTGGAAACCGACCCCAATATAGTTGGGAAAAAGCTAGGCAGATAGATATAAACTTATCGCAAGTCTGTTGAAAAATAAACAAGTTTCGAAAGAGCTAATGAGGTTGGGAACCAACTTTATCCATACTAAACCTCAAAGGAGGCAATATCAATAAACTCACCCAATACAATTCCTCTTCTAAAAATATTCACCCACAGTGTCCGAACTTGAAACTTCACTGACAAGTGTGAAGGTTAAGTCTCTCAAGGTTGAAGACAAAGCTCTCGTAACCCTCATTTTGAATGTGAGAGTCATGACGTCATTCGATCAGTCCACAGATTAAGCATATTCAGAAGGCTCATTTCATAACTTGTGTATGGAAAATGGGACAGTTTGAAAATTTTAAATGAGTCATTGTTCAAAGCGTGTTTTTACAGCTAAAATGTTTGTTAATTTTTTATGAGAATTATTCTATTATAGTTGGAGTTACACCTATATGACAACATAGGTACTACGCAGTGGAAATGTGAACAAGTGTAAGTGTACTGTACCTTTGCCGTTAAACAATCTTAAATTACGTAAGCAAGACTCTTGAAAATAATGCATTTATGGAGATGCTTCAAGGTTGCGGCCTACCAAGCAAGATCATGTGACTGGTTGGAAAATTCATAAAAAATAATATTATCATCTTGTTCCTTCGCTAATGGATTAGAGCTTCGGGGCTTTGGATATTGAATTGAAGAGAGAGAGTGATGAGTTTGAATCCCATTTGTTGCGTTATTGGTGTACCTACAGTAAACGTACACCGCCTCCTATCATAAAAAAAATGGGCTTCACTTATATAAAACTCTCCTTCGACTAAGTAAAAGAAACCCACTGTCTCCTCCAATCTATTTCGTCTGTATAGTGAAGCTTCTGTTCCAATTTACTTATTCCGTGATCGATCACTCTACCAAAAACAAAGACACAAGAATGTTTTTAGAGATCAAATGGAATTGTTTGTTTTATATTAATATGTATGATTCTATCTCTTAGGGGATTAACTCGAATTCTATTTTGAGGTGTAGAATGAATAATCATGTTCATTTATGATTACAATATGTCTTGTTTTTGTTCATTTTTGAACATGAAAAATATTGCCTATTTTTTTACTTTTTAGACCAGTCAGTCTGTAAAAAACTGAGGCTTTTGTCGTTAGAGTTATAAGGTTTTCGCTTTAATTATTTATTACGAAACGATTAGAAAACCACTTCTCATTTAAGTCTTAGCATGAAAAAAAATCCATGGCGAGCACTTGATTTTCACTTGATGATATCAAAACGGCTGCCCCTAAGATTCGTGCTAGGACGAGATTGATAAACGCTACTTAGCTCGTGCTTTGACTAAACATTAGTTCTTTTGTACAACTGTAAAAACTTAAAAACTTTTTTACAAAAAAATGCAACCGTCTTCCAAACTACAAAGTGAAAAATAACTTTAATTTCGGAAGTCGGTGTGTAAAAAGTAATTTTTTTGACTTTTTAGGGTTTTTTTTTATTTTGGGAAATTATCAAATAACTTCTCCCGCTCTGGCTGGAGCGGGAGGGCGTGTCAGACTCTTACTGACCAAAACCCACCCGTGTTCCTTCGGTTGCCCTGTTGCCGGGGGCCACGATTTCCCTTTCGGCCTATATTCGCCGCAATTCTGCTGACATCTCGCGTGGAACACAACGCGCCTCGAAGAGCTGATCCGGGCTTGGTCCTTATCGGTCGGCGAGCTACCCATTGCTCACCGTCCGCAAGCCCGCACCTACGGTGGCCGGAAATCGGCTCGCAATTCCCGCCCCGGGCGTCTCCTCCTGCGGCGGTTAGGGGCGTGAGGGCGCGAAATTTGCCTCTCCCTCACGCGTTCCGCCTCCTCCTTTGCAAGCATTACCGCTTCGCAGAAGGAGGTGACGGCTTGCCATTTCCTCTCGCTCCATACCATGGCCTGAACCAGGGACGGACGCGAGAGATCACTGCCGCCGATTGCCTCCACGAGGACACGGCGATGCTTCGCCCAAGCCGGGCAGACCTCCACCAATTACAATTATCACAATCAATTATTACAATTTATCTAAGTTACAATAGCCTAATGTCAACTGCTCATCACCTTTTACAAAATATTGCTTTTCAAGATGCAGGGACTTTAATTGTTGAGGAGTTCTCCAGGTACTTCACCATCAGCTCTACTGCACCATATGAATTGTGACGAGCATATTAATCAAATCGCAACCAGTGAAATACATAGTGACCAAATGACAATGGATCAACTTGAAAGTATGCCCTTTCAAACGAAAAAATATTTTTTCTAATCGGTCCAGCCATCTTCGAGTAATCGGGGAAAATAAATAAAAAAAAACTAAAAGGGTCCGACGAACTGAGAACCTTCTCCTTTTTTGAAGTCAGTTAAAAAGTGCAAGATAGAGACGAGAACATGAATATGTAAGCCAGAGCACGTGCTAAGTGAAGTTTATCAACCTAGGCTTTACCCCTTGACCACGAGCTACACGCTCAAGCGACACGTATCTTATGACAGTGACTGCGGATAAAATAAATGAAAGAAGTGGTTTAGAGCATGCCAAAAGTCACCGAGACGCGACTTTCGGAGCGACGGACGAAAACTTGTGACGCGAGCGAATATCGCTTGACGCAAGTCGCATCGCTCAAGGCCGTGAACGGAGCCTTAGAAAGAACTTCATAAAACCACTCGCCTCGGCTTAAATTTGCATAACTATTGAAAAATAATGATCGATAAATTTTCTTAGCAGCAGAACATGCTTTTTGTCATCTTTAATGGCTTAATTTACGTGGGACCGACTCAACTGACTGTAACGATTTGACTGTATCAGGTCTATGAACTCATAAGTGTACACACATACACTATGATATTTCTTAGAGTTCCATCCCTCAAAAGGAAAAAAAACGAAACCCTTATTGAATCACTTCGTTGTCCGTCTCTGTCTGTCTGTCTGTCAAGACACTTCTTCTTAGGAACGCGTGGAGGTTTTAAGTTGAAATTAATATCAAATACGGAGTCCTTTGGAGTTAAAAAAAAATCAAGCTTCTAAGTCAGCGCAATAAAAAATACGGTCGATTTATTTGACATATTTTGATATCATGTTTTTCAACTACAAAGTTAAGTTTTTTTTTGGGATAAATTCATCCCAATATTTTTTTTATATCAGTTTAATATAACAATAATATTTGTGCGTGATTTGATACGCTTGATTGGTTTTTTACTCTCTCTAAATGTGGCGTTGCATGTTGTCATGGAGAAAAACTGTAAAGGCATTATGACATGTAACACAAGTTGCAACGAACAAATATTATGCAATGCAACATGAAATGTAACATACATGGAATCAAATTCGCCTAGTTGTAGTAACATTTCAAATATGTATACTAGGTATGGACGTTATTTACGTCACTAGTTACAATAACTGGTTACGGGGTATGTAGCCGAATAACTAGTTTCGAGTCACACATAAAAACGTGATTTTTGTAACTAGTTACATTACAATGCAGCGGTCGAATGAAAAGAGAAACGAAACAAAAGTAGGTATATTGCGAGCGCATGTTGTTTCTTTCTCGCGTATTATGTGACTTGTGAAATGTAACGTATTTCGTAGGTAACCATTTATATTTTCGTTTCGCAAATAACTGTAATACTTCGATAGAATCACCATGTTGAATCACCGAATAGAATTTGAAAAATAACTAGTTACTAAAATCATAAGTTTTCAAACTCAAACTCAAAGCATTTATTTCAAATAAACCAATTACAGGTACTTTTGAATTGTCAAGGGGTCGGTCAGTTAGAAATATGAATCTAGTTGCCCATTCCAAAGCGTAGTAGGTACGTATGGAGAAGGACGGGCAAGAAACTCCACGGACACTCTTTTAAATAAAAAAATATTGTTACAAAATATTGGTTACATTATTCATGTTGAAATTATACATGTGAGAACAATGTAGAAAGACGTGCACGTTAAAAGCGTCCGTAACAAAAATAAAAACAAAAAAAATTCAAAAATTAAAATAAACCGTGGCAGCTAAGAGATGACCAGGCGGAGATGACGCCTTTGAAGTCACTAGTGACGTTACGTTTCGCGAAACTCAAGTAACAATCCACCTCTAATGTATACCTATATATGACTAGTTAACTATGACTATGACTATGTAAATCTAAAATGTTCATTATGTCTTGTTCTTCAGTTGTTTATGTAGATCATGCTCTTGTCAAGCACTAACAATATTCAGCAGTTAGAGATCAAAATAGGTCTTACAGACTTAGATTAACCATGTTTCATTTTCCAACATAAATGCCACAATTTTTTTTACTCCATTTCCATAAAATATCAATGACAAACTTGCAACTCTAAAAATATTTACCTTCTTCAAGCCTCTATGAACAAAAAAGCCTAGATATAGCCGTTTACTACGCTCTAATAATGTCATTGAAAACACCTCCTAGACAGATAACAAATTCAAAGTAAACTGAATCTTATTTCCGTGCTAATACATTTTAAATTCCCTTACCAACTTCAAAGAATTGCGTTCCAGAAAACGAGCGTCTATATCTTCGCGAACAAAGTTTAAAATCAGTTAAAATGATATCAAATAGTACGCTGTTTGAATAAGGACTTTATTCAAGGGTTTTAGAGTTCAGAATCATTATGTGGGTTTGTCAATCCTTTACTTTCGTAGCATCTGCAGCTCTTAAAGCTCTTAAAGCGTCTAATTACTGAAAATGATGGTACCTTGTGATATTTCATGAGGGTTATGGCGATCATTTGTTATTTTGTAACTCCCCGTGCAGTAAGTGAAAGTCAGCGGTACTAGGAGCGCATGAATGCGTGTGTACCGTACTTAGGAAGTTAGTCCATGATAATTAATTCCCCTTGAAGAGCCTATGTCAAGTTCTATTTTGGAGTGTTTTTATTTTTAAATTATGTCCTTAAAATACAAATATAATAAAAATTATTACCTACATGTACAGTGTTAGGGGTTTAAGCATTGTTTTTGCGATTGAACACACCGTTTTCGAGATATAAGCAAAAGAAAAAAAAAAGATTCAGTACTGTTTTTGCATCTGAAATCGAAGTGTTGGTGTGAATTTAAAGTTCATGACAACCAATTTTAATCCACACGTTTTTAGTCGCGATTAGAAATAGAAAATCTAAATTTTAGGTGAAAAACGTCAAATTCAGAATAGCAAAATTGCCATTTTCACTAAATTAATATCTCAGTATCTTCTTAGTGCTGTCAAACTAAAATATAGTTAAGTTGTGTCACTTTAATCTATTTCAGAATAGGAAATCGTCGTTCGACAGGAATAAACTAAATTTTGGTGATTTTTAGCCTAGTTTAGAGGCATTTTTGACAAGAGAATTGGCACCATTAACGTATACTCTGTTAGTTCTATGGTCATTTAAAAATAAAACACGTGAAAAACTTACATTATAAGAACTATTGCTTTCCTCTTTCTACTCATTACAACTAATACATTTTAGATCTTAGGGACCGTTCAAGTATTACGTAAGCACTATAGGGGGGCGGAGGGGGTCATGCTTTGCTTATTTTTGATGACATGGGGGTGGGGGGGTCTAGATGGTGATTATGTCAGCAGTAATTATTTACTTTTTTATACATATGGCAACCCACACATTGTCTATGCTTGAAAACGAAACGTATATTCGGGGATTCCCACAAATAATGAATACGTTTAGGTACTCGCTTAGAACCGAGTAAGGGAATTACCGCGTGCTATTCATTTGTCTAAATTTGCACTTGTTAGACTTATAACTGCTGCTCACGAATCAATAAAAAAAACAGAATACTCATATAAAAAGAAAAACGCATATACCAATGATTACGTAAGAATGGAAGGGGGGGTAAGAGTTTTGCTTACTTTTGCTGACAAGGGGAGGCAGGGGTAAATAATTGTAATAAATCTGCTTACGTAATACTTGAACGTAATACTTTATACTGAAAAAAAGTACACGTCGATTGTAATAAAAATGAAGAATCGTAGTTTCTATTCTAAGCCGTCTTTCAATACTTAAAAGATCTCTATTCTTATCCAAGAGTAATAAACAAGTACTTTTACCATCTCAAGACTTGATAACTTACTGCCTGCGAGCGACTGAATAAGTTGCCACTGCAATAAAACTATCTTTATGGGCTGTTCTTGACTTTATTTAACTTTTTTCATCACACCGCTTCTCGGACCGGGGGCGGTGAATATCCAAATCTGTTGGTTATTACGAGGTAGCTTTGCTCTGGAGCCGTGTTTGAGTGAAATGAGTATTTCGTGGATTTTTTATATGGTTTCGTATGAAGCTTGGGGACGGTAGAGTTTCAAACAAGTTCTGGTCGCATAAGTCTGTATCACGCGTAATCATGTAACCGATCATTGGATCAAATTTATCCAAATTTAAACATTTTCATATTAATATTAAAAAAATGTATACTTTTTTTATTATTTGCTTTAAAATGGTTAAACAAAAAATTTAATACATTGTAGTGTAGGAAATATTTCGTTTCGGTATACTCATTTATACCTACGTCATATTTATCAAATGATCACAGGAAAACTTAACTGTATTTCTTTACAGTAGCTTGTCTTTGACACATCGTTCTTATCTTATCACTTAAAATATGGTCAAAAAACATAAATATTTCAAAATAATTGCGCGTTAATAAGGTACGGCACTTTGATGCTGAATAGCAATCGGCACCTTAATTGCTTACCTAACACACTTTTTATCACAATCGGAAGTAAATTCTTAATCTATTGCTTCATTTGTTTGAAAAAATCCTCTGCTCGACAACGTTAATAACGCAATGAATTTTGCTGAATTTTCAAAGTATTCGCTGCTTTTCTCGCGGGAAAAGTAATTCTTCTATGGCTAAAACTTGACCTACCTCAAACACTTCTCTGGTAGCTGAGAACGGCAGCACGGCGAGGCCGACCAACAGGTCAGCCACCGCCAGCGACACGATGAACAGATTAGTGACACTGCGCAGCTTTGATGAGCAAAGCACTGCTGCTATCACCAAGCAGTTTCCTGAAACAAAAGTCAAATTAGAAACTTATTATGCTATGGGGAAGATTACAAAGGTCACAGGACTTGTCAAAAAACTTAAATCCTAACTAATATTATAAATGCGAAAATGAGTTTGTTTGTTTGTTACGTTTTCACGCAAAAACGGCTGAACAGATTTGGATTAAATTTGGCACATGGAATTAGGATTATTTTTATAGGTTACGTTCCCGTGGCATAATTTCCGACCGCCACGCAGGCGACGCCGCGGAAAAAAGCTAGTTGATTATAAAATTATTATTATAAAACTGACCTAACACGCACAATGTAGGGTTCCGTAGTTGGGATGAATTTATCCCAAGAACAAACTTAACTTTGTAGTTGAAAAACATGTTCTCCCATACGAAATAGGAGAACATGTTTTCGCAACCGCAAAAGTAAGTTGGTCAATTATTAATCATTAACTTGTAAAGCCTACTTAGCTGTGATAGTTTTCCTTTTAATTTCGTTATATATACCACTGCTGTGAATTTTTTCACATATCTAAAACCAACCATTTAGCTGGCAGGGGGGGGACACTTGACTCTAACAAAAATTAGCACTTTAAAGCTTAATATTTCGCAAACGGATCTCTGAATTCAAAAATGGAATTAACACACTCACAATGTTTTTAAAAGACCTTTCCAACGATACCCCACACCAAGGGATAGATGAGACAAAAATCATCCCTACTTTACGTGTAGGGGAGGTATCTTAAAAAAAATGTTGTTCGCATGATTTTATTTTACCACTTATATTTTATACCCGTAAAAATACAATAGAAAATACAATAGATTTCCGCAAGGTCACGCCCGAATCAATTAATTATTTATACCCGTGCAAAATTACAACTTTCTAGTACTAAGAGTCTCTGAGCTTAGCCGCGGACAGACAGACAGACGGACATGGCGAAACTATATGGGTTCCTTGTTTACTACGGAACTCTAAAAAGCTTAATAGCATGTTTGTAAATTATTATTATAGCGAAGAGTAAGCCAGTTTTTCTTGTCTTGATATTGTATCACCCAGGTGAAGGTGGAGTTGGCAAAAAGCGGTGATTCGTAGCAATTGCATTTATATAGGTAAATCTATTTCCAGTGTCCCATTTTGACGTGAAATGTCTTTCAGCAAGGTAAAAAGGAGGAGGAGTATAATACATTCTCCCATACATTCCTACTGAAAATGTAAAGAGTCATACTATGTATTTTATTCAACATTTTAGGTCCAGCAGTTTCGTAGATAAGGGGAGAATGGAGGCATTTTCTAACAATCAACCTGTGATGCAGAGACAAAACATGGCAGGTGCAACATAATTTATAGATGGGAGTGCCTTCGCTGTCGGCGCCGGTTCCCAAAAATAACGCCATTGGGAACCGGCATGATACTGCCGGCAGCCGAGATTAAAAACATCGGCTGCCGGTACATTACATACTCTGTGGCTGGCACCGCCAGCTCCCGTAATGGACACCGGCGGCACGGCATTAAGAGCTCCAGCTAACTAACCCTAATTAAAGTTTTTTCTATATATTCTAGTCGTGTTTGGGGTTCGTAGGGGGTCATAGTTCTAACCTAACCTAATCTAAACTTTTTTGCAAGTAAAAATATTTAACCTAATCTTATTAGTTCGGTTCCGGGTACTTAGTACTTGATTACTGGAATAAGGAAATCATTGAATAGGGAAATATAATACGGGAAAAAAATTATGCCTACCCCGCCTATCGACTCCAATATGCCAAATTGTCAACCCCGTTTTCGGCTTTTTTTCCAGACTCAGCGCCGGCAGCCAATTCGGGAGTCGGTGCGCGGCGCCGTCAGCGGAGGCACTCCCTTTATAGATAAATCGAAATAGTAGTTTATGAAACTGTTGCATAATGAGGGGGTTAAAACATGAGTGTGTGTTTTAATACCGTGCAGTTTCATACACTACTTTATCTACTCTCAAACATTGGGATTGAAACAAATACTAAATAAAAAATCAAAGTTAAAGATCAAGAATAAGTTTAAAAATCCCACGAAATTCAGTAAGTACTACAAAACAAATGAATGTCGCCTGCACCAGCACATCACCGCACATGCGCTACAGCGGGTGCTGCTGTCCCCCGCCAAAAGTTGATGGAAACTCTTTGGTGAAATTAACTTCTTGGATTAGCGCTGTATCGTAATAGAAAAAAAAAAATGTTTTATAGTATTATTTGGTTAGAGAAAAAGTGTTATAATAGGATTCTATTTGTAAATTTCGGTATTCTGTTTATAAAGAATGTCAATATAAACTCGTTTTGAAGTTCATAATTCGAACATTACGCTATGAGAGTAGATAAAAGAATAAATACTAAATTTCTCAGTAGCAGCTCGGAGTCTGGATTTGTGCCCGGTTGATGGCAATAGGCTCGCCCCCTATTACATGGGACTTAAACATAACTGGCGAAATGTGGGTGTACCTGCTACAGGGACACCTCTGCCCAAGCCTTCGGGGAAACAAGGCGTGATGTTATGTTATGTTATACTCGTATAAATACATAGGTACATTTTATGATGTGCCAGTCACATTCAACCTAAGAGTGCTGTTGCAATAACGAAGTCGACTGTACCACAGCCTTTCATATCCAGTTGGCTACAGTATAACCTTTTTTTCATAAAATATGGAGCGCAAAAGTTGTTTCAAAAATATTTACAGTAAATTCGATGTTGTTATGATTAGTTTTCAGTTTGATGAATAACTAAAATAATACTTTCTACTATTCGAATAAGTTTTATTATTTTCATTTCTGTTATAACTGGAAATAATACTGAAAGTAGTTTTCTGATATAGTTGCTCCAGTGTTTTTAATTAAAAAAATGTTGTGATGAACGGAAAAACTAGCTGTAGTAGACATTTTCGTTCGGTGTTACAAATAGGTTTCTTAAAGAGACGGTACACTGAAGGTGTTTATGAACGAAGTCTGCTAAATAGAACATTATTTCCAGGTTCAAATTCAAATTCAAATAGCCTTTATTAGCAATCTTAAAAAAATATTTTTACAGTTTATACATATAAATTAAAGGTTAAGTTAGACATCAGAATTCTCCAGACTGCTTTGCTCTTTAGCATAGGCCTCCCCCAGGCTTTTCCATAACTCACGATCGTGAGTTTTTCTCCTCCATGTCCCTCCCGCAGTATTTCTCAAATCGTCTTCCCATCTTTGAAATGGTCTTCCTCTTTTCCTCTTTCCTTCTCTGGGATACCATTCTGTTACTTCTCTGGCCCATTTTCCGTTTCTATCCCTGATGACGTGACCTGCCCACTTCCACTTCAGTTTTTTTATTGTGTAAGTCACGTCTGCTACGTTTGTTTTTCTTCTTATAAGATTGAGATTTACTTTGTCTTTTTTCTTTATGTTTAGCATGCTCCTTTCAATGTTGTGTTGACATGTTTCAAATCTTTTTATGTTTTCTTTCCAGGTGGATTTCCAGGTTATTGAGTAATAAATGGGATTTAATGTTTTTTGAATAATAAACACTACATTAAAATTAATTAACACCATAACTTTATAGTTTTTAACACAGCTAACTATTTACACTAGGTAGGTACTAAATTAATAAAATAAAAACAAAATGACACTTAGGCGTCGAAGTATTTGTCCGCATCGCTGTTATCCGGAAACGTGCCCAGAAGACTGGCAGCATTGCCACGTTGAATGTCAATGCTAATTCTTTGGCCAAAGAACAAGCTAGCCCTCTGGTCACGTGAAGTGTCGACCAGTTAACGAGAAATTTCCTTAAAAAGGAGACGCGTGTTTGGGCCCCATGATCCGAGCGTTTCGACCCCAAACGGCTCAAAACTGTAGTTACCATAAGGTTACAGTATTTGCACCGCTTGTGGGTCTCAGCAGCCGCAGCAGCAGCGCCAGCATAGCCCAGCATGCTAGGAACATGAGATGGTACAAGGGTGTCGACACAGGTTGTATCCCACACCAGAGGCCTACCCACCTTCCAAGGCAACAACGTCATCCCGTCTGGTCTCTTTCCATCGTCACGTACCAAGCCGTTTGGTTCTAATACCGCTGGTACGCCGGCGACAACGGTGACAAGGGCTCGACGAATAACGTCGTGTTAGTGCTCATACCAAGGTGGTAAGCTTATTTTGTATAATTTTATTGCGTTTTAAAGTACACTAGCCCCTAATTTTCAAATGACACCTGTCGCTACAATAAACCTTACCCTGCATTTACAAACAAGTTGTGATACTTGTTTTTAAACAAGTCTTATAAAAGACTTGTCAAAAACCACATTACCTCAAGTACAAAATTTGTCATTTTATATTTAAAGGCGTTGTTCGTATAGAAAGAAATAATTTTATTTTTGAAGTGAAAACTTCTTTAGGCGCGTTGGGCATTTTTGAGATGGGAAAAAATAATTGAACTCGCGACACCGTTACCGACACCTCATTTTTGTAAACGCGATTGTGCTCTTTATTTATATTACGTTACGGACCAATATTCTATGCACGTATTTTTACTTTAAGGTTATGGAAGTATTTTTTTTTGTAAACGCGTTTGTGCTCTTTATTTAGATAAGGTTACGGACCAATGTTCTATACAAATATTTTTCTTCCACCGAGGCAATCTTGTTCAAATTTTCACTTCTGTCAGCACTTCTGGAGGGCCACTACATTTTTTTAATTTGGGGAACTCTCTGGTAATACAACATTAAAACTAGGAAATATCATGTATTGTTAACTATTTTGTTCACCTTTATGACAGATTTTCTAAAAAAAAATATATACAACTAGTTTTTGCAACTGTTTTAGGTGTAAATGATAAAAAAAACAGTAGACACAACATGTAGAATACATGTTTTATAGCCTGGTGTAAACGCAGAGCGGGACAGCATAAAATACAAGACTAAAACCTAAAATTGAGAAGCATTTGAGTATCAGCCATTAATCAGATTTTTAACTTCGAGAAAGTAAAAATAAAAGTAGGTACTATCGAAGAAGCGCAGCAGCAGTTTAAAAACAAAATCCCGTGAACACGATGACCACATCTGTTTAACAGCCGCTTTCTATAGCGGCTGAGCGCTGCAAGCAGAAATAGTCCTTACGGTGTATATATATGCGTTTTTTCGAAAGTACATAATGCCGTGTTTATGTACCTACACTTATTTTAAATTACTTTTTATAAGGAATCGTCTTTCGTTTGCCCACTAACTCATTTGTGTTGGACTCACTGTTACAAATAAGACATTGTAGGTATAATATAATCAAATAAATTTAGTTACTTCCACTTGGAGCACTTTACACTTCAAAGGCTGAACGATCACTGGCTAACATTTTCGTTACAACACAAAACTAAGTACTATGGTAAAGCAGTACAAACTCAAAAACTCAAACTCAAAGCATTTATTTCAAATAAACCAATTACAGGCACTTTTGAATTGTCAAGGGGTCGGTCAGTCAGAAAGATGAAGCTAGTTGCCCATTCCAAAGCGTAGTAGGTACCTATGGAGAAGAACGGGCAAGAAACTCCACGGACACTTTTTTAAATCAGAATATGGTTACAAAATATTGGTAACATCATTCATGTTGAAGTTATACATGTGAGAACGATGCAGAACGTTAGAAGCGTCCGTAATAAAAAATAAAACAAATAATACAATTCAAAAATTAAATTAAAATAAGCCATGGCAGCTAAGAGATGACCAGTCCCTACTGACAGCGCCCGTTCACGAACATGACGCATGGCGCACCAAGCGCCATCTGTTAACAGACGTTATAATTATGCACTGCTTTACCTTAGTGAGTCAAATAAATTAATATGAACAATGTAATAACTATTACTAATATGGCAAATGCTTAATTAAATTCATTATTTATTCTAGACAATATTTATAAAACAATAATTTAGGTAAAACATAATTCGAGTAACAAAACATTAATCGATGAATCAATAACATTACTTAATATAGAGTGGTCTTACATTTGTCAACGCGCTGATGTGACACAGCTTTATAAAACTCATAATTATAACAGCCAAACGAATCTTTTAATACTAAAAAGCTCAGCCTCAAAAGAAGTGACGAATTAAAAACACTGTAGAGAGAAAAAATCTTTTGAAACGCCACATTAAATTTACTAATGAGATGGAGTTGTGAAAAGCCGCGTCCGAGAATGACTTGTATTTAAGGCTCTTTTAGATACTTCCAATTTACTTTAGTGTAATTACTGCCCAAAGTAAGTGCCTAAAGGAGTTTGTGACTCAGTGATTTATAGTTTTCGGGCGAAATTGTTAATTGTTTTGCCTTTTTAGAGATTATTGTGAGTGATAAATAGAGAGAAGCCAGCAGCCTGTGATTATTTTCCGTTCGGAGCGCGTACATACTTATAGCTTGATAGCTTTACGTAATGTAGGGAGGTTATAATAGTCAATGATGAATAGAAGGCTGAAATTATTGATAAAAGAAATCCGAAATTTATACCCACGAGGTAATAACTAATAACAGCTGCACGGGTTGTTCGATCAGGTTAAGCGACGCTTGCCGCGGTTGGTCCGTGATGGGTGACCATCTTTACGTATCGAGACCCCTCCGTGCCTCGGAAAGCACCCTAAGCCGTTGGTCCCAGCTGTCATTTGTAGATCTTTGATAGTTGTTATGGGTCGATAGAACCCGAAAGTCTGACAACTAGTCTTACCAAGGGGTATCGTGTTATCCAGTAACTAGGTTGTGGAGGTCAGATAGGCAGTTGCGCCATGTGAAATACTGACATTCAGCTGCATCCGGTTAGACTGGAAACCGACCCCAGCATAGTTGGGAAAAGCCTAGGCAGATGATGTCTTCATACCAACGTTTGCAGGAAAATCTATGAAAACTGGGACCCTTAGAAAACTTCTCGAAATAACATTGTTATAAATTCCTGCAACATACAAACGCTAATTTATTACCAGAAAGAAATCGAAGCTCAAGTTTCCTCTTCAATTATTCCGTGAATACTTATATCGAATCGCAAAAGTTTCAATGAAGTAAGTTTCAGGGATCGAGTAGGTGATTTTAATCGATTTCCCGAAAGAAAATTGTATTTTTTCCGACATATCGTTAGAAAAGTTTGAGTGAGTTGGCAGTTTTCGATGATATCAATTACCGAGGCGGATTGGATGGGGCAATCTTGTAAGTAGGAATATGAAACTTGTAATGTTATTTTGGAACTCTGAATTTGCTATTATGCTGAATTGTAATTGATAGGAAAATAGGAGTTGCTGCTAGCAACTCAAACTCAAAGCATTTATTTCTATTAAACCATTTACAGGCACTTTTGAATTGTCAAGGAGTCGGTCAGTCAGAAATATGAAGCTAGTAGCCCATTCCAAAGCATAGTGCCTATGGAGAAGATCGGGCAAGAAACTCTACGGACACTTTTTTAAATCAAGATTGTTACAAAATATAGCGCAAAAAAAAAACAAATATTACATCGTTCATGTTGAGAATTATAGGTACATGTGAGAATAATTTAAAAAAACGTGCACGTTAAAAGCGTCCATAATTACACTAATAATATTACAAAGGCGAAAGTTTGTGAGTGTGTGTGTATTTTTGTCTCTTCTTCACGCTCAAATGGCTGAACGGATTTGGATGAAATTTGGCACACATATATTTTATAACCTGGAATAACACATAGGATACTTTTTATCTCGATATGTCCACGGAACCGAAACTTATGCGGGTGAAACCGCGGGGCGCAGCTAGTCAAAAAAACAAAGAACAATTCCAAATGTAAAATAAATTAAAATAAGCCGTGGCAGCTAAGAGATGACCAGTCCTAACTGACGGCGCCCGTTCACGAATATGACGCATGGATCAGCACCAGCTCAATTTTAGCTCAATTTGAATATCTAGTTTAGTGACAATTTAAACAGTGTTCACTAGTGATTATAGCTTTCGAAAATCTTACGATAGCTGATGTTTTTCCTTCACAGTCTCAAATACTCTCTAACTGTTCGTTTTAGCATGAAAAGAGTGTTTAAACATAAAAGCGGCCAAACCAGTGGCACTGTATGATGGCGTTAAAATACAGCTTATCGATCCGATAAAATTCCACCGGTCCGTACAAAAATGTAGTATGGCACATGTTTTTTTCACGTATAGCAGTCAAGGCTCACTAGCCGTGACTGCTAAACGTGAAAAAAACATGAAACATGCAAACGTCACTACGTTTGCATGTTTCATGCATTTCCTGTAAAATGCATAAAACATGCAAACGTCACTAGCCTTCATGAAGTTTTGCCATTGTAATAATAACACATGACATAACATCACGCCCGCAGGCCCCGAAGGGTTAGAGTCGAACATTTATTTCCTACTAATTAATTTGGCTATAATTTTTAGTTACAAAGGTCTTAAAACTACATTGGTTTTATTTTACTTCTAAGTAGGCTTATGTTCTTGACGTCTGAAAATAAGTAAATACATGGTTGGGAAAACGGTTAGAAATAAAAAGATAAGTACGAGACTCGATAAAAAGAAAATTAGATACGTACAGGTAAATTAATTGCTTAGTACATTCATACCCTACGTCAATTTGCCGCGTTATAGCCATTTCATGCAATTGTCAAAGGACAGTTGTGATTTGAATAGACAGACAATTTAGGTTGGTAGTCAATGTGCTTAAAAATTAATTTCAATGACCTGCAAATCATTAATACAAAAGACTATATTTCAGGAAATGACTATAAGTTAGTCAAAACACACATCTTTTATTTAAAAAAAAGAACTTCCGAAAAAAGACGAGGGTTAGGGTAAGTCAATATAAAAGATATACCATAAATATGTATGTTCTGATCATCGAAAGGTAAACACGCACTGAGAATCTTACGCTACACTAAGTAAGTAGTTTTCCTTATATTTTTCCTTCAGTTCTTCATATGATTTATGTAGTACCAGTTTGGTAGTAAGTATTTTTTTTCATAGTGTACCATCGTGGTCACGCATATCTTACGACAAGCGCTGCAGGCAGGAATAGTCCTTGCAGTGTTCAAATATGCGTGTCCGCTATAGTACTTCAACTCGGAAAGGGATCGTCGCCGGATCGCCGCGGTTCGTGAGCTTGTCACGAGGCGAGGCGATTACGTTACGATTCCGATTAGTGTGCGTTGCTGAAGGGAGTTTCATACAAAGAATACTGAATGGCTCGAGTTGATATGGTGACGATTCCTTTCCGAGTTGATGTGTGCTATGACCTTAAATATCAAACATATGACTCGTAAATAAAAAAGTTTTGAGTAGCAATACTGTTTCTTCTATCCTTATGATATCATCCCTAGCTGGTCTAGTTGTCTATTTCTAGGTCGGGTAGACAGTGTTATTGGATTTTCCTAGTAGCAGCTCGGGGTCTGGATTCACGACCGGTTGATGGTATTAAGGTTTGACGAACAGGGTGTAAAGTTCACTCATCCTCAATAGAAAAGGCAGGATCCACCGACCGTTGTTTTTCTAGTCACGCGATAAACTCTGCTTGCGCGATGCAGGAGTTTCCGTGACGTTAGTGTGATGCGTAGTTTGCATGTGGCGATGTAAATGCCACCACAATGGCAATGGCCCTATTTCATGGGGCTTAAACATAACAGGAGAAATGAGGGTATATCTATTACACCTCTGCCCAACCCTTCGGAGAATACGGCGTAATGCTTAAGCAATTTAGAGCGAAATTATTTTCCAGCTGGCTTTCAAGAAATCGAATCGATGGGTGTTAGATTTTAATATTCCACGAGAGTCACCTATAATTTAAATAATTAATGTAACTATGCAAAATATTGTAAAACATTTAAAAAAAGTAAATATGGAGTTTCTTACCCATTCTTCTCCATACAGAACTACCTTCTGGAAGGCGCAACGAGAATCAATTTAATTAACCTAATAGTGACTAGGTTGATATGACTATTTGAGAAAAAACATCAAAACGCCTTTTTGTATTCTTCCCGAGTTCTAAAACCAATTACATCAGCAGTCACCAGTATCGAATAAATTGAAAAATCCACGCAAAAACGAAAGGGGATTTAATTAAACAGAAATACGAACAAATAATTAGCCAAAACACTCATACAGCTAATTACTAACCGACAGAGAGACTAAACTATTGAAATAACAAGACAACATTGCTGAAAATTTCAAAGGATCTACAACCTTTGATGTGCGACAGTTTGGATAACTTCGAGTCAATCTATGCTCAATTTTCCTTAAACTCTATAGCGTAGTAATTTTCCTGTTGCACGAAAAAGAGGCTTATAGCTTGACACTAAGTAAGATATATTCAGGAAATTTTACAACGCATGACTATGATAATTTATTATCTGTAAGGAGGTTTTTTGTGTTTTGTTAAGTACGGTAAAACCTGTTGATTAATGATATTTTATGCTCGTGAAGTATCTTTACATAATGGACTACCTACTTGAACTAAGTTTTTGTCTTATTTGAATAAAGTTGTGAAAAAGGTTCTAATACGCGAAGAGTGTTGCTTCATTATAATTTGTGGTAATACTAATAATGATAAATTATTTTATTTCTATTAACTATGAGCTTCATAATTGAACTGATTAAGAAAGGTCAGGTGCGTAGTACTTGCAACCGGCGCGGCGTGTGTGCCAGCACACACATTGTCTAAACATCACTTCGAAATTCGAACGGTCTCTCGTTGTGAATCCGCGATGATTTACTTTAAAAACAAGTGAGTTCGCTTTCGAATTGTGTGCGCTCACTTGAGTGAGGTGCCAAGTGAACTTTACAGAATAAGAACTACAGATGTATGAACGTAAACGAAGCAAAAAGAGTATGTAAGGATCGCAGTAGACGGCGTTCTGTAGTTTCAGCCCCATGGGAAAAAAGTGTGTGTTTATGTATGTGTATGTAAATACAATAAAATGGTCAGCGCCAAATGCGTTATCCGTTCTTATTTTTTTGAAGTGAAAACTTCTATAAGCGCGTTGGGTATTTTTAAGATGGGACATTGATTTCGCGACACTGTGACGACACCTCATTTTTGTAAACGCGATTGTGCTCTTTATTAATATTACATTACGGATCAATGTTCTATGCAAGTATTTTTACTTTAAAGGTTTTGTAAACGCGATTGTGCTCTTGATTTATATTCCGTTACGGATCAATGTTCTTTGCAAGTATTTTCACTTTAATGGTTTCGGAAGTTTTTTTTTTGTAAACACGATTGAGCTCTTTATTTAGATAAGGTTACGGACCAATGTTCTATACAAGTATTTTTCTTCCACCAAGGCGATCTTGTTCAAGTTTTCACTTCTGTCGGCACTCCCAGAGTGCCACCACTTTTTTTTTTTTGGAAACGATGCGATCAATTTTGCAATCGTTGCAACATTGAAGCAGTTGGTAAATTACCCCTCATCTTTTATTTTCAAAACAACACACTACTGAGTTATGCAAACCAGGCATCAGTTCCCACAGTAATAAATCACGACACTCTGTTTCTAACCTTTTGTATTAATTATTTTGTTAAATTGCCATGTCACCGCTTGCAGTTATTTATTATGCATCTCTTTCGAACACTTTACCTTTTTCTAACACATGTGTCAACGTTCATCTGAAGTGGCCTTGTGGACCATTCCAGAAATATGTTTTTTTATATTAACCTTTTTTTTATTAAAGATGTATCAATAGTTCGTAAACATTCCGTCAATATTGCTCTAACTGAGCACACCTCCTAATTTTAATGTAAGATTATAATTAAAGTTTATTTTAAAACAAAATCACTACCGTTCATATTTGACTACTGCTTCCATATTACGAAAACAACAACATTTAGCTCAACGATCCAAAAGGTGTTCATGGCGATATTACCAAGATATCACACCATCAAACCGGCTTGCTAATATCGTCATGCGATTATCACCGTGCTTGCTGCACGGTAATTATCGCGATTAGCTGCCAGGCCCGATCATTATGGGGCCTATGGCGCTACCCTACTTTCGGCAGGGGACAATTTCCGGCAGATACGGTATTACCCTGAAAGTGGGTACAGCGAGGTAAGTGCATAACTGTATGCTTTGTAATGTGTTTGTGAAGATTACGTTATTTCTAAGCACTTTTGAGAGGCAGGTTAGGATTTTGTTGTGTTTGTAGTTTCTGCCTAATTTTGTAGGATTCAATTCAAAAAGCCTTTATTAGCAATCTTAAAAAACTACTTTTACAGTTTATATAAATTAAAGGTTTAGTTAGACATCAGAATTCTCTAGCTTTGCTCTTTAGCATATGCCTCCCCCAGGCTTTTTTCCATAACTCACGATCGTGAGTTTTTCTCCTCCATGTCCCTCCAGCAGTAGTTCTCAAATCGAATTTTTGTAGCATAATGCCTGCTAAATATGTATTTTTGATTGTATTACATTATACAGGCGATAAAGTATTTTGCACGTTCGGGCTCTTGAGAAAATTAACTAAAGAACGCTTCCATTTCAAAATAGAATGTAATGCTTTTAAACGAGCAATTCTTGTATATAATTTATTTATTTATTTAGGTATATATACTTTATTGTACACCACAAAAATACATAACAAAAAATAAATCAAATACTACAAAATATACAATGGGCGGCCTTATCGCTTATATATTTATATATATAATCTGAATCTCGGAAACGGCTCCAACGATTTTCATGAAATTTAGTATGCAGAGGCTTTCGGGGGCGATAAATCGATCTAACTAGGTTTCATTTTTAGAAAAATACCAAAAAAAAACAGTCATCCAGATATTATTAATAATAATAATAAGAAAGAATTCAGCGTTATCGTCTTTCAAATAGCTGTAATAATATGGTTTACTATGCAACAGTACACTAACTTTATGCAAATCAACACCGTCTGGAGTAACACAAATAGCTGCGCTTCCCCCGATATCAATATACCGGATTGTATCCAAAATATCACAACCCGAATCGATCACCCTTATCACTTGAAACCTATACCCACCATAAACTTTCAAAGAGACCCAACTCCGAACAATATGTTGTTTCCTTTTCATGAAGTAATTCAAACAGATGCTGGTGACAAGAAAACGGAAAATATTGGAAAAGTTCTAAATAAATAAAGAGGAAGGTTGGCGTCTGAAAGACCCTCTTGTTACTATGAAAAAGGTTTTATTGTGCCTTTGTAGTTTGGTACTGGCCGGTTCGAAGATAGGAGTTTTAAATTATGAACGACGTTAGCTCTTAGTGGCCAGTACATTTGTGTGGGGACTTTTTTTATGGAATTGGCCACCCGCCCCTGCCCGCTGGCCTCTTCGCACTGTTTTTTACGACTTGACAATACATCGAGATTTCTGCATTACTTCTAAGTTTAATAATATTATTATTTTTTCTGTCATTGCTTCATATTTAATTATTTTTACCTATTGTGGTATAGTAATCTTATTCCAGGTGCATCGTCTTCACATATAATTATATAATTAATGTATACAAAATATTGTAAAACATTTTAAAAGAGTAACGGTGGAGTTTCTTGCCCATTCAAGAAAAAAAAGAAGAAGAAAAGAGAAGAATTTGAATTTTTTCTCCATACGAAAACTACCTTTTGGAAGGGGCGACTAGAATCAATTCTATTTTTTGTAAATTTTGATGTACAAAAGTGCCTTTTTGTGCCTATTTGAAATAAATTATTTGACTTTGACTTTATTTTAAACGCATAAACCTTCCGAAATAAATTCTCTAAATGATGGTGGAAACCGCATCAAAATCCGTTGCGCAGTCTAGAAGAACAACGCAGTCACACAGACAGACACGCGAAGCGACTGTATTTTATATGTGTAAATATAGTTGGTAAAGGTTGGTTGGTTGGTAGGTTGGTTGGAATGTCGTGTACACCTGTAATTGGTATATAATAGGCAGTCAGCGCAAAAGTGGCCTAAGTTTGAGATAGGCAGTATGAAAATAATGGGGTTTGTATATTCATGAATTTTAAATTAGATTAAATTATTTTATTTTTTTGTGATTTTATTTCCGGCGCATATTTTATTCAATTACTGTGATACATTCGGTGGGATGAAGTAGTTTATTTTGGAATATATTCACATTTTTGGATTACTTGTGTTGCTTAGGCCACTTTTGCATTTACCGACACTAATAGGCAAAGTTAGGCCATTAATAAAACAAATATTTACTGAAAATTAACTTTTTATTTCAAAAGTACAGCAAATTGGAAATTATTATTTTAACAAAGTAAATAGAACTTAAACTAGTCATCAATTAAGTCATTGTAGAAAATCATATCATTTTCTGCTGCTGGAGTTTTTAACTCCTTGTAAAAACTTTGATGTACAGGTGGTATAAAATTTAACAACTCCAGTAAATCTTTCTTTTTAATATCACTGATGACATGGCCCTCAGGATATAAAATATTTAGGTTTTCAATCATAATTGAATTGCGTTTCTTTATATCAACCTCTTGAAAGAGTACATCATGGTTATTAGAGTAAAAGATTTTTATTTTTTTTAGCCACTCCACTTTTCCCTTATCTATCGAAATTTTCCTGTGAGTTATGTTTCTTTCTAATTAGTAACTGACTTGAAAAAAATAGGTCTTTGGTCATAGAAATTATTTTGAATGGTCTGACTTTCCTGGTAGCTAAAATCTTGAGGTACAAAAATATTTAAAAAAATCTTTTTTGTTTTTCCACTAGGCCAAAATCTTGATCGCAAGTCATGTACGAATGTCCACTTACAAGAAACTTATGATCAATTTTCTTTGTAGCAAACTCAGGATTGGAAACAATATATTAAGAGCCATCTTAATGTTTCGGTTTTGGCCACCACATTGGTCAAAGCACATAATCAGGTGCTCACATTTTACAATACTTTTAAGAAAATACATTATGCAGGAACCTATTTCCTGTGGGCCACGAGAAGCTATGCTTTCATCCCATGTTAACATATAAACCTCATTTGTTTTCATATCATGAATACCCAGACAGTATGTAAATAGATGACGTTTATAATAACATATTCCTGTACTTATAACTGGAGTTGGTAGGGTCTTCATCAGATCAAATGAAATAATGGCTACATTATCATCATTCTTGTACATTTCCACATCCTTTTCGATGCCCTCCCTTGCTGCATTTGCTTTAAGCAAATGTAATTTTTTCTCTTTTTCTAATCCCAGTTTGTCTACAGGATTATCACAAGCTTTTAGTTTGATGTCTAGTGAATCGCAACGCTTACATGAGTCAGTAATGGGGGCATGAAAACTCAAGTTAAACTCTTCATTAAAACATTTACTAAAAATAAATTTTGAAGTAGGGTTTGCAACTTTTTCTTTATAAAGTGAATATAAAATACTTATATTTAAATCCGGTGCCAAATATTTACGGTTTTCTGACTTATGTACTGAATAATGAGACTCATAAGAAGGAATAGAGGTGATGAAATCTTTAATTTCTTTTATTTTAATAATGGGTGTTTTATTGGCTGATACTGAATGGCCCTGGCGATCCAGAGGAGGAGTTGTTATGGTTCTTTTGTTTTTAGTAGCCTATTAATACGATCATCCGAAATACATAATGTGTTATTGAAGTAAGTAATTAAGCATAAATAGTAATGTCTTGTCATTTGTCTCCATGAGTTTTCATTAGTAGTGTAGCTACGAGACTTAGAAACAACTTTAATATGTGAAAACAAATATGATGTTTGCAAGTCAAAATTTGCCAAAGCATAGAATTCTTTGAATAACTTGTGTTGTTGGTCACTGTTTATTTTCAAATTGCATTTATTTGGACATGGACACAATCCTATCTTTGGTGTCTTAGCTGATACAGTTATCTCCTTGTAATTGACATATCGTCGACCGTAGGTTCAATTGAGGTAAGGGACAAAATACCCAAAATGAGTTGAGTATACAGTTTTGTTCAGAATTTTTCGCTCTATCGAATGGTGAATATGAAAAAATTCTAACGTAACAAAAACAGACCCGAAAAAGGTTAATAAGAAAAAAAGTTATGGGCGATTTAGTTCGAAAAAAAACTTTGTCGGCCTCTCCTGAAAAATCGTATTTTGTCCCTTACCTCAATTGAACCTATGGTCGACGATATTCCTCTCTTTTAGCACGTCTTAATTTCTTTACATTCCGGGTCCAACTCTCACTGTTTCTAAATCTCTTCTTTGATTTCCTTGCAGTTCCGTCTTCTTGTATTTCTGAACTTCCAGCCACATCCAGTGCCTCTTGTAAAATATCTTCCAAATCTGATGAAGAATGCTGTTCTGACGGACAATATTCAGACCCTGAATCTTCGTAATCAGAACCGAAAAGCGCTGAAACCCATCATTATATTTTTAAGTAAAACGTTTAACACCAAAACAAACACGATAATCCTTAATTTGCTGTACTTACATCGCATGTTATCTTCTACAACTTCTACATCTGCCATTGTGAATAGTTTTCAATAGTTAAATCCACGGACAAAGAACATCAAACAATAAAAAATAAGTTTGCAGAAACTTGTCAACAAAGATTTAGCTGCATCAAGAAAAAATGAGCCGTTTCCTATACCGCCTAAACTATGTGTTACCAGTATACAAAAGTGGCCTAAGCGGTTTAGGCTACTTTTGCATTATTATCAGAGAAAAATAACAAATTGCAAAAAGAACTTTGGCAACGCCATCTGTTGACGATAGGTTAAACAAGAGATAGGCCGGTTTTGTATTAAATTTTAGCATTAAATAATTTGTAGTAGATAAGTCAGATTAAGAAAAGTTGAGGGTTAGGCCGCTTTTGCGCTGACAAGAGCTGACAAGAGACTAAGAGCCCATACCTGTTAACTTTTAATATTTATGTAAAATGTATTATTATATCCTGTTAGCGTGCCTATTTTAAATAAAATATTGATTGAATGATGGCCCTGTTTTCTAAGTCATAGACTTTGATATTGATTAATAAGTTTATCCATGTGCATACGTTGATTTTTGTAATTTAACCAATTTTCTGCCGCAACATTTTATTTGTAACCGTCACGATTGTTGATTTCGAACAGTATTCTGATATGACCACAACCACAATTTGCAATAGCAGTATGATATTAAATTTCGTAGGGTAAAAATGTGAATTTTGATTAATTTTAAAAAATAATTTACCTGATTGCATAATTCCTGCAGCATAGCTTTCAGGGCTAAGGTTGTTCGTATTATAATAGTCATCTGCCATCATCTGCCTCGCCTTTTCCCAACTGCGTTGGGGTCGGCTTTCAGTCTATCCGGATGCAGCTGAATACCAGTATTTTACATGGAGCGACTGCCTATCTGACCTCCACAACCTAGTTACTAGGTAACACAATACCCCTTGGTAAGACTGGTTGTCAGACTTTTGGGCTTCTAACAAATCGTAACGACTGTCAAAGATCTACAAATGGCAGCCGAGACCAACGGCTTAACATGCTTTCTGAGGCACGAAGGGGTCTTGGTAAGATGATCACCCATATACTGACCAACCGCGGCAAGCGTAGCTTAACCTGATCGATCGACCCGTGCGGCTGTTATTACTTTAGCCACAAGCCCCGCTCCGTAGCCCCTTTTCGTATTATAATAATCATAAAAATAAAAAGGAAAAAGGCAATATCTAAAGTTAAATTCGCAGACTTACATTTCATGTTGTCAATCGCACCCGTTGCAATAAATGTATTTCTAGTAGAAATACCTACTAGTACTTAGGTTTAAGTAATTCATTGTCAAATATCCATAAAAGATGTATCTAGCTGTCTACCTATTTTACGATGCAATATAAACGTCCATAGCTACCTCATAAATTGAGGGTTGTACCTAAATTCGGTAGTTATAAAACAAACAAATCTATTACAATTTGTATTGGCATAGCGAATCAGTATTTCCACATTTCAATTCGAATATTATTTTATTTTACCTATAAACCATCGTATCGTTTATTGCTTGATAGTCACGCAGAACTATTTGGCTAATACTTTTATAAGAATAGTGGCTTTCTGTGGCTTTGTTTATGCGGTATAAATCTTAAAAGCTTTACCTTCCATTTTCACGAAAAATATTTGTTGTTTTTAGTAAGAGTTGTTTTTGGACGAAACATATATACGTGACTATAAACGATTATAGGTTCTAGCAATTTAACATAGCATCACGCCTGTTTTTCTCAGAAGGGTTTTTAGCAGAGTGACCCAATAGTACAGCGACATTTCGCCAGATGTTTTTAGTTCCATGTAATAGGAGGGTAGGGGGTCCGACTGTCATTCGTGGATCTTTGACAGTCGTTACGTCGTCAGAAACCCGAAAGACTGACGACCAGTCATACCAAAGGGTATCGTATTACTCAGTAATTGGGTTGTGGAGGTCAGATAGGTAGTCACTCCATGTAAAATACTGATATTCAGCTGCATCCGGTTAAACCGGAAGCCGAAATTTTTAATGGTCCAACCAATAAAATAAAAAAAATGTTTGTTCATGACTTTATGTCCGATAGAGAGCGCCATGTTCACGTCACATTTAATGTGACGTCACATAGCCTAACCAGCGTGCAGCGGACCATCAAGACGTTTCCAACTATGCCTCATTTGTCAAATTATGATGAGTAGTTTAGAAGTTATGAGGGAGCAGATGAATATAAATTATATACATACTGGTCAAAATCATAACACTGTAGTGCCTAGGGCATGTTTGCCGATGCTAGCGTCGACTGCTTTTATGCTACGATGCGTAAGCGGAGCGCGTCTCTGGTGCGCAGGGTGCGCGGCAGCCCCAACAGCGTTCTGATGATGATAGCTGACAGGCTCGACTGTCCGTACATGCGACGCTGCAGTGACTTGCACATCACCTACAGTCGTCTGTAATTTTATGTTGTGACAATGTAAGTGTTGTATGTAAGGTGGTGTTTTGTTTTGTATTTTATTTTAATGTTTAATGTATTGTTTGATTAAGTTATGTGTGATATATTGTATTTTGTATATTTGTGTACGAGTCATTGTAACTCGATGAAATAAAATAAATAAAAATAAAAATAACCCTTCCTTTTGATGCGCCGTAGTCGGTTAAAAATACAGTCGAACCTGGATAAGCGAGACTTCAAGGGATTGCGATCTCATTTTCGTTTATAGAAGTTTCTCACTAAATCGAGTTTCTAGCTTGTAGAGGTACAAGCGTGAACATTTCTCACTTACAGAGGTTCAGGCTGGTTGGGAAAGGTTGAGAGGAACAAAAACAATGTTAGTTCCACGAAATTTAAAAATGAGTCATACCTAGCAGATGTTTAATTACGCTCAACTTTCGCTTATAGAGGTACAGGGAAAAAGCTGTCTCAGTTATAGAGGTTTACGTGTGAAAACCGACTTTCTCTTATAGAAATTTTTGTGTGTCACTTACGAGGGTTAAAATAACGGGACCTGGCGATTGCTCTCATTTATAGAGTTTTCTCACTTACCCAGGTTTGACTGTATATAGAACAGCTGATTTTTTTCGCGTAATTTTCCCTTTACCCGGTATAATGTACCATTTATTTTCGATTAATTTACCGTAAAATGGTCCTATTCAGATTTAAGAGCGACATATTGCTTCCATACACATTTTGCTTAACAAAACATAACAACGGGCCATTGTACGGCATTATTTATTGCGGACCCTATTTTCTTTGAAAAATCTTTATCGAAGGAATTGAAGTAGCTATGATATACGGGTAGATAGGGCCTATTGTGTAGCTTGGAGTACCTATGAGGTTCAAACAATGGAAGTGAAGAACAGAAGTCTAGGTCTTTCAAGAAAACCGGACAAGTGAGAGTCGGACTCGCCCACCGAGGGTAGTATCATCATCAGCCTATAAATGTTCCCACTGCTGGGACACAGGCCTCCTCTCTGTGAGAGGGAGTGGGCCGTCATCCACCACGCGGGCCCAGTGCGGGTTGGTAGATGTCACATGTCTTCGAATTTTCGGTTCTAAGACATGCCGGTTTCCTCACGATGTTTTCCTTCACCGTTTTGAGAGCAGTGGTGATGAAATAATTTACACGAGGTAGTATGTTATATTATAAATAGTTCAGGAATCGAGTCTCGCAGTTTTTTCCGAGCTTTTCCCGACATTCAGTTTTCAAAACCTATAATTACTTGTATTATTGTGTTTTATAAGTGAAATGTTGGTAATACTAACAGTTCATACCTATGTTAGTTAGGTAACCTAATCAAACTTGTTTTTTACGTAGATAGTACTTACCATAATAATATATAAATACTATATTTTTTTGAATTTACAAATTTGTAGTTTTCAGACTTTTCCCTGTACTAGTAGTATAAGACGATATTACTTGCCAAAGGAGATGTCCGCTTTTTGTAAGGACGTTGGTTTTTTATTCCGAGAAAAATCAAACTAGATCTAAATAAAAACGACAAAATATGGAACTAGGAACCACTGAAATAATATTTTTAGACCATTTATAAGAAAAATTTTAAACTATTTAAAGTACTAATATTTTATTCGTTGATGGCAAGTGTGACAAATAAGATATAAATTGACACATGGTTCTGTCATTACTGTCAATCAATTGACAGTAATGACAGTAACATGTGTCAATTTTGACAAGTTTACTATTTTATGGGGTGTGTTCACTATATTATCCTAGATAATTAGAAAGGTTTGTTCGTTTTAGGAGTAAATTCTTACTAACATAAAAAAGATTTTTCTCAAAATTGGAGGCCTTTAAAAATGTATGATATACATAGTTAGAACCACTAGTTTTTGGGATGTCTATTCAAATATATTTAACTTATCCTTGTTAGAACTATTGAATAATAAAAAACCATTTTAGGACATGTCCTTTCATAGTTTTAGGTCAACGGAAAGTTCCCCATAAATTTTGATTCCCTTGAGTGTAGAAATATACATTTTTTGCGGCATAAACGGCTGTATCTTTTTTTTACGTTAACTTAAAAATTCGATTTTTTTACAGCTTCAAGGGACTGTAGACTTGAGTATATGGTTTTAATTTTAACTTGATACCTTCACGCGTTCTGGAGATAAAGGGTCTTGACAGACAGATAGACGGACAACGAAGTGAACTTATAAGGGTTCCATTTTTTTCCTTTTGAGGTACGGAACCCTAAAAATGGTGCGAGGGAGAAATTATTTTCATATTATTTTTGCAGTAGAGTTTGGTCAAGAGCTAGTAAAAACTGCGAGGGATCTTTTTTCTGAGCCTTGGGGTTATCAGATGTTGACGTCATCGCGGCGCGTGGCTTGAGCGGATCTAATCAAATCCTTTTTCCAATGGATGTTTATTCTAAATTAAACAAATATTTATTTTACTCTAGTGTAAATTCAGTGGATTTTAGACTTTAGAGTGACTAGTACTACTGAAAAGTCAAGAAAGTTGTAGGAAAACTGAACATAAAGGGGTTTATTTGTAAACGTTGCAAAGTTAAGTTTAACCATACATTTTTGACGTTTGAACGTCACTTAATTTTAAGTAACATTTATAAATAAATTCCTTGTGTTTATTTGTTAACAATTACATGATTGGAAACTAAATGGCGAACGCGTAATTGGACTTTTGATCACAAAGCAGCTGAAATGAGCTCCAGTTTTAATAAAATACAGGCACGTAAGAATGCTTAACTGTGTCCAAGGTCGGCAAAGTTGCCACAGGAGACGCCCTGGGCGTCGGGAATCGCAGGCCGATTCCCGGCTACCGTAGCTGCGGGCTTGTGGACGGAGAACTCGCTGTCCGATAAGGACCAGGCCCGGGTCGACGGCGCGTTGTGTTCCACGTGCGCCTCAAAGAGATGTCAGCAAAACTGACGGGGTCCGCTAGGGCCGATGCCTGCCGAGGTTGCGGGAAAGTCCGAAAGAGATACCGTGGCCTATGGCAACATACAGACAACTGAAAGAACACGGGTGGGTTTTAGTCAGTAAAAGTCTGACGCGCCGTCCTTCTCCGCCCAGAGCAGGAGAAGTTACTTGATAATTCCACACCCAAAAAAAAAATGATGACAAAGTATCGGTAATACCTTTGTGTCACAAGTTTATTGGCGCCGGTAACCTCTTTACAAACAGGAAGGCCGGTTTTCTTTGATCATAGTCTTCTTTCAAAAGAGTAAGCCTCGCACAAACATCTCAAGCACCGTTATCGTCACACAAAAAATTGTAAAGGATTTGTAACTGCGCCGTATTTGGAACTAAACCAGTATCGACGTTAAGGAAATAGGGTAAATTTGACAAATACTACATCACAATAATTATTGATAGTTGAGATAGAAACTATACGTACCGGCCGCTGTCCTGTAAAATATTTTACAGTAAAATGATTGAATCTCACTTCAATATCGTATTTTTAATACAATCACTATGACAATACAATTAAAACACTTGAAAATGAAAAAAAAGAGTGTTACACTGTTGAATGTTTAATTTATACATATTATTAACTAACTTAATTCCTTTTTTTTTTCCAAAATAAAAGTAGCCATAGTTACTTCGTATAACATCAGCTATCTGCCAGTGGAAGTTCAGTAAAAATCGGTCTTGCCGTTTCGGAGATTAACCGGAACAAACAGACAGAGAGAAAGGCAAAAAAAATAGAAATTGTTTTGTTTTTTTTTTTAGAATACCGTATACTTTTATATGTGTTACGGCTAAAACCCGAATTGCGGCTACACCTAGTTTTAGCCGGTTACAACTAGGTGCGGCCGGTAGCAGAAGTACGGCTACACCTAGTTTTAGCCGGCTAGAACTGGGTGCGGCCGGTAGCAGTTGGTTAAACTTGCCTAAATGGATCCTGGCACTCGCCGGCCGCTGCCGCGGCACCGCTCGCTTCGCTCGCTCGGCTCGTGCGGTGTGTTATGTGGTCATAGTTCTAACCTAACCTAACCTACCTTTCAGCCATTTTCATTTGCTACAACTAACTTTAACCAACTGCTAACCGCACCAAGTTCTAGCCGGCTAAAACTAGGTGTAGCCACACTTCGGGTTTTAGCCGTGATATATGCATATAGTACATAAAAAGCTGTGATTTTACACTTATTTTTTTTTATTGGTATGTATGTATGTATTTGTATATAAGATAGTACCTGGTCGACCGAGCTCTGCTCTGGTGAAAATAGAGAATGCTCATTTAATAGTATGGGATAGTACCTACTAATTCCATGCTGCCATGATGATTATTCTGATGTCAAAATTGTCTGTCATTATTCATTCATTTTCTTGTTCTAAACTTTGAGCTAGGTATGGGCGTTATTTAACGTCACTAGTTACAATAACTGGCTACGGGGCATGTAACGGAATAACTAGTTTCAAGTCACACACAAACACGTGATTTTTGTAACTAGTTCCATCACAATGCAGTGATCTAATGAAAAGAGTGAAACGAAACAAGCTTGTGTTATGTAACGTATTACGTAGGTAACCATTTACATTTTCGTTTCGCAAATAACAGTAACACTTCAATGAGAATAGAATTTGAAAAATAACTAGTTACTAAAATCACTAGTTTTCAAAACCGGTGACGTCCTCGAAGTCACTAGTTACGTTACGTTTCACAAAAATCACGTAACGACCCACCCCTACTTTGAGCGACCGCACTCTGCTCGGGTAAAAATACGGAGAAAACTAATTTTCCCAGATATGAGACCTAGCTAGTTCGACTTTTCGCCCCCGTAAACCCGTATATTGTAACTTTCATCGAAATCGTTAAAGCCGATTTCGAGAACGTGAGTCCAAATCTATGTACAAACAAATATACATACGAATATGCTCGTTTAATAGTATAGGATGTAGATATGTATATTATAGCGTTCAATGAAAGCTATCCATAGCAAAACACGTTACAACAAAGTTGGTTGCTCCGAATCGAAATCTCAAATCGAAAATAAAAAGTTTTCGTACAAAAATCCAAACTATTCACTCCGAACTCCGAATACTGCCAGTACACCGATGAATGATAACTGCTATCGATATTCATTTACAATGGGCTTGTACAACCGCTATCGAACGCTCGATTGATTCCTCAGATTTATATATACACAGCTTTTGTACTCAACCACTGCCTTTTGTAAGGTTATATCATTATTTTTGTATATCGATGTGTTAAGCGATAACATGTATTTTTGGCGGCGTCTTTTATGTGGCTTGTATTTGGATTATGCTGTTGAAAAGTTTTTGTTAAGGGTTTTTAGGGTTCCTTCCTCGAAGGGTGCCAAACTCTATTACTAAGCCTCTGCTTTCCGTCCGTCCGTCTGTCTGTCAGCGGGCTGTATCTCATGAACCGTAATCGGTAGACAGTTGAAATTTTCTATTTGCGGCATTAGAAATTGTGTATTGCTATTGCTGTTTTATCACAAAAAAAAATACAAGACTAAAATAAAGTTAAAAATGTAAGGGGGGGGATTCCACACAAGAAACGTATATTGTACGGTGATACAGAACCCTTCGTGTGCGAGTCCGACTCGCACTTGGCCAATTTTTTACTTGAAACCATTCTATAGCTCTATAGCTGGGTAGATCTCTGGATCTTTCTGGATTCTATCATTTCGGTGGAGGAGGGGGGATTTGCTGCAGCTGTTTTATTGGGGAGTATACCTTAAACTCCTCATACTATGAAGGAACGAGCATTCATCGTAAAGATTTGTAGCTGGGTACTGTTACTGAAATTAGCCTGTATTTATTCAAGTAGAGGGCAAGTAAATCAATCTCTGTTTTTGAAGTGAAAACTTCTTTAGGCGCGTTGGGCATTTTTGAGATGGGAAAAAACCATTGAACTCGCGACACCGTTACCGACACCTCATTTTTGTAAACGCGATTGTGCTCTTTATTTATATTAAGTTACGGATCAATGTTCTATGCAAGTATTTTTACTTTAAAGGTTATAGAAGTTTTTTTTTTTGTAAACGCGATTGTGCTCTTTATTTAGATAAGGTTACGGACCAATGTTCTATACAAGTATTTTTCTTCCACCAAGGTGATCTTGTTCAAGTTTTCACTTCTGTCGGCACTCCCCAAGGGCCACTGTTTTTTTTTTCCCTAAGGGTCTTTGCGATTATGTGTGACAGTATCTACACAAAAAACGAGCGAACCTTTTACAGTAGTTGCTTAAGATGTGTAACATCTGACATCTTGGCTGACAGTACTAACCTCTCGGAAAATAGGTTGGTACCATCTGACGGCCAACTCTAAATAGCGCGCGCTTCCCCGGCTTCCTGTTACACACTTCCGTCCCTTTTCACGAAATCACTCCCACAGATTGCAGGAAAGCGAGAGGAAAGGTGTTACACATCAAAAACTGCATTGTCAAATCGCCGAATTACCAAACAAATAACATCATTCTAGCCACCCCTTTTTATAAGGGGGTGAAAAGGGGGGATTTTGTTTAAATGTAAAATCTTATTCCTTGAGTTAATAAACTTGAAATTTGGCACGAATACTTATCTATGTAAATGATAAAGTTTGCCATTTTTAGTTTTTCTAAACTAGCCCCTTTTTTTTTGGTGGGAAATTATCATCCCACTGCACTGGGCGGAGCAGAAGGGCGTGTCAGACTCTTACTGACTAAAACCCACCCGTATTCCTTCAGTTGCCACGTTGCCGGGGGCCACGATCTCCCTTTCGGACTTCCTCGCAACCCCGGCAGGCATCGGCCCTAGCGGACCCCGTCAGTTCTGCTGACATCTCTTTGAAGCGCGTGTGAAACACAACGCGCCGTCGACCCAGGATTCTAGCCACCCCTAGGAATACCCTCATTCAACAGCAAACACGTCAGGTTAATTAACATTCTAAACACAATGTCACGCTACAAAAACGTGCAAAAAATCTGAACACAACAACTATAAGTGTAACATTTTTAACAATGTAAACATAGGGTCTGTTTACTTTGTGATTGAAACGTATAGTCCCCGATGTAATCACCTAATGGAGTCTCCTCGTCCGAGCGGACTCACCTTCCATACTAAATTGACTGGGGCAGAAGGTCCATATAGCGGAGTCATATTTACACACTAATTAATATACAACGTGTAGCTGAAATGTTCACAATCGTTTACTGTATCGATTTCTGTCATTTTTAATACAGGTAATTTTTATCCCAAAAATAATTAAAACTACAAACATATAAATTACAGTCACACTTCCGCTGTCAAAACAAACCAAAATGGACGAAGTCGTGTAATAACACCAGAACCGTATTTTTTTTTCTCATAATTAGTATAACAAAAATTAACAATATTTTATAAGCAATACAAGCAAATCTTTGCTTAAAAGGTGACTCCAAACCTAACAATGTAATTTACATAAGTTGATGAAATAAACATTTTTTTTTTTTTTATTCATAAATATTGAGAGAATGTATTATGATAAGTTACCTGGGCGATCGAAATCTGCTCTGGTGAAAATAGAGAATGCTCATTTAATAGTATAGAATAGTACAGGGATGGCGAACCTCTCTACATCTACGTGCCGTTTTTTCCAAATACATATTGAACATTGCCATGTCGTGCCAACAAACCATCTTGACTTAGTGACTCCTGGAAAAATATTATATAAATACTTTCACAATTCACAATAATACCTTTTTTATTTATTTGTATTAAAGAACAAATTAGTCCAACTTCTGCTGTTGCAATCTAGATGATTCAAGTACCAAAATTCTTGAAATAATGGCGTGCCCAAATAATTTGGTTACGTGCCACCAGTGGCACGCGTGGTTGGTTCGCCACCTCTGGAATAGTACATATAAATTTCATGCTGCCATGATAGTAGGTACTTACTAATCCATGCTGCCATGTCATTATTTTAAGGTAGCCATCTTGTTCTAAACTTTGGGCGATCGAGCTCTGCTCTAGTGAAAATACGGGGTAAACTAATTTTCCCTGATATGAGACCTAGCTAGATTGATTTTTTGTTAGTGCAACTTTCATCGAAATTGTTACAACCGTATGAGCATTCTCTATTTTCACTAGAGCACTTGCTAGGCTTGATAACTTTAAGTAAAATACAATAGACGTGTATATATTTAGTAACTTGTTCCGCTTAGCTGAGGTGAAACACGTGTCGATTTCTTTCAGGAGTTTTTTATGGCTCTTTAGAAATAGCTAAGCGGAACAAGTTACTAAATATATCCACGTCTATTGTATTTTATAATGGATTTCCGCGAGGTCACGCCTGAATCAATTAATTATTTAAACTTTAAGTAAGTTAATCGCGTGTTGTGTACCTTCTATCAATTCCTCTGTGATGGCTCAGGTATAAATGAATACCAGTTAAATAAAGAGCCCATGCTTTTATTCCTAAAGCGTGGCGAATGTTGTAAGTTCAGATTCGGTTTAATATGTCTAAAATATTTGAAGTCATTGTCCTTTTCAGAGAGACTTTTGTTTGAGATGGATGATTATTATATCTTTGACAAATGTGAATGTTTAAATTGTTAAAAATATTTATTTATTTATTTATTTATAACAGCTTAAACTATCATTACAGGGTTTACCCTAATGCGACAGCTAAGAACTTAAACTAATAAACTAAACTATAAAACTAACCACACTATTAAAATTTAAAAAATACAAAAACATAGCATTACTTACATAATTACTAACATAAACATAGTAGTACAAATTTTTTTTAAAAAAATAACGAAGTTAAAATTAAGTATTATTTTGCTTGTAGCATAATATAAATAGTAATGCCCTTGCGAATTCACTAAAACAACATGTAAACACATTAATCTGAGTTTGAAGGTCGTTGATGGTACGGATAGCTCTGGTAAGGGGTGCTTTGGCAAGCAGGTTAGTTCTAGCTATAGGTACCAGTAGCAATGGCGGGCTGCGCCGCCTCCACACGTAGCGGTCCGGCACACACAGACTCAAGCGCTGCAATACTCCCGGGTGGCTCTCCGCTCCACGAAGCACCTTCACCAAGTAGGCGACCAGCGTAAACTCCCGTCGGACACACAGTAATTAACATGTAATTAATTAACGTAAATATGTGTACTGGTATGGTAATATTGTTTTTTTTTTGTTTCTCGCTGTTACAATTAAAAGTGATATAGTATTTGAAGTACAGTACAGTAATAAAGTCAAAGTCAAATAATTTATTTCAATTAAGCACTTAAAAGGCACTTTTGAACGTCGAAATTTACAAAAAATAGAATTGATTCTAGTCGCCCCTTCCAAAAGGTAGTTTTCGTATGGAGAAAAATGGGCAAGAAACTCCACCGTTACTCTTTTAAAATGTTTTACAATATTTTGTATACATTAATTATATAATTATATGTGAAAACGATGCACCTGGAATAGATTACTAAACCACAATAGGTAAAAATAATTATAAAAAATAAGTTCAAAAACTAAAACCCGACTAAAAGGTATGAAACAAGAAAATATTTCAGACAGAAGTCAAGACATAGGTACAAAAATGGTCAAGGTAAAGCCGTGGTCGCATGCCATTATAATTTTGTAGGTGAGTAAAGTAAATTGAGTAAAGTAAAGTGAGTAAATTGCTAAGCATGCGACCACGGCTTTACCTTGACCATTTTTGTACGTATGTCTTGACTTCTGTCTGAAATATTTTCTTGTTTCATACCTTTTAGTCGGGTTTTAGTTTTTGAACTTATTTTTTATTTAAATTATTTTGGGGTTATAGTTTCGTGATAAAGTATTTGCAGAGCAGCTTAAAAACATTTTTTTTGGGTTATATATGGTATAATAACACCAGCCTATTATTGTCCCTCTGCAGGGCAAAGGCCTCTTCTCATACAGAGAAGGCACGAGCATTGATCACCACGCGCGCTCAAGACATGTTGGCGATTTCAGACTTATATATCTACAAATACTAATATATAAAGCTGAAGAGTTTGCTTGTTTGCTTGAATGCGCTAATCTCAGGAATTACTGGTCCGATTTGAAAAATTCTTTCAGGTTTAGATAGCCCATTTATCGAGAAAGGCTATAGATTATATATCATCGCGCTAAGACCAATAGGAGCGGAGCACCAAAGTAACTAGTAGAAAGAAGCTAGTATGAACTATAAGTCCAGTACCTTAATTGCGTAACTTATTTTCGTAAGCAATTTTGCCTAATTTGTTTCATTTTGACAGTTCAACAACATTCATTGCGTTATTTACGTCGTTGAGCAGATTTTTTTTACAACTTATGAATCTGTGGCGGAACAATAAGACAATTGGACCACCACCTTACATTTTAGAGCGGAATCGCTCCGCTCATGAATCTTGTCCCAAACATACAAATCATACGATCGGTTGCACTGAGTGACCTCGGGCTTACACGCGCCGCGCGCACACATAGGTGCGCGTGAGCATTGTACTGGTGACGCTGACAACGGCCTTGGACTGCGTGCACGCACCTCAACCGGTGCGAGGGCCGGGCTGCGGAGCCACAGTCTGCATTCAACCGCCTACCGAACCATTCGGAACGCGCCGCGCTTTTTATTGTATTCTTATATTATTTGCTAATTTAATTGTTGTCCGTGTAATCTATTTAAATATAATAATCTAATCGCATTAATAATATTCTTCATTTCTTCACCTGTATTCGCATCTTTCTTTCATCCTTCTGCTTTCGCTACGCTTCACGCTTTTAAGCTAATAATTATAAATGTTAGTACGGGTTCGATTCCCGATCGAGTAGGAATTAGTGACCATACTGATTTCCTACATTGGTGACCCCGACGTGATCACGCCTTCAAGACTGAAGACTCCAAGACGCCAGGCAGTCCAGAACACCGGTGGAACAAGAAGAACGAAGTTTGGAAACCTTTGTGTGTGTTTTTCCGTGACAACAACTATTGAGGTGGGGTCTCAGTCATAAGCGGTGAGCGATTTTTATAATTTTTTTTACAATGGCAGAACCGGATGGTTTTGTCGATTGCAAGGACGCTTCCGTTATCTCTGGAGAGGTATCGAAGGTTGGAATGCCATTGCGTTGTCCACCATTTTGCCCGGAAGAACCGGCCTTATGGTTTGCGCAGCTAGAGGGCCAATTTATCATGTCCAGGATTACGAGTGATAACACGAAATTCTATTTTGTGTCCTCACAGCTGGAAACTAAGTACGCCTTGCAAGTCAAGGACATTATCACCAACCCGCCAGAGAACAACAAATTCGAAACTTTAAAAGCAGAGCTCATAAAGCGATTGTCAGCATCTCAGGAGAAGCGCATTAGGCAACTCCTCTGCCACGAAGAGCTAGGTGATCGTAAGCCGTCCCATTTCCTGCGGCACCTTCAGAGCCTAGCTGGTCCAACGGGCGCTTCAGAGTTCGTCAAAAGTATTTGGACGAACAGGTTGCCAACTAATATACAGACTGTCATTGCCTCCCAAATAGATGATTTACAGGTCGAGAAATTAGCTGACATTGCAGATAAGGTGTTCGAGATAGCCCCGATGACACCGCAAGTTGCTAGCGCCTCTGCTACCACCGACACCTCTTCTTCGGACCTGGCAAAGCAAGTGAGCGAGCTGACGAAACAGGTAGCCGCACTCACTTCCCGCATGAACGACAGAGGGAGAGACCGCTCACGCTCGAGATCCCACAATCACAAACGAAGGTATGATCGTTCTAAAAGTAGACCACAGCAACCGCCTCCTAACCACCCACATTGTTTTTACCACTACACCTACGGGGACAAAGCGAAGAACTGTAGGTCGCCCTGCACTTTCACGACGGAAAACAGGAAGGGCGGTCGCAAGTAGCGGCTAACGACTGCCCCACATCTTCAGGCCGTCTATTTGTTACCGACCGGACTTCAAAAGCGCAGTTCCTTGTGGACACTGGTTCCGACTTGTGTGTTTTTCCCCGGTCTGCTGTCAAGACGCCCTGCATCCGGTCAAGGTACGATCTGGTAGCTGCTAACGGCACGATAATACACACTTTCGGGCCTACACAGCTGCAGTTAAATTTAGGCCTTAGGAGGAACTACAGCTGGAGTTTCACTATAGCCGACGTTGAGAAACCCATCATTGGTGTGGACTTCCTCAGCCACTATAATCTGTTGGTAGATTGCAGGAACCAACGCTTGATCGACAGTTTGACGTCTTTGTCGGTTCCTGCCGCACACTGCAGCACTGTCGATATTGCATCCGTGAAGGCCGTCGTAGGGGATACCGGCTACCACCGCATTCTACGTGAGTACCCTGAAATCACACGACCTCCAGGCAAACAGCTACCAGGTACACACAATACGCTGCACCACATCAGGACGACGCCAGGCCCACCGGTAGCGTGCAAACCCAGACGCCTTGACCCAGTTCGACTTCAGGTTGCCAAGAAGGAGTTCGAGGAGATGCTTGCAAGCGGGGTAGCGAGGCGTTCCGAGAGTGCTTGGTCAGCACCACTGCACTTAGTGAAGAAAAAGGACGACGGATGGAGACCATGTGGCGACTACAGGGCACTTAATGCCAGAACAGTACCTGACAGGTACCCCATTCGTCACATTCACGACTTCTCTCATCAACTATCAGGCTGCACTGTTTTCTCTACCATCGACCTCGTAAAGGCCTACAATCAATTAGCTATTAGTCCAGAGGACATTCCAAAGACGGCGATTACTACACCTTTTGGTCTTTACGAGTTCCCTTTTATGACATTTGGATTAAGGAACGCAGCACAAACCTTCCAAAGGTTTATCGACGAAGTCCTACTTGGCCTCGACTTCTGCTATGGGTACGTAGACGATATTTTGGTCTTTTCAGCGACTCCTGAAGAGCACGAATCCCATCTACGCCAACTGTTCAATCGCCTGAAGCAGTATGGCATCGTGGTCAACACAGCTAAGTGCAACATCGGACAGACTGAAGTTGTTTTTCTGGGATACCGCGTGTCAGCGGAAGGGACGAGTCCAGTTCAGTCCAAGGTCCAGGCCATACAGGAGTACCCGGTTCCCAAAACCGTCAAGGAGCTGCGGCGATTCCTAGGCATGGTGAACTTCTATCGCCGGTTCGTCCCGAACGCAGCAAAACTACAGGCACCGTTGAACGCTGTCCTTGCCGGCCCCAAGGTAAAAGGTTCGCAGCCAGTACACATGACTCCAGAATTGCTGAAGGCATTCGAAGATAGCAAATCCTCGCTGTCCAAAGCAACACTCCTGGCTCATCCTGATGCATCTGCAGAATTAACCATCGCGACGGATGCCTCTGATACCGCAATCGGCGCCGTCCTTCAGCAGCAAAAGGGTGGCAACTGGCAACCGCTAGCCTTCTACTCGCACAAGCTAAGTGGAGCCCAAAAAAAGTACAGCCCATATGACCGGGAGTTACTTGCAATTTATGAGGCAATCAAGTACTTCCGGCACATGATCGAGGCAAGAACCTTCGCAATCTTCACGGACCATAAGCCGCTTACCTTTGCCTACAGGATGAATAGGGATAGCTGCTCACCCAGGCAATTCAGGTACTTGGACTTCATCGGGCAATTTACTACTGATCTGAGGTACTTACCAGGCAGTGAGAACGTTGTCGCAGATGCATTGTCGCGCGTGGATGAGGTATCAGCAGCTGTCAACTTTGAGGAACTTGCAAGACTCCAGGGCACAGATCCAGAACTGCAAGACCTAATTCATCATGGCTCCACATTGAAACTTCAAAAGGTAGCATCTTCCTACAGTAACAACTTACCAGTCTATTGCGATACCTCCACGCCAACACCTCGCCCCTACATAACGCCTACCTTGCGAAGACAAGCATTCGACTCCCTGCACAATCTACATCATCCTGGGAATGCAGCTACAGTGCGACTGGTAACACAACACTTTGTTTGGCCAGGGATCCGCAAAGATTGTAGAGAGTGGGCTAGGCAATGCCTACAATGCCAGACGTGCAAAACTGCACGTCACACTAAAGCTCCACTTTCCACCTACCTTACTCCTTCTTCCCGATTCTCTCACATTCACCTCGACATAGTAGGGCCCTTAATCCCTTCGTCTGATTTCAGATATTGCCTCACAGTCATTGACCGATTCACGCGATGGCCTGAGGCGTACCCCTTGAAGGACATCACGGCGGAGACCTGCGCAGCTGCCCTGGTGTCCGGCTGGATAGCCAGGTTCGGCTGTCCCGAACGGGTTACCACAGACCGTGGTCGCCAGTTCGAGAGTCATCTCTTCAAGGCTCTCACTACCTTGGTGGGTGCACAACACTACCGCACCACCGCCTATCACCCAGCAGCGAACGGCATCGTAGAACGACTACATCGGCAGCTGAAGGCTGCCATCATGTGCCACACTACCTCACAGTGGACAGAAGCCCTTCCGCTGGTACTTCTCGGCATGCGTAACGCTTGGAAGGAAGACGTCCAGGCCACGCCCGCAGAGCTGGTCTATGGTGAAGCACTGCACTTACCCGCCCAGTTCCTGTCTCCCAAAGATGACTTCACCACAACCGATGTCACGGAGTACGCTGCGAGCCTGCGAGTCCACATGGCCAAACTAGCACCAAAACCAACTTCGTGGCATACCAGCACTACTTCACCCTTCTACATTCCCCGAGACCTACACTCTTCCACACACGTCTTCGTCCGCCGAGATCATGTCAGAAGATCACTGGAACCGCCTTACGCTGGACCCTACAAAGTCATACAAAGGCACTCCAAATACTTTGTGATTGAGGCGAAGGGGAAGACCAACAATATCTCGGTGGATAGGCTGAAACCCGCCTACATGTCGCAAGAGGAGCCAGGGGTTCCAGCTGAAAAACCAACGGCCTCAAATAGCACTACTACACCTACAAGCAGTGACGGCGCAGAGAAGAGGACACGAAGCGGGCGGCGAGTAAGATTCCCCGATTTTTATCGACCGTAGTCACGGTCTGGCCGGGGGGAATATGTGGCGGAACAATAAGACAATTGGACCACCACCTTACATTTTAGAGCGGAATCGCTCCGCTCATGAATCTTGTCCCAAACATACAAATCATACGATCGGTTGCACTGAGTGACCTCGGGCTTACACGCGCCGCGCGCACACATAGGTGCGCGTGAGCATTGTACTGGTGACGCTGACAACGGCCTTGGACTGCGTGCACGCACCTCAACCGGTGCGAGGGCCGGGCTGCGGAGCCACAGTCTGCATTCAACCGCCTACCGAACCATTCGGAACGCGCCGCGCTTTTTATTGTATTCTTATATTATTTGCTAATTTAATTGTTGTCCGTGTAATCTATTTAAATATAATAATCTAATCGCATTAATAATATTCTTCATTTCTTCACCTGTATTCGCATCTTTCTTTCATCCTTCTGCTTTCGCTACGCTTCACGCTTTTAAGCTAATAATTATAAATGTTAGTACGGGTTCGATTCCCGATCGAGTAGGAATTAGTGACCATACTGATTTCCTACAAATCAATGGATTAGCAAACTATTTCAAATTGAAACAGGTTGTGGTTGTGTTGTATTATGTAATTAGGGTACAGGTTCCCTCACGATATTTTTTCTTTAACGATGTTAGTAATGTCTAAGATAAACTCAGAAAGTACATTTGAATTGAAAAAGTTACATTGGCACTTGCCCGGATTTGAATCCACAACCTCGTGCATGAGAGGCGAGGCCTTAACCACAGGACCATTACGGCATTTATGGTATAAAATAGGTATTAATTTTACAGCCGCGCCGTATGGAACACAGTCTCACTTTTGCTTGTTGTTAACAATTTAAACTTATTTATTTACTTGGACAATAATATATATATACATATTTGTAATGTACTCGTCAAGCCCTTTCATTTGATACCCAAAATGGCACAATTCAATTATTTTTATTTTTTATTTCATTACTTTATGTCCTCTAGAGGGCGCCATATTGCATTTAATGTAACTTCACATAGCCTATAACCAGCGGACAATCAAAACGCTTCCAATGATACCTCATATGTCAAATTATAATCGGCAGTTTAGAAGTTATGAGGTAACAGATGAACATACATACATACATACATACATACATACATACATACATACATACATACCGGTCAAAATCATAACCCTCCTTTTTGCTTCGCCGTAGTCGGGTAAAAAATGAAGCAATGACAGAAAAAATAATTATGTGATGGATACATGGTGTTCACATATTTACAAGCATTGTAAAAGTACCTTAACGATATTCCTAAAAAAATTACAGGTATTACTAATAAGTCAGTGTGTGAGTTGGTAACGATTACACCGCCACATACGAAATACGCATCATAGACATGACGACACACAAATCCTGCATCGCGCAGTTAGAGTTTACCGAGCGATCGACATACATACAAGATTTCAACTTAAAACCGATGGGCAGTTGCCCGCCAGACACAACACCCGTCTGGTCGGAGGATCCTTCCTTTTCTATGGTGGATGAGTGAGCTTTACACCCTGTTCCTCATGCCACTAAATTGGTGACCCCGAGTATGAACGTCAACGCAGCCTTCGTGCAATTACTTCGGCGTGACGTCATCATCATCATCACTCCCGCAAGCTTTCGTGAGGCGAATCACACAGCCAGCACCTACGGTTTCAACGGGTATCCTGACCACCAGCATGCAGCGAACGCGCATTCCTGGTCATCACCCTCAGCCTCATCACCCCGACTCACTGGGGAATCAACGCAATCAGCCTCATGCCACTAAAAGTTCAAGCAATCACAGAACGTAAAATCAAAGTTATAATAATTAATTATACAATTAAATTAGCAACCAGTTTGATTTTGTCTAGAAAATAAATGAGCCTAATGTAGTTGAAAAACACGTTTTTGTAAAATATACACTTCAAGAAATAAAATTCATAATCTTCCTCGTCTCGTCACATAAAAATTTAATCTAAAAACTTTGAAATCGTCGCTTATAATTTTTTTTTCAGGAGATTTTTAAACGGAAAAATCTACCTGGTTACATTTTGTTTAACATGAGAATATAAACTCGAACATCGCACCGAACAGTATAGGTTAAACAAAGTTTTGTTTTAATTACGTACACTGTATATTTTCGCAGCCCTTCTAATACTCGATACCTTTTAATTACATTATTTCAAAGCAAACATTTTCTTTGAAAACACCTTTAAAGTAACTTCTCTCTTTGAAATAACTCACTATAGTGCATGTGCTACACATAAATCCCGTAGCGCTTCGTAGTACGTGCTACGACGTAGCGGCGTAGCACGGTACAATAGGGGAATGGGATTAAACGTAGAATTGACGGGGTCCGTTAGGGCCAATGCCTGCCGGGGGTTCGAAGAAAACCGATGGGGACATCGTGGCCCCCGGCAACAGGGCAACCGAAGGAACACGGGTGGGTTTTAGTCAGTAAGAGTCTGACACGCCCTCCCGCTCCACCCAGAGCGGGAGAAGTTATTTGATAATTTCCCACACAAAAAAAAAAAAAAAAAGAAGGTACGAATGTGTTAAGATGAAAGAGGTACATACGAAAACGCTTGGCGAGACGTCAAGGGGTGAATTGATTAAAGTACCTACTGAATTCGCTATCTTGTTACCGTTGGATTTCAATTTAGAATTATACGTTTGAATTTTGCTTTGTATTTCAGGAGTTCTGTTTTCAATAATCGTGTTTTGGAATATACTATATTAAAATGGATCGTTTTACGTCACAGCCTTAACCTTTCGCAATACATTCGTCTTTTTATTGGTTCTATGAAAATACTTGGTAATTAATATTAGTTTTGTGTAAATAGTTTTCTAAGCTATGAAGCTCATTCCTTCGAGGATTAAAGATGTAATGTATTACTATAATGTCAGTTATTATTTCTAAACAAAATTATTAAAAAAAAAAAATATCATTCTGTTACTGTTCCAATGCGGGGCAAAAGTCTCGTCTCATACCGAACGGACTTGAAAAAAAAACACTATTCAGTCCGTCAGTCTGATAGTAAAAAATATTAGACACGTATTTTTAACCGACTTCCAAAAGGAGGAGGTTCTCAATTCGACAGTATGTTTTTTTTTTTTTACCTACTTCCAAAAAGGAGGAGGTTATATGTTCGTCGCGTATGGTTGTTTTTTTTTTCTTTTAATTTTTTTTTATGTATGTCCGCCGATTTCTCCGTCAATTGTGGACCGATTTTGAAAATTCTTTTTTGTTTGAAAGGGTATGCTCTCGAAATGGTCCCATATAAATTTTATTAACTTTGCTTCTATAGTTTTTGAGTTAGCTTCAATAATACGTATTTTTTTCCACTTAGTATGTGGATGATATGATAACTTCCTGTCGCTGTTATTTACATAGCAGGTAGTGGTATTCGAATTTGTGTGGCGTAGGTACCACAACTAAAAAGTGAAAAACACTAACTTTTTCACAAAAAAAAAAAAAACAACCGACTTCAAAAAAAAAACTTACCCTATACCCCAACCAAACCGGAAAGGTTAGGTTGGAACTGTGACCAACCATAACCGAGCTGAATTAGTTGCAGTAACTTGGGGTGCTCCGAAAAAATGGGTTAGGTTAGGCTAGAACTTTGAATAACCGCGTGCGAGCCGAGCTCGAGTTCCAAGTTGGTCGCAGTTACTTGGCTATCAAAATAGGAATTATTAGAGGCAAAAAGAGGCGCATTAATTATATTAGAGTATTCAATATTGTTTGGAATTGGAAAACAAAATGGGAATAATTTGAGGTTATTTGAGGTTTGGTTGGTTTGGTTTGTTTGTTGTTTGGTTTAATGTTTAATGTCCTTTCTATTTACAAAACTGCTCCATGGATAGTTTGTAATGACGACTTCCTATGTGGTTCTAAACAACTTAGCTGTGATTCTAAAGGCTTATGCCCTGTGAAAGCCCGAGCGTGGAGTGACAATCTCAACGGACCCGAGACGTGATTGAAATAAATGAGCACGCTGAACAAATTCATCGCTCAGAATTATGTCTTTTACTGCCATGTCAAAGGTCACGCTTATAACAGTGCATTTTTTTTGTTTAGTCTTAATCCTAACAGCAGGATTAAGACCACAGCAATCCACTTATGACGAAACAGCGTGTCAAGCTTGACACGCTGTTTCGTCACAAGTGGATTGTTTGTGGCGGCATGTACATCGCCACATGCCAACTACGAATCACACTGACGTCACGCAAAATCCTGTCACGCGTAAGCAGAGTTTACTGCGGTACTAGCATATTTACAACGTCCCGAAATCAATTGTCGGGCAGTAGCCCACCAGACGCAACACGTCTGGCCGGAGGATCCTCCCTTTTCTATGGAGGATAAGTGAACTTTACACCCTGTTTATCATACCTCTATACTTCAAAAGGATGGCTATTGAATCTCTAAAATTGCTATCGAATACCTATTATCCTTAAAATACCTATTAGTACTTCTTACTTTCCTGTAAAATTTCACGGAAATTTTTGTGGGTCTATCTTGTTTTAATTGTATTCTATCACACTTAAATCGTAATGTATAACTGTTATACATGTCCTAATAAAGTTAAATGAGAGCAATAATTATGTCACTCTTACTCGCAATTACTAACACGTCAATGAGCGCGAGGATGGCACGCTTTTTTGTTACAAGTTTGTCATGGCACGCTGTTACGTCATTCAATAGAAATTTATGTCACGCTTACCTGCAATAACAAGCACGTCAATAAGGGCGAGTATGGCTAAGCTGACAAGGCTGACGGGCTCGTCCCAGCGGACGTCTTCGAGCAGCGCCTGACACGCTGTTTCATTCAATGAGCGCATATTACGCGCGTCGCACCGCGCGCGCGAACCGCCGCGCGGCGCATCGCCCGCACGTCGTCAGGTTGTCACTGGCATAGTGCTGGGCTCTGTAACAAGCAGAAAATCGGGTTACGCTGGTAGTTGCAGACATAAATTCACGGCATTTTCCGTGGGTGTAAGTATAAAAAACAGACCGCCACCTGCTATGATTACGTAAAAAATGTGTTAGAAAATAAAGTACGCTCTAAGAGATCAGAACAGTATACAAAAAAAAAAAAACAGTGGCACTCCAGGAGTACCGACAGAAGTGAAAACTTGAAAAAATCGACACCGCGATAATCAAAACGTTGATGTCTTTTTAATGGTCAAAACTGGTGTCGTCACAGTGTCGCGAAATCAATGGTTTAATCCCATCTAAAAAATGCCCAACATAACTAAAGAAGTTTTAACTTCAATACGCGTTTTTACGTGGAGTTGCGGATACCAGCCCGTATTACCTAAGATATCAGAATGGTGATCCCATTCTGAATAAAAGTGCTAAATAAAAATAGTTCTACATATTTTAAAATATATTTCTTTTGAGAAAAATGTTGTAGGGTTTTCAAAACTTGCAGTAAGCAATCCTGAGGACCTAGTCGTAGAAAAAGTAAAATTCTATCAGCGATAATGATTATGAAATTTATGGCACCGATATTAGCTACCGAAAAGCTTTCTCAGTCTTGCTGAAAGTTGCTGTACAAATACGAAAACTTTGATAGTGATTGTCACTTTTCTAGTCCCTTATTTTTTGAATGGGATTAGACTTGACCTTTACACAGGAATTATTATGTTCTCCAGCGCTGATACACATACGAGAGTACCACCTCAATAATCCCTAAATTCTTTTGATAAAGTTAGGGATTTTTGAAAAATACCCAACACAAAGTCTCACAGTTTGATTTAGGAACCTACGCTTCTCCAAACACTGCCCGAATTAGAAACCCTAACACCGTCCTACACCCACGCCCATCCTACACCCGTCTGCCGATCAGTTAGATGGATTATGTGAAGCAGTGGTATACATAATCATGAGCACACAAGAGGTGCGAATAAATTAGCCATTTACATTCGGGTTTCTAGGTATTGCCCTCGATTTATTAAATTAAATCTGTTTATTAAAGCTCCATTATTATCTTGAATATGTTTACATCGTTTGATTAAGTTTTAATTAAATGTTTATGTAACTTTGGACTACCTCGTTGGTCCAGTGGTCTTAAGTGCTACTGGTGAGCAGGAGGTCCTGGGTTCGATTCCCAGATAAATTCTGGGAAGAAACCTGCTCGGATATTGTTCAGAAATTGAGCATTAGTCAATCACGGAACTAATACATAAAGAAAGATTTGAAAAGAAAAAAAAAACAGTGGCACTCCGGGAGTGCCGACAGAAGTAAAACTTGAACAATTTAAAAAAAATACTTCCAAAACCTTTAAAGTAAAAATACTTGCATAGAACATTGTTCTGTAACATAATATAAATAAAGAGCACAATTGCGTTTGCACAAATGAGGTGTCGGTAACGGTGTCGGGAGTTCAATTGTTTTTTCCCATCTCAAAAATGCCCAACGCGCCTAGAGAAGTTTTCACTTCAAAAATAACCTACAAATTCCCAGTAATAATTGAAAAAGCGTGGGTTTGGATTTGAAACGTACATGTCGCCCCGAAGCGAGTGACGGATGACTGTGTAACATTGCACGCCAGTGTATCTACGTCATGAAGTACGTCGGGTTTATCTGAGGATTTGTTAGGTAAGTTTGCTGGGCTATTTTGAGATACTGGCATTGTAATAATAGAATGGGCTGTGAATATTTAAATACGATGAAAGCTTTTTGAAGAAAATACACGTAATATTAGTAAATTTTAGGGTAGGTGGCGAATTGTATACAATATTTTAAAATTATATTAGGTTTTTATATTGTAAACTTCACTTTGAGTACTCAAGAGACTATACAAAATAGGGCTGATGACTGATGAATGATGTGAAACATCCGAAACGTTTGAAGATGTTCACTATCTACTTATGAAGTGTACTAAGACAAAGAAGGAAAAAGAGACACTGTTAAGCAGAATAAATGGACACGAATATGATATCGGTTAAAGGTTTAGCGCAGCCTTCACCTGAGATAGAAAACCTACTCACTGATTTGTGTAGACATTAATAATGGATATTGTATTTGTAGTTTAGAATAGTTTAAGGTATGATGAGGCTGACATGCCAGCCACTGTGGATAAAAGCCTCTAATAAAATTTAAAAATAAAAAAATAAAAAAGTGGTGGCACTCCGGGAGTGCCGACAGAAGTGAAAAATTGAACAAGATCGCCTTGGTCGAAGAATAGAATTGGACATTGGTCCGTAACCTTATCTAAATAAAGAGCACAATCGCGTTTACAAAAATGAGGTTTCATCATGGTGTCGCGAAATCAATGGTTCAGTCCCATCTCAAAAATGCCCAACGCGCCTAAAGAAGTTTTCACTTCAAAAACGACTAAAACTTTTAGACCTCACGATTTTTCGTTTTTTACGTAATCAAAAGATTATGGCATTACATTGAGTTAAAATGTGGCATGACTTCACGCCTATGTAGATTTTATACTTAGTTGTGACGTAGCGAGGCCCCATTTGCCAACTTCAATGCGTTTTATCTAAGTAATTTTTTATTAATATGATAAAGCAAAAAATACGTATCTAATATTTTTTTATTATCTGACTGATGGACTTTAACTAGATTTTGTTTTACTTAAGTATTAGGATTATTGTCCAGGACGCTACTCAAAAGTAACGAGTCACAAACTCAAATCGCTAATGAGTACTATTGTTGTTGTTTATTTAATACTTCAAGCCCAGAAATGTACAGAGGCGGACCATTGAGTGCTATGCGGAATTACACAGCACTCAGCGGTGATGCGTTGAAATACTAGTGCTGATGACATACTGGTTACTCAATGATTTGAGTTTGCAACTGGCTACTTTTGAATAGGGTCATGGACGACGGATCTTACACAAGTTAAAAGCAAAACCGTTGAACTATTTTAAAGTATTGTAAAGGTTTTAATATGAGATGGAACCTCATATATATCACAGGCTGGCATGAAACCTTTAGTGTTCCGAATAATCTGTCAAAATATATTTAAATAGGATTCGTGAGGGTTTTCTGTTGTTGAAGTAAAATAAGGCTAGTCAGCCCCAGGCCTCCGCTCGCGTGTGTCTTTATACTAATGATTTAAAATATAGTCTCTGCTCTTCAAAAGTATTTTAATTTATACATCAAACGATCCCTAAAGTACCGCAGCCAAGCGCGGTGCTCACAGTATCATGAATTCGCACCTCAAAACCGTTACAGTGACCGAAAAATGAATCTGCCTAGCCTTTTCCAGTCTAACTGGATGCAGTTGAATACCAGTATTTTACATGGAGCGACTGCCTATCTGACCTTCACAACCCAATAACTAGGTACTACAATACCCCTTGACTTCTGACGACCCGTAACGACTGTCAAAGATCCACGAATGACAGCCGGGACCAAAGTCTTATCGTCCTTTCCGAGGCAAGGTATGTAGAAATGGTCACTCATCCACGGACCAACCCCGGCAAGCGTAGCTTAACCTGGTGGATCGACCCGTGCGGCTGTTAGTACTTAGCCACGAGCTTCTCGTTACAGTCACGCGTAAAAGCCAAATTGAGTTTTTCAAAGATTTAGATCCTTTATTTTCTTTTATTTTATATTTTTTCGTCGTTTTAGAATTTCTAATAAACTACCTAACACTAACATGATCATGCGATACACCACTCTCCTTAAATAAATGGGATTGCCATTTCCCAAAATTGTCAAGAACCATGTCTCACAGAAACTCATTAATATTAATACTCAGTACACTCCGTAAGGGTGCCTTTCCACCAGCTATGTGCGAAACTACGATACTATAGAGGCATAGAGAACATTGTGGAAAGTTCCTCATCCTCCATTGGAAAGGGAGGGTCCTCCAACCAGACAACCAGACGCGTGTTGTGTCTGATGGCCCGTCGTTTGTTGGTCACGGGTTTCTGTATACAGGGTGGCAGGGAAATCAACGCGAAAATTGTTACCATGGATTCAGTACATGATTCTGAAACCCCTTGCGTTGAAAATTTTCGTCGGTTATTTAAAAAATAAACAGCTGTTCTATACATTGTGACCGCGTAGGTATTGCACTTTTCTGTGAAACAGCATATTTTTTTAATATCCGATGTCAAATTTCAATGTAAAATAAAAGTTTTCGCGTCGATGACCCGGCCAACCTGTATACATAAATCGCGTGTATAACTCTACTTGCGCGATGCAGGATTTGCGTGAAGTCAGGCGTGAAGCGTAGTACACATGTGGTCTTGTAGATGCCGTCATAAAACTAAATGTCTATTTCCATCAGAGCTTAGTGGTATAGTGGAGCCGGCAAGATGTGATTTGAGCGTATGCAAAAAGCTAAGCATCCTTGAATCCTCTCCACTGGAACTAAAGCAAGCTACTCTATGAAAATAAACCGGACAAGTGCGAGTCGGACTCGCCAACCAAGGGTTCCGTACAAATTTGTAGGCACATGTTATAAATAGTTCAGGAATCGAGTCTCGCAGTTTTTTCCGAGCTTTTCCCGTTCCAAAATCTATGTGTTTTATTAGTGAAATTGTGGTAATACTAACAGTTCATACCTAAATTAATTAGGTAACCTAATCAAAGTTGGTTTTTACGTAGTATAATAATAATAATAATGTGTAGATTTCAGACTTTTCCCTGTATTTGTAGTATAAGACGATATTACTTGCCAAATTTCATAGTTTTAGGTCAACGGAAAGTACCCTATAAATTTTGATTCCCTTGAGAGTGTCAAAATATACGTTTTCTGCGGCATAAACGGCCGTATCTTTTTTTTACGTTAACTTAGAAGTTTGATATTTTTACAGCTTCAAGGGACTGTAGATTTAAGTATATGGTTTTAATTTCAACTCAATACCTATACACGTTCTGGAGATAAAGGGTCTTGATAGACAGAAAGTTGGACAACAAAGTGATCCTATAGGGGTTCCGTTTTTTTTCCTTTTGAGGTACGGAACCCTAAAAACGATCCTATTGGTTGATATCACACACATCCGTCGCTGCGTAGCTAAGGACGTCTTTGGTGGAGAGGCAGCCTTAAGATCTTCCATGTTTGTACAATACGTGCCTACTTCAAAGGTCTATAATTTTGTGGGATAGAGGTTCTCAATTAAACTAAACTCAGATTAACAAATAGGAATTCGAAATACATGTTATAGACTCAAGATTGGGTGTGGTACAAGCAATGATATTTATGCTTAAGTAATATGTTGAAAGGAGAACTTTTAATTCAGGATATAAGAAATATTACTTAATTATTATTAGGCCTTTGTCTGTTGATAAATTAAGAACAAGTGAAAAAATCAATTTCCTTTGTTGAGGATATTCTATTTTCCAAAACCGGCCAAGTGCGTGTCGGACTAAGCACAATGAAGGGTTCCGTAGTTGAGATGAATTTATTTATCCCAAGAACAAACTTAACATTGTAGTTGAAAAACATGTTCTCCCATACATTCCAACTGCAAATCATCGCTCGGCATCCAATACCGCGAATGTGAAATTTTTTACGTTTTTTTTTAAATTGCTCTTATTTCAACGTGTAGAATGAAATAAAACAAAAATCTGATTTTCGTTAAAAAATTCACATTCGCGGTATTAATATAATAATAATCTAAATCTAATACCTTTAAACGAGCAATTCTTGTATTTATGTACCTATATATAATCTGAATCTCGGAAACGGCTCCAAGAATTTTTATTAAATTTAGTATGCAGGGGGTTTCGGGAGTGATAAATCGATCCAGCTAGGTTTCATTTATAGATAAAGTCGTTCAAAAAAAAATGGACATCCAGATATTTTTCTTTATTCAAGTATAGTATAACTATTTCACGAAGTCCTGTTAGTTGTTGCAATTTAAACCTTATGTTTAACGTCATAACGGCGACAAGACAGGACTTCGTGAAATAGTTTAAGTATAACAAGGACTCATTGTGTTAGTAAACTTATGAACTATGTTAGCTTATTTTACCAGGTCACTCAGAAAGTTTTGCGACTAACAGTTTTTGTCAATAGGATACTGGCTAGTTTTGATGTCAATTAAAACTATGACTATTTATTACAAAAAAACATATCATTCCAAATTCGAAATTCCCTCCACATTTTATTAGGAGCAAAATCAAAATACTCTGTCTTACTGAAAACTGGATTTACAACGAGAACATTTTCGCGCGATGATTTTGTACGATTTGAAATGTCGACTAAAACCAGAAGAATCGTTTGAAAGACTTCAAATGGTGTTCATAGAAAAAAGCCCTTCTAAAGTGACTGTTTTCCGCTTGTTTAATGAATTTATGTGTGGTCGAGTAATTTTGGCGGACAAAGAAAGAAGTGGCCGCCCTATGACGGTTGTTACATAACAAAACGTGCTGGCTGTGAAAAATTTAATTCAAGAGAATAGGCGAATTACATATGAAGAGGTTCAGCATATACTGCCGATTGGATCCGGAAGTGTGCATGAAATTCTACACAGGCATCTTCGGTTATGGAAGATAGTTTCACGCCGGTACCGCAAAATCTAACGGCTCAGAAGGAGGTTCGGGTAGAATGGTGCCGAGACATGATAGCAAAATTTGTAGCAGGCTCGTCTCGGCGCGTTTAAGATATCATTACACGTGATGAATCTTGGATTTATCAATATGATCCAGAAATTAAGCGTCAGTAAACCGTGTGGCTGTTTCAAAATGAACCAACGCCTACCAAAGTGAAGCGAGCCAGAAGTGCAGGCAAAATTTTGATCGCAAGTTTTTTTTCCTTGCCGGGTTATCTGGTATCAGTACCCTGACGAGATCAAAGGAGCATCAATGCTGAATGGTATGTTACCAAATGTTTGCCAGAAGTGTTTACTACTGCAAGCAGCAAGCGACCGAACACTGGCCTCCGTGGGCTACTGCTTCACCACGACAACGCGCTGGGTCACTCGGTGCTCAAAACAAGGGACTTTCTGGACAGCACACCGATCATCCTCCTTACAGTCCCGATTTAGCTCCGTGCGACTTTTTCTTGTTCCCCAAAATAAACAACTCAAAGGAAAACAGTTTTCATCACCTGAAGATGCACTGGCTACATTTGAGAAGGAGATTGGAGAGGTGTCTGATGCGGACTGGAAGACGTGTTATAAAAATTGGTTTAGACGTATAAAACTATGTATAAACGCCAATGGAGAGTTCTTTGAAAAGATATAATAAAAAAATTATAACCTGTAGTATATTTTTTTCTAGTATCACAAAACTTTCTGAGTGCCCCACGTAATCTAGTTTAAATTTATTTCACCCTATGGGAGATGGCACTGCAGTGATTGATGTACATGCAATCCAGCCTGCTAGCAATCTTTTTTAGGACATTGTTGGAGCTGGCCCGTACTCTGCGCACCAGGGATGCACACCTTATTCGCATCGTTGCGTAAAAGCAATTAATATGTGCGTCCGCGAACATTCCTGATGCGCTACAAAAACGGGGCAGCCCCACCAATACCCTGAAAGCGTTGTTGTATTGGACACGAAGGGCGTTGCACGACCTTTGGGTATATCTAGCCCACAGGCTGCACGTGTAAAACGTTGTACAATAAGCTCGAAACAGAGTAATTTTGACTTTTTAAGTGAGCAGCGTACAAACCTGCGAGCCAGCATGTTTGCCCTTACCGACAACGCTCTTCGTTCCCGCTCAATATCGAGTCCGTGATTGAAGTCAGGGGTCAATCTATGACCAAGATATTTAAACGTAAATACTCTTTGTAGTGGAGTCCCATTAATAGTAATACAGGTGGTACATAACCCGGTCTACCCCGAGCCTCAAAAACCATGATCTCCGACTTATTGGAGTTATACATCAAACCATGTGTTTTGGCATACTGCTCACATTTGGCGACCAATTACTTTCTGAGACCACAGATTGACGCGTTCAGGAGCACCATATCATTTGCATAGCTAATATTATTTACACAAATATCATCTAAATAGCAACCCACTCTGGTGCTGCTGAGCTCGCCAATCCTGTCTCACCCCGCATTCCAACCTGTATGGCCTGGAAAAATTTCCAGCCCTTCGTACACTATTAATCTGGTTACTATACCACAATTTAAAAATGTTTATAAGCTCCGTTGGCAACCTATCCTTCTCCATCTTTCTCCACAATACGTCATAAGCAACCAGATCAGAAGCCTTGAATAAATCTAGGAAACTAGTATATTTCGGCGTCCCACGCTGTGTATAGTAAGTATGTGATAGTATGCTTAATGCACAACACTGCACTTTCTGTTGACAAACCACGCCGAAACCCGAATTGGTTGTCATGAACACTTACAGTTTTATTTATTTGTGTATTAAGTAGACGGTCAAACACTTTTGATATTATGATATTATAGTAGCTAGAGAGATGGGCCTATTGGATGCCGAGCGACGAAATGTAAGTTTTTACGCACAATATTGAGAGATTTACCATGTTATTTTAAGACCATAGACTTCTTATAGGTTTTCCTGTAATCTATGAGTAAAGAGCCATACTATGTATTTTTTTCAAATTTTTTGGTCCAGTAGTTTCGGAGATAAGGGGGGGGGGAATGGTCAATTTTCATAATTTTCATTGAATTTATTCAATATCTTTAAAAGTATTTATTTTAAAATTATATAAAAAATATATTTGAGATTCTCGTAACAAGCCCTTTCATTTGATATGTCACACGGTACTGTAAGCAAAACTTTTTTTTTTAATTTTCTTGTTTGCGCCCCAAAAGTGACCCCTATATTCAAAATTAATTTATTTACGTTACTCATTCGTGTTTGGGTCACAGAAATACATATGTGTACAAAATTTCAACTTAATCGGTCCATTAGATTCGGAGTAAATTGGCTGTGACAGACGGACAGACAGACAGACACACGAGTGATCCTATAAGGGTTTCGTTTTTCCTTTTGAGGTACGGAACCTTAAAAACAGTTTAGTGTTCCTTCGGTTGCCCTGTTGCCGGGGGCCACCCTACTGTTAGTTCCAGAAAATAATTACAAGAACACTTGAAACGCGTTTTTTTAGGGTTCCGTACCTCAAAAGAAAAAAAAACGGTCCCTTATAGGATCACTCGTGTATCTGTCTGTCTATCCGTCTGTCACAGCCAATTTTCTTCGATTCTAATGAACCGATTAAGTTAAATTTTGTACATATATGTATTTCTGTGACCCAAATGGACGAGTAACGTAAATAAATGAATTTTGAATATGGGGTTCACTTTTGGGGGCAAAAAAGAAAATTTAAAAAAAAAGTTTTGCAATCTGTACCGCGTGACATATCAAATGAAAGGGCTTGTTATGAGAATCTCAAATATATTTATTTAATAATTTTAAAATAAATACATTTAAAGCTATTTAAGAAAATAGATGAAAATTGACCTTTCGCCCCCTCTTATCTCTGAAAGTACTGAGCCTAAAATTTTGAAAAAAATACAGAAAATGTTTCTTTACTCAAAAATTATATGAAAACCTGTAAGAAATCTATTATCTTAAAGTAACATGGTAAATGTCTCAATATTGTGCGTACAAACTTACATTTGCAGAACAGTTGGAATGTTAAGGGTGTTTACATGTTTTTCAACTACAATGTTAAGTTTGCATTTGGGATAAATTCATTTCAACTACGGAACCCTTGATTGTGCGTGGTCCGATACGCACTTTGCTGGTTTTTTTTTTAATCGTGATAGCCTGCTTAGCTCCTAAAAAGATAAAAGTTTGATTTGGAAACAATTGAGCAGATCCAACAACTTACGAGCAGGACAACTGAAAACTAAGCTGTTGGTATGCAACTCATGGACATAGTGTATATACCTAGTATTACTGTAAAAAAATGGGGTTAAAAAACTTTTTACAAAAAAAAATCAACCGACTTCCAAAAAAAGCATTACAAAGTGAAAAATAACTTTAATTTCGGAATTCGGTGACTTTGGTTTTGAATTTTCGTTTTTTGCCACCGACTTCCGAAATTAAAGTTATTTTTCACTTTGTAGTGTTTTTTTTTGGAAGTCGGTTGATTTTTTTTGTAAATAGTTTTTATTTTTCACTTTTTAATTGTGGTATTTACCTCACACAAATTCAAATACCACTACCTGCTATGTAAATAACAGTTACAGGAACTTAACATATCATCCACATACTAAGTGGGAAATACGTATTATTGAAGCTAACTCAAAAACTATCCAAGCAAAGTTGTAAAAATTTATATGGGACCAGCTATGAAGTATGACCTACCAAACAAAAAAAGAATCATTAAAATCAATTCATAATTGGCGGAGTAATCGCGTAACAAACATACAAAATAAAACATACAGTTGAATTGAGAACCTCCTCCTTTTGGAAGTCGGTTAAAAATCCAGGTGTAAACACAGACAATAAACAACCAACTAACTCTCTTGACACCAACCCATCGAGGTCTAGGTTACATATTCTTGCACCACACCCTAGCGGGTCAAGGAGCCAGTTCACTAATTAACCCCCCACGTTCGTAGGCTTTTGTTTGACTTTCTAATCGCTCCACAGAAACTATGTTTCTGGTCAGACTATCGTATCGTTTCGGATTAACCCGCCTAATTGTAGGGTTAACATTTAAATTGAGTTTACAAATATTTTGATTAACCCTGTGATTTGGGTGTCCATTTGTTTAAATTGATAGTGTTTTGTTATTAGGTTATTGTCGTGTTCATCTTATGTCACCGCGTTTACACTCGATATTAGTTTTTTCTCAAACATGCTTGGAAATTCTAACATTATTTTGACAACCTTCTTCGATAATTGTAGGGTTAACATTTAAATTGAGTTTACAAATATTTTGATTAACCCTGTGATTTGGGTGTCCATTTGTTTAAATTGATAGTGTTTTGTTATTAGGTTATTGTCGTGTTCATCTTATGTCACCGCGTTTACACTCGATATTAGTTTTTTCTCAAACATGCTTGGAAATTCTAACATTATTTTGACAACCTTCTTCGATAATTGTAGGGTTAACATTTAAATTGAGTTTACAAATATTTTGATTAACCCTATGATTTGGGTGTCCATTTGTTTAAATTGATAGTGTTTTGTTATTAGGTTATTGTCGTGTTCATCTTATGTCACCGCGTTTACACTCGATATTAGTTTTTTCTCAAACATGCTTGGAAATTCTAACATTATTTTGACAACCTTCTTCGATAATTGTAGGGTTAACATTTAAATTGAGTTTACAAATATTTTGATTAACCCTATGATTTGGGTGTCCATTTGTTTAAATTGATAGTGTTTTGTTATTAGGTTATTGTCGTGTTCATCTTATGTACACATCACCGCGTTTACACTCGATATTAGTTTTTTCTCAAACATGCTTGGAGATTCTAACATTATTTTGACAACCTAAATCGAAATTGTTGTACTGGTAAAAAAACAAGCCAGTAGGCGGCTGGCAATGTTACTATGAAAATGCATTATTAGTGTTTAGCGGCTAAATAAATTACTATGAAAACTCGTGTTATTTAAAAATGGAACTAACTTTAAACTTCGACCCATGGCAACCAAGGAGGTTACTTATCAATGATTTTATTTAAATTTCGAACTGGCTTAGCAAATAGAGATATTTAAAGTAAAGAAGAAACAAATGAACTCACTGGCGCGTGAAAAATTTTCTTTGTTCGTCATTGAATTTTCGTCATTAATGTACGTAGTTTCAATTTCCGCGCATTGTTTGAGAAAAGTTCTACACAAGCCTTAGCCGCATTAATGCATTATGATCGTCCATAATGCCCTAATTGCTGGCCGTGACATTAATAACAAGTTTTGTAAAAGACTTATCAAGAACATGTCGTGTGTCGACGTTGTTTAAAAAATATCATAATTATGCTATTTTGTTCACTTTTTATTTATTTATTAACTATGGATAACTTACAGCTAAAACAAACATAATAAAAAATAGTATGTGAGACTGACAGCCAATTAAAAGTCTTCACTTCTAAAAACAGATTGGAAAAAGACAAGTTTTGTATATGAAATAGTCTTTACAATTTGTTTTGGGTGTAAACGATACACAAAAACAGTAGCAACAACATGTAGAATACATATTCTTATCTTAGTTTAAACGCAGGATAACAACACGAAAATAGTGAAAACAGACCATTTAACTTTTGTACAGCGGGTGATCATAATGCAAACAATCCTTGAAGTATGCAGGGCCTACACTAAAAAAAACCACTCCGGGATTCAACAAAAACACTTTTATAAGTGCACCTTTACACAGTCCCATTCTTTTATCTTCAGTGTCTATCCAACAGTAAAAAATCTAGTCTATAAGATGTAGGCACCTATAGAGCCCGATACCATTCATGACTACATTTATACTATTGGTTTACTGGCCCGGCAACTGATGCGAGTGCAGGTGACGTGAAGATACTCTCAGTCACCGCCCTCGCATCACTGTCGGTTCACTACACACATATTGTGGTCACAACAGACGTCACTATCGAATCGGTCTGTGACCACATACGATAGAGATATGATGATATTCTGAATCTGACCTTTATGGGGTTCCTATAGAATCATATAGTTGTTTGTTGTTTTTTCAAGAACGTTTGATTTGATGATTTTCATCATATTAAAAATTGGAAGCGATTTTTAAAATGATACAAACAGTAACAAGTAAGTGAAAATAGTTGGAAAATATAATGAAAATAATGGTTTTATTTAAATTCAGACGTGTTGGTGAGTTTACAAACACAAATCTCATATACTCCCGGAAAAACTATGTGTACGTTTTAATATATTATTAATCTTATTTAGTGAAATTGTGAGTCAGTCAGAGAAGATTTTCTCACGATATTGTCTTACAATCGGTCAGCTAGTGATGTAAAAGATTAACTAAAACTCCCTGTCCCGTTGTTAACCTTCGGGCTATTGCAAAAGAAAAACATTTTTCTCTAAAAGACTAATCAATATCAGCTGTTTGTCTTCGAAATGAGTCCGTGGCATGCCACAATCTCCTTAATAAAAAAACCTTGCAATTCATTCATGAAATTGATATTGTTACGAGGTAGCCTCCATAATATTGTTTTTTATGGCGGAGGCAGGCGCATTGCAGATGCTGAAACTATGTTATGAAATAGGGAAGTGTATTACATAGGTATGTTTATGTTTATCTTGATAGATTTATATCACATGTGAATAAAAATAAAACTCTGATTGAAATGAAATGTTAAACTGGGACAAATTACTAGTAAGTTGAGTGAGGAATTCAAAAGGCTTACTACAATAAAAAAAATCTTTTTATTTTATTTTTTTGTACATAATTATTGATTAATAAATTTTCCATTTAACAAAACTAAAAATATAATATCCTAGCCTAACTAAAACTATTAGTAAACTAAAATATGATGTCGAAAAATTTATCCGCGTCGCTGTGTGTATTTGCCACGTTGTATGGCCTCTGGCCAAGGTAAAAGCCAGCCCTTGGGTCACGGGAAGTGTCAACCAGTTGTTTGGAGATGTCATTAAATTAATTATCAAACATGGTGATTGTGGGAATCAATATTTTGATGACTAGCAGTTATTTTTCTAGATAAACCTCTATCCTACTTTCTCTCGTCAAGCCTCATTTTAACAAACTTCAAAAAAAGGAGGAGGTTTTCAATTCGGTTTTCATTTATAAATCGATTTGGAAAATTCTTTTTTAATTAAAGGCTAGATTGGTCTCATAAAATTTGGTCAAGTTCTGATGAGTGGTTTTTGAGTTAGCTTCAATAATACGTATTTTTTCCACTTAGTGTATGTTGATGATGTTATGATAACTTCCTGTCATTGATATTTACATTGCAAGTAGTGGTACGAATAAATACGAATTTAAATGGCGTAGGTACGTACCACAGCTAAAAAGTGAAAAACAGTGCCCACACTGCGACAACTGAAAAATACGAAAGAAAACGATTTTACAAAAAAAAAAAACGACTTCCAAAAAAAACACAAAAAATTAATATTATCTTTAATTTTGGAAGTCGGTGGCAAAAAAACGAAAATATAAAACCAAAGACACAATATTTTGTAGGTAAGATTTTTTGATGTTATGTCCACAAGACAATATTTGGGACAGTCAACCGCACATCCGTGGTAATACTTGCACAACGAAAATTACCCTTAGTGCTACGACATTATAAAGGCGCTGTGAATGTCAAATTGTTACCTGGTATGTGGTTGACTGTATTAAAAAAAATGCTCCCTTTTCGAAAACAAAGCTAAACTGACTAAACATGGATGTTATAAGTGGCACCGTTTGCTTCATTAACCAATAACCTCTAAGGTGAAAATTATACGACAGAATAAAAAGAACATTTTCAAGACAAGGTTTACTTAGTAACCTTTGAAGAGCTCGTGGCTAAATAATAACAGCCGCACAGGTCGATCCATCAGGTTAAGTTACGCTTGCCGGGGTTGGTCCGTGGATGGCCATTTTTACATACGGAGACACCTCCGTGCCTCGGAAAGCACGTTAAGCCGTTGGTCCCAGCGGTCATTCGTGGATTTTTGACAGTCGTTAGGGGTCGTCAGAAGCCTGAAATTCTGACAACCAGTCTTACCAAGGGATATCGTATTATCCAGTAACTGGTCTGTGAAGGTTAGAAAGGCAGTCGCTCCATGTAAATACTGGTATTCAGTTGCATCCGGTTAAACTGGAAGCCGACCCCAACATATTTAGGAAAACGCTAGACAGATTATGACAAAAAAAAAAAACCAAACAAATTAAGCAGTATTGAGGTTTCAGTCAATGGATGGGATTTCTATAAAGAGCGATAAATGCAAAATAGATTAGAAAACAACACGTGTACGTGGGAAGCGATATTCATTAATCATTTATAAGCTTTGCCTGACATTTTATAACCTTGACTTTTATAAGAATACGTGTGCGCTACAAATGCAAGGTGAGGTGGTTGCTAAAATGAATAAAAATGAAGGACAATTTATGAGTGTTTATTAGGAAAGGTATACTTCCTCCGAATTTGTAAACTTTGCAGTCGTTACTGCAGAAATCTATTTTCAACCTCTTCCTGAGGGCTGAAACAAGTGGCGATGGCTTTCAAATCGTATCGTATTTCTACGGGACTAATTATAAAAAGCGCCCGAGGCGCGCGCTCAGTACGCTGCGTTTTGGGTGCGCGTGAACCGCGCGTTGGACGCTCGTCAAACGTAACAAGATTTACACATTTTGTTGTTACTTTTGAATCCTCAACTATAACTGTGTTTCTGTGTTACTGATGCAGAGAAAACAACGAGGAAAAATAGTAAAAAAGGAACTTACGTCCATGCGTCGAGGGCTCGTTAAGGGCGTCCTTGGATGGCAGCGCTTGAAGTAATTCGCTACATAGAAATTCATACAATAGACCTGTGTTCAAAAATTTTTTTATCCGTCTTGTAGATTTTAAAAAAATATTGAAGACGTATTATTTCTTTTTTGACGTAATCAAAAGATTACGGCAACACATTGAGTTAAAATGTGGCATGACGTCACGTTTTGCTAGATTTAATACTGAGTTGTGACGTAGCGAGCCCCCACTTCCCAACTTTAATACGTGTTTTCCAAGTTATTTTTGAGCAATATGATAAAGCAAAAAATACTCGTGTCTAATATTTTTTATTATCTGAAAGACGGATTAAATAGTTTTTTTTTTTACCTAGGCAACTACCGTATTCGATTGAGAGCCCAAAACGCAGCGTACGAAACGCGCGCCTCGAGCGCCTGTTATAACTAGGACTTAAAACAACTTTCAACAGGTTTGACATAAACTTTTCGGTAGAGAAAGTCAATCTAATACATTTTTGACTTTTCATAACCTCATCTAAGTCATAACATATGGGTTTTTGTGGGCAACGTCGGGATCGCCTGTCTTTAGAGAGCCACTGTTTGATACTTTCATCGCACATGTAAATGATGTTTGTCCAAAATTATTTAAGATTATCCCAACATAGTTGGGAAACGTCTAAGATTATATTTATTTTTTTAAATAATGCTTGAGTATAGTTCTCGATGTTTTTGGTTGGTATATTGGCGTGTGCTAGCTGACATATCGACGCCTTAGAGTGAAAACCTCGTAAGTGTAAAAGAAGATATTTTTCAAGAGGAAGAAAAAACTGCGTGCTGTAAAGTTTTTATACGGCGTTTTTTATGTTTTTTTTATTAATTAACATGGAATTTTAACCTGCTTTTATATCCAGAACTGCGAACATAAAAGACGCCGTACAAAAATTTACAACACGCAGTTTTTTCTTCCTCCTGAAAAGTTACCTCTTTTACACTTACGAGGTTTTCACTCTAAGGCGTCGATATGGCCTATAACTTATCATTTGAATTATGTTTTGTGTTGCATAATGTAAGTTATTTTGTATACTATTGTATAGAATTCTCTAACTTGAACAGACAGCTGTGCTGCTGGGGAGTTTGTTGCGCCACTTCTTCTTCCCAGCTAAAGGCACTAGGAAGTGGTGAAGGGTGGGCGTTTTTGGGGGACTGTTTTATGTAATTTTGACGTTCAAAAAGCGCTGATCCTCAGCGTAGTTTGAATAAATTACTTTTGAATTTTGAATATTGATTAACACTGCACAAGAATTTTATTTTTGTCCTTTTCATTTCACACATGACGTCACTGACGTGTCATTTGTTTTTGATTTGAAATACCAATAGATAAATCATGAATGCTCATTACGAATGTTGCGTAGACTTTTTAAGTCGGTCACTCACCGGGTATTCGCATGTAAAATGGTTCCTTGTCCGTGTATAAATCTTTTTGGGGCTGACTGTACCTACTAACATATGGTTGAATAAAATTGTCCTTATTGTGTCGTTATTTATCTATTTGTCCGTGACTAGGTATCTACCTACGCCATTAGCATTAATGTCCATTCAATCGTCATTTGCCTACAGACGGATCAAATGGACAACGAGCATTATTTATTCCAAGCTATTAGATATAAATGGAACTAATGTCCGCTTTGACTGCTGACGGACCTGAACTGTTAATATACTCACACCCGCATGTCCCGAAGGGGTGGGCAGTGCCGTATTTTGCTACCGTCACATATCGCCAGTTATGTACAGTCCTATGTTTGCCAGTAACCGGACACTGATCCAGAATCCGGAGAACCTTCCCAATAAATCTAAGCGCTAGAAATGGTACCCAGGATCTCATGCTCAGTAGTCCCGTTTGCGGTCACTAAACCAACAAGGCAGTCGAGCGTATGGGTCAATATCAACAAAGTTCATTTTTTTTCAATTTTGGTGGCGAAATTTTTTCTTCTGTTTTTGTGAAAAATGAGGACCTGGTATATGAATAGAAAGTCCAAGCTAGAAGGATCTTCAAAAGGTCTGAGAATATCTCGATAACTTTTTGAGATAATTTAGTTCAAAGTCTAGTGTGGCCACCAAAATTGAAAATCGCCCACCAAAATCGAAAGTGCCCACCAAAATTGAAAATCAGTGGCACCAAAATTGGATTTCTCTGTCACAAACCTCAAGCTCACTACTAAAGCTCAATGCAACTAATCTCACAAATTCTCGAGAATTATCAATAACTTTCATCGGTTAATAAAACTCTCTATTGTTAAATAAATATTTATTATTATTTATCTGATATCAGATAAAACAAAAACAAACATTAATCTTTTTATTGTAAATACGCTTATATAATAAGCTTTGCCAACAACTACCTACAAAGGTTTCCGAAATAAAACTAACTACTATACTTGTACTTTTACTCTTTGTGTTTCGCTTCGGTATGGCCACTATCTCATTTGATTCTTTAGTCTTTAGTATTTTATTAACATTTCCTAATCTTTGTACTTGTTTCCTGTAGGTAGTGTTATCTCTTCTAAGTTCTGCAATTCTTCACTGCAATAAATATATTTCTTTGGCTTTACTTTTTTGATATCGTCGAAATTTATTCTTAAACTCACGTTTAAAGTCCACTGAAGTAATTGATGTATCTGATGTTGGACTATTAGGGCATACCATAGGAACAGTAGAAATATCAATGCTGCTGAGGCATGGAGATGTAGGGAGCGACAGCGTCATAAGTTCAACGGGGCTACTTGTGCGAAGATTTCGTGACTTATTTGGTTGTGGATTAGCACGACTTGTGGTCGGTTGTAAGCTGTTGGAGTATTGATGATGTGGAGTCGTTTGATTGTAACTTCTGGTGCGAGTGTCTGGACTACTGCAATCAAGACAGGTTCGAGGACGTAAATTTCTAGTAACCAAGTATATTGATGCGTGCTCTCATTATCAAATCGTGAAGATCTCGTCATGCTGCTTGCAAGAGGGTCGTGCGCATCAACAACTCTACAATTAGCTAAGATGTCTTGTTGAGAATTGTTGTCACAGAGTATATTTTGGGGTGACGCATTTGATTCTGCTTCTCTTGCGAGCCTTTTTGTTGCTTTTTTTCTTTGATAATATTCTTGTTGATATATTTTATTTCTTCTTTGTAAAGCTCGACGCTCGTTTTGTGACTTTTGTTGCTGTGAAGCAAGTTTACCTTCTCGCTTTTTTGGTGATATCTCTCTCTTTCTCTTTTTAAGCAGCCTTTCTTAGCTGGTTTGTTTTGGCATTCTAAAAAGCAACACAATAAAAATATATGAATAAGAAACTTGATCATTAGTATGCCACCCTTATAATAATAGGTCTTACTTACTGCCAAGTACAAAAAATGTATTTGTTTGCTTATCAAACTGTCCTGCAATGTAAAAACTGGCTATTTATGTACAAACAATACATATACAGTACATAATTAAAATGTGGTGGCTCGTTTTCAATTTTGGTGGCGTCAAAACGCCACCAAAGCCACCAAAATTGAGCCACCAAAATTGGAACCAGACATAATAAAAATCTTTAAAAATAGGGGTTTTAAGTTACAATTAAATTAATATCACTGATTTATGCGTAACCCAAATCACTACCTGTAACGTGTAGCTTACTATTAAAACACTTTAAAATCAACAGCAAATCGATACACCAAAAATTGAAAAATTCTTGTCCCCCGTGCCACCCAAGATGATACTTACGTTTTTGGCGGGAAATCACAGCACTAATCACACACCTGTAATGCGCAAGTGCCGGCGCATGACTGAGAGAAGCGAAATAATAAAACGCGATTGATCGCACACGCACGAAACTTCATGTTATAGTAAGTTGAACAAGTGCCACCAAAATTTTGATTTTTGCTTGGACAAACTTTGATCGAGTATCCTGTGCTTTTAAATTAGATTTTCTAATATGGTTAAATTGTTTTTACATAATGTGTCTTATGCATATACTAACTAAATTGTTTATTTTTTATTTTACCTTAAATTGTTATTTTGGTGAATGCAATTATATCAAAAAATGGAGCTGGGACAAGCCACCCAACTTGAATTTTAAGGCGATTTTTTTTTAACCTGATTACCTAATTAAAACTATATAAAAAAAAATGTGGCCCTAACTGAAACAAGTTACGTAGTTCACTATAAAAAAAAATAAGAAACGTCCTATCATTTAACACCTCGATTCTCAACGTGGACACGTAAAATTTGCCACGGGGATATTCACCCGTATATATCTAGCGATATAGGTACGTCTTTAGCAACACGCGAAGGTACATACAACACTGAATCTATGGAACGTAACATACGCTCCAACACTGTTGGCATTTAATTTATAATGTGTTCGGATCAAGAGTTTCCTATACTATTAAATCCTATCTAGCAATATTTGTATATACATGTATATTTGTAATTACGTTCTCGAAAACGTATTTAACGATTTCGATGAAAGTTGATAGGGGTTTCCGGGGGCAAAAAATCGATCTAGCTAGGTCTGGGAAAATTCGTTTTCTCCGTATTTTCACCAGAGCAGAGCTCGATCGCCCAAAGTTTATAACAAGACGGCTACCTTAGAATAATGACATGGCAGCATGGAATTAGTGAGTACAGTAGGAACAACTGTTGTAATAATAAGTACCTGATCGACCGAGCTCTGCTCTGGTGAAAATAGAGAATGCTCATTTAATAGTATATGATAGTTCATTTTAATTCCATGCTTCCATGATCGACTATAATGGCAGCATGGAATTAGTCTGGTATTAGAATAGCTCGGTCGACCAGGTTCTTCTTATTCTATGTTACTACGGTTGTTGCACATCAAAACCGCACGTCAATCATTGCAATTTAAACTCTATGACAATGACTTAAAAGTCGCGATTTGCAAGGACTATACCAAGAGATCGCGTAGGAACATAATTGAAAACGTGGGCGGTTGTAGAAAACGAATCATACTCGGTGAATGCCGATAGATTCGTTCCGATCAATTGAGTTCCACCGGAATCTGGACGCATGTCTGTGATTAGTTTATTATGCCGTCACATTTCATGAAAATGTCATGAGGAAAGTTTAGAGTATGAATGTGGATAAAAGTATTTAGTAATCACACTATATCACACTAATATTATAAAGGCGAAAGTTTGTGAGTGAGTGTGTGTGTATGTTTGTCTCTTCTTTACGCTCAAACGGCTAAACGGATTTGGATGAAATTTGGTACACAGATAGTTTATAACCTGGATTAACGCATATAAACTTTTCATCTCAATATTCTTTACGGGATCAAGACTTCTTCGGGTGAAACCGCGGGGCGCAGCTAGTTTAGAATCAAGACAAAATCAAACAGGTTGCTAATTTAATTGTAAAATTTATAATTTTGTGTTATATGACATTAATTTTACATTCTGTGATTACTTCCTCACACACTGACTTATTAATTATAAAATTTTAGAAAAATCGTCTACTTTTACAATGTTTGTAAATTTGTGATCACATACTAAAATTATCTGTCGTTGCTTCATTTTTAATTATTTTTCCCAATTGTGGTACAGTAATTTTATTCTAGGTGCATCGTCTTTACATATAATTATTTATCCAATTTACGTACCTATACAAACTATTGTAAAACATTTTAAAAAGAGTAACAGTGGAGTTTCTTGCCCATTCTTCTCCATACGAAAACTACCTTTTGGAAGGGGCGACTAGAATCAATTCTATTATTTTGTAAATTTTGACGTGCAATAGTGCCATACATGGGCCTGTTTGAAATAAATGATTTGACTTTTTGCCTTTTGAGTAGGGGAATACCAAAGAAACGTTGGATGGACTGTGTCAAAGATAATATGGCTAGAAAGGGGGTGACTATTGAGATGATGACTAATAGAGAAGAGAAAGCAATGTTGCGCTTGCGCCGACCCCAAATAAATTGGGATACGGACAGGAGAATGAAGATTTCTGATAAGCTACTGGGACTGGTTGGCTGAAATATCAACAACTTATCATATATTATAAGAGATTTGTTAACTGGATTCATTGAAATCCAGTTTTAGAGATTGTAGACTTCTCTTTTAGCAGTCGCAGCAATAATTAGATTATCCACTAAACATTGTAACAGCGAATAAATTTTATCGCCGTCTTCTTAAGAGCTAGGCCAAATATTGACACACACAGGAAATACAAACAATAATAAAAAATAAACCAATTAATAAAAACTTTTTACAAAAAAAAACAACCGACTTCCAAAAAAAAACATTACAAAGTGAAAAATAACTTTAATTTCGGAAGTCGGTGTCTTGGGTTTTGTGTTTTCGTTTTTTGCCTCCGACTTCCGAAATTAAAGTTATTTTTCACTTTGTAGTGTTTTTTTTTGGAAGTCGGTTGTTTTTTTTGTAAAAAGTTTTTATTTTTCACTTTTTAGTTGTGGTACCTACCCACACACATTCGAATACCACTACCTGCTACCAGTGTCAAGAACTTATCATATCATCTACATACTAAGTGGAAAAAAAAATACGTATTTTGTAGCAAACTCAAAAACTACCCAAGCAAAGTTAATAAAATTGATGGAACCAATTTGGAAGCCTACCCTTTCAAACAAAAAAAGAATTTTCAAAATCGGTCCACAAATAACGGAGAAATCGGGGGACATACATAAAAAAAAAAATAAAAAAAAAAAAAAACATACGCGTCGAACATATAACCTCCTCCTTTTTGGAAGTCGGTTAAAAAGAAGAATTTAAATTAACAGCTCCTACCTCAGCATAATTTTTTTATGCATAATGCTGCATAGCAGATGGCGTTTGCTTCAATAGTAATACTACAGTCAATATAATTAAACAATAATTAACAAGCTTTAATTCCCTTTCAAACAACTATGTATTTATTAAAAGCACAACTTTATCAATGAATATCATTACGAACGGCTGTCATTTGCCTGCGTAGCCGAAGGCACAAAGTGATAGCGTAGGAATATAATTGAAAATGTGGGCGGATCGAGAAATTGCTGACGATAATACTATCGTTAGATGCAAGGGGTAGAAGTCGTGGGTGGTCCGCTGTAGTTTGAATACAGTAGGGCTGATGCCTGAGTAAAAAAAAAAGAAATATTTGGAAAATCCAAAAGTGCACGCCTCATAACGCTCATACAAAAACAGAAATATATTTAAACGTTTTTCATGAAGTAGGTTTTGATTGCTTTTTTTACCCATCAACATGGGTACAATTTCTCACCTCGCAATCTTTACGCACTGTCAGACTATTTAGGTTTGCTTTGTTGGTTGCTAGGTAACGGTGAAAGTTGGAAATATAAAGATATAAATATTATATTAGTTAGTTTTTCATTAATTATAATTCAACTCCTTTGAATAAAAGGGCCATTTTCTTTGAATAAAAGGGTTCCTCCTATGGCTAAAACAAATAAATAAAAAGAAAATTACTCAATTAATTGATTTTCTCGCAAGCTACAATGTTTTCAGATTTCATACATAGATTGACGACGGGAATTGTTTTAAAACTATTTTGATGTTTTTTTGGTTTCTGCTGCATTCAATAAATTTTTGAAAAGTAGTCTAATATCCAATAAATTATCTACACAATGGGATATAAATTAAGTAGGTTCTGTGTACTAGCAGGAGAGTAACAATAAAAACAGTTGCAGAAAGGAGGCAAAACAATTTTTTTTTATCGCAGAGCACTCTCTAATGCTTCGCATTATGAGTCGTGCAATTTATCATATTAATAAAAAATTAAGCTAGATAAAACGCATTAAAGTTGGGGAGTGGGTGTCGCTACATCCCAAGTAAGTATTAAATCTACATATTCAACGTCATGGCATATTTTAACTCAATGTATCGCCGTACTCTTTTGAATACGAAAAAAAAAAAAGAAAAAAATATGTGTCCAATATTTTTTTACCTACCTGACGTATAAAAATATTTTTGTCATCATCCCTAGTGATAAGTAGGTACTATAATTAATTGTGTTGTAGATAGATAGTCTTTCGTGCGAAGAGGAGTTTGTCTGTAAGACAATCTAAGACATTCTTTCATTAAATTCTGTAAACAGGTAGCTTAGTATCTACTAAGCTAAAATTATGACCTTTTTCTAGTAAGTACTTACTAACTGGCGAAATATGGGTGTATCTACTACAGGTACACCTCTGCCCAACCCTTCGGGGAAACAAGGCGTGATGTTATGTTATGTTTTATGTTACTTACTTAAAAAGGTCAAGATTTTCATTCCGGAAAATTCAATTGCTGGAGCCGCGAAAACAGTTCGTGTAATTATATATTTAGGCATAACTTTAGCTCTCCTTGATGTTAAGCTCTTTTCAAGCCTTTTGATTTTAATAAAAAGTTTACCATTTTATAAAACTGTTAGCCTAAATAATTTTTCCTACTTAACCAACGCAGCAAATTAAAAGCATAAATACAAAAAGTCTGCATATTTTTGAACCGTATCTTTCTCATTTTCTTTTAACGTTCTTTTTAAGCTTTCCACCTACATTTTTCTTCATTAAAAGCACAAAATTTTAGCCTCTTAGCTAACTAACCGAAGCTGAAAGCGGGTCGCCTTAAAATTTTGAAGGTAACCTAAATATCCCCTACCTAACCTAAATAACCTAGGCATCCCAATTTTATTAGCAAGATTTTAGTATCAAGTGATCCTATGCTTTCAAGATAAACCCTAATAAAATTTGCTATTCATACAATACTCTATTATGTATCTTATTCGATATGAGAGAGAATGGAAATGATATTGATACAATTTCGATAGTATCGATATTCGAAATTGAATGACATAAAAATGTTTTCAACCGAAAATCCAGATGCGATAAAACGTAATTGAAATGGTAAAAACCGCAGTTGTATATGAATTTCAGTTGTTGTAATTGCATGTCTTTGTTGTATATCCGCATGGGTCAATCGAAGGATAAACTACGCCTGCCGCGAACGGTTCGTGGATGGGTGAACAGACATTACATATCGAGACACCTCCGTGCCTCGGAAAGCATGTTAAGCCGTTGGTCCCGGCTGTCATTCGTAGATCTTTGACAGTAGTTACGGGTAGTCCAAGTTATATCGTTTTACCCAGTAACTGGGTTGTAGAGGTCAGATAGGCAGTCGCTCCATGTAAAATACTGGTATTCAGCTGCATCCGGTTAGACTGGAAGCCGACCCTAACATAGTTGAGGAAAAGCTAGGCAAATTGATTGAAGTTTATGAAATGGAAACTTTATGAATTAATAGGTAATGTGTTTAATAAAATTTCTTGCCGACTCTCGACACTTCACATGACCAGAGGGCTGGCTCATTCTTTGGCTAAAGAATTAGCATTGCAATCCAACGTGGCAATGTTACCAGTCTTCTGGGCACGTACCCGGATAACAGCGATGCGGACGAGTACTTCGAGGCCTAAGACCGTTTGTCTACCGCACCGTGAACAGGACATCCACTAGAGCAAGATGACGACGCCGAAGTAGCAACAGTACATTTACTATGGCCGCGTAATCTCGTTTATAGTTGACGTCACGCTCACGGTACGGTGGACAGATAGTGTAAGTGTCCTTTTGTTTATGTATTTATTTGTATAGTTAATTAGTTTGTCATTTAATTTAGTGAGTACCTAGTGTAAATGTTTAATTAAGGTAAGGTTTTCAAAATAGAAATACGAAGTTGGTATATTTTTTTTTTTGTTAACTAATTCTAAATCTGTTGTTTAAAAAGACTTTTTGGTAAACTCAGTAATAGCACTTTTAGTGGTATGAGGAACAGGGTGTTAAGTTCACTCATCCACCATAGAAAAGGGTGGATCCTCCGACCAGAGGGTGTTGTGTCTGGCGGGCAACTGCCCGACTGTTGAAGTCGGAATCTTTTATATATGTCGATCGCTCGGTAAACTCTAATTGCGCGATGCGTTTCGTATGTGGCGGTGTAACCGCTACACACTTTTTTTTTGTGGGAAATTATCCTATAACCTCTCCCACTCTGGTTGGAGCGGGAGGGTGTGTCAGATATACAAATTGTGTCCTAAACGAACGAATTTGTCGTTACGTGAATTAGTCTCTTTACCCTAATGTAGAGGAGAACTTGTCCCACCGTCGGTGAGTAATAAGAAGCGAGTAGAGTTAGCAACTACAAGCGAGTTGGCGAGAAACGAGCTTCGACTGCCCGATAGCGACGAGCGATTACTCGCTGGTATGCGTATACAGGGTGGTAGGGACATCAACTGAAAAAACTGTTACCATGGATTCAGTACATGATTCTGAACCCCATGCGTTGAAATTGTTCGTCAGTTTTGATTTTTTATCTTCTGTTTCATAGAAAAGTGCAATACCTACGCGGTCAAAATGTATGGAACAGCTGATGTTTTTATATAACTGGCAAATAATTTCAACGCAGGGGGGTTTAGAATAACTGACGGGGTCCGTTAGAGCCGATGCCTGCCGAGGTTGCGGGAATGTCCGAAAGGGATACCATGGCCCCTGGCAACATAGCAACTGAAGAAACACGGGTGGGTTTTAGTCAGTAAGAGCCTGACACGCCCTCCCGCTCCGCCCAGAGCGGGAGAGGTTATTTGATAATTTCTCACTCAAAAAAAAAGGGGGTTCAGAATCATGTACTGAATCCCTGGTAACAGTTTTCGCGTCGATGTCCCTGCCACCCTGTATATCAAGAGTGATTTTCTCTGCGAGAGTCCTGCCCGCCAAGCGAGAGTCTTTCTTTGACAGCTCTTGTCGCTGCGACAAACGAGTACTCGCAGGCGATGTGAAAGTCACGGATCAACTGTTCATATTTTTGTATGTCGGAAATACGTTACTAAGTTGACCAATCGGGACGTTATTGGCACCCAGCGGCGCTCGGCAGAGTCTACAATATAATGCTCGGACCGACCGGAGCTGAGCAGAGTTCATCGGTGGCGGTCAAGCAGTGAACACGTTTAGAAACGGTCACGCATTCCGAATACTCGTGTCGTCTACCGTGTACATACTGTATATGTGCATTGCTAGTGTGATTAATTTGACAGTAAATTATAATTTGATCTAAAATAAAAAATAAAAAGAAACAAAAGTCATTTATTCAAACTAGGCTGAGAATCAGCACTTTTTGAACGTCAAAATTACATAAGACAGTCCCCCAAAAATGCCCACCTTTCACCACTTCCTAGTGCCTTTAGCTGGGAAGAAGAAGTGGCCCAACAAACTCCCCAGCAGCACAGCTGTCTGTTCAAGTTAGAAAAAAAAAATGATTCTATATAATAGTATGCAAAATTATTATGCAACACAAAACATTATTTTAATTATAAATTACTGGCCATATGTCAGCTAGCACACGCCAATATACCAACCAAAAACATCGAGAACTATATTCAAGCAGAATTAAAAAAAAAAAAACTAAACGTAAACAAAACTTAATATCTAAATAAAAGCCTCAAGGCATAAAGGGCATGCCCGCTTACATGAAGCTGTAATTGGAAGTTATAAATGATAAACTAGGACCATCGACGTAAAATAAATGAACAGTTAATTACTAGTAACAATGACAAAACCATAATCAGCAAGACGACCAGTCACCACAAGCAGCACCTGTTCACGAGCATAACGCAAAGATCAGCCATTACCCCCCTCGCTCGATCTGAACTGTAAACGGTTTTTCTATTGCACAATAACGAACACTACCCACAGTACGCCCACAGTAGTTAAAATATGGCTGATAATAACGAAAGAGACACCTACTTTCTCCGTCAAGTATTTCTTTTACTTACATGGGACCTGCAAACCTTTTGTACGTTTTTTGAGTGAGAAAATCGTTCATAGCTAGTTGTTTTCTCGTGAGCGGTGAGACAGGTGTCCTAAAAAGACAAATTCAGCTCATATCATATCAGAAGCTTATATGGAAATAATGCGTAGTAAACACACTACGCAAAACAATCGAGAGGAAAACTCCTTTAAGATGCAAAAATACGCTAGAACATTCGCTGCTCCTTAGGTAGGCTTTAAATAGTCCCATTGTTTATTTCTCTAATTGCTTTCCGGCAATTTGAGAGATCTCTTCAGTATAACGTAAACAGTTTTAAGCTAAACGGGAGTTGAGTGGGTCGTATTATTATACGAAATGTATTGAATTGCCGTCATCGCTGTGGGGGGCGAAGGGTGGAAGAGACAATCGCGGATAATCAGGTTAATACTGGATGTACCGGGAGAATCTGAGGAGTTTTATGTTTATTAGGACACGCCTGCGTTTCTTGAAGAGTTTTCTTTTACATAAAAATGAGGGCATCTCACCTAGGTACTGGTGTACTTGTCAACGATTTTGGTGTACAATACAAAAATTAAATAAATATTATTATTCTATCTATAGCTATCTACTATAACTACATCCTACATTGATGTTAGTCGATCCTCTTCTTATTCATGATCACCATGCATAATCATCCTAAAATGTTCCCACTACTGGGACACAGGCCTCCTCTCTGTAAGAGGGAGTGTGCAGAAATCCACCATGTGGGCCCAGTGCGGGTTGGAATGTTTGGTTCTAGGACATGCCGATGCCAGTTTTCTCACGATGTTTTCCTTCACCGTTTTAAGAGCAGTGGTGATGAAATAATTTACACAAGGTAAAACGCCTGTCTGAGTTCGAACCTACGAAGTAAAACTCGTAAGTCGCGGCCGTCACCATTGAGCTACCACTGCTTTTAAAGGCACCATGAACTGTGTCCAATTGCAGGTGGTGTCGCCTCACAATCTTTCTCCATCTAGTTCTGTTAGATGACAGTCTGACTCATTCATTAACAGGGCCTCCAACAGCGCATATAATTTGATCGGTCCACCCCCGCGTCGTTTGACATAAACCAACCAATGTGTGTAGGAAGACTAGGGTGTAGTCTCACAAAAACTTACCTGAACTTTACATCCTAAATGCTCCCGCGTTCTGGAAGGCTGACTCGATCTTAATAAGGGTGATGCACGTTGCCCGCAGAATTCAAATATTCTTACGTTTTTTGCAATTTGCAGGTCAGTGTCAGGTTGTAATTATGTTGATTACTAGTTGCGCCCCGCGGTTTTAACCGCATAAGTCTCATTCCTGTGGGAATTTGGGGTAAAAAGTATCCTACCCAGGGTCATGGTCTGCCCATGTGACAAATTGCATTCAAATCTATTTCGCCGTTTTAGCGTAAATCAAACCTTTCCTCTTTATAATAGAAAAAAATAATAGAATAGAAAGAAAAGAACAGAGTAGAAATAATAGGATAGAAAGAATATAATAGAATAGAAAGAATAGAATAGAGTAGAAATAATAGAATAGAAAGAATAGAATATAACGAATAGAATAGAAAGAATATGATTCGTGACCGTAACAAATAACATGGCTCTATAAAATTGTAACCATTGAATCAGAAATACAATTCCTTAAGTTACATAGACAATTCTAACTCAAATGTCATGATTTCATGAAAGAGTTATTCAATAGGGTAATATGAAATTGGGTTGAATTGATGATTTTTATGATTATAATTCTATAAATAAATATTTGATAAGGCCGCGAATCATGTTTAGATCAACATACAACCTTCAAATTGATAAAAACGTAAGATTTGCGTGAGATTTGACTTCTACTGCTTGAATACGAGGCTGTTGGCTACTTTGTATGTTACATACTTCAATTGTTGATCGAAGGTTACATACATATATTTTTTTTGGTAATGATTTGGTTGAAATTAATATCTGTAATTTTTATGGTGTACATAACAAATAATATTCTATCTAATGAGCGTTTTGTTTCTGAAGAATAAACAATTTTTCCTTTTTTTTCTTTTAATTTTTTTTTTGCCTGGTTACCGTCACGCTTTCGCCTTAAGGGTAGCTCGGTGTCATTACGATCATGCCTATTTCCTGTCACCAGAATACGTGCGCGTATAGATTGATTATGAACTCGTCATGCGTACTCCTGTGTAATTACTATGGGGAACAAATGCAGTTATTTACCACATTTTAAGCAGGTACATTCTCGTCGGTGGTGTATGCCCATCAAACTATCTCCTTGTATCAACCCGAGATTGTTAACAAATAGGTAAATAAATGGTCAGATGGAAAGTTTTCAATCCCTGGGTTAATAATAAAATAGACGAATTGAGACAATTTGTGTTCCCTGATCCCTGAATTCATAAGAAATTCACATTAATGAAGACCTTTTTCGATATTTTTTTTTAAAAGTCCTCCGCTCGGAATAGAAATGGGTGTATCAATGAATGATAAATAGGCATGTGCCACCGTCTCTATCGTCTTTATCGATAAGAAAGTTTAGTTCGATAAGTAGCGTCGCCAAGTTCGAGAGTCGGATGAATTAATGTGTGCGTCGATAAGATCCGCCATTTTAATTGATCCTATAAATCTAAAGTTCACCTGTGAATTGGCTGTTAATTAACAGGGTTCGGTTCCCGGTTCAATCTTGTTTGAAGTTTATAATAACGTTTTGTGTTCACGTCAATCAGAAATTGAAAGTGGTTTACGTTTAAAATTCCTATTACTTTATCGTAAAGGGTAAATTATGTTGATTGGATCGTTTGTGTTTTGTTTTATGCTTGCACTATACCGACTATTGAAACACAGTACCTAGAGTTAAAAAAAAACACGTAGGTAAAGGAAGTGAGAGGTCTAAAAAACTAAGTAGAAATATTTAAAAAAATACAACAATATTAAAGAAACCAAGGAACACAAGGTAAATTCTAAGAATTCTGCTTTCCAGCGTCATAAAATGATAGCAACAAACATCGAATTATACACTTTAAGGTAACACCATTAAAGTCTAAACTAATAATAATTTTCATAGCATAGAACATTTTTTCACATTGTTGTTTGCATAATATTTTTGTTTGTAATGAAACAATCGGACAGTTCTCGGCGGATGAGTTCCCTTGCAGCTGGTTTTTCAATTAACTCGGCTCTTAATGGAAGAAACGCTCCGGCGAGTACGGCCTAGGACGGCCTATCGATATGTCGACTTGTAAAGCACAACACTGCATATTTTTCTTAATAGAATAGAGGCTGTGCATTGATGAATTTGAACAATTTTGTTTCGACTTTTGAAATATCACAAAATACAGTTGACTACTTACATCATTCTTTAAGTCAATGTTAAATGATTTATTTTAAGTAGGCCATTAAAAAACACTTTTTAACGTCAACATTTACATGAAAATAGGATTGATTCTAGACGCCTCTTCCAAAAAATAGTTTCGTATGGAGAAGAATGTACAATACATTAAATAAAATTATGTGAAGACGATCATGATAGATAGCTAACAACTCTTTTAATTTTACAAATTCCTCCGAGTTCTAATTGTCATTCGAATACAGAAAGCCGAAAGTCTGACCGTGGATCATCATTTTACCGACTTTTCTTTAAATTTTTATCTTTACATAATATAAAATAAAGTCCCCCGCCGCGTCTGTCTGTCTGTCTGTCTGAACGCGATAAACTCAAAAACTCCCGAATGGATTTTCAAAAGGTTTTCACCAATGGACGGAGTGATTCATGCGAAAGGTTTTAGTGTATAATTCTAATGAATGAAACCTTTATAGGATTTGTGTAAATTGGCTGAAATTTGACGCTTATTGTTAAAGATGTCAGAAAAAATCATGCCGACTGGGAACTTTATTGACGTGCGCTGCGGAAATCGTTAAAAGTTACGTAAAATGTTTGTTCTACAGTATTGTTTATCTTAAAACGTTCAACAAAAAAGTCCGCAATGGCATGTCTATCTTCTAAGGATAACCAAGAATAACCATTATTATCTTTCAGAATTTGATGAAAATTTCATTATTATTTCCGAAGCTTTCTTGACCGGTATTATATAAATCCTTATCCAATAAAATATGTTATTTAAATTGAGCATTTAATTTAGATTAAAATATGACTCAACATCATATCATTTAAACGAATAGTTTAAAAGATATCCCAGTTTCAAAATAACGCGTAACTACATAATTATGGTTGACGAAAACGCGGGCGCAGCGGTACGTTCCTGTGGGATATTTTTCGACAACCAAGCGGGCGAAGCCGCGGGCAAAAGCTAGTTGTTTTATATAAAACAAATGGTCACTCTCTGAAGAATAAATGTAATAAAGATAATAGCTACTGGCTAGGCTTTTAGCTTAAGCTAATAACGTCAACATAATTAAACTTCCAGGTATTTTCAAAGTCCTATTGTCTCCAAAAGTTTCTAGTTAAAAAGCTTTGTTCTGAGAAAAGTATTCATTATCTTGAATACATCGCTGGCCTCTAGAATAAGTCCCGAAGATTTACTGGCATTTGTCTTCACCTTGAGAGAAAAAAAGAAATTCAAAATTAATTATTGTGAAATAATTTGGTTTGTGCTATCAAGAGTATTGAATAGAATATGTAATTGGAGGTTTGTAAATTATTCATGTGTAGGTCACCTTGACTTTTTGGGCGTCTGATACGTAAATGTCGGTATAACTATGGGGGAATTTTGTGGTTGAAGTATTTAATAGCAGACTGATAGTAATGAAATGCTGAAAAGGCGCTTAATTTTTTTTTGACTATAAGGTGTCTACTTATAAAACTAAATAGTTTTAAGTTAACCATATGAATTCAAGACAACTTTCCATTTTTAACACAACTAACTATTTACACTAGGTACTAAATTAAAAGACTAACTAACTATCTGTATAAATGAAAATAAAAACAAAACGACACTTAAGCGACGAAGTATTCGTCCGCATCGCTGTCATCCGGAAAGGTACCCAGACGACTGTCAGCATTGCCACGTTGAATGTCAATGCTAATTCTTTGGCCAAAGAACGAGCCAGCCCTCTGGTCACGTGAAGTGTCGATTAGTCGACGAGAAATTTCCTTAAAAAGGAGACGCGCGCTTGGGCTCCATGATCCGAGCGTTTCGATCCCAAACGGCTCAAAACTGTAGTTACCCATAAGGTTACAGTATTTGCGCCGCTTGAGGGTTTCAGCAGCCACAGTAGCGGCGCCAGCACAGCCCGCCGTGCTAGGAACATAAGATGGCGCAAGGGTGTCAACACAGGTTGTATCCCACATCAGAGGCCTACCCACCTTCCAAGGCAACAACCATCCCGTCTGGTCTTTTCCCATCATCACGTACCAAGCCGTTTGGTTCTTATACCGCTGGTACGCCGGCGGTGACAAGGGCTCGACGAATAATGTCGTTGATGCTGGCGTGCCGTGCTATGCGACCTGCGTTCCTGCAGCAAGACAGGCCATGGTGCCCGAGACTGTCGACAGCTTCACCGCAGTGACACCAATGCGGAGCAACACAAGGTGCACCCAAGCGGAGACACGTAGCAAACCGAAGCGATGAGTCATCCATCATAGTGCCTATGGTGGATGACGGGAGCGCCTCAGCCACAAGCCTGACTCCTATTCCAAGCCAGCAGACGGGCGCGCTCAACAGTATTAGGTGACTATTATTGGATGGTCTGCTTACACTATAATATTCGGCAAAGGGACCGACCAAAGTCGATTAACACTTCAGTTTTTAAATTCTAAAATATTGATCTAAATAGCATAATCAGCCTATAATGTTCCCACTGCTGGGACACAGGCCTCTTCTCAGTGAGAGGGAGTGGGCCGTAATCTACCACGTGGGTCCAATGCGAGTTGGTAGATTTCACATGTCTTAGAATTTTTGGTTCTAGGACATGACGGTTCCCTCACAATGTTTACCTTCTAACTGTCTACGAAGCATGTAGCCGAATAGCTAGTTTCGAATCAAACTGTAAACACGTTATTTTGTAAGTAGTTACGTTTTCGATGCAGATAGTCCTAAGCCTAAGAATAAAGTATGAAAGGAAGTTTATTTGTGTCTTTATTACGTTAATGATGTAACTGGATATGTAGCTACAAAAACGTATTCGTTCCAAAAAAGAGAAGCTTGTGTTTCGTCAGTTGCCGGATTTCTATCAGTTGCCCTTTGCACTTGGTGCAGACCGGATGCTCTCAATCGATTTGGAAGTATATAGAGTTGTTAATACTATTTTAACTTAATGTAATTTATTTAATAAATCGGAGGAAAGCCGCTAAAGTGGCTAGTCGCAGGCACGACAGATAGGAAAATAGTTTTACAGCTCTATATAGTTCACACGGAAATCAAAACAAAACAACAATAAAGTACTTCGTTCTGAATTCAAATATATGATAAATCTAATAATTGATGGACATGGAAATTAGCATTCGTTTGTATTCGGAAATCCGATGATACCCTAGGGACATTAAGAAAATAGAAATACTGTAATCAGTTATATTTTAGTTTCGCAAATAACTATAAAAAAGGATTGTGTGGTTTTATGAAACCACGGTAAAAGTGAAACTTTTAAGCGAACTATAGGCGCCGCCATATTGGCCTTGGCTGCTCTGACGAGCGCCTTTCACTTTATCCCTACTCCGCGGCCGACCGTCACGCGACATGCAACACACAGACGAAAAAGTTTGAGACGATGTAATAAAAGTTTCACTTTAATACTTCGATAGAATCACCATGTTGAATAACCGAATAGAATTTTTTTACATTACTCGTTACTAAAATCAAGTGTTTTCAAAACAGGTGACGCCTTCGAAGTCACTAGTTACGACACGTTTCGCGAAAATCACGTAACTAGTTGCGTTACGTTTTGCGAAAATCAAGTAACGACTCACCCTTTCTTCGGGAAGCCAGAACATCGTGACAATGAAAGCTTGTCATCGTTGTGTCAGCTTCTCCTCCGGGTATTATGTTATCCAATCACTACACAGTTCGTCTGTCTCAATATCCGTTGATGACAGTATTCATCGCAAGTTTAGATACAGTTTTAACTAGTTTGTAGTCAAATATTGTAATATCCGCCTGGATTTCACTGGGGAGATTGATGTACTATTTTGTAATCATATTTGGAATATAATGAGAAAAATTCTAACTTTGGTACGCAATTTACTACGAATTTTCTAACAACAGAACTTTATAATCTTATTTCTGACTTTTGGGGAATCGAATCTTACGATCCGCAATTAATTGTTGTATTATACTTGAGCTGAAAAGCTAAATAAATTACAAATTTATTAGGCATTTGCGAGTTTACTCCGGGCTGGGAATATTTTTAGGACAGCTCTTTGGGTTATTCGTAATTTAAGTAAAACAAAATTGTCATTCATTTAAATATACATCAATATTAAATACAGCTTATCACAAAACGATTGTTCTAAAAATACTACAAGCGTAAACGATTCGCATACCGAGTTAATCCTTACATAATTATATACATAAAACAAAGTCCCCCGCCGCGTCTGTCTGTCTGAATGCGATAAACTCAAAAACTACCAAACGGATTTTCAAACGGTTTTCAGCAATGGACGGAATAATTCATGCGAAAGGTTTTAGTGTATAATTCATTAAAGTTTTGTGTAAATTGGCTGAAATTTGACGATTATTGTTGAAGATTTCGGAAAAAATAATGCCGACTGGGAGCTTTATTGGCGTGTGCCGCGGAAATGGTAAAAGTTACATAAAATTTATGTTCCACAGTATTGTTAACCTTAAAACGTTCAACAAAAAAGTCCGCAATGGCGTATGTCTATCTTCTAAGGATGACCCACAGTAACCATTATTATCTTTCAGAATTGGATGAAAATTTCCCTGTTATTTCCGAAGCTTTTTTACCGGTATTATATTAATCCTTATCCAATAAAATATGTTATTTAAATTGGTAATTTAATTGAGATTAAAATATGCTGTGACATCATATCATTTAAATGAATAGTTTAAAAGATATCTCAGTTTAAAAATTACGCGTAGCTACATAATTATGGTTGACGACATCATTGGCGCAACGGTAGGAGTTAATGACCTTTTCCTCGGCTATTATCCGGTATGGGGTAGTACGTTCCCGTGGGATATTTTCCGACATCAACGCGGGCGAAGCCGCGGGAAAAAGTTAGTAAACATACATAAACGCGAGCCAACATGTATCATTTATGCGTACCAATTAATAACCAGCTGGTATCGGTATCGATTTTACCTTGGCACATCACTAGTTCCTCGGACATAGTGCTACTAATTTCAGGTTATTTTAAAATCCCAAGGAGAGTTCAAGTTCTTAAGTTAGTTCTAAAGTTAAAACGAGTAAATTGCAGCGTTGAAAGTTTCAAATAGTTCGTCTTGTCCGGAGTTTTGTTTCGCTGTACTTTTATTTTCCCAATCTACTTTGTAAATTGCCTGTTGCCTTAATCAGCTGTTGCCAACTCATTCTGTAACTCATTCAGCGATTCTCACAAGTTGTTCGTCTTCTTGTTTCGTCTCAGACAGTCAGCAAGTTGTTAGCCTAGCGAGGCTACCACCACGTTCGTATAAGTATGTAGGCTAGGAGGGGGGGGGGGGGGGGGGGTCATATCTAAACGATTAAAGCAGACAGTACCCCGATCCAGGATTGTCGTTTTGAGGAGCTTGTTGACCCCGCTGAGGGTAGTTTTTAGCAAAGTAAACGCTAAAAAACACTTAACTAAGAGAAAAACCAGCATTTTAATCTATAGAATTTTGGTATAACAGGCGGGGATAAACAAAACACCATAATTTCAGGTTATTGGTTTTTCCCCCCCTTTTTTTTTTTTTTTTTGGGTGGGAAATTATCAAATAACTTCTCCCGCTCTGGGTGGAGCGGGAGGGCATGTCAGACTCTTACTGACTAAAACCCACCCGTGTTCTTTCGGTTGCCCTGTTGCCGGGGGCCGCGATGTCCCTATCGGTTTTCTTCGAACCCCCGGCAGGCATTGGCCCTAGCGGGCCCCGTCAATTCTGCTGACATCTCTTTGAGGCGCGCGTGGAACACAACGCGCCGTCGACCCGGGCTTGGTCCTTACCGGATTGCGAGCTACCCATTGCTCACCGTCCGCAAGCCCGCGCCTACGGTGGAAATTGGCTCGCGATTCCCGCCCCGGGCGTCTCCTCCTGCGGCGGTTAGGGGCGTGAGGGCGCAAAATTTGCCTCTCCCTCATGCGTTCTGCCTCCTCCTTCGCGAGCATTACCGCTTCGCAGAAGGAGATGACGGCCTGCCATTTCCTCTCGCTCCGTACCATGGCCTGAACCAGGGCCGGACGCGAGAGATCACCGCCGCCGATCGCCTCTACGAGGACACGGCGGTCTGGAGGCCAAAGGTCCTCGCGCACATCTGGGAGTGGCGCGAGGAGGCGAAACGCCGGGGCTTAACTCCGATGCCGCAAGAAATCGCGGCACAGCGGACAGAGCTCCGGCGGGATCTCATGGCGTCATGGAGGGTGCGATTGTCGCAACCCCGCGCTGGGTTTTTCCCCCCCTGCAATACAAAAATTCTATAGATTATAATGCTTGTTTTTCTCGTTTCAATTATGTGTTTAGGCAGTCGGGTTTTTTTTTAATAATTTGCTTTATTTCACGCTTTTTAGTTAAATTAATATATATTTGGAATTGACTCATTACTAGCTTTTATTTGATACCAATAATGTAGTTATTTTTAAACCTACCCTTCCCTTTTTTTTTTTTGCAGATGCTATACATAAATATTATATAGCCTATGTCACTCCCAAAATTAAGACGAATCAAACGACACCACATATGTTTAAATCCATCAAGCCGTTTAGGCTACAGAGCGTACCAAAGAAATAGACATACATACTCTCGAAAAACATTACCCTCCTCCTGGGGCAGTAGGGTAATAAATAAAAAAAGCACACAACATTTTATTGTGCTTAACGCATTAAAACCCCCTTGTATTACTTTTCGCAAATTCCTCAATGATTTTGTTAGGTTGTAGACTACCAGAGATATCTCGGTGAAAATGTGGTGTTGACGTTTAAACGATATATGGTCAATTTTAGCTGGCCATTTCATGAAATGGTCTATCATTTCATGAAATGATCATTTCTAAGATCTGGCCACGACAAATATACATGGCGGCCAAACCGGGCAGCGTGAGTGGCAGACTGAGTGGCGCGCGTATTCAAAATTCGTCACATAAACAAAACATCTTATAGAAGAAGACTTGAAAACATAATACCTATTTAGTCAAGGTTAAGGAGCAGTGATAGCCTAGTGGTGTGACCGTCAGACTGTTAAGTCATAGGTCTCGAGTTCGAACCCAAGGCACGCACCTCTGACTTTTCGGATTAATGTGTGTATTGTATAATTATCACTTGCTTCAAAAACGGTGAAGGAAGACATCGTGAGGAAACCGGTATGCCTGAGAGATATTTCTCGACGGCATGTGAAGCCAAGTCAGAGGCATATGGGCGGCTTTAAAACTCTGACATGTTAGTCATTGTTCACATGAAAAGAAGATTAAGTTAAGGATAATAAGATTTGTCACGGAAGAACTCAGATGCTTTGGGGGGGGGGAGGCTTGAGTAATTTAGGCCACCACATGGCGCCACTTTGACAAGAGGTCTTCCATTTCGACAATGAATATGGAACTGTTCCGCTTAGCTATTTCTAAAGAGCCATAAAAAACCCGTAAAGAAATCGACACGTGTTTCACATCTCAACGAGGCAACCTCAGGATGACGATTGACTTGTCGCGAACTCGAACACGGCATGCTGCTACAACGAGCTGAACGCAGACATGATGATGACCTTCATCATTGGTTTCATTCATTCGTTCATTATTCAGTCACAAGTAACAAAAATATAGGTGGTTTGACACTTTAGAAAGGAGTCCGGACCTGACAACTCAGTGCTGCCACCTAGTGAACGGCATTACAGAAAACCTTCATTATCTGTAAACTCAAACTCAAAGAATTTATTTCAGTTAAATCATTTACAGGCACTTTTGAATTGTCATGGAATCGGTCAGTCAGAAATATGAAGCTGGTTGCCCATTCCAAAGTGTAGTAGGTACCAATGGAGAAGAACGGGCAAGAAACTCCACGGACACTCTTTTAAATAAAAAAATGTTTCAAAGTATTGGTTATCATGTGTCATTCATGTTGAAATTATAGATGCAAGAACAATGTAGAAAGACGTGCACGTTAGAAGTGTCCGTAATAAAAAGATGAAACAAAGAACAAATATAATAAAAATAAATTAAAAATTAGCCATGGCAGCTAAGAGATGACCAATATTTTCGGTAACCAGTGTGGAAAAAATTATTGATTCATGTGAACGTGGTCTAGGTGGTCTCACATGATAAACGGCTCTTACAAACAAAAATAACACAGACATCCTCTTCAAATAATAAACTAACTCTTTGATCCCGTATCCGTCCACGCTCACAAAATCTGCCGCGCAAATTGCTACAATTTAGACAGAACAACTATAATAAAATTAATTTGCCTTGTAAATCATGTTGATATAACTGGGTTAGATTCAGCAAAAACGTCGCGTCGTCTTCCCCGGTTGAAACTGGCCGGGTAACCGGGAGCCGGGTAGCCGGGTAACCGGGTCGTACGGATAACCCGGCTTCAGTCGGTAATTAACTTAAGAATTTCTGAGGCGCGGATCCAGATTTCATCGTCACTGATTCCTCCTTAGAGTAATGACAATAAACTTTGTGACACATGGTAAAGTAGAAGAGTACTTAGTTAATAATATCAGCCTATATTACTGTTCCACTGCAGGGCAAAGGCCTCTTCTCATGCAGAGAAGGCATGAGCATTGATCACCAAGCTGAAGATGGATTGGCGATTTCAAACATACCTAAACTACATTTGAAATAAGATTAGACATTAAACAAACTTTTTTACAGTCCGTGCAACCGATTTTGATTTCTATTGCGTTAGAGATATGACAAATGGCAGCTGCAGTAAACACTTGGTATTGTTACGAATTTTTTGCTTTTAATGACACCCTTATTTATGCCTACGGTATAGAAGTCAAAATCGGTTGAACGGACTGTAAAAAAGGTTTGTTTAAATGTCTAATCTTATTTCAAATGGAGTATAGATATTAATTAAAATTCCAGGTTTCTTCACGATGTTTTCCTTCACCAATGTCAGTGATGTCCAAGATTTAGACAGTACTGAATTGAAAAACTCACAATTGTAGTCGCAAGCCCAATAAAATAAAATAAAAATAACAATTTTCACATGTCGTTAAATAACGTTCGATCGAACGTAAACTATTTATGGCAGCATCTGCATCGCCACATGCAAACTACGCATCACTTTGACGTCACGCAAAATCCTGCATCACGCAAGCAAAGTTTACCGCGCGACTAGCATTTATACGACGTCCTGACATCAATCTTGAGGCAAACTGCCCACCGAGGATCCTCCTTTTTCTATGGAAGATGAGTGAACTTTACACCTTATTCCTTAAACATCTATATACCTACTTATTAAAATCACTACGAGTTGTAAGTTGGATTTCTTCTCTTTTAAATTTATAACTTCAATTTCATTTTAGATGAAACAAAATTTCACACAAAACGTTTCGTTTGTGGTTTTTTGACACAAAGTTAATCATCGTTTTAATTTCAACGTAATAAAATTATGAGACCCAACTTCCAGGAAAGCCTTGTCTCATTTACGTACCATTGAATTCTTAACAGGAAAAGGTACCTCCGATTTGGAATTTGAATACTTAATTTAACACTTGTGGCTGATCTTGTTATCCAATGACTACTATATAATGTATCCATTATATGTACCAGCAACCCGCACGGGTGCAATAGGGAGATATCAAAACATCGAGATTTCTTTGCTATATTTATGTCAAATATTAATATTCTACACATAAACCTTCAAGAATAAATGCTCTAAAAGATGGTGAAAACGGAATCAAAATCTATTGTGTAGTTTAGAAGACCTAAGCTGTCACACAGACAGACACAAAAACAGGCTTTGTTTTGTACTTTGTATAAACTATAACATAATATAACATAACATCACGTCTTGTTTCCCCGAAGGGTTGGGCAGAGGTGTCCCTGCAGCAGGTACTCCCACATTTCGCCAGTTATGTTTAAGTCCCATGTAATAGGGGGCGAGCCTATTGCCGTCAACCGGGCACAAATCCAGCCAGACTCTGCTGCTACTGAGAAATTTCAGATAGAAAAACCCAATAATACTTAGCCCGACCCGAGAATCGAGCCCAGGATCCAACGAGGCAGTCAAAACTATAAACTATACTCCATTTGAAATAAGATTAGACATTTAAAAAACGTTTTTTACAGTCTGTTCAACCAATTTTGACTTCAATTGCGTTGGTGGCATGACAAATGGCAGCTGCAGTAAACAGTTGGCATTGCAACCATTTTTTGCTTTTAATGCCATCCTTAAAGGCTACGGTATAGAAGTCAAAATCGGTTGAACGGACTGTAAAAAAGGTTTGTTTAAATGTCTAATCTTATTTCAAATGGAGTATAGTTTATAAATGATATAGATCGAATAAAGTCTCAGACCTAAAATATAATGTAAACAAACAAAACTCAGCTTGTCACCTGTAATCATGTCAACTTCCAACATTATACATGTCTTAAACATAAATAAACGTGTACGACAATATTACACACCACTGCATGAATTATTAAATGGTTTGAGATGCGTACATTCCGTGTGTTCATTGTTGCTTTATTTTTTGCCTTCATCGCAATATTTAAATCTAAAGATTACACTAATTTCGATTGTTTTTTTATTCCTGGCGTATTGTTCAACTAGGGATTGATGAAATAGATATATGTAATTTTTTTTATTTTGTGCAATTATTTATATTTGAACGACGATTAGCTGGTGCCCGCGGCTTCGCCCGTGTGGACTCCAAAAATTTCCAAGTGGCCTGTTACTCCTTATAACATCAGCTATCTACCAGTGAAGTTCTCGTCAAAATCGATCCAGCCGTTTCGGAGATTAGCCGGAAAAAACAGAAAGATAAACATATGTCGGATCCGGTCATTAGTACGGACACGAAACGAATCGCAAGCGCGCCACTGGCGACATCAAGAGTGAGCTACTTACACCAAAAAAGGCGCGCTTCTACAGAGTCGTGATGTTTTAAGGCCAAGGAGAGGAGGGCATTCAGCCTCTGGTCGCATTGGAATCAAGACGTCACGGAACTGTTCTCGATTCGTGGTGCTGTTATTGTGTTATTTGTAATGTTGTGATCATTGTGTTAATTGGTGATTTTAATAAACGCCGTCGCACCCAGTGTGTGTATAATTTAGCTAGTGTGATTAATTTGTTAGTAAATTATAATGTGATCTGAACTGCAAACTGTTTTTCTATTGCGCATTAAGCAACACTACCCACACTACGCCCACAGTAGTTAAAATATCGCTGATAATAACGAGAGTCACATACCCGTCTCCGACATATATATATTTTTTTATACCGTATATACTTTCATATGCATTTATAGTAAAAAGCTGTCATTTTAACATTGCAAACAGACACTTCAATTTTATTTATTTGTAATGATGAGATTATATTATTTTTTCATTCGAGTGTAGTGTCTATAAGAAAAGAGGCAGACTAAAGAAAAAGATGGATGGACTTTGTGAAAGATGATAATATGACATGACGTCTGATAAAGATATATGGTAGCGAGAGGCATACTCTCCCGACTGAAGTTATATTAAGATAAATCCAGGAGGATGGTAATCAATCAATCAAATCAAATCATTTAATTTCCAGATCATACAATCTATGTTGTTGGTGATATTTGGCAAATTTTGGTCATAATTACTAATAATGTCAAAATCACTACCCCCTATTACATGGGACTTAAACATAACTGGCGAAATGTGGGTGTACCTGCTACAGGGACACCTCTGCCCAACCCTTCTGGGAAACAAGGCGTAATGTTATGTTATGTGTGTTGTTATGTAATGTCTAAATCAATACAATAATTTTAAAATAATGACAAAATCACTATTAATAATGTAAAAATGATTAATGAGACAATAACCAAATATGCAAAAAATAATTAATCATTATTGAAATAATGATTAATTGATTATCGCATATTTTTGGTTGATTATTGCAAATAATCACTGAGACATTAAACAGACAAAAATCTGTCAAATTATGCCTTTCAAAGCATAATTTGACAGATTTTTTTTAATGTGTGTGACGATATCACGAATGCGACGATGTGCGTGTCGTGACGATATAGTTTAAGGATACTCGAATACAGATGTTTATGACAACAATCGTTTAAGAAAATTAGAGTAAAAAAATCAGGGAAATTGTATTCTAGATTTAAGAAAGAATTACAGCCGCACGGTTCGATTGAAAGTTAAGTTACGCTTACCGCGATCGGTTCATGGATGAGACTCCTCCGCCTCGGAAATCACGTTAAGCCGTTGGTCCCGCCTGTCATTTGTAGATCTTTGACAGCCGTTACGGGTACTCAGAAGCCCGAAAAAGTCTGATAACCAGTCTTAACAAGGGCACCGTGTTACCTACTGGGTTGTGGAGGTGAGATAGGCAGTCGCTCCATGTAGGTAAACTACTGGTATTCAGCTGCAACCAGTTAGACTAGAAAGCCGACCCATTCATAGTTGGGAAAAAGCTAGGCAGATTGATCCAAGAAAAAACTTCATTATTTCATCAAGTACAGTGGGCCTCACGTCAGTGGTAACAAAACAATTATAGCTGGCCTCATATTCTATTGAACCCTATGTAACATTTCTACATTATTATTTGTAAGTTTTATGTTTTTACATAACAAAGAATATTCTATCTATCTATTGAAATTTCGTACTACGCCAAGCCAGTCCAAGTCAAAGTATTACTCTGCGACCAGCGCTCGGTGTGGCAACACGCCGTTTTCGGGTTCACGACAAGTCAATCGTCATCCTGAGGATGCCTCATCGAAAGGTGAAACATTTGTCGATTTCTAACAGGGTTTTTAATGGCTCTTTAGTTAAGCGGAACAGGTTACTAAATATATCCACGTCTATTGTATTTTTTATAATGGATTTGACGTGAGGTCTACTTTACGTCTCGAAACCAACCTCATAATATTTTAGAGAAGCTTAAGTCTTATAATGAATGAGAGGTCTTGGGTTCGATTCCTAGGTTGGACAAAGTGTTATTGGGTTTGTCCATCTGGAATTTCTCAGTAGCAGCCCGGTGTCTGGATTTGTGCGCAGTTGATGATAAGGTACACGTCTGCCTAACCCTTCGGGAATACAAGCGTGATGTTATGTGTTATGTTGTGTTATGTTATGTCAAAGAATAGAATTTTCAGACATGCTTGTTAAAACACTGGAATTTATCAACTTGCATTATTGGCAACACTGTTTTCCTGCCATGGTTTTAACTTGTTATCCCCGAAAGAGCTTTTTAAAGTACCAAGTGTAGGCGTTTATTTACGCCGCCCACAGGAATTATTCTACCGAACGACGTGTCTCGTGGCTAGTTTCGGTGCCAAAACTGATTATGTCTGGGGACAGAAGTAAAACTGTTTTATTTAATCAGTTCAGGTTTGTTTGTCTGGTTCAAAGAGAAAATTGCGCCAACTCCTTTCAACCGCTTGTATGTTTGTCTGCAAATCGAATAAAACCATTTTAAAAGCTGCTTTAACCGAGCTTTTTCGTCATGGAATTGTAAATCCACACGTCGCACTATTGGCCTAAACCCACTCTAGCAAAAGTATATGTGAGAACGTTGTGGGCCTAGTGGACTGTAGATTTGTTGACCATTTTCTATTTGGTTAAGTACCTGGTACTTCTTTTAAGGTTTACGGTATCCTCCCATCTAATCTAACTAGCCTGTATTGTCCCACTGGACAAAAGCCTCCCTCTCCACACTGGACAAAGGCCTCCCTCTCCCTTTTCCACATAATTCTGTCTATTGCTAGTGTCGGCCAGTCCTTTCGGTAGGAGTCAAGCTAGTCCCGCCATCTTCGTCTCGGTCTGCTGCGATGTCATCGTGCGTCGTGGGACCCAATCGGTGGTTCTTTTAGCCCATTTGTCATCTGACATGCGGCAGACATGTCCGGCCCAGTCCCCCTTAAGCTTAGCGGCTTTCTGGGTTACGTCTGTGACCTTGGTTTTGGCGCGCAGTGTTGTGTTCCTTATACGGTCCGAAATTCGAACCCCCAGTTTACTGCGTTCCATGGCTCGCAGGCCATACCTATTATTATTTGGAAATATTGTAAAAGCCAATTATTTTTAAAAGACCGTGGAGTTTCTTGCCCGGCTTCTCCATAGGAAACAATCCATTGGAACCGTGCACCTAACTTCTGATGTTTCATGAGTGTCCATGTAGGTTTATGTGAAATAAAATATATTGATTTAATACTAAATTTAGATTTGATTGTATTCTAGACTAGATATGTTATACTATATACTAGATATATTCTAATTTTGCAAAGGTTATTATTACTAGTGCGGGAAAATTACCAACTGACGCCTTCAAAATGCACGTAACATAACAAGTTATTATTAAGATTACTTAAAAGTGTCAACATGCAGAAAAACCTATCAAGGTTTTTGTGATGTTTGTGTTTATATTTTGTTCCTTAATTTTTAAACAATAAAGATCGATGTCCCGATATACTCCTTCGGAACTTAACTACGCTGAAGCTGTGTAACGGAACCCGGCTCAAAGTCGTGTCTTTACAGAGAAATGTCATCGAGGCGGATATTTTAACAGGTTATGACGTTGGCGAGACAACCGCGTAATTACCCCTTCCAGTTTGAGCCGATGCAGTTCCCTGTGAGCGTATGCTTTGCGATCTCAAGGGCAGACACTGAAGGCTGCGAGTGTCGACCTCAAGACAAGCTGTTTCTCACACGGACAACTGTACGTCATTTGCTCCCGCGTCACCAGTCCTGACTCTCTGTATATTTTGGCTGCTGAGAACAAAATTACAAACGTACGTAGTTTACAGGGAAGTTTTATAAAAATGGGGCTATTATTGTAGTATTTTGTGGTGTCTTACGACTTCCACGTGAATGAAGTCGAGGGCAGAAGTTAGTAAGCAATAAGACAAAAAAAAGTACTTGCCAAGGCGTGCATTCTGTACTTACATTATTGATTTTAGGTATAAATTTGTTTTGTTATTTTTTTGTTTTGTATACATAACATAACATCACGCCTTGTTTACCCGAAGGGTTGGGCAGAGGTGTCCCTGTAGCAGGTACACCCACATTTCGCCAGTTATGTTTAAGTCCCATGTAATAGGGGGCGAGCCTATTGCCATCAACCGGGCACAAATCCAGACTCCGAGCTGCTACTGAGAAATTTCAGATAGAAAAACCCAATAACACTTTGCCCGACCCGGGAATCGAACCCAGGACCTCATGTTTTGTATATTATTGTAATATTAATGTATTGTTCGATGAAGGTATGTGTGATGTATTGAATTTTGTATATTGTGTATAAGTCATTGTAACTCCAATGAATAAATGAATAATAATAATAAATAAGCGAGACATGACCGCAATGTCAAAAAAGGTTGCATATTATAATTATCAATTGCATTACATACAATGGTTGCATATTATAATTATCAATTGCATTACATACAATGGTTGCATATTATAATTATCAATATCAATTCCTGCGGCCTGCAAGGTGGACTGATGATCTTGTGAAGACCGCAGGAATCCGCTGGTTGCGGGAGGCATAGGACCGGTCGAAGTGGCGGTGCTTGGGGGAGGCCTATGTTCAGCAGTGGACGTGTTTCGGCTGAAATGATGATCCTGAAAAGTCTTTCATGTGATTTTATTTCTTAATTCTATTCGCTGCTTGGTACATATTATTACGATGCAAAAAAAACAAACCACCTTCAGAAAAACACTACAAAGTGAAAAAGAAGTTTATTTTCGGAAGTCGGTCTTTGGTTTTGTATTTTTGTTTTTTAGCCCGACTTCCGAAATTAAAGAAAAAAAAAGTTTTTATTTTTCACTTTTTACTTGCGGTACCTACCCTACACAAATTCGTACACCACTACACGCTACATAAATATCAGCAACAGGAAGTTATTATAGATTCCTCAATGGAAGAAATTGAAGCTATCTCAAAAACTACGCAAGCACGCAAGTACTAAAGAAAATCAGCGGTTCCCTACATTTTGACGAGATATGTAGGGAATAGCAATTTTTTTTTCCCCGCTTTCACAATTGGTCCCACAGTGAAAGTTGTTCATAATGACGAGTACAATGTCCCCTTAAGAGATTTAGGGTAAATAAAAACTAAGGTTGTAGAACCACCGCGCACACTTCACTAAATTATGAAAAAAGAATCGCGTAAATCGGCCCAGTAGTCACGGAAAAATGGATGAACCATTTTTCCGTGAAAAATGGATGAACAATGGATTTTTCGAAAAATGGATGAACTATCCATTTTTCCAAAAAAGAATCACGTAAATCGGCCCAGTAGTCACGGGAAAATTCTTTTTTCATAATTTAGTGAAGTGTGCGCGGTGGTTCTACAAGCTTAGTTTTTGTTTACCCTAAATCTCTTAAGGGGAAATTGTACTCGTCACTACGTACTACGTAGAATCTCGTCTTTTTTTGAAGTCGGTTAAAAATGTGAACTTGCGCCACAACTATAAAAATCTCGTACGTTCCATTTATAAGTCTTAAGTCACCATTCTCTTTTACAGTGAACATTTAAACTTACCAATAATAATAAACTGTCGTCTGTCGAGTAATAAAATAAAACAGCGGACAACATTATAAGGCAGTTTTATACACCGCCGCTGACCCTACTTTAATTTTATTGCAAAGATTTGTTGATATTGCTTGTACCAGCAGCGCAGCGCGATGTCACAGTATAAATTATGCCAGAAGGACCGATGCCTAATAATTATCAAAAATAAATTATTAGTTGTCTCGAAAGACGAATTCAAGTTGCAAACAGCAGTTTTGGCAGCACTTTTGTTTTGGATAACAAATATAATACCTAATAAATTTCCTGCACATCTATACAAATAAATAAAATTGAAATGCCTTTTCGTAATTTCAAAATAACAGCTTTTTATTAAATGCATAGGAAAGTATAATTACGATACTTGTAACAAAAAAAGTTTATTTTTTATTTTTGTCTGTCTGTTTGTTGCGACTAATCTTCGAAACGGCCGGACCAATTTTGATAGGACTTTCACTGGCAGATAGCTGATGTCATAAGGAGTAACTTTGGCTACTTTTATTTTAGAAAAACAAAAAGAATTAAGGTCCACGCGGGCGAAGGCGCGGGCAACAGCTGGTACTATGTATGAATGTATCATGTCATTCAATGCTTATATTGTACAACTACTATTGAGACTTTAACTTTTGATTGAAGTGGGATCATTGTCGAACAGAACCATGATAGGTACCAGATAAATAAAATTGCAATCAACAATTACTATCTCTTAAAATGTTTTTGAAGTGAAAACTTCTTTAGGCGCATTGGGCATTTTTTTAAATGGGAAAAAACAATTGATCTCGCGACACCGTTACCGACACCTCGTTTTGTAAACGCGATTGTGCTCACGTTACGGATCAATGTTCTATGCAAGTATTTTTACTTTAAATGTTTTTTTTTTTTTAATAAATCTAGTTGCCTATAATATTGTACGATAAATTATTGATATCTGTCATTATAATTTCATTATGAGCAACCGCACTGAGTACATACGTTCTTGAAGAACGCGTTCGCGTTATGTCTGTATATTGAATACTAACCGACAATCCTTACATATTATAAAACAATGTCCCCCGCCGCGTCTGTCTTTCTGCCTGTCTGTCTGAATGCGATAAACTCAAAAACTTCCGAACGGATTTTCAAACGATTTTCACTAATGGACGGAGTGATTCATGCGAAAGGTTTTAGTGTATAATTCATTAAGGTTTTGTGTAAATTGACTGAAATATGACGATTATTGTTGAAGAAATCGGAAAAAATCATGCCGACTGGGAGCTTTACTGGCGTGCGCTGCGTTCACCGGAAAAGATACATCAAATTTATGTTCTACGGTATTGTTCATCGTAAAACTTAAACAAAAAAAGTCTTCGATGGTATATGTATATCTTCTAAGGATGACCCACAATAACCATTTTTATCTTTCAGAATTTGATAAAAATTTAATTGTTATTTCCGAAGCTTTTTTGACCGGTATAGTATTAATCCTTATCCAAAAAAATATGTTATTTAAATAGGGCATTTAATTTAGATTAAAATATGCCTTTTAAATAATTTAAATGAATAATTTAAAAGACATCACAGTTTCAAAATTACGCGGAGCAACGCAGGCGCAGCGGTAGGAGTCAATGACGTTTTCCTCTGTTATTAGGTATGAAATCTCGGTAGTATGTTCCCGTGGGATATTTTCCGCGCGGGCGAAGCCTCGGGCAAAAGCTACTATACTGTATGAAGTGTCTCTTCTGCACAATATTTCGTAGCATGGAACCATTGTGCATCTGTATAAGGTAGTCGTTACATTTTATTTAAAGTGATAGAGCCGCGCTTAGTTTGGGGACTAGTCCGGAAATGTAGGTCCAAATTGATAACTATTAGAGGATATTGTTTTAGAGCACCTAGATGCCGCAGATAATATGGGTTTTGTGGGGATGGTATTTACTTTACATGGCTTTCCCGTGGCTGTTATTTTGGATGACACCAAAATGCTTATTTTGAATGACGTGGACGTAAAAGATAATTGAGACAAAGGATTAACCGCACGTGTCTAAATTACTTCTACTTCTAAACAAAGGTGTCAATAACTACTATACTGCCTTACTAAGCCCAAAGGCGGTATCTCAATCGGAGTAAGTTTTGAGAAAATTGACTTTTTGTAAATTGTTATTTAAGGAAAAATGGAGATATAAAATTTTTCTTAGTGGTTTTTGAAGTGAAAACTTCTTTAGGTGCGTTGGGCATTTTTGAGATGGGTAAAAACATTTTTTTTTCATTGAAATCGTGACACCGTTACCGACACCTCAATTTTGTAAACGCGGTTGTGCTCTTTATTTATATTACGTTACGGATCAATTACTAAAAACGGATTTTGAAAACGATTTCAAAATCTGAAATCGGTTATTTAACCGTTTGTGTAAAAATCTAAATACGCCATCTACTCTTTTTGCTTCGTTTTCGTTCGTCAACAAAAACACCAATAAGGTCACTAAAAGAAAATATTTGAAAAAAAAAACCGATTGTAAGTGTGAGCTTTTTTATAACATGGATGCCTTAGTTAACAAAAACAATCGTTTCACTGTTCAGTATTAGCTATCAAATAAAAAAAAATAAAAAGACATCGTTTTATACCAAGCTATGGCTGACTACGAAAACCATTCGTTTTAATTCGTAACTACGATAATATTAAAACTGTTTTATTATAGAGACAGTTAAATTATAGAGATTTGTGTAACTAATTTGGTTTGCGTTTGCGTAGCGTTGGAAGACCTCCTACAAGATGGACCGATGACCTTGTGAAGGCCCCAGGAATCCGCTGGATTCGAAAAGCACAGAATCGGTCGAAGTGGTGGTGCTTGGGGGAGGCCTATGTCCAGCAGTGGACGTCTTTCGGCTGAAATGATGATGATGATGAATTTGGTTTGTATTTCTAACGTTTATAAATTCAGTTTATTTTAGAAAGCGATCTTTCACATATCATTTTCGAACTTTACATAATATCGAAACCATTTCTAACAGGCCGTTTCAAGATAAAAAAACAAAACAATTCGATATCCAAAACAATTTAGTCTAAAAATAGCGGCCACTAAAATTAAATTCAAATTAGGAATGAATGAATGAACGAACAACAATTTAAAAAACCTCAGTACATGGTTATAATTAAGCCTGTCGTCCACTGGCTGCGACAATGCTAACTTGAGTATCGCGCGCTAGGTACTTGTGGCACAAAGCGGGGCCACTTGTGGCACTTCAACACTGAGGTATAGTTAGTTGTACCATAGTAGGTTTATGTGGGTTTTCACAGGGGTCTTAGTTTAGTTTTTTGTAGTCCTAGTATGTAGTAGTTTACCTATTTGCGGCTGTAGTGATGTTGAGCAAATTAAATATTGATGTATGTAGTAGGTACTTCTAGCCGGTGTATTACGCGGTCCTACTTGTGACACAAAGCGGGGCCACTTGTGACACTTCCACACAGAGGTATAGTTATAGTATAGTACATATGTGCATTTTCATAAGGGTTTCCGAGCAGTTTTTTTGTAGTGCCAGTGTTAGTTAAATTATTGTGTAGTGATGTTTAGTGAATTTAATGTAAATGTATTGTAAGACTAGCTGGGCCATCGCGCGGTACATGGCACAATGTGGGGCCACTTGTGGCACTTCAACGTGGAGGTATTGTAATAGCGTAGCCGTAACTGGAGTTATTTTTCGATGGTAAGAAGGTGTTAAAGAAGACTTTTTGCGGTGGTGGTGTAAGTTAAATTATTCTTAAGAGCGTTTATTCTCAAAGTGGGCAATGTTGCAAATAGATGTCAAATATTTCGCTGTTTTGATCAATTTGGCAATAGTACTGTATGAAAATAAGAAATAGAATAATAATTATGAAATGCAATAAATAATATCGTTACACCGGATATATAGTTTTAGATGTAAAAAAATAATTTGGAAACTTTCCAAAAGCCTTTTCTACACCTAAAACGGGTAAAACATCAACTTCAATGTTATAATTGCAATTCATTATTAATATTCTAGTTCGCTAGTTAGCCACATTTCTTATTTCCATACACTAATATTGCCAAATTAATCAAAACAAGTAAATTTTTGACAGCTATTTGCGACGTTGCCTAAACGTTGCTAAAAGTTATGTAACGTTCAAACGTCAAAAATGTATGGTTAAACAGTCGATAATAATTACTTAACTTTAAGCAACGTTTATAAATAAACTCCGTAGTGTTTGGCGTTAAAGTTGAGTGAATAAGAAGTATCTATATTCCATTTGAAATAAGATTAGACATTTAAACAAACTGTTTTTACAGTCCGTTCAACCGTGTTTGACTTCTATACCGTAGGCATAAGGATGGCATTACAAGCAAAAAAGTGGTTACAATACCAACTGTTTACTGCAGCTGCTATTTGTCATGCCACCAACGCAATAGAAGTCAAAATCGATTGAACGGACTGTAAGAAAGGTTTATTTATACGTCTAATCTTATTTCAAACGGAGTATAGGTACGTTGAAGGCTGTCCCCATCTTGTGAAATACGGTTACATGCTTGGTTTAAAGAAAAAGTCTTATCTTGTTATTTTATCTATGAAACATGGGATAATACTGCAATAGGAGATCAAAGTATTATCTTAAACTTAGTAAAATTTGAGTTTTGTTCCTCATTAAAATATATTTTTATCTTTACTAGACCCGTGCGCGGGATTAAGGGATTATAAATAAAAATAAAATTCCAGATACTTTTTAAAAAGTTAGTATCAAATTCTACAACGGGGACTATGTAAATATAAAACAATGCCATATTTTTCAGCGAAGCCAAACAAAATGTTATAAAAATGAAGGTACTTTTTGTTTTTAGCTAGAAACTAAAATATAACTGGCAAAAATATGTAAATGTGTAACTTTATACGCCCTTTGTGAAAGTTTTGTGTAAAACAGAATGAAAGTTGGACAAAAAGGGAATGCAAACATCAAGGCATCAGATATTAAATACACACCCTGTAGTTTTGGGCACTATTTGGATAGGGCTATCACGCATGTTTTTTGCGGGATCATTTAAACTGTAATCATGTAGGTAGATACAATAATAAGACCACAGGGTCTTAACTTATTCAATTTTTATTTATTTAATTTTTAGTTAATTCCTATACGAAATAAGTTGACTGCAGAATAATTGTGTATAACTATAGAAGTAAGTACTTCATAATTAATTTGTAATGATAGTTAATCAATTTTTATATTGACATTGTTTATCATTATTATGTACTTAACACCTCTAGTGTATTTTTGTACTTTTGCATGCAAATATGGCTGTTGCTAATTATATTTTTTATGTCACCGAGTTTTGTACCCATATTTGCATATCTTTTCTTATCAATACTAGTAAAAAGTGATGGCCTGATTCACCACCGAAAATAATTTTTTCACAAAAATTTTGTTCCATCTTGAATTTGTCTGATATACTTTGTGAAATTAGTTCTATAGGTAAATATACCTAGGTTATAACCCTCTTTTTAATCGTTTTCAAAAAAACCAGCCAAGTGCATGTCGGACCACGCACAGTGTAGGGTTCCGTAGTTGGGATGACTTTATCCCAAGAATAAACTTAAATTTGTAGTTGAAAAAAAAATCTTTCATACAGAATGTATCGGAGAACATGTTTTTACAACCGCAAATTTAAGTTGGTCGATTATTACTCGTTAACTTGTAAAGCCTACTCAGTTGTGATAGTTTTCCTTTTAAATTCGTTATATAAGCTACTGCCGTGAATTTTTTCACATATCTAAAACCAACCATTTAGCTGGTGGGGGGGGGGGATACTTGACTTTAACAAAAATTTGCACTTTAAAGCTTAATATTTCGCAAATGGATCTCTGAATTCAAAAATGGTTTTCACACACTCACAATGTTTTTGAAAGATCTTTCCAACGATACCCCACACCAAGGGATAGAAAAAAAAAAACATCCCCACTTTACGAGTACCCTAAAAAAAAATATTTCTCATAATTTTATTTTTATTTTATGTATACCCATGCCAAATTACAACTTTCTAGTACTAACAGTCTTGGACCTAGACTGCGGACAGACAGACAGACAGACAGACAGACGGACATGACGAAACTATAAGGGTTCCTTGTTTACTACGGAACCCTAAAAAGAGGTTATTATATTCGTCTGTATGTATTTTTTTATTTATGTTCACTGATATTGTCATCAATATTGTGGACCGATTTTGAAAATTCTTTTTCATTTTTAACCGACTTCCAAAAGGAGGAGGTTCTCAAATCGTCTGTGTTTTTTTTTTTTTTTTTTTATGTTTGTTACGCGATTACTCCGCCAATTATGAATAGATTTTGATAATTCTTTTTTTGTTTGGTAGATCATACTTCAGAGGTGGTCCCATATAAATTTTATTAACTTTGCTTGGGTAGTTTTTGAGTTAACTTCAATTATACGTATTTTTTTTCCACTTAGTATGTAGATGATATGATAACTTCTTGTCACTGTTATTTACATAGCAGGTAGTGGTATTCGAATTCGTGTGGGGTAGGTACCACAGCTAAAAAGTGAAAAATAAAAACTTTTTACAAAAAAAAAAACAACCGACTTCAAAAAAAGTTATTTTTCACTTTGTAGTGTTTTTTTTTTTGAAGTCGGTTGTTTTTTTTTTTGTAAAAAGTTTTTTGTAGAGAAAGCTTACGCGGTGGTCCCATATAATGTTTATTAACTTGCTTGGGTAGTTTTTGAGTTAGCTTCGATAATACGTATTCAATCCACTTAATGTATCTTGATGACGTTATAATACTTCCTGTCACTGTTGTTTACCATAACTAAAAAGTAAAAAATTATAAAGTGTTTTACAAAAAAAAAAAAAAACGATCTAAAAAATTTTAATTTCGGAAGTCTTTGGATCTGTATATGAATTTTTTACACCGACTATCATCGTCCTATTAGGTATCATTTGTTATTATATCTATGTCCAGCAGCAAACTACAGCAGTAAAATTGCTGAAAGGAATACTTAGATGTAGGTGATCACGTTATGGAGAAAGGAACAAAATAATATTTAATGTTCAATGCCACAATCAGACAACATAAGTAGTAGGTATTAGGTGGATAACAAGTATAACGGTCCCTCATTTGGGTCATCCCTCATTTGTCACAAGGACGACACACAAAATACAGGTTGATGTTTAAAAATAACCATTTTAAAAAGCCTCTCCCCAACGGTTACAAATAACCGAGATCATTTATTCAACGCACACATGGCGTAGGGTTCCCAACGTCATGCGGAAAGGTCGAAATTAACGCGGGATGAAAAGTAAATTGCAAATCGATGTTAGGAGCGGAATGCATTAATCTTACCTTTAAGTGTGGACGAGAGGATGAAAAGTTAGGAAAAGGTGGGCGAAGTGTGTTTGATTAATGTTGATTAATTCAAAGATTTTTGGTTAATTAATTGCTGTAGTGGGTGGTAGTATTGATTTCTTCGGTTCCGATTTAAAAGATGATATGGGTGCTATGAAATAGCTGGCACCTCTGACATTACAACTTTATATTATTTGTTTATTTACTACTTTTTGATTTACACACACCACATAAAAGAAACGTACATAAATAAAAGAAAGGCACGAATACTCAATTAACTTGTATTATTTTATTTGAAAAAAGCATGTTTTAGTAAAATTTTGCCATCACTCTATTTACCCATCAACCATATTAAAATTATGTTACAAGGCAAGGCTCTACGATTATGTTTTTCTAAAAATAAAAACAAAACACATTCTATTTTTGGAACTTCCGATATCCTCTTTGAACGCATTTTCTTAACCAATAAATAAATCATCGATTTCGACACAAATATGTATGAATACATCGTGCCCATTTTCCGCCTATCTAATATATTCATACGGAACCCGTTTTCACAACAAACTGGCAACCCTATCTAAAGTTTTCATCCGTACATCATGTACAGGATGTTATCGTTTTAATAAATTTTGTTTTGTATTATTAAACAGAGCGATGGCGATATAATATTAATTTGCGTTAAAAGTGATTAATTTATCTTGAGAGGGATAACGCTTAAGTTCCATTTAATTTAGGGTAGAGTGTTAAAAGTAATTTAAGTTATTTACTGGCAAAAACCAAAATAATGTTCAGACAATTATTTTTCTTGAAAAATTGCGGGTAAATAAACTCATTACTTAGAGATGTCGTTTTATGACTTGTGATCACTAAAAAGTAAACATATATGCCACCCACGACCAGCCTTTGCACGACAACATCCTTGTGCCACAAAGGCTGAAAAGCCGAAATAGTTTTTAAAGTGTGTCGTCCCACTCACTGGCGAACGATCAAAAGAAAGACTGAAGCTGTGGCGAGACAGTGCCAGTGTTCAGCAAGTGGAACGAATGGTTTGGGTAACCAAACCATTCGTTCCACTTGCTGAAGATCTCCCACCTGGACATGAGTTGCCTTGGGTAAACGGAAGTCTTTAAACAGACTCCGGACCCAAGTTGGCCGAAGCAAGGAAAATCTGTTCAGGTGGAGATTCATAGACGCCTTGGAGTGTAAATGTGGTGCTGTTCCACAAATGATAGGACAATTAATGTACTGTCCTGCGTGTTCTGTCAGCTGCACGTTGCAGGAACTGATGGACGCTAGTGATGGCGCCAAACGCGTGACCGAATTCTGGGCCGAAAGAAGTACCACCCTTGATGCAGGCTCCTGGAAAATTATACATAACTAGCTTATGCCCACGACTTCGTCCGATTGGAAGAAATACCGTATGATCCTTAATAGTGTAGCTATCTAACACTGAAATATATTTTTGTAATCTGATCTGTATTTTTCCAGAAATGACCTCCCAAACAAACAAAAAATTTTACCTGTTCATAATATTAGTTTAGAAAATTCAGGTTGTTTACCTCTAGGTAGGTAGATGGAGTGCAAGATTTACCAAGGTGTCCTTTAATATACTATAAAATAACTAATTTAATTCCGAATATAATTATTTAACCTCAAAATAGATACTAATCCCCAAATGAGTCTTAAAGTCGTTACTTCAATATCATAATCTAAAACGGTCTAATAAAACTACATATTTACTAAATTTCAGGGATAAGAAAAATAATAAGAAACACCAAGATATTTTGTCATTCATTTATATTTCTTTGCCAACATCAAATTCAATATTCTACACCATAACATCACATCTCCTATTCCCCACATAATATTACTATTTAATCAGTATTCTAATATTTACAATAAAACTAATAGGTTACCTTAATTTACAGTAGATCTCCAACCATTAATATGCGAATCTATCTTTTTACCAACACAGCTACTAAACACATCTTACCGTGATGAGCGCCCGACCCAGAAGGCCGTGGCCGCGCCATTTTGACATATCGAATCTTTTTGTGTTGCCAGTACAATAAATTGAAACCTTACACTAGTTTTAATCTCAGCTATTTTTGGCCTTATAAACACAGAAAATAAAAATTACTGCCCGCGACTTTATCCGCGTGAAATTTATTGTTTCAACACAAAATACATCATACAACACTCGGCAATACTGTAGCTTTCCATTAGTGAAATAATTTTTGGAATTGGATCAGTAGTTCCTACATACAAACTCACAAATTTTACGTCTTTATAGTATTAGTAAGATTATTTCCAATGAATTGCCACAAGCAAGGAAGATATAGTAAGTACATTACTGTCGCAGCCTGCAACAAGGGCATTGATGGACGATCGTGAAAATGTGGACCGAGGCACATATACCTACGTGAGTCCATCAATGTCTGGTTGCGGCCAAGGCTTGTATAGTACTTTTCTCAAATAATGCGCGGAAATTCAAACTAAGTAAATACATTTTAGATTCCAAAATTGAACAACGATAATTATTCACGCACCGTATATTTATTGCCAAGTGTTGAAGTAAAAAGTTCGTTAATTTTTAAATAACACGACAGATACGAGTTTTCATACAAAAAATTTCGGCCGGGCGTTCACATGGATGTATTCGATCAGTACAGCAATTTCGATTTATCTCGAAGAAGGTTGTTGAAATAATTTTCAAATTTCCAAGCATGTTTGAGAAAAATAAATAATTTCCTGCCACTCTCTACCACTGTGTACAGACCCTAACGCCACCAATGGCCATTACCGGCGGTTATTAAACGTTAGGAGTCGTCCTTAAGAATATTTCATTTAAGGAGAAAGAAATTATCCAATATTCGAATGTCCCGATAAAATGGCTCTGAATTATATTTTAAAGCAGTAATTTGTCTTCCATTCGATGGTTTTAACGAGACATTTTTGCTGGTAGCGTATTATTTTACTGGGAAATTGATTGTTAAAATAATTAATGTCTGGAAGACTGTAATTAAGTAGGTACTGAATGTTTGTTGAGGGTCCGGAAAATGGTTCCAGCTTGTTCTGGAAAGTTTTTCTAGCGAGTTGTGTAGAAAAGCTAGATGGCTAAGTAAGGTCTTTTATTGTTTTTTTTTGGGTGGGAAATTATCGAATAACTTCTCCCGCTCTGGGTGGAGCGGGAGGGCGCGTCAGACTCTAACTGACTAAAACCCACCCCGTGTTCCTTCAGTTGCCTGTATGTTGCCAGGGGCCACCGTAACCCTTTCGGACAAACCCGCAACCCCAGCAGGCATTGGCCCTATCGGACCTCTTCAATTGTGCTGACATCTTTTTGAGGCGCGCGTGGAACACAACGCACCGTCGACCCGGGCCTGGTCCTTATCGTAAGGCGACCTACCCGTTGCTCACCGTCCGCAAGCCCGCGCCTACGGCGGTCGGAAATCGACCTGTGACTCCCGATGCCCAGAACGTCTCCTGCGGGGTAGGAAGGTCTAGTTTCTGTAAAGTAATCTATTTACTTGCATAAAGGTTACAACTTCAACAGTCAAATTAAATTACACAGGATATAGTAGACATAGGTATTGAAAACACGATTTTATTATAGATCACTGTCTTACGAATCACCCGAGGCCGGGCCCGTGGTTAAGTAATAACAGCCGCACGGGTCCATCGATCAGGTTAAGCTACGGTTGCCGCGGTCAGTCCGTGGATGGGTGACCATCTTTACATACCGATACCCCTTTGTGCCTCGGAAAGTACGTTAAGCCATTCAATCTTTGATAGTCTTACCAGGTCGTCAGAAACCCCAAAAGTCTGACAACCAGTCTCACCAAAGGGTATCGTATTGGCGGTCAGATAAGCGGTCGCTCCATGTAAAACACTGGTATTCAGCTGCATCAGGTTAGACCGGAAGCCGACCCTGACATAGTTAGGAAAAGGCTTAGTCGCCTAGACTGTGTTTTCGTGGGTCGCTGTTGTGCCATCTCACATGGGTTGTCACAACGGTGATCCACTACTATTTGTGTCAGTTTTTTGTAAAATAGTTGTGTTATTACTAATCATTTGTAAATCATACGATACTTGAATAAAGATAATTCTATTCTAAGCAGATGATGATGAGTCTTACGAATCAAGCAAGAACCAATCAAAAACATTCAGTATGACAGTTAATTGATTCAGGCGTGACCTTGCGGAAATCCATTATAAAATACAATAGACGTGGATATATTTAGTAACCTGTTCCTTTTAGCTACTTCTAAAGAGCCACAAAAAACTCCTAAAAGAAATCGACACGTGTTTCACCTCTCAAAAAGGCATCCTCAGGATGACTATGGACTTGTTGCGTACCCGAACATAGCGTGTTGCCACACCGAGCAAGTATTTATGGCTCTTTAGAAATAGCTAAGCGAAACAGGTTACAAAATATATCCACATCTATAGTATTCAAAAAGACAACAACTTAGCTCTAAATCATACAGAAAGAAAACAATTCAAACTTGAGTAACATAAGAAATAATACAAACAAAAAGAAAATAATTCAAATCAACCAACTCTGGTCACTGCAGTCAATTTGAAACCAGTCTATTGGCCTGCCTGCTTCTCTGCTTTTACCTTCACAACTATAAAATGAAAAGGTATAGCCAGCATATCTACATCCTATACTATTAAACGAGCAATATTTGTATGTGTAAATACGTCGGAGCGCCGAGCACACAATTGTCGTCAGAAGGGTAATTATCAATTAAATTGTTCATTATTTAACTGTCTGTCTACTTCGTGGGCAAAGGAAACGTGTGAATTAATCAGTCTTTACTAGAAAAGTCTACAAGTACTTAACTTATAATCAACGGTTTTCTTAAATGAATTAGAAGGGCGTAATGAGTCCGTGGGTCGCGTACAGTAGATTTTGCGGTCTGAATGGAACTGACTGCCTGATCCAGGCTCCTCTGATGCTAAACTTTTATTGTCTTAAAACGTTTCCACAAGAAAATGCGAGCCGACCCCCGGCCACGTTCGACGCAATCAGATTTACGTCGTCGCCTTTTATATCGGAAACAATTATTAATTATTTAATATCAATAAGCTCTAAGCGCTCACAAAGACCACGTTAGACGAGGTGTGAATGACACCTTCGTCTCACGCTGATAAGAACTGGATGAGGTGTGAGTTGACACCATCGTCTCGTGCCGACATATATTTGTTTGTAAATTGTATTTGTATCTACTAACGTTCTCGAAATCGGCTCTCAATTTCGATGAAAATTGCAATGCGAAAAATCGATCTAGCTAGGTCTCATATCTGGAAAAATTAGTTTTCTCCGTATTTTCACCCGAGCAGAGCTCGGTCGCCCAAAGTTTAGAACAAGATAATTAATAATGACATGACATTGTTGACATTAGAATAATGGTATGTATATGTCACGGCTAAAACCCGAAGTGTGGCTACACCTAGTTTTAGCCGGCTAGAACTTGGTGCGGTTAGCAGTTGGTTAAAGTTAGTTGTAGCAAATGAAAATGGCTGAAAGGTAGGTTAGGTTAGGTTAGAACTGTGACCACATAACACACCGCACGAGCCGAGCGAGCGAAGCGAGCGGTGCCGCGGCAGCGGCCGGCGAGTGCCAGGATCCATTTAGGCAAGTTTAACCAACTGCTACCGGTTGCACCTAGTTCTAGCCGGCTAAAACTAGGTGTAGCCGCACTTCTGCTACCGGCCGCACCTAGTTGTAACCGGCTAAAACTAGGTGTAGCCGCAATTCGGGTTTTAGCCGTAACATATATATAAATAGCATGGAATTAGTAAGTACTATCCTATACTATTAAATGAGCATTCTCTATTTTCACCAGAGCAGAGCTCGGTCGCCCAGGTACTAGTACATAAAGTGCAAAACAAACAGGCTCGCGTGTATCTAATGTTGACAAGTAATATGATCCACATCAGTTAATCACTAATCACGGGTTGCAAATGGCTGGTTGCCCAGAACTTTAACGGTAGTTAGACTAATCCAAGATTCAAGGTTAAGTAACATTTGGAGCGTTTGCGGACGGCATACATTCGGTGGCCGATTTTTTGTAGGAGCTAAATGAAACAGTAGAGATCAAATGGCAATTGTCCTACAAAATGTAGGTCATACAAAATAAATCTGACCGATTGTAGAACCTTCAAAACGTATGCCGTGTGTGAGCGCGCTTAGAATTCTAAACCCACGGATAACGTAAAAGCATTTTTTAGCTCTAACTCTCTGTGCTTGAAAGCTAATGGGTATTCCATTAGCTTTTAAGCTCATTGCTAGCTACTCAGGTTACGTGTTACTTTATATTTAGATACCTGTCATGTCCTGGTATAATTTTCATGATGTAAAATTAAGAATATAATTTTAACGACGTTTTGATATCAAAAAGTATTTGTACCTACATGGTTTTTTCTTTGATCAATGTGCGATTCAACAATTTAGCGACAAACTGATAACACTTTTTGTGATTTGACATATATTACTGTTCTGTTTGAAAGTTACACAGAATACGAATACATTTAAATTGCGCTTCTCTCTCGCGACACAGTGTTGTAATCTTCTGGCACGCGAGTAGCACACCTGACTCATCAGATGATAACCTCGAGCCTATCTTTTTTATGAAATTAAATAAAAATGAAATGCTGTTCGTTAGTAAGCGCATTACTTAACAATGGCAGCACTGATTTGGCTACTTTTAATCGACTTCCAAAAGGAGGAGGTTCTCAATTCCATTGTATTTTTTTTTGTATGTTTGTTACGCGGTTACTCCGCCAATTGATTTTGATGATTCTTTTTTGTTTGGTAGATCATACTTTAGAGGTGGTTCCATATAAATTTTATTAACTTTGCTTGGGTAGTTTTTGAGTTAGCTTCAATAATACGTACTTTTTCCCACTTAGTATGTGGATGATATGATAACTTCCTGTCACTGTTATTTACATAGCAGGTAGTGGTATTCGAATTTGTGTGGGGTAGGTACCACAACATAAAAAAGTGAAAAATAAAAACTTTTTACAAAAAAAAAAACAACCGACTTTAAAAAAAAAGCACTACAAAGTGAAAAATAACTTTGATTTCAGAAGTCGGTGACAAAGAACGAAAATTCAAAACCAAAGACACCGACTTCTGAAATTAAAGTTATTTTTCACTTTGTAGTGTTTTTTTTTTTTGAAGTCGGCTGTTTTTTTTTATTAAAAAGTTTTTATTTAAAATGATCGTAATAGGCGGATTTAGGTTTTTATGGAAAGAAAAAAATTTAAAGTTTTCAGGAAAATGTTTAAATTCGGGAAACACGGAATATTTTTTTTCTATGGGATTTTTGTATGAAATATTGTTTGGACAGGGTAATGTCTATTGGGTCAGCTAGTTTAAATTAAAATACCCTTTTCTGCAGCCCTTTGCAATGGGATCAAATACAAACTCTTTCAATAAAACCCAAATCAATCAGTTAATCTAATCGCAGTTAATCAGTCGGTGCAGCCGGGCGCACGAAGTTCAATCGAGTCGAGTAGTATGCAAACCCGTTGATTAGCTGTCACTACGGTAATGAGTCCTTGGTCACTATCCAATGTGCTTCTAAATGATTGGATACATGCCTCACCAATGTATTCGATATCTTTTGTGTTTTGTGTTTTGGTTTTGATTTTGTGGTATCATTTGCGGTTATAATAATGATGAAAATACGGAGAAAACGATTTTTTCCAGTTATGAAACCTAGCTAGATTGATTTTTCGCCCCCGTAATCCCCTATATTGCAACTTTCATCAAAATCGTTAGAGCCCTTTTAGAGAACGTGATTACAAATATATTTCGTTTAATCAATCTGCCCAGCCTTTTCCCAATTATATAGGGGTCGGCTTCCAGTCTAACCAGATGCAGCTGAATACCAGTATTTTACATGGAGCGACTGCCTATCTGACCTCCACAACCCAGTAACTGGGTAATGCGATACCCCTTGGTAAGACTGGTTGTCAGACTTTCGGGCTTCTGACGACACGTAACGACTGTCAAAGATCCACGAATGACAGCCGGGACCAACGGCTCAACGTACTTTCCGAGGCACGGAGGAGTCTCGGTATGAAGAAATGGTCACCCATCCACGGACTAACCTCGGCAAGCGTAGCTTATCCTGACAGATCGACCCGAGCGGCTGTTAGTACTTAGCCACGAGCTCATCAAATATTGCTGGTTTAATTAATAGTATAGGATTATTTTGTGTATATATTTTTTTGTATTTTTATGTATTTTGTTTTCTGTTCTACTCACACACGTTGTCTTCATCTTTTTATCTACTTTCCTATCGCTGGAAAAGATTTCTTTAGAAATAAGCATCACCTTTGTACGTTATTTTTTTTTTAATTTATATTTTATTAAATTTTCTAAATATTGTTTGAAATCCATATCAAAATCCGTTGCGTATTTAATAAGAACAACGCGGTCACACAGACAGACAAGAAAGCGACTTTTATTTATAATATGAACAGTTATGTAAATGCGTTCCTTACGAAGCATGTATGGTCTAACTATGAATGATAGGCTGAGGAATGATGTGATAAGACAGCGGTGTGATTTAAAAGATGTAGTGACAAAAATTGAAAAGGGTATGCTGAGATGGTTTGGGCATGTTGAGAGGATGAATGAAAGGCGACTAACAAAATGTATTTACAAGGCTGATGTAAAGGGAAAGGCCGGATGGGGACGCCCTAGGAGGACATATACTGACCTTATTGGTGATGTTCTTCAGAAAGGCCAGGTGCGTAGTACTCGCAACCGGCGTGCGTGTATGAACGTAAACGAGGCAAAAGGAGTATGTAAGGATCGTAGCAGGTGGCGTTCTGTAGTTTCTGCCTACCCCCATGGGAAGAAGGCGTGAGTTTATGTATGTTATGTATGAACAGTTATAGATACACTTGAAATAGTGACATACATATTGATATCCTTGTAATGTAGTAGCTTTTATTTCCAATGAAATTCTAACACGTGACTTCTTTGTTCGTTGTATTGAATAATAATCAAATATTAAAAAGCTTTCTTACTTTTATTTTTGTACAATCGATGGGTAATTGTGTCCTAATTGTCCTAGGACAAAGGTCAATTTATTCATGTTAAATGTCACGTACAGTTAATGTCAGACTGACAATAAATAATTTATTGAACACATTTTATTCGATTCTTTATTTTTAACAACCGGTTACCTAGGAGGTTTAATAACATGATTGGGTAAACAACTGGATAGCTCATAGTGATATTGAAAAACCTTAATGTTCTAGCAACTGTTCTCCCTCTTTTCTCTTCTCTCTTGTTCTGTCTCTCTGTGTTAACTAATTTTTTTGTATGCACTTGTGTCTGTGACAAAAATAAATCAATCAATCTGCCTAGTCTTTTCCCAACTATGTTGGGGGCGGCTTCCAGTCTAACCGGATGCAGCTGAATACCAGTATTTTACAAGGAGTGACTGCCTATCTGATCTCCACAACCCAGTAACTAGGTAATACGATACCCTTTGGTAAGACTGGTTGTCAGACTTTCGGGCTTCTGACGATCCGTAACGACTGTCAAAGATCCACGATTAACAGCCGGGACCAACAGCTTAACGTGCTTTCCGAGGCACGGAGGAGTCTCAGTATGTAGAAATGGTCATCCATCCACGGATCAACCCCGGCAAGCGTAGCTTAACCTGATGGATCGACCCGTGCGGCTGTTAGTACTTAGCCACGAGCTCCCCACGACACGATTGGTTTATTTGTCACAACTTATGTCTGTGACAAATAAACTAATTTTACTTTCTTTCTTTGTCGTCTTTCTTTTCTCTCTTTCACCATCGTTTTTCAATATCAACATGAACTTTTTAAGCTAATCCACGATGCTACTGAATTTTGGTCAAACATCTAAGAAAGAAAACAGAGATGAGAAAACGGGCATGATCTTAATTTTGATCAAACAAGCATTATATGTACCGCGGAGAAGCGTGGAAGTCAATCCTCTTCATTTGTGTCAATGAGGTAATTTTATAAGAATAACAGTGTCCTTCTATATATTAAACACTAGCTTCTGCCCGCGACTTCGTCTGCGAGCAGAAGCCGACCTTCCTCAAGAATTGGGCTAACCGATGCAGAAATAATTATTCAAATCCGACTGGTAGTTTCAGATATTACCCCCTACATACAAACTTACAAACAAAAAAATTTTACCTCTTTATAATATTAGTATAGATAAAGTTAAAGAAAACAGACATACCTAGTATAAATCACTCATCAAGCCACCTATTCCTCAAAATCGATAAGAATCCGACCACAATATGTATATTGTTAGACGAAACATGTGTCTTCAACAATTTATTATTGATTCCATTATAAACCCTGGCTAATCGTCCTTCATAAAAGTTCATTGGCACGTCTCAAGTGGCTTGTTTAACTTGTTCAATGGCTATCAAATTCAATTTAGTGACGTGATTAGCTGAATAAAATTCGATACTACACAAAAATGTGCTTTCATGTGATTAGATAAAGCTCTAATTTGCTAAGATTGATTATCGTGCAGATTGCCAGATATTCTACTAAATGCAATGATGTGTAAGTTACACATCGTTGCGTTTTGCTTGGTAACCACATTAGGTGCATTTTTTGGACAGTGGTGTAATAAGCCACCATTATTCGTCATCATCGTCATTTTAGACAAAAGACGTCCACTGCTGGACATAGGCCTTCCCCCAAGAATCGCTCTATCGACTGGTTCTGTCCTTTCACCATTGTTACGTTGATGTAATTTTTTGTGGCGTTCCAATGTGAGGATAAATAAATAAATAACTTTTAACCATTTTGAAGTGAAAACTTCTTTAGGCGCGTTGGGCATGTTTGAGATGGGACTATACCATTGATTTCGCGACACTGCAACGACACCAGCTTTTGACCATTAAGAAGACATCAACGCGTTGATTACTGCGGTGCTTATTTTTTTTTCAAGTTTTCACTTCTGTCGGCACTCCCGGAGTGCCACTGTTGTTTTTTTTTTTTTCACTTATGTATGAGTAATCAGGCTTTTGACATTGATCGTTTTGACATTCGCGACACTGCAACGACACCAGCTTTTAACCATTAAGAAGACATCAACGCGTTGATTACTGCGGTGCTTATTTTTTTTCAAGTTTTCACTTCTGTCGGCACTCCCGGAGTGCCACTGTTTTTTTTTTCACTTATGTATGAGTAATCAGGCTTTTGACATTGATCGTTTGATTGTGTTAAAAATACAGTGATCGCAATAATTAATATTGTTTGTGTACGAACGGTTCGGCCGTCAATAGAATGCGTTCCTGACACCTATGAATTTCTGGTAGTAATAAGGATCAAATTCGCAAAACACATATTCGTTAGTATGAAACTGAAAGGGTGTCAAGAACGCATCCTCTCCATGGCCGGACTGTAATAGTGTTTTCACTCCTCTTGCTCAAAAAGTCCGTCATTGTAGCTTAGCAGAGCGGGTAAAAAATTGCTTATCTTGCTCTAGGGGAAAAAGTAATTTTTGTCGGTAACCAGCGAGCATACAAAAACGAAAGTCTTTATTCTTATGTAAAAAAACTAGCTTCTTACTACCGCATACCGGGATAAAAAGTTTCCTTAAAAATTCAGATTAAACAAATTGTATATTTAAAAAAATAAAATTAATTATTTAATATTGCATTGGATTATTTCATTTTCTCGCAATCGTAGTGAAAAGTAGATTGTAATACACTGCGCTAAAACCCATTTACTCCCTCGCTATAAAGCTCGGGAGTAAAACTAACTACCTCGACAGAATGGCTTATTTTAGCCCCTCGTATAAAAATCTACTATTTGTTGCCTGCAGTCAACTTTCTTTAATTATTTTCATTAATGACCTTTCTCGTCATTTCCAACCTATCGTTTTCAATATAAAATTATCACCATGCTATCAAATTAACCCTACGACCTACGTGCCTCATTAATTTAGTTAAATCAATTTTCCACATTGTAAATTGGACGGTAAATTATCTCAGGGAATATAATTCGCAGACAGGTTTTAAATCACGTAATAAAACTGTATCCGATTCAATTTGTGTTATTTGCTACGACCTGACTTGATCTCGAATTTGAAGTTATACGGAAATACCATTTTACTGGTTTAAACAATAAGCTTAGTTAATAGTCAACAACCTGTGGTGGTATCTACATCGCCATATGCCACATGCAAACTACGCATCAAAGACCTGACGTCACACAAAATCATAACGTCACACAAATCCTGCATCGCGTAAATAGAGTTTACCGCGCGAACACGATATACAGGGTTATTGGTTATACGTTGGCAATCCGTTAAGGGGATGTAGGAGAGGTTATTTGCAACCAAATTACCAATTACCCGGACGTATAACCAATAACCCTGAATTTATATAACTTCCCAGATATCAATCGTTGGGCAGTTGGTCGCCAGACATGACACCTGTCTGGTCGGAGGATCCTCCCTTTTCTATAGAGGATTAGTGAACTTTACACCCTATTCCTCATACATCTAAAAACCATTTTATTAAGTGAAAGTTAAAATCAATAAATGTGTGTGTAAATAAAAATTCAAACTAAAGATGAAAAAATCAAATTAGAGAAAAAGAAGTTTACTTTAAATCTTGATCTATATGATGTTAGTAATACACACTACTTATAAGCAAAAGCTAAACAATCCAATGCATGCATATCAATGGATTGTTTAATTCAATTAAAGTCAATTTCAATTAGTATGGTACGAGCGAGGTTGACATTATACAGGTTGGCAATTTAGTCACCTACATCCGTCAAGGGGATGATTTTACCCGCCATACTAAACAGCTTTCGCTATAACACTTGTATCCGATTCGTGAAAAAAAAAACATTTGTATTTATCCGTAAACAGATTATTTCGATGCATGTATGAAAATGTTGAGTTTCATAGCGAAAGTTGTTTAGTATGACGGGTAAAATTACCCCCTTGACATACGTCATACTGCATACGCAGGTGACTTAATCGCCACCCTGTATATTTATGACTGATCTAATCTTCTCTGCCCATCAAAAACCTTAAAATAAAATATCATTTAGGTATCTATTTTCCTTTTATCAAGTTCATAATCACGGTCAGTAATTCACAAAAAAACACCTCGCTACATCCATAATTAACCTTTACCAAAATACTTCCCTGAATTTGATAAATGAGGTGTTGTCCGATTTTAATCAGTCACGAAACTGGACTATTTTTACAGGTTACAGTGTATTTAACTAAGCCAACATGCCAATAGTTTCACATAATTACTTCCACGTATTATAACAGCACGCTATCACAGAATAAATAGGTACAGAAGGACGACTCCGTAAAACGAGCGAACACGCACGCACACATAAACACGCTTCACGTACAGCTAGTGCAAGTGGGGGTCAATCGCCTCGTGGAGAGCCAGTATTTTTCAAGTGGATCATCAAGTAATATGGAACATTAAAAGTCGATGCGCACGTGCGTACTTGCAACCGGCATTTGTTTGACATCGCCGTACATATTTGTGTGCGTGCACCCTTTTTCAGTCGCTGTATAAAAGAAAGAAAGAAAAAGTATTTATTGGGACTCGCACAGATGATCACAAATTTAACTAAACACACTCTTAGCAACATAAAAAAAAGTAAAATTAAAATAAAAACAGAAAGTCCACGTCACTATTTTGTTCGATAGCTACAATGTGAGTGCCAAAATAGCTAATTGGCCCGTGTTTACGCTAAAATTATATTTGCGCTTTTGTAACCATCAGGCTTTAATGTTTTATAATGGATAGTATCGATGTTTGAAAACGACTTTGCTGCTAGTATTTGTTTGCATTATGGTCAAACTGGTTTGTTAAAGCTAGAAATTGTTTTACATTTAAAACATCAGCTAATACTGCTGAAGCATCCATCATCATCTTTCTGCCCTTGGCCGATGTTACGTGGGGTTGGCGCACCCCTTTTTCTATTTCCACTCTCCCCTGTCAACTGTCACGCTATCATTCACTCCCTTCTCTTTCATATCATTCCTCACACAATCCATCCATCTTTTCTTCGGCCTTCCTCTCCCTCTTCATTCATCAACATTTATATTCATCACTCTTTTAGTCATATGTGTTTCCTCCCTCCTCATCACATACCCTTCAAGCCAAACGATTTCCTTTCCACTTTTCTGTCACTGGCGCCACTATTAAACTTCTCCTTTTAAACTAATTACTTACTTTATTTATTTTCCTACATCCACACATCCATTTCAACATTCTCATCTCGGGAACATGCAATCTTTGTTTCATCTATCCATTGTTACAAAAATGCTATGCCATGATGAATTGAATCTATATTTATTAAAACGATGCTCTAGAATGAATCTCGGCAGGAGGCCCACTTGATTGTAAATGTTCTCGACGCCAATGGATATCTGCAAAACTAGAGGCAACCCACGAACGTTGCCTTCTCAAAGAGACAAAGCTAAAGTGCCTTATGTGTAGTAATTACTTACCCTTTAATAAACCAGAATGCTCCAGAACTCATATATGCCAATAATCAATCTAGTTCTAAACTAAGACTCATGCACGAGCATTATTTATTATTTACTAGCTGATGCGTTGCAATGCCTTTTTATTTTTTGTAAGGATCCTTGTCCGGTGCGCATACAACAACTTGCCAAAGTTTCATCACAATTCGCAAAAAAATAACCTATAAACGACCTGTGCGAGGCCAAAAAGGCACCTATCTCAGCATAGGCTGCGATATTTAAAAAACCAATACCACAGCGCTGGTATTCTGATAGGGCCCGATTTGATGCCACAGTTATGAGCGCGTGTATGACGAATAGGTGTACCAGAGAGAGAGAGTGAGAGAGCAAGTTTGTGTGAAAGGGATGGATAGAAGTGAATATAAATTAGTATGGCAATACTAAACATAACTAAAAGTTTAATAGCTACTCGACTCAAATGCATGGGACAACTGATTATTTTCTCGCGATTACGATGTTGGTCCGATGGAAAATGTTGTTCAGTTTGATGATTTGTATGATGGTTTGTCCCTTAAATGACCACAACTTTCTGATACACTCTGTATGTAGGTGGTAGAGAAAGGGATCAGTCTACTAAAAGAATAAGGGACTGTTCAAACTGAGGCTATCCCCGCGCGGGATGCGAGACGTGACTGCGCGCGTTCGCTATGTGAAGCTTTGGCCAAACAGAAGCGAATCCCACGCGGGATAATAATAATACAAGCCTATTATTGTCCCACTGCAGGGCAAAGGCCTCTTCTCATACAGAGAAGACAAGCTTGCTCAAGACGAGTTGACGATTGCAGACTTATATTAACTAAATAAGTCCAGGTTTCCTCACGATGTTTTTCCTCCACCGATGTAAGTAATGTCCAAGATAAACTCAGAAAGTACATTTGAATTGAAAAAGTCACATTGGTACTTGCCCGGATTTGAACCCACAACCTCTTGCATGAGAGGCGAGACCACTGGGCCATCATGACATTCCGCGTGGGATGTTGGACCAAATTTACTCGCGCCGATTATGTCAAGCTCGCAGACAGGTGCGACGCGACGGCTCGACGCGACTGTGGTGCGAACAATTTCTGTGGAAAACTTCACGGAAATTGTTCTACCGATGTCCCGTCGCGCCTGTGTGTGGGAGTCTTTAATTGGCAAAAATAGTACGTTACAATATAATCCTCAAAAAAATTATTCTCATAAATCTCGCGCACAGTAGCGTACTTCACCTCGTCAGAGCTTTAGTAATTAGGAAGTCACGCAAATATTCAACTCAGTTGGAACTCTTTCATACAAGTTAGTTGCCACAATCGGTGCGAACGAATTCCGTTCCTCATCCCGCGCGGGATTCGGTTCAGTTTGACCAAAGCTTAAAATGAGTTTGTTTCATAACCCTTTGTGACTGCGCAACATGTTCGTTTTGAAACATAGTGGGATTCAAAACTGAATTACATGAGATTTAACATTTCGCTAAAAATTTAAAAGTTTTTCCGACAATGGTATTTTCCGTAATCGTATTTTTTATAAAGCTTGTTACTCTATTGTATTAGGATTAAAATAAAAGCGTGATTTGTGATACGATTTACTGACTATTTTTCGTTACTTTTTGGTGTATTTTGACATATTCCATGTTGTTAAAACCTTTTGGGAATGTTTTGAAGTGGAATTGTTTTCGGAGCAGCCTTTAGTCATTGAGCATTTCATGCACAGTCAACTGCACATCAGTTCTAGAGCGAATAATTTGACATTGACAGCGCCTTTATGTCTTTGCAGTAAGGGCCATTTTCGTAGTGCATGTATTACCACCGAGGTTCGGTTGACTGTACCTACCTGCATCCTTAGGTATCCTTAGGTTGTGTTCCACGCGCGCCTCAAAGAGATGTCAGCAGAATTGACGGGGTCCGCTAGGGCCAATGCTTGCCGGGGGTACGAAGAAAACCGATAGGGACATTGTGGCCTCCGGCAACAGGGCAACCGAAGGGACACGGGTGGGTTTTAGTCAGTAAGAGTCTGACACGCCCTAGTCATTAGATAATATCACAACCAAAAAAAATAAAATAAGAAAAGAAATATTTAACATAGCATCAAAAAAAAAAAAATACGTGTGGCACTCGGGGACTGCCGCGGTAAAGCTATTGCATAGCATTTGTAACCTCCATACTTCCTATTTGTTAACGCTACACTTGGGATGGTGACGTGATGACATAAAACAACAATTAAGTTCCCATGACAACATCACGTTGTCACCGTCATTACATGGTAGGCGGAGTGGGGGGTGTTAGGTTTTATTTTCGTTACGTTACAGAATTTCTTGATTCAGTCGCCGCGCTCAAAGCCCGCGATAAAAGCTATGCAATAGCTTAAAAAAACTTATTTATTACACACTAGCAATTTGCTTCTGCTTCGCACGGGTGTAATGGCGACATATCAAACGTCATGTCATTATCTTGTTCTAAACTTTGGGCAACCGAGCTGCTCGGATGAAAATACGGAGAAAACTAATTTTCCCAGATATGAGACCTAGCTAGATCGGTTTTCACCCCCGTAAACCCCTATATTGCAACTTTCATCGAAATCGTTAGAGCCGATTTCGAGAACGTGAGTAGGTAGAAATGTATATACAAACAAGTATATACATATACATACAAATGTTTCTCGTTTAATAGTATAAAGATTTATGTATTATACATATAAGCCTTTCAGAATAAATTCACTTAATAATGGTGAAAACCTCATAAACCATTGTGTAGTTTAGAAGATCTGAGCGGCCACGCAGACACGCGAAAATCGACTTTGCTTTATACAATGTACACATAGATATAGATGTATTTACGGTACCTATTTACAAAATAATAATTATCCTAAGGGCTGATTTTCCAATCGTCGAATAATAAATATGGCGGTGTGACATATTTTCTAAACAAAAGCTGTGAAACCACAATTTTACTATGCAGATGAAAGTTATATACATATAATTGTTACTCATCCCCAAAAAAAAAAAAACATTTACATAAATTATAAAATAATTTATTTCCTTGTTCCCAAAGATTTAACTCGTTTGTCCCCAGAGAGCCAAGATTCAAGACTCATCAACAATTTAAAAGTCGTTCGACAGTAAATGTCAACTTAAAGCCTTATAAAGTTAGTTCAGATAGTCTTGCGAGTAGATCACAGGCCATAGACATTACATGCAGTTTAATGGGAGAGTTTAAGGGCTCTTTACGAGGGGTTCCTGGTTTAATGGCTGGTGTGACGAGCGAGGTATTTGAGACCCAGCTGCGCTTGCCGAGTTATGGCTTGTAAGGGGGATTGCTTTTCGGAGCTTCCATGGCCACTTTTTGAGGTATTTCGAGTCAAAGAGAAAGAAAAATAGGTTTATTTGTCATAAAACATGTGTACAAAAAAAATAAGTAATTTATTTCAAATAAAAAAACAATACATCTGTAATCACACAACAGAAATAGTTAGCAGCTGAATGTCGTGACAAGGAGGTTCTCTTAAGGACTGAGCTGCAAACCACAGTGCTGATTTTCATTAGTTACCCTAAAAGAAAGTACGGAAACCAAGTCAAGTTTACGGATTTGTATAGATTCAACAAATAAAGTAAAAATAAAATATCTAGACACGCGATAGCGTGTCGAGCCAAGTTCCAGGCAAGACACGGCTGCAGTGTGTTATATTACACGAACCATTTGGAGCCACTTTTGACCCCTTAATAACTCAAAATCTATGTAACATTAGCACATGAAATTTGGTTTATTTATTAAAACCCCTTAGATTAACTAGAACTCCAAATTTCATAAATAAAGCTCAAACAGTTATTGAGATATTAACGTCTAAAAATCGGCATTTTTATCAACCACATAGCCATGGTCATCAAAAACCTTTAATCCACTTCCGGATGACCTATAAAGTTGAAAGGAGATTTCTCGAAAGCAGGCCCACGGTATGGTACTGTGTCAAAGCTTATTTATCAAAAATTATGTCGTATTTTTTTCAAGTTAAGTCGTTTTTTATAAACATTTCTTTCTGCTAGCATTAGAGAACCTAATTAATATTTATTTGGTTGACTAATTGTAATTTTGTACATCCGCCATTCAATCCTAACCTGAATGTTGCCAAATGACAGACTATTCCAATCAAATAATTTGTAATCGATTGAAAAATCGATTCTAACCCACATGGAGTACGTGAAGTATCCACTACACGAGTATGTTTCAAATGCTATTTATTATACTCAAATACTGTAAAATTATGATTTTACAATAACTAAAATATTATCTGATCTGAATATACTCAAAAACTTAAAAGTGTTTCGAGACAGTAATGTTATTTTATAAACTAATCACCAGTGATCGGAGTAGGTAGATTGATTTGGTGCAATGAACTGGCACGTATATATTAGTATGGATATGCCTCCGGGATTCCGGGATTTTGAAATTATTAAGATTTTTTTAAGGAATTTCAAATGTTGTGATGTGTAAAATAAAGAATACATCAATATGAATAAGAAATGTTTAACCCTTTTGCTGTCTTTTTAATAGTATATAGGTGATCGGACTCCAAGAAAAGGATAGGTATACTGTAAACAATATAATAATTTTATATATTTTAAATGTTTATCTATCGCATTCTATAAATTTCTAATGTAGTAGTTTAAAAATCCTTACTTTAACAATATTTGATTAAATCCCGTAAGTACCAAAATGAAATCCCGAAAAAAAGGCTTATCCATGTTATGATTTCTATGACTATTCATGATGCGAGTACCTACGTAAAATCAATCTACCTACTCCGATCACTGCTAATCAGCCAAAAATAATTAAACCTGGTAACATTGACACCATGCATAATGTCAAACTGTCAAAAAAATATCTGTCAGATCAATGGCATTGTTGGCTGTTTGTTTAAGTTGATTTGAATTTATTTTTCCGTATTTACTTTATAGTTAAAATTACGTTACGATTTAATACTGTTAATTTAAATTGAAGCCAGACGAACTATTGCTTATCTTTCCATGGCCCTGGGTAAGTTTAATAAGTTCTTTAAATATTTGTTGTAAACACCCGTTCACCTTTCACTATTTTAGCGTATTGTATAACCTCATTGATTTTAGCAGCCTATTAGTAGAAGGCCTATGTTCAGTCAGGGGTACGTCGCGCGTCGTCAGCTGTAAATTTCTATAGTATGATGTAATTATATTACATAAGTAAATACACTGAATTTTTTTACCTTTTTCAGGTATGACGATGACATGTGTTATTGCAAGACTTGAAATTATTGATTATATTATCTACAACTCTATCCCAAGTATTACTTGCTCATGGAAATCTAAGCATATTATGTTTTGCAAGTGGCATGTCAATTGCAAGTCACAGAAGTCATCAGGTTAGTGTTTTTAAAATGGCAGAATTATTATGAGTGATATAATTACTAAACAAAAGTAAATAAACAACAATAAGAAGTACTTTCTTACTTTCTAGGTCATACATTTGGATAAAGTTTGTCATGCTTATTGAGAGAGGCTGCTACCAGAGATGTTTATAGACAAGCAAGTGATGATAAAAACAGAGCCACCCTAGAGTTTAAGAGATTTACCCTTAGGTCAAAACAATAATCTGGTTAGGGCCAGAATCAAATCGTGACGTGTGAGCAGCAGGACTTGGTGTACATAATTATTGATAAGTGAGCAAAATAGGACAAATCGTTTAAGAGATCATCATTGCTTATTACTGTTTCGTGGGAAAGCGTACACCTACCACCTACTGTACCTACGCTGCTTTCATACCATGACTAAGTTATGAGAATGAAGCTGAAGCCGTTTTAAATTCTATGAGAAATAAAATGTTTTTAGTATTTATTGTTGTGTTATTTGTTAGAGTAAACCTTCCTATAGAAGCGCTGAAAATGCTGCTACCAATAAGATTATTCATCTTTAATTAAGAGAGTTGGCTAAAATAATGTTTATGCCATTAAATGTTTCATATTTAGCGCGCAAGATTATTAATTTACCTTTATAAAATTGCAAGTCTGTAAATGCAACAATCGCCATTTTGATGACAGTCGAGGTCGAGGCTAAAAAACATAAAAATTGGGGATTTCGAACATCCAAACTCCACCACAAGGACAGTGACTATTACAACATTTAATTATTTGACAAATTCATCCATTGTTCAAGTTAAATATAAGTAGTGGTAATGAAGTTTTTTATTATCAAAAGTCGAAGTTTCGCGCCAATCGTGCGTGTTTACATTTTAACTTTTCACAATTAACACTCATACACATGTAGATATGATTTAAAATGTGACAAATATGATTAAAAATATTATAAGCAACTAGAAAATGCCCAAATCTTAACTTATTATACGAACACACGTTCAATAACACGTAATATTCATTACTACTACTCAATTTGTGTTAAAAATCGCCGATCATTGTTTTTTTTTATTGTAATGATGTGCGAAAACGATTATGCCAAACGTTTTTTTTTTTTTCAATTTTGATTGTCTCGATTAATTTAGGTATATGTCGAATGTCTGAAATCTATACTTGAAAATTTAAATAAAATTGTTTTAAGCATTAAATACAATAAGCATTGTTTAAAATAATTATTTATACTTTTCTAGTGTAATTTTAATCGTTTTTAGGACATTCAATATGAAACGAGTCAACAGACAGGACGTGGATAGATACTTACCTCATTTATTGAATTTCGCGCCGAATTGTTTCTACATTTGAATTTAAATTCGGAACGTTGTTCAAAATTATTTTTAATTTATTGGACAATTATTTAATGTGGATTTTATTTTTGATAGTTTGCTACAGAATGCCTAGTATACATTTTTTAGGTAGGCAAGAAAATTTTGTTCGGGAATTATGTTAAATTAATTCTATAAATTAGGTAGGTATTCCGCAAACACTTTTAAATGACGTCTATATTTTTTGTTAGTTGTATGACTTTGGTAGGATTTTATTTTTGATAGTTTGCTACAGAATGCCTAATATACATTTTTTAGGTAGGCAAGAAAATTTTGTTCGGGAATGATGTTAAATTAATTCTATAAATTAGGTAGGTATTCCGCAAACACTTTTAAATGACGTCTATATTTTTTGTTAGTTGTATGACTTTGGTAGGATTTTATTTTTGATAGTTTGCTACAGAATGCCTAGTATACATTTTTTAGGTAGGCAAGAAAATTTTGTTCGGGAATGATGTTAAATTAATTCTATAAATTAGGTAGGTATTCCGCAAACACTTTTAAATGACGTCTATATTTTTTGTTAGTTGTATGAGTTTGGTAGTATTTGTTTTTAATAGGATAATCTTACTCGAGTAATAGAAATTGCTTTTTTTTTGAGGTAGTTTCAAAATGAAATTTAAAAAACTGCCCAAGTGTATGTTGGACTACGCACAGTGAAGGGTTCCGTAATTGGGATGAATATTTACGCATAAACATTGCATAGTATCAATTTTATCGACTGCAAAAATAAGTTTGTGTTTCTCGAAAAAACTATAAAAAACAAAGTTAATTCTGCGGTTGTAACCGAAAATAAACTGTATCTCAAAAACTATTGACGTCAAAAGCAAAGTCACTTAGAAACATCTTTAACATTTTAATTATGAGATCCAACAATACACGCTTTATATGCATAGATTTTTTTCATTTCTCGGTTATATGTAGGTATGGAGAATGCCACCCCCACTATTATGTTTATCGTAATTTCACTACACCATTGTTTAACGGTGCTAAAAATACACCTTTTTTTAAATTTTCTTTATTTAAAATGGCTGTATGACATCCGGACACACGGACAGACGAACTTGACGAAATTAAGAGGTCCGTTTTTTTTACGGATTTTGATTATCAAGTTTACAATCGGCATGCAATTGATGTCTATGAGAATTGATCTACAATATTATTATTATTTGGAATAGCCGCCATCTTAAAATCCAGAATTTCCATCTAATTCGATATCAGCACTATCTCCCGAAAATGACAGTCATGACGAAAAATTTTCAAATAGTGTTAAAAACTGCCACTTGCTCACTTCAGATGGCGCTGATCTCCAGCGTCTTATAATTTGACAGCTAACTATAAATTTTTGATTCGAATGCTAAAAGTTGATGTAAATTCCAGAATTTCATGACTGAATTCAAAACACCCCGTCGAGTCAACTGATGTGTCACGTGTCAAAATCTTGGTCCTTAATGTTAGGCGGTAGTGAATTCATTTCATTCATTCTCTGATCTCGAAAAACGTTGTTACAAACCTCAGGTTGGTATGATCAAGGTAGTTTGTAGGTTGGTACTGTGCTTGAGACGTTTTTGAATTGATAGATCGTATGACTATTGTTTTAGGGACTATTGTCGTTTAATATAGTAAATAGTTAAGGAACTTTGTTCCTGACGGGGCTCCCCGACTGCACAAGTTTTTTTAAATAATAATACTTACCGCGCCGGCTCAGCGACCTGACATCATTGCGGACAATTGTAACAATTGTTACGAAAGAAATACCTACATTCTTACACAATATTGCTACGCATATTTGCAAAAAGAATTTTATAGATCACGTTTGATTGACAAATGATAATAATTTCTTTACAAAAAGTAATGATATCCCATCAAAAACATAAATGTGAAAATGGGAGCCAAGTTCAATAAATATGGTTGTTGACTTCGCCGACAAAAGAATTGAGATCTAAATGGGTGCCAAGTTCTGTAGATAATCCTGAAATTTATTTATAAGAACATGCAACTTTCTAAAATAAAATTAAAACACAAATTCTTGTTTTTTCTGCTATAACAATGTTTGCTATTTAAAAATATAACTTCTTAAATTTGAACAGTCGAATTATTTACACAAAGCACTTAGGATAAATTGAAGCTCAAGATTTGACTTGGCTAGTTTTTACCAGCAAGCTGAAATTTTAGAGGAGGAAGATATTTTGACCTTACAGTTACAATAAGACACAGTATCTTGCGCATAATATAAATATGCCTAGGCAGACAGTCAAAGCTGTAAACAGTTATAATAAGAAACAGTAACTTGCGCATAACATAAAGAACAAAGATATCATCATTTTATTTTATTTATTGGACTCACCAACAATTGAGTATACCGATACAAAGATATGAGATACATCCAATAAACTTATAGACTAGAGTACCAATTTCTTACAGGTCACATCATGAATGACTTATTTGATGTTGAGTGCCTACTTAAAATTAAATAATAATAATTAAATATGACTAGGTAGACAGTCAAAGCTGTAAAGTCGATGAAAAAAATAGCATCCAACTGTTAGCCGCTTAATGCACGCACACTAGAAAAGTAAAATTACAGCACAATGACGTGGCGCGAGTGTAAGACGTAGAGGTAACGCACACCGGCATAAAAAAGTTACTCTGTTTATTTTAGTTCTTTTGCACCACGACACTGTAGACAAATATAAAATCAAATATAAAGTTGTAAGATAACTTGTATGTAAAAACTAGCCAAGTCAAATCTTGAGCTTCAATTTATCCTAAGTGCTTTGTGTAAATAATTCGACTGTTCAAATTTAAGAAGTTATATTTTTAAATAGCAAACATTGTTATAGCAGAAAAAACAAGAATTTGTGTTTTAATTTTATTTTAGAAAGTTGCATGTTCTTATAAATAAATTTCAGGATTATCTACAGAACTTGGCACCCATTTAGATCTCAATTCTTTTGTCGGCGAAGCACAGTGGAACGAATGTATGGGAGCGGTTGGACGTAGACATTTCCGAAAAAAAAGAGTAAAATTATGCCAAACTAATGATGCCATCTTATTCGATTACTTAATGCCTTCATAACTTGTGGTGATGAATTTCTTCATAACTCCCATATTTCGGGAGTAATTTGAGAAAATGTGAAATTTTACTATGAAAATGAGTGTATCGAGCTCTCTCCCTCCTGATTCCGGGCTTGTTTCAAGTAGCGGTCTCTAATATCATAATGCTAATACTAAGAGCTATATTTAATACTAAGACACATAGTGCGCCAAATGTGCACTTTCTGGGATAAAAGGAAATGAAAATTTAAAAAAAAAAACGTTTTTTCCCCATTTGTATTTACTTTAAACCGCAGACAGACTTATTAAGAGGTCTATAAATATATTATATATATACAGAAATATATATTAACAAAAATATTCACAAGAACTGATGAGAGTATGACTTTTAAGTAAGTTGATAATAAATTACCTAGTTTCATTAAAAGTACAATAAATAATTAAGATGTAAGCTCTAATTTACTAAGTTACACATTTTAAAACAATAACATCATTTAATTATCTTCGTCATCATCATCATCATCAATTAATTCAAATTCAGAATCGATGTCCGCTAAATCATTTTTGTTAACAAATTCGATATCACTTTTCTCAGAATCCGTAAGCTCATAAAATTCCTTAAAAGAAGATTTTTTTACAAACTTATTTCCTTTTGGACGGATACTTGTAACAAGTGGATCAGAAGACAGTAAAAGATTGTGCATAATATCTTCATTGCATGAGATACTGCTATGCTTTCGAGAATGCCCCTCTCTATATTTTCTAAAATCTTTATTTCTAGCCTCAGATGCCTCTTCGGATAGAAAACCAATGGGCACAATTGACATGTTCTGAACTATGTCTGGCCCATGCATTAAAATTTTATGAAGTGAAGAAGGCATATAATACCATGGGTATAACTCCACGTAAAGCTTAGCAGTATCAAAGCAGAACTCTCGGAATTTAGTTACGTTGATCTTCTCTCCTGATGAAATACACTGCAAGATCACACAGATTTTTCTTAAAAGCATAGCATCTATTCCGGTCAGTTCAGCAGATTTAGTGTAGTTTTCAAAAAATCTCCTTGCCGAGTTGCCATTGTTGGTGGATCCACTGCCTTGTTTCACAACATCGAGAAGTAAGCCCATTTCTCTTCTTACAGCCTCTTGAACTCTTTTCTTCCTGTCATCAACTTGCCTTTTTGCTATATCACCCCTTACTTGCCATGATTTTATGTCTAATTTGTAGGAAATGTGTAATAAGCATTCCATTGAGCGAATCCAAGCGTGAAGGGTGCTTAAGCTATATTTATACATGTCCTCGTTTGCGTGTTTATCTTTGATTAACTCTAAATTATTCATTTCTTTAGGACAAGCCTTGCATATGTCACACACTGAAGCTGCTGTATTGGATATAATGGAATGAATTTTACCATCAATCATTGTCAACAGCAGTTGGTGTTTGACACTAATTCCATCAGTGATGGTGGATGGAGTTAAGGCTTCAATCTCTGCTTCGATTTCAGCCATCTCTCTCTGCACATTTTCTTTGGTTTCCTTTATAAACTTAAACAATATTGGCCGGCAAAATGAAGTGGAAGATGGTCGCTCGTTTTCCCAAATTGTTACACCTTTTGAGACGAGCCGCAGTGGTACAAGACTAATCATAAAATTACTAGCAAGATCGATTTGCTCATCTTCACTCGTCCTTTGATGATAAATGCTTTGGCTAGATGATCCGTCAAAACCCCATTTGCTGGTCAATACGAGCTGTTGATTGGGATCAACAGGGGTTTCTAACGACCTAATAAGTCTTCTTGAGGTTAAATCCATCAAGGCTTGTAATTTGATTTTTGCAGAGCTCTCTGTAACTGTGAGATCTTCTTTGGCCGGATAGCACTTAATTTTTTCTTTAACCAACATGTAGTAACTCGGGTATTGAAGAGCTCCTTCTTGAGTGTTGAAATCCCGAAGAGTGTTATAGCGCCATTTCGATAAGTTCATCGATACATAAAGAGCCAATGCCTTCAAAGGGGATATTTCCCGTACCTGAATTGATTTACCTTCAATGAAGGCTTTGATTTTTGAGGCCTCTTCTGGATTCTCCGTCAAGTATTTCATAACATAAGCTGTATCGCTTTGTCCTGCCTTTTGAAGCGCCCTTTCGGCCGAAAACATAATTTCAGCGCTGCTACTGCTGCATGAAAGACTATCTTCAGTGCGTCTTCTTTTTTGCCGGTTACTAAGGTCCTCAAAAGATTTACGAGGACTAGGATGTGTACAAGTTGAAGCATCAGATTTAGCAGGAGAAATTATGGGCTCGATGACGTCACTTATATTTTCTGTAGAAGGTTCCATATTTTCATTCTGTAATTCCGGCCATTGAATTGCAGCCTGTAGCCAAATCTCATGTTTCTTCCGAAACTTATCTGTGCTTCTTCCAGACTGTGTCCATTTTGCATAAATGCGGTAGCAAAATCGACGACACCAGTCTTTTAAACTTGTTTCAGCACTTTCACATAACTGAACACAACTGTTATCTTTTAAAACACTGAACAAATAGTTAAAGTCGCGTAAATCTTTATGTGCGCGTGCGCATAAAGCAACGTGAATATCAAGATTTGTATTAAAATTTGGAAAATACATTGCGAGATTAGCTTGGATACAACGAGGTGTAAATCAACACTGATTTTAAAGTTACTAATAGTGACCTATTTATATAAAATCCAGGTATCCCAGGTATCCTTTGTTAAATATTGCAAGGTAATTAGTTATTGTGATAATTAGTAAATGATGCATGCTAAATTAGTGTATTAAGAGCCATTTAGTAATTAAATAATAGCAATGTTCTTATCAGTAATCATTAGTGCATCAGTTTTATATGTAAACCTTAAGTCCCTAATTATATATCCTAATTAGCTTATATCTTCTCTAATTGGCTGCTCAGAAATGTTATTGTAATAAGGTAAACCTTTAGAAAAACGGTTTTAATCAACAAAATAAACAAAAAATAAAAAAATTGTGTTATAAAATAAACATCACTCTTTATCCCAGAAAGTGCACATTTGGCGCACTATGTGTCTTAGTATTAAATATAGCTCTTAGTATTAGCATTATGATATTAGAGACCGCTACTTGAAACAAGCCCGGAATCAGGAGGGAGAGAGCTCGATACACTCATTTTCATAGTAAAATTTCACATTTTCTCAAATTACTCCCGAAATATGGGAGTTATGAAGAAATTCATCACCACAAGTTATGAAGGCATTAAGTAATCGAATAAGATGGCATCATTAGTTTGGCATAATTTTACTCTTTTTTTTCGGAAATGTCTACGTCCAACCGCTCCCATACATTCGTTCCACTGTGCGAAGTCAACAACCATATTTATTGAACTTGGCTCCCATTTTCACATTTATGTTTTTGATGGGATAGTACATTACAGAGTACACCCACATTTCGCTAGTTATGTTTAAGTCCCATGTAAAAGGGGGTGAGCATATTACCATCAACTGGGGACACAATTCAGACTGCTACTGAGAAATTCTTGATGGAAAAACCCAATCACAAAGCCCAACCTAGGAATCAAACCCAAGACCACTAGGCCAACGAGGCAGTCACTTTTCCATCATCATCATCATCAGCCTATAGCAGTCTACTGCTGGACATAGGCCTCTCCAATTGCACGCCATTCAGCTCGATTCTCAGCAACTCTCATCCAGCTGCTACCAGCCACCCTGCGAAGATCGTCACTCCACCTAGCCTGAGGGCGTCCTACCTTACGTTTGCCAATTCACGGTCTCCAGTCAAGAACACGTGTACCCCAACGGTCATCGGTTCTACGGCTGATATGGCCGGCCCACTGCCACTTCAGCTAGCTAATTCTGTGAGCTATGTCGATAAGTTTAGTTCTCTGCCGGATCACTTCGTTCCGGATTCGATCCCTCACCGACTTTTCCATCAATTAAGGGCAATATTAATATTCGATACAATATTTGTAATTTATATTATAATATTGTCGTTCGTTTAACCACACCTGTTAATCGCACTGATTATGTCACTAAATAATCAGTGTGATTATCAGATGTAGCGGTAATTGCAGTTTGATTATAAATTGGTTAATACTGCTAACTGTATGCCTGTTTTAATTAATATTACAATTTCAATTTAAGGGAATGTTGCAGTGATACATTGAATCATAGTTTAAATACGTTTAAAAAACTGTTGGGCATCTTCAAGTAGTTTATAATCTTAATATATATAAATCTCGTGTCACAATGTTTGTCCTCAATGGACTCCTAAACCACTTAACCGATTATAATAAAATTTGCACACCATGTGCAGTTCGATCCAACTTGAGAGATAGGATAGGTAGGGTAGGTAGGGTAGGTAGGGTAGGTAGGGTAGGTAGGGTAGGTAGGGTAGGTAGGGTAGGTAGGGTAGGTAGGGTAGGTAGGGTAGGTAGGGTAGGTAGGGTAGGTAGGGTAGGTAGGGTAGGTAGGGTAGGTAGGGTAGGTAGGGTAGGTAGGGTAGGTAGGGTAGGTAGGGTAGGTAGGGTAGGTAGGGTAGGTAGGGTAGGTAGGGTAGGTAGGGTAGGTAGGGTAGGTAGGGTAGGTAGGGTAGGTAGGGTAGGTAGGGTAGGTAGGGTAGGTAGGGTAGGTAGGGTAGGTAGGGTAGGTAGGGTAGGTAGGGTAGGTAGGGTAGGTAGGGTAGGTAGGGTAGGTAGGGTAGGTAGGGTAGGTAGGGTAGGTAGGGTAGGTAGGGTAGGTAGGGTAGGTAGGGTAGGTAGGGTAGGTAGGGTAGGTAGGGTAGGTAGGGTAGGTAGGGTAGGTAGGGTAGGTAGGGTAGGTAGTTAAGAAAAGTACTAAGTGCTACCCGTGTGAAACCGGGGCGGGCAGCTAGTAGGACTATAGATTTTTAATTCAGTAATTAGAAACCAACTGAACCACTGAAATCGGTGTGGAAAAAGATCGTGAGAAAATATGGACTTTATAGTTCATATAAGTGCGCTGCCAATGACGCATGCACTCCGCACTCTTAACCTCATAGCTAATGACACGGACCTATTCCGGCGTTCTCTGAGTAATCACAAAGAATGCATTTTGGAATAAGTTACAAAATTTAATTATAAGTTAATAATAAGTTAGGATAAAAGTTAGAGAAGTACGATATTGCAATTGATTACCCTATAATGATATACGGGGTAGCAGGGACATCGACGCAAAAACTGAAACCATGGATTTACCAAGATTCTGGTGTGCGCGCCGTGTAGGGTTCAGCCCATCGCATTGAGTGACACGATAGGCTGGTGTCTCGGACCTCTGCGAATTTCACTGGCCAATAGTACATGATTCTGAACCCGAGTTGAAATTTTTCGTCAGTTATTAAAAAAAAAAATCTGCTGTTTTATAGAAAAGTGCAGTACCTACGCGGTAAAAATGTATGGAACAGCAGATTTTTTTTTTCAATAACCGACGAAAAATTTCAACGTTATCATGTATGTACTGAATCCATGGTCACAGTTTTAGCGTCGATGTCCCTGACACACTGTACATTTCTTACATCACAATTTGGGTGAACGTCAAATAAAATAAGACGCGTTGAAATGTTGCCACTATATAAAACGTAATACGTTTTTTGAGGATGATTCTCGTAACATAGAATAAAGTATGTCCATTTCTTTTTTTTTTACATTTATTTAGTATATTGCATCACACTATAATAAAAAATAAAAAAAACTTTATTTACGCTGTACTTGTACAGCGTCATATTTGTTTGCTGCACCGGTTGACGTCATTACGTCGGCGCCGGCTGTCGCTGAAAACCAGCGCTGGGGCTCTGTCTTGCATAGGGTCGTAGCATAATGCTGAGCGATAGCCGATTTGCGTGGATGTGACGCATGCTTCCCCCAACCTTATCTCATTTTTATATTTTAAACAAATTTTTTCTGCGTCATGTTTGTCGCAAATAAACGTTTTTTCTTTCTTTCTTTTCTTTCAAGTAGGAAAAAAAAAATGTTTGTAACCGTTAAGCTGTGTTGAGCAAGCGTGGTGGTTTATGCTCGTGTTTTCTCTGCATGAGAAGAGCCCTTTTTCCTGCAGTGGAAAAATAATAGGCTGGTATTATTGTAAAGATCGCAGATGGGCCAAAACGGTTACGTCATGGAAAGGCCCACCGGGCAAACGGCATAGAGGAAGACCGTTCACTAGATGGGACGACGATATTAAAAAAATTGAGGCCTTTACCTGAGAGGGGTTCCAGTACAGAAAAAAAAAAAATGTTACTGCCAATTATTATAATATTAGTCAAATTTAAATAGTTATTAAGATAATTGTATTTAAGTATATAGATATTAGTTTCTCTATTTTTTATCCTTTTCTAACTAAGTACTATAGGTAGGAGACAGCATTTGCATGTTAATGTGTTACTGGAAATAAAAGGCTTTTCATTTTTATTTTATTTTATTATTATTATAATAAATATCTAGTAGGTAAGTAGAAACTTTAAATTCTTAAATACTTAGCTCTAGCGCATATCGCTACGTCACCGCCGAGCTACGGCGTAGCAAAGTGCTACAATTTCGTAGACTCTGCGTCATCACTTTGTTTGTGGGGAAATTATTTGACGCATATCGGGTGTCTCAGATATTATTATACATTTATAAACGTACGTAACATCACGCCTGTATTCCGCAAAGGGTTAGGCAGAGATAAAATAGTTATTGAAGGAAAATTCCCTAGTAACGTTCGAACATATATACCACACCTACGCTTATAAGAGCGTACTTATTAAAAGAAAGATCACGTTCAGTTAATTAGAAATCACTTTTCCAGTAACTTCTTACAATACGCGTAAACAAGAAGTCAATCAATTTTTAACCGACTTCCTAGAAGGAGGAGGTTCTATGTTCGACTTTATGTATATTTTTTTAGGTTTTCTTGGATTCTGACGTCACAGATACATCACTATGCAATCTACAGGTTTACAGCTTAAGCTTTTATTTATTACTTTTACTTCTTGCAATTGACTCACGTTTAGGGTGAGTCATTGCGATCTACAGCAGCCTCCACCACAGATAACACTAAAATCATTGAAAACAGACTGTACTGTAAAATAAAAGGTATTTTAAAGCATTCATTTTTGACGTGATAACGTCTTATAAATCGATGAACGCTGGCTGCACGCACGAAAAAGTGTCACGTTCCGCCTGAGCCGAGCGTGCAAGCGAGAGCGCGGAACAAGCGATAGAGAGGCACGATCAGCTTAAGCGTTCGGCTTGTGACGTTATCACGTAAAATTATCGTCCGTAAACCGACTTTACAGACAATCAATTTTTTAGAAGTGTGTTACAAATACAAATACAAATACAAATACAAATAGTTTATTTTCTTTAACAAGCTTGTACTACATACTAGTGATAGAAGTGTCCCTTTAAGCAAGTAAATGCCTGTATTAGGACACTCCACTCTTCCGTAACTTAAATTTACATAATGTACACAAGAGATGCCACTGTTTACTATTCATAAATTAATTACAATTTTAAGAATTAGATTAGATTAGATTAAATATAACTTAGCGTGCGTTTTGTGTATGTAATGTGAGGTGAGGTGGGCATAATTATGTGATTTGTGTTATGGGATGTATGTTAGTGTAGGATGTGTGTGTGTGTGTGTGACCTGTATGTGTGTAGTTGTAAAAGTTGTGCAGGAGAGTAAGTGTGTGCATGAATGAGTGAGTTATGATGTGTGCTGCAGGAGGGCCTCAGTGTCCTCATATGATAGTGGTTTTATCCATTTGATGACAAGTTTTTTACATTCTAGAAATTGTTTGGTGTAGATATATATTTCTTTATTTATTTTATTATAGAGTTGAGATGACCGTTTCTCGTATTGCCTGCTACAAAACCTGGTTTTTGTTTGAGGAATCGGTGCTATAACATCTTTCCTCCTTTTTGATAAGATAGCGGTATCATAAGGCAGCTCTTTGTGTTTTTTCAAAATAGTCTGAACAATGTAAAGTTTTCTCACCGAAAGCAAATCACTTATCTGATAAAGACTCTCGGTGGGAAATCTAATCCTTTTAAAGAACATGATTTTTATTAGGGCTCGTTGAACTCGTTCCACAGTAATAAATTTGGATTTAGCTGCCCCTCCCCAAATTGGGATGCAGTACACCAAAACAGACTGCACTAAAGCAATATAAATATCCTTTAATAGATTTCCAAATGGGTCTCCGGTATCAGTAGCATTTTTTGGAACAACATATCTCAGTGTTTTAAAAATCCAGCTGAGTTTACGAATCCTATTTGAGACCTGCTCAAGGTGAGGATACCAAGATAATCTCTGGTCAATCATGATACCCAAATATTTAGTTTGGGTGACCTTATTGATGGTAGGGCAGTCACAGGTTTCGCTTTGAGTGTCACCACATTTGTGAACTTTAATTGTGAGGTCCTTATCTGGTTGTGTGCGATTACATATACTAAAGCATATATAATTAGTTTTTGAGGTGTTCAACGTCAGTAGATTATTATTTAGCCATATAGAAATTTGGGCCATACCACATGACGCACTTTGCTGTACGTCATCCCAGGAACTCCCCGAGAAAACGACAGCCGTGTCATCTGCATAAGAAAATACTTTGGCATTATTAATTTTCATATTACAGAGATCGTTAATGTATATTAAAAAGAGTGTGGGTCCCAAAACACTACCCTGAGGCACGCCGTATAACACTTCTGCATCATCACTGACGTATTGCCCCAGCTTAACCCTTTGCATCCTGTTAGATAGATAATCTTTAAGAAGATTGAGTGAAGTTCCTCTTACACCAATGTTTTCTAGTTTGTTCACAAGGATTGGCACAGAGACGGTGTCGAATGCCTTTTGAAGATCCAGAAAGATGGTTAAACATTTATTTTTTCTATCGAGTTGATTGGCAACTAGTGTTGTAATAAACTTTTTAATTTCACGTAGATAAAGTCTGTCGTCATTGTACTATTTTTATTTAAAAACTAGCTGTCTTTCATACAAAATGCCGTAGAAACTGCATAAACTTTCCCGGCGATTTTTAAATTTTTTCTCGTCGTAAAAGCCTCATTCGGAATATTACGAACATTATAAAACATTTACCTACGATATGAGTGTAGTTAAACATAGAATTACACTTTTATTTACAATATTATGTCAAAGAAATTTTTTGTCATGCCCAAGCAATTTCTTTTCCTCATTCCCAAGGTTTTTACATATACATACATCGGTCAATGGACATAGTAAATTGGACACATGGCTGGTAGTTAATATACCTACGTTCAATTTTATTAGAAACATTTCCTCTAAAATTTTTCTTTTTACAACACAATATACGTGTGAACAAGAAGTCAATTTATATTTTTATTCGATAAATCTGACGTCGAAAATATTCTACAGGTTGTCAGCTTATGATTTTTTTCACGAGTTTTACGTCACGCAATTGACTCACGTACAGGATGAGCCAATAAGACGTCCTGCTTAATAATATTATCATGAAAACCGTTTTATACTGATCAGGACTTAATCTAAACTCGTAAAATGAGATGGTGTTGAAATTTCCATTGTCTTGGGGTATTAATGAGATAAGCTACTAGAAAATACATTTATTTGTAAAAAAAACGGAGCATCTGATAATATAATATGAAACCGGTACCCTAATTGCGTAATACAACACAATCACAATCTGTTTCGATTTGAAACAGATTGTTAATTCATTGCTTCATAACTTGGGCGTGCAAATTGATAAACACCTGAACTGGTATAGTCATATAGATAATCTCGTCATCCGAATGCGTAAACTCATTTCCATCTTTAAGAAACTTCGTTGTTCGGCTGACTCGGAAACACTGATGATGGTCTATTATTCACTCTGTCAGTCTCTTCTCCTATATTGTTTGCCGGCTTGGGGTGGCGCCTGCAAAACATACTTTTTGAAATTAGAGAGAGCTCAGAGAGCAGTTCTCAAAGTTATGTTCTTCAAGCCCTATAGATACCCCACATTGGAACTTTTTAGGGAAGGCGGGGTTTTGACAGTGAGAGGTTTATATGTGCTACAGTGTGTATTAAGGAAACATCGGCTGCCGTTCACAGAAAGTACTAAACGTCGCGCAGACATTGCCTTTCCTCCAGTTAGACATAAAACCACCTTCGCAAAGCACCAATTCACCTACCTCAGCTATATTCTATACAATAAAATCAATAAATTTCTCCATATCCACAGTTTAAATTATCACAAATGCAAAAACATAGTTAAGAAATGGCTGCTTGAGAAATCATATGAAGTGACCGAAAAACTTCTCTTCCCACATGCTTAAGTCAGATCTACTTCTATTCAAGTATTTTTATACACAAACACTTATACACAACCCCCACTTTCACACACCTACCAAGACACGTTCACACCTAACACCCTCCGCACTCTCACATTACCTAGTCATTCACAACACACCTACTACACCTACCACGACTAACTCACTCTCACTCAATTACGTATTACTTTTATAACAAATTATTTTTACTTTTTGTTGTTTCAAAGCACATAAAAATTATTGTATTGTTATGTTCACTATGTTATTGGTGAAAGCAGTTTTTGTTTGTTTTAAAACATTTTGATCATCTATGTGTAAACCTTTATGGAATCACTGGTCCCCAAGTCACAGGCTATTAACCTAGTTTGGGAGCCAGGAGATAATACCCAATGCACTCTATGTTGTTCCATACTACTGTATTTGTAACATATGTAATCATTTTTTATTGCAATAAACATTATTATTATTATTTTCTTTAATTCATCTATATACATATAATTTACATTTTTAAATATTCTTATAAAAATTATTAAAAAAACATTTAAAAATATAAAAAATAGTAGCCCACCGGTGTCGGGAACAGGGTCCAAGCCACCGGTGGTCAGGGCTCCTGAGAGAAGAACCTCCTAACAATACGCGCCGTGTCCAGGAGTACCGCTTTCTGGATCAAGCCCTTGATCCAGCTGCCTAACGAGAGCCTCCTCAGGTGTTGGTCGAGGCTCTTGGCTATTATGCCATTGGCCGTCACGACTATCGGCACAATGATTGCTGTATCCACATCCCACAAGTCGACAACCTCGTGAGCCAGGTCAAGATACTTAATCTGTTTATCTTTTTCAGCTTTCACGAGGTTGTCGTCATGCGGGACCGTTATATCAATAATCATTGTGCGACGCTCTAATCGATCTATCACCACTATGTCTGGCTTATTGGCAACAATAGTCCTGTCAGTGATGATAGATCGATCGAAATACAACGTGATATTGCCATTTTCGAGGACTGGGTCGGGCACATATCTATAGTACGGTACTTCTGATTCCACAAGACTGTATTTCAGAGCAAGTTGCTGGTGGATAATCCTGGCTACAAGGTTGTGCCTATGCAAGTAGTCTCCGTTAGCCAGACGAGAACAGCCAGAAATAATGTGTCGGATTGATTCTCCGGGACGGTGGCATGCCCGACAGATGTCAACCGTGCCGTCCTTCACAATATATTTCCGGTAGTTGTTCGTCATCATAACTTCGTCCATAATCGCAAAGACAAAACCTTCGGTTTCCCCAAAGAGGTCACCGAATCGCAACCAGGATACGGACGCTAACAGGTCTACATCGGGCCCATGTAAGGCCCGGTAAAAGCGCCCGTGAAGCTCTTTGCTCTGCCATACCTCCCTGCGGTCATTAGTATCTAATACTATAGGTTTGCGCCAGTTCTCGTTAGCCAAGGATAGCGGGGTGAGGCCCTTGTCCACTGAGACTACATCTCGGTGCATCCCCACGTCAGTTTCTAGGAAGTATTCCCTGAGACTGCATACCTCACGGTTGTGCAGGGTCTTAGCATTTAAGAAACCTCGACCTCCGCACTTCCGCGGGATATACAGTCTCATCACCGATGAACGTGGGTGATGCATCCGATTTGCGGTCAGCAGTGTGCGGACCCTCCTATCCAGGGCGTCAAGTTCCGTCTGAGTCCCTTTGAGTATGCCGAAAGAGTACATCAAAACTGGCATGACCCAACCGTTGAAGGCGCGCACCTTGTTTCCGCCTGATAAAAGACTATTTAATACTTTATTCAGGCGGTTAAAGAAGCGCTCCTTCAGCGATTGCTTCATGTCAGCAGCGTTGATACCTAACGCTTCCGACATACCCAAATACTTGTAGGTTTCGATTGAGGAGAGGGATCTTAGGTGTATGGAATCCGAGAGGTGGGTTCCCACGGATTCCACAATCTCCCCTCGTTTTACATGCATGACCGCACATTTGTCCACACCAAATTCCATCCTGATGGCACTACTGAAAGTTTCGGTTACCTTCAGTAGCTCCAGCAGTTGAAAATTGTTGGGGGCAAAGAGTTTCAAGTCATCCATGTAAAGGAGGTGAGATATAACCTGACCACCTCTTCTCAATCGATAACCCAGCCCTGAATCCTCCAGCAGTGTGCTTAGAGGATTCAAGGCTAGGCAGAACCAAAGTGGACTCAAACTGTCACCCTGGAATATACCTCGCTCGATCCTTATCGGTTCGCTATTCCTCAGGATATGTCGACATCCTGGATAGCGAAGCACCGTCCTCCATTGCCCCATACATGACATCAGGAAGGTGCGTAGAGTTGCATCTACTTTATACAACTCCAGCACCCTCATGAGCCATGTATGTGGCACCGAGTCGTAGGCCTTCTTATAATCTATCCAACATGTTGACAGATCCCTTCGGGAACGCCGAACCTGCTGGCTAATGGCCATATCGATGAGGAGTAGCTCCTTAGTACCGCGGGACCCGTTTCTACATCCATTTTGAGAGGCAGACATGATGGAGTTGGTGTCTATATGTTTGTTAATTTTAGCTCTCAAAATGGATGTAAAAACTTTATAGACCGTCGGTAGACAAGTGATCGGTCTATAATTTTTGGGTTCCGCAGTACTACCTGATTTATGGAGCAGGTGGGTTATTCCTGTCGTTAAGAACTGGGGCAGCGACCCTGACTCTAAAGCTGACTGGAACTGGGATGCCAAACGGGCGTGCGACCTTTGTAACCATTTTATCCAAAAATTGTGCAGCCCGTCCGGCCCTGGTGATTTCCAGTTAGGTAACGGACGGACTGCACGAGCTACATCTTGGGGGCTGATGGTGAGTGCCCCCATTTCTGGTATTTGTTCGCACGCTCGTTCGACCTTCCTAGTCCAGTCTCCTTCGGTGTGATTGACAGGCGCCGACCAAATGCTTCGCCAGAACGAGCACATGGCGTCATCATCCGGTAGGCGCGTGTCAATCACACTTTTGTCCGGTCGCTCCCAAGCCCTGTAAACCCACCTTTCATCGCTCTGGAATGTGCGATTCTGAGTGTACCGCTCCACTCTCCGCCTGTACCGTCGAATGCGATTTGCCCATGCACAGATCTTCTGCTTCAGGAAGTCGATACGCTCTGTGACGCGGGTCAAATAATCTCGAGAACTAATTTCAGTTCCCGAGAACGCCCGCTTCACAAAGCGCATCACTCTAGGGCGAGTATTGCCCTCCCTGAAGCAGATTAGCTTGCTGATGAGTACTCTAGCCTCACCAATACGACGCTCAATCCTGCACTGCCAAGCTGGTACAGCTGGTTTTGGTCGTGGAGCTCTGTCACTGTTGGCAAATTTTACTTGAGCTACACGACATGCCGCCACAGCTGCACAGTACAAGATCGAGTGGGTATCGGCGAGGTCTTTGCTGCCGTCAAAACAGTTTGACAGAAGCGAGTCTAGAGTACACACCAGCGCCTTGTTTTTCTTGTGCATGGGCAAACGAGGTAATTGTGGTCTAAGTCCAGGCGGAATAGAACGGTACTCCCGAAAAGCATCCTCCAAAGCGCTCCTCAATCGTGCATTGCATTGGGAACTCACGGATATAACCCCGTCATCATCCTCTTCACCAACGCGGTCGGGTCGCGGTGAAGAACTGGGTAAATTTTGCAATTGCACCGCGACCAGTGGCGAAGCAGGTGTAATATGGTTATTCCGTGATTCGAGGCGTAGTCGATCAAGTACGGCGTCATCCAGCATATGGTTACGCTGGATGACCCGCACCTGATCCGACAGTCGTTGCGCCGACACGTTGACAGCTGGTTCAAGCACCTGAAACAGAGAGAGCATCCGACCACGGTACGCAGTCAGGTTAGTTCCCCCCTCTGTAGCCCCAAAGTATGCGCGCATGACATTTTCATTGACAGTTTGTGTCCACTTCATGCGCTGCACACTTCCACCGGGAGCGGGGACCCTATCAGAGGCCAGTGGGCCTCGGAGTCCTAAGCTGGCCGGTGGTCGGCCTCTTCCGCGCAGACGTACTGGTGGTGGTGTCGTCGGCGGCGAGAAGTATTCGTCGCTCGAGCTCGACGCAACTGCAGCGGCCGGTATCACTGGACTCACGTCTGGAGCAGGATCCGGCAACTGCGAGGCGGAGCTGAGCGACGAACCCGAAGCTGTTGGGTGTGTGTTTTGTATCAATCGTGCCCGACTTCGCGTCAGCATTGTATGTCTCCGTCTATACTTTTTGTTCTTACATCAAAGGGTTTTTGCTTGAGATTGTTGTCCATTTTAGTTTCTTTGGGGACACATTTCACAGCTTTGTGTCATATTTAGTTAGTAAAAATCAAAGGAATCGGTAAAAATACTAAAATATAAAATACGGAGGAAAAAAATTCATGTCAGTTGGATTGACAGTCGGGCCACAGATTATTATTATTATTATTATTATAAGTTGGAAAAAAAATTGCTCAACAACGTAAATAACGCAATGAATGTGGTTGAACTGTCAAAATGAAACAAATTAGGCAAAATTGTTTACGAAAATAAGTTACGCAATTAAGGTACGGGTCAAAGGTGGACCTAAATGTGCAGCCAATTATTGCAGCTAGGCTAAATTGAAAATCTTCTATCTGACTCAAATCAGAATCTGTAATATATACTTACTCCATATGTTTAGGTAGTTAAATGAAGGTAAGCAAATCGTAAAAAGGGTTTTTATAGATGACACTTCTTGTTTACAATACGATAAAACCAAATTTTACAATAGTATATTGTAGCAGAGCCTTAACGTTTGTGTTTGTGACTAGCCCTTAAGTGCAGCGACGGGAGACAATACCCCCGCCAACACCCTTGCGCCCTGCCAACGGACAGTGGACGAAAGAACTCGAAAGCGTACGTCACGACTCGCGAAACGCTCGTGTTAATTTTAGTTAGATTGTTTTACCCATTTGTGTTTTTTATACATACTGTGTTTCTCTATATTCTATTATACCCTTTTACTATTAAAGTGCGTCGAACTCATTTAAAGACCCAACATATCCCCTGAGAAGAACTTCCTTACAATACTCTTTTATTAATGTATGTTAAACTTTCATTTCTTCGTAGATCATGTCACTACTTGAGCACACTTTTTTAGTTAGATTTATAATAATAATATAATTAATCTATCTATTGAGACAGATTACAAAATATTATATTGTAATCTTTACAATTAAAGAGCCCAAACTCTAAACGTCAACGAATTGTAACGTTGCTAAATTGAAGAGTACAACTCTGACGTAGCATAACAACTGAAGTGACAGGTATTACGTTTAGCCGGTTACTTGACAGCTGTCTTGTCACGTGTTTTTTTTTGTTTACCTTTATTTAACTACCTAAACCTATGGAGTATAAGTATTTACTGGGGTTATTGACAAAACTTTGTTTATTGTGCTGATACAAAGGCGAATTCTCTGAGTGATTTTACGCATGCACGAAAGAGAGCACTGTAGTGTGTACTTAGTTTAGTAAATTGAAATTTAATGATTTTATTTCTGTAAATAGGTTTGTACAAACACTTTTACCCGTCAATCATTCATTTTCGAGTAAAGCACCAAACGTCATTTGAGCGCTAGAGTTGGTCTAATTCATACTTTGCAGATTCAAATCAGTTGGATGTTGAGATAATCAACAGAGGGTTTCAAACAACATTTAATGTCCTATTTATCTTCAGAGATCTTTTAGCGAATCTCCAATTTTCGACCTTGGATAATTCACTGATAAAGGGATTATTTTAGGGATCCTTGTGCCAAAGCTTTTATACAGCGACGGATTTTACCGGGCACTGGATTCTGAACGATTGGCTTGGCACCGAGAGTTGAGTGCGCGTTTTTCTAACGTTGCGTTAGACAAGCGCCCTTACGAACGAGGGCTTATAGTATGTTTGTCTTACTCAAGACTTCGAGCACTTGCGAGCTGCATCCGATTCAAATCCGAAAAATGTCGGTTTGAAGTAGCTGTAGTAACTATTTGTATGACGGGTTGCGCTCTAGATCCGGACTCCATTCGTCCTAATTTGGAACATTTTTAATGCGGATGGAAGTTTGATCTAGAATTCAAATTTGGTACGGATTCGGAAGGAGAAATAAAGTGAAAAGTGATAATATAAAGAAAAATTATTGTACGCTTTTTCCTTAAGATATAAACTTACCTACGAGCTACGGCCAGTGTTCTTAATAAATTGAGTTGTTCATTTACCTGAAATGAAGAAAATTTATGACATTAATTATGATCCTCCTTTAGCTAATGTTACTCGAGGATGACATAAAAAGTAATTATCAATTGGACTAGGTTCAAGGTTTGGCAGCTGAAAAAAACGCATTGAAATGAATTATAGTATTAGCCTTGCTGAAAATCTTTTTTATTTGAAGCAGAAGTAACAGTTAGTATTTACTATAAGTACCTAATATTAGACATATTATGCTTGTTGACGTTGATTAGATATTTAGTTTGGTTTACGTTTAGTTTTATATATTTTTTTAAAATTATTTTGCATATTTTTGTATAGAATCATTTCTTTTTTCTAACTTGAACAGACAGCTGTGCTGCTGAGGAGTTTGTTGCGCCACTTCTTCTTCCCAGCTAAAGGCACTAGGAAGTGGTGAAGGGTGGGCGTTTTTGGGGGACTGTTTTATGTAATTTTGACGTTCGAAAAGTGCTGATTCTCAGCCTAGTTTGAATAAATTACTTTTTAATTTTGAATTTTTGAATTTTTTGTAACTAGACGATGTTTATGTTAGAAATAAAAAATAAAACAATAATCAGGTAATTAACATCATCACTATCTGCCTAGCCTTTTCCCAACTATGTTGGGGTCGGCTTCCAGTCTAACCGGATGCAGCTGAAAACCATTATTTTACATGGAGCGACTGCCTATCTGACCTCCACAACCCAGTAACTGGGTAATACGATACCCCTTGGTAAGACTGGTTGTCAGACTTTCAAGCTTCTGACGACCCGTTACGACTGTCAAAGATCCACAAATGACAGCCGGGACCAACGGCTTAACGTGCTTTCCGAGACACGGACGAGTCTCGGTATGTAGAAATGGTCACCCATCCACGGATCGACCCTTGCGGCTTTTATTACTTAGCCACGAGCTCCTCCAAGTCACGTAATTAACATGTAGATACAAAATAAACGGAATTAAATCATTACTAAAACTGTGACTTGGAATAAAATTAAATGGAGAAAAAAAAGCAAAATATTTTTTTGTACGGAACATGACTCTCCGCCCACGCTTGACAACGTTCATTACACTGTATGCATTTAAATTCCATTAAACTATAAGGTAATGGAACGTAAAATTATTTCCATTCGAGTGATTATTTTAATTACTTACGCTGATTTAATGAATGAAATGTTAATCAGAATGTGTGATATTTTTTAATTTGTTTGCTGTTAAAGATTCATTTTTAAAGCGATCGTACAGACTGCTACTGAGAAATTCCTGACTGAAAACCCCAATAATACTTTGCCTGACCAGGGAATCGAACCCAAGACCTCACGCTCAGCAGTCGCACAGTCTTTAAAATTATCTTCTTTCTTATTTTCTTTATCTTCTTTCTAATGTTCTTTCTTATCTTCTTACTTACCTTCTTTTTCTTCACGAAATACTCATTCTTATATTATGTTTTAATTTAATGTGTAATGTTTTTATGGACTTTGTCTGAGAATAAATGATTTTTTATTATTTAATTTCTCCCTTAAAATCAGGTGGAATTCGAAAACGACGGTAGTGTTTTGTTTTTAAAACACTTAACATCAGTCCGAATACCCTCGTACAAACTTAACATCAGTCTGTTGATCGTGATGTATTCGGGCGACCCTCGTTATGTGCCTTGTTATGTCCGTAATGAGACACTACCATTTTACGTCCCTACTTAATACATGTAATGGTTCGGCCATTATTATTAAACTCAGACACTGCTATTTTCGTGAATTATTTTACTAGATTATTTTTGGAATTTATTCTTGAAACAGATTTTACTTTCATAAAAATAAGTTCAAACTTCTTGTCATTTCATTCATCTAAAAATACATCACACAGATATTAAATGTAACTAACTTAACAAAAAAAAAACAGTTTAACAATGCGAACTCTCACAAAACACGCTTCAAAATATTTACGCGCCGCTCCAAAATCTAATAATATTTTATGAAAAGTGTTACACTCAAGAAAAAAATCTTAAGCAAAAAAAAAGGTTTTCATAAAAAACCCCTCCGATTTCACCACTAGTATTAAACTCGACCCCAAAAGCCTTTGTAATCTTAAATTGACGTTGGCAACTTCGAAATCATAAAACTTTGGGTAGCAAATCATCCTTACGCCGGTCATGCGTTAGTGGGGACCTTTTTCGTCCCCAATTTTAACCCGTGACTTGCTCCACGTTGGGGCCAAATGGTCGCTGTGTGAGGGTTAAGGAGTGGTGAAAGGGGTGAGTTCAGAGCGGGGTTATAAGACGATGTGTTTAAAATATGAGCATTAAGTCTAAAGGTTCAAGAAGTTTAGCTGTTGAAGTCAGAAATTATTGTAGATAGTTGAAAAAGGTTTACATCTAATAGCAAATTATGAAGAGAATTGCAATTCTTTCATTTTTGTGTGGTTTATGACTAACCTGGTGTCAGAGTTTTAAAGCCGCTGATGGGCCTCTGACTTGGCTTCATATACCGTCAAGAGATATCTCTCAGGCATGCCAGTTTCCTCACGATGTTTTCCATCACCGTTTTTGAAGCAAGTGATAAGAATGCAATATACATATGAATCCGAAAAGTCAGGGGGGCCTTGGGTCCGAATTTGAGACCTATGACTGCTTGAGAATTGCAATGAAAAAGTATGTCATATAATTGAGTCAATAAAGTTTTTCGTATGCTGTTTGCTCATCTACTTTTCTTCTCCTTCTTCCTTAAGACATACCTATTCTTCGAAACTCAATGCCGTGAACTTTTTATTCACTTTAATTCATCCCAATCCAGTCTTGAGTGGCAGTAGTAAAATCTAACATCATCGCATAGCAAGTTACCTGTGGCACTACCCTGCTTTTTTTTCTGACGGTATTATGGAGTAAAATATTAACAACAATAATCTCCTCACTTGCACCACAAACTGAAGGTGTACGGTCGGCATATTAAGACGGTACGGAAATAAGCAACGTCCCCGTATCTCAGCCAGCTCGTGCTTGACCCAATTCTGGATTAAACCAGTTCGTTAACCAGCACACAGCTGCGTCCCCTAAATGAATTAATATGAAACATTTATTTAATTAAACAATTTTGTCAGAACAAAACATGTTGTTTTCGTTTTGACGCCTTTTTGGGACGCTTGGTATGGGAGGGATAATTTGATGAATAAAATTGAATTTATATTTTTGTTCACATGTGTGTATCTTGTAAATTACTGGGATAATTTTGAAGGATACGGTTTATTGCGTGGGTTGACTGAGGGAGATTGGCCCTTTTTCCACTTAAAAGCGTCAAAAAAGACAATTTAAACATCAATAGAACAAGAAGCATCCCGGGCTGTTATTATCAAAATACTGCGATAAAGAAGTCGCTTCCAAAGCAATAGGTAATTAATTTTCCCAACGCCTTTATCAGATGTAGACAATTTAATTTGCGAAATAACTCTATCGAAAACATTTAATTATGTATGTATATTATAAATTAAACCTCGTTGCCGCTGTTGTCGTGGACTGCCTCGTTGGTCTAGTGGTCGCAAGCGCTACTGCTGAGCATCAGGTTCTGGGTTCGATTCCAGGCCCGGGCAAAGTGTTATTGGGTTTTTCTATCTAGAATTTCTCAGTAGCAGCTCGGAGTCTGGATTTGTGCCCGGTTGATGGCAATAGGCTCGCCCCCTATTACGTGGGACTTAAAACATAACTGGCGAAATGTGGGTGTACCTGCTACAGGGACACCTCTGCCCAACCCTTCGGGGAAACAAGGCGTGATGTTATGTGTATTATGAATTAAAGTCGCGTTTCGTACCCGTGTGTGTGACCGCGTTATTCTTCTAAACTATGTAACAGATGTTGATGAAATTTTCACCGGCATTTAGAGAATTTATTCCGGAAGATTGATGTGTATAATAAATGTACATGAAACTTATATATAATAAAGAAATTTAGATGTGTTATCAAGTCGTAGGAATCGTGTGAAGCAGGGGTGGAAAATAAAATATTGGATATATATAAAAAAAATTATATAAAATAGAAATGAATGAGTGTTGGTTGGTATATATAAAATAGAAGAATATTAACTCTTCTATTTTTATATATTTTCACTTTCAGCTCTACTTTTTGTAACCAAGATTTAAGGTGGTTTAGGTTCACATTTTTCTATTATGTACGAGCCATAATAAAAAATGTGAACCTAAATAAGACTCTTCTATTTAATATATTTTCAGCTCAGCTTTTTGTTAAACCAATCTTTTCTTTAGAAAATATTATAAAACAGAAAGATACTCGGAACTAACTAATTTCCTAAGTGAATAAGTATAACACGTTACTAACGAATAATACATAAATTAGTTTGCGACGCCTGAAGCCAAGGCACCAAGGTTTTATAAAGTACTTCTAATTTATTTTCTTTTAATTATGTAAAGTATCTTTTATAATGAAAAGGAAACATTTTATAAAGACGAGGCGTTCTTATTCTGTGGTCTTATATGATGTTTATATATCTTACCCGGTGACCACGCTCAAGCGACACGCGTCTTGCAACAGCGACTGCGAAGAAAACAAATGAAAGAAGTTGTTCAGTGAATGTCACGAGTCACCGAGACGCGACTTGCTTAGCGACGGATCGTGCACGCGTGTCGCTTGACGCAAGATGCATCGCTCGAAGCCGTGAGAAAAATATAGTGTATAAGTTTTGCGTGAAGTATTTTAGTTGTGGGTCATCCTTTGTCTTTCAGTGGTTGCCGCATGAATCAAGGATTATCTTAGGAAGAAAAAATGTCGTATCTTCCCGAGTGCAAGATTTGAAAAATGTTGTCTAGGGTTTAAACGGAAAGTATGAGGAAAAGGAATAAGTAAAACTTTGAAGAGAGTGAAATTATCTAAAAGGTTTGTTACGATTGTAGAGAATATCTTCAAAATTTTCGTTAATAAATACCAGACTGAATTTTTGTAGCAAACGATACCTAATGCTGTTAAATATTAAGTCGCATGAAATACAGTGTTGCCGACTGAAGTACTCTATACAGTCGGTGCGCTATGCCTATGACGGAGTCTAAGGACTCGAGGCCGAGGGCGCGAGAAACAACAGGAGCGCCAGTCACCCTTCAGCCCTAGGAACTGTCACACGTTCATGAGACGCGTGCGCACATTATTCATCCAAATTTTTTATTATTTTATCTCGATTATTATTATTAATGAACAAGACTAATTAGGACAATAGTTGTTAATTGTGATTTGTGTAACTCTATAAACAAAGTGTAGATCAACTAAGTGTAAGAAGCTGTTATCATCTTTTAATTGCCCGAGATCCACAAACAGCCCACAACAATGTCAGTGGATGGAAGCACGAACCCTCCCTAATGTCCTGTGCCGACATTTAATTATACTGAATCATGTAATGCATACTTTAATATTATCATTTTTCAAGTAATTCCATGGTTATCTTCTTTGACACTTCCGACCGACTGTTCTTATCCCCGAAAATTCGAGTACTTCCACTTTGCCCCACCAAGCCGCCCCACTGGTGGGGCAAAATGGAGTGCCTAAAATTTTGCAGTGGAATCTGCGCCACTGGTTTGACTTGGTGGGGCAGATTCCACTAATTTGAAATCTTGTGGATTCTGCCCCACTAGGGTTGGCACCTAAGAATTTGTATAGGTCCTCGTATTCTATATTTGTTTGGAAAAGAAAGAAATGTTGATCTAAGTAAAAATGTAACTAGGACTGGTTACGTTAGACTTAGCTCATACCTAGATAGTGTATTCAAATATAAGTACAAAAATAATTGTTTAGTAATTTTTATTTAGGTAAGTACTATTTGTTTCTGGAAGAAATCGGATTGTAAATCACAGATTAATAATAACACGATTTGTTACAAATAAAATAAAATCTTAGTAAATACACTAAAGTAAATCCTTAAAATCACAGATATATATTTATTTTATTGTATGTATTCTGTTTTCTCTTCTACTCTTACACACGTTGTCTACATCTCTTTAACTACTTTCCTATCGCAGGTATGCTGGAAGAGATTTCTATAGAAATAAGTATCACCTTTGTACGTATTTTTCTGTTTCTTTCTTCTTTTCTGTCTTTCTTACATAAACTGTTAATTAAAAAAATAAATATAAATATGCAATAGTTTGTTCTTACTGGTTCATTAATGTTTTTCATACTAAGTTCAAAATCACAAATTGAGTATGATTTGTCCCCATAAATAGAAAACGAAATTATATTAATTATTCTAAATATTAAAATCACAAAGAAACAACTTAACTATATACAAACAAACAGCCACTAAACTACTTTGCTGGCTGTAAGGAATAAAATCAACTATAATCACAGATTAGTCATTATTTCATGACAAAAATAGTTTTTTGATTCCACCGGTGGCTGGCGACAAGTTGTTTACATGATTTTTAACACGTTTTGAATGGAATCGCCGCACACGTGTAGCGAGTGACGGCCACTCGCGACTCAGTGTCCGCGACATGTCACCGGTGGCGGCCACTCGCAACTTCGCTCGCTTTGCTTTGTATTCATAACAAATTAGCCCTATCAGAATACCAGCGCTGCGGTATTTATTTATTTTTAAATATCGCAGCATCATGCTGAGATAGAAGCCTTTTTGGCCTCTCACAGGTCGTTATTAATTTTGTTTGTTAGTTTTTAAAATGCTCCTTTTTTATATTTGTTAACTATTTTTTTATCTTTTATTACTGTTTTGTATTTCCTGTGCGTGTCTCAAATAAAATATTTTTCTTTTCTTTCTTTTCTTTTCAAATTATAGCGGCCACCGACTACTCGTGGCAGTCACCGACGAAACGAAGGTTCGTTTGCGCGGTACCAAAGGACGTGGCGCGCGACAGCTATCGGTGGCTGTGGTTGCTGGCCCGTTTGTGTGGAGCCTTAAATAGGTTACCTATCTACCTATTTATACTTATTATATCATTGCCTACAAACATCTAAACTGCGCAACATATAAGCAAAAAGTCTAACTGTAACACTATACAGGTCACGTTTGTTTAAAAACCGCAACTTAAACAATCAAGATTGAAATATTCATTGATAGACCAGATATTAAATTTCAAAGTTAAGATCCGCTGATCAGCTTTCGTACGGTATTTATTAGCTCTAATCCGAATACAAAAACTATGGGTACTTGTCATCTAGGACTTCTTCTTTTTCGTGCGGTGACTAACCTGGTATCAGAGTTTTTAAGCTGCCCTTGGACTTCTGACCGGCATGCCGTCGAGAAATATCTCTCAGGCATGCCGGTTTCCTCACGATGTTTTCCTTCACCGTTTTTGAAGCAAGTCATAACTATACAATACGCACATGAATTCGAAAAGTCAGAGGTGCGTGGCTTCAGTTCGAACTCGAGACCTTGGCAGTCCGACGGTCAAACCACTAGGCTATGTTATTAAAATAAATGAGGTGAAAAGATATCTAGGTATAAAATACTATGCAACAGGTATTTGCTGCAGAGGAATGAGGAAAATATCGTGGTAAGACCAAAGAAACAATGGAAGACTGTGTAAAAGATGACATGGCTAGAAACGAGGTGCCTACTTATAGAGAAGGTATGGAAGTAAAAGGGCGACTCCAAGTAAATCGGAATGAAGGCAAAAGAATGATGATGACTATATCGGAAATCAACCAAATTTACACTGCAACACACAAGACGAAATAATTATACTATACGCATATGAATGGTGTGAATGTTAGATAGGTAACCTACCCAACATTCGATTTTAAAAAACACCACAATGTCACACCAGATGACATGTGGAAGTAGGATGGCATGTCATAAGGTAAACGCGGGTGAAGTCTATAGTGACCCAGAACAGCACATACAAGTAACTCGTGACACGGTCAGGCTCTGGGTTTATTTTTGACTTTTGCATAAGATTTAAATGGAATGTTAGCAGTGGTAGCCCAGTGGTAACGGCCCTGACTTACGAGTCCTAGGTCGTTTGTTAGATTCCAGGCAGGCGCTTAACATTGTGAAAATAATTTCAACCCACTGCTCTCAAAAGGGTGAAGGGAAACATCGTGAGGAAACCGGCATGTCCTTGAACCAAATATTTGAAGACATGTTACATCTACCAATCCACACTGAGCCTGCGTGGTAGATTACAGCCCACTCTCGAAGAGATGAGACCTGTGTCACAGAGTGGGAAAATAATGTAAGGGAATATTAAACCTCGTATGATTCCACACTAAGTTTTGACGAAGGATTTTGTGAAAGTTGATATTTATTGGGTTCTCACTATGAACTTGAGACAAAAGTCAAATAAATGATCCCGCACTAAATTTTGACGACGGATTTTGTGAAAGATGATATGGCTAGAAAGGGGTTGACTACAACTGAGAATACGACTAATAAGGATAAATGGAAGGAGAAGACATATTGCAACTGACCCTAAATTAATTGGGATAAGTCAGATAAGAATGAGGATGATGACTAAAATACAATAGACGTGGATATATTTAGTAACCTGTTCCGCTTAGCTATTTCTAAAGAGCCATAAAAAACTCCTGAAGGAAATCGACACATGTTTTACCTCTCAACGAGGTATCAAGTTTCGTTTTGGTTCTCGCGTAATCTGCGGCTTCTAGTTTCTTCCCAGTATCTGGCTTGATGCAGTGAAGCATATCCTCTAGGACTAAAAAAATCTCCGCGGCGAAAATCCACTCATTGTAGTTTTCTCGGCCCTTCAGCCCTTTAATGTTCCGAAAATTAAATAGTTCGAAGCCATTCTTGCAAATCGTTATTACATCCACGAAACTTATTTTATTAAGTAAAAATAAAACTGAGAGCGCTGGTCCCATAACCTATAAATTAAACTAGTTTTTTCATGGTAGAACAAACGAATGTGTATTTTTAGAACAAGTACAAATCAAATTTAGAACAAACAGATGGCGTTACTTCTATATTATTTTGATATAAAACTGACACTCAGGATGACGATTGACTTGTCGCGAACCCGAACACGGCATGTAGCCACTAGCCACACCGAGCGCTGACCGCAGATGATGACTAACATTTTAACCTCAAAAAAAAAAGGAAAATAAGGAACACCCACAACAAGTTAACAAACTCATTTAAGCTTTAACCATGTCGTAATCCAGTTACAAGCACATTACTTTGGCAGACAATGCTTTTAATATACTTTTTTTTACCACATATAGACTTCCTTTCAACGTTTAGAGCTCATAAAGGTATTGTCATAAAAATGTAATAAAACCCGCACTCCAGTGGATTAGCTGGGCGATTATTATAGCTTTATTTCTTACCTCACCTTATGACGTTGAAGAGGTGAGGCTTAGAAAAGGTATGCGATGTTTGTTACCTTTTGTATAAGTTTTACAGGCTCTCCTTTTAGAAAACTTCTAGATTATTAAGTACTTTAAATTTGTAAATTTATTACAGGGTAAGTTTTTATCCAGTGCGCAAACTTTAACACATGAGTTTACTCATCATTATGAACAACTTTTACTATGGGACCAAACCTGAAATCGCGAAAAAAAATCAGCTGTTCCCTAACATTTTGACGAGTTATGCGAACATAAATGTAGGGAAAAGCTGATTTTTTTTCAGTACCAAACAGTTGTTAATTATTATTTAACCTGAACACTATTTTGTTTCAGTAATTATTTTCTACCTAAGTCTTTTTATTATCTTGTTCAGTCTTTTATAAGCAAAGTCAGTCTGCCTAGCCTTTTCTCAACTATGTTGGGGTCGGCTTCCAGTCTAATTGGATGCAGCTGAATACCAGTATTTTACATGGAGCGACTGCCTATCTGACCTCCACAACCCAGTAACTGGGTAATACGATACCCCTTGGTAAGACTGGTTGTCAGACTTTCGGGCTTCTGACGACCCGTAACGACTGTCAAAGATCCACGAATGACAGCCGAGACCAACGGCTTAACGTGCTTTCCGAGGCACGTAGGAGTCTCGGTATATAAAGATGGTCACCCATCCACGGACCAACCCCGGTAAGCGTAGCTTAACCTGTCGATCGACCCGTGCGGCTGTTATTACTTAACCACGAGGTTTTATAAGCAATCTTAAAAATGATGGGCTAGAAAAAAACTGAGCTGAAATGAATAGGAAAAAACCACGTTAACGACAATGAAAAACATGGTACTGTAGTTTCTGCTTATCCTCATAAAAATAGCATACTTTACGAAACTACGATTCAGCTTTTTCTCATCACGAATTTGTTTTTCTCAAAGTCGATTCGTCGTCTAAGAACACCACAGAGGCAATTAATTTTGCAAAAGTTCCAAAAGTCAAATATTTTTCTTTTGAGACCAGCCTGCCAAGTTGCAAACTTTGAAAAATAAACCTTATTATTAACTTTTGGTTTAAAATAAACGTTTAACTTTTGGTATGAGCTGCAAAGCGATATTCCTATTTTTAATCATTTGTATTCGAGAATTAGTGTTCATGAAACATTTTGGTGCAATTTAGTGTTGTGTCGAGCAGATGGCGTTCTGTAGTTTCTGCTGACCCTCATGGTAAAAAGTCGTGAGTTTCTGTCTAATTTAGTGTCAAATAAATTAATAATCAATCAACATCTTGCGTACAAGATGATGATAGCTATTGTTTGTCTATTGGTGGTATTTTTATCATGTATAGCAATAACTTAGCCTTTTCCCAACTATGTTGGAGTCGGCTTCCAGTATAACCGAATGCAGCTGAATATCAGTATTTTACATGGAGCGATTGCCTATCTGACCTCCACCACCCAGTAACTGGGTAATACGATACCCCTTGGTAAGACTGGTTGTCAGACTTTTAGGCTTCTGACGACCCGTAACGTCTGTCAAAGAGCCACGAATGACAGCCGGGACCAACGGTTTAACGTGCTTTCCGAGTCTCGGAGGAGTCTCGTTATGTTAAGATGATCACCTATCCACGGACCAACCCTGGCAAGCGTAGCTTACCCTGATAGATTGATCCGTGCGGCTGTTATTACTTAGCCACGAGCTCCTTCACTTTGAACTTATGGAAATGTAACCAATCGATTTCTCAGGTTGTTAAGTAGCAAATGTTTCATCATCCCCATCATCATTTCAGCCAAAAGACGTCCACAGCTAGACATAGGCCTCTCCCAAGCACCACCACTCCGATCGATTCTGTGCTTCCCGCATCCAGCGGATTCCTGCGGCCTTCACAAGGTCATCGGTCCCCATTGTGGAAGGCCTTCCAATGCTACGTCTTCCGGTACGCTGTCACCACTCCAGATCCTTGCAAATACAAATGTTTAGAGCTAATTTATTATTCTTAACATTTTTATAAGTTACTAGCTTCTGCCCGCGACTTCGTCCAGGAACCTATAACCTTCATCAAGAATTAGGCTATCCAATGCAAAAACAATTTTTCGAATCCAACTGGTAGTTCCAGAGATTACCCTCTACATACAAACATAAAAAAACAAACAAATTGTATCTGTTTATAATATTATTAGTATAGATTACAAGTAGAATTTTGATAGCTGCTTTATGCCTCATTTTTATCTAAATAAATAGTTCAGACTTGCTTTTGCCCGCTAGGCACTTTGCCAGTCGGAAATTATCGAAGTAGAACGTAGGTACTACCGGAATTACAAGTACTAATGTCTAACCTAACCCAGGTCATAGTCTGCTTGTCATAGGAATTGTCAGCCGTAAAGGGATGAAAGGGTAACAGACAGAGTCACTGTCGCATTGTTAATTGCATAACACAAAAAACTTTTTACAAAAAAAAAAAACTACCGACTTCCAATAAAAACACTACAAAGTGAAAAATAACTTTAATTTCGGAAGTCGGTGTCTTGGGTTTTGTGTTTTCGTTTTTTGCCACCGACTTCCGAAATTAAAGTTATTTTTCACTTTGTAGTGTTTTTATTGGAAGTCGGTAGTTTTTTTTTTGTAAAATGTTTTTATTTTTCACTTTTTAGTTGTGTACCTACCCCACACATTCGAATACCACTACCTACTACCAGTGTCAGAAACTTATCATATCATCTACATACTAAGTGGGAAAAAAAAATACGTATTTTGTAGCTAACTCAAAAACTACCCAAACAAAGTTAATAAAATTTATATGGGGCCAATTTGGGAGCATACCCTTTCAAAGAAAAAAAGAATTTTCAAAATCGGTCCACAAATGACGGAGAAATCGGTGGACATACATAAAAAAAAAAAAAAACAAACACGCGTCGAACATATAACCTCCTCCTTTTTGGAAGTCGGTTAAAAACTAAACTAAAAGAACGAATAATTCTCTACATCACTATCGCCTAGCTCCCTCTATACCATTTTCTTATTATAAGGTTGCCTTTCCACCAGATATTTGCTATGATACGTTGCTATGGATATCCACCAATCATATTCATTGGTCCACATAGCATAGCACTGGTGGAAAAGGGTTCAACTATGCTGTTTTTGAAGTGAAAACTTCTTTAGGCGCGTTGGGCATTTTTGAGATGGGACTAAACCATTGATTTCGCGACACTGTGACGACACCAGCTTTTGACCATTAAAAAGACATCAACGCGTTGATACATTTTTTTCAAGTTTTCACTTCTGTCGGCACTCCCGGAGTACCACTGATTTTTTTTTATATGGAAGGATGCATGCTATGGATGCGCGAGTGGTGTAGTTATATGCAGAGCAGCCGCAGCCACTCCAGTCCCGTGCCTTCCCTACTATCGACGCATTGCATAGCTCGATCTTCCTCGCACAGCTACCTCGCGACGATGTATCTTCATAAAACATCTTACTCGCCCCGGTATATAGGTTAGCATTCTTTTTCTTCTTTTCATGTGGTTAGTGACTAACCTGGTGTCAGAGTTTTAAAGCCGCCCATGGGCCTCTGACCTGGCTTCACATGCGGTCGAGAAATATCTCTCGAAATGTTTCCCTTCACTGTTTTTGAAGCAAGTGATAATTATACAATACGCACCATGAATCCGAAAAGTCAGAGGTGCGTGCCTTGGGTTCGAACTCGAGACCTATGACTTGGCAGTCCGACGGTCACACCACTAGGCTATCACTGCTGATAGTTTAGCATTAGTAAAAACGGTCACATAGTTTCATAGCTTAGCTTTTACATCATCTTTGGTGGAAAACCACCCTAAAGCCTGTTTATAAACGACGCTGGACTTTCTTGTCAGTTAATTAAACTGAAGCCTGTGTGAATGGCTGGCATTATAGCGTTCATATCTTCACAATACCGCGATAAAGTGGTTGCCAGACTTGACTAGACACTTTAAGGCTTAGGGCATAGTGATAAAGTTTGAGTTGGTTACACTTTTGTTTGATGCTTTATTTGTAGTAAGTCTATTTACTATTTGTTACATGATTTTAGACCTAATAATAACGTTATTGACCTTTTAATGTCTAGCAGAATGGCACTGGCCTCATACAAAATACGATGTTGATCATCCCTCGTTTGCTTCTTCCATTTTGGCGATTTTAGAAGTTAAATGTTTTAGATTCTATGCGATTTTTTCTTTATCATGAGTCGAATGTAATCTCCCTTGAACTAAGAAGTCAATTTTATTTTGAGGCGTCGTCAGTTAAATGACAGTGCATAACAATATTAGGTAATATTTTCCCACAAGGCTGTAGATAAGGACGACCACAGGCGTAATAATATTCGTATTAATAGTAAGGAACCCTTATAGTTTCGCCATGTCCATCTGTCTGTCCGTCCGCTTGGCTTGTTTTTTACATAAATTAGCTACAAAACATAACCATACAATAAACAATGACAGATCAATCAATCGTCTCAATTGGTCACACAAAACAACTAAACGCATTAATTGGTGACACAAATTAACGCGTCAAAGGCCTCAGGGGTATATCATTGACCCTATCGGTCAGTCATACCATAGTGTAACTACTAGCAGTAGTTAAACGGGAGCGTTCTAGCAGAGTAACCATACGGAGGGTCAGGGATAAGTGAGCGGAACTTATGTCCAGGACTGCTATACTGCGGTTTGGTTCATAAGTTGGTATAACGTATAATATATACCTACTTAAAATATTGAGAAATATCAAAAATGCAATGTGTGTAGACTCACCCCCCTATTACTTAGGACTAAAGCTCAATTTATACGGTGCAAGTTTATCATTGCCTGTGGCATACCATAAAATTGAAGCAACAATTTGCTGGCATCGTCTAAACAACACGTACAATTGTTGCACAATATGGGCAAGTTAGTTGCCGTTCAAAACTGGTATAGGTGTAAACAGCACGTACAATTAAATTGCACGTACAATAAAATCGCACGTACAATAAAATTCTGGTATGAAAATTTTCTATTATTCAAACATGCGCGAACGAAACAAATTAAACAAAATCTTGAGAAGACCTTCAATTAAATTGAATATTTGGCAGTGTAAATTCTACAGCATAAATTACTCTGTGTTTAGACGAGATAAAACGTGCATGCAATGATTGCCTTAATGCAAAAAGAATTTGCATGCAATTATTGAATAGCAATACTTACATTCAATTATTGTATGCCATTTTATGGAAATCACACGCGTGTAAACACTTGCATGCTAAAAATTGAACGTGCTTTATGGCATGCGATTATTGCTCTTGAACGTTCCAGAAACTTAAACTTAAACTACTAATTACTGGCATGTGTATTCTAAACAAAGCTGCCCAACCCTTTGAAGAAAACAATCATGGTGTTATGTACAAGTCAACATTTTGACAACTCACAGGCTCGTTCAAATGCATGGGCGAAGTACTACTGTAATTAGTTATACTGTGGTCGTACACCGGCGATCAATCGGGCTAATTTGTAGCCACTTACACGGATTGGATTCCGAATTACAGCCCAGAGGTTGGTCTAGTCGTTAGTCTACATTATGATTCAAATAGACTTGATCGTTCTGTGGATGACCTTCTAATGGTAGACCATTTTTTTCAATGGCTGGTGATTAATATTGATTTTGTAAGACTTTTATTTAAGTAGGAACGGAACGTTATGACAGGATAGTGAAACGAGACGTGAAGATGAATGACAGATGTGAAGCATAAACAAGTGACAGAGATGAAAGTACGAGATAGTCAAGGAGTGAAATTGAATGAATGATTTAGATGTAGAATAATTAGAATAATGTACTGGAGTGTGGACTATGAAAAAAAAGGTGTAAGACGTTAGCGTTAAAGACGGAAAATAAGAATACAGTATTTAAGAAGCAATCAGCGGTTTTATTCGAGTAAGCCCATCCCACATACGAATTTGGTTATTGCTATGTCTCAGTTGAATTTCTCACTTGGGTTCGGAGTCGGTTCAAGGACTTTCAAGTGGACCATGGAAGATTACACCCTTCAGGAAGATGCTCGTTTGGTGGTAGATAGCGAGTGGGTGGGGAAAGCTACCTTCTGAGCCCCAAAAAATGCAGCCAAAGTGACCTCTGCGCTGGTACTAATAACGCCGTAGAAGTGGCGAAATTTAGGGCCAACAAAATTTGAACAACTGTCATGCCAGCGACCAGAAGAAGAATTTGATTTTCTTGTAGTTATATCTTCTGGTTTTGGAGGAAAAGGGAGGAGGCCTTTAATCGTGAAGAGGTCCTTAATTGATAAATAGTTTCATTTTCAAAGCACATATTTAATTTAGATCGAATTGCTCAAAAAATAAATACTTATTTTAAAGGCATAAAAATATTACTGAAAAAAAAAAGAAATTGAGTCCTTAATGAGTGTACTTACATATTTTATGTTGTTACTAATAGATAAATAAATGGATTATAGATAATAAACGGATTTTATTACATAAATGATGAATAACTTTAATTATTTTATGTTGCAAATATATAACTGATAAATAGAACCTAATCTCATATTTATTAAAATATTTAACTATTTTTATTGTTTTTGCTACATGTGTTGATTGAAATATTTTTTGTATGATTGTTATGTTTATTTTAATTAAGGAATAAATAAAGGCCCTAATCTATATATATATAATGAATTCCTATTTCCCTTGGTCACGGCACCACGCGTGAACGGCTGGACCGATTTCGCTGTTTGTTATTATCAGGAGAAGGTTCTTATGAAAGAAAAAATTTGGAAACTTGGGTGGAATATCAGAAAATTTAAGAAAACTTAACGATCATAATTAACTTTTCTAATGTAACCTCAGCGGTTTTGACATAACTGTCAGTCGTTTGACAGTTGACGCGATTGACAGAATGCGCGCTGCAAACATAGGTAGTTAAGACAGGACAACATCTGTCAGGTCAGCTAGTAAATAAAAATAATGATCTCTTTTGGTAGAGAATAGAAGACAGAAAGATAAATAAATACTTATGCCAAAACGACATCAGCTCAGCATAATGTCAGATGGCAACACTGATGCAACCACCTGACACTGATTTTCAGCTGCTGCCCATGGGCATGTGACTACCTGTATTTTTTTGAATATTCATGAAAAATTCTCGAAAATAAACTTTTTCTTTTTCATTTTAAACACACATTTTAAATATATACCCAAATAATATAATATAGTGTGACGTGTTTAAAAAAGTTCAGAAAAAATGAAAGGTTAAAACTTATCTTTTATTTTACTAATACCGTTTGCATTATTTGAGGGTGTCACAAAAGATTATACATTATATATTAAATTAAGTATTTGAATATGAGCAACAGTTTCTCGCTCGCATCCAGTAATACCATGGTCAGCCTATAATGTTCCCACTGCTGGGACACAGGCCTCCTCTTCGGTGTGAGGGATAAGGCCGTAATTCACCACGTGGACCCAGTGCGGGTTGGTAGTAATATCCAGTAATAACATCATTTAATTATCACGACTTACCATCCATCCATTTGCCGAGAATGATTGTCCTTTATTACCTTTCTGCAACCGGCGTGTTTATTATGAGACTAGTAATCCATGACTGTGAACATTTATTCTCTACCTAGAATTATTAAAACGAATACAAATAAAATAGAAAAAACTAGTCTCAAAACTTTAAGGGAAAAATGAAAATTAGGTATAGCTCTAAACAGAAGGATCAATATAAATGTTTGTTTGTAAACTACGAGTACTTTCAAACAACGATCGAAATTACTTACCTTTTTGGTAATTTAACGTATTTTGTTTCCACACCTACTTTTGTACATTGTGCTGTCAATAATTCATTGGTATTTTCCATGTGACCGTGACCTCAAAACAGCCTTTCGTATTACAAACTTCTCAGTACAATTCAACAGTTTTTAGGTTTGAAAGTGATCTTCTTCTTTTTTTCGTATCGATGGTATTCTTCTTTATAATTATATTATTTTATATTATATGAGCCCAGTAAGGTGGCCACGTTGATTGTGGCATCAGTGGCATTCGTTAGGTCATCCGAGGTGCAGGTGAACGGGCACCTAGGACACTCCCGAAAGTGGCGCATGGTCTGATCAGAAGCACCGCACTTGCACTGGGTGTTGGATGGGTCAGTGATCCCCCACTTCAACAAATTGTGAAAAAGTGGTCAGTGGCATCGATTCCCTTGTTCACGAACTACACTAAAATTAGGAAATTAACGATAGAAAAGGAGAGGTGACAGATAAGAATCTAGTAAGGCTGCATTCCGAGTTACGCTAAAAGTGACAATATCGCGAATCCAACCAAATTTAACAGTCACAAAATATAAGGGCTTATTGAGTAATAATTGTAACTATAAAATTTGGTCGGATTCGCGATATAATCACTTTTAGCGTAACTCGGAATGCAGGGTTAGAGATGTCAAATTAGTTTGTGCCTTGTAGTTCACCGTTTTTGGTCAATACATTTGACGTATCAATTATATTTGTATGCAAGTTTTACTTAAGGCGGAGGTGTCAGTGTAGCCCGCGAAATTCAAATTTTTCTTACGTTGTTTCTTCAATTTGCATGTCAGTATCAGGTTGTATGTTGATCTACATATGATACGCGGCCGTATCAAATATTTATTTATGGAATTATAATCATAAAAATCATCAATACAACTCTCTAAGTTCATGTAATCCTAATTAATGACAATTTCATGAAATTATGACATTTGAGGATTATTCTAACTTAAGGATATGTATTGCTGATGCTAATAATTATAATTCTGTAAAGCCATATTTGTTACGGTCGCGAATCATATTTTTATCAACATCCAACCTGACACTGACCTGCAAATTGCAAAAAAACGTAAGAAAATTGGAATTTCGCGGGTTACCTTAGCGCATAATTATGTGAACACCATGTATCCATTTCATAATTATTTTTTCTGTCATTGCTTCATTTTTAATTATTTTTACCTATTGTGGTATAGTAATCTTATTCCAGGTGCATCGTCTTTACATATAATTAATGTATACAAAATATTGTAAAACATTTTAAAAGAGTAACGGTGTTTCTTGCCCATTCTTCTCCATACGAAAACTATATTTTGGAAGGGGCGACTAGAATCAATTTTATTTTTTAACCGACTTCCAAAAGGAGGAGGTTCTCAATTCAACTGTACGTTTTTTTTTTTGTATGTTTGTTACGCGATAACTCGGCCAATTATGAATTGATTTTAATGATTCTTCTTTTTTTGGAGGTAATACTTCAGAAGTGGTCCTATATAAATTTTAATAACTTTGCTAAGGCAGTTTTTGAGTTAGCTTCAATAATACTTATTTTTTCCCACTTAGTATGTGGATGATATGTTAAGTTCCTACTATGTTAAGTTCACTATTATTTACATAGCAAGTTCGAATTTGTGTGGGGTAAATAACACAACTAAAAAGTGAAAAATAAAAACTTTTTACAAAAAATAAAAACAACCGACTTCAAAAAAAAGCACTACAAAGTGAAAAATAATTTCGGAACGGTGGCAAAAAACGAAAATTCAAAACAAAGACACCGACTTCTCAAATTAAAGTTATTTTTCACTTTCTAGTGTTTTTTTTTGGAAGTTGGTTGTTTTTTTTTTTTTGTGAAAAGTTTTTGTAAATTTTGACGTTCAATTTGCCTTTAATGTTTTTGCCTAATTGAAATAAATTATTTGACTTTGGCAACCCCCTCAAACCAAAACTGACAACTCTTGTTCATGTCCGTCCATGTCTTGTTTTATTAGTGAGAAATGATGGAAATAACCTAAATTTGCATTAGGTTGTGACCAAGGGAAGTGGCAAAATATCAAAATGTTTAACTGTCTTCTCAGTAGGCGGACTTTAAAACTTCTAAATACCAAAACACATTAAAAACTTTCCTCCTTATCTAAATAGGTACCTACTTATAAGATTTGCTACCAACATAAGACTGTGCAGTGGCCCTGATATAATTTACATTTAATTAAAAAGCCGCGAGAGTGATAATATCCTGAATCCCCGTGGTGTAATAATGAATTAATGTATATGTATTTATCACCCATAATGTGAGGTGTTATAATTATGAATGCGTGGCGGTAACGCTTCGTTAATTTAATTTTAAAGGCAATCAGATTAACATAACAATTAATGTTATCATTTAGGTTATTGTGGGAAGCCTCGTGGTTTTCCTATTTGATTACTTTTGATTTAATCGTAGGTTTTTGACCAAATCACATGGATTTTACGATGTGTGAAAAGTGCAGCTTGGGTTATAGGCAATATTAATAATATTGTAAAGTATTGTTAATTTTTTAAGTGAAAGCTGCTTTAGGTGCATTGGGCATTTTTGAGATGAGACTGAACCATTGATTTCGCGACACTATAACGCAATTTACCGACACCGAGGAGTTAAAGACATCAACGCGTTGATTACCGCGGTGCCGATTCTTTTTCAAGTTTTCACTTCTGTCGGCACTCCCGGAGTGCCACTGTTTTTTTTTTCACTTCAAGCTATTTATCACTTGCTTGAAAAATAGTGTAGGAAAACATCGTGAGGAAACCGGCATGCCTGAGAGATATTTCTCGACGGAATGTGAAGCCAAGGCCCATGGGCGGCATAAAAACTCTGTCACCAGGTTAGTCACTAACCACACGAAGAAGAACTTCAAACTGAGCATAACAGATTTTTTTTTTTGCAGTTTTTTCGGTTGTGCTCAGTTTTCCTCTTGCTACAACGACGTTGGATAGGAATGCACCATCTTCATACATTCAAGTCGCCAATTTAAAATTTCATTCAATTTCAGCTACTACGTAAATTTCACGCCACTTTTACTTACTCTGACTTGCAGACTAGAGAAACTAATGTACAGTCTTCGTAACTTAGTTATTGACTGGCATAACTTAGATTGCCTTATAATTGATGAGAACAAGAACACTATGTTCTCGGCATGAATACTAGGTACCCACTCAAATTCACAATCAACTTAGACCTGTGTGTAATAATCCTAATCCTAACTTTAATCCTACATTATGATATAATATATTATAATAATAATATAATCCTACCACCGGCAGCTTGGACCCTGTTCCTGATGCCGATGGGCCACTATTTTTTATATTTTTAAATGTTTTTTATAAAAATATTTAAAAATGTATTTAATGTGTAAAAAAATGAATGAATGAAACAATATAATCCTACTAATATTATAAATGTGAAAGTTTGTGAGGATAGATAGATGGATGTTTGTTACTCTTTCACGCAAAAACTACTAAACAGATTTAGATGAAAATTGGCACACAGATAGTTTATAACCTGGATTAACACATAGAATACTTTATATCCCGATATTCCAACGGGATCGAGACTTATGGGGTGAAAGCGTGGGCTGCAGGTAGTATTATAAATGCTAAGGTGAGTTTCTTTGTTTATTTTTATGTGTGTTTGTTACTCAACCGATGATCATGAAATTTTGCATACAAGTTGTCCCCCTGATAACTTGCATACAAGTTGTCAGGGGTACAGAAAAGGACATAGGGTACCTATCATCCAGAAAAACTTTACTGTTCCCGAGGGATCCCACACTAAGCTAATCAGCATACAATATTCGCACTTGTGGAACAGAGACATCCTCTCTGTGAGAGGGAGTGGGCTGTAATTCACCACGCGGGTTGGTGGATATCACTTGTGTCTTCGAATTTTTGGTTCATATAGGACATGTCGGTTTACTCACAATATTTTCCTTCACCGAGAGCAGTGGTGATGATACAAGAACCTGCTAAAATAATAAATTACCTCAGATTTCTTCCACTAATTTATGTCTGGTGACTCAGCATCATAATTCTGTCTAGCCTTTTCCTAACTATGTTGGAGTCGGCTTCCACGACTGTGACTGAATGGGACTATCTACCTTATTATCTTATACATACTTTCAAGGGCATACTTTCACAGTTCGGTAATTCGAGAAACGTGTTTCAGATTGTTTTGTCAACTTCGTTTTTCCGGGGACTACTCAGATTCCATACGTCTTTAATTACATTTATACTAACGCCGTATAAAAGGAAAGTTTTCGGCAATTTTTTTTCCACGTGCTGTGTACGGTGAACCCGCACATTTCGTAACATTAAGTAGGTTAAGCTACATCAGCGTTTGCATACGCGCGATCATTTAGTGAACTGGCTAAGTAAAATAAATCAGTGATTTTACCACACTCAACACGGGCGGTTTAATTCTTCATTCCCGGGTTTCCATCATCACAAGTGTACAGAACTATCATTCGTACGTTTGAACGAAGTGTACAGACTATTCCGTCGTATATTTTTTTTGGTCCTTCGAGCCGGATCGGACCGGCTGGATTTTCCGTATTTTCCATCCACTGCCTCGACAGCACTGGACGGAAAATACTAATTATTTCTAGGTATTTGATCTTAGTTCTCCTGCAAATATTATTAATTCTAAACAATTACGTCCTCACTTTGACCTTTCTTATGAGACCCATTGCAAGTGGTAACACCGTTTCACGATCTACCATCGCTTTCTCATGTCTTGTCTCTTAATATTTATGTATGTTGGAGACGGGTATGTGACTCTCGTTTTTATCAGCGATATTTTAACTACTGTGGGCGTAGTGTGGGTAGTGTTGGTTAATGCGCAATAGAAAAACAGTTTGCAGTTCAGATCACATTATAATTTACTATCAAATGAATCACACTAGCTAAATTACACACACACTGGGTGCGACGGCGTTTATTAAAATCACCAATTAACACAATGATCACAAAATTACAACTAACACAATAACAGCACCACGTATCGAGAACAGTTCAGTGACGTCTTGATTCCAATGCGACCAGAGGCTGAATGTCCTCGCCTTGGCCTTAAAACATCATGACTCTGTAGAAGCGCGCCTTTTTTGGTATCGATAGTCCTCTCTTGATGTCGCCAGTGGCGCGCTTGCGATTCGTTTCGTGTCCGTACTAATGACCGGATCCGACATGTACTTAGGTACTGGTTAGGCCTGCAGTCCTTTCACTATGATACGCTGCCGAAGGCCTTCTTCTTCTTTCCGTGTGGTTAGTGACTAGCCTGGTATTAGAGTTTTAAAGCCGCCCATGGGTCTCTGACTTGGCTTCACATGCCGTCAAGAAATATCTCTCAGGCATGCCGGTTTCCTCACTATCTTTTCCTTCACCGTTTTTGAAGCAAGTGATAATTATATACAATACGCACATGAATCCGAAAAGTCAGAGGTGCGTGCCTTGGGTTTGAACTCGAGACCTATGACTTGGCAGTCTGTCGGACACACCACTAGACTGTCACTGCAACCAATAAAGCCAAAGCCCTAAACTACCATTAAATGATCGGGTAACTAATGAGCTGTATTCATGACATAATTAACAATAATTAGATCTATAGCTCATCGAATACTGTTTCAGTGTATGATCACGCATAATCTGTTGAGAACAATTAGGTAGTAAGTACTGATAATTTCATAGACGAGCTGTGATTATTATCTGCGTGTAACATGTGATGCGAAGCATGCAGAATGATGCAAGATGAATGAGGAAAATGTCACGCTTTTACGAATATGAGGTGTCGGTAACGGTGTCGCGAGTTCAATTGTTTTTTTCCCATCTCAAAAATGCCCAACGCGCCTAAAAAAGGTTTTTCACTTCAATAATTTTGAATAATGAATCTATGTATATTTCGTGCATATTGCACCTCATTTTACACGTGCAGCCTGTGGGTAAATTACACTCCAAAATTGTACAGCGCCCTTCGCGTTCAATACAACAACGCGTTCCAGGTATTGAGGGGGCTGTTCCGCTTCTGTAGCGCATCAGGAATGTTTGCTGATGCTCATGTCGATTGCTTCTATGCTACGATGCGAAAAAGATGCGCTTCCCTGGTGCGCCGGGTGCGGGCCAGCCCCAACATTATACTGCAGTGTATCGCGAGCAGACTGGACTGTTTGTGTGTTAATCGCTGCTGCAAGTTTTTCACATAGATGTTGAGCTTGTAGCAGGGATTCTCTTAACTATAAGTCAGTGTTAGATTAAGTGTGTAGGTTAAATTTATTTGGGCGGGGCATCGCTGTGTCTTCGTGGAGGCGATCGGCGGCAGTGATCTCTCGCGTCCGGCCCTGATTCGGGCCATGGTACGGAGCGAGAGGAAATGGGAGGCCGTCACCTCCTTCTGCGAAGCAGTAATGCTTGTGAAGGAGGAGGCGGAACGCGTGAGGAAGAGGCAAATTTGGCGCCCTCGCGCCCCTAACCGCCACAGGAGGAGACGCCTTGGGCGTTGGGAATCACAGGCAGATTTCCAGCCACCGTAGACGCGGGCTTGCGGACGGTGAGCAATGGGTAGTTCGCCGTCCGATAAGGACCAAGCCCGGGTCGACGGCGCGTTGTGTTCCACGCACGCCTCAAAGAGATGTCAGCAGAATTGACGGGGTCCGCTAGGGCCAATGCCTGCCGGGGCTGCGAATACGGGCCGAAAGGGAAATCGTGGCCCCCCGGCAACATGGCAACTGAAGGAACACGCGTGGGTTTTAGTCAATAAGAGTCTGACACGCCCTCCCGCTCCACCCAGAGCGGGAGAAGTCATTTGATAGTTTCCCACACAAAAAAAACAAAAAAAGAGGTTAAGTTTATTAACATAGTTGTTAAGAAATATTGTTAGTAACATATAATTGTTGATTAAATATAAATAAATATGGATAACTTTATTCCTGTTCAGTAAAAAATGAAAAGGAAGTAGCCTAACCAAACACACCTAACAAATAAATTCTTACAAAAGTAACTAAAATAACATCTTCGGACAAAATTTGTAACGGTATTTCTAATTTTGAACACGTTCCAATGACGTGGCGTCCCTCCATTTGTCCGTACAAATTGTATTGAAAGCTGATTGGTTGTGACGTCAATATTGTTTCGCTGTCAACTATTCTTGACAGGAGACACGTAAAATTTCTTATCTTCTCGTAATGCCTGGAGGCCTTTTATATTCGAGTCGATATTTCTTATTTGCTTAGAACTAAGGAAGATGGTTATTTACTCATGATCAGTACATTGTGACCTTTTTTGGAGACCTGGTGTCCTGAAATACAGGCCTTACGCCTTGCTTAGGGACCAGTCTCCCACAGTATAATTAAAACTATTCTGCATGTTATTTCTGTATGTATTTACTGTTGCTCTTGATCGTATATGTCTGGTGTTCTGTGATAGAAAGTATGCAAGGGAGTCCACTGTTCCATGTTAGTTTTAAATTAAATTAATGTCAATATTGTAATTGTTTCTATGTTAATTAATATTATTGGTGTTATACCGTTTTAATTAACTATAAATAAATAAATAAATCATTTGGCTTAGTATTTATAACTGTAGCGAGAAATAAAACATCTTATCTTATCCATGTACCTACCGTTTTATCTATAAAAAAATTAGGTAACAAAGTTTAATAGGGAACTATGGAGAGTGAAAGTGATGTCTTATTATTTTGGTGCGCCTTGTCTATCGAAATTGTCATTGCTTTGCTAAACCGTTACAAACCAAAATGGAATTATGTACTTACTAAACTAAAAGTTTATGGGTTCCTTATTAAATTCTGCGAGGTTTTTATCTTCATTTATTATATTGGCACTTAATTTTTTTTAACAAATGGCATTTAAAATAAAAGAGCACAATGTATATTTTTTTTGCCGGGGAAATTGCACAAGATATTGGAAACTACCGTAGTACTAGACAGGGCTATCTGATATTTTAGTCAATAATTATGTATAACTAAGTTCTTCTAAGATAAATTCTCATCATTCAAGAAACCCAAACATAACACACAAACGCTCCTAATTATCAACTCCCTCAATACCAAATGAAGCGTATAATCTTTTGTACAGAACCCTCCATTGTAAAAGGTGTTCACACTCGACCGATCCTTGTTTGGTTACAAGCCCGCCTTTTGTATAACCGGGGATTTAAATAAAGGTGCCGCTCCACTGCAATCTAGGGCCAAGCTACGCATGGGAGTCGCAGGCCGATTGGGAGTCGTAGGCCGATTCCCGGCCACCGTAGGAGCAGGCTTGCGAACGGTGAGCAATGGGTGGCTCGCCGTCCGATAAAAACCAGGCCTGGTTCGATGGCGCGTTGTGTTCCACGCGCTTCAAAGAGATGTCAGCAGAACTGACGGGGTCCGATAGGGCCGATGCCTGCCGGGGTTGCGAATAAGGCCGAAAGGGAAATCGTGGCCCCCGAAACAGGGCAACCGAAGGAATACGGGTGGGTTTTAGTCAGTAAGAGTCTGACACGCCCTCCCGCTCCGCCCAGAGCGGGAGAAGTTATTTGATAACTTCCCACCCAAAAAAAAGGGTCGACAGCACGTTGTGTTCCACGCGCCTCAAAGAGATGTCAGCAAAACTGACGGGGTCCGATAGGGCCAATGCCTGCCGGGGTTGCGGTTTTGTCCGAAAGAGTTACCGTGGCCCCTGGCAATACAGGCAACTGAAAGAACACGGGTGGGTAGTCAGTAAGAGACTGACACGCCCTCCCGCTCCATCCAGAGCGGGAGAAGTTATTTGGTAATTAAAACCCAAAAAAAAAGGGCTAAGCTACTCATGTGTGCTTCGCTTTGTACGAAAACGTAGGCAGGATCATCCACTGCAACCCAAGGCCGACGCTACGCACGGATGCGTGGCTGGCAAACAAATGACCGTGCAGCTAACATGGCAAACCTCTCCGTGCACATCTCTAACGTAGCAGTGGACGGTCGACTTAATGCCTCGGTATATGTAAAAGGAAACTTTTATTGCAAATGGACAAAGTAAAAAGACTGTATAATGTCCCGTGAGGACTATTGTTGTCTTTTAATGATGACTATGGAGAAAAGAAAGAGGAAGGTAAATGTGCTATTCCTGTGTTATTATTGAAATAATATTGTTGTTCATTTGTTTTGTTATTTGATAAAGAGATGCTCATTCATAAAGTTGATCAAATCTGTCAGCTATAAATACAGATTGTTCTAAAATAGATAGTTGTCTGATATATTTGAAACCAAGGAGAATATTTAGTGAACAAAAGTGATATAAATCATGAAAAAACCACTAGTAAAAAAAAACTGCCTGTATTTTAGTACGTGACTCTCAATATAAAAATGACCTAAAAATTTTAATATCTAGTAGGTTTTTCCTAAAGCAACCTACTTTTTAATGACGTTTTTCAATGCTAGCTTTACTTCCAACTATATAGTACGAACATACTAATATGAAAGTAAAAATATTGAGCCAACGTAAACACTAAACTGATAAAGTACACACACATTAGACCCAACGGCCAAGTTACTAAGCGTTAGTCCCATTTTATCGTACAGAGCTCGACATAAAGACTCCCCAAATGACGCCTGACGGACATAGGGGTCCTTGACCCCTTCATACCCATATTAGGATGCCTTATAAGGCAGAAATATGAGACACTGAACGCTGTGAATTGAAGTCACGTGGGTATTTTCTGAATTCAAACAAGGGTGTCTCAATGTGACATTCAAACGTGTTGTTGTGAATGGGATGCCTTATAAGGCCCTTGTTTAAGTATTGTCTGGCGATTCATTGTGTTTTAATGTCATTTTGTTAATACATATTTGGGGTATATTGAAATAGCCTCCACGAATGGCGATTCTTGAATCTACTACGTCGTGTAGGTACACTATGGGCAGTCGGTTTGACCAGCTATTACTTGATAGGCTATTCATTATTTTACCACAATATACTCAGTATAAACAGTAAATATACCACAGATGAAAATATTTCAGAAATTAAGAAAATATTTGTTTAATTTCTGTTAAGATATGCTTTTTAAAGCTTATTGTCAGAGTTTTTACACCGGGTTGCCTCGTTGGTCTAGTGGTCGCAAGCGCTACTGCTGAGCATGAGGTCCTGGGTTCGATTCCCGGGTCGGGCAAAGTGTTACTGGGTTTTTCTATCTGAAATTTCTCAATAGCAGCTCGGAGTCTGGATTTGTGCCCGGTTGATAGCAATAGGCTCGCCCCCTATTACATGGGACTTAAACATAACTGGCGAAATGTGGGTGTACCTGCTACAGGGACACCTCTGCCCAACCCTTCGGGGAAACAAGGCGTGACGTTATGTTATGTTTTTACACCGGTAATCTTTGGGTCAACTACTCGAAAAGGTCGCTGGATGTTCTACGCGTCCAATACAACAATGTATTTAGGATGCTGTTGCGACTGCCTCGTTTTGGCAGTGCATCAGAAATGTTCGCGGTAACCCATACCGATGGATTTCACGCCATCATCCGCAAAAAAACGGCCTCACTCCTGAGCAGAATAAGAGGCAGTCACAATAGTATCCTGAAGGCTGTGGCAGCAGATACTTCCTCCGTCATAATAAGGCAATTTGTGCGAAGACTTATACCATAATTAGACCATTACCATTTCTTACTGTGTCTAGATATTGGGTGGTCTTCTCACAAATTCGTCTTTAGTTAGTTACTAACAATAGTGGTTTAAGTGCATACATGTTACTAACAATTTATGGATCTCTTTGGTATCTGAAATAAAATGATTTTATTTATTTATTTATTATTAATGAGATATTTTAAACACGACCTCGGTTCGGCTCGAGCCCATTTTTTTTCTACTAATATTATTTGTTCAGTGTAACTTCAAAGTATAAATAAATCAGTCATTAACTAGCAAGCTCTTGTTACTCCCTGGTGATAGCGATAAATTCGAATTACGCTTTCGGGAGTAATAATTAGACGTTATCAATATGGTGTTAGTAATGTTTTGGTGATAGACAGAATGTAATCGTCTCGAGCTCATTATTTATATAAATGATAAAACTATGAAAATGCCAATATTTTTTCACAAGACGAAACAAGAAGTGTATTGTAACCATAGATATATTTGAAATAACGGTCTGCACTCTAGTGAGTCGAATCACGCGATATTAAATAATCAGTACCTGGACGACCGAGCTCTGCTCTGGTGAAAATAGAGAATGCTCATTTAATAGTATAGGATAGTTCATATTAATCCCAATGTCTGGATGACCGAGCTAGACTCGATTATTTGTTTGGTAGTTTTCTAAAAATTAAACCTACATCGACTTATCGCCCCCGAAACCCCCTGCATTTCATGAAAATCGTTGGAGCCGTGTCCGAGATTCATATTATATGTATACATATATACCTACAAGAATTGCTCGTTTAAAGGTATTCGATTTATAGTACATACTAATTCCATGCTGCCATGTCATTATTTCAATGTCATTATTCTCATGTCATTATTCATTATCTTGTTCTAAACTTTAGGCGACCGAGCTCTTCTCGGGTGAAAATACGGAGAAAACGAATTTTCCCAGTTATGGAACCTAGCTAGATCGATTTTTCGCCCCTGTAAACCCCTATATTGCAACTTTCATCGAAATCGTTAGAGCTATTTTTGAGAACGTGATTATATATACAAATATTGCTCGTTTAATAGGGATCTGACGAAGATGGTCCCATTCGCAAAAAAGTCCCGTTGGCACAGAATGTCCCATTCGTACAATATCCCATTCGCACAATGTCCCATTCGGGAGCACCAGTCATAAAAAAAGGAAATCAGCTGTTCCATACAATGTGTTTAATACCTACTCGACCTGATGTTTTTTCGCGATATGACTGGCGCCCCTCTAGAATATTTTTTAACGTTGACTAGTGCTATCCATCTGTTAAAGATTGAGCACCGATAAAAAATAACTCTGTCGGTATATCCGATGTATTCATAGCCTTGTCAGTAGATGAAAGACTATGAAGTATTATATTTGCTATATTAATTGCATCAGGCGCATTATTTTATAACTCGAAGGAAAAAACGGATTTGACGCACACTGTCCAACTACATTGAGGAGGGACTCTCAGAATAAGAATATTTTACTTATTATGCTTTGAATTAAGGATAAAGTGATAAACAACGTGCATTGCATCCATGACCTTGTTCGAGTCACTGCGGTCAACAAACTCATGTGCGCACTCGTAGTACTGGTATGCACTTGAGTATTTTGCGGACAAGAGTTAACATACAGTTGGCATAGCGGCTAACGCTGCCGACTGCGATGCTCGCTGTCGGGAGGTCGCGAGCCACAGCTAAGATTTTGTTTTGTTTTGTGCATTATCACAACTGTTTTCTGTGAAGAAGACTTATTTTTACTTACTAAATGAGAAACATTAACGCCTGATTTTTGCTAATATCAACAAGTTACCAAAAGTCGTTGAAACTACTTAAATAATAGTATTATACCAAGTCGAATACACTCACCAAGACGTTGACAGGATGTCGGTCCAACACTCACCACTAGGACAAAAACCTTCCATTCATGCAACAGACCCGGAGCTTAGCAGAGATGGAAAAAATATTTCCCCGGCACAATCTACGATACCGGTTAATAAGCTAAAGAGTCCTTCTACAGTACTTTGCCAATCACACTCTGCTCTAAACAAGTTAACGGATGATGACATGTCCTACGTCTCCAAACGCCATAAACGTACTTTCAGCGAATATACTGGAATCCCTGACCAGATGACCGAAATTAAAAAGATGTTTGCCTCGCTTAGCAGCTCCATAAACGCCCTAATGAAACAAAACCACGAGATGGAAATTTTATTTGCTTTGTTTGTGTATTCTTTCAACTCACGAAAGAATACACAAACATTTAAAAATATAAAAAAATATTATAACAATAAACTATTATTACGATGCTTTCGACTGTAGCAAAGATTTAACTAGCTAGAATTGCCCTTACCGTACTTAGTTTCGCTAAAAAGTGTTTATACTGAGAAAAGTGAGCTCACACATCATTCAATTGCGTTTCCATGACAACCAAGTCACTGTGTCTTTGTGTATCCGAGCTGTCAAACCGAAACAGGAACGCGACGATCTTTTGACGCGGTAGGGCGAATCTAACGATTTAAATCTTTGAACTGCATGTGATTGCTCAACGATGCTTATATTTTGCATAGAAATAGCTCCATCAAAAACAAAAATAGACGGAGTAAGGCTACAGCAAGCAATTTCGTCGGTCCGACGCTACGGGGTGAAAAAAATACAAAAGCAACGAAAACAAGGAAACGATAATAAACATCATCAAGAATATCGGGGAAGCCTTAGGCCTCGAGACACCCATACATTACCTGGAAGTAAAGAATATTTACCGAACCAAGGCCGAGGCCTTTTTTATAAAATTCACCAACACGATAAGAACGGAAGCCATCGTTGCTGCATTTAAAGAAGTTAACAAATCTAGCAGCTCAAAAAAGGAGCCGCTGTTGGCGGGCCCGCAAAAATAAACTCTGAAACCTGTATTATCGCAATCTACCGCCCCCCGAGTCAAGTTAACACTAACAACTTCATTAGATCAATTGACTTTCTTCTCACAAAATCAAGTAGGTTTATAAATATTATTCTCTGCGGCGATATAAATATCAATATAGCACTTATCAGTCCGAACAAGTGTTCGCAGGAATACCTAAACGTCACTGTTTGCTCCCAGGTCATACTCACTTACGCATGAGCGTACGTGCTTGGACCACATAATATTAAAAACAAATTAAATGCAAAGTGTTTCGTATTCGATTCATCAATTACAGATCACGAAACTGTTGACATTTGTTTGGATCTACTTGCTCGCCCGGATTACTGCAGTAAAACGGCGTATTCAATTGACTTTGAATCTCTCGATGACACTAATTTATTTGACAGAATACTAATTTAAAAAAAAGTAGAGATGATAACACCGCAACCGACCTGCTTGTGTCGTACCTTTCCACTGCAACAAATAATAAGTCTAGTTTGATAAAAATTCCCAAAAGACAAACCGTGGATAACCAAAGGGTTGCTTCGTTGCATGAGAAACAGAGATAATCTACATAAAAAACTAAAACGAGATCCTGAAAATGAGATTCTTAAGCTAACCTTTAACGTTATCAACATTTTTGTAACTCTGTAATCAAAAAAAATAAAACGAAATTACGACAAAAAAGAGATCGAAAAGGCAAAGGTAATAAAAACTAGCTATGGGATGCAATTAAAAAGATAAGTGACTAAAGCAAACTAGATGTAAAATAATCTACATCTTCAAATTCTTAGACACGTAGCAGACGATGCTTTATCCTAATCCTTAATAGAGTACTGCATTATATCCTGCGGAGGTTTCGCCAAGACCCATCTAATTGAAATTGAGACGGCACAGCGTACCATTCTCAAAGTTGGCGCCACCGCCGCCGCCGGTCTCCCCTACATATTCCCAACCTTAAATCTTTTTAAAGACTGGGATATACTCAATGTTAGGCAGACCGTCATATTGCGTACGGTGCTTATAGAACACTCCATGTGGCAATACAATCCGAATCTGTGTAGGCATAAGCGCCGAAAAGGCAGAGAGATATTTTAGTGGTGTGAGGAACAGGGTACTGGTGGCCCTGGTGTAGTACGGATGACCACATCCGTACTACACCAGGGCCACCAGTACTGTATTGCCTCAGATTGACTTGGTGAAAGCGTATAATCAGATTCCTTTGAATCCAGAAGACATCTCGAAGACTGCGATCACGTCGGGGTCACCAATGTAGTAGAATAGGGTGTGTGGTAAGTAGAAAGTAGGTATTGAAGTAATAAGTCACAAGTACACAAGAAGAAGAACGAAAGTTTATTAAGAACATAGACACAGGTTTCAGTGTATTTGCGGGTATGCGGCTCGTCCATATGCTTCGCAGAAACTCCTCCGGTACACTTGCACATACACTGAAACCTGTGTCTGTGTTCTTAATAAACTTTCGTTCTTCTTCTTGTATACTTGTGACTTATTACTTCAATACCTACTTTCTACCTACCACACACCCTATTCTACTACAATATTTCTCGACGGCATGTGAGGCAGAGGCGGCTTTAAAACTCTAACATCAGGTTAGTCACTATCCACACTAAAAGAAGAAGACTACTTTTTGTATGTTTTATTTTATTTCATGTTCTTAATTCAACGTTAGTTAAGTATTTATTGTTATTATGGTCCAAATCACAGGCATCTAGCCTGGTGACCTGTAATACCTTTATTTCATTTAAATACTTATAAACTACATTTTTAAATATTAGAATATACAAACATTTTAAAATATAAAAAAATATTATATCAATAAACTATTATTACGATGCTTTCGACTGTAGCAAAGATTTAAATCGCTAGATTTGCCCTTACCGTACTTAGTTTCGCTAAAAAGTGTCCATACTGAGAAAAGTGAGCTCACACATCATCAAATTGCGTTTCCATGACAACCAAGTCACCGTGTCTTTGTGTATCCGAGCTGTCAAACCGAAACAGGAACGCGACGATCTTTTGTCGCGGTAGGGCGAATCTAACGATTTAAATCTTTGAACTGCATGTGATTGCTCAACGATGCTTAGATTTTGCATAGAAATAGCTCCATCAAAAACAAAAATAGACGGAGTAAGGCTACAGCAAGCAATTTCATCGGTCCGAAGCTACGGGGTGAAAAAAATACAAAATGCCGTAGTACGTGGACATCAATATGAGAGGGGTAATAGAATTTTGAGAATTCGCTTTAGGAACTGGATCATAGTAGGTATTATGATGCAAGTGCACAGGTTAATAGATCAGATAGATAGATAAATCATTTATTTGTGTACACACAAAAGACAGCACAACATACAAAAGCACGATTAAATAATAACATATTACATGAAAATTAAGAAAACACAAGGTGCCAATAAATAAAAAAATACATATTTTTTTATAGCACTATTAGTTAAGACTCACTTTAAATGAAATAAGAGACACATAGTGCGGTGTGCCTTTTAAATCACACATGACACATGCTGACCTGGACTCCCATTTGGTGCAACCAAATAGGAGTCCAGGTCAGCATGTGTCATGCAAATATACCTGACGCTGATATTCTGCTGGATCCCTGCAATGACATACGTACGTCGAATAAACGAGATAAATACGCGAATTATTGGTGTTGTAAAGAAGTGGTATGTGCGGAGTGAAATTATGTAAGTATACCCGCAATTTAAATAATTTTTGTGATGGGAAAAGTCTATTTTCTTGTGTAAAATTTTCTTTGAGTTGTAATGAGAGAAAATGTTAAATCCGGTCGTTCAAAATCATTGGGAACTGAATATGTTTAAACTTGAATGAAGGCTTCTAGTAAATACCCAAGCCGAAATCTATAAACGTTACTTAGTACATAGGGTATATATAATCTGTGACATAGGTAATGCAAACCAGCCGTTACTGAAAAAAATATAAAGAAAGAAAAATATTTATTTAGGACACTCACAAGAAACACAAAACATTAAAAACTGGGAAAAAAAGGAACATTTTAAATGAACAAATAATTTAAACAAAAAAAGACAAGGCTCCTATCTCAGCATAATGATGCAATATTGAAAAAATATTGCATATTATTAAAGATTCAATTAACTCCCTGTAATAATAATTGTAGTTTGATAAAATCATACTTGGAAAGAATTACTTAGAATTAAATTACGTAGAGCAAAGAGTTCCGGAGGTCAGTAATTGGCAGTTGTGTTTATAAACTGTTTTAATAATGAGTTCCTATAATTCTTCTTCTTTTCGTGTGGTTAGTGACTAACCTGGTGTCAGAGTTTTAAAGCCGCCCATGGGCCTCTGACTTGACTTCACATGCCGTCGAGAAATATCTCTCAGGCATGCCGGTTTTCTCACGATGTTTTCCTTCCCCGTTTTTGAAGCAAGTGATAATTATATGACTGACTAACTGCCTCGTTGGTCTAGTGGTCGCAATTGCTACTGCTGAGCATGAGGTCCTGGGTTCGATTCCCGGGTCGGGCAAAGTGTTATTGGGTTTTCTATCTGGAATTTCTCAGTAGCAGCCCGGAGTCTGGATTTGTGCCCGGTTGATGGCAATAGGCTCGCCCCCTATTACATGGGACTTAAACATAACTGGCGAAATGTGGGTGTACCCACTACAGGTACACCTCTGCCCAACCCTTCGGGGAAATAAGGCGTGATGTTATGTTTATGATAATTATATACAATACGCATATGAATCTGAAAAGTCAGAGGTGCGTGCCTTGAGTTTGAACTTGAGACCTATGACTTGGCAGTCCGACGGTCACATCACTGGGGTATGTAACTCTGGTAACAATTTAGAAATAAAAAGTGGCACTCCGGGAGTGCCGACAGAAGTGTAAACTTGAACAAGATCGCCTTGGTGGAAGAAAAATACTTGTATAGAACATTGGTCAATAACTATCGTAAAGAGCACAATCGCGTTTACAAAAATGAGGTGTCGGCAACGGTGTCGCGAGTTCAATTGTTTTTTCCCATCTCAAAAATGCCCAACGTGCCTAAAGAAGTTTTCACTTAAAAAATTAGGAAAACCCAGGAACAGAAAAAATCGTAATTTTATCTAGTAGGTACTTGCGGATGTCACGCGGTTTCACCCGCGTAGTTCCCGTTTCCGTGGGAGTACGGTGATAAAATATAGCCTATGTTACTCGCTGATAATGTAGCTATCCATTGCTGAAAGATTTTTTTCAAATCGGTCCAGTAGTTTTTAAGTTTATTCGTTACATACAAAAATACAAATCTTTCCTCTTTATAATATTATTATTATAATATTATGTTATTGTAAGTATATAAGTATAGATCCTAATATAATAAAGCTGAGGAGTTTGTTTGTTTGAACGCTTTAATCTCTGGAAATACCAGACGAATTTGTAAAAATCTTTTTGCATTTGATAGATCAATTCTTGAGGAAGGTAGGCTGTACATCTCACTATGACACTTAAGACCCCAGCAAGACAAAAAAGACTCAGAAAGAAGAGGAAACGCGGGCGGGTGATGCGTTGCGATGCGATGCGGTGGGTCGGGGGCCGAAACTAGTATTGCTATGAAGATAATTATAATTATACAAGTTAATCATAACTAATTGATGACACATAATAAATAAGTTATAACGAGACAAAGATAAATAATAATATAATAAATTACGAACGTTAGTCTCCAAATCAACGCACAGAAAGTGATTAGATACAATTAATTACCTCACAGGTTGTTCTCACACAAATAACGTACGGTACAATGTCCTACATGCCATAGCATTTTGACACTTATTGCCGACAACATACGGTCAGTTTCAAATACCTGTCAATCACAAAGGTGGTGACATTTTGATGGTATACCAAACAAAATCAATTTCAGACTCTATTTTGTAAGCCGTAAGGTAGAATTCAGGTTGTAAAGTAGTAGGTGTTAGGTATGATTGAGTTAATTTGGCGTACGGTTGCGAATAGTTGGCCGTAGCACAAATTACTATAGGAATTGTTGTAGTTAAAGTGGTTTATACACATTAAGTGGTAGTGTGGGCGTAATGTGGTAATGCATTGCTGGAGTTAAGAGCGAATTTTGCTGTTGCGGTAGGTCGGTTAAAAACTATGGCACTCTCCTCAGTGAGTTTGTTTATTTATATGTTTGTTTGTACGCTTTCATGCTTAAATGGCTGAACAAATTTGGATGATGGGTAGATCATGACCTGGGTTAGGGCATATGAAACTTTTTATCCCGATATTACCACGGGATCGAGACTTATGCGGGTGAAATAGCTAGTATTATTATAAAGTATGTGGGCGACCGAGCTCTGCTCTGGTGAAAATAGAGAATGCTCATTTTAATAGTATAGGATAGTTCATACTAATCCATGTATAGTACATACTAATTCCATACTGCCATGATAGTAGGTACTTACTAATTCCATGCTGCCATGTCATATTCTCATGTCATTATTTATTATCTTGTTCTAAACTTTGGGCGACCGAGCTCTGCTCGGGTGAAAATACGGTGAAAACGAATTTTCCCAGGTATGAGACATAGCTAGATCGATTTGTCGCCCCCGTAAACCTATATATTGTAACTTTTATCGAAATATTTAGAGCCAATTTCGAGAATGTGATTACAAATTTATACAACTTATTGCTCGTTTAATAGTATAGGATATGATTAAAATCACTTTTCGTGTCTGTCTGTGTCACCACTTTGTTCTTCTAAACTTAGAACGGATTTTGATGCGGTTTGCTCCATCATGTATGGAATTTATTCCAGAAGATTTATATGTAAATACTTACATTAATATTAAACTTACATACTTTACAATAAAGAAATCTCGATGTTTTGTCAAGTCGTAAAAACCGTGCGAAGCAGGGCGAGTCAGATTATAAATAAAAGACATTAAAAGAACTTAATGGCTTACAGGTCGGGTTATAAAAGAGATTAATATAACTTGAAATAAAAGACATTAAAAGAAGTTAATGGCTTACAGGTCGGGTTATAAAAGAGATCAAAAGAACTTAATGGCTTACAGGTTGGATTATAACAGAAATTAAAAGAACTTTATGGCTTACAGGTCGGATTATAAAAGAGATTAAAAGAACTTAATGGCTTACAGTGTCGTTTATTTTTTTGGTAGATTGAGGGAGAGAGTGGGACCAAAGTAAAGATGAATCTCTTAACTACACGATATAACATTTATCATAGTATCTAAGTCTTAAAAGTGTACTTAAAACTATTTATTCCAGATTTATTCTATGTTTATGACTGCCTCGTTGGTTTAGCGGTTGCAAGCGCTACTGCTGAGGTCCTGCGTTCGATTCCCGGGTCGGGCAAAGTGTTATTGGGTTTTTCAATCCGGAATTTTTCATTAGCAGCTCGGAGTTTGGATTTGGTAATAGGCTCGCTATTACATGGGACTTAAACATAACTGGCGAAATGTGGGTATACTATAGGTTCACCTCTGCCCAAGCCTTCAGAGAAACAAGGCGTGAAGTTATGTTCTGTTAGGCCGTGCGCACTTTGGACGCGTTTTAGTACGAATTTTACTCGTGCAAACACGTACGAACACGCACGAACGATCCCGATCTTCCAAATACTAAGAGAGTTCGCAGACTGAGTGCGAGTTAGGCCCGGTGCCCATTATCGGCATCGGCAAGGAAAAGGATCCTTCGGCATCCTACATGCAAGCGCACACTATCGGCAATTATGCTTTGGCATGCTGCAACGTTCTTAGGGATGACGAAGCGTCCTTAAGGATGCCGCACCGTCCTCAAGCTTGCCGAAGCGTCTCAATATTTCTCTTCAAAACAGTCTCAGGCCCGGCACCCACTATCGGCATCGGCAAGGCTGAGGATTTTAGGTGATAAAAAGCATTATACATTAATTTCATGGCAATAAAGTAGAAATTTCCATGATATATGATCGTAGTAGGTAACAAAAATACCGCTTCGGTATGCTTGAGGCTACTGCATCGGCAGCTTTGAGGCTGCTTCAGGCTGCTTCGGGATCCTTCGGTACGCCGTCGCCCGCCGCGACTAGTTTGTAACAACTCTGAGACTGTTTTGAAGAGAAATATTGAGACACTTCGGCACCTTAAGGACGCTTCGTCATCCCTAAGAACGTTGCAGCATGCCAAAGCATAATTGCCGATAGTGTGCACTTGCATGTAGGATGCCGAGGGATCCTTTTCCTTGCCGATGCCGATAATGGGCGCCGGGCCTCAGAGTTGTTACAAACTAGTCGCGGCGGGCGACGGCGTACCGAAGGATCCCGAAGTATCCCGAAGCAGCCTGAAGCAGCCTCAAAGCTGCCGATGCAGTAGCCTCAAGCATACCGAAGCGGTATTTTTGTTACTACGATCATATATCATGGAAATTTCTACTTTATTGCCATGAAATTAATGTATAATGCTTTTTATCACCTAAAATCCTCAGCCGTGCCGATGCCGATAGTGGGCGCCGGGCCTTAGTCGTACGTATAGTCGTATAGTTCCAACATAAGAAAACAATCCGAAATTGTTAAGATTTTTCGCGTGTTCATTGCGATATCACCGGAACACTATCCATTTGACGAAGAAAAATATATTCAGTTCGTACGACCACGATCATGTTTACGTACGGCTACACATCAAGCTATGCATTTCCAGTTTATGCTGATCTCGCATTGTATAGGATTTCCGTACAATGCGAGGTCAGCTTATACTGGAAATGTATAGCTTGATGTGTAGCCGTGTGTACGATACAAATTTGTGGCCAAAGTGCGCGCGGCCTTTTTCTAAGTTTATCAATTACTGCAATAGTAAAACAACGAACAATAAGTAAAAGGTTCGCAGTTTCATGAAAATCTAAGTAAAAGTTACAAGTTCTAAATCTAAGTGTACATAAGTACAGACGCCAGCACATCAAGCTACCCGAAACTGTCAAATTTTCCCAATCAACTTTGAACCTTATACTTCAGCGATGAAGTTGAAAATCTATTAAATAAATTTGACAGATTGTAGTAGCCTGATGTGCTGGCGTCTGTACATACTGTGCTATACTCATGAATAAATCTGCCTAGCTTTTTCCAAACATGTTGGGGTCGGCTTCCAGTCTAACCGGTTGCATCTGAATACCAGTATTTTACTTGGAGTGACTGCCTATCTGACTTCCACTACACAGGTATTTGGTAACACGATATCCCTTGGTAAGACTGGTTGTCAGACTTTCGGGCTTCTGACGACCCGTAACGACTGTCAAAGATCCACAAATGACAGCCGGGACCAACGGCTTAACGTGCTTTCCGAGACACGGAGGAGTCTCGGTATGTAAAAATGGTCACGCATCCACGGACCAACCCCGGTAAGCGTAGCTTAACCTGATGGATCGACCCGAGCGGCTGTTATTACTTAGCCACGAGCTCCTCCGAATCAGGTAATTAACATGTAGATACAAAATAAACGGAATTAAATCATTACTAAAATAGTGACTTGGAACTGATTGTTAGACTTTGAGGCTTCTGATTAGTACTGGTTGTCAGATCACCCTTGACTTTTCTGTCATAAAATTACAAATTTCATGCAAAAAAAAAATCAAAGAACTTATTTGGTGTAAATTCAAATATTCCCACAATTTCTTCCATCTTTATGTTTTTTCAAGTATCGGTCGAGATTCACCATAGGTACCAAAGTTTTATGCTTGACGATCCAAAAACAACAAAGTTAGTACGACCCGTGATGTCAAATTGATATCAAGCCTGATTGTATATATTGCTGATCGTATAATAGTAGTTTATGAAACTGTTGCATAATGAGGGGTATTAAAACATGAGTGTGTGTTTAAAAACCGAGCCGTAGGCGAAGTTTTTAATAGTATCACACTCATGTTTTAATACCTAGTTATGTGCAGTTTCATACACTACTTTATCTACTCTCATACATTGGGATTGAACCTAATACTAAATAAAAGATCAAAGTTAAAGATCAAGAATAAATTTGAAAAATCCCACGAAATTCAGTACAACAAAACAAATGAATGTCGTCTGCACCAGCACATCACCGCACATGCGCTACAGCGGGTGCTGCTGTCCCCCGTTTAAACGTTCCAATGCAAAAGTTGATAGAAACTCCTTGGTGATATTAACTTCTTGGAATAGCCCTGTATCGTAAAAGAATAAAATTGTTTTATTACATTATTTTGTTACAGAAAAAATGTTATAATATGATTCTATTTTTAAATTTCGGTATTGTGTTCATAAAGTATGTCAATATAAACTCGTTTTGAATTTTATAATTCGAATATTACGCTATGAGAGTAAATAAATACCTTTTTATCACATCTATTCAAAAAGAGCTAATTCGTTCTTCGTAAACAGGGACTAAAATAGCTTTTTAATCCCTAGGGATTAAAAGTGGTTTGAATTTGGAATGTGGATATTGTTAGTAAAAGTTCCAATTACCAAAGAGATCAAACACGAACATTGTATGAACAAGTAACAGGCTGGCAAGAGAGAGAAAGTGTGAATTTGGTCATAATGAAAATCCAAGACGGCGGCTTAGAAAATTTTCAAATTTTTTGTCTTTGGTGTCGTTTTCATAGTTTTCGAGGGTGCTAAAGCCGATAGTGAGGTCAAAATGTAAATCCAAGATGGCGGCTCTGAAGATTTTCAAATTTATCATCATGGGTATCGTTTTCACGGTTTTTAAGGGTGCTAAAGCCGATGGTGAGGTCAAAATGAAAATCCAAGATGGCGGCGGCAAAAAAATTCAAATTTTTCGTCATGGGTATCGCTTTCATGGTTTTTAGGGGTGCTAAAGCCGATGGTGAGGTCAAAATAAAAATCCAAGATGGCGGATGCAAAAAAATTCAAATTTTTCGTCATGGGTATCGTTTTCATGGTTTTTAAGGGTGCTAAAGCCGATAGTGAGGTCAAAATGAAAATCCAAGATGGTGGCGGCGAAAAATTTAAAATTTTTCATCATGGGTATCGTTTTCATGGTTTTTAAGGGTGCTAAAGCCGATGCTGAGGTCAAAATGAAAATCCAAGATGGCAGCTAAGAAAATTTTCAAGTTTTTCGTCATGGGTGTCGTTTTCATAGTTTTCGAGGGTGCTAAAACCGATAGTGAGGTCAAAATGTAAATCCAAGATGGCAGCTGCGAATAATTTAAAATTTTTCATCATGGGTATCGTTTTCATAGTTTTCGAAGGTGCTTAAGTCTATAGTGAGGTCACAATGTAAATCCACGATGGTGGCAGTGATATTTTTTAAATTTTACTTGCGAAGTAACTTTGTTCCTGACGGGGGTCGGATCATACACGTTTTTTTTTCTCATAGAGGGTGATAAAAAGTAGAGTGTTCACCTCGGGAGCAACACTATTTTAAGCTCGAGTGGCGTACTTTGAATCCCTCGCTGCGCTCAGGATTCTACTTTAGAATCCCTCGCTACGCTCGGGATTCTACTCTAGAATCCTTCGCTCCGCTCTGGATTCAAAGAAACACTCTCGCCTTAAAAATAGTTCTTTGCTCCCTTGGTAAACAATCTACTATTCTTCAATAATGTCACTCTGAACTAGATAAACCTACCTACTCATTTCATGCTAAAGAAAATCAAAATGTTTATTAAGTGCGATTACATTCAAATAATCCCAAAATGTATTCCAACTTCCAGTACCGGTCAAGATTTGCTTTGCCAAAAGGAATTAGTCTTCCGCTTGACTTGTTAGCGCGACCCGTGACGTCCCAAGTTCGATTTACAAGGCGGATAAACAAAATAATTGGATTTTTCCGTCTCAATTATAGATTGGAATTGGAATTCCGCCCATTTCCCATGGGATGTTTTCCAGATATATGGTTTTCTGAGTATAGGATAGTAGCTCATGGGTAAATAAAAAAAACGTGTGCGGTCGGGGGATCCCCGTCAGGAACGAAGTTCTTTCTCACGTATGATTAAAAACAAAAACAATTTTTTTGCAAGCACCATCTTGGATTTACATTTTGACCAAATTCACACGTTCTCTCTCTCTCTCTCTCCGGTATGCAGTGTACTCGGGTCGATGTGTACAATTTTATGCCACGACACTGTAATCACTTTACTTTTTTCTGTTGTTTTTTCTGCTGGCGTTCTCTGTCTCTCTTTCTTTCTCTTAGAATTACAAGAAGACGGTCGCAAGTATTAACACTTCTTAGCGTGACAATTTCTGAAATTTTTAAACCGCGTTAAAGAACTTCGTTCCAATAATGAATGCTAATGGATGGGTGACCATCCATTAGATATCGAGACCCCTCCGTGCCTCAAAAAGCACGTTAAGGCGTTGATCTCGGCTGTCATTCGCAGGTCTTTAACAGTCGTAGTCAGAAGCCCGAAAGTCTGACAACCAGTCCTTACCAAGGAGCATCGTGTTACCCAGTTACTCAGTTGAACAAGACAGATAGGCAGGCGCTCCATCAAAAATACTGGTATTCAGCTGCATCCCGTTACACTGGAAGTCAACCTCAGTATTGTTGGAAGAAGGCTAGGTAGATGATTATTGTGTGAAAAGTGTCATAAGCCAAAAAATATCAGTGAAGGTAATCAATTTTGTTTTGACGCTTATATTGATAACAAAAGCTTAGATTGAGCCGTGCCGTATGCAAGCAGATTGCAATTGACGAAATTTATTTTCGGACATATTTCATCAACACACACATGTGTTGGTGGAATGTGTCCGATATACAAGCAAAAGAAACGCACTTTTTAAACTCAAACTCAAAGCATTTATTTCAATTAAACCATTTATGGGCACTTTTGAATTGTCAAAGAGTCGGTCAGTTAGTCAGAAAGTTGAAACCAGTTGCCCATTCCAAAACGTAGATCTCTGTGGAGAAGAACCGGCAAGAAACTCCAAGGACACTCTTTTAAATATAGATATTACAAAATCCTGGGTACATTATTCTTGTTGCTTCTATATGTGAGAACAATGTACAAAAAATAATCGAAAGCAATTGAAAATATAAGATTAAAAAAAAGCTCTGACAGATAAGAGATGACCAGTCTCAACTGACGGCGTCCGTTCACGAACATGACGCGCGTTTTGATGTTGGAATGTTCCATGGTATTTTAGCTAAGCTTACGTCTGAAGTAGCAAAAATATTATATGTATACTTTTTAAGTTAAGAAATTAGATTAAGTTACCTAAGTTTTGTGCGACTAAGATTAGATAATTTAGTTGAAGAGTTATTCGTTATTTGTAAAAGCACGATGGAATTGACATCGTCACATATATGTTCAAAAATACCTTAAATAAATAAACACAAAAATTAAAATATTGACAGCAAAAGCTTAGATTGAGCCGTACCGTATGCAAACAGATTGCAATGGACGACATTTATTATAAAGTGTCGATAACATACGGTTTCAAAGCCATTTATCAGCTTATGTGTTTTTGGGTTATTCCATCAGGAATTTCTCAGTAGCAGCTCATTATGCCCGGTTGATGGCAATAGGCTCGCCCCCTATTACATGGGACTTAAACATAACTGGCGAAAGTTGGGTGTACTATACTCGTAGGTACACCTCTGCTTAACCCTTTGGAGATGACGGGCGTGATATTATGTCATTGGCTAAGTATAATATTTAAACTCGGGGTTATCACTTTGTACGATATGACCGCCCATTTTAAATTTAAATTCAATTAATTCGAGTAACATAGAGTCATATTAGAATGGGCATAGTTTTACACATTTACAATTAAAAATTAAAATAGAATTGATTTAAAATAATATAAAATTAAAATTCAATAAAAATTATAAAAAAAGTACTTAAAATTGAGAAAGACTGTTTTTCGTTGGCTGATCTTCTGCAATTCAAACACATATTCAAACAAATACCTACCTTTCGATTCGTTTTAGACAGAATATTTTGTTTTGAAAATTGTAGCAACGCCATTAGTGAGCATTTGGAACTGAACAATTCAAAGCACTATAACAAACACTTCTAAATAGTCAGAAAGCTGTTACTAATTACACACGTAAGTTAGTATTATAGTATTTTATTTACCAATATCTCCTATCTATATTTATTTAACAGGCTTGGCCACCGCACTTAAGGGTGGCCAGTTAAAGGCACATACCTCAAACTTAATCATATTTGTAATCATATTTTATCATAGCAGTAGAAAATATAGACAACTAGTAGTGCCCCGCGGTTTCACACGCATAAGTCTCGATCTCGTGGGAATATCGGAATAAAACGTATCCTATGTGTTAATCCAGGTTATAAACCGTTCGTGTGCCAAATTGCATCCAAATCCGTTCAGCCGTTTTTGCGTAATTGAATAACAAACATGCAAACATTTGAACATCCAAACTTTCAAAAATATATTAGTAGGATTTGACAATTTTATAACATTGAACTTTATCATTTTGTTTAATTTATTTCTTTTGAATATTGCTTTGGTATTAACGTGTATAATTTTTGTAACTGCGTTTTATTTGTGCAAAATAAACTATTTTTCTATTAATATTTTCTCAGATAACTAAAGGTCACAACTCCACTAAAGTCAAAGGGATACTAATTCATTTCAGGCAGCCGTAAGTATTCGTATAAAAATACTTTGAATATTACTCATTTTGATAGTATATAACTTCTTATCGCCTTGTGGCACGCCTGAAACTCAATGATTTCGAGATGCCTGGCCCATCGCCCGACATTTCTTGGCAATCTGTGTCTTCTTTACTTAGCAATACTCTACGGCTTGATTTATGTTATGTAGTACATTGTGTTTTGAATTTAAAGTGTTTATTGAAAGTTTTCTCTGCTTTTAACCTTTTAATTCCCATAATGTTTCATTTTAAAATAATAATTCAACAAATTCATTTTATACTAGCGGACGTCACGCGGTTTCACCCGCGTAGTTCCCGTTCCAGTCGTTCCCGTACTCCCGTACGGGGATAAAATATAGCTTATGTTACTCGCTGATAATGTAGCTATCCATTACTGAAAGAATGTTTCAAATCGGTCCAGTAGTTTTTAAGTTTATTCGTTACATACAAAAATTCATCAGTATCATCATCATCAGCCTATAATGTTCCCACTGCTGGGACACAGGCCTCCTCTCTGTGAGAGGAAGTGGGCCGTAATCCACCACGCGGGCCCAGTGCGGGTTGGTAGATGTCACATGTCTTCGAATTTTCGGTTCTAGGACATGCCGGTTTCCTCACGATGTTATAATTTACACAAAATTCAAAAATACAAAAATACAAATCTTTCCTCTATATAATATTAGTATAGACTACAATCACTCAAATTTTATTTATCAACTATTATTATTACTGTTATCACTATGACTATTATTATTATATTTTAATTTTAACTACTATCGGAAACTAAAAATTAATAGTTGTTATGGAAACTACTAATTAATTATTATGAAATGATAACAATAACTAATGTCACAATTCAACGTAGCAACAAATCTTTTTAAAACACTACAACACTACATACTTAAAATATATGTAAAAATGATAAAAATTTAATGTAATTTTATTTTTCTGATGCATGAAATAAAAGGCTTTTTAATTTTTATTTATTTATTGAAAGTTTATAACACATAACATACACATAACATCACGCCTTGTTTCCCCGAAGGGTTGGGCAGAGGTGTCCCTGTAGCAGGTACACCCACATTTCGCCAGTTATGTTTAAGTCCCATGTAATAGGGGGCGAGCCTATTGCCATCAACCGGGCACAAATCCAGACTCCGAGCTGCTACTGAGAAATTTCAGATAGAAAAACCCAATAACACTTTGCCCGACCCGGGAATCGAACCCAGGACCTCATGCTCAGCAGTAGCGCTTGCGACCACTAGACCAACGAGTTTATATATGTTTGTAAGTTGAGCTGCATGTCAGTGGTAACAACCAGTATAGATTGACCTCTTATTCTGTTGAAACTTTGTACTACGCTAGGTCAATCCAAGGTAAAACTGTTACTATTGTCGTGTGGCGTACTGTACCTATGTAGTTGAAATATAAATTTATATATTGTTTGGCTAGCTGCCGTGTTTAAAAGTGCTGCTACCAAGCGTCAAGTCCAGCAATAAGGTTTTTCTGTCAAGAAAATGTTCAGTTGAACAGATTTCAAAAGCTAGAGACCGTGTTTCGTTGGGCGTTTTTATGACATTTATAAGCTCATAAAAATTTGATTGATGAGATCCTATTCGTGATATTTTTGCTCTATAGGGCCATGGGTATCAAAAGACCCAGTGATTTTTAATTTAATATCCTATCCCATTTTTCAATACCTACACAATTTATTGACAGTCAACGAAAATATGTTTTTATATTTTTTATTAGTAGTGGTAAATAGTACTCGTTCCTTCTCCGTACCAGAAAAGGCTTTGCTGTTAGTCGCTTCAAGGTACAGTACCTGGTCGACCAAGCTCTGCTCGGGTGAAAATAGTACATACTAATTTCATGCTGCCATGATAGTAGATACTTACTATTTCCATGCTGTCATGATAGTAGATACTTACTATTTCCATGCTGTCATGATAGAAGTTACTTACTAATTCCATGCTACCATGTCATTATTCTAAGGTAGCCATCTTGTTCATCAACTTTGGGCGACCGAGCTCTGTTCGAGTGAAAATACGGAGAAAACGAGTTTTGCCAAATATGAGACCTAGCTAGATCGATTTTTCGCCCCGTAAACCCCTATATTGCAACTTTCATCGAAATCGTTACAGCCGTTTTCAAGAACGTGATTACAAATATACGCGAGACAATGGTGTCAACTCACACCTCGTTCAGTTCTTATCAGCGTGAGACGAAGATGTCATTCACACCTCGTCTAACTCTCAAGACCATCACATGGTGGTCTATGTTAGCGCTTAGAGCTTATTGATAAATAATGAATTATTGTTTCCAAAATGAAAGGCGACGACGTAAATCTGATTGCGTTGAACGTGGCTAGGGGTCGGCTTATATTACACATTTAATGTTTAATAATTAAGAAATCCAAGATTACCTATTCATCTTAAAATACACCAATAACAGTCGGAAAAATCTCTGTACAATTTTACTCTGTAGGCGACTAAGTAACCAATGTAGCCAAGGTTCACATTACCAAAATCATAATGGAAGCTTTTTAATGTAACGGGTACACAAGCAAATGGATTTCCGTAGACATATTAATAAAAATACACGACATTGTGATGTATTGTTTGAGTAAAATAATGTACTTAGTAATATTCGATGTTGAAATTTAATGCGAGAGATGTTAAGGCGAAACCGCCAGCGTAGCCCGGGAAATTCCGATTTTCTAACGTTTTCTGCAATTTGCAGTTCAATGTCAGATTGTGATCAACAGATCAAAATGAGTTGAGACTGTAATAAATAATATTGTGTATTTACAGAATTATTATTATAGCAATTAAAATTATCGACATAACTCTCTAAGTTCACATTACCCTATTGGATTAGGTACTATTTATATGAAATCATGACATTTCAGGCCATTTCTAACTAAGAGAGTTGTATTGATCATTCTAATGATTATAGACATTTCAATACATTTATTTTACTTACACTTTCCTGCAAATTGTAAAACACGTAAGAAAAATTTAATGCTGCGGGCTACCTTACGACATCCCCTGAAGAATCTTTTTTAGTAATCATTGAGTTGAACCAATATCTAGCTACCAGCTAAAATGGCAAGCATTTAGGGAAATGTGATACATTCTTCCAATGTTTTGCTAATTGACGCAATAGCTGCTCCTAAGTTGAGATTCCTATGGAATGGAATGGGCAATAAACTCCAGATGCTCCATTTTCATCAAGTCAAAATAAAACTAAGTGGGAACAATGTAAGAAATTTGCTAAAAGATTGAATAAAGATATTACCTGAATTTCGTCAGAACCTCTAATCCCTGGGTTTGGTGTAAAACACAAACAGTGTCACACCATGAAGTCACTATATCCTGAAAATAAAGAAAACTTAATATTAGTAACATTCCCGTTTTGATTGACTGTTTCGAATTTACACGAAAAGGGGTAATCTGAAAGTCTGAACTATCGGTCATTGTAAGTAACCTTTCAATACTTTCACTAATCTTATAATTTTAAGTACTTATAATAATAGCTTATATAGTGGTCGCAAGCGCTACTGCTGAGCATGAGGTCCTGGGTTCGATTCCCGGGTCGGGCAAAGTGTTATTGGGTTTTTCTATCTGAAATTTCTCAGTAGCAGCTCGGAGTCTGGATTTGTGCCCGGTTGATGGCAATAGGCTCGCCCCCTATTACATGGGACTTAAACATAACTGGCGAAATGTGGGTGTACCTGCTACAGGGACACCTCTGCCCAACCCTTCGGGGAAACAAGGCGTGATGTTATGTGTGTATGTAATAGAGTACCTACGTCATTCATATTGTGTTTATTATGTGCAACTCCACAAACACATTGAGAATTTTTATAGTATTTTGTTTGTCAAATCTATTTTCATTCAACACTGTGGAGCAATTTGATTTGATTTGTTTTTTTTTTGGTCGATTGAGCAGGTTAAGCTACGATTGCCTTGGTTATTCCGTGGATGGGTGACCATCTTTAAATACCAAGACCCCTTCACGCCTCGGAAATCATGCTAAGCCATTGGTCCCGGCTGTCATTTATAGATCTTTGACAGTCGTTACGGGTAGTTAGAAGCCCAAAAATCTGACAACTAGTAACTAGGTTGTGGAGGTCAGATAGGCAGTCGTTCTATGTAAAATACTGGTATTCAGCTGTATTCGGTTAGACTGGAAGCCAACCCCAACATAGTTGGGAAAAGGCTGATGATGATGACTGTAGAGCAATTTGATAAGCATTCCCCTTCGTGTCCAATTTAATAATGCGTTCAGAAAACTGATGGGGCTACCATGGCGATGCAGTGCGTCAGGGATGTTTGCGGCGGCGCGTGTAGATTGTTTTTATACTATAATGCGCAAGCGCGCTGCATATTGATGTCACCACCAACCACACTACCATTGGATGTCACGAGTCATGGCCAACCCCAACAGGGTTCAGAAAATGATAGCTGACAGAGTGGACAGTCCATATATAATTCACTGTTGTCAGTTACATGTGTCACCGTATTGTATTGTTTACTAACACGTAGTTCTAAGGATATTGTTACTAACCCTCTATGAGTCTTGGCTCGAAATAAAGTTTTTAGTTTAATTTCATTAATTGTAAAGCATTCTGAACCAATATTCATTATCATCGTAATTTTAGGCTAAAGACGTCCACCGCAGGACGTAGGCTATCCTCAAGCAGCGCCACTTCGACCGTTCCTGTGCTTCTCGCATCCGTATACCCACGATCTTCACCAGGTCATTGGTCTACCTTGGACCAATATTAAGTGGGTAGGACTTATCATTTCAGCCACTCTGTGTAGGTAAATTCCACTCCTAAAGAAACTACAACAGTTATACTCAATCAATCCGCCTAGCCTTTTCCCAACTATGTTGGGGTCGGCTTCCAATCTAACCGGATGCAGCTGAATACCAGTATTTTACATGGAGCGACTGCCCATCTGACCTCCACAACCCATTAACTGCGTAATACGTTACCCCTTGGTAAGACTGGTTGTCAGACTTTCGTGCTTCCGACGACTGTCAAAGATCCACGAATGACAGCCGGGACCAACAGTTTTACATGCTTTCCGAGGCATGGAGGAGTCTCGGTATGTAAAGATGGGCACCCATCCACGGACCAACCCCGGCAAGCGTAGCTTAACCTGATGGATCGACCCGTGCAGTATAACAGTTATACTTACGATTCATAATTTATCACCACCAAATTAAAGGAACCTAATAACAACCAATCAAGGTCTATTTTCTATCTACGCTACCCACTAAACAATAAATCATTCCTAAAATATTCTATGTACAAAGCCTGATTCTTTATCTCTATAATAATATAGGAACGCGTCCTTCGAGGCAGCAGCTAATTACGTTGGTGACGTCATGAAATCAGTGGAGTATGACGTCAGATAGCGTGAGCCAGCGATCGGGAGCTTATTACGGATATGTTCAGAAGGTTTATATACTCGTAAACACATAAAGGAGACACACGAGGTATTAATGGTATTAAAGCACAGAGAGGTAATAAATTTATTGAAATAATAAAAGTGACTGGTCCGTAGTGCTGTAGGTGTTAGTAGTACTTAATAATATGTTAGTTCTAGAGTAAAAATTATATTTAAAATCTATTTTCTATTCAATCAAAAACTCTAATCTAAAGGTGCAACATGTCCATCAGTCGAAATGTATCGATGGAAACCATAAGAATCTATGGTAGATCAATTAAGACCAGGCACTCCAAAGACAATTTCCACGCAAACTCCGCCCCCATGCACCCCACCACTGCACTATGTGCTAAACGCTAAGACATCAGTAATAAAGTTGAATATCGCGTGCGTTCTTCGGTCGTATTCGAGCACGGAACTAAATGTCGTAAGTCTCAATTCTTATTTCGTTTATAATTAAAGTAATAATTGATCTAGAGAAAAAAAATCTTATATTTGTATAATAAACTATTTTTCCTTACTGTCAATAATTATTTTAGACATAAAAGCCGAGTAATCTTGTTTTGTTTCAAATAATCTTTAAAAAGACATCATTTTCGATAAAAAAATGAATCGAACGAAAATGTTCCAATTACGTAACTGTCTTATATATGGAAAGAAAAAGATCCAATAAATCATAGACTATAGTTCCATTTTGATTGTATGCGTGACTTTTTCAGAATATTAAGAAATAAAGAAAAGAAAGAAAAATATTTTATTTGGGACACGCACAGGAAATACAAAACAGTAATAAAAGATAAAAAAATAATTAACAAATATAAAAATGCATATTAACATATAATTTAGGGACCCTCCTCACTGGATCACCATCAATCGACCGTAATCTATTGTTGTACCTTGTGACTATACATTATTTTACTACGTGGTGCAATAAAAAAACTCAAAAAGCCATTCAGTAATAGTTATTTATGCAACTGTTGTATAATAAAGGGTATTAAAACACGAATCGACACGAACTTTATTATAAAAACACCTATGTACTATACCCATTTTTGCAAAGAAATAAATGATTTGATTTTGATTTGATTTTTTTATTTGAATGTGGGTTTGACACTCATGTGATAATAGTATCACATGAGTGTTTTAATACCTAATTATATACATTTGCATACAAGACTTTATCTACACCCGTTATATGAATCCTCTATAAAAGGTTCTGAAATCAATGGGCGTTTGTAATTCAAGTGCACTTGTACTGAATTTTGTGGGATATTTTGAATTCTTGATCTTGATCAAGAATTAAAAAAATCCCACGAAATTCAGTATGAATCTCGCCTGCACCAGCACATCACCACACATGCGTGCAACGGGTGCTGCTGTCCCCCGTTTAAACGTTGAAACGAGTTGCATAATGAAATTTAGTACAACATTATAACACTCATTTGGATGATATTATGGTTACACTGGCTGTTTTAATATTGGCAATAAGCTAACTGTTTCAGAATCTTTTATAGAAAATTTGCGTTTCAGTAAATTTATAACTTACTTTCATAGTGTCTTTATTTTTTTCTGTAAAAACAGTTTTTTACTCCGTATCGCCAACCCATTTCCTTATCACGGGTTGTTGTAAACGGAGCTTCTTTATCTTTGTTATTACGCAATCGGAAGGCCCATTGACGGCGCCTTTATGTTGATATAACGGTGATAATAACACCACTGATTTAAGGGTGGGCCGGATAAGAAAAGGTTGTATTTTTAGGGAAGGTTTTTGTTAAACAAAAAAGGTACTGTGGACAGTTTGATTAATTGGTAAACAGTGAAGTAGATTAGTTGGTTGGTTGGTGGGTTGGTTGGGTTGGTTGGTTGGTGATGGGTTGGATTGGTTGGTTGGTGGTTTGTGTTCTGCAGTTTCTGCCTACCCCCATGGAAAGAAGGCGTGAGATAATGAAAATGAAAAAAAAATGAAATGAAAAAGTATTGAAAAAAGAAAAGAAAAAAAAGAAAAAAAAGAAAAGAAGTAAAAGAAAAGAAGAAAAAAAAAAGAAAAGAAAGAAAAAAAGAAAAGAAGAAAAAAAGTGAAGAAAAGAAGAAAAGAAAAAAGAAGAAAAGAAAAGAAGCAGAAAAAAAGTGTTGATGTGAAGTAGATTCTTAGAGTACTGTAAATATTATGAGAAGGGTGTTCAAGGTGGTTTAAATCGTACTAGAATCTTTCTACCATTGTTTGTTTGATTGATCATGCAATGTGGTTAATTTATTCAATCGTACGATGATTATAGAAGTAAACAAAGGAGTATCGATGATAGATGTTTTTTCTGTGGTATTAATTTTGTTTAAGTAAATTAAATTAAGGAGGAGCTCGTGGCTAAGTAATAACAGCCGCACGGGTCGATCCAACAGGTTATAATAGCTTATAACCTCTTGCCGGTGTTGGTCCGTGGATGGGTGACCATCTTTACATACCGAGACTGCTCCGTGCCTCGGAAAGCACGTTAAGCCGTTGGTCCCAGCAGTCATTTGTAGATCTTTGACAGTTGTTACGGGTCATCAGAAGCCCGAAAGTCTGACAACCAGTCTTACCAAGGGATATCGTGTTACTCCGTACCTAACTGCGTTGTGGAGGTCAGATAGGCAGTCGCTCCATGTAAAATACTGGTATTCAGCTGCATCCGGTTAGACTGGAAGCCGACCCCAACATAGTTGGGAAAAGGCGAGGCAGATGATGAGGTAAATTAAATTAAATTGTTAACTGTAAATAGGATATCGGAATCACTTATACACGTCATATAAAAAAATAAGCTAGATGGACTCGACATTTCTTATCTGAAGAAATGGCTAAAAAACTCAGGGCCAAAGTCTATTTTAAAGCCCAGACAAAATCTTGGTCAGATAATGTGAGGATCATGTAAATTAGTATCTCAAATGGTATTTTGAGTGGACCAGTCCAGTCAGTGCAAGCATTTGTCAGTAATCGGGTAGCTTGACTCAGAACTTAAGGAGCTCAACGACTCGACGAACAATACAAAAGAAAGGACATTTGGGTAAGCCGTATAAAATACTCAAACTGCCAGACCATCATTAAAACTAATTGAGAAAGATAAAGAAAAAAAAAAATGACCAGCATTCACAATAATTAAAGTAATGTAATACTTTAGGTTTATTCTCACGGATTCATTCTCCAATTGTATATACCAGTTGCTGCGTTTTATTTTTCTCAAAACCCACATCACCGAAACTCAAACCACTTTACAAGAACAAAATAATTAACATCACAGGTCTCGAGTTCGAACCCAAAGCACGCACCTCTGACTTTTCGGATTGACGTGCGTATTGTATAATTATCACTTGCTTCAAAAACGGTGAAGGAAAAAATCGAGAGGAAACCGGCATGCCTGAGAGATATTTCTCGACGTCATGTGAAGCTAAGTCAGAGGCCCATGGGCGGCTTTAAAACTCTGACACCAGGTTAGTCACTATCACTAACCACACGAAAAGAAGAAGAAGACAGACTTTATTTCAATTCCCTAAAGGCCAAGACACGACGTCACACACTATAAATACCCACACACTGTCAAATCAGCCTCGTTTATAAATATTGACTTGTCTGTTGTAACTTTTAAATGAGACACAGTCAATGTCAACTCACTAAGAATAAACTATATACTTTAACTATAAATCAATAACCAGCCTGTCTGCCAACACAAAAATCTTTCTTTCCTCCTGGGTAATTTAATATATCCAAGATCAAGTTAGGCGTCGCTTTTCGGCACCCTCTGTTTTTTGTCTACACGTAAAAATGTATAAAATGAAGAATGCTTTTGTGTGCCAAGGCTTGAGTGGAAATATTTAAGGCTTTCGGATAGTGTTACGGGTTTTTATCATACTGATGTGTATGTGGATTATGTTGTCAATTTATTTCAGTGAATCGACGGTTTTTGGGGTGTTATGATACTAGAAATTGGGTAAACGATAGGCTTAGTTTTTATATGCTGCTTCAATGAACAATCAAAACCATAGTATAGCATATGCTATGATCAGCCTATAATGTTCCCACTGCTGGGATGCAAGCCTCCTCTCTGTGTGAGGGAGTGGACCATAGTTCACAACGGGGGCCCAGTGCGGGTTGGTGGATGTCACAAGTGTCTTCGAATTTTTTGTTCTAGGACATCCCGAATTGCGCACGATGTTTTCCTTCACTGTTTTGAGATGGTTACAAAAGGTAAACTGCCTGTCCTGGTTCGAACCTACAACCTAAACCTCGTAAGTTGGAGCCGTTTCCATTGGGTCACCACGGCTCACTCATAATTGCCGCAAAGTTTGCTTTTAACCAAATTGGAGGAAATTAACCCTGTTCTCTTGACGTCATCTTTAGAAAGTCCTTACGAGCTACTCATCTAGTTGGATAAATGATACGATAAGTATCCTTTTTTATTAAGTTTATGTCTGTCGGAAATACGTCACAGATTTGACTAATCGGGGCGCCAGCGCTGCCTAGCGGCACTTGACAGAGTCTACAACATAAAGCTCGACCGGAGTTAAGCAGAATAGAGTTTGACGGTGAACACGTTTAGAAACTGTCGCGCGTTCCGTATAGTTGTGTCGTGTACCTCAGTGTGGGAATTGCTAGTGTGATTAATGTTATCTTAAATTATAACGAAAGAGACGTTCCTTCTCCGTGATGTATGATATTTATTTGTATTACTGTCTTTTTATCCCGAAATAAATAAATAAATACATTTCATATTGCTTACTGATGATAAAATCTGAATTTCAAAAAAATTTGGCCTTTTGGATCAAAAGGTCAATTCCCGTGCCTATTTCAAAACTTTCAAATTCTAGCTAGTCGCAATCTCACACTAGCGAAAATCAAATTAAAAAAAAAAAATGGTTTTTGAAGTGAAAACTTCTTTAGGCGCGTTGGATATTTTTGAGATGGGACTAATTTTTATATTTCTATGGACTAAACCATTGATTTCGCGACTCCATGATGACACCTCATTTTTGTAAACGCGATTGTGCTCTTTATTCATATTAAGTTATGGATCAATGTTCTATGCAAGTGTTTTTTTACTTTAAAGGTTTCGGAAGTATTATTTTTTGTAAATGCGATTGTGCTCTTTATTTAGATAAGGTTACGGGCCAATGTTCTAAACAAGTATTTTTCTTCCACCAAGGCGACCTTGTTCAAGTTTTCACTTCTGTCGGTAATCCCGGAGTGCCACTTTTTTTTTTTGACAGATTAAGGGTGCGTTTCCACTGAAGCGGAGACGAGCGGAGCTGAGTGGAGACCTGCAGGAATCGACCAATCACAATGGTTTGAAATCCTCATCACGTCTCTCGTCTCGTTTGTGATTGGACGATTCCTGCACGTCTCCGCTTTAGTTTAAACGCACCCTAAGACTGAAATTAGAATGCAATCGTTCTTAAATACAGATACGGGAATTACCTCTTAGATGACAGTGACTTAATACAAGGACCAATTTGTGCGATGGATCGCATAAGTGCGCTGGATTGGAGTCACTGTGAATATGCACGGTGAACCATGGTGGAAGTACCTACTTAAATAAAAATACTATATTCCACTGTCTAAGGTAAACAGTAGGCTGAGTAGCTGAAATTCACCAGCTCTGTTGAGCCTAGCAGCTGATTACAACCAATATAGCTAAAAGCTGGGCAGGTAAGTAATCAGATAACGTTGTTGAAAAAGCTGATGAAAAGCTGATACAAAAACCGGCCAAGTGCGTGTCGAACCACGCACAATCAAGGGTTCCGTAGTTGGGGTAAATTTATCCCAAGAACAAACTTAAGTAGTTGAAAAATATGTTCTCCCATATATTCCAACTGCAAATTTAAATTTATACGCACAATATTGAGATATTGACCATGTTATTTTAAGACCATAGACTTCTTATAGGTTTTCCCATAATCTATGAGTAAAAAACCATTCTCATTCTCCGTTTCGGAAATAAGGGAGGGAATGGTGAATTTTCATCTATTTTCTTAAATATATTTAGTTATTTTAAAGTTATTAAAAAAAATATTTCAAATCCTCGCAACAAGCCCTTACATTTGAAATATCACACGGTAGAGTTTCGAAAACTTTTTAAAATTTTCTAATTTGCCCCCATAAGTGACCCCCATATTCAAAATTCATTTATTTACGTTACACGTTCGTGTTTCAAAGTCAAATAATTTATTAGGCACAAAAAGGCACTTTTGAACGTATGGGTCACAGAAATACATATGTGTACTAAATTTCAACTTAATCGGTCCGTTAGATTCAGAGTAAATTGGCTGTGACGGACGGACAGACAGACAGACACACGAGTGATCCTATAACGGTTCCTTTTTCTCCTTTTAAGGCACGGAACCCTAAAAATTTCCCCGAAACAACGTCAACAAAACACTTGTCACAGTAATACAGTCCACCTGAGCTAAAGTGCGTTAATCTCGCCAAATACGTCCATATTCATTACGGATTACCATGGCAGTACCTATAGATAGCGTCATGTGAAACAAGATCGGGTAAGTTTAGATGTTCGGGTTCATTTTGATATATATTACTTACAATATCTTGGCTGACAGGTGTGGGTGGAGTCCTGAGTATAATTCCCAGATCAACAAAAAGGTGTTATGGGGATTTACCATCAGGGATCTCTTAATACCAGCCCGGAGTCTGGATTTTCGTACGGTTTATAGGAAATACTCGCCCCATATTATATGGGACTTAGTTATAACTGGCAAAATATGGTTGTAGGTAAAGAAAGAAAAGTATTTATTGGGAATCGCATTGGAAGAGCACTAAGTAGAATGACACAAACAGAAAAATATCAAAATAACAGTCAATCTGCCTAGCCTTTTCCCAACTATGTTGGGGTCGGCTTCCAGTCTAACCGGATGCAGCTGAATACCAGTATTTAACATGGAACGACTGCCTATCTGACCTCCATAACCCAGTTACTGGGCAACCCCTGGGTAAGACTGGTTGTCACACTTTTGGGCTTCTGACTGCCCGTAATGACTGTGAAAGATCTACGAATGATAGCCGGGACCAACGGTTTAACGGTTTTCCAAGGCATGGAGAGGTCTTGATATGTAATGGATGGTCACCCATCCACAAATCGACCGCGGCAAGCGTAGCTTCGCGTACCATCGATCAACCCGTACGGAAAAAAATACAAAAGGATTGTACACACGGCTACATACCAAGCTATTCATTTCCAGTTTATGCTGATCTCGCTTCGTGTAAGATTTCTGCACAATGCGAGGTCAGCTTATAGCTAGCTCTTTATCTCAGCATGGTACTGCGACAAACATCAATATTTTGCCTTTAATTAGCAGAGGTGTATAAGTAGGTACACCCACTACACATATATGCGTACCCCATAAATTTATACAGGCGTGATAGTATATTCCACAGCTATACTTGACGTCACAGTTGCTAGCTAGATTATCCGGAATAGTTTCAGTAGTATTTCAATTTGTGTTATCATTCTCAGCTGCTGGCTACTGTATGGGCACTTGAAGTTCTCGCTGCTCTTGACCTTGGCTAAAATATGCGCTAGAGATTTTGATTGTGTTATTGTTTGTTTGTATTTCAGTACTCTTATAAAGATGGTTATTGGTCTATAAAAGAAACGAAAGGAGAAAATTTACTAGGTGCATCAGCACGCGCATGACCACCACAGAAACGTTGTTTTGTCGACGGAAGTATAGACAAAATGACAGATTATGATTGTGAATCTGTCATTTTGTCTATATGCGTGCTTTTTTTTGGGTGGGAATTTTTTTAATAACTTCTCCCGCTTGAGTAGAATGGGAGGGCGTGTCAGACTCTTACTGACTAAAACCCACCCGTGTTCCTTCAGTTGCTTGTATTGCTAGGGGCCACGGTATCCCTTTCGGACTTTCCCGCGACCTCAGCAGGCATCGGCCCTAGCGAACCCCGTCAGTTCTGCTGACATCTCTTTGAGGCGCGCGTGAAACACAACGCGCCGCATCTTTTTGAGGCGCACGTGAACCACAACGCGCCGTCGACCTTGGCTTGGTCCTTATCGGACGGCGAGCTACCCATTGCTCACCGTCCGCAAGCCCGCGCCTACAGTATGCTACGCGTGTTGGAGGTCACGTATAGGACCATTTGAAAAAAAAAAAAAGCGTTTTTTAAGAATAAATAACACCGAGATAGCTGTTATCTACTAGGTAAAAAGAACCTATTTTTCCACCAGTTTATTTTTAAACTCGACTTCATTAGCAACAAACTTTAAATAGTAGGTAGGCCATTAAGTACTGATCTGATTTAAATAGATGATCCGTGTCTATGAGTCAAAATAACATTGCCAAAAAATACTATGGAATGATAACCTCCTCCTTTTCTGTTAAGTCGATTAAAAAGTAAGTTTTGTGTTCTGGAGCAGGGAATGTAGGTACCTATTAGATGTTCTATAGTTTTTGTTGAGCCCAATGCTTTTATACTTGTATAATGGCTGCCCATAATCCAGATAATAATGTATGCCATGCCAAATCTACTCGACCTTGAAACATGCATTACAATTGAGATCAAATTACTGAGCAATACAATACAGAACAATACCAGCATCATATTATTATGATAAGCAAATATTATTTGTTCTCCTAATAGTTCACTACGATACCAAGAACAATCTATTTTATTAGTCATTTACATATCAAGCAGATGTTATTTATCAGGTAATGTACCTTCAATTTGATTTATTGTTTTCTTAATGTGTACAAATTTTGAGAGCGAACGGGTGTCTTTTCCATTATGGAAAAGACACCCGTTCGCTCTTCCTTTGTTTTTCAAATCAGGGAACTTCAGAAAAGAGGCGCTTCCTCATCGCGAGCATTTACCTGTGATGTAAGGGCTGCTGGAGCAGTTAGCCAGTGATCAAAATACCCTGACCGCTTGTGCTGTCATGGTCAACAGCTTTAAGCTGCCATTGATAACTGCTTCACTAGTCGGTTACAACTGCTAGATTAGTCACAATTTAATCAGTAGCGGGTGGGAGACACGCGCGACGCAGAGGTAGTATGAAGAGCGCGGGCGGAGAAAACAACTGCGCGAGAGCAGTCGACAACTCGAGAAGTCAGTGTATGCCTGGCAATCGCTTGACCGCGCGTTGAAATTTCACTGTACTGCTAACCGCCCGGAGCAGTCACAACTGCTCGAGCGGTTCCATGTATGAACGTAAATAGAAGACTGTAGTTCACTATGCAGTCGCAACTTGAAGCAGTCAATCCCTACTGCTTCAAACTACCCGTATATGGCCGCTCTAATAATCCAAGATTTGATTTTGAGCATTACTATATTACCATTACCTCCGTTCTCCTCACTCACTGATGTAATGCTCTAATCTGAATTGTTACATTACAGGCGAATGCTCCTGGTGAGTGGCGAGCGCAGATTTTCTTAAGACACAATTGCCTGTCAAAGACCCGTTTTCCGGGTGTGGTGATTGATAAAACTTTTTCACCCGTTTTTTTTATCACTGCAATGATGATTGGTCGTTTAGTGACAAATTTTATGGAAACGTATTATCCAGGGTGACAGGGACCATGGATTCAGTACATGATTCTGAACACCCCTGTTCAGAATCATGTACTGAATCCATGGTAACAGTTATCGCGTCGATGTCCTTGCCACCCTGAATAGTATCTAAGCGAGGCATTAAAAATAACAAAAAAAAAAACTTCTCACGAATAACGTTTACTAAAATACAAAAACATTTTTTTCATAATTGCTATTTAAAAACTTTGCAAAACCTTCGCTAATATTACGTTGCTGAACTAAAAAAAGTGATTACCAACGCGCCTTTACGTTTTCGTAAGAAAATCTTATTCAAATCTTTTAACACAATTTACTTAATTTTGTACAAAGAAAATCACTGTCTGCTTAATTAGGACATTTTTGACACTAATCTGATAAACTTAGACAAATTTTACCCATTTAAGTCTTGTCAACTTTGCTAAATATACTTAATTTTCTTTAAGGATTCTTTGCGAGTTGTTGAAACATGTTTTTACTAGTTAAAACTGAACTGTCTCTACATTTTGCTGTAATAACCCGAGTTATGAAGAAGTTTTGTGACAGACTAATAATAATTATAATATGTCACTTCTATATTTTTAGGTACTTGCTCATACTTGTTTTAATAAATGATGATTTACACATACATGTTTTATTTATCTGTTAGCCAGTACTGTTCACAAAAAAAAAAGACGGACTACGTTTGTGACGAACTGAGTTAGTGACGCGATGACGTAGCGCGTTTGTGACGAACTGAGTTAGTGACGTAACGCGTTTGTGACGAACTGAGTTGATGACGTACGGCGTCTATGGCAAACAGCGAAAGTGTTCAATCTCGGATTATGACGTACCTACTACGTACGTGATGAATAGCGTTTGAGACCTGGAGCGTGTAATCCCGTGTTGGACCATGGAAGAACGTGAGAGATGCCATAGGAATATATAACGATAGTAGCACGTTTTGTAGTGAAGTTTCCTGCCTACCCCATGGGAAAAAAGGCGTGAGTTTATGAATGTATGTTTACATAAAAAATAATGAAAAAACGTCTTTTTTATAATGATAAAGTAACAAATAATGAAGACGAAGCTAGAAGCAACAATCTCTGCAGCAACACGCCTGTCTGTTACGTTATAATAACTTCTAATCATGTTCTCATGATATCAGTTGCGCGTTTTTTCCCACCAAAGAGTAGGCGACCACATCCTCGTTTATGGGTTTAGTCTCGTTTGGCATCCAGCAAAGTCTAGGCCACCACTTCCTTGCTTGTGGGTGTCGTAAAAGGCCACTAGGAACAACGTTAAGAGGACGGACAGTGTATTCCTGTTAGTCAATAACAACAGTCTGATTAAAAATTCCTTTGACATAAATAGTTGTGGTATTTCTTCATAATTGATAATAATTCGGTCTATGTTTCATGATGATGATGGTGGAAAGATTAAATACTGCTGTGGAATTGTCGTATATATATTATGTCCTTACTGAATAGACGTTTTCTATTCTATTATATTCAAAATCGATTTAATACAGAAACTATATACATAAACTCACGCCTTTTTCCCCATGGGGGTAGGCAGAAACTACAGAACGTCACCTGCTACAATCTTGCATGACAAACTTTTTTGCTTCGTTTACGTTCATACATGCACGCCGGTTGCGAGTACTACGCAACTGACCTTTAAAAAACTATCATATTTCATGTATATCAGCCCCGAACGTCACAAAATTGAAATTCATCCAGTCTTAGAAGAAAGAATAAAAATCAATAAAGTTAGCGTTAAAAGCAAAGATAAGACAAGACAGTCTTCAACCTTCAAAATATCATCGCGAGATAAAATGTCGCGAGAAAAGTTTCAAATATTAGGTATTTCACAATCCGCTGTAAGATTCTCGAAACTATCTTCGATAGCAGATACTAGTTGTCTCTTTACGTGTCGAAGTAACTCAATTTACGCTTCAATTGTTTCAATTTCTCAAGCAACATTTTATAGCCGATAAAATCCATCTTCATTTTATTGGACTACCGGAAAATACGAGTCAACTCAAGATCTTTCGAAAGTAGAGTTTGTAGATATAAATATGAAGAATGTTTGGTGGATAAATACTGGACAAACTTTAAAACAAACGCTATTCAATGTTTTGAAAATCGAACAGAGTTGAGGTATAACCCGATTTTTAAAACTGTGCGAATGTCAACGTCCAAAATATTACAGTGTATGTGGTTTAAATAATAACAAAAACTATTAACAAACCAACCCAACCCTTCGGGGAAACAAGGCGTGATGTTCTGTTATGTGTTATTTACAAAAAAAAAACACTACAAAGTGTAAAATAACTTTAATTTCGGAAGTCGGTGTCTTGGGTTTTATGTTTTCGTTTTTTGCCACCGACTTCCGAAGTTAAAGTTATTTTACACTTTGTAGTGTTTTTTTTTTTGAAGTTGGTTGTTTTTTTTTTGTAAAAAGTTTTTATTTATCACTTTTTAGTTGTGGTACCTACCCCACACACATTCGAATACCACTACCTGCTACCAGTGACAGGAACTTATCATATCATCTACATACTAAGTGGGAAAAAAATACTTATTTTGTAGCTAACTCAAAAACTACCCATGGAAAGTTAATAAAATTTATATGGGACCAATTTGGAAGCATACCCTTTCAAACAAAAAAATAATTTTCTAAATCGGCCCACAAATGACGGTTGAAATCGGTGGACATACATAAAAAAAAACAAAAAAACATACGCGACGAACATATAACCTCCTCTTTTTTGGAAGTCGGTTAAAAATAACGAATAATAAGACAGCACTGTGGAGACACTGTGGAGGAGGTAACCGGACGGGTGAATTCAATACTAACAACCTACGATTTTGACAGCTCCAAGGGCACAGTTTTAAAAATCGAGTTATATCAATCCGTAATGATTTAAAAAACCAATGAGTTTAAATTCGAATTGTATGCAGACACTTGAATGAGGTTAAAAACAAACTTTTCAGAATAGCAACAGTGGATCAATGTCATTTATAACTAAAAAAAGACAACCATCCCATTCCATACAAACTCTATTTCATACCAAATAACTCCAACTTAATTTCAAGAGCCTTCCAGAAGTGTTATGACACAATTACGAGATAATTACCTTCGTAGCGAGTTGCAAGCCCCCGATAATTAAGTTAGCCACCGCCCTGAGGCGAATCATGCGAAATTATAGGCTTTTGATACGATACGCGTGTAAGGGTTTTTCTCTTTCACTTTTTCGTGAGGTTTATTTTGCTTAGATTTTTTTTTATCTGTGCAATTTGGTCTAACTGTTTCTATTTGGCTGAAAGGTGAAGTGGTTTTTGTTGAGGTTTAAAAATTGGACAGGTAACTCTTCTACGTCTAGATTTTGGGCAATTATAACGGGCTAGATCTTTAAAAATAGTTTATAGAAGTACATAAATATTAATACTCAGTCGTGGAAAGATTAGAATAACTAGCTTTTAGGCTAAAAAATAATTATACTATTCGACTTCACATAATTCAATATTATTGAAAACACGACTATCATAATCAGTCTATTATAAAAAATAAAATAAAAATTCGTTTATTTCAGGTACCTACCACATAACCCATATTGAAAACATCTTTAAATTGGCATCTTCAAGCTCACACTAAAATAAAAACAAACGAATAAATACAATATAAACACAAAATCAACACAAATTAGAAACATTAAATTCAAATTACATTCAGTCATTCAATCATAATTAATTAATTAGCCCTTAGTCATTTCAATAGTCTATTACGTGCGACACTGTATGTAACTTGTCTGTCACAGCAGTGTCGCACATAAGGACAGTCCAACCTATTTGCTATCATATTCAGAACGATATTGGAGCTGGCCCGCACTCTGCGCACTAGAGACGCGCAGCGCTTCCGCATGGTCGCATGAAAACAATCCGTGCGCGCCCATGCGAACATACCCGAAGCACTGCAGTAGCGAGGCAGACCCAACGTCGCTCTGAACGCGTTGTTAAATTGAATGAGGAGGGTGTTGTAGCTTTTCTGCGTGTAATTAGCCCACAGGCTGCAGGTGTACATGGACGTGCAATATGCTCGGAAAAGAGTTATTTTCACGCCATCAGAGCAACACGCGAACCTGCGGGCCAGCATATTAGATAAAGCCCTCCGCTCCCGTTCCAAGTCAGCATGATCTCTGAGGTCAGCTGTGACTACATGTCCTAGGTATTTAAATTGATTCACCCTGTCTAAGGGTACAGTATTTAGACGTAAAGGTGGTACATAGTCGGGGCATATAGCACCGCCGGCCATAATGTTCCCACTGCTGGAACACGGTCTCCTCTCTTCGAGAGGGAGTGGGTTGTAATCTACCACGCGGGCCCCGTGCGAGTTGGTAGATGTCACGTGTCTTCAGATTTTTGGTTCAGGGACAAGCCGGTTTCCTCACGATGTTTTTTAAGCTATTGCATAGCTTTTATCACGGGCTTTGAGCGCGGCGACCGAATCAAGAAATGCCGTAACGAAAATAAAACCTAACACCCCCCACTCCACCTACCATGTATATGTGTATACCATGTATATGTATGTCATCATCCGTCATCATCCCAAGTGTAGCGTTGACAAATAGGAAGTATGGAGGTTACAAATGCTATGCAATAGCTTTATCGCGGCAGTCCTCGAGTGCCACACGTTTTTTTCTCACCGTTTTGAGAGTAGTGGTGATGAAATTATTTTCACAAAGTAAAGCGCCTGCCTGGGTTTGAACCCATGATCTGTAAAACTCGTAAGACGGGGCCGTTACCATTTGGCCACCACTGCAAAACATGACTGTACTGCCAAAAAAACTAACTACAAAGTAAAAAAACAAGTTGTATTAGTTTACCTGTATATGTATGCAAATCGAAAGATAGGTACTAATTTACTCGCTGACTAAACAGATAAATATAACAGGCCTGTGTCCAAACATTTTTTTTGTCCGTCTTGTAGATTTAAAAACAATATTGAACACGTATTTTTTCTTTTTTGACGTAATCAAAAGATTACGGCGATACATTGAGTTAAAATGTGGCATGACGTCACGCATTGCTAGATTTAATAATGCATTGTGATGTAGCGAGCCCGCACTCCCCAACTTTAATGCGTGTTTTCCAAGTTATTTTTGATTAAGGGGGATGCGCTACGATAGCCCGCAAAATTCAAATTTTCTTTAGTTTTTTGCATTAGGGTTTTGTAGGTCAGTGTCAGGTTTCATGTTGATTAAAATTATGTGATGATTTCATGAAATCATGACATTTGACAGTTATGCTAACTTATGGAGTTTTATTGCTGATTGTAATGATTATAATTATGAAAAGCTATATTTGTTACGGTCGCAAATCATATTATAATCAACATAAAACCTGACACTGACCTACAAAATGGAAAAAATAAAATTTGAATTTCGCGGGTTACCTTAGCGCATCCCCCATAATATGATAAAGCAAAAAATACGTGTCTAATATTTTTTATTATCTGAAAGACGGACTAAATAGAATTTCTTTTTTTACCCAGGCAACTACCCTATTGGGGGACCGATGGAATACTTTTTAATCTCCCCCGACTGCATTGACGATTATAGCCAGTTTCACAGGATGATGTAAGGATTCTAATGATATCCCATATATCCAAATCTGTTCCAAATCTGTTCCGGCATTTAAAAGTTAAGGCGGAATAAAGAAACTACAAACATATATGAACCCTATGGCAGTCATGTAGAAACTCATCATCCACCGATTTATCATATTCGTTCCACGTAAAAGTATTTTTTTTTACTTAAACCTGCTACCAACATAGTTATGTTTTTTTTAACGCAAGACCAAAAAAGTTTCAGCATTTCACTCAAGGCAAAGGAACTCCGCCGCGCAGCCTGCTTGGCGAACTTTCCATAATTATCTCCTTTGAACGCAAAGATTACACCGAGCGTAAAGAATATTGATAGGACCATTACTTACTAAAAAGATTTAGCCAATTTATTCATTTAAAACTGTACTAAAAAAAGATTAGAAGATTAGTTAGTGAGAAACCAAGAATTAAAAAAAGCTTAGAAATACGCAAGATGCTTAAAAGGCGACAGAGGAATTTTTTTAAAAGAATTCACAGTTATTTTTTTAAGTGAAATCTTCTTTAGGCGCGTTTGGCATTTTTGAGATGGGAAAAAACAATTGAACTCGCGACACCGTTACCGACACCTCATTTTTGTAAACGCAATTGTGCTCTTTATTTATATTACCTACGTTACGGATAAATGTTCAATGCAAGTATTTTTACTTTAAAGGTTTTGGAAGATTTTTTTTTTTGTAAACTCGATTGTGCTCTTTATTTAGTTATGGTTACGGACCAATGTTCTATACATGTATTTTTCTTCCACCAAGGCGATCTTGTTCAAGTTTTCACTTCTGTCGGCACTCCCAGAGTGCCACAAACTTTTTTTTTTGCAAATAATATAAGTACCAGGTAGGTAGTAGTCACATAAAAGGTACCAAACACCTACTTTTAAAAATAACACGAAGTAGAAATAACATTACCGTCACATAAATCCGTATTTATTTCTAATTCAGTAGGTAACAGAATTATTGTTTTGCCACATAATGTTATTTTTACGAAAATACAGTTCAACCCTTTCAACGCTGCGGGTGGATTTTTTACTTAAGTTACTTAGCGGTTACCTCGCGTAAATCCATTTTTTTATTAAAGTTTGTAAAAATTCTGGTTTGGCCCAATCCTAGCTTTAAGGATTAAAAGGGTTAGCTTTGGCCTAAATCGGCTGACCATTGCTGGCTATGATGATACACTCACTCACCGCTGTAAACTGTGCCGTAAGTTATATTCTTACCTTATTTAACCGCATGCGGTCTGTAAGGCCGCTGACCGCATGCGGTTATAATGTATTGATTACTACATTTTATTGAATTTTCAGACCAACAATTGTCAAAACTAAATGTGAACCTGAACCCACCCTAAAGAAACAGAAAATATGATAGATCTCCGTCGTATATAATTTAATAAAAAAAATGTCTGAACAACACTTTTATTGTGGTCCTGACCAATTTCCAGCCATTATGAAAAGGAAAAACAAAAGCATTGTTAAAAAAAAAACGTTAAAAGATTTCTTTATAATTTCTAATCTTTTGTGGGAGATGAAATGCGAACGAATCTTTTTATTTCGTCCCGTCGAATTAGAATAATAATGATTTTTAATAAAGCTGAAGTAAAGTGGTGGCTTAATTAAAAAGAACCGAAGAATAATAAAAAGGAGCCACAGTAATAACAGCCATAAATTAAAAGCAAAGGTATCGTAATAACTATGAAAAGATATTGGAAAGAATTTTAAGTATAAAAATAGCTTTTTGTGACCACAGAACTGTACTAAATAAATTACTATGTTTGAAATAGAAACAAGTTTTGCGACGGGAATCTTAGTGTAAGGATCGACGTTCATTAGATTTTGCCTTCCGACTACTTAACCGGGCTATTCAGTGGATGCCTTAATAAATTAAGGCCTCCAGTCAGGGCATAAAACTTGAAAACTAAGCGACTACTCTACCCCTGCGGGATACGGAATTTGGATAAGGGCGTCGCTGGGGGACAAGCTGGATTAGATCGTACCTTCCAACATGGAAGAACGCGTGAGTTTATGTAGATATATTGTATAGTATTCTATCTGCCTAAGTAGCTCCATATATCAATTTACCCACGTGTAATCTTCTACTTCCCACTTGATAATGTAGCTTTCTAACGACAAAAAAAATTTTGAAATCGGTCCAGTAGTTTTTAAGTTTATTCGTTACATACAAAAATACAAATCTTTCCTCTTTATAGTATTGGTGTAGATGTAATATCATCAATTCATCATTGTAGTATGTAAGAAACATGTTTACAATAAAAATTTTTTTTTTGTACGGCTCGCCGCACACATATAAACCCTTAGAGGCAGGGACTTGAAAACGAAATTAATTTCGTTCCGTTACACAAAATGTTATCTAATAACGCTCCAAATTTTGTAACGATACTAAAACCTTAAAATATTAATAACGTTACAAAAACAAAACGTTATAGAATATCATTTTTGTAGAACAACATTTTAAGTAACGTTATAGGTATCAGTAACATTATGCTTATATCCGCTTGTAATAACGTTACAGGTGCATATGTTTAACGTTATTCTTAAGAACTTTTCCCGCTGACCACCGCTCCGTCGTCGCCCAGCACCACCACCACCACCGGCCAGCCCCGTTACGGCGGCTGGCGGCCGGCTGGTGGTAAGCCACCGCCGTATTCAAACTTAAGTTCGTACGAAAGTGCACATTTTTTACAGACAGTGTTGTGAATGAATAGTTATTTTTTTTTGGCAATGTTGCGTATCGGAATGAAAAACGTTATTATTTCGTTATACCGATATATTAATAACGATATATTTTTAATAATGTTTTTAAACAGTTTAAGATTTCGTTCCGTTTGTTAATATCGTTATAGCCAAGGAATTAATTTTGTTGCGATCCTGGTGGATCGGTACAAATTATCGTTACCGGAACTTCGCGTAACGTTATTTTGAGTAACGTTTCAAGTCCCTGCTTAGACGTTTTCGTTGTGAGGCTAAAATCAAAATGTAATAGGTTAAGTGTTTTAAAAATAAATAAAATAAATAAATAACTTAATTAGTGATAATTTTATCAGGTTTCAATAGTATGAAACTTCCACAGATTTCTTCGACAATGAGTTAAGCGAGTAGAACACAATTGCAATTTTTCCGCAAAACAAGCTAAGCAGTTTCTCTCGAGACCAACATTTTTCTAACAAGGCTACATACATTACCTTAAACCATCTCTTGAAAAACTTCTTCAACTCAGCTTGAAGAATAAAAGTAATAATGTTGAACCCATCGGAGTTTTCTCAAGGAAAAGAACGATAAATTCCGTACCCCACTTGGTTGCGCAAAGTGAAACTTTCTGAGGGGATTATAACCGCAGCAAGTTTCTTGAAACATAGCTATTAGTAAGTATATAACAAAGCATTGGTACAAAAGTACCAAAGTCTTAAGTCCGGGAGTCCGGTGCGGTGGGCTTGGAGGAACTATTGTTTTAAGTTCGGTACCACTTAGCAGTGGTAGGGTTGTCGACTGTGTGTTGTTTTGGTGTTTATTTATTAAGGAAGTGTTGGCACGTTTTGGTTGATTTAGGGTCTCAGGACGCTTCATTACGTCGGGCTTTGATTACAATTTATGTAGCTCTTGTAGGGTTAAAATAATTATTAGAACTAATATAAAATCATTAAATCATAATCATTAAATCTTTCTCTAATCATCACGCATTTCTAGACTCTAAATTTAATCTAGTCTAGTTTTTCACTTCACTTTTTTTTGGTTAAATCCCTTTCTCATTACAATCCTACTAATATTATAAAGGCGAAAGTTTGTGAGTGTGTGTGTATGTTTGTCTCTTCTTCACGCTCAAACGGCTGAACGGATTTGGATGAAATTTGGTACATGAGATAGTTTATAACCTGGATTAACACATAGGATTTTTTATTCTGATATTCCCCAGGGATCGAGACTTCTGCGGGAGAAACCGCGGGGCGCAGCTACTCATCTCATAACCTGAAAAACACCGTTTTAACCAAGTTTAATTTCTCCACCTTCAAGCCAGCTAATCCTGTCACATGACACTCCAAGCTCTTCAAATCTTTAAACCGATTAAGTTCAACATTCTTTACAGAGCTAACACGGAGATTTCGTTCCAAGCTTAGATTACTTTACAAGAATAATCTTGCCGCGACTTTTGCAAATACATTCAGAGTTAATGTTCAAACATCTCTCTCCAAGTACCTGGGCGACCGAGCTCTGCTCTGGTGAAAATAGAGAATGCTCATTTAATAGTAAAGTTCATACTAAACCATGTATAGTATAGTAGGTACCTACTTATTCCATACTGCCATGATAGTAGGTACTTACTAATTCCATGCTGCCAAGTCATTATTCTAATGTCATTATTCTAATGTAACTATTCTAATGTCATTATTCTAATGTAACTATTCTAATGTCATTATACTAATGTCATTTTTCTAATGTCAATTTTCTAATGTCATTTTTCTAATGTCATTTTTCTAATGTCATTATTCTCATGTCATTATTCATTATCTTGTTCTTTAACTTAAACTTTGGGCGACCGAGCTCTGCTCGGTTGAAAATACGGAGAATACGAATTTTTCCAGATATGAGACTGTAATGCAACTTTCATCAAAATCGTTAGAGCCGATTTCGAGAACGTGAGTACAAATATATAAAGAGTGAGTATAAAAGTGAGTATAAAAGTGAGTATAAGAGTGAGTATAAGAGTGAGTATAAATAGTATAGGATAGGGTGTTAGAAAATCGTCTAAATCATTAAACGTGTGATCTAGCATTGTTATAAATGTTTTTGTGATAGTAAAGTTTATCATAATATAAGATAGACCAAAGAAACTATGGATGGACTATTTGAAAGATAATATGATTTAAAAGGGGGTGACTAATAAAACGACGACTCAAAAAAAAACTATCAACAACGGGAAAGCTCTTGGCCTGCATCTCACCTGATAGAAATTAATGATCAGGCTGAAGGTGGAAGCGAGCTTCAGGTACATAAGAACAATGAAATGAATGGGGTGACTACAAAGATGACGACTAATAAAAAAGTATGGAAGAAAAAGGACATATTACGTCAACCCCAAATAAATTAGGAATAGGGGAAGGAAAATGATGATGATGACTATCCAGTAGAAAACTATCCAGTCGTATGATCTTACATTAATTTTTAACAGACTTCCAAAAGGAGGAGGTTCTCAATTCAACTGTAAGTTTTTTTTTTTTTGTATTTTTGTTACGCGATAACTCGGCCAATTATGAATTGATTTTAATGTTTTTTTTTTTTTTTGGTAGGTCATACTTCAGAAGTGGTTCCATATAAATTTTAATAACTTTGCTTGGGTAGTTTTTGAGTTAGCTTCAATAATACGTATTTTTTCCCACTTAGTATGTGGATGAATTAAGTTCCTCTCCTCTCACTGTTATTTATATAGCAAGTAGTAGTATTCGAATTTGTGTGGGGTAAATACCACAACTAAAAAGTGATAAATAAAAACTTTTTACAAAAAAAAAACAACTGACTTCCAAAAAAAACACTACAAAGTGAAAAATAACTTTAATTTCGGAAGTCTGTGGCAAAAAGCGAAAATTCAAAACCAAAGACACCGACTTTCGAAATTAAAGTTATTTTTCACTTTGTAGTGTTTTTTTTGGAAGTCGGTTGTTTTTTTTTTTTGTAAAAAGTTTTTTATTGTATTAAAATACAGAGAGACATTTCGGTGTCCCGAATAAATCAATGAAAGTGCTTGTAGATCGAGAGTTTTCAATTAATCAACTAACTTATTTATTTATTTAAACTTCTCACACACAAAAAGGTACAAAGGCGGACTTAATGCCATAGGCATTCTCTACTTAACTTAGCCTATTGCAGTCTCGAGGCGGAATAATAACTCCATAGATCGTCTAGTGGTACAGGGCAGAATAGAAAGTAATAGGCCACGCGGGAGGTCGCCGATGAGGTGGACCGATCAAATAAAATCCGCGGTTGGAGGCCCTGTTAATGAATGCGCCAGACTGTCATGTAACAGAACCAGATGGAGGGAGATCGTGAGGCGGGCAACGACTACACCTGCGATTGGACACAGTTCATTGTGACCACGACCGCTCTGTCAAGAGCGAAACGAAGAAGAAGAATCACAGTCCACTGCTGGACATAACCCTTTTCCAGGCTGCGCCACAACACCCTGTCCTCCATCTTCCGCATCCAGTCTGTCCTAGCCAACATTTTAAGGTCGTCGGTCCATCTAGCTGGTCGTTCCACATTACGCTTGCCAATACGTGGTCTCCACTCTAGGACTCGTCTGCTCCACCGACCATCGAGAGAATTAAATGAAAACGACCTGTAGACGCATTATAGGAATACCAATAATATTCGTATAGAAAATGACTGCTTCCCAATTCATCCAGAACCAAACCAAGAATAAAATTATAATTGGACGGAGCTAGTTAATCTATTGTATTATACAGCCCTGTGTATTGGCCCCTCAATAATTTTGATACAAAAGTCGTCGGAAATTCGCTTTTATGAATGAGAATACGTGACGAAATGTTTCCTTAGAAAACTAATGTTGTGAAAAATTTATACTTTATTCATAGAATGAAGACATTTTTTTTGCGAAGAAACGTGGTACTTTTTTTTAGATGTATGTAAAATCGGATACAAGGATTGAACCTTATAAATATTTTATTTGGTTTGATTTGTCTCTAACACAATACATAGGAGGAATGAGGAAAATGTCGTGAGGAAAGTTTTGAGGATGAATGTGGATAAGAGGGGAAAACCAAAGTACGGTGGATGGAACTGTGTAAAAGATGATATGGCTGATATGGAGAAAGGGGGTGGTGACTACTGAGATGACTAAATATGGAAGAAGATGACATGCTGCGTCGACCCAAAATAAATAGGTTTAAGGGCAAGAGAATAAATGACAATACATAGCCAAAGCTAGGAAATAATAACAGAGTGCGGCGTTTGACCAGCTTTTAATGCAAATCTAACACGGAATATTCCTACATAGTTTTTGGTTCCGTACCAAAATGGTAAAAAGGAACGGACCCTTATGGTGCGACTCTGTCTGTCTGTCCGTCTATCTGTCGCAGCTGGATATCTCAAGACTAATACTATCAACTTGAAATTTGGAACAGTTTTAGATGACGTTTGCCCAACTATTTAATAATCAGAGTAATCAGATAATGTTGTTGAATAAGCTGATGAAAATCTGTTACAAAAACGGGCCAAGTGCATATCGGACCACGCACCATGAAGAGTTCCGTAATTGGGATGAATTTATCCCAAGAACAAACTTAACTTTGTTGTTGAAAAACATGTTCACCCATGTGGAGTGTATGGGAGAACATGTTTTTGCAACCGTCCCATACTTTAAGTTTGGACTTTTCCCTTTTAATCGTTATCCCTGAAGGAATTTCACTGCACTTTGTCTAGGCTCTCAGTAATTTACATGAAGCGACTGCCTATCTAATCTTCACGAACCAGTTACTGGGTAACACGAAACTACTGGTGCTGGTCATAAAATAGAACTTGTAAATAACATTGTATTCATTACAAAAGATGCTTCTTTGTTGCATTGGTATATCAAATGAAGTTTTGATGTTACATTGTTTGTTCTTGAAGAAATAAAGCGAATTTTTTAGTTAGTAGTCTAACTTTTTAAATAGTTTTGTTATTAGCACTTTTAAATATTTTATCACATTTATTTATTTTTTAACCTAGAGCTTAATAATAATAATCATTTTATTTCGAAATAATCCATAATTTGTTAGTAAACATTAACCTTAATAACTATGTAAGTAAACATGCAGGTTGGACAAATAATGGACGAGCGGGGAATCAAATTTCCCCGCAATGACATTCAGAAGACTGTTGGAGCTGCCCCGGACCCTCTGCAGCAGCGACGCGGCACGCTTACGTCTGATTGCTGCGAATCCATCAGTGTGCGCATCAGCAAACATTCCTGACGCACTGCAGAAGCGTGGCAGCCCCAACAGCATCCTGAATGTATTGTTGTATTGAACTCGAAGAACATTGATGGCTTTTTGCGTACAACTTGTCCAGAGGCTGCATGTGTAAAATGTCTGACAATATACTTTAAAAAGCGTCAATTTGACTTCACACGTGCAACGAGCAAACCTACGGACAAGCATGTTGCATCGAACTGCCAATGCTTTTCGTTCCCTTTCTACATCGAGATCATCTTTGATGCCCGCTGTTACAATATGGCCGAGGTATTTAAATTGTTGAACACGATCCAAGATATTACCTGCAAGTTTCATGGGATGAAAGCTTTCTGAAGACTTTGCTCCAAAAATAAGAACCTCACTCTTTTTGGCATTGTATCTTAAACCGTGTTCCTCAACATACCTCTGACACACATCCAAAAGCTTTCTTAAGCCTGAGAGTGACGGGCTCAATAGTGCCATATCATCGGCATAGCTGATATTATCAAGATTAAGCTTATTAAGATTAAGCTTATTTTATACAAGATGGCAGGGACATCGACGCGAAAACTGTTACCATAGATTCAGTACATGATTTTGAACCGTCGATTTTAATAACCGACGAAATATTTCAACGGTTCAGAAACATGTACTGAATCTGTTAATGATCATGCATGATCAAGCCGCTCATCAGGTCAACATAATAAATTGTATTTTTTGTCCAAAGTTGTAAACGACGTAACTAGATGGCGTTGGCGTCAAATTAGAAGTCGCTATGGTTTCGTTACCACAATTTGGCTAGGGTCTTGCAAATTTTATTAAATATAGAACCATCTTAGATCAGTATACAGTTTGGTTGTTTCATTTAAACCCCAACCTTACTCGTTTACACATTAGATCAAAAATCTAAGTACCGAGTGCCATTTCCGGTGTTTGGTATTTAACAGAATCCATGGTAATAGTTTTCACGTCGATGTCCCTGCCACCCTGTATGATATTGTTGAGTATTTTATCATTACTATCAATACAACTGTCCAAGTCCGAATTGGTCGTTTTATGAATATTTCATAAAATTATTACGTTTGCGGCCAATTCTAACTTAGATATTGGGTTGATGGTTTTAATGATTATTACATCCGTAAATGACATGTTATGGGCGCGTCTCTGTTTTTAGGGTTACGGAACCCTAAAAACTGAGACGCGCCCAACCCTAAACAAGGAACCCTTATAGTTTCATCATGTCCGTCTGTCTGTCTGTCTGTCCGTCCGCGGTCTAGCTCCGAGACTAGAATGACCGTACTAGAATGCTGTAATTTGGCATGGGTATACATATTAATTACGCCGACAAAGTGGTAAAACAAAATTATGAATAAAATTTTTTTTAGGGTAGGTACCACCCCTTCACGTAAAGTAGTGTTTTTTTTTTTTTTCTTTCCCATGGTTTGGAGTATCAATGGAAAGGTCCTTCAAAAACATTGTGAGTATGGAAAGACCAGTTTTGGATTCAGGGATTCGTTTGCGAAATATTAAGCTTTAAAGTGCTAATTTTCCCCCTTATCGATATTGCAATTGTCCTTATTGTATATTGCAATCCCTTTTTAGGGTTCCGTAGTATACAAGGAACTGTTATAGTTTCGCCATGTCTGTCAGTCTGTCCATCCGTGGCTTAGCTCAGAGACTCTCAGTACTATAAAGCTGTAATCTGGCATGGGTATACATATTAATCACGCCGACAAAAGTGGTAAAATAAAATCATGATTTTTTAAGTTTTTTTTTTAGTTATATGTGATTATCCGATAGTGTGACGTGTCGTTGGAAAGTTCGTTCAAAAATATTGGGAGTGTGTCAAAACTATTTTTGGATTCAAGGATCCGTTTTCGAAATATTAAGTTTTAAAGTGCTAATTTTTGTTAGAGTCAAGTGTTTCCCCCCCCCTGCCAGCTAAATGGTTGGTTTTGGATATGTGAAAAAAATCACGGCAGTTGTTTATATAACGAAATTAAAAGGAAAACTATCACAGCTAAGTAGGCTCTACAAGTTAACGAGTAATAATCGTCCAACTTATATTTGCAGTTACAAAAACATGTTTTCCCATACATTCCGTATGGGAGAAAATGTTTTTCAACTACAAAGTTAAGTTTGTTTTTGGAATAAATTCATCCCAACTGCAGAACCTTTCATTGTGCGTGGTCCGGCACGCACTTAACCGGTTTTTTTATCACCATATTAACTTGATACTGAACTGAAAATTGAAATAATCGTAAGAAAATAAATTTTACAGGCTTTAAATAATAATTTCTTATTCATGATCTGAAAAAGACACGAGGCCTTGGAAATTACAGGAAGTAAATGACTGAGTCTATTCCACGTATTCGTACGAAACTGTGCAAAGTAACACCAAGGGGCAATAAATTATAGTAGTTTTCTTCTATCAAAGAAAAGATACCTTCCTACGTACAACAGTCCAGATTCAATCGTCCAAATCAATGCCGTCACAATGAAATCGTGCTCTACATCAGTGGCGACATAGATTCTATCCAAGATTGAACATTTTAGTATCGGCAAAAGTAGGTTGGAAGGCGACGGCAAATCTAAAAATGACTCTAATGAACGGACGGAATAGAAAGACGGTCTTATTTGAGACAGGTATAGATAGATTGATTTGGCTCAGACAATAGGAGGTACAGATTGAGTGCACCTGAAATATAAAGAATCAACGGGTGATGGTTCGTTTACATTTAGGATTGCACGTTGGTATCATTTGGTTTCAGATTAAGGTGGATTTATGTCAACGATTGATGACTTTTATGAATTATTGGTATCGAGGGATGTGGCCGATTGTAGAACTTAGAATCTTAACTCTTCTGTTGAAATTGTAGGCAAAAACTATCGCAGTTTTATTATAAGTATAGGTTACAAATTTAACTATCAGAAAATTCGCATCTAGGAATTCTAACAACAGCATCCTTAGGATATCGGTTCTGTCCAAATTCAAATTAGATTGCGAACTTACGGAGATCTTTAGCCGATTCTGATAAAATTGGAAGTGAATACTAACTAGAATCAATTCTATTTTCTTGTTTTTGACGTCCAAAAGTGCCTTATAAGTTTCTATTTGAATTACATGATTTGACTTTGACTTAACATACTAGGAAAAGATCTAGCTTAGGTGTTCATTTTATATACATTTTTTTATATTGAACAGAATACTAGTCATTCCGCCATCCGGACGCCCATTCTAAACAGTGCCTACATTTATGTCAGCCACCCTTACATATAAATGAGTACGTTTAGATTTGCAACCAGTAAACAGCAATCTGATGAATATGGTAAAATGTTGCATGCATATTTATGCACATGTAGTAATGTATTGTGGAAGACTAACTGAACATTAAAATTCATAAATGCATTTTTGTGAACACGCGTAGCGGGATTTTCGGTTTTTGGTGCCTCAGTTTCGATTAATGTTTTCGCAATTTTAAATCTTATTTGTAAGCTGATTTTTATTCCATTTTCCATCAAAAGAGCTCATTTTATTTTATTTTGTAGAACATAGTACAGAATAGGACCTCTTTCGATTGTGAATAGCGTGACATTCGATCAAGTGTCGTTAAAATCGGTGCAGTAAGTGGAATACCTGTGTATATGTATTGGGGCTCTAATGTTAATCTTTGGACTCATTGATACAAAAGAACGATGTTCAGTCACCTTAATCAGTTGTCTAATAACACATTGTTCTTGATGCGTGCCAAAATTATAATATTTTTATCCGTAAACATATTTTAAATTCTCCGCACGTGCCGAGATTCAATGCTCGTTTAAAAATATAAAACTCTTTTACAGATATTATGGTGTAAATTAATGAAGAAGTGAATTAATAAATAAAAAAATCTTCATAGAAATAAAATAATAAAAGAAATAAATAAAAATCTTCATTTTTGTTTAGTGTCTATGCTTACTAACATAGTCATAAGTTTTACTAACAATCTTGTTGAGTCTTGGTTACTCGAATAAAGAAAAATTTTAATCTATTGTATAGATAACTAATTTGATCCAAACATAGGTAAAAGACATTCATCACCAAGTTTGCTCGTGCCCATTCCAGAAGCGATGCAGACCATTAATTTTGGTTTCAAGATTAGATAAAGTCACATAGACAAAATCGCCTCGAGAAACGATAGATATTGTTCAACGCACTTGATTACACGTAGAATTCTACCGAGTAGTGACGAGACAGTGCCAAGCCAGATCAGTCGGCTCAGTGCTCGGTAAATAGCTAAACTTAGCGGGATGCCATTGTAGCCGTGTGTCCAGTACGTGTAATCAAAACTATGGCTACGCTACTAGTTCACAAGTAAATAGATAGAATATTATCATAAAAAAAAAAATTAAAGAAAAAAATATGAAAAATAAAAAAATATTTTTTTTTCTTTTCTCTTTTTCTTTTCTTTGTAAAGATAAATAAATAACTTTATTGAAACGAAAAAACTTAGTTTACAGCACCAAATTTTTTTTAATTTGAATCAACACCCTTACGCTTAAAGCGGGCCCTCGAAATGAAATTAAAAGAAATTATCCACATTAAAGATGAATGAAAGAGCAGAAAGCCCTTTGAAAATATGAAACCGCCATTCGGCCGGGGTTCAGACCGCATCATGACGGCGCTTCGCAGAGATTTATCATTATCACGGGACGACGTATAAAAATCATTCGAGTGCGAAATAGGAGCCGAGGCGGACGCGTCTGCGGCGACTGAGGTCATAAGGGTGTTTGAACCGACTGTGACGATGAGTGGAGATTATAGATGAGATGTAGTAACAGTATTTGAAAATATTAGGCGCAATTATGTTGTCGATTATACAGACGAGCTTTTTTAAGATGATGTTAAAAGAATAGTGTTAAGAGGATTAACAGTAGGCGTACAAAAAACAAATTATGATTACCATTTCGTATTATAATAGTAGATTGTTATACGAGGGGCTAAAATAACCCATTTTATCGCGGTAGTTTTACTCCCGAGCTTTAACGAAGGAGTAAATAGAAACCGAGATATAATGGGTTTTAGCGCCGTGTGTTACACTCTACTTTTCACTACGATTGCGAGAAAATATAATATACCAACACAATATTAAATAGTTTATTTTATTTTAAAAAAAATTACAATTTGTTCAATCTGAATTTTTAAGGAAACTTTTTATCCCGGTATGCGATAGTCAAAAACTAGTTTTAAATAAGAATAAAGACTTTTTCGTTTTGTAGGTTCGTTGGTTACAGACAAAAATTACTTTCTCCCCTAGAGCAAGATATGCTATTTTTTCCTCGCTCTGGTACGCTACAATGACGGACTTTTTGAGCAAGAGGAGTGAAAAAGCTTTTGTTTTCTATCCCATTATGATTTTGGCTTCGAATTTTTTATTTATTTATCAACTTACATTTACAGGACCATTACCTAATGCAATAAATGCGCTTATCCTAACTTAATTTAAATAATTATACTAACATCTGTAACTAATAACAAACAATGCATTCCTTGTGAATTCACTCAGAGAACAACAGAATTACAGAATAAGTACGTCTCACTCGCTATGAGGTTGAGCGTGTGGAGTGCACGCGTCAGGGGCGCCTCACTTAAAAGGTTGGTCCGAGAGAATTATGTTGATTATAAAGATGTATTGGTGAGTCCAGTTTCCACCGACAAAAAATCGGTCACCGATATCAAACCATCAGCAAACTACTCTACCATACAAATAGTGTTTTCTATTTACCCAGTGTGATCAAATCCATGTCCAACCGCAGTGGTCATAAATATGGAAATAGTGGCGGATGTTGGGCCACTATTAATAGTGTTGAATCGACTGGCATGTTTGTTTTCATGAAAAAAACGTTACATGAAAAGTTTGATTCGAACGGTACGTGAATGTTTTTGTCACTTATTTCTGCGTGTTTAGGTTTAAAATTGTTTTTATTTTTTGGTAGATTTGACGTGATAAGTGATTTTCTTCTTTTTAGCGTGATAAAAGTAAGTACAGTCAGCTTCGAAATCTGTTAAATGAATATAAACTTACTAGCGATTAGGTTAGGCAGAAGTGTACCGTACCGTAAGTGTATATAAAGTCACTTTTTGCCAGTTTTTCTAGTAAGATAGATACTTGTCTACGCTATTATTATAAAGAGAAAAGATTTGTATTTTTGTTTGTAATGAACTGATTTTAAAAATTGTTTCACCTATAGAATGCTGATTATCACTGAGTAACATAAAATAAATAAAGAAAAAAAGTTTGTTAAATATCAGTAATTTTTTTTTTAAATAAATTATTACAGAAAGAACAATTCTTCAGAGACTAGTATTACTAAAACTAAGTTATTATTATTTCAACGATAGTTATTTTCTGTATATAAAAAAAATCCAAAATATCAGAATACCTATAACTTATTCCGTTCGGGAATCATATATTAGATTATTTTCGCAGCCTTCAATTTTCCGTCAGAAGTGAAACTCCCATACACAGGAAATTGAGTCATTTGGTGTCCCAGATTCTATCGGACATCCCGGAGCTTCTTGCTACATACCTATAAGCAAGTACACATGTAGGTATGTAAGTAGGGACTATAAATATTATGTCGAAAATAATATTTTGGATACAGTACTTGGTCGATCGAGCTCTGCTAGGGTGAAAATAGAAATAAACATATCATCCAGGTATACCAACGTTGTATCACATTCCCGTGGCTGTGAAAATAGAGAAAACGAATTTTCCCAGATATGAGACCTAGCTTCGATTTTTTGCCTCCATAAACCCCTATATTGCAATTTTCATCGAAATCGTAAGAGCCGTTTTCGAGAAGGTGATTACAAATTTAAATATATACTTACAAAAATATTACTCGTTTAATAGTATAGGGAGTGTTGTAAGTGATGGTTGACTTGAGAGTGTAGTGTTCAGATTTAGAGCAAAATTAGAGTAGATTTTTTTGAAGTGAAATCTTCTTTAGGCGCATTGGGCATTTTTGAGAAGGGAAAAAACAATTGAACTAGCGACACCGTTACCGACACCTCATTTTTGTAATCGCAATTGTGCTCTTTATTTATATTACATTAGGGATCAATGTTCTATGCAAGTATTTTTACTTTAAAGGTTTTGGAAGTATTTCTTTTTTGTAAACGCGATTGTGCTCTTTATTTAGATAAAATTAGGGACCAATGTTCTATACAAGTATTTTTCTTCCACCAAGGCAATCTTGTTCAAGTTTTCACTTCTGTCGGCACTCCCGGAGTTCCACTGTTTTTTTTTTTTTGATCGAGTGCCAAATTACCTACATATAAAAGTTATGTCGAAAATATGACCTTTTAGTATATAACATAACATCACGCCTGTATACCTGGAAGGGTTAGGTAGAGGTGTACCTAGGGTGTACATATAGTGCACCCACATTTCGCCAGTTATGTGTAGCGTTGTGAGCGGCCTCAACCACAATTCCACCACATGAATCTGCCTGTAACCTATATACCATGTACTAAATTTGTACCTTTTTGAGAGAAATAAAAAAATTACTATTAAAAAAATTTAAAAAAGAAATTTGTCGAGTGATGCTAATTTCATAATTAGTAAGTAACTAACCACATCACTAAAAACGTGGCACAACACAAATTTTCTAAGGACACTCTGTCATTTCGACTGCCGCTTGCTTACCTGATCGATGTGACCTTCAGGACTCTGTGTGCCCCAACCTAGGGTGATTTCCACATTAGTGATATTGTTTTATAATATATTAATGAGCCATCAGCTATGATAATCTTTGCCTTATATTCTATGCTCGCGTGTCACATACTTAACCTTACTTTATATCTGTCATTGTGCCACGCTAACTCTGCTCTCTCTCTCTCTCTGCCTGTAAGCCGCTGCGATGTATTAGCTACCACCTACTCTGCTTTTTCCATACCGTACCTTGGTGACTGAAAAAGGGAAGAAGCTGGCATATCGCATGCGGCCTGCAACCCATCTGACATGTGCTTCCTACCGCGCCTTTCAGGGCTCTCTGTACGGGCACAATGCTGCACGCTGACGAAGGCCTGCCTACCTGCGGCCTACCGCCGCGCGCCTGTGCTTACAGGCGACCTACCACGTGTGCCCAATGCCTACCTGCGGCCTACCGCGGCGAGCCTGTGCTGACAGGCGACCTCCACGTGCTGCCGACGCTGACTACCAGCGGCTTACGAGGGCCGTCCGGCCTACTGCGCATCCTGTGCTGAACAGGACCCCACGTCTACCATGTGCTGCCAAGGATGGTACCCTTCCTTCCTAATCTAAGTGTGCGGGTGCTCAGATCTGTGTCAGTGACCTTACCCACGACCTAGCCGTGTTACCTACTATAGTGTTACAAATATATCTATTAACCTATTCAGCTGTCTTAATTACTTTATCTACCTAAACTACTACCTATCCGTTAACGGCCTGCGCAGCCTACACTGCGCAGCCCTAGCCGTTACATGTTTAAGTTCCATGTAATAGGGGGCGAGCCTATTGCCATAAACCGGGCACAAATCCAGATTCCGGGCAACTGAGAAATTCCAAATGGAAAAAGACAACAACACTGCCCGACCCGGGAATCGAATCCAGGACCTCATGCTCAGCAGTAGCGCTTGCGACCACTAGACCAACGAGACATTAAATAATTTATGTAATATATAATTTATGTAGGTAGGTATGTAATTTTCTGAACGATCTGTTAGCATTTTCAAAGTCCATAAAAAGGTATTTTCCGAATTTAACTATTTAAAGTTAATCCTTTAATTAAGTACCTAGTGTTAATAATTAGTTGCGTTAAAAACTGTAAAGTTATATTACGTGCAATAAATTGACTCTGATATGTAAATAAAAACTATTTAACCTACTTATCATACATTTTTATCGATGTTGAGTTGAGAGAGAATATAAAATTTTTGGGTGCATTGTAATTTACTCCTCGATACATATTAATATTATTGTCTGTCCAATGTGACCTGAACAACTTTCTGACCTGCCTATCCATTTACCTATGAGTAAGGCTGGTTTTCCTGTCACGCTGACCGCACGCTGACGGTCGGCGCTGATAGGTCAATATGTATGTAGTTATTAGGTAGCGTTTTTGAGTCGCGCTGACCGCTCAGCGCTTTAACTACATACATATTGACATCAACGCCGACCGTCAGCGTGACAGGAAAACCAGACTCTGGTTTCACGACTCTATTTCGATGAAAACTTCACGGAAATTGTTCTACCGCTGTCGCGTCGAGCTTGTCTGCGAAGCCGTTATTATTAAATTAAATAGTCGAGAGAAAACAAAAGATAATTTTCACAAAAAATACCGTGAACAGAATTTGATCTTTGACACAAAGTAACGCCTACGCCGTCTCTGCGTTATCGCTCGGTGTGGCAACACGCCGTGTTCGGGTTCGCGACAAGTCAATCGTCATCTTGAGGATGCCTCGTTGAGAGGTGAAACACGTGTCGATTTCTTTCAGGAGTTTTTTATTGCTCTTTAGAAACAGCTAAGCGGAACAGGTTACTAAATATATCCACGTCTATTGTATTTTACAAAGTAACGCCCTAGAGTTTGAATATTATTGATTGATAATAGAACTTTTGTTAGGGTGTGTCATAGGTTCTATAAGTAATGAAATGAAATATTCCTTTAGTTTAAACACACTGAATTTATTATGGAATTATTATGACTAAACACGGTTTATAAACTGAATACGAGTAACTAATTATATAATGTGACGCGAGATGACGCGGGACGCAGGTAGTAACTGCTTGTGTGTCGTATCGTGTTAGAACTCAGATTGACTGGGGGTACAGACGGGCGACACACGTCTTAAGTAGTTGAGTTCGCAGATTGTGTGCATGTGTGGGTTACATACCACTACACATGCATTAGATTCCTTTTCTTTGGGCATCACTTACAAAAATAGGTTGTTATTCTCATCCATGTGGGCAAAATCGCGGGCAGATGCTAGTTATGCTAATTTTATTATATTATCTATGTAGATTGCTGAGGAGCTCGTGGCTATGTAATAAAAGCCGCACGGGTCGATCCATCAGGTTAAGCTACGCTTGCCGGGGTTGTTCCGTGGATGGGTGACTATCTCTACATACCGAGACTCCTCCGTACCTCGGAAAGCACGTTAAGCCGTTGGTCCCGGCTGTCATTCGTGGCTCTTTGACAGTCGTTACGGGTCGTCAGAAACCCGAAAGTCTGATAACCAGTCTTACCAAGGGGTATCGTATTACCCAGTTACTGGGTTATGGAGGTCACATAGGCAGTCGCTCCATGTAAAATACTGATATTCAGCTGCATCCGGTTAGACTGGAAGCTGACCCTAACATAGTTGGGAAAAGGCTAGGTAGATTGACCTATGTAGATTGCTGATATCATGTCCTATAGAGTTTATAACTTGCTTATCTACTGAACTGTAGGTCAGTTAATAGTGAACAGCTATTGTTGCACTGAATGTAAGTACTTGTCAGATCACCTCGTTAATGTAGACAATAACAGTAGTAATTATTAGCCTTTTATTTATTGTTTATGTGCCGACACGTTTTACGATAACCCATAAAGATATAGGATTTAATTACCGCATGTACGAGTATGCCTTTTGTGTTTGACGGTATGCTGCATTTGCTTACTAATAGTATTATTTATAACTAGACTATAACTACGGAGTAACTTATAGCGATCGGCTCAAAAAAAATTGTATATGAAAAGGTCTAATTCGCCATGCTACGAAAATTTCGCTACGTCACGACACGTATACTTCACTACGAAATAAGACTACACTTCCACCTGTAGAAGTGTAGACTGCGGTACGCATTATGGGTCTACCACACGCACAAACTTCACCACAGTTTTGCCTGCGCAGGCCGGTTTGTACACGGAACACCGTGCGTATGGTTGGTAAAACTCGCCGATTTGTACACGGTATTCGGTGTACAAACCGGCCTGCGCAGGCAAAACTGTGGTGAAGCTTGAGCGTGTGGTAGGCCCATTTGTGACTACGTTATGACGTGGAGACTGTGCTACGCCACGAAAACTATGCTATGCTACGAATACTCTGCTACGTTAAAACCTTGAGACTATACTACGCCACTAAAACTACGCAATGCAACGAATACTATGTTACGCAACATTTCGTTATTAATCGTTTTATCATTTTGTAACATCAAAATTGTTATGGATAACCGTATTAATTTACCTGAAATTACTTCAGTAATTGTTCGAGATCTATGAAGCCCAAGGCTATATACTAAAACACCCGAAGTTTTTACAAAAAAAAATAAGTCCAGTTCGTAACACAGTGTATATTTAAGGCTCATTATTTTCCCTGTGACAGCTTAACGACCCACATGATATACGTACCGTTAATTTGTGCAAAAAAAACCTCACCAAGTGATTTTTTTTATCCGGCCGTGAAGAGAGAGCTTAGATAATTTTATTTTATCGTTATTTTTCTGCTACCTAATAAATAAAGTTTTTTACGCGAATTCATTATACGGAATTATGAGTATAATTTTAGGAAAAATATCTTCGGCGAGAGATTTTTTATGTTATCCGGATAGAAAGTCTATTAAGTGGGTTTCGGGAGATTATCATAAGTTTTCTTTTTAAAAGCGAAGTTTCATTTGCTTGATATGGATTCAAATAAAAATCTAATTGAGATGACTTTAAGAAACGCGGGATTACTGGCATAGAACAAAGTATATTCCGGCCGCCAAGAGAATTTGATCCTGACATTTGTCAGTTGAGTACAAAATAATACGTGTTTTACGAATTTATACTTTATTTGTTCCTAATCGTGTCCAACTGAAAGGTTGGTTAAGGGAACAAATACAACTCCAAGGGAACACATTCTTTCGGGGCGGTCGGAGTTTAAGAACAGCTTGTCCACTCTAAAATGACGCGCCCCACTATCGCATTACCAATAGAAATCCGCGCCCCACTACGCCATTTACGCACACGGTAATCGTGTGCGTAAATGGCGTAGTGGGACGTGTCATTTGAGAGTGGGCAAGCTATACCTTGTATTACAGTCGTTCATAATATATTTTGCTTGCGAATCCGTGGTGATTTATGAAACTATCCTCATTGTGGGGTTTGGCGTTAATCTTGATGTAAGTAACAATGACACTCATGACATATTTTATGGTCTACTTTCTTTCTGTTTTCAGCATTTTTCAGTCGTACAAAGGTATCCCTCTCTGTGATCTTGCATTGATAGCTTAATAACCAATCTATACTAATACTTATAATACAGTGTGTCTTTATAATGTGATATCGAAATGAGGGAATCTATGCTTAATTTTAAAGACGGAAAAAATATTTTAAAAATTCTAAATATTTTTCTTATGGAATTTAAAAAAATGTAACATATAAAATCTACCCCGATTTGAAAATAATCATGGTAATATTTAGATTTTTTTAAATATTTTTTCCGTTGATAAATTAAGCATAGATCTCTCATTTCAATATGTGCACATTATAAAGACTCCCTACTGTTTATTATTATAAATGCGAAAGTAAAAATAGCAGTTATTGCCTAGTGTTGTGACCGTCGGACTGCCAAGTCTTAGGTCTCGAGTTCGAACCCAAGGCACGCACCTCTGACTTTTCAGATTCATGTGCGTGTTGTGTAATTATCACCTGCTTCAAAAACGGTGAAGGAAAACATCGAGAAGAAACCGGCATGCCTGAGAGATATTTCTCGACGGCATGTGAAGCCAAGTCAGAGGTCCATGGATGGCTTTAAAACTCTGACACCAGGTTAGTCACTAACCACACGAAAATAAATAATAATGCGAAAGTAATTCTGTGTGTTACGTTTTCAAGCCTGAACGGATTTTAATGAAATTTGGCAAACAGGTGGACCATGACCTGGGTTAGGTCACAGCAAAATTTTTATCCCGGTGAAATGGTACCATAGAATCATTCCCAACCTTCACGCGGGCGAACCCGCACGTGTTAAAGCCAGTGGTGCAGTGATATTCCCATAAAAATACCTACATCTAATTAATTGATTCAGACGTGACCTTGCAGAAATCTATTATAAAATACAATAGACGTGGACATATTTAGTAACTTGTTCCACTTAGCTATTTCTAAAGAGCAATAAAAAAACTCCTGAATGAAGTAGACACGTGTTTCTCCTCTCAACGAGGCATAGTCAGGATGACGATTGACTTGTCGCGAACCCGAACACGGCGTGGTGCCACACCGAGCGCTGAACGCAGAGCCCATACCTTTTATGAAACCTTTTTTTTAGACCTACATCTTTTATGAAAACTGTTATGTTATATCACTTTTCAGTACCGTAGGGACCAGTTGCCTTCAAACTCAACAGGTTGCTGTATCAACACAATAATCTTTGTGGAAGCCAGTGAATATTGGTGCTTTTGCTGCGTTCGATAGACTGGATGGAACACCAAAATGTTTTATAATAAAAATGACCCAGTTTCTTCTTCATGCATCACAAATTTTTTGTAGACTACGAGTATGTTCTTGTCCTGATCTTATGATCAACTCAGAGATATCTGCTTTGAACGTTGAATGTCATTCTAAGGACCGTAATAGATTATTATACATAGATATATACATAAACTCACGCCTTCTTCCCATGGGGGTAGGCAGAAACTACAGAACGCCACCTGCTACGATCCTTACATACTCCTTTTGCCTCGTTTACGTTCATACATCTGGTCATATACGCACGCCGGTTGCGAGTACTACGCACCTGGCCTTTCTGAAGAACATCACCAATAAGGTCAGTATATGTCTTCCTAGGGCGTCCCCGCCCGGCCTTTCCCTTCACATCAGCCTCGTAAATACATTTTGTTAGTCGCCTTTCATTCATCCTCTCAACATGCCCAAGCCATCTCAACATACCCTTTTAAATTTTTGTCACTACATTTTCTTTTAAATCACACCGCTGTCTTATCACATCATTCCACAGCCTATCATTCATAGTCAAACCACACATGCTTCGCAAGGAACGCATTTCCACAGCATTTATTCTACTTTCATGTTGTTTTTGCCACACCCAACATTCACTTCCATACATAAGCGTGGGCACCAGCACACCATTGTGAACAGCCAGTCGAGCCTTTTTAGACATCGACTGGCTGGTCACAATCGCATGTATAGCACCATTCACTTTGTTTCCTGCGTTTACTCTCCTTTCCACATCTCCATCAATCTTCCCATCCCTTGTGAACAGACTCCCCAAATATATAAACTCACTTACTTGCTCTACACTCTTATCATTTATTTTCACATAACACACCGATACATCCTCTCCTCTTTAAACACCATAACCTTCGTCTTATTCACATTTATATTCATCCCTTTCATCTTATATGCTTCATCCATCACAGTCACCATGTCTTGCAACTGTTCTGCTGACGATGCAAGAAGAACTTGATCATCTGCGTAGATAAGGCATTTGACAGGCAACTCATTCATCCTCAATCCGCACTCACCCTCTTTCACATCTCTCAGACAACTATCCATGTACAAGTTGAACAGCCACGGTGACGCTACCCAACCCTGTCTAACAACCCTTGAGATGCAGAATCAGTTCGTGAATGCCCCATTTATCCTAACACAAGCACTGAAATCTTTGTATAAAGATTTCAGTGCCCGTACCAAGCGCCAGTCCACACCGTACTTGGATAGTGTCGACCACAGTTCTTCCCTCCACACACTGTCGTAGGCCTTCTCCAAATCAACAAAAGCACAAAATACGTTCTTGTGCTTTGCTAGATGTTTTTCCGTTATGCACCTTAGGGAGAAGATCTGATCCAAAAAGCCCATTCCCTCTCTAAATCCTGCCTGTACATCCCATATTTTCTCATCTGTCACTCTTATCACTCTATTTATCAAAACCTTCGCATACAGTTTGCCGACAACGCTCAAAAGACTAATGCCGCGGTAGTTTTTACACTCCTGCTGAGAGCCTTTTCCCTTATATAGTGGTACGATTACAGCCTTGCACCAATCATCCGGCACACGGCCATATCTCCAACACATATTAAAGATTCGGCACAATAGGCTTACTACCACCCCACCACCGCCCTTCAGCATTTCAGCAGACACTCTGTCGTACCCTGCAGCTTTCTCAACTTTCATCCCTTTCAGCGCTCTTACAATCTCATCTATTCCTATCGCATTTTCGTCATCTACATCTGAGTTTGGGTCTTCAAAACTGGCATCTGCCCAGTTACTCACTCCTTGCACACTATCCTGGCAACTAAATAAACTTTCAAAGTATCCCTTCCAGCGTTCCAAGACCTTACATTCTTCGCTTAGTAAACATCCATCTTCTGCTCTTATAACATTCATACTCGATGTTCCTGTCACTCCGCGAGCCAATCTTACCTGTTTCCAGAACAGCTTAACATTGACCCTGAAGTTATCAGAGAACTTCCTGTTATACTTTTCTTCCTTTTCATCCTACCTAATTTTTACCATGTCTTTCACTTTCATTTTCATTTCGGAGTATTTTTTCTTCACTCTTTCCAAATAATCTGTCACATTCGTTGTCCCATTCATCCTATTTGATTATTGTGTTTTATTTAATGACCGAAGATAATTACAATATTTAAATACAACACTCATTAGTAACATAATCATTTAAAATAAAATCACTGTCAAAATTACTAATTGGTGATCAGTGATTTCAGTAAAAATTTGTGCATAATTATGAATATTGCCTCTTACACGTTGTTTGTCTTCACATAATTTCTTAGAAATTTGTGTTTTATAGCTTGCTATGCAGTGGCAGTGACTACAAAAGCATAATGTACTGTATTATAATTACATAAATTATGAAACACACCTGCATAAAAATATATTAAAAAACACCGCTACAGTTTAATGTTCCGCACGGGATCAAAAACAGTTTGCCTGACAGTTATGCGGAGTTTGAGTGGCCTCGGCTTTGCAGAATGAAGCCAAAATTGCGCGGTATTCCCGAATGTGAGTTTATGAGCGGTATATTGTGTTATTTGATCAATATTTTTTTTGTAAATAATGTAAAAGTCAGTGGACTGGAGGCTACACCGACAAGAGCCTGACTTAAGTTTCGTTTGAAGGGATGGAATGTAAAGATTTGGGATTTCGTCCTTATACAATAGGTGTCTTTTTAAGGATATAAAGAAATGATGATTAAACCATGTTGTTCCTTATAATTATAATCGGTAGCAAACCGGTTACCTAGTAACTGGGTTGTGGAGGTCAGATAGGCACTTGCTCCATGTAAATACTGATATTCGTCTGCTTTCTGTCAGACTGGAAGCCAATCCGACTTCCGCAATGTAGCTGGGAAAAGGCCAGGCTGAATTAAAATCGGTAATTTTTTGGGTTCATCCTTAAGGTACCCGATCTTTGAGGGACCCGTCCTTTAGGGCCCCGATCCTTGAGGACCCCGATAAATTTGATTATCTTTTTTTTTGTTATTTTTGCCATTATCATGCTAGTGTACCATCGATACAAAAAGTGCTTCAAAGTACATTAATTAAATAATGTGTTAGTTTGGTTAAAGCAACCTAGTCAAGAGTTAAACTGATATAATTTTATGTTTTTCCATATTTTAAATCCCTAGAAATACTAAAGACGAGCCAGAAATGTGGACCCATTGTTAAAAATTCTACCTGGCCACTAACTAATTATAATGAAACAATGGAGCTGGCGCTGCCGGATGATATGCCAATAAATCTGTCTCTTTTACGCATGCATAACAATGTACTTTTCTATCTTTTTCAATCATGCGAAATAATTACTAATAGCAATATGCAAATAAGAAAGCTTAGTGCGTCACACGAAGATGTCGGGGAAGGACCTTCTGGAGGGCTTAAGCGGAATTATAATTTAACAAGAAATAGATTGGGTGGAAAGTGGTTATTGCATTTCGGACATGCCTATGTCTTACATAGATAAAATAATTATTCCAGTGTTTGGACCTGTAGTAACAAAAAGGGTAAAAAGTGTGGTGATGCCGTGAAGTTACACCATAAAGATGACTTTATTGCTATTCAATGCAATTAGCAACTGTGTTATTACTTAATTCCAACTGATTAATAATTTTGTTAGTTTAACACTTTTGTTGGCAATTATACTTTAAACGACGTTGGCATTTTATCAAATTTATCGGGGTTCTCAAGGATCGGGGCTCTAAAGGACGGGTCCCTCAAGGATCGGGTACCTCAAGGATGAACAAATTTTTTTTTAAGATTTAGTACAATTCTAATTTTGTTGCACTAAGTTGGTTTGAAATATTTAAGCTTACAGCTGAAAGACTAAACCAGCCATCTGAAAAAATTTAAAATTTTATAAATCACGGTAATTTGACAAGGTAAAGTTATACCCATATAGAGGTATGAGGAACAGGGCGTAAAGTTCTATCATCCTCTATTGAAAAGGGGGGATCCTCCGACCAGACGGGTGTCGGATATGGTGGGCAACTACCCAACGATTGATGTCGGCAAGTTATATATAAGTTGGTCGGGCGGTAAAAACTGCTTGCGCGATGCAGGATTTGTGTGACGTCAGGTCTTTGATTCGTAGTCCACATGTGGCGATATAGATGCCGCCACACCCACAACAATACTTTCCTATTTAAACGACATTACATATTTAAAGCGCAACAAATCGGCTATCGTCTAATAGGCTATTGTACGCTCCAGTTTACGGCCAATATATCTGCCAAATGGGGAATCGAACAGGCCATTTTATTGTTACACTTTTTCATGTGACGTACGATTAAACATGTGTGTGAGGAACAGTTTGTGAATGTGTGACATGGGTACTTTACACAATGGGCCATTTTGGCTTGATCTTATTCTTCTTCAATTGATCGTTTTTTATTTAAACAGAGCTATAAATGCTGAAGATAGTATTTAATTGGATTTGTGCCCAGTTGATGGCAATAGGCTCGCCCCCTATTACATGGGACGTAAACATAATTGGCGAAATGTGGGTGTACTATAGGTACACCTCTGCCTAACCTTTCGGGGATTACAGGCGTGATGTTATGTTATGTTTTTATAGTATTTAATCTTAGGGGCAATTCTTGTATTTTAAAGATAGTTTACATTCTAGTCTTAGTTTCAATCTGTAAAAAAACTAATAAGTCACATTTTGACAAGTTTTTGACATTGACTGTCGCTGAGATGAGATTGTGACTTGAATTTGTGCGTTTATTACGTACGAGAATTGACATTCTGTTCATTTTATGATGGTTACCTATAAAACCACATTTTTTCATAGCGTACCCAATTTATAGCGACATCAACAATCGAATAGCCAGCTTTCGAATCACGTTAAGCCAGAAGTCTAAAAACTATTCAGTGAGGATATCATTCTGATTAGATTTTACCCAGTACTTCCTAAGAAACTTACCTAAGACCTTACCTCCTACTACATATGAATGAACCCACGCGTTGGTCACAAATGCATCTAAGTACCCTCATTTATCATCGTGACAAGCTCCAGTGAATCATTGCTTAGCTCGGATTACCGCAGTGTGCTCTCACCCTATCATTAGGGCACGTGTCCACGAGGTGGTTTCTATCCGGAATGGTGCAGGCCACTAAGATAAAAAAAAATAACCCTGACTGGGCTGTCGCGAAGTCGAGTAATAACTTAAGAGCCTATTTCACAGTGTTTGGATATGCACAATCGGGTAGTAATAAACGCCCCGGAAAAAAATTTAAATATGTGCATACTCAAAATTTGAAATTTACTGCTATAAATACAAAATTTTCCGACACCTTATATGCGAATACAAATAAAGAAACGACCGAATAAAATACTGAAACGACCTAATAAAATACCGAAAATTCCGAAAAATCAATACAGAATTTGCTGACGTAATATTTTTCAAACATGCGAACAAGCTTATTCGAGAAGTAGTGAAACGGGCACGCCGTCCAGCTGTATTGGTAAACCGGATGAAGTCTGCCGGTAAGTGTGAAACCATTACATACGTCGCCACCGTGTACCCGGCAGCCAGAGCGTGGTAAAAGGAGCAAACTAGGAAAACCTCTATCGGTCTATTAAAAACAAGGATTTTCTGTTGACATGGTTTAAACCATAAAGCATGTTTTAATTAGAACGTAACTGTAATTGAAATACAGATCTTTACAGTTGTCAGTTTTGTATTCAGAACATTACTGTAGTCAGACCAAAGTTCGAAATTCAAAAATGTCTTCATGGTTTAAAAACCTAGTATGTTTGAATATAAACCCTGTTTTGTAATAACACAGTTTTATTCCTGGCTTCGTGCATCGTGAACAAACCTCCTTAGTATTACGTAGGTACTTATCTGACGGTGGAACCGGCGATAGTTTCCGGCGCTATGCCGGGTGGAATCCGTCTCGTGGACAAGTGCCCTTACTGCCGCCTTAGGAACCATCTTAAGTATAGTTTAGATCATTGAGATGCTGATTTGATTAGCATGCTTGATACGTGTTTAATTAAGAAGACGTTATGTCCTCTCGGGTATTCAGTTCAAACTGAGATGACGGTGGCAAGTCTATTGCTTGATATTTTGCGCCTTAATGATTCCCCGGCAAAGCCCAAATGAAAAATTATAGTCTACATAATTCCTAACAAGAATGTTATAGAGCAGGAGTCGGTAAATAATTAGTGAGTTACGGATACTGTTGAAATTCAAAACAAAAACTCATACTACTTTTTAGAGAGTTTTTTTAATTTGCATAATATAAGTACAATGTAATTATTAAAAGCACCGCACCCCACTCAAACGCTCTCTTGCGCCACACAGCACAACATAGCAACTGCAGCTGTAACAGCAACATCAACATAACATCACGCCTTGTATCCCCGAAGGGCTGGGCAGAGGTGTATCTGTAGTAGGTACACCCACATTTCGGCAGTTATGTTTAAGTCCCATGTAATAGGGGGCGAGCCTATTGCCATCAACTGGGCACAAATTCTAGACTCCGGGCTGCTACTGAGAAATTCTAGATAGGAAAACCCAATAACACTTTGCCCGACCCGGGAATCGAACCCAGGACCACTAGACCAACGAGGCTGTATCTACCTACTAAAGCTAAACTAACTAATCAAATTAGATTCTACGTGGCAGATACCTAAGTAAAAATATTATTTAAATTGAATAGTCGGTATGTTTTTTAACAACATTTGGCGGTCCAAGTTCCGACCTTTTGCGGTCCGCCTGTTGCCGACTGTTGTTATAGAGGTTTTAAAGCGTGTGTGTGACGTCTGTCACATATCTATGACGCCTACGGACATTTCATGGAATGTGATGCCGGATAAGCGCTACAGATTATTGTGTCCACAGATACCCGAACATGTGTGTGTGTTGATCTGTATGAACTAAGTCCTATTACATACTGGTACTTACTACAACAGACTGTTGAAAGCATCGGAATCAAAGTCACGATTATTATTGAAGTGAAAACTTCTTTAGGCGCGTTGAGAATTTTTGAAATGGGACTAAACAATTGATTTTGCGACACTGTTACGACACCAGCTTTTGACCATTAAAAAGACATCAACGCCTTGATTACCGCGGTGCTGATTTTTTTCAAGTTTTTACTTCTGTCGGCACTTCCGGAGTGCCACTGTTTTTTTTTTGTTTAAATCCAAATATCTTGGCACACATCTGGATGGTTATTAAAATAAAAAGTGATTACTCCTACTCGTAAAATCGACAGCGATCGTGTTCTTTGCCAAGCCTTTTCCCAACAACACAATTATGGGGGTCGACTTTCAGTCTAACCGGATAAAGCCGAATACCAGTGTTTTGTATGAAGCAAATGCTAGTCTGATCTACAATACCCAGTTACTGGATAACCCGATATCCTTCGATAAGATTGGTTGTCAGAGTTTCGGTTTTTCGACTTTATTGTTGGCCGAATGTCTATTTTCTAACATACCCAAGAAAAAGTCCAGTACCTTCTAACTTAAAACGGTAACACCAAAAATACCATTTTTTTCGCACCACACTGAATAAAATATACCAACCTTGCTCCATAGAATATTTTTATCTTCTCTAGGCCTTCCTACATTGTATGGCCGGAACAAATGGCCTCAATTACAGAAGGCTGCACAGAACGGGCCTGACCGTAATTGATACCAGTCATTTACCGTAATGATTGCGAAGCCTCTGAAGGTGTAAATGAAAGCCTGAACTAGACAGGGCATTATGGTGTTTAGAGACTATAATGTTGGGAGGTAGTATTTTTCGTAAAGCGTTGATAGACAGATCTTCTTTTCGTGTGATTTGTGACTAACCTGATGTAAGAGTTTTAAAGCCACCCATGGGTTTCTGACTTGGCTTCGCGTGCCGTCGTGAAATATTTCTCAGGTTGGTTTCCTCACGATGTTTTCCTTCACCGTTTTTGAAGCAAGTGATAGTTATACAATACGCACATGAATCCGAAAAGTCAGAGGAGCCGGCTTTGGGTTCGAGCTCGAGACTTATGACTTGGCAGTCTGACGGTCACACCACTAGCCTATCACTGCTATGATAGATAGATGGAAAGGTAGGAATTAGAGAGATATGGAAAACCAAAAAAAAACAATGTATGGTTGTGGGAAAGATGACATGGCTAGAAAGGGGGTGGACTAATACTGAGATGACGACTTTTTTTTTAATCCGCAAATTCGAAGCTCTTGACCAGCATTTCACCTGACGGTAAGAGATAATCTTGCCGAAGGTGGAAACGAGCTTCACCCAGAATCCTCAACCACAGAGGAACTGGCTATGTTTTTTTTTTTTTTTTTTGGGTGGGAAATTATCAAATTCCCACCGTCCGCAAGCCCGCGCCTACGGTGGCCGGAAATCGGATCGCGATTCCCGCCCCGGGCGTCTCCTCCTGCGGCGGTTAGGGGCGTGAGGGCGCGAAATTTGCCTCTCCCTCACGCGTTCCGCCTCCTCCTTTGCGAGCATTACCGCTTCGCAGAAGGAGGTGACGGCCTGCCATTTCCTCTCGCTCCGTACCATGGCCTGAACCAGGGCCGGACGCGAGAGATCACCGCCGCCGATCGCCTCTACGAGGACACGGCGTTGCTCCGCCCAAGCCGGGCAGACCTCCACCGTATGCTCCACCGTGTCCTCAGGCCGATCCACACAATGGTGACACCCGGGTGTTTCCTTCCGCCTTATCCTAAACAGGAACCTCCCGAAGCAGCCGTGTCCGGTGAGGACCTGCGTTAGGCGGAAGGTGAGGACGACGTGGCGTCTCTCAAGCCACTCCTCAAAGAGGGGTCTTATCGCTGCAATTGTGGCGTGCCCAGCGCGGGGTTGCGACAATCGCACCCTCCATGACGCCATGAGATCCCGCCGGAGCTCTGTCCGCTGTGCCGCGATTTCTTGCGGCATCGGAGTTAAGCCCCGGCGTTTCGCCTCCTCGCGCCACTCCCAGATGTGCGCGAGGACCTTTGCTTCCAGATCCCATGGCGGTAATCCGGCAAGGAGGCTCGCCGCCTCGCAGGAGACCGTGCGGTATCCTCGGGCCAGCCGAATGGCCATGACCCTCTGGGACGCGTTCAACCGGCGGGCTGGCCGCAGCCTCAATGAACGCGCCCACACCGGCGCCCCGTAGAGGGCCATGGACCGCACGATCCCCGCGTAGAGCCTCCGGCAGGAGGCGTTTGGATCCCCTAAATTGGGCAGGAGCCGCTTCAAGGCAGCCCCGGCCCGCTCCAGTCTGGGAGCCAAACGTCGGAAATGTTCAACGAAATTCCACCGGCTGTCGAGGACGAGTCCCAGATACTTCATCGTCGACTCGACACCGATGTGAACCCCCATTACCTGGGAACCCGACGGTGGTGCATTCCGAGGACCATGAAAACCCATGGCCTCGGACTTGTGCAGGGCCACCTCGAGTCCCAGCTGCCGGATCCTATTTACGATTGTCGCAACCCCGCGTGTCGCTAAATCGGCCGCCGCCTGGTACGACCTCCCCTGCGCCAGGACCAACGTGTCGTCAGCGTAACAAACGACGCTGACGCCGCTAGGGAGGTCGGCGGAGGTTACCTCTAACTATCGAAACACAACAATGCTGTTAACATTGTTGTTATGGCGACAGACTTAGATAAGATGGTGGTAGCTAGCCAGGCGGACTTAGAACAAGCCCTACCACCAACCAAACCAAGCAGAATCGAACCCGGACACAGATAGTCTTGACACTAGACCACAAAGGCGGTTAACTTGGATTGATGTGAACGCAATTTGCAACGGTGCGTTTTAAAAGAAGATGTAGTGGCAAAAATTGAAAAGAGTATGCATAAAAGAAATGGTTCGGTCATATTGAGAGGATGAGTGAAAAGCGACTAACAAAACCGGCCAAGTCCGTGTCAGACCACACACAATGAAGGGTTCCATAGTTGGGATGAATTTATCTCAAATACAAACTTGTATGTACATTGTAGTTGAAATACATGTTCTCCCATACATTTCAACTGCAAATGTAAGTTTGTACGCACAATATTGTGAGATTTACCATGTTATTTTAAAGCCATAGACTTCTTATAGGTTTTCCTGTAATCTATGAGTAAAGATTCATTCTACGTGTTTTTTTTTCAAAAAATTTGGCCTCTTTGTTTCTGAGATAAGGGGGGGGGGACAGTAAATTTTCATCGATTTTCTTAAATATCTTTAAAAGTGTTTATTTTAAAATTATATAAAAAATACGAAAGAAATATGAAATTGTCGCAAGAAGCCCGTTCATTAGACATATCACACTATACCGTTTGCAAAACTTTTGTTTTTAATTTTCTTATTTGCCCCCCAAAAGTGACCGCCATATTCAAAATTCATTTATTAACGTTACACGTCCGTGTTTGGGTCACAGAAATACATATGTATATAAAATTTCAACTTAATCGGTCCATTAGATTTGGAGACAAACCGACAGACCGACACACGAGTGATCCTATAAGAGTTCCGTTTTTCCTTTTGAGGTACGGAACCCTAAAAATTTATTTACAAGGCAGATCTATGCACGTTGGTGATGCTGAGGTGAATCGATTAGCCAGTCATGTTAGTAACTTGCGAATGCGTCTTTCAAGTTCAAACCTAAGCACTTTGTGGAAGTTGTTTCAACATTTATAATTTAAGACAAGATGAAAATGCAATTTATACTAGGGAAAATAATATTTTGAGTCAACTTGCATATAATTCCCTTCATTGCTATTTCCTGTAATTCATCAAATAACTAATTTCACAGCTGATAGTTTGATTCCAGAAAATCACAGCATCCAATTTATTTTAATTAACTTAGTTATTTCTGAAATGCAATCAAGACATCGATCTGCTTGCAACCTTTCAGAAAATGCTTCCCTGAACATCTTCCTTACGAAACCCCATCAATCGGTTCAGTGAGTCCCGAGATTAACGAACACAGCTGTACTAACAAGCTGACAATTTCAGTTATATACAGGGTGGGTAAAAAATCGTGGATCAAACGAAACAGGGCGATAGTTGGGGGTTATTTGCAGTAAAAAATATGAATGAAAAATATAAATATTTTACAAATAATTTTTCGTGAGACTCATATTTTAAAAAGTGCCAATACTCATAAATCATGGTACCCACTGTCATAAAAGCATTTTTGTAGTAATGATACATTTCTTAGAAGCAACTAAACACCAGTTATTGTTTTAAAATAGGTAATTGCCTATTATTAAAAAAAATTGTGTTTCTTAAAAAAACACTCAAATAGTCATAACGTTTAAGCAGATCAAGTTAGGGCTCTGCCACAGAGATATTTTTTACTGCAAATAACCCCAACTATCGGCCTGTTTCGTTTGATCCACGATTTTTTACCCACCCGGTATATATAGTCCACGGAATCCACGAAGACGCGCCCCACTCCGCTCCACGCCGTACTAGAGTTCAGCTTACAGTACAGTAATCGCGGAGTGGGGCGCGTCGTCGTGGATTGCACGGACTATATTTACGAATACTTACGTAGCAATTTTTAAAGAAAACATAGCTACGATTTGTTAAGAGAGTTATGCTGTATAAGGCAACATTCATTATTAACAATTAACATTAAGCGCATTACGCATAAGCCTCGATCCCGTGGGAATATCGGGATACAAAGTATCTTATGTCCTAGTCCTGGTGTACTCATGTGCCAAATTTCATCCAAATCCGTTCAGCTATTTTAGCGGGAAAGCGTAACAAACTCACTGTCGCATTTATAATATTAGTTAGGATAGTTAGGATTACGATGGGTTCCTCATATAGAATCAAGTTTTTCTAACTGAACAGACAGCTGTGCTGCTGGGGAGTTTGTTGCGCCACTTTTTCTTCCCAGCTAAAGCACTAGGAAGCGGTGAACGGCGGGCGTTTTTGGGGGACTGTCTTATGTAATTTTGATGTTGGAAAAGCGCTAATTCTCAGCCTACTTTGAATAAATAACTTTAGATTTTTTTAAATTTCAAAAGCGCATTCAGTTGTATATCTTGGGGTGAAGTGGAGTTGCCTATCCCACCCTCCTCATGACACTGAAAAAATATCGAATCCAATGATTAAAAATTCTGTGCTCTTAATAGAGTTACGTAAATCAAAATTGAAATCTATGAATTAATGCGTGAAGCAAAAACTTTGTACCCCTTTTTACGATAATCACGTGGACTGAGAAGTATGTGGCACAGTTAAATTTTATATATAGAACGATTGCAGAAAGCTTTTCTTATCTAATGTGCATTAGAAATAATTTTAATTAATGAAAAAAACATTACACACACTACCTTGTGTTTGTTTTAAGTACCATCCGAGGACGTGCGTATGAATACACAAGGCACGACCGAGGACCTTTTCAAAGCGAGGACCTTTTCGAGGGTCCTCGGTTTGACTTGACCAAAGATTCGTATTCTGCAAGCGATTTTGAGCCTTTCTGTATACTTAATAAGAAAAAGTGGTCTGAACCTCGGTTTGATCAAGATTTTTCATAATCTTACACACGCATTGTGTATCCACCAGGTGGCGCCACTGTCGCCTCATACACAGCCTCTTTACATTCATTTCACGTTGGTTGTATTATCCGAGGACTTTTGTGTTAACTTTAACACAAAAGACCTCGGTAGGGTAGCTTTTCCAAACAATGTGTATTTAAGACCTCGGTTTGCTAGATTTTCCGAACAGTGTGTATTCTAGTCCTCGCTTAGACAGTTTTCCTCGTGTGTACAAGACGAATTATGTGCTATCATTTAAATACAATTATGGAAGAGAAAATTGAAGGTACACTGAATCCTTAAGCAAATCGTTAGTAGCGACTAGGTGCACAAAGAATAAGGAGGCTTCTTCTGCAGTATGTGCCTACTTAGATTACACAACATTATGATTTGAACCATAAAATATTGTATTGTCATGGGAGCTGAATGCATGTGCTCTTCATGAAGAATTTAAAGTAGAAATGCCTTCCTACGTGAAATGTCGGCACCAAGATTTGAAGCAAACAAAGAGTATAAAAAAATAAAGAAAGTGAACGTAGTAAAGAAGACAACATAAACTTTACTGAAATAGAAGTAGGTTTATTCTAAATTGAAACGAATTATTTAACTAAGTTTTACCAACGCTATACTCATTGAAATAATAATCAAGTTGCAGCGACATCTTTGATAAACATGAGCAGAAAACTTACTTAACAGTTTATAAAACGATTCAAACAAGGTAATTATTTTTATTTCACTAGATACATCTAACGCGTATGCCAAATTTGATGACGATACTATCAACTGTTGAGGAGTTCCCTCATGAAGAAACGACCTTGGCTGCAGCATCAGGACAAACTGATAATTATTTTAGTTTTACTATATAAACCAAACGCGTTTGCCTTTGAAGTCGATACTATCAACAATTGTGGAGTTCCCTCATGGGCACGCCACAATTGCGGCAGTAAGTCCCCTCTTTAAGGAGCGGCTAGAGAGGCGCCAAGCCGTCCTCACCTTCCGCCTGACGCAAGTTCTCACCGCACACGGGTGTTTCGGGAGGTTCCGGTTCCGGATAAGGCGGGAGGAAACGTCCGAGTGTCACCAGTGTGGATCGCCCGGAGGACACGGTGGAGCACTGCCCGGCTTGGGCGGAGCATCGCCGTGTCCTCGTGGAGGCGATCGGCGGCGGTGATCTCTCGCGTCTGGCCCTGGTCCAGGCCATGGTACGGAGCGAGAGGGCATGGGAAGCCGTCACCTCCTTCTGCAAAGCAGTAATGCTCGCGAAGGAGGAGGCGGAGCGCGTGAGGGAGAGGCAAATGTCATGCCCTCACGCGTCTAACCGCCGCAGGAGACGACCTGGGCGTCAGGAATCGCAGGCTGATTTCCAGCCACCGTAGCCACCATTGCTCACCGTCCGCAAGCCCGCGCGGCTTGCAGACGGTGAGCAATGGGTAGCTCACCGTCCGATAAGGTCCAGGCCCGGGTCGACAACGGCACGTTGTGTTCCACGCACGCCTCCAAGAGATGTCAATGCCTGCCGGGGTTGCGGAGAAGTCCGAAAGGGATACCGTGGCCTCTGGCAATATGGCAACTGAAGAAACACGGGTGGGTTTTAGTCAGTAAGAGTCTGACACGCCCTCCCACTCCGCCCAGAGCGGGAGAAGTTATTTGATAATTACCCACCCAAAAAAAAGGAGTTTCCTCATGAAAGAACGACCTTCGCTGGTTATTATTTTAGTTAAACTATATAAACCTAACGCGTATGCCAAATTTAAAGACGATGCTATTGACTGTTGAGGAGTTTCCTCATGAAGAAACGACACTGGTTGTAGCATCAGCAAAAACTGGTCATTATTTTAGTGTTACTAGATAAACCTAACGCATGTGCCAAACTGAAAGACGATGCTATCGACATGAGGAGTTTCCTCATGAAGAAACGACCCTGGCTGCAGCATCAGCAAAAACTGGTAGTGATTTTAGTGTTACTAGATAAACCTAACGCATATGCCAAATTTGAAGACAATGCTATGAACTGTTGAAGAGTTCCCTCATGAAGAAACGACACTGGCTCCAGAATCAGCACAAACTGGTAATTATTTTAGTTTTACAACCTAATGCGTATGCTAAATTCCAAGACGATGTTATTAACTTTTGAGGAGTTCCGTCATAAGGAAACGACCCTGGCTGCAGCATCAGTACAAACTGGTTATTATCTTAGTTAAACTATGTAAACTTAACGCGTATGTTAAATTTAAAGACGACGCTATCGACTTTTATGGACTTTCATCAAGAAGAAACGACCCTGGCTGCAGCATCAGCAAAAACTGGTAATTATTTGAGTGTTACTAGATAAACCTAATGCGTATGCCAAATTTGAAGACGATACTATCAGCTTTTGAGGAGTTCCATCATAAGGAAACGACCCTGGCTGCAGCATCAGTACAAACTGGTAATTATTTGAGTGTTACTAGATAAAACTAATGAGTATGCTAAATTTGAAGACGACACTATCAGCTTTTGAGGAGTTCCGTCATAAGGAAACGACCCTGGCTGCAGCATCAGCAAAAACTGGTAATTATTTTAGTGTTACTAGATAAACCTAATGCGTATGCCAAATTTGAAGACGATACTATTAGCTTTTGAGGAGTTCCATCATAAGGAAACGACCCTGGCTGCAGCATCAGCAAAAACTGGTAATTATTTGAGTGTTACTAGATAAACCTAATGCGTCTGCCAAATTTGAAGACGATACTATCAGCTTTTGAGGAGTTCCATCATAAGGAAACAACCCTGGCTGCAGTATCAGCAAAAACTGGTAATTATTTGTGTGTTACTAGATAAATCTAATGCGTATGCCAAATTTGAAGACGATACTATCAGCTTTTGAGGAGTTCTATCATGAGGAAACAACCCTGGCTGCAGTATCAGCAAAAACTGGTAATTATTTGAGTGTTACTAGATAAAACTAATGAGTATGCTAAATTTGAAGACGATACTATTAGCTTTTGAGGAGTTCCGTCATAAGGAAACGACCCTGGCTGCAGCATCAGCAAAAACCGGTAAATATTTGAGTGTTACAAAATAAACCTAATGCGTATGCTAAATTTGAAGACGATACTATCAGCTTTCGAGGAGTTCCGTCATAAGGAAACGACCCTGGCTGCAGCATCAGCAAAAACTGGTAATTATTTTAGTGTTACTAGATAAACCTAATGCGTATGCCAAATTTGAAGACGATACTATCAGCTTTTGAGGAATTCCGTCATAAGGAAACGACCCTGGCTGCAGCATCAGCAAAAACTGGTAATTATTTGAGTGTTACTAGATAAACCTAATGCGTATGCCCAATTTGAAGACGATACTATCAGCTTTTGAGGAGTGTCCTCATGATGAAACGACCCTGGCTGCAGCATCGGCACCAACTGGTTATTATCTCAGTTATACTCCGCAAACCTAACGCGTTGGCCAAATTTAAAAGTGATGATAGTTTCTTTCTCCTGTTGAAGAGTTTCTTCATTAAGAAACGACCCTAGGTACAACATCAGCATAAAATGGTAATTAAGCCGTTACTTTTAGAAAGCGCCGACAAACGTAAAGACTCGTCCTCGCTTGGTACTTTATTTTAGAAAATGTGTGTATGAAATAAATCGGAACGTTCTACAATAAGTTACCTTACACGTAAAATGGTTTAGGTAGGTAGATTTTCATGTCCTCGCTTTGTACAAGTTCTACGCGAAAAACTGTCCTCGGTTTAGTAATAAAAGTCTAACACAGCGTCCGCACTTTGTACACGATATAAGAAATATTGTGTAAAAATACGTCCTCGGAAGGGCGTCGCAGGGCTTACATAAGGGGTCCTCGGTTGGCCTACACAAAGTCCTCGTATGTGCATCGCTGGTCACATTTAGCTGTGTATTTCAGGTCCTCGGTATGATAGCCGTAATTCATACAGAAAAATGTTGAGATAGCATTATTCCAATAAGCTCAGCACTATAGATTTACTCACCTGTCTCTTTCTATCTCATTCAAAAAGGCCAACGACGTATTTAAACCAGTTTTTTGGAGGGTCCTCGGTTCGTTCTAAAACTACCGAGGTCCTCGTAAGGGTGTCTGTACAAACAAGGGTGCGTTTGTCACACACACGCTCTTTTATTTATGGTTAAAGATGACCTGACCTTAGTATAATGACATGGTAGCATGGAATTTTATCAGTATGTACAGACGCCAGCACATCAAGCTACCCGAAACTGTCAAATTTTCCCAATCTACTTTGAACCTTATATATTTCAGCGATAAAGTTGAAAACCCATTAAATAAATTTGACAGATTGTAGTAGCTTGAAGTGCTGGCGTCTGTACATACTATCCTAAGTTATTCTATCAAATTTAAATGAATTATTGCCGAATTTCGATTACTGGACGACCACTAGTAATTATAAAAGCAAAATAAACACTTTAATATTTCCGCTTAAATTCCAAAAAGGTTCATCAAAGATTGACTTACTTATCATACACGACTATAGCAAACTTAAGTAAGAAACTGCAACGCGGAAACGTGGCTAATTTGCAATGCAGATGACGGCACGTCGCTCGTTGCAACCCGTATGCATGGCAACAGTAAGTGATTTTAGGACATTTGCAATGTTCGTGTCAGGTTTAGCCTACTTGCAGCCTGGCTTTGACATCCGCAGTATTTTAGTGTGTATTTTTAACTTTGAGTGCAGTGTTTTTAGGGTTATTATTTTTAATGGAGCTGGATTTTGGCTTGGTTGCAGAGTTTGACGTAAAAATACGATGTTTTATGCTTTTTAATGATAATTATATTTATTTATGTATATTTAATCAACAAGAAACAATGGACTCAATATGTTAGTAATAATATTTATTAACAACTATGTTAGTAAACTTAACCTAACACTGCTTTATAGATATTAGAATCCTTGCTACAAGCTTAACACCGATGTGGAAAGCTTGTAGCAGCAATTCACACACAAACAGTCCAGTCTGCTCGTGATACCCTGCAGTATAATGTTGGGGCTGACCCGGTACACCAGGGAAGTGCATCTTTTTCACATAATAGTGTAAACTATAACATAAAAAACGTGTGCGGTTGGGGGGCCCCGTCAGGAACGAAGTTCTTTCTAACGTATGATTTAAAACAAAAACAAAATTTTTACAGCCGCCATCTTGGATTTACATTTTGACTTCATATCGGCCTTAGCACCCTCGAAAATTATGAAAACGACACCCATAACGAAAAATTTGAAAATTGTCAGAGCCGCCACCTTGGATTTAATTTTGACCAAATTCACACTTTCTCTCTCTTTCTCTCTCTCCGGCATGCAGTGTACTCGAGCCGATGTGTACAATTTTATCCTACGACACTGTAATCACTTTACTCTTTTCGTTTGTTTTTTTCTGCCGGCGTTTTCTCTCTCTCTTTCTTTCTTTTAGAATTAGAAGAAGACAGTTGCAAGTATTAACACTTTTTAGCGTGAAGATTTCAGAAAGTTAACTTCTTTCCAAAAATCTTATTTGACTATTTGATGTTGATGAGAAGGTACCTATGTTTATCGGTGAAACGGAATAATTACGATTAGTAAGAAACTTTAAATGTGAGATTCAATACTAGAATTCCCAAAATGTTGAATATCCATTCAAATACCAATACCAGTCGAACGCTCAACAAAGTCTTCATTCTGAAATCCATTGAAATCAAGTCACCGTCCACCAATTCCGAAAGACAATTACATTGGAAGTGCAGACGCAGCGCCCTTATAATTTGACCACACGATCTGCCAAACGCTCTAATACCAAGAGATCTCACCACAATAGCACTCCAGTGAGTACGACATGGAGTAGTAAATGAATGGAGCTCCTGGTTCGGCAAATATTTTTACGTTGTAAAACGAGGAAAGGTCAAGACGATAGATAATGGCATTTTTGATAAATACCTTTTCAGTGATTACTTTTGTATTTTGATGTTATGTTCTTCTTATGTTTATTCTTCAGTAAATTTTCATAAAGATGATATTATTCTAGTGGTTTTTTTTTAATGTACTCCTGCAAAATCAATAAGTTAACAGCAATTTCCAATAACTTATAAAAATAATGAAACAATTGGGGTTCAAAGCAAGATAGTTTTGACCAAATATAAAAAAAATCATGTTGACTATCGCATATAAAAAATGTAGCAGTTAATGTACAAGGTGGCAGGGACATCGACGCAAAAACTACTATGGATTCAGTACATGATTCTGAGCGCCCTGCGTTGAAATTTTTCATCGATTTTTTTTTTAAATCCGCTGTTCCATATATTTTGACCGCGTAGGTGTTGCACTTTTCTATGAAACAGCAGAGGCGGGGGCATGAGAGCAGGGGGCTTCAGAATATACTGAATCCATGGTAACAGTTTTCGCGTCAATGTCCCTGCTGTATAACAAACGTTCCTTTGATACCTCATTGCAGAAAAATTTCAAGTGCGCATTCCATTTCAATTCCTACTCCATTGATCTAGTTAAATCCGCTGCGCATCCTATCCAGATAGTTTGCATCCAGAATAGAACGGACAATCGAATGATAAACTGATGGAAAGGATCAGTATAAGCGTGTGTTGTGATAGGATGTCATGGTATCAATGTACCTACCTAGATACGTATGAACGAATGAATGGAAAGAGTGATTGAGAATGAGAATGATTTTAGTAGGTCCTGTTGTACCTAATTTTTATTTTAAATAGTAACATTAATAATCAATTTTTTTTTTTTTTTAAAGTAACACTGCTTTAAAATATTTAATTATTTAGATACAACTTGCCAAAAATACTTACAAAATGTTTACGAAATCACGTCTGTGTCAGTCTGGCTATCAAAGGCGATGTTCTTCGAAATTACTTGCTCTATAAAGGTTTAGTGGGCGGATTAATAAACAATAATAATTGTGCTCCAGTTTTATCTCTGTACTTGGAAGTATAATTTTAATTTTAAACTTCCAGATAAATACGAAAATCTAACATTTGTATGAAAATCATCTGGCAAACAAGTTAACCGGACTGCCTTATTAGTCTAGTGGTCACAAACGCTACTGCCGAGCATGAGGTACTGGGTTTGATTCCCGGGTAGGGTAAAGTGTTATTAGGTTTTTCCACCTAGAATTTCTCAGTAGCAGCTCAGAGTCTGAATTCGTGTCCGGTTGATAGCAATAGCTTGCCCCCTATTACACATATCTGGCGAAATATGGGTGAACTATAGGTACACCTCTGCCCTACCCTTCGTCGGGGCATGTGAGGCGTGATGTTATGTTATAACTAGTTATAAGTTATCCGGAACTAATCCGAAAGTGGTCAAATGTCGATTATTACAACACAAAAATAACATTACCATAATACAGTTCACTCTGACTTGACATTATGCTTGAAACGTGTGACCTTGAATGAAAGTTTTAACCGTGACTTTTCATTCTGTCGGTCAAGGTCAAACACTTGCATTTACCAGGGCCACATAGCGTGATATGAATTGATTGCACCCCATTATACTGTTCGAAATAAACTAGGCAAGTGAAGGGTCTAAAAATAACTTTAATAGTTTTGAGGTCACGTTTATTTATTTAAACTTTACGAGTACAGTTTTTATTTTTAAACAAGATAATATTTGCATGATAACATAACATAACATCATGCCTTGTTTCCCAGAAGGGTTGGGCAGAGGTGTCCCTGTAGCTGGTACACCCACATTTCGCCAGTTATGTTTAAGTCCCATGTAATAGGGGGCGAGCCTATTGCCATCAATCAGGCACAAATCCAGACTCCGAGCTGCTATTGAGAAATTTCAGATACAAAAACCCAATAACATTTTGTCCGACCCGGGAATCGAACCCAGGACCTCATGCTCAGCAGTAGCGCTTGCGACACATAACATATACACACATACACCACACATGATACATTACACTTACATGATATAATATGTCGGAGACGGGTATGTGACTTTCGTTATTATCAGCGATATTTTAACTACTGTGGGCGTAGTGTGGGTAGTGTTGGTTAATGCGCAATAGAAAAACAGTTTGCAGTTCAGATCACATTATAATTTACTATCAAATATCACACTAGCTAAATTATACACATACTGGGTGTGACGGCGTTTATTAAAATCACCAATTAACACAATGATCACAAAATTACAAATAACACAATAACAGCACCACGAATCGAGAACAGTTCCGTGACGTCTTGATTCCAATGCAACCCGAGGCTGAATGCCCTCCTCGCCGTGGCCTTCAAACATCACGACTCTGTAGAAGCGCGCCTTTTTTGGTGTAGGTAGCTCACTCTTGATGTCGCCAGTGGCGCGTTTGCGATTCGTTTGTGTCCGTACTAATGACCGGATCCGACATATACCTACGTTAAAAAAAAGACGTAAAATAATAATAATATGTACGTATTTGTTCGCGACGATGCGTCACCAACAATATGGTTTATATAGAATCAGTAATTTAACTTAGCTTAAGTATATAGGTGCCATAATGATGTGTCATCAACAATTAGTTTGTTTTAAAATCAATAATTTTAACTTAGCCTAAGTATGTAGGAGATATAATTTCCCCTCTGTAAATGTTTATTTACATAATAAATCATGTAATTCGATGATGTGCGCGCCAATGCGCCGTCAGAAATGAGTTTTATTTGGAGAATTTCCTATTTACGTATGCGCACACGTTTTTTGCACACAATTTTGCACAAAGTGTGACCCGCCTACGGATAGGAAATAATTTAATGTCGCAACAATGCGAAATAAAACAATACATAGTGCGTGCAGACACTATACTAACTCAAATATGTAAAAATTATAGCTATTGATAGTGTTATCTAGCAATTAAAACAAAATCAAAATGACAATTTTGATGAAAGTCGTGAACTCGACCATTGTACGCCTCGATTAGGTAGGTAAAATAGTAAAAAGGTAAAATCTTTTAATGTATCCAGGTCACCTAGACCGAGACCTAGCCCTGGACCTAACTTCCTGAAATCTAGCCCTTCAGGATACCTACCTAATCGAGTCTGAAAACCGCAAAGCGGATTTCGTAAAATAAAGGCTACCCAACCTGTATTCAGAGGCTCATAGCGGGCTGAAAAATCTAGATACAAAAAATAAAATACTAGATTTTTCTAGGGAAATAGACTAGCTTGAGGTTTCTTTTGGAATGGTAAAGATCGGTTCAGTACTTTACCCGTAAAATCACTTGCAAATAATTTAATATTTAATTAATTAAATAATTCCCGTTATAACTGAAATATCTTTTCAGCGGGAATAGCTAGAATCATGCACGAAACCTCATTAGAAAGGCCATAATTTTACAAATCCCGTGATATATAACACACCATGTAAAGTTATTAAAATAAGGGTGTTTAGTCATAAAACAAATAGAAACTTAAGTGATTTTTATCAAATAAAGATTGTAAAACGGGAGGCGATTCGCGGCTCTCAATAAGGTAAAGGTTCGCTACTACTTAAGCTAGCGCGCCACCTGCCAACTTTGTAGTCATCGATATGGAAACTAATTCCACCTAAATAGCAATGTACTAGAGAGTCCTGAAATCGCTTCCTGAATACTTATGAAGACTTATCAGTAAATTATATGGTATTTTATTCCCCCCGTCAAAAACCCGTGTTCCTTCAAGAGATTTCGCAGTGAGTATTGAAGATACCCTGAATTATTGGTGCAGGACGTCAGCGCCGCTTGGACTGGGAAGCCTTACAAACTTCCCGTTATTGAGTCTGGCGATCACGCCCGTCCGGTACAGTATTTATAAAAAAAGAAGGGGAAAGAATCATAGGGCATCAAATAATAATAATAAATAATTACCACCTAAGTATACATTATGGTAAAGCAATAAAGATATTGAGTATTGACTAAAAATTCGCATCGCTGTCAACAGGAAAAATGTTCAAAAGGCTGGCGATGCTGACTCTTTGGTCAAAAATAGACCAGCCCTCTGGTCACGTCAAGAGTTGACCAACCGCTTGGCGATGTCTTGAAAAACCAAGTGAGCACTCGGACCATGGTTCGAGTTTTTTAACAACAAACGGCTCGAACAAATAACTGCTAATAGGATTGGAATTTTCGTCGTTATACACAACTTTACTTGTACACCAACTGTAACACATAGGTGCTTATTTAAAACTTGTTGCTATTGACCTTATTGGTGATGTTCTTCAGAAAGGCCAGGTGCGTAGTACTCGCAATCAGTGTGCGTTTATAACCAGATGTATGAACGTAAACGAGGCCAAAGGAGTATGTAAGGATCGTAGCAGGTAGCGTTCTGTAGTTTCTGCCTACCCCCATGGGAAGAAGGCGTGAGTTTATGTATGTATGTATGCTATTCAAGAGTATCGATAGAATTCTTTGTGAAGGAGCTATATTCAGATAAATATATTTATTTTATATGGCTATGACAACTTGGGTACCATTAGTTGAGCACTGCTTGTGTATGAAACCCGTTTTTTTGCTACCAAAACCCAAAGAATATTATTAAATATCTATATTGCCATTCGACTATATATATATCTAATTAATATTACTAATTCCGACGCAGCAATCCAATCCTTTGATGTTATAATTTTAGAACATTATCTCATCCGGGATATGAATGCGGACGAGATTATGGTTATTAATTTATAGGTACTTAGTCATCTAAGGAATGTATTTAGATGTGATTATATTGGAATGGATTAATTTATAATTATAAATAGTATTGAGTGATCATTAATTATAATTGAGGAGGAGGGGCTCGTGGCCGAGGCTACGCTTGCCGAGGTAGGTCCGTGGATGGGTGATTATTTATTTATTTATTTATTTAATACTTCAAGCACACACAATGTACATATCAAGATCCCTCCGTGCCTCGGAAACCACATTAAGGCCGTTGGTCCCGGCTGACATTTGTAGATTTTTAACAGTCGTTACAGGTAGTCAGAAGCCCGAAAATCTGACAACCAGTTATAGAACTTTTATTAGGGTGTGTTATAGGTTCTATAAGTAATGAAATGTTCATTTAGTTCAAACACACTGAATTTAATTATGAAATTATTATAACTAAACACGGTTTATCAACATTAATACGAGTAACTAATTATATAATGTGACGCGAGATGACGCGGGACGCAGGTAGTAACTGCTTGTGTGTCGTATCGTGTTAGAACTCAGATTGACTGGGGCCACAGACGGGCGACACACGTCTTAAGTAGTTGAGTTCGCAGATTGTGTGCATGTGTGGGTTACATACCACTACATGTCCTACCCCCCTTTGATAAAACAATTTTCAAGTCTTATCAAGGGGTATCGTATTACCCAGTAACTGGGTAATGAAGGTCAGATAGGCAGTCGCTCCATGTAAAATACTGGTATTCAGCTGCATCCGGGTAGACTGGAAGCTGACCCCAACATAGTTGAGAAAAGGCTAGACAGGTGATGATGAATCATTAAAACATATACAAAAGTCTTTGTAGAGTTCAATGAAGACTATGGTAGTGGATTAAATGGTACGAAATAAGCTTTCCAAAGCCGTAATAAACAAGACCTCGTTTTAGTAGTCACTATAGACTGAAACCAGAACCAAATAATGGCATAAAAAACCGAAATACATACATACATAACATACATAACATCACGCCTTGTTTCCCCGAAGGGTTAGGCAGAGGTGTACCTATAGCAGGTACACCCACATTTCGCCTGTTATGTTTGAGTCCCATGTAATAGGGGGCGAGCCTATTGCCATCAACCGGGCACAAATCCAGACTCCGGGCTGCTACTGAGAAATGCCAGATAGAAAAACCCAATAACACTTTGCCCGACCCGGGAATCGAACCCAGGACCTCATGCTCAGCAGTAGCGCTTGCAACCACTAGACCAACGAGACAATCTACACACCGAAATACATTTCCCATCAATCACGACCAACCATTACAGTGCACAGTGCTGTACAAATAAAATTAAAATTGGACGTAGTTAAATGAAAAGGATTCAACCCACAATATGGCTGAAAATTAGTTGTGTAAACCAAAACACTCTTTGTAGTTAAAACTTTCATATCATGAAAACAATCCAAGTAATATTTAAACGCTACATGATGTTCTCTGCATGCGTTACCAACCTGTATAACAGGTAATTTTGGAAATGAAAACTTCTTTAGGCGCGTTGGGCATTTTTGAGATGGGACTTAACCATTGATTTCGCGACACTGTAACGCAATTTACGGACACCGTGGAGTAAAAGACATCAACGCGTTGATTACCGCAGTGCCTATTTTTTTTCAAGTTTTCACTTCTGTTGGCATTCCCTATTGTTTTTGTTAGGGCTCCAGAGAGAGGATCCTCCTTACACTAGCCGTGTCCAGAAGTACATCCTCCTCATGTGTTGGTCGATGCTCTTAGATATTATGTCACAGGATTTTTTTTTTGGACGGGAAAATACCAAATGACTTCTCCCGCTCTGGACGGAGCGGAGGGCGTGTCAGACTCTTACCGACTAAAACCCACTAGTGTGTTCCTTCATTTGCCTGTATGTTGTCAGGGCCACAGTATCACTTTGGCGTATGGGCGCGAAATTTGCCTCACCCTCACGCGTTCCACCTCCTCCTTCGCGAGCATTACTGCTTCGCAGAAGGAGGTGACGGCCTCCCATGCCCTCTCGCTCCGTACCATGGCCTGGACCAGGGCCGGTAGCGAGAGATCATCGTCACCGATCGCCTCCACGAGGACACGGCAGTGCTCCGCTCAAGCCGGGCAGATCTCCATCGTATGCTCCACCGTGTTCTCCAGGCGATCCACACAATGGTGACACCCGGGTGTTTTCTCCCGCCTTATCCAGAACAGGAACCTCCCGAAACAACTATGTTCGGTGAGGACCTGCGTCAGGTGGAAGGTGAGGACGCCGTGGCGCCTCTCTAGCCACTCCTCAAAGAGGTATTATTCTCACATTAGTATTAGTAATTACTCATATTACCCGCATGTGACCCGTCGCGGACATTGTACCATACTAAAATCACTGATTACTATTTCACACGATGACCTATTTACATACTGGAAGTGTGACGTAACTGTAAGTAATGCCAGCTCGCAAAGCGTAGGTGGCGATAACCCTTCTAGTAAAAGCGTGGACAATGATGCATTGTTATTATGTATGAAATATTATGACTGGAAAGTTTTATTGGTGGCCTGAATTGAAATAATCGATGGAAATGAATGCGATTGGGTCAATGGTTGACTGTGGATATCGATAATCTATTAAAAGCTCGAGCCTGTGCATCATTTTTGTATTTCTACATATTTTTGAAGTGAACATTTCTTTAGGCTCGTTGGGCATTTTTGAGATGGGACTTAACCATCAATTTCGCGACACCTTGACGACACCTCATTTTTGTAAACGCGATTGTGCTCTTTATTTAGATAAGGTTACGGACCAATGTTCTGTACAAGTATTTTTCTTCCATCAAGGTGATCTTGTTCAAGTTTACACTTCTGTTGTCACTCCCGGAGTGCCATTGCCATTTTATAAATGTTTTTTATTTACAAAAAAGAATTTGTTTTGTTTAAGAGAAGTTTATTCTTAAATTGTGTTTTTTTTTGTTTCTTACTTTATGTAGATAGTTTTTAATTTGTGGAAGCTTGTAAATGGCTATTCTGCCCTGCTAAGCCGAAAGGCGCTATCTCAATTGGAGTAAGTTTTGAGAAAATTGACTTTTGTAAATTGTAATTTAAGGAAAATCAAAGAAATAAAAAACTTCTTAATGGTTTTTTTAAGTTAGATAGCACTATTTGGCTTATACGAAATATTATATTATATATGTATAATACTAGCCTTTGCCCGCAGCTTCGCTCGCGTGGATGTCGGAAAATATCTCACGGGAACGTACTACCGACCAGTACCGGGATTACATACCTAATAATCCAGGAAAAGGTTATTGACGCGTAACAAAATAATTATGGTTGGAGCGCAGCGATAGGAACCGCTGCGCTCCAACCATAATAATTTTGTTACGTGTAATTTTGAATCTGTGATATATTTTAAACGATTCATTTAAATGATATGATGTCCAGACATATTTTAAGCTAAATTAAATGCCCAATTTAAATAACATATTTTATTGGATATGAAATAATATGATATCGGTAGCTTTAGAAATAACAATGGAATTTTTATCAAATTCTGAAAGATAATAATGGTTACTGTAGGTCATCCTTAGAGTGCGGTCCATGGCCCTTTACGGGGCGCTGGTGTGGGTGCCTTCATTGAGGCGGCAGCCAGGCTGCCGGCTGAACGCGTCCCAAAGGGTCATGGCCATCCGCTGGCCCGAGGATACCGCACGGTCTCCTGCGAGGCGGCGAGCCTCCTTGCCGGAGTACCGCCATGGGATCTGGAGGCAAAGGTCCTCGCGCACATTTGGGAGTGGCGCGAGGAGGCGAAACGCCGGGGCTTAACTCCGATGCCGCAAGAAGTCGCGGCACAGCGGACAGAGCTCCGGCGGGATCTCATGGCGGAATGGAGAGTGCGATTGTCGCAACCCAGCGCTGGGCACGCCACAATTGCGGCAATAAGACCCCTCTTTGAGGAGTGGCTAGAGAGGCGCCACGGCGTCCTCACCTTCCGCCTGACGCAGGTCCTCACCGGACACGGCTGTTTCGGGAGGTACCTGTTCAGGATAAAGCGGGAGGAAACGCCCGGGTGTCGTCACTGTGTGGATCGCCCGGAGGACACGGTGGAGCATACGGTGGAGGTCTGCCCGGCTTGGGCAGGGCATCGCCGTGTCCTCGTGGATGCGATCGGCGGCGGTGATCTCTCGCGTCCGGCCTGATTAGGGCCATGCTACGGAGCGAGAGGAAATGGGAGGCCGTCACCTCTTTCTGCGAAACAGTAATGCTCGCGAAGGAGGAGACGGAGCGCGTGAGGGAGAGGCAAATTTCGCGCCCTCGCGCCCCTAACCGCCGCAGGAGGAGACGCCCTGGGCGTCGGGAATCACAGGAAGATTTCCGGCCACCGTAGGCGCGGGCTTGCGGACGGTGAGCAATGGGTAGCTCGCCGTCCGATAAGGACCAAGCCCGGGTCGACGGCGCGTTGTGTTCCACGCGCGCCTCAAAGAGATGTCAGCAGAATTGACGGGGTCCGCTAGGGCCAATGCCTGCCGTATCTTTAACGGTACCTATATATTTTTTCCGACATTTTCGACAATAATCGTCATTTTTCAGCCAATTTACACAAAACCTTAATGAATACACTGAAACCCGCAAAAATCACTCCGTCCATTGGTGAAAACTGTTGGTGAAGACAGACGCGGCGGGGGACTTTGTTTTATAATATGTAAGGATATATTATCTTATATTTGGCTTAGATGCGAAATTGTTAAAGCTATTGAATGGTATAAAAAATCTCAGTGATAGCGCTTTTCGGCTTAGCAGGGCAGTATTGTTATCGCAAATTTTACATTATTTACCTATTTAGATGTAGACTGTAAGCTTTCTGAAGGATAAATAAAAAAATAATTTGATTTTCAACTTTAGGGAAAATACCTCTTCTCAGGGAAAGGTACGTGTTCGCCCAGGGTTGGCAATTTTGAACCAGAAATTAAGTTTTCCTCTCGATGTTTTCCTTCACCTATCTTAGATTACCTTAGAAAGGGTCCATAGTTTTCAACCCGTAACTTGGAACTTTACAAATGAATCAAGAATCCTTTGGGCTACCCCAAAAAGTAAGGGTAGGAGTGAATTTACCTACACAATTTAAGGTAGTACTTTTTCCATATATTCCCACATTTTTTTGAAATGAAAACTTCTTTAGGCGCGTTGGGCATTTTTGAGATGGGAAAAAACAATTGAACTCGCGAAATCGTTACCGACACCTCATTTTTGTAAACGCGATTATGCTCTTTATTTATATTACGTTACGGATCAATGTTCTATGAAAGTATTTTACTTCTATCGGCACTCCCGGATTGCCACTGTTTTTTTTTTTCAGTAAGAAGCCAGTCACATAATATAACATCACGCTTATAGTATCGGAAGGTTAGGCAGAGCTGAAACTATAGTACTACCACATTTCGCCAAATATGGTTAAGCCCCATGTAATAGGGGGCGAGAATAACGCCATCAACCGGGCATAAATCCAGACTCCGGGCTGCTACTGAGAAATTCCAGATGGAAAACTAAGTAACACTTTGCCCGACCCAGTAATCGAACCCAAGACCTCATACTCAGCTTTAACGTTTATGACCACTACCAACGAGCTAGTCACCTCAGTACTATAATGGACACCATTGTGGTTTTTTATGAATTTTCCAATAAATGGATCAGCAATTTTCATTTAAAAATAGAACCGCAAAATGATCGCCTACACATAGAACTTTTCAGAATTTCAAGCGACCACTACAAACTACCCACATTATCACTTCACTACCCACTAAAACTGGTCAGTATTCAGAGCACGAAAATGTCAAATTGAAAAAGCTTTAATAAAAACCGGCCAAGTGCGACCACGCACAATGAAGGGTTCCGTAGTTGGAATGAATTTATCACAAGAATAAACTTAACTTTGTTGTTGAAAAGCGTGTTCTCCCATACGGAATGTATGGGAAAACATGTTTTTGCAACCATAAATGTAAGTTGGTCGATTATTACTTGTTAACTTGTACTACCTACTTAGCTGTGATAGTTTTCCTTTTAATTTCGCTATGTATACTACTGCCGTGATTTTTTTACATATCAAAAACCAACCATTTAGCTGGCAGGGGGGGGGAAACACTTGACTCTAACAAAAATTATCACTTTAAAGCTTAATATTTCGAAAACTGATCCTTGAATCCAAAAATGCTTTAACACACTCCCAATATTTTTGAACGAGCTTTTCAATGATACGTCACACTATCGGATAAATGAGAAAAAAAGTCATTTCCACTTTAGGTGTAGGGGAGGTAACAAAAAAAAAATCTTAAAAAATCTTGATTTTGTTTTACCACTCTTGTCGGCGTGATTAATATGTATACCCATGCCAGATTACAGCTTTATAGTACTGAGAGTCTCCGAGCTAAGCCGCGGATGGACAGACTGACAGACATGGCGAAACTTTATATAAGGGTTCCTTGTATACTACGGAACCCTAAAAAGGGATTGCAATATACGTCTCGCATGACTCCATCTCTTTTTTACGTTGGAATGTTTGATACTTCCCTATACGGACCCAGGTGTCCTGTTAATGACATTTCCACTCCTAAAAATAATAACGGTTGTACGGCAGCGCTTTACCGCTGTATCATATCGGAAAATAATAAAGAACGTTTTTTGGGAGATTTTTTTTAAAATTTACGATCGGTCCTATCGGTCCTTTTAAATGATGTGTGTTATTGTCGCATTTTATTTGTTTTAGTATTGCGACCTAACAATTTTGTTTGAAAACGAAAATATTGTAGGTTGAATTGGCAAAAAAACTGGTAATGTTTGACAGAATATTTTATGCTTAAATCTTTATCGACACATAGGAATCAGGAAAATTCTGATATTTTTAAGAAGAAAAGTTTAGGTTCACGAGAATCATGTAAAACCGTTCAGTCTATACCTAATATCGATTTTGTTGTGTGGTACGCGACCAGGCATTTTCTTTACCCAAAAGAACCATATCGAATACTTTCATAAATCTAATAGTACCTTTATTAAAATAATAATTAAAATACAAGCGTACCAGCTGCGAGTACTACGCACTTGACCTTTCTGAAGGACAAATATTAAGGTGCTAAATAATGAATATGTCGCAGGGATATTCTCAAACCAGTGATATTATAATTTCACTAGTAAAATTGTAATTGTATGAAACTTTGTCAACCGCCTCCATTAGTCACAATTTAACGGACTTTTTTAGTGTTATTGTAATTTCACGGGAACGCCGTAGTGATTATGAAATAATAATAATAACCCCACCGCCGTATCTCTACGTTGACGTCGTGGTGGGGCTTGCGTGCTCCGAACTCTAGGTCTGTGCCGGTACAGTTTACTTTGCCGGAACAGGTCTGGGATGAGGAGCCAGACCAAGAGAGATACAAAATCCCGCAGGGCAGCATGTGGCGAGCTGTTGGGCAGTAGCGACCCCACGGACCCTATCTCCCGGGAGAAGTCTTGTTCCTCACCTCTGGCTTGCCTTTATTGGCCGGCTGGAGTGAACACTGACGAGGAACAGAGCTCCCACCTCATTCTTGCCTTTATTGGCCGGCTTGAGTGGAGATTTGCTAGAGCAAACGTGCTCGGAGGAAGGAAGTATTCCAGTAAGATGCTGGTAGGGATCTTGACCGTACTTCCGGGATTGTCCTGATAGCCGTGGAATACCTCTCCACTCCTCATAAGCACCTCAGGACGTGTTGCCTCCTTGTCGCTACGACACTATGTGCTAGCGACCGTTTTCGGGGGCCCATTATTGAGTGTGCAAGTCACCCCCTGCCATTTTATCCGTGTGCATATAAAACATAGATCAGGCAGGGGCCATAGTCCTTCCATAGTTCCAGGTGACCAGTCCACTTTAGTAACCCAAACCCATAGTTCGATATCTTTGTTTCCATATCTTACAATAGTCTTACACCAACCGGGGGTTGTCCTTGGCTGCACTTGCATAGTGCGAACAGGGATAATCGTCGGTTGGTACCTCATTTCATTAAAAACGTCTAAGGGGCCTCTGCGAGTTGGCTTCGGCCCCTCGTACGCCTTCCAAAGGTCCGGGACCCCCTGGGTCCCGAGAAATGTCAAAGACGTTTAAATAATAATAATAATAAAGCTTTAATTCATTCCACACAATTAGAAAACAATTAAAATTATGAATAACATTAAATCACAATAAATTCAACAAATTACATTAAATTTTACATTCCTATTATTAATACTTATTTGATTACTTACAATAATTATTATTGAATTCAATTTAAATTTAAATCATGCATTAGAGTAAATAAATTGATTAATTTTAATTACAATAAAATAATTATGATTAAAAACATTAATGTGTGGACCCCCTTAGGGTAAAAGCCTCCTCCAAAGAATTCCAGTTTTCTCTATCTGACGCGTTGTCTAGCCAGTCTCGTCCTGCGTTCGCAATAATCTCGTCCTGCCATCGGGCGCACGGCCGGCCTCTGTTTCTGGTACCTCGTGGACCTTCCCATTTAGTTGTCCTTATTGTCCAACGATCATCAGAATACCTTGAACCCTAAGTATATTATGAGACACGTTTGTAGTGGGGACTTCGTGCATTTTGATTGGTCAACTCTTTTTCATCCGCCAATTGCAAAAAAACAGTTATAAATATGTCGGATCCGGTCATTCAAGTAATCTACCCACACCAGAAGGCGCGCTTCTACAGAATCGTGATGTTTTAAGGCCACGGCGAGGAGGCATTCAGCCTCTGGTCGCATCAGAAAGAAGACGTTACGGAACTGTTCTCGATTCGTGGTGCTCAGTTATTGTGTTAGTTGTAATTTGTGATCATTGTGTTAATTGGTGATTTTAATAAACGCCGTCGCACCCAGTGTGTGTATAATTTAGCTAGTGTGATTAATTTGATAGTAAATTATAATGTGATCTGAACTGCAAACTGTTTTTCTATTGCGCAATAACCAATACTACACACACTACGCCCACAGTAGTTAAAATATCGCTGATGATAACGAAAGTCACATACCCGTCTCCGACAAATACAAAAACCAATCATTGACCCTCTCACAATTTAACGGGCTTGCAAATACAGTGAAATTGTAAAAATATTACTGCTTTGCAATATCATTGCGTGGGTCCAGTGGAATTTTAATGTTACAGAAATGAGCCCGGTAAATTGTGAGAAATGGAGGCGGTTGACAAAGTTTCGTAATATTATAATTTCACTAGTTTGACAATATCCCTGCGACAAATACAAGAATTCAATAAATACCTAATTTCAGTATCAAGTACTTCTTCATACTCACACGAAGAGTACATTTGACGCCCTCGTTGAAACTACGATATTGGATACTTAGTTACTTCAAGTACTAGACTTACTGTAAAGGACCGACTTCGTATGTAAGTTGAAGAGTTGAGACCAACTCTTTTGAAGTAATAAGTGCAAAATCTTCCTTTATGTTACTACTCATAGTTGGTAACGATCCTGATACGCTTTGGGTTACGGGGTGTAAAATATTTTGGTAACAAGCAGATTGTTAGGATAATTGGCGAAGTTTTTTGTGATAGTGTATCGTTGGTCAATTGTTTTAAGTGTTAGCTTTGTGTTATTTAGACGCAAATATATACCAATGACCTTGAGTGGTTAGCTTGCGTGTTCTTTACTGCCCTACTCGCCCATCAAGGAGCGCTATCCCAAATTAGACGCATTATTAATTTATTATACATAAAACAAAAGGTATTTTAATAAAACACGTATGCTAAAATATTAATAATTAAATTATCTTTAAAATGGTGAAGCTTTCAGAAAAATACGCTGGATTTATTTTGCGTGAATCTCAGTTTTTTATTCGCGCTAGATATAACTTTACAAATTAATTTCACTATGTAATATAAACATAATCTTTAATATTCATATACCAAGTTATTAAGAGAATTCTCTAAATTAACATATATTTTTTCCAAATCATTAACACTATTTGTTTAGAAGTGATCTTCAGTATAAAATCATTAAAAGTCGGATATCATTGCCTTAATAGTCTCGCAAAGTTTTTTTTTAATTTATTTTCTTGGCTAGAATGTACAGAAGTAGTTTATCATCACCTTACTTGGATTTTGTGAGGTTACTCGTTGAAAAGAGTTTACATTTTCGACTAGTTATATCCTAGTTGTATAGCGCCTATGGCGGTTCTGAAGTGTGCTACTTGCTGTACAGTACCCTACCCCACCCCTCACCCCCGCTGCCACGTAAATTGGTTACTGCACAGCGACTAGCCTCGTGTTATATAGTTTGCATCGACATGTACCTAAATAGTTCCTTTTTTTTAGATCAACTACTAACATACAAGAACCGAAACAATTCCAAAGAAAAGTGTCACTCATCCATTTCAAAGTACCTAATAAAAATAATTGACGAGACCAATTTTACTGACGCTTCTATTTCTTCACAATGAAGATTGACATCTTAGCAAAGATGGCGACGCGCGGGAAACACTAGTAACACAGATAACCTATTTAGTCTACAAGTCTAGACAACAATCGTATTTGCATAAATTGTCACTTATTATTTTAATTCACACTTTATTAATACTAATCACAAAAGCATAAATGGATTAAAGAAAATCAAATGATTAATTCGCAGAATTTTGTGTGATGTTATTTGCATAACCTCTGGTTCAAAGGTCACTGATCTTACACGATAATTTCAAACATCGTAAATATTTGTAGTAAATAAATTGTTAAAAGTATTAAAAGCCTGGTTGATTGAAAACAGCAAAACAGTTGTTTATGTTTTCCGAGTGTAGTAAAAGTGAATATTAAAATCTGTTTTGTATTAAGATGTAAAATGTTGGACGTGAACCAAAACGCAATGTTTCTGTACCACACTTGGCAAATGTGGCAAAAGGCAGTAAGTAATCTTTTTGTTGGCGTAGGTTAGCATGCTCATTAGTGCTCACACAGTTTAATGGATCTACTAGTGATGCAGTTGGTGTAATATAGACTGATAAAGTCGCTTAACAGAAGGTCAGCCTTATGGTAGTTCCGCCACTTTAATAAAAATGCCGCAAAAATTAAATACGTGTGAGCCTTACAGTAATCGCATTTGACGTGTAACATTTGACATCTCACCTTGGTAATAAGCAACATTAAGGTAATCAGCAACATTAAAGGGGCTTCGTCAAGGTCGTTTCTGATGGCAAACACTAGCACCGCGCGTGCTCATTGGTCAAATCAAATAGCGCGCGCTTCCCCGGCTTCGTATTATATATTTCCGTCCCTTTTTACGAAATCACTCCCACAGATTTCCCACTCCACAGATTGCGAGAAAGCGAGAGGAAAGACTTGCAGAAAGCGAAAGGAAAGAAAGATGATACACATCAAAACCCTTCAACGACGTGGCAGGATTGACTGCCCAAGTTAACCATGGTGCAGCAGGTGTGAGCTATTCTTCTATGGTTTTTTCAAGTGAAAAACTTGTTAGGTCATAAGAAGAATGACAAAATTTCTAATCAGGGTTAATTTGTGAAAATCATAATACACGACGTCAAATTATGCTTCGTGCAAAATTTATTTGCGTCTTAAGCAGACCCAAAAAAAACAGAGAAAGGGCTTAACTGAAGAGTAACTACGAAATCATCTACTTATTTAGTTTAATTTAATGGTAACAGCCCAAACAAATTCACTTATATAAAGTGCACAAGTTTTAATATGCGAAGTTCGCAACTCATTCCGTACGAAACTTTTGATGACAACAATAAGCAGTTAATATGTATTTTTAAAATCTATTTAAGTTGGCTGAGATTGCTCACGAAAACTTACGACTTTCTTGGAATAATAATGGTTTTAGAACTAGTTCTGTACCTAAGTAATACGACCAAATTATGATGATTTGCAACACTGATATTAAAAACGTCATGTTTAAAAGTATGACTGTCAAAAAGCTGTCACTTTAACAAAAATGGTGGGAAAAATTAACAGAACTCGTGCTTTCTCTGATTAATATATAAGAGAAACAGTTGGAAATTTTGTGTTTAATGGTGGATGCCAATAAATTTTAATGTAAAATGTAATAAACGATTATAATGGAAAACGGACTAAGACTTTACTTCCATTACCTTAGAGGCTTAGATTGAATGGATTTACATCAGGCTAGTTCTGCACGAACGGATGCCGAACGTTGGCGAATCCTAGTGGTTGATTATTTTTGGAACAGGTAATGCTTTGGTTTCACTCTTGGAAAAAAATTCAAATATGTTGCTAGAGGCTTGCGTTTAAAATGTCACGTCATGCCACACACATATTTTGACTTTGCCAGCAATAAATCTGTGGGTGGACGTGAGATTTATAAGTCTCGAAAAAGTCGCTGCGAGTGTATTTGGTATTATACAATTTTCATATCCAAATTCAGTCAAAAACTATGTAATATTAAGGACATGCAATTTATTTTTATATTTATATTAAACACAGATATATTTTGTTTCCGCGGAATATGAACAAAATTTTAAAATGCTCTGTAAATTTTGGCCTGAATACTCTCACTTGTAAAGTGAGGGTTATTAAGAGCGCTCCTAACTGCTTTATCGAGGAATACAATATTTATTTTATTTATTCATATACGAGTAGGTACCTTTGACAGGGGTTCCATATAATTTTATGGCACGTTGCCAGCATTAGATACGCGTAAATGAACTGATTGTGTGCTCATCAGCGAGGGTACGTCCTCATTAAAGGGAGGCCTCTGTCACGTAGTACCTAAGTATATACAGGGATAAAATGCAGCCTATTCTTTTCAGTATTCCAAGGTTAATTATCAGCCAAATACAAAAATGGATTTCATAGAATAACCGTAAAGAAATACGAAGCGGCAGTTCATATTTATTAGCAGACAAAAATTTTATGACAGAATGTTGACATGCTAACAAAATAAATGTATTGTGGTCCTTGACATAAATTTTATTTATTGATATTATGTAGTATTGTGTATTGACATCAGTTTTTGTATATCGACTTTAGTATTGTATATTGACAGCCTTATTATTTGTTTTCAGTCTGTGTTGTCATGCACTGTATTGACATTTATATTTTTAACTGACTTCCAAAAGGAGGAGGTTCTCAATTTTTTTTTGTATGTTTGTTACGCGATCACTCCGCCAATTATGAATTGATTTTGATGATTCTTGTTTTGTTTGATAGGTCATACTTCAGAGGTGGTTCCATAAAAATTTTATTAAGTTTGCCTGGGTAGTTTTTGAGTCAGCTTCAATAATACATACTTTTCCCACTTAGTATGTGGATGATATGATAAGTTCTTGTCACTGTTATTTACATAGCAGGTAGTGGTATTCGAATTTGTGTGGGGTAGGTACCACAACTAAAAAGTGAAAAATAAAAACTTTTTATAAAAAAATACAACCGACTTCCAAAAAAAACAATAAGTCGGTTGTATTTTTTTTTTTGTAAAAAGTTTTTATTTATTTTCATTTTATTTGTTATTGACATTGATTTCTATTGCTATTTATTATTAATTAATTTGTATTATGAAATGTGTGATTTTTTATAATTGCTTTTTTTATTGTTCAGGCTTATTTAATGCAATGATTATTAAATTACAAACATTTGTACGCTCTCTGGCATTACATAACGAACTCTTTATTATCTTCAAATACCATTATTATTGTACACCTATGTTAAACAAATGAATAAATGACTTATGACTATGATTTAGGTACATCTTATTTTCCCAGTCGAGTCGAGAACAGATCTCCCATAAATTATAATTGAGTCACTTTTGATGACTCTCTGTGTGACCGCTTAGTTTTTCTAAGCTTAACTAAATGAAATGAGCAAATGAACGTTCATTCCTGCGTAATTTTGTCGGTGTCGTGTGAACGTGGAATGAAAGAAAAAACCAGCCACGTGGGAGTTAGACTCACACACGAAGGATTCCGTCTCACCGTACACTATTTAGCAAAAAACTCCGAAATAACATGTTTCTTGTATGGAGACCCCCTTTAATTATTAACTTTATTTAATTATTATCGTTTGTTGTTATAAGATAAGATGTTAATTTTTTAGGTAGGTGGGTACAGCAATAACATTACCTAAAAGTAATGAAAAATGTTATTATTATAGAAAATAAAAAAGTTATTGCTATTTAAAAATCACAATTTTGAGTACCAAAAATACCCCAAATCCATAAAAAAAATGAAAATTTTCAACAGGGGTCATAAGTTGTAGACCCGCTAAATGACAACGGTTGGCCGCGCCCCATATCACATCCAGGTAAAATGCCCATTGAAAAAAAAATGTGACGATTTTTTTTTTCTCTTTTCTTGTAAATTACCTCTTATATAGACTCTCAGTACGTTACCTAACTACACCCTCACGGATCGAACAAAGTTTTTTTAAAGTTGTATAAATAATGAATTATATAAATATGAAGTCGATACCCACGTAGTACATAATATATAACACTGAAATCTGCTTAATTGATTCAATGCTCATCAATGAACCAAAAACCCAGCTCAATGAATGGCATCGCATTTTGCATTGAATGCCTTTCAAGTCTCATTCGAGGTCCATTTAGGAGCAAACATTACCTCCCAGGTATTAATAGATCTAAGGTTCCTGAATATAAACGAGCCAGCAATTAGCTTAATGAAATCAACGCCAGGTCGCTGTGAAGGAATAGCTCAATTACTTATATCATGTTCTTTTTATGATAATTTATATGACAATTTATAGGCTGCCTCTCATTTTATTGATATAATTATACTAATCCATACTATGGGCAATAGAGAGGACTATGCTTGGAGTTTCCCTAGGTGATTGAATCAGAAATGAAGAGATCTGCAGGAGAACCAAGGTAACCGACATAGCCCGAAGAATTGCCAAACTTAAGTCGCAATGGGCAGGGCACATTTCTCGCAGAACGGATGGCCGAAGGTTCTGGAGTGGTGATCGCGTACTGGAAGACGTAGCGTTGGAAGGCCTCCCACAAGATGGACCGATGACTTTGTGAAGGCCGCAGGAATCCGCTGGATGCGGGAAGCACAGAAACGGTTGAAGTGGCGAATGATGAATCCATACTACTGAGAATTATAAATATGTGGTGGCATCTATATCACTACAAGCAAACTACGCATCTAAGACCTGGCGTCACACAAAAGTCCTGACGTCACAAACATCCTGCATCGCGCAATTAGAGTTTACCGCGCGAACAGCATATTTATATAACTTCCCCGACATCAATCTTTGGGCAGTTGCCCGCTAAACACGACACCCATCTGGTCGGAGGATCCTCCCTTTTTCATAGAGGATGAGTGAACTTTACACAAAGTTCCTCATACCTCTCAAAAATCGATAAGCAACTATGTCTGTTATACCTTTTCACGCCGTAACGGCGGAACAGATTTCGATGAAATTCGGCACATACGTAGACCATGACCTGGGTTAGGACATAGAATACTTTTGTCCCGGTAATACGTTCCCATGGGATAACTATCGACTACCACGCGAGAGAAGTCGTGGGCAAAAGCTAGTGACGCGTAAAGACACGAATTTGCGCATAGGATACGTTAAAGAGGTCGGTACTCGGTACAAATTAAGTTCTTAAAAATAATGAATAATCTAGTAACCAATTACTTTCAATTTAGGCTCTGGTCATACTGAAGCAAATCCTGTGCGGGATGGCTGACGAAATTCGCTCGAACCGATTGTGTTAACTTTGTACCTATAGTGGTGGTTCAAACTGGCGGGAATAGTCGCCTGACTACCTAATCATGAGAACAATAGACGCGCGCAGTCGCATCCCGCATCCCGCACGGGATTTGCCGCAGTATGGCCGGCCAGAGCTATGCCACAGTTTCCAAAATTGAGCTTTTATATACATAACATAACCTCAAAATGAACAGAGCCATAGAGCTTCTTGGAAATGTGCTCGTCTGGGAAAATATATATCTAACTATCGCTATTCTGGTTTCTGCCGCTAAGCAGCATTGCAGTGTTATATTTTGCGGGTTGTTTTATTGAGTACCTGCCAGTGAAACTGCGGGCACATAAAACTTTTCATCTTTATCTCTTTGGCACTATTACGAGCGAGTTTGCATCAACCGTGCAAACGTGGAACGGGTGGGATTGGGCGTCACACATTATATCTTGACCTGTCATTCGCCAGCCCAACCTGGTAGTTTTCACATCATGACCTGTCATTCGCTAGGACCCTGTTCACACGATACCTAATGATCAGTACGATATTTTGCTGTTTTTGGGATCGCATGCAGATTCAAACTGTATTTATTTTGTTTTATAACTGTATATGAACAGCGGGATGTTTATTACTTTACTGAAGATTAATATTTAATTAGAAGTCTTAATTAGGTAAACATTTCTCCCACTACTCTGTGACTTCAACAGGAAAGTAATTAGCTAAATGAAATCACGCATTAATTCACAAAACCTAGCCGTAATAACATAAACTAGGCTGTCTTTTCACACCTTTTTAATTATTTAGTGACGTGAATTACTTATGCGAGTAATTAATTTAGGTACCTCTATGGCTCGTTGTTTATGAATTCTATGTGTTGAATAATGGACTACTGTTGATCGCTTCTTTTGAGGTTTTGGCACTGATGAATACAGATAGGACACTCCACAGTAATTTAGGTACGAAGCTTAGTATGCGGCAGGCTCGACTTACTGGGCCAATTCAGTGAGTGTAACGTAATCAGAAGATCTAATACTCACGCGATAAGCGGTTATAAGTGCTGAGCGACTTTTTTTTGGGTGGGAAATTTTCAAATAAGTTCTCCCGCTCTGAGCGGAGCGGGAGAGCGTGTCAGACTCTTACTGACTAAAACCCACCCGTGTTCTTACAGTTGCCTGTATGTTGCCAGGGGCCACGGTAACCCTTTCGGACAAACCCGCAGCCCAAGTAGGTATCGGCCCTAGCGGACCTCTTCACTTGTGCTGACATCTCTTTGAGGCGCGCGTGGAACACAACGCGCCGTCGACCCGGGCCTGATCCTTATCGGACGGCGAGCTACCCATTGCTCACTGCCTGCAAGCTCGCGCCTACGGTTGGCCTGCGATTCTCGAAGCCTAGGCATCTCCTGCGGCAAGCGCTGTGCGACCTGAATTGCACTTTATTGTGTCGTAGCAAGAGTGGCTTTTTACTTAAATGATTATGCGGACTGTCTCATCTGTATTTATCTGTGGCTTCGGTCTATTTTGAGCGGCAGCTTACTACAATTTTTTTACTTTTACAGAATCGTCCGGTGTTTAGATTAGCCGGCCCTAACATTTTAGCTGTTGAATTTTTCTGCGAAAAACGGTACTTTACTTCATAATAAACATCTGTTGGATACGTTAGTTGTAAATCTGATTTACAAGTAACGTATCCAACAGATGTTACTATAATTTATTATGATAAATTATAACCAATCTGTATTCGCGCCTTATGCGGATGAGATTTGGATTCCATAATAATATTACTAAACTGTGGTATTAACCACACTAGCTATTTATCGGGTCAGTGACAACTCGGCCCGAGTCAACTGAACCCGAATAATATTACCAGATATTTCACTCCCGATTACGGTTTAGTGCGGGTACTAACACATATCTCACAGAGACTAACACGAAACCCACCAAATTATATTGTAGACCTTACACATATTAGTTCCATGCGGAAATTACACTCGTGCCCGAAGCATAGAATCTAATCGCTTACGAGGTGTACTGCGTAAGCGACAAATGCTGCGTAGGTCGCACAACTGATATTATTGTGATTATTTATATACACGCAGTAAAATACATAGAGAAACGACATAATTAAAATTTAGAGTGCAAAGGTACTGCTTATTTCTTAAGATTTTTTTTCCTGCAGACCTGCGAAAGGAGAAATGAGAAAGAAATGTAGACAATATATAGTATGTGAGAACAAGAAGAAAAAATATGGATTTGCGAAGTCTTAAATTAACTAACTATATACTTATATAATATTATGAATGTGAAAGTGAGTTTGTTTGTTTCTTATGCTTTCACGCTAAAACGGCTGAACATTATTGTATAAAATTTGGCACATGTATAGACCATGACCTAGGTTAGGATATAGTATACTTTTATCCCAATATTCTCACGGGATCGACACTTATGCAGGTAAAACCGTGGGGCGCAGCTAGTACATCAATAAATGAATAGATAGTGCCATCCACGCAGTCGCGCTCCACTCCGCGATTAGAGATGCGATGAGATGAGGAAAGGCAGCCTAATTGTTGGCATGAACTAATAATTTCCCCAAAACTACAAGACGATTTTTTTTTTCATTGGGAATTCCTCAAGTATTCCTCCGTCTTGGGAGAATGGAAGGTTCTGTCGGACTCTTTCCGACTAAAACCCCACTGTTCTTACTATACAATGTCGCCCATCGGCATGTGGCCGGCCCGTATTTTTTTGAATATTCATGAAAAATTATCGATTAATAACTTTAAAAGGGGGTCTATCTTTAATATTTTTCATGTTGCGTTTTCAATTTTTTTTTTTAGTTTTGTGTAGCGTTTGCCATATCTCCGATGTTATTGGCTTGATTTGGATTCTGTTTTTTTATTTTTAAAAGCTTATGAGTTATTTTATCGGATTAACTAAAAATTTTATTGTTTGTCGATTATGCAAAAAAAACAGTGGTGAAAACTTTATTTGATCAATTTTATTGTGCAGGAAATATTTTTAATGATGTGTTGGTAGCGGTAACAATGTCGCGAGTTCAATTGTTTTTTCCCATCTCAAAAATGCCCAACGCGTCTAAAGAAGTTTTCACTTCAAAAAACAGTGTTTTTAAAAAATTACACTTGTTTTTTTTAAAAACACTGTTCAAAAAATCATCGAAAAAAAAAGAAAAAAACAAGATGGACAGACCTCCCCTTTTAAAGTTATTTTTTGAAAGAAAATCATGAATATTCAGAAAAATGCGGGCGGGCACATGCCCTAGGACGACATTGTATACCATGAGTCGGGGAGCCGGGAGATACTTGTACATTCGCTGCAAACCAGAAAAACTACAAAACTAGTAGTTAAATGAACGTAAGCAACACGACAACAACGTAGGCAACTTTAGCAATGAGTCACACACACGATATTATATCGACACTGGTAATTTCAAATGTCGTAAAGGACAGGGAATACAATGTCCTTTACGACAATTGAAATTTCCAGTATCGATATGTCGCATCAGCTGATAACAGGATAATCTTTGACACCACAAATGGCAGAACATGCAATTAAATCGTCCAAATGTTGATTACAGACCACAGCCTAAAATAGTCGCAAATGTTTTCATTACAATAAACCAGTGCGCCCATATTTGAAACTAATGTACCCATTTACCTACTGTATTCATTCTAACTGTAATTCAAATGTTGTGCCGTATGTGACAGTTATTGTTTAATTATGCTGGGATATAATTATTAGATTTTTTTATGGGCTAATGTATCCGATTTGCTTCGGAAAGCACGTTAAGCCATTGGTCCCGGCTGTCATTCGTAGATCTTTGACTGTCAAACGGGTAGCTTAAAAGTCTGACAACCAGTCTTACCAAGGAGTATCGTGTTACCCCGTAGGTAATTGGGTTGGGGAGGTCAGACAGACAGTCGCTCCATGTAAAATACTGGTATTCAGCTGCATCCGGTTACACGAGATATCCACAACCCCAACATAATTGGGAAAAGGCTGCGTTGCTTGTATCCGATTTATCCGTCTATACCATGGACAAGTGATGTTGGAAGGTCGGTAATAGTTACAATTTTTTAAGTGAAAACTTCCTTAGGCGCGTCGGGCATTTTTGAGATGGGACTAAAATATTGATTTCGCGACACCATGATGACACCTCATTTTTGTAAATGCGACTGTCCTCTTTATTTATGTTACGTTACGGATCAATGTTCTATGCAAGTATTTTTACTTTAAAGGTTTTGTAAACGCGATTATGCTCTTTATTTATATTGTGTTACGGATCAATGTTCTATGCAAGTATTTTTACTATAAAGGTTTCGGAAGTATAATTTTTTGTAAACACGATTGTGCTCTTTATTTAGATAAAGTTACGGACCAATGTTCTATACAAGTACTTTTCTTCCATCAAGGCAATCTTGTTCAAGTTTTCACTTCTGTCGGCACTCCCGGAGTGCCACCACTTTTTATTACTTGTTATATATTTTTTTTGGGGTTCCTAGTGGGATATATATATGTCCGTAGGTATATATGTCCGTGGCATCACAGCGGGCCCTATCAGAATACCAGCGCTGCGGTATTTATTTTTTTAATTAACGCAGCTTATGCTGAGATAGGAGTCTTTTTGGCCTCGCACATGTCGTTATTATTTTTGTTGTTAGTTTAAAATGATCCTTTTTATTTTATTTTTTATTACTGTGTGGATTTTCTGTGCGTGTCCCAAATAAAATATTTTTCTTTCTTGCTTATTTCGTACTGTATGCATGACGTCAGATATATTTTATTCAAAAAGCTTGGTTGCCTGTCAGGTTATAGAGGCTTTTTTAACACAAAGCATTGCGCTTTCCTTTGAAGCCTACGTCAATCAGTCTTGTTATTGCGAAACATATTTGTTTTTGCTTGTTTTTTGTTTAGGCACTGACATTTACGTCACGTTCTATACTAATCCACTTTGCGATATACTGTATACAATGAACGTGTCATCATGTAAGTAGTACTAGAAAACTTTGATAGAAAACAAAATATTTAGCTTTTTAGGGTTCCGTACCTCAAAAGAAAAAACGGAATACAGGATCACTTCGTTGTCCGTCGGTCAGACTGTCAAGACCCTTTTCCTCAGGAACGCGTGGAGGTATCAATTTGAAACTAATATCAAATACGTAGGTCTATGGTCTCTTTGAGCTCTAAAAGAAAACTTAGTGCAATAAAAAAATACGGCCATTTATGTGACATATTTTGATACTCGCAAATAAATCAAAACCTACAGGGTACTTCTCGTTGCCCTACGATCATGAAATTTGGCGGGAAGCAAGATCTCACAGCACATAAAAAGGAAAAAGTCCGAACATTGTTAATTTGTAGTTTCATCACATAAAAAAAAAATGCCATTACAAACTTACATTTGTAGTTGGAGAAAAAAATTCCGTGGCGTATATCGATGTATGGAAGAACATGTTTCTCAACTTCTAAGTTAAGTTTATTGTTGGGATAAATTTATCTTAACTACGGAACCCTTCATTGTGCGTGGTCCGACATGCAGGTTTTTTTAAAGTTCCATTTTATGCCAATTGCGGTCATTATTATCAACAATTCAACAATATCAGCCTATTATTGACCTAGTGCAGGGCAGTGGGTCCAGTGGGTGGCCTCTTCTCATACAGAGAAGGCAGGAGCATTGATCACCACGCTTGCTCAATCAAGACAGGTTGGCGATTTCATATTTAGTACCTGGGCGACCGAGCTCTGCTCTGGTGAAAATAGAGAATGCTCATTTAATATTATAGGAAACATACTAATTACATGCTGCCATGATAGTAGGTACTTACTAATTCCATGTTACCATGTCATTATTCTAAGCCAGCCATCTTGTTTTTAAAGCTCTGCTCGGGTGAAAATACGGAGAAAACAAATTTTCCCAATTAAGAGACCTAGCTAGATCGATATTTCGCCCCCGTAAACCCCTATATTGCAACTTTCATCGAAAACAGCTCTATATATAAATGCACAAATATTGCTCATTTAATAGTATAGAATATTCACTACACGTTTAGGTGCTTTTACGATGTTTTTCCTTCACCAATGTTAGTAATGTCCAATATAAACTCAGAAATTATTATCAAATAATAACTTAGACAAACTAATCACCCATAAGTAGATGAGATGCAGCAAAGCCATCCAATTACGTATGCTTATCGAATTTACACCACATCAACATCGCTTAAAGGCGATATTTATTATCTTAAACTATCGCTTAGCGACTAACTTTGCCACGTACCCGACTTAACTTAACAATTGTAATTATTATGATTAGATTAGCAGTTGATACACTATATTCGTGTTGGGAAACCGTTAATGTCATGGGCCTTGAAAGTTTAGGGTAAGTAGGTAGTCCTAAAAGTCCTTATTTTGATGTTATTTCCACTTAAACAAACATCAACTTTATGTAAGTGTAAATAAAGTTGATTTTAGACTGGCTAGTACTGTTGAAAGTCGTAAGAAATATGAACTTGTAGCGAAAAATTGCAAACGCATGTTAGGTATATTGTTGTACTGTATGTATACTAGACTGCCTCGTTGGTATAGTGGTCGCAAGCGCTACTGCGGAGCACGAGGTCCTGGGTTCAATTCCCGGGTTGGGAAAAGTGTTATTGGGTTTTTCCATCTGGAATTTCTCAGTAGCAACCCGGAGTCTGAATTTTTGCCCGGTTGAAGGCAATAGGCTCGCCCCCTATTACATGGGACTTAACAAAACTGGCGATATGTGGGTGTATTATAGGGTGCACCTCTGCCTAACCCTTTGGAGAATACTGCCGTGATGTTATTATGTTATGTATGTATACTCCCGTACACTGTGACATACTCATAATATTCATTCAGTAGTGTATCTACCCTACAAATATTTTGGGCTATCCAATGAAAAATAATTTTTCAAATCCGACTGGTAATTCCGGAGATTACCCCCTACATACAAACTTACAAATAAACAAGCAAACAAATTTTATCTCTTTATAATATTAGTATAGTATCTATCTGTATAATACCAGTGTTTTTCAATGTGTGGGTCGCGACCTCATACGGGGCCGCGAAGCCTCTATAAGGGGGTCGGGAGGTCTAAGAAAAAAAAAGTTTAAAAACATTTTTTTAAACTTGGTTTTGTTGCTTTAGCTAATCCTAGCAATTTTCTTTTAGGTTGGTTTCCAAACTTGCGTCGTCTATAGCTGCATTTAAAAATGTAATTACGTTACTGGGAAATCCCTCGTAGTCATGACCCTCATAAATGTATCAATTATACGACATAAAATTTACTTAAAATATACTTAGGATTTAATTAGAACGCGAGTAGTTAGGATACGTTGTCCCCATAATTCCATCGTATCGCTTTTCCGTGGAGGCGTTTGGCGATGTAATATGTCTGTTAATTATGTGATTAGCTGGTACTTTCTTAATTATAAAAAAAAATTACGTATTATAAAAAAAAAAACATACAAAGTCGCGAAAAAAATTTCATACTAAGGGGTCGCGTCATGAAAAAGTTTGAAAAACACTGGTATAGACTAATAACTTTAGTTAAAGTTAACAAAAAACCTGTCTGCAACTAAAAAGTCAGTGTCAATATTTTTCTATTTTATTTTATTTTTAGAAAGAAGAAACACAGTTTTCAAAACAAATAAATAGGTACTGAGTTTTGAGCTTCTACAAATATTATGATGACTTCTTTCCCTCTGAGTCAAAAGCATTACTAGAGTTAAGTATTTAGTTTTTCTTATTTTTTCATCGTAAATCTATTCTACTTTTACTCCGACTAGAACTTAACCGTATCTTTTTCGATAAAATAGGCATGACGTCACTCTACGCCACAAAATAAAGTCTATATCGGAATCAAAATGGCTGTTTACCGCCAAAACAGAACAGTTACCATATCCACAGCCGTTTGAAGTACTATCCCCTCCATTTTAAGCGTATTTATGTCTTTTCTAACCTCGTCACGTCTCTGCAATGGTAATCTAAATCCATTTTATTTGACATCTAAGACCACCAAATGACGCTGATTACTATTTAAGAAGGAGCATCGTGGAAAATTTTGAAAATCCAAAAGTGCTCATAACGCTTATTCAAAAACAGAAAAATAAACAATATATCCGTGGCTGGCGTGAATATGTCGACAAGTCTAAAATGGCAATTTGTCAGGACGGCCTCTTCTGGTAAATCGGTAAATTAGTTTACAGTATGTGTTTTAGGGGGTTAAGTTGATATAACGAAATATCAATGTTCGTTCACAAAACCATGTGAATCGTTAATTTGACATGTTGTTATCAAGTAAAACACGTACAAATGAGAGATGTCAACATAATACCATAGTCGATTGCTCCAAAAGCTATTTAGCCAATAAAAAAAAACATACAAGTCGAGATGTCAATGTATTCACGCCAACCACGGATATTTAAACGATTTTTCACGAAGTATGTTTTGCCTGCTTTTCTACCCATCAATATGGGTAAAATTTCTCACCTCGCAATCTTTACGTACTGTCAAAGACTATTTAGGTTTGCTTTGTTGGTTGCTACACCACGGAAGAGGGTCGAAGTTGGAAATATTATATTAGTTAGTTTTTTATTATTAATTATAATTAAACTACTTTGAATAAAAGAGCCATTTTCAATAGGGTTCCTCCTATGGCAAAAAAATAAATTGTCTAAAGTAATTGATTTTCTCACAAGCTACAATGTTTTCAAATTTCATACATTGATTGACGGGAACTTTTTTAAACTATTTTGATGTTTTTTTTTCGTTTCTGCTGCATTAAATAAACTTTTGAATACAGTATTAATCTTCATTAAATTATCTATACAATTGTATTTAAATTAAGCAGGTTCTGTGTGTAAAAACAGTTGCAGAAATCAGGTAAAACAAATGTTTCGATCGCAGAGCACTCTCTAATGCTTCGCATTATGAGTCGTGCAATAAATAAAAAGCCTTATATTAATTACAAAAAAAAGAAGAAGAAAATAACAGAAAAATACGTACAACGGTGATGCTTATTTCCATGTTTTGTTAAGTCGTAAAAACAGTGCAAAGCAGCAGCGGGATTACTTGTGATAAAATAAATGGAATATAGTTAATGATTGGTGGCATCGTTTACGGACTGCCATACAAATACTAGTGCTGTGTCATTCTAGAGGAGCTCGTGGCTAAGTACTAACAACCGCACGGGTCGATCCATCTGGTTAAGCTACGCTTGCCGGGGTTGACCCATGGATGGTTGACCATTTCTACATAACGAGACTCCTCCGTGCCTCGGAAAGCACGTCAAGCCGTTGGTCCCGGCTGTCATTCGTGGATCTTTGACAGTCGTCACGCATCCTCAGAAGCCCGAAAGTCTGACAAGCAGTCTTAGCAAGGGGTATTGTATTGCCTAGTTACTGGGTTGTGGAGGTCAGATAGGCAGTCGCTCCATGTAAAATACTGGTATTCAGCTGTATCCGGTTAAACTGGAAGCCGATCCCAACATAGTTGGGAAATGGCTAGGCAGAATGATTGCTGTGACATTCTGGCTACTCATTATTGATTTGAGTTTGTAACATTGTTACTTTTGAGTAAAATCGTGGACTGGCGTGGACGATTGAAAATCGATCGCCGATTTGCGATTCCTGTCGGATTCAATCTACATGCAAAGTTGCAGCCGCAATCGTCATGCAAATGGGTAACAGTTGACTAGACCCGGAAACACTATTTTATACGACATCATGCGCGTCCAAAAATGAACGTTTAAAATGCCCTGTACATACCCTAATTGCGTAACTTATTTTCGTAAACAATTTTGCCTTATTTGTTTCATTTTGACAGTTCAACAACATTCATTGCGTTATTTACGTTGTTGAGCAGATTTTTTTTCCAACTTATGAAGCAATGGATTAGCAATCTGTTTCAAATCGAAACTGATTGTGTTGTATTACGCAATAAGGTACCGGTTTGACATTAAAAAAAACCGGCCAAGTGCGTGACGGACCACGCACAATGAAGGGTTTGGTAGTTGGAATGAATTTATCCCAAATACAAATTTAACATTGCAGTTGTACTTATATTTGTACGCCGTTAAGGCAAAACATGACTATGGTATAATTTAATTGTAACATCTTGCATGCCATGTGTGTGTATACTCATGTTTTGGACAAATAAATAATCTTTATCTTTAGTTGAAAAACATGTTCTTTCATGCATTCCAACTAAAAATGTAAGTTTGTGCGCACAATATTGGAAGATTTTGTGCGGATTTCACCAATGAAATTGAACGCTTTCAGCACATCCAAATGCGTTCAAGAGCTGTCAGTGTACAATCATCATCAGCCTATACTGTTACCACTGCTGGGACACAGGCCTCCTGTCTATGAGAGGGAGTGGGCCGTAATCCACCACGCGGTCCCAGTGCATGTTGGTAGATGTCACATGTCTTCGAATTTTCGGTTTTTTCAGTGTACAATATTGCATAACAATTTTGACACCGACAGCTCTTGAACGCATTTTAGAAATACTGATCGCGTTCAGTTTCTTTGGTGAAATCAGCCCTTACCATGTTAATTTAAGACCATAGACTTCATATAGGTTTTCCTGTAATCTATGAGTATCTTTAAAACTATTTTCTGTATTTTTTTTTAAGTTTTAGGTTCAGTAGTTTCGGAGATTTTTTTTTAAGTTTTAGGTTCAGTAGTTTCGGAGATAAGGGGGAATGGTCAAGTTTCATCTATTTTCTTAAATATCTCTAAAAACATTATTTTAAAATTATGGAAAAAATATGTTTGAAATCCTCACATCTTTATCTTTGATAATTATGTCACACAGTACCTACTTACAGAAAGCAAAACATTTTTTTTTTCAATTTGCCCCCGAAAAGTGACCCCTTTGCGAAATTCATATATTTACGTTACACGATCGTGTTTGGGTCACAGAAATTGATATGTGTATCAAATTTCAACTTAATTGGTCCATTAGATTCGGAGCAAATTGGCTGTGACAGATGGACAGACAGACAGACAAACGAGTGATCCTATGAGGGTTCCGTTCTTTCCTTTTAAGGTACGGAACCCTAAAAATTACAGTTTATTTTTGATAATTAGTAACAGAAACGAGAAAGCTAATTCCTGACCCGTTTTGGTCATCATAATTGGTTCAATATTCAACTGTGGAGAAAGGATCCCCAAGGCATAACATCTGAATACCAATTAATTTCATCTTTTGTCACCGATTATAGTTAGCTCAATCATTGGATCAATTAGTATCGTTTGAAAATAGAATAACATACTTTGAAAGATCTGGCTCAGAAGAGGTTTTAATACCTAAGACGTAGGACGAAAATGGTACAATAACGTAGATCGGAAATAAAAGGAATACATAAAAACCTGCTTATCTTACAGTCGTTATGTTCGATTGGAAGGCTTATAGGACGATTCTGACGTCATTTGTAGGTATTGTTGCTGGATTTAGAACCGAAGTCTGAATTTTCTAGATACTTGAAAGGTTAAGGGTGAATTTCACCGATGACTGAACGCGATCAGCACATGCAAACCTAGTTCAAGAGTTGTCCGGTGTCAATTATATTCCACAACAATTTAATGACATTGACAGATCATGAACGCGGTTTGGACGTGCTGATCGCGTTGTTTCCTAGGTTTATTTAACCTTAGCCAACGTTCGCACGGACGTAATAAAATCGCGGCGATTTTTTTTCGTGCACTTGATTTTCAACGCTCTGCTTAGTGCCGAGAGTTGAAAATCCAACAGTGTGTTTTTTCAACGCGCTGGGACGAGAGTGCGTCCCAGCGCGTTGGATTCTCAACGCTCGGCTTAACACTGAGAGTTGAAAATCCAGTGCGCGATAAAACCCGCCACGATTTTATTACGTCCGTGCGAACGTCGGCTTAGTGTAGAGAAGATAAACTGAAAATATTTCACACTACACAAGACAATTATTAGGTATTTAAAAGCCTTACTAGACAACAAAGGCGCATCTAGAAAGGCTTATAAGCATTTCTTTATTATTTTGCTCAGATGCGCCCCTTCTTCCTACAGCGCGAGCGGCCGTATAGGACTACACTGCGTTCGCTGTAACTATTTGCCAATAGTGGTAATTATAGCAATAATAGTTCATCGCTTGTTCCTTTTCTACATGAAATTTATATTAGTTCATACTAGCTTTTGCCCGCGGTTTCGCCCACGTGGATGTCGGGAAATATCCTACCTACGGGAACGTACTACTGGGGTTTACAAGTAAAACTATCTTTGTGCCAAACATCCGAATCAGTTCAGCCGTTTTTGCGCTAATCCGGAACATACACCCAGACAAACAAACAAACATTCTAAAAACTATATTTTCGGCATCAGATTCGTTCCCACACCTCGCAGCAATTACTTTTTTTTCAAATTATTCAATGTAGGGTTTTGACTTCGTTACCTACTATTTTGTTTTATATACAGATTTATTCAGAGCAATAAACAAATTCAAAGTTCTGTAAGCATTTTAGGGCTGATAGTCATCATCTTCATCATCATCAGCCTATAATGTTCCCACTGCTGGGACACAGGCCTCCTCTCTGTGGGAGGGAGCGGGCCGTAATCCACCACGCGGGCCCAGTACGGGTTGGTAGATGTCACATGTTTTCGAATTTTCGGTTCTAGGACATACCGGTTTTCTCACGATGTTTTCCTTCACCGTTTGGAGAGCAGTGGTGATGAAATAATAGGCTGATAGTAGGTAATTATATTATTCGTGAGCAATTTTGGTACTCATTGAATGCCTACATAATTTTACCTATAGCCTCAAGCCAAACATTGCGCCTACATCAAAAACAATAATATTCTCGGTAATAAAAACTTCCTAATTCAAACGAAAAGGAATGTTCCTAATTCAAACGAAATGGGCACGAAAACGTTTTAAAACGTAAACGCGTTTACCCGTTTATGGTCACAACAAATTCGACCGAATTCCGGTAAGGGAATTGGAATCTGTACCGAAGGAAAATAAACCCTATTTTGTTAGTTGTAAGGTTCACAGCAGATCAATTAAAGCAATTTCCATTTTTGGAAGGTAAGGGCTGCTACTCACCACAGTTACGAGTTCTTACCACAAATTGAGTTCTGCTGATTTGCGGAAAGTTAATTGGTCACTTCAAATAATTGTTGCGGCTGTCATAAAACATTTCGGTGTAAAGATAAGAATTAAAACAGTGAGAAATGTCTAACGACCGAAAATTTGAAGCTAACATTAGGTATAATTTCCAATGTACTGCTATGTCTCACACTGAAAATTTAACCTAATGTACAGGGAGTAGCATGACTTCATGAAGTTTAATGTAAAATCTTATAGTATCTGTCATTGCTGCATTTTTAATTATTTTTACCTATTGTGGTATAGTAATCATAATCCAGGTGCATCGTCTTCACATATTTATAATTATATATTTAATGTATACAAAATATTGTAAGACATTTTAAAAGAGTAACGGTGGAGTTTCTTGCTCATTCTTCTCTATACGAAAATTAAGTACCTTTTGGAAGGGGCGACTAGAATCAATTCTATTTTTGTAAATTTTTCGTTCAAAAGTGCCTTTTATGCGCCAAATTGAAATAAATTATTTGACTTTGACTTAACTTTGACTTTGAAAAAGAAAAAAAACTTGTTTATTCTGCATAAACAAAAAGCACATTAAAAAAAAATTACATAAAATACACACAGACAAAAGTATGTAAATGTCGTTTGCAAATTAAATTTTAACTAACGTTAATTAGAAATACTATAACATCACGCCTGTATTTCCCGAAGGGTTAGGCAGAGGTGTACCTTATAGTACACGGTGTACTATAAGTGCACCGTGGGTGTGTGTACTGCCATGTACACCCACATTTCGCCAGTAAATGCAAGTGGGTGTTGAAATTTTATGTTTTGTACTTTTCCATTAAAAGCAAAAGCCTGACGTCGGTTAAAATCAATGAAAAGCTAAAAATAACATAATTATTAGTTCGTTACTCCGTTCACGATATTATATTAACCTACAAAATGAACAAGTATGTTATGAATCATTATCATGGCCATCTGGATATTAACCAAAAGTATTCCAAAGTTCTTTAGCTGTGCTACATGCTTCTCTGTTAGATACCTATAAATAAGTTTAATGCTTAACCTGAACCGTTATGGAAAATAATAAGTGCTTTCAAACTCATATAGAAAGGGTTAACCCTTTTTGTTGTGCTGTATAGCCACAGTAGTGTTCTATAAGTGACATTATGACAAATAAATAAATTATACTTATGCCTTTTTTCACCGACACTTACACGAAAATGAATCCCTAAATAAAAGTGTACTGTTGGATTTTCAACACTGGGCTCAACGCCGAGAGTTGAAAATCCAACAGTGCATTTTCATTTAGGGATTCATTTAGGTAGTTTTTGGTGAAAACGGGCATTAATCTATTTTGTTTGTTTATACCAGTGGTGGCCCAGTGGTAACGGCTCTGACTTACGAGTAAGTAGGTCGTGCCACCACCACTGCTTTCAAAATGGTGAAGGAAAACATCGTGAGGAAACCGGCATGTCCTAGAACCAAAAATTCAAAGACGAGATCTCTACCAAACCGCACTAGGCCCGCGTGGTAGATTACTGCCCGCTCCCTCTCGAAGAGAGGAGGCCTGTGTCCCAGCAGTGGGAATATTATAAGCTGATTTTGCTCATGCTATTTTGTTTAACACCAGTTGCAAGATATTTAATTTTTGTATAGCTCAAGCAAATAACAGGCTAACCCTTCCTTTGCTACGGTTGTCAAAAGGCTTAAAACGCCAAGTACGAGTACCTAGTTCTCTTACTTTCTAATAAAACTAATATTTGATTGCAAGTTCCCCTGAAAAAATATAAGTTGTCAACCCAGGATGAAAACGCACCTAAAATGGCTGTGGTATTGAAAAAGCAGAAGACCTAATACAACATCCACTCCCTGGGTCTTTATTTCAAGTGTATAATAAAAACCTTGCCATTTGTCATAAAATTTTATGCACTGCAGATAAATGTCTCTTAAACACGAGCAGATAAAAGTTTACAGCTTATATTAATTTACTTAAATAGTCACCATATCATAATTAGTTTGCAAACACTATACCATTAAAGATGTAGTCCAACAAAATGCGGAGTTAGGGCTCCATAAAGTCTGCGGACGGTGAGCAATGGGTAGCTCGCCGTCCGATAAGAACCAAGCCCGGGTCGACGGTGCGTTGTGTTCCACGCGCGCCTCATAGAGATGTCAGCAGAATTGACGGGGTCCGCTAGGGCCAATGCCTGCCGGGGCTGCGAATATGGGCCGAAAAGGACATCGTGGCCCCCAGCAACAGGGCAAGGGTGGGTTTTAGTCAGTAAGAGTCTGACACGCCCTCCCGCTCCACCCAGAGCGGGAGAAGTTACTTGATAATTTCCCACCACAAAAAAAGGGCTCCATAAAGTCTGCCTGTGGCTGAGGCATAACCTGTTAACACTTAACATATCGAAAACCTCATTTGTACAGTTCACTAACGCTCGCATAAAACAGCCCAATGTGGCTGTCCGGATTCACACATGCAAATCACCTTTCACTCATGCAAATCACCTTTCACTCAACAGTGCTCGTGTACAACTCTGAGCAAATCTATGACGGTCAGATACCTTGGGGTTCTCCTAGACGAGAAAATATCCTGGCAACCACATATCGAGATGGTTTCGTCACGAGTCAGGAAACTTACATGGGTGTTCAAAAATCTGAGGCATGTAGATGACTGCGATCTCCTCCGTTCAGTTTATTATGCATTGGCACAATCTGTTATTGGTTACTGTATTGGGGTTTGGGGAGGTGCATGTAAAACTCATCTCTTACGCTTGGAAAGATCGAAACGGTCCTTGTTAAAACAATTTCATTCAAACCATACAGATTTCCCACAAAGACATTATACGAGTTGTCGCGTATTTTTACAGTAAGACAACTTTTTAGGTAAACTTCAAAATAAGCGAACAACGCCAAACGTAATTGAATCTGTTCAATGTCGCAAAGACGACAAAACGTTTTTCTTTCTATATATTTATACAACAAAATTAATAGAATCTTGATTTTGAGAATGTAGAGAAAATAATAAATCTACAAAGGAACACATACATAGAACATACCTTTCTTTCATACACCTACACATGCACAAACACGCACGGGAACCCACCCACACGCACACGTACACACCTCCGATACACACAGAGCACGATATAATAGCTAGAATAATTTTTATATTTTTTCATACTTTTCATTTCTGTTATTGTATTTATTTTGTTTTTACCTCTTTAAAATTGTATTTTGTAGCACATATGTTTGTCTATTTATGTTGACATTAGTATCTAAGCCAAATAAAATGGGAGAGGGCGCTGATTCCTGACACCTAGTTCAGGAGTTAGAGGCTTCAAAACAACTTTCTGTAACTTATCATGTCAATAAAAAATTATCTTATCTTATTAAACAGTTGAAGCTAACCCCTTATTTCCATTTTCAAATATTATCAGTGAAAAATCAATTTAAAAAATATCTATGACAAAAACGACAAAAGTATAGGCTCGTTCGCTCAGAAAAAAAAACTGTCGTACGATGACGAAGGCATTATGCATGCAAATTGGAATTGGCTGCCGTTCGGAAACCCGCGAAGTGACGTTTTACTGTTGAGTTTTTTTTTAATTCACAATAATTTAGCTTTCTGATATTAATTTGTAAATTCTGACTATGAAGATGAAATAGAAGGTACTGTGACTCATTTATTTTTAATTTCTAATCGTTTTAAGCTTCTCTTTTTCAGAGATTCTTGAGAAAGGGACCTTCCGGGAAGTACTTCTTTGGACGATTTGATGATTTGAATTATAATTCGTAACGACAATTTTTTTGGAGTTGTGTTGCAGATAGACAGCTTTAGCCACTAAATAATTTAAAATAGCTTTAGCCAGTAATTATTTTAAACCTTCTATCCAGATAACTCGTAAAAAAGACAGACAAATAAAAAAAAATTGAGAAAATTCCAAAACACAGCAATTTAATTCCAAAACAATTTAGCACCAAAATTAATTCGTGTACCAACAAAGTATGTAATTCTAACATTCCTGAAATTGGTAGACTGATCCTAACCTTTATCGAACTTTGAGCTCGAATGGACAGAGTTGTGACAAAAACCCAATTAAACTTTACTGTTCCTGGATCTAATCCGTTCTAGTTTTAAGCCACTGGTAATAGAGAAAACGTGAGTTACGTGTGAAGCGGCTTGAAGCCGAATTCAATAGAATCTGTAATACAGCATTCACGGAAATAATGATGAAGAACTACTCCAGAATATTGAATTGCGCTCGGATCTTGAATGTCAAAATGTATCATGTTTTCTATTATGGATAGTATTTCCATTATTTTCTGTTGAATATTATACTGCTTCTCAAATTCAAATTCAAATAAAGAATCAGAATTTATTTATTTATTTCAAAATATTTTATACACTAATTATTAAACTACTTATTTTAATTTTTTTTTTTTTTTTCACATAAACGTCAGAAGCTAGGTGCACGGTTCCAATTGGTCGTTTCCTATGGAGAAGAGCCGGCACGAAACTGCACGGTTACTCTTTTAAAAATAATTGGCTTTTACAATACTTTCAAATAACAGTGTTACTATGCATGGGAGGACAGTGTAGGTCTTTTAAATGGTCAACAGATCTACATTGTGAAATTAAAAGCAAAATTTACTGAGGTAGTCAAAACATTACCATGCTTTTCCGCTCCGTTGCAGTCGCGTAAAAAATTCACGAGAGGAAAACAGCGAGAAAACTGAGAATTATTGGTCTGAATTAAGGCGAAAGCGTAAGAGTAGCCCGCGAAATTCAAATTTTCTTACGTTTTTTGCAATTTGCAGGTCAGTAACAGGTTGTATATTGATCTAAATATGATTCGTAGCCGTAACAATTTTTTATTTATAGAATTATAATTATAAAAATCATCAATACAACTCTCTAAATTCATTTTACCCTATTGAACGACTATTTCATGAAATTATGACATTCGAGGCCAATTCTAACTAAAGGAGTTGCTGATGCTAATGATTATAATTCTATAAAACCATATTTATTACGATCGCGAATCATATTTTGATCAACATACAACTTGACACTGACCTGCAAATGCAAAAAACATAATAATACATATTTGCATTTCGCTACCTTAGCGCACCTCGCAGTAAGCAATGGACAAAAGTTTCGAACTTTTAAATTCTTGTTGGTTGAATACGAGGCTTTTGACTACTTTGTATTGTGTATATGTTGTATTTTTAACACGCTTTTATTTATGTGCGTTTTGTTTGTGAAAAAAAAAAGAATCTTTCTTATTTTTCTAACGAGCATTCATGAATGCTCGTTTATTATCTGTGTGAAAAGAGGACTTTACCATTAGCTAGTCAATTATTTAATACAAATATTATTCGTTTACGAGCTTCAGCTATATTTATCAAAACTAGACGAACTTACATAGAACATGTCTGCTTATCATACCCCGACTTGTAAGAGGAAATGAAAGGAAATGGGTCACTGAAAATCAGAGCCGGTGAAGGGTTAACGTTTTAGATTTTTGATAGTTATAACGATGGATGTTTATGTTCTATTTCTTTTTTATATCTTATGGAAGTGGAGTAGTTTTTTTATTTAGGAAGAAATTTAGACCATGATGGCCCATAATATATTTGGTGGCTGGCTAAAACTACTGCCGATGTATTCTGTAAAAATTTCACTGTGAAAACCTTAGATGTATTTATTTGAGAAAACTTAGGTGAAGTTCACTGTCATTCCACTTAATGCTAGGCATTGACACAATTAACAGCTTACTTCATCTAAGTTTTTCCGCTGTGATAGCTCACTTCAAGGTCACTTCACTTAAGTTTTCGTAGTGAGAATTTTTCAGAATAGTTTTTTTGTTTTTTGGGTGGGAAATTATCTTCAGAATATACTGGCTGGACTACCTTGTTGTTGCATTACGTCACTGATAGACAAAGTAGTAAAAGGTTCGTTCCAAAAATTTCACCGGTACCGATAATCTTTTACTGAAAAATATTGCAGTTTAGGGCAAAATAAGGACGCTTGGGTAGCGTTCTAACTAAAGCAATCTTCGTGCTAACAACGTTGCGTTCATTTCATTTTGCGACCCTGTACCTTAATTGCGTAACTTATTTTCGTAAACGATTATGACAAATTTGTTTTATTTTGACATTTCAACAACATTCATTGCGTTATTTACGTTGTAGAGCAGATTTTTTTTCCAACTTATGAAGCAATGGATTAGCAATCTGTTTCAAATCGAAACAGATTGTGATTGATCGTGGATTACGCAATTAGGGTACTGAACACGTGGGTACTGAACACGTGGTCGTGACGACAAAGGGGGCCTTTCAGTTTTCCGAACAAAATGAGTGACATATATTACGAACGCGACGATCGCTTTTTCGCGCGACCGACCGCTTTGGTTAGAACGCAGGGTATATGTGTTTGGGTAATTTTACACACTTCTTTTTCTGGCAGTCGTGTAAGCCGACGTTTGCACGGACGTAATAAAATCGCGGCGCGATTTTATCGCGCACTAGATTTTGAACTCTCGGCGCTAAGCAGAGCGTTGAAAATCCAGTGCACGAAAAAAAATCGCCGAGATTTTATTACGTCCGTGCGTACGTCGGCTAACAAATGATATCCACAGATTTGGTACAACTAACTACTTAGTAGCTTAGAGCAGTGGTGGCCCAGTAGTAACAGTCGCGACTTCCGAGTTGAAGTTCGTAGGTTCGAAACCAAACAGGGCTTTACTTTGTGTAAATTATTTTATCACCACTGCTCACAAAACGAAAGAAAACATTGTGAGGAAACCAGCATGTCCTAGAACCAAAATTCGAAGACATGTGCCATCTATCAACCCGCAATGGGCCCGCGTGGTAGAATACGCCCACTCCCTCTCACAGAGAGGAGGCCTGTGTCCCAGCAGTGGGAACATTATAGGCTGATCATGCTTATGCTATTTAAAAGCAGTTTATCTGTAGACAAATAATAATGGATTAAGTCTGTAAGTTTTTAAATTATGTAAATATTATAGTGTCTGATAATGGATATTAATAATAATAAAATTTATAACGAAAATCACTTACGTATCACAAATGTTAAGACACAACGTCAAACATGTAAAGTTATATTTATTTGCTTTTATAGCAATGGCAATAGATTACGTAAGTAGCTGTTTATAGTGCTGTGATTTATTTATAAACATTACATTATTATCGATGGCAATACTATAATATCACTAGATATTAAAACATATTGTAGGTTATCAGTTTTGTAATTTATAAAATTGCAAATAGGCTTAAAACACTTAAAATAAATAACTGTCAGTATTATGACAAACACTAAGCTTGCATAAATTATTGCAAAAAACTCAACAGGCCTGTGTCCAAAAATTTTGTTTTGTCCGTTTTGTGGATTATTAAAAAATATTGAACATATGTTTTCTTTTTTGTCGTAATCAAAATATTATGGCAATACATTGAGTTAAAATGTGGCATGACGTCACGCCTTGCTAGATTTAATACTGCGTTATGATGCAGCGAGCCCCCACTCCCCAACTTTAAATGCGTGTTTTCTAAGTTATGTTTGATTAATATGATAAAGAAAAAATACGTGTCTAATATTTTTTTTATTATCTGAAAGACGGACTAAATCGAATTTCTTTTTTTTTACCTAGGCAACTACTCTATTCATGTTGTAGATATTCAGTGCTGAATAATATACAACATGTCACACACATGTACAAAGTTATATTAAGATTGTTCTTGGGAAAAATTCATCCCAACTACTGAACCCTTCATTGTGCGTGGTCAGATAGGCAATTGGAATGTTTTTTTAATAAAATATAGCTTATAGCCTTCTCCACGTCCCAGCCTATCTGTTAAATTTCAAGATGATCGGTTTAGTGTTGAAAAAGTAACCGACAGACAGATAAGACTTATTTTAAATAATATTACCAGCTTTTTATGCCCACGGCATCGCCCGCATGGAGGTCGTAAATTGTCCCACGACAACACACACACACACATCAAGCTATACATTTCCAGTTTAAGCTGATAGGATTTCCGTACGATGCGAGGTCAGCTTATACTAGAAATGTTTAGCTCGATGTGTAGCCGTTTGTACTACCGGGATAAAAATATCCTATGTCTTAACCCAGGTCATGTGGTCTACCCATGTGCTAAATTTCGAGCAAATCCGTTCAGCGGTTTTGGTGTGAAAGCGCAACAAATAAACAAACTCACTTTCGCATTTGTAATATTAGTTAGGATTAGTTCCTGGATTGACTTGGGGGAGGATTTTGCCCAGCAGTGGGCCAGAATCGGTAAAAAAAAAGAAATTATTAGTATAGATCCAACTATGACAACATAACTCTATTGTATATATTTTGTTTTTGATTTCATAACTTGTTATTTCACTGTATATTGCACCGGTTGACGTCATCACTTCAACGCCGGCTGTCACTGATAACCAGCGCTGGGGCTCTGTCTCGCATAGGGTTACAGCATTATGCTGAGCGATGGCTGTTTTGCGTGGATGTGACGCATATTTTCGCCCAAATTTTTCTTTTCGTGTTTTTGTTCTTTCTTTGCGTCATGGTTACCGCAAATAAAAGTATTTTCTGTCTTTTTTTTTCTATGGTTGAATCCCTTTCTGTTACACGCCCTCCTCAAACTACTTCAAAGTTTCTCCTATATATAATAATATATAATATAAAACTTTATTTCGGGTGGCATAGACCTATAGTAACCTTAACCTAACAAGTACATTTATTTTGATTTGCCATGACTCGCCACACCTACACAAGACACGACCCACTGATATGCTCCTCTTGATCCAACCAAAGCTTCAAAGCTTTTTTTTTTCAGTTGCTGTCACACAGTCAAGTTTTTTTTGTACACACGGCTACACATCAAGCTATAAATTTCCAATATTAGCTAACCTCACACTGTATGAAAATCCTATACAATGCGAGATCAGCATAGCTTGATGTGTAGCCGTGTGTACTGTACTTAGAGAAACCTTCCTATAAGCATCAAATACAGATGAACGTAGGTATGATGAACGAGTTCCTACCTACAGTTTATACCAATAATGTGACAGTCCTATGGTTTGTTCTATATTCAAACACTAGATTCATTCTTTTTTCTACATAATTTATTAACGTAACCTTTGCTAATATTATCGTTTGTTAATAAATTCTCACAAATAAAAATGTGTAAAATGTTAAAATCATACGGTTTTTAAGAAGGCATAGTACCGACCTTAGTGCTGAATTAGATAGTAGGTAATTAAGTATACCCTGCCCTGTCATTATACGAATAAACACAATGCTTTAATTAAAGATAATTATAAGTCAGTTTTGTTCTGGGCTCATTACATTTTATGGTTTATACATTTTTAAGGCCATTTTTATTTTTATCTTAATGTGTGTACTCACAGAGTTTTTATTCGTTGGTATTTTGTAATCTTATCTTTTGCATAGTGTGTAAGTAATATTTATTATTTGCATAATTATTTTTTAATGTTTTATAATGTTATTTCTGTTTTACATCACTTTGGCTGCCTACTTGTAATTTTACAAATGTATTTTTTGCACATTTACTGCTCAATATGCTGTATTTCGTGGGCTCACCATAATAATACCTTATAGCTACATCATTCTTTATTTAGCCACCTTTTACGAAAAGAAAAAAGTGGTTTAGCCCAATGTACAATGCTCTTGTCAACTTTTTTTACACTGGTAGTCGAAAATGATTATAACTTAAAATACCTGCAACTGCTTTAAACACGTTCACAAATAACGTTTTGCATTTTATAGCATTATGATGCAAAATTATTTTACCAGCCTTCGAGTGAAACTGGCTAGAATAAGTGATGAGATTATTGATCACTTGATTGAGTCTGCCTTATTACCAAAAGAAGAACTTTTCGTTTCTCAATATCTAGGAATAGATACCTAATAATATTTAGAATTTTATTGCTGGTAGAAGTATCCTGGTAGAGGTAAAGACGTATTCGGTTTTTCCTAAACTCCGGGTTTAATTCATTCTAGAACGATGCTCAGAAATTATAAAGTAAAAACAAAATTGAATTCGACACCGTCTTTTCGTTGTTGACTGTATTAAGTCGACGAAAAATGCAGGAGGAAAATCGTAACGTAATTTTCATTGGTATTTTAAATTCCGCACGTTAAAGTGATTTAAGTGCGTTGTAACCCCGGCCAGTGACATTATTAATGACAATAATTCATTGATATAAATGGCCGTCGTTAATTATTACGTATTAATATTAATAGTCGAATTAATCTTAATATTACTAAGGAAAGAAGATAATTTTTTCCGCTGACGTTTAAATAACATTATTTTTTTCTTGCAATTTGTTAGATTTTTCATGATTATATGTAGGTTTGTTGGTACATGTGAGTAACAAGAATTAATATATTGAGAGTCATTGATAAATAGATAACCTTCTGAAGAATTCTTTAGTAGGTTATCAATTACTATGAACAATACATTTATTTTATTTTGTATAGTAATAGTAAAGTAATTTGTATTGATTTGTTTTTGAAGATTACTAAACATGTTCGGAATAGTAAACAATAAAAAAAAAAATAGATAAATCATGTTTTATAGCCCAGATGCTCAAAAATACGCCACGCTTGTTTTCCTTAATAGCTAGTAATTTTCATTTAATTGAGCAAAGCAGTAAAAAATGTCTGGACAATTAATTTGTAACTCCTGAAAATTACGACTCATTTTAATTAGACACCACTTGTAGCTTTATAGTCGAAAGAGCGTAAAACTGGTATTGTCTAGTTAAAAGTCGTTAACTTTTTAATAAAGTGGATAAGTTTTTTTTTTTTTTGTAAAAATTATTAAATTTTTTACCTAATATAAATTAAGTTCAGATTTACTAAGCATTAATATTCATAATATATCACTCATTAAACAATTTAAAAAACAAATACCTTTCCTAAAAAAAATATAGTTTAAAATGACTAACCTTTACAAAACTGCAATCTGTAAACTCACAAAACAAAACACTTCACTCAAAAACAAATTTTTCATAAAAAGAACACTCGAAAAAAAAACAAAACTGTATTCCACACGCACTGAAAAAAATTGTTGCGTTCGACTTTTAAATCGTATTATTTTCTGTTACAAAAAAGTTTATTCGGTCCGCGATAATATTTTACTCAGTGTTGCGACGCGCGCAATGCTCGACGCTCGCTTACCGCCACTGAACGTCGCCGGTTTCTTTACGCGTGCGCAAAGGGAACTGGCAGAATCGCCAAATGCTTTATTTTTAGTGTTTCGCTTTTACCTGCGCTTTCAATTACGAATGCATTGTGACTTACCTACTTTTCCTTTTTTCTTCGTTTTTTTTAAGTAGATACTTTTATCTTGAAAATTGTTGAGACGCTGTCGTTTACGTTGTAATTTTATTTTTTCAGGCTAGTTTCGTGGATAGGTATACCTACTGTTTTTCTGCAGATAATGGACAGCTTTTTTATTATTTTACTGAACAGAAAACAAAATAGTAGATTGTTATACGAGGGGCTAAAATAACCCATTGTAACGAGGTAGTTTTACGTAAATAGAAACCGAGTTATAATGGGTTTTAGCGCCGTGTGTTACACTCTACTTTAAAGTAAAATAATCCAATACAATTTTAGATTGTTTATTTTATTTAAATGTACTATTTGTACAATTCGGGATATTTAACGAGATGTTTTATTCTGGGAACTTAATTTCAGTCCTCTGTGAAGATGTTCTCACTAGATAATGACATTTTCACTGTTGTAAATTATATTACGGTCACCAATTCAATGCGTAATTAGAAAAAAATTCTAAAGATTTCGCGCCAATGCCTTTTTTATTTCTTCTGTAGCCACAACGCCATGTACGCATTCTACCAAAGAGATAGCCGCATTTAGTTCCATTTTCAAAAATAAAATATTTTTCTTTTTTTTGTGAACCAGTAATAAGTCAAATCCATAATTATGATTATTCAACATAAGAATGAAGCTTTTTTCGTTTTTCAAGGCTCGTTGGAACAGACAAAAATTAAAAAAAAAAACTTTTTCCCCTAGAGCAAGAAATGCAATTTTTTCCCCGCTCTGGTACTCTACAATGACGGCCTTTTTGAGCAAGAGGAGTGAAAAAGATATTGCTTTCATAGGTAAGTACCCATTTGCTGAAATAAAATTATGAGGTTATTGACAGTTTCACAATCGACCTAATTATTGATAAGCACATTGCTTTAATATCTTTTCGATAGCTTATCAATACCCGACATAAGCTGGAGGTTGAAAGTTCATACGCGCAGTGTGCATGACCTTTCACATCACTAGTCAACGTCATAATAACATGTTGCACCAATGCAATGCGTGAACCATTGTGTTCGAATTGATTCAAAATACAAATACCATTTACATATTTAAATTAGAACGAGAATTATCTTTTTGAACGTCAACATTACATAAGGCTCCCCTAAAACGCCCGCCCTTTACCACTTCCTAGTGCTTTAGCTGGGAAGAAGAAGTGGCGCACTAAATTCCCCAGCAGCACAGCTGTTTGTTAAGTTAGAAGAACTAGATTCTATACAATAGCATATGCAAAGTAATTAACATTACAAAACAAATAAACATTCAATTAAATTATTACATACCACCAAAAATATTGAAAACTATAGGTACTCGAGAAAAAACAAACAGTGGCACTCCGGGAGTGCCGACAGAAGTGAAAACTTGAACAAGATCGCCTTGGTGGAAGAAAAATACTTGTATGGAACATAGGTCCGTAACCTTATTTAAATTAAGAGCATAATCGCGTTTACAAAAATGAGGTGTCGGTAACGGTGTCGCGAGTTCAATTGTTTTTTCCCATCTCAAAAATGCCCAACGCACCTAAAGAAGTTTTCACTTTAAAACAAACGTAAGCAGAACTTAATAAGTATAAGCCTTACCTTATCCGAATCCCTTCAACTATTAATCGCAAATCTATAAATTAACTTGCTCAAATGCACATGCATGCCATTGTTATATTCACCAATCTCGCAACTTTCTACTTCCATACTTTTATGCGAGTTACAGGCATTGTGTATGTGGCTACAGGCAAGCCAATGGATATTTCAAAAAGCCTGAGATGTTCATAATCTTTGGCCTCAAGATTTTTCTGTGTTGTATATCGTCGCTCGGTATCCAATACCACGAATGTGACATTTCCGACGAAAATCCGATTTTTGTTTTATTTCATTCTACACGTTCAAATACGTGATCCTGCATTTAAAAATGATTTTCGTCAAAAATGTCACATTCGCGGTATTGGATGCCGAGTGACGATACGTACATGGTCATAATAAGTTTCTATAAATTGCAAGATGACAGGCCACGTAGGAGATGCAGGAAGGAGGACGCGCGAGCTCGCGAAAAATGAAAGGAGTGGAGGGAGGCATTTACCCAGGAATGGGAAAGAGCAGGCTAGTAAAAAATATCTTATATATATTTACATAAATTTATTTAGATATTATGGTATCGACAATAGGTAAGCTAGAATCCATATTAACTCAATCGCTTTTGTCGTAAAATAAAAAATGGCCTGTAATAAAAAATAAAAAAAACATATCAGCAATGTTGTAAATGATCCCATCTGCAAAGTCCGTTAGGTAATTGTAATGATCTAAAAATATACTTAAACCTATCTTGCCTTGCAATGAAAATCCTTAGCACTTGAATTCCGTACCGTCAGTTACAAACTTGATATATCTTACGAGGCAAACAATACTGTTGCCGAGTTTATCAACTGTCAATATAAGTAAACTGAGTACAGTCGGCAACAAAGTTCACGAGCTGCATTGCAGAAAGTGACAATTTACTGCCTTATCTTTTATATTGACGTATCGTTACTTTGTTTCTCTCAAGAAAGTTTTTTACTGATCGTGTTTTGTTTTTGGACAAAGCATTATGCGACATACGACAGCTCAGTGACTACGTGCAACGACAGACTGGGGCCGACAATTTTCATATATTTTGTTCAAAGCTCACTTGAAGTCGAGTCGCAGAGTCGCAACGACAAGCTACGCACTGCCACAAGCTCTAAAAAAAGAAAGAAAGAAAAACGTTTAATTCCGGTAAATATGACACGAAGAAAGAACACAAATACAAAAAAGAACAAATTGGGGAAAATATTCGTCACATCCACGCAAAACGACCATCGCTCATCATAATGCTGCGATTCTATTGGACACTGAGCCCCAGCGCTGGTTTACAGCGGCAGCCGGCGTTGATGTGATGACGTCGACTGGTGCAGCATACAATGAGATATATGCTACACGCTTGCTGCGCGCTCTCGCTAGTTGTCGTGTGTCGCAGCGTCTAAACGCGAGTGTACACGCACACGCGATGACAGCCGCATGTAACAGGTCAGCATCTTGTCGTTGAGCTGTCGCAGTCGCATGACGGATAGTATGCGTGGTGGTTTAAGTTTATTTGTAGTATCAATGAAGATTGTAAGGGTCATGTTAATTTATTTTATTATACTAACGTTTGACCTACGAGAATAGCTCAAGCCATGCTAAAATTCATCATCATCATCATAATCAGCCTATAATGTTCCCACTGCTGGGATACAGGCCTCCTCTCTGTGAGAGAAAGTGGACCGTAATCCACCACACGGGCCCAGTACATATTGGTGGATGTCACATATCTTAATTTTTTTCGGTTCTAAGACATGCCGGTTTCTTCACGATGTTTTTCTTCACCGTTTTGAGAGCAGCGGTGATGAAATAATTAACACAAAATAAATTAGCTGAGTAGGTTTGAACTCACAACCTACAACTCGTAAGTCGCAGCTGTTACCACTGGGCCACCACTGCTCTACCATGTTAACAACATGGTAAAATTGTTAGCCATTAATCAACAAAATCAACTCAGCATATTGCAGTCCATTGCTGGACATAGAATTTTCCCAGCCTGCGCTATGCTCGTGATTAGTTATGTACTTTGTGTTGTTCTCTGATTACTCTTGTCTTTTATGTATGCACGCGTTTTTGTGACAAATAAACCTATTTTTCTTTCTTTCTTCTTTTTTTCAATCCTCCGACTTCCGCATCCAGTCTTTCCCAGCCACCGTTTCAAGGTCAACAGGTCAAGTTAGCCATCAGATTAATTTATATTAACAAAACATTAAGCTAAGTAATGGTACCTACCATAGTTAGGTGACCATCTTTACATACTGAAACCCCTCCGTACCTTGGAAAGCACGTCAAGTTGTTGGTCCTGGCTATCATTCTTAGATCTTTGACAGTCGTACCGGGTCATCAGAAACCAAAAAAACTGACAACCAGTCTCGCCAAGGGGTGTTGTACTCGTATTACGCAGTAACTGAATTGTGGAGGTCAGATAAGCAGTTGCTCCATGTACAATACTGATATTCAGCTGCATCTAGTTAGACTGGAAGCCAACCCCAACATAGTTGGGAAAAGGCTCAGATGGTGATGGTATGTACCAAAGTTAAAATATTTAAGCAACACTTGTTGACATTTAGGTTGTCAGTAAAGGTTTCCTACCCACATTCAAATTTTTTATCACTGTACAGTACACGGCTACACATCAAGCTATACATTTCCAGTTTTTGCTGATCTCGCATTGCATACTCATAGGATTTCCGTACAATGCGAGGTCAACTTATACTGGATAAGTATATATAGCTTGATGTGTAGCCATGTATACGAGTCTGAAACATTCAACAGGTCCGAAGCAACTGGAGCGATTATGAAAACAATGTTTTGGTTCATGCATGTATAATTTTATCTTTTTGAATGTCAAGAGGTCTTCTAGTCCTTTTCAAAGGTAGGTTTCACTGATATGATAAGATCTCTTAGATGCTGTACGCCGTAAGAAAATACAATTTGGGAGTTCACGAGTCATTTGGCAATGAAGAAGAATTATGCTTGGGAGTTTCTCTACATGATAGAATGAAGAGATCCGAAGGAGAACCAAGAAAGGTAACCGACATAGCCCAAAGACTTGCCAAACTTAAATGGCAGTGTGCAGGGCACATTGCTCGCAGAACGGATGGCCGATGGGGCCGAAAGGTTCTGGAGTGGCGACCGCGTACCAGAAGACGTAGCGTTGGAAGCCCTCCCACAATGAGGACCGATGACTTTGTGAAGGCCGCAGGAATCCGCTAGATGCGGGATGCACAAAACAAGTGGCGGTGTTTGGGGGAGGCTTATGTGAAAACTGCCACTGCTGGCAGTGGATGTCTTTCAGGTGAAATGATGATGAGTTATTGAAAGTATTGTTATCACTAAACTTAACAATCTGACTGCCTAGTTAGTCTAGTGGTCACAAGCGTTCTGCTGAGCATGAGGTCATGGTTTCGATTCCCGGGTCGGGCAAAGCTTTATTGGGTTTTTCCATCAGAAATTTATTAGTAGAAGCCTGGAGTCTGGTTGTGTCCGGTTGATGGCAATAGGCTCGCCCCCTATTACATGGGACCTAAATATAACTAGCGAAATCGTGGGTGTACTACTGGTACACTTCTATCTAACCCTTAGTGGATAACAGCCGTGATGTTTTTTTGACAATATGTTCGGTGAATGTGATAAGCCCATTAACACTTTACAATTTACATGTTTTTTTTTGCAAGCCAAGTGAATCTAGCCTGAAGCATTCACAAATGAAAACACACCAATTAAATAATATGTAGGTACAAAAAAACCAATATTGCACTAACTATCCACCTCAAATATACGACTGGCTAACTATTAAAACTATTAAAAAAATATTTTTTGTAGCCAACTGTACATTGCTCGGCCGTGCGAATAAAATAAAAAATGCATGTAAATGGAAGCCTTCTAGTGCTACTCGAAGTACAGTTTTTATTTTGTTAAATGTTAAATTCATTTCAATCTTTTATTTCAAAAACTTGTAGAATTTTATTGCTTGCCGATTTCAGAATAACTCAGTTATGAAAGTTTTGGAGCAGAATCGATTTACAAAGTTCATGTTGTTGTTGTCGCGTTAGCCTGTGGATGAGAGACTCATCAGAATTAAATTTTTTGCTCACACGATAATCAAGTAGTCACCTATGGATATTACACTCTCATTTCGATAGCTTTGTTGAAGTCCAAAGGCAGGGTAGATTGTTATACAAGGGTCGAAAGGAATTGATGACTTTCACCCGTGTTAAACACTCTACTTTTCATTTCGAATATAAGGAAAGTAAAAAGTCATAGTTTTTCTAAAATTTTAATACCTTCTGCAACTGAGGTGGGTTTTTCGTCAACATTCGACTGAGGTGTAGTCCGTCAGGCGGCACTATATACAGCATGATTCGTTTATAACTTTTAGAAATAATAGGGCTCTAGTTTTGTTTTACTATTAATGGGTTTATGTATAATGAAATAGAAATGAATAAGCATGCTCAAAACAAAAAACGAGTTTATTATGGAATCATTTATTGAGATCAGTATTTTCGTTATATTTACACTTAAACTTACAAAACTATTAAAAAAAAAACGAAATAATAACCCTTCTTTAAAACTGTTAAAATTAATCTTTTAAGCGTTATCTTATAGCTCTAAAACAAAAAACACAACGTGATATCACGGTTCAATTAGGCACAAATCAGTCTCAAAGTTAACCCCAAATCTAAAACTTATGTTTACAGTTTTGACATAGTGGAGAAGAACATTGTAGACAAATTGGCTTTTTGCATGCGCAACAATGGTACCTTGTTTGCCTCTTCAATTTACTGGGACATATGCTGCATAGCTTACTTCCAGCTGGACCTGGAAGCTGAGCCACGGGTGGAGGGGAAGGCAAATCATAGCCTAAAACTCACGACCAGTGCCATCTGTAGCAAACAAGAAGTTAGCGTCTGCGTCATTGCATTTGAATACTGAGCTATAGTACAAAAGGCCAAACAAACTTCGCATTTCAGTTTCATTTGTATCTTTGAGTTCCTGCCTGTTTGTGTTCCGAAAACGTTCTCGATACGTTTGTAATTTTTGGTTGGTGTGCAAAACAACAGTCTCTAGCATTTCGAGGTCGAAAATTTAAGACCAAAGTTCTCGAAAACTTCTGAAAACAAGCTCTTCTCTTGGCCGAGATACTTGAATAATATTATGTGCAGGAGTTCTGCTTGTCCTTGCTATTTCCTTCTTAGACCATAAAAATCCGTTTTTTCCAATGTAGTTTGGACCATCTTGATCACCACAAGCTAAAGAGCTAAGGGGCTCCTCGTCTTCAGAGTTAAAATCGCTCTCACTCGATTGGGCATTCTGTTCTCTTGCTGTACATTTCCTTCCACACAATAAGGATCTTCTACCGAATCATCAAAATCGCTAAACTCGTTTTCTTCTCCTAATTCTTCAAGCCATTCCTCAATCTGCCCATCATCATTTGTATATCTTCCACTGCTGTCTCGTTTTGGTGGCCTACTATCTGTATTTTGAGTTGCCATCTAAAAAATTATGAATATTATAAGTTAAGGCAATTAAATGTGAGGTTATGTTTGAGAGACACTATGGTAGTATTAATATTTTACTGATGAAACGACTAACAAACACTATGAATCTAAAACGATGTTGGTGAGGTGACGTCTATCAGAATCAACGTTTATTGCTGTACTTACGTCTGTGGGACACCGACAGTCGATAACTCCAAACGTGCACACCGCAGGGCCGCCCGCGCCTCACTGACCGTAAGGTAAGCGCGAGCCGTTACAGGAAGGTACTGAGCGAGACAGAGATACATCACGCTATGTTACGATCTGGCAACGTTTTTTGTGTTTGGTGGTGTCCGATAGACTACCACCTCAGTCGCAGAAGGTTAATAATAATAATAACATGAGTATTCTAGTAACTATTAGTCTTTTTTTATTTTAAATATGGAACACACCTCGTCGCCGCCGCACGTCGTCCCGCTTAGGTATTTTTTTTATTCACACTGGCTGTTTATACAATAAAAAGACTGCAGCATTTTTTTATCTGTATTTTTCTATAAGCTTAGCTTATATTACAATATCATATCTATGATTACAGATCCATGATCAAAGACATAACTAAATTGTAAAATAGACATAACATAGGTAACTTGTGAGCTTCGTAGATAGGTTTGTAATAAATGTCTATCCATAATAAATGTCTATTTTACAATTCCATTATGTATCTTCGATCACAGATTCATGACCACAGACTCGACAGTGTAATACCCCCTTTGTAAAAATTTCGTAGCCGACTACCTAACTAAATAAAGTTCTATTTTTTAAATTCATTCCGACTCTAGAGAGGGAAGCAATTACTATGGTTTTTCCCGCCCAAGGGTGCGTCTTCCACCCGCTACTTGGATCAAACAAACACTGCTTTCAGAGTACGAGAAATTAAAAAAATTTAGCGGCCGGTCACCTAACCGCTGGTCAGACCAAGTACCCGCCCTCACTGGACTCTGTTACGACCGTCCTAATAAAAGTCGAGAACCGAAGGAATTGGAAGAAAATCATACCCACCATGCCTTTCAGGGACACGACCTTCAGTAATGAAGAACGCGACCAAGAAGAAGAAGTTGAAGTCCAACGAGAGGGCACAAATACAGACTCCGGGATGCTGCTACTGAGTAATCCCTAATGAAACAGTCCAAATATCACATAACCCAACCTGGGGATTCAACTCAGCAGTCACTCTTGTGACTATAATATTACGTTTTTAGAGGCATAAGGAACAGGGTCTAAAGTTCACTCATCCTCTATAGAAAAAGGAGGACCCTCCGACCAGGCGGGTGTCATGTCTGGCGGGCAAATGCCCAACGATTGATGTCGAAAATCTGTACTTATATACCTTATAGATGTACTAGCTGTCCCGGTAAAAGTTTTTTGCCATATAAATTATTTATGTTTGGGGTGGACCACCCTTATCATTTAGGGGTACGAAAAATAGATTACGACTGATTCTCAGACCTAACAAATATACATATGAAATTTCATAAAAATCGATCAATCCGTTTCGGAGGAGTATGGCAACTAACATTGTGACACGAGAATTTTATATATATAGATATATCGCGCGGTAAACTCTAATTGCGCGATGCAGGATTTTGTGTGACGTAAGGATTTTGTGTGACGTCAGGTCTTTGATGTGTTGTTTGCATGTGGCGATGTAGATGCCGCCACATCACTCCACTACGGAGCCCGGAGGTCGATAATGCACGATCTTGTCCTAAGTCGAACGCCCGCTCCACTCTGCTCCAAAATCTAGACTTATTAAAAGCCTTAGATCTCTCTAAGTTAGCTTGTATCGTTATTGTAATATTTATTTTGTTTGTACAACTTGTCTTGAGTCCTTATATCGTTGTGTTGTACCTATATGTATTGAGGAAGTGCCGCGGTAGGCAGTAATACACGTCAGTTTACTTAAAAGTCATTTTATTGAATTCTACTTCTCTACACTATGCCGCCACACGTTAAATAAATTTGTTTGTAGAGGTAATGTCTGTAAATGGATCATAATCCTAAGCTATGACGAGGTTGAAAAAAATCCTCAATACGTAGCTTTGCCGCGCACTCAAACAGCACCCAAACAGTACCTTTTCCAACACAACACTACACGACACAACACAACACTATACAACACTACACAACACAACACATACAAACACACGATATAAATGGTTTTCTCTTTGATTTGTTTATTTTTGTTTCTGTAAAAAAAAAACCTACGCAAGCAAATTAACTACTAAGCATTAACACACGGCAACACATCAAGCTATACATTTCCAGTATAAACTGACCTCGTATTGTATGGAAATCCTATACAATGCGAGATCAGCATAAACTGGCAATTTATAGCTTGATGTGTAGGCGTGTTTACCACCATATTACTTACGTTTTAAACGCGGCTCATCTAGTTTCAATTAAAGTTATTAAGTAATTAATTTAATAGTAGACAATTTTAGATTTGTAAGTATTATTGCATTAATTTGCTGGGATTCGTTTATCGAACACTCGTGTTTTTGATTATAGGGTTAAAATTAAGATTAATGCTCTATCTTGACTCTAAAATATCAGGTTGTGATTAACATGCTGACCCAAATTATGGTATCCATAACCAAAAAAATTAAAATAAACTTTGGGATTTCTGAATAAGACGTTCAACATTTGTATGAAATATTTCGCAGTACAAATACGAGCAATACTTGAATTAGGCATTAAGTCCTTTTTACCTTTTTGTACAAGTGTTATAAGTAAATAAATAAATCAACTTGTCATAAAATGGTACAAGCACGTACAACTTTGTGTTTTTGTCGAGGCAAAACTTTAATGTAATAATCGCCTCGGTGTAAACTTATGGCATATTTTTTTTTTGTTGTTGTTTTATGATTTTCATGAATCTAATTGTTTTATGTTTTTTTTTTATAAAATTTATGATTTTACACATTTTATTAATTTAAAAATGATTGTGATTTCATTTAATTATGTGAGTAATGTACGTCTGATATTATTTTTTTGTATATGTTGTAATAAATTGTACGATTGTGGTGTGTGTTTGAATTTTTGATTACTAACATAATTCCTAAGTAGGTATACTAACAAAAAGTATGGTTCACTATATGTGAATTAAATAAAAAACGTGTGGCACTCGGGGACTGCCGCGGTAAAGCTATTGCATAGCATTTGTAACCTCCATACTTCCTATTTGTCAACGCTACACTTGGGATGATGACGGATGATGACATAAAACAATAATTACGTTAAACATAACTGGCGAAATGTGGGTGTGTACCTGCTACAGGGACACCTCTGCCCAACCCTTCGGGGAAACAAGGCGTGATGTTATGTTATGTTATGTAATAATTACGTTCCCATGACAACGTGATGTTGTCATTACATGGTAGGCGGAGTGGGGGGTGTTAGGTTTTTTTCGTTACGGAATTTCTTTTTTCGGTCGCCGCGCTCAAAGCCCGCGATAAAAACTATGCAATAGCTTAAAAAAAAATAGCTTGTAACTCTTCCTTACAATACTTGAACGGCAATATTGTGCGTACTTTATGGCATACAGTTATTGCTCTTGAACGTTCCTTAAACTTATATTGTGTAAATCAGGCTTTATTTTAAAGACCATTTATCCTTCTCTAAACATTAAGTATAGCTTCAACGTACAATTTAATAATAACATGCTCTACAAGCTTTGCTCTTCATTGGTTTCCATGCAACAAGTAGTCATTGCTCAGTTGAGTGGGCCACAGTTATTGTTTCAAGAGTTTCAGCTCATTGCACAATAATTTTCTATATTCAGGAAAATTCTAGGAGAAAGTTTAACTTCCAGTTCTTTGAACAGTCTCTTTAAAAATAGCGTTGTAGCAATTTGTTTAACTTTTAAAATTTGTTTAAAGGGTGATTGAATTATTGTGTACACAGGGTGGGAATGAACGGAGGACACGGTGTAATAACAGCCGCATGGGTCGATCCATCAGGTTAAGCTACGCTTGCCGGGATTGGTCCGTGGATGGGTGACCATCTTTACGTACCGAGGCTCCTCCGTGCATCGGAAAGCCGTTGGACATTCGTTACAAGTCGTCAGAAGCCCGAAATTCTGACAATCAGTCTTACCAAGTGGTATCGTATTACCCAGGTACTGGGTTGTGGAGGTCAGATAGGCAGTCCCTCCATGTGAAATACTGGTATTTAGCTGCATCTGGATAGACTGGAAGCCGACCCCAACATAGTTGGGAAGACTTGATTTTAGTATTAAAACGCCTCAAAAAACCCTGGGGTTTTTTGAAAATGTTAAGTATCTACCTATTACAGTTCAAAAGATACAGCCCTGTGACAGACGGACAGACCTTACAAATACAGCCTCGTTGGCACTCTTGGTACGGAACCCAAAAAATGTCAATCTTAGTTTACAATTTAGGTTAAGCCACAAAACATCTCCCCACAACACGAGACACCTGATATTTTTATACCCGGAAAACGAAATCATGAAATATTACACCATTTTCCTTCAGATGCATGTCAGTGATGCCACAAAAATATAACGTTCTTACATGAGAGGTAACTTGTATTATTTACGACGGATATTATAAGTTGACGGCGAAAACAAAGAACGATCGTAAGACATCAGAATTTTTTATCATTAGTACATTTTTGGTTTTTGGTTGGCAGATGGGAGTGGAAACGTCAGGAGGTGTCCTGGGACGACATATTAGTGACCTTATTGGTGATGTTCTTCAGAAAGGTCAGGTGCGTAGTACTCGCAACCGGTGTGCGTGTATGACCAGATGTATGAACGTAAACGAGGCAAAAGGAGTATGTAATGATCGTAGAGAGTGGCGTTCTGTAGTTTCTGCTTACCCAATGGGAAGAAGGCGTGAGTTTATTTTTCCAATTGTTAACGAATATCAACTTTATAATTGTATGAATTTAAGTGGATTTCAGAATGACTCGTACTATTGAAAAAGTCATAAAAATGTTTGAAGTTGTAGCGGAAACTGAACTTTATGCGTCGATTTTAAAGTAGTTTTTCAAAAAACACATATTTGTTTACATTTTTGGAAACGAAATCGCGCACGCAGTTTTTTGGTTCGGAAATTGTATTGTGGCTTTTGTCGTTGTAGGTTTCTCTGAAATGATCTTGTTCAAGGTAGGACCTGGGACCTACTGGTCGTTGGGATAGATGTGTTTTTTGAGTAGAGACCGCCAAACATATGGAAGGACGGACGATGATCAAAGGATAGTTTTCTCACAGAAGCATTGTATGCCCAGTCGTAATCCATATAATGGGGGTGAGCCTTTTGCCATTATTTTAATTATTTCCAGAGTGCCAGAGAATTTCAATTTTTAATTAGATTTCCTTGTAACAATAGGACCAGCCTCTAAAATCATAACTGAAACATATTTCTTAACCTTGACTAAAGACTCCATTACTGAAGACTCCATTACTAGCTATCATAAAGAGTTTGAAATTACTTGACACAGCTGCTGCTGTCAAGTCTTATCTAAAATTAGACACTACAGGCTATTTGAATGAACATTCTTTGATTACTATTACTATATTTAAGTTATTTAACTTAAGTAAGTACTTTGTTTTCATTCAGTTCCTAAGTTTACCTTGCTTACATTACTGAGAAATACTGGTTAAGTTGAAATCGGTTTTATTAAGTGTTTTGCCTATTTGCTTGGCGGACACTTAAAGGCTCTAGGAAGTGGTGAAGGGTGGGTGTTTTTGGGGGACTGTCTATATGTCTATGTCTGTCGTTCGAAAAGTGCTGATTCTCTGCCTGGTTTGAATAAATGACTTTTGATTTTTTTTTAATACTTAATTAATCGGATAACCAAAAGGCGAAGCAAAAAGGAGAGTTATGATTTTGACTGGTATGTTCATCTCATAACTTCTCAACTACTGATCATAATTTGACAAATGATGTATCGTTGGAAGCGTCTTGATCGTCCACTGGTCTAAGGTTATATGACGTTACATTAAATTCAATTTGGCGCCTTCTAGAGGACATAAAGTCATGCACTTTTTTTTTTCCATTTTGTGTATCAAATGAAAGGCCTTGACGAGATTTCAAATATATATATATTATAACCCCAAAATTATTCAAATAAAATAACAGCTTTATAATCTAAAACCCAACTACGACAAAAAAGTCAACTAAAAGGTATAAACGAGACATCACAGACAGACTAATTAAAAATACGGAATCACACGTGTTAGGGTATAAATCGATTGTGACTCCGGATTTTTAAAATGCCGAGTGGATCCATCGCACGTGCATTGCTATCGCAGAATAAGTTGCAATGTCTCATGTAACTGTTAGTAGTCACACCGAAACCCAAACCTTAATACGAATTTCGGCTATGGCGACCTATCTCCGCGGAGACCAGCTTCAGCGCAGGAGATATTATAGGTAGTACACAAGTGTGTGTGCGCAGACACAGGTACACTATCTCTTCCCTCACTCTCATAGTCCGATGGGACGGCAATCCGACACGATCGGAGAGAGATCAGGCGCAGGACTAACGGCTAAACGTGCTTTTCGAGGCACGGGGGTATCACACCGCCAACTTCCAAACTCCGGGCCGTTACTAAGAAATAACATAGTAAAGCAGGTGTACGGAAATATTTTTTCGAAAATCCTGCTTCGGTCCCTCAACGGGAATACGAAAGTCCGATCAAGACGCGAAAATTTTAAGCAATTGTCAAACACAAACACACTCATAGCAGGCGCGTCACCTTCTTGAACTACCATTTTCATTCAAAACATTGGAAATAAATACGTAGTCGGAAAAAGAATAAGGTGCAAACCTAAACTAATGGACCTTGCACGAAGCGATCCGAAGTGCCCTACTACACTCTCGTATTTAGCGATTAGTGTAGTGCAGGCTTTAGACGTCGTGGGGAAGTCAAACACCTCACTCCCCCGCTTGACCAGAGCTCGCAGAGGCGGGCCGGGTGGCACCAGTCGGGATCCAGGGCAATTACAGGCACTATTGAATTATCAAAGAGTCGGTGTTCCTGACGTCACATCGGGCCACACACCACACTGCGATCGCGGGCTTCCCCCTCCTTTCACTCGCTCACCGACGCCTTGAGCGTGCGCACACATATAGGTCATCTCATAAAATTGTAATCAGCCTCAGAAATACAGTACTTGTCAAATATCAAAATCAAGTAGTTTTATTACAAGTCAAGACCACCAGCAGCACACCTGGAGCTTGATACTCAACAGTCGGTCAATCAGAAAAATGAAGCTAGTAGCCCATTCCAAAACAAAGTAGGTTCCTATGGAGAAGAACTGGCAAACAACTTCATGGATACTTTTAAATGAAATGCGAGTGAAAATCAACCTTAAGGTGCTTACCGTTTTAATTCCTCGAAAGGACGTGAACGAAGTCGCGTTCAAAAGCTATCCCTATTTCAAAAAGTCACCAATCACGCTAAAATCGTATTAAATCAGCACCGATTCAATTTAGCACGATAACTCTCATCCATTTGCGAATGTAAACAGAGCGAGCTCTGATTACAATAAACATTCCACTTGATTATTTTCCGTTTCATCATTTTGAGTGGTTGTACGGTGATCAATCGATTGTGGGCTTCGATACTTTACGGTACTTTTCGGGTTTATTCTTTTAAAGTTTTTTATTTTGTATCAGCTACAGTTAAAGGACTAAAATGATCGATTGATGGTCTAGAATGCATGTGTGAATCAGTTATCAAAAACTCAAAAATCATATTTCCAATCTTCCAAAAAAATTTACACCATACGGTACAAGACAGCCCTCAAAACGCCCACACTTTGATAATCCATACTAATAATATAAATGCAGAAGTATCTACGTCTGTTTGTTGCCTTTTTACGCCTAAACCACTGAACCGATGGTTATATAATTTTACTGATAGGTAGCCTGGAATATGGAGAAGGATATAGGCTATGCTAGGACTTATCACTCGGGAAATTTGTATAAAAAAATGATAGAGTACACACAGACAAAGTTGGAGGCAACAGGTGATAACCAATTAATTTGACTACAGTATGTCCCAGTATCAGCTCGTAAAGGTTTCCCGCTCCATAAACTCCTAGTAAATAGAGAAGTATCACAATATAATCACTGTTGGAAAGCAAAATAATTATCATTGTGTTTGTATGGACTCTAATGATATTATAAGCTGTTTTAAAGAATGGTGTCGAATGTTAACCATTTTGTCTAAAACGACAGAAGCTGTAAGTAGCTAGAAAAATTTATAGAGTACTCTTTAATATCTAACTTATTATTTACCGATAAGTTAAAGAATGAAGATTTACAAGACATTAATTTAACGAGAAACGGTGATGTGTATTAGCTTTTCTCTGTATAAAACCTGTTACACAAAATTTTCATTCATGAATTCACAATTTCACAATTTCAAAATAATTTAAAGTAGCAGTTTCTAGAATTAATTTTCTTTGCAAATTCTGCAAGTTAAATAAGAAACATAAGCCGTATTCCTGAGAAGAAGAATATAAAACTTATTCCACTGGTTCCTACAAACTGTTCAAATAATAAAGCTGCGTGCATTTTGCCATCCATTGCTTCATAGGTTTGAAAAATTCCGCTCAACAACGTTAATATATATGTCACCGTATAATTATGAACTTCGTTAGTTTATAATCTATCGGTATTATTTCCGCTAAATTATAAACTGTCGAAAAATTGTGAACTGCAATGAACCATTTACAATTTAACGCATTATTTTTCGCTAGTTTATAGTCTTTCCATGGGAAACCGACAAATTGTGAACTGGTATCAAACTTGCTTGTGACGTAACGTACCTTGCGCTAATATTAAATAGCCTACCTGGCTGCGAGCAACTTGGAAGTAGCGCTCGCCGGCCGCTACCGCGGCACCGCTCACTTCGCTCGCTCGGCTCGCGCGCTGTTGGTCACAGTTCTAATCTAACCTAACCCATTTCACCCAGTTCACAATTTTTCGACAGTTTATAATCTAACGGAAATAATTCCGACAGATTATAAACTAACGGTTCTCACAATCTTACGGTGACATATATATAGTCCTCTTCACCGTATCCGGCGACAGCGACCCAGACTAATTTTCTTTTTTCCTTTCGTGAGCTCTCTGATGACTAGCAAAACCAAATTTGGTCTTGAAAACCCGGTCACACCGTGTACAGAAGAGCTGATCAGCATCGTTGTATGTGTACGCATATGAAAGCTTTGGGCGACTTTTGCGTATTGGCGCTTTTTGTCTAAGTCTTCAAGACGACTTGCTTCAAAGCATTCAGTTGCTTTGTGGATTGAGGTGCGCCATTTTTCTCGGTTTCGAGCAAGCTCCTGCCAGCGATCAACAGCTATGCCGCAGGTCGTAAGGTGACGTTTAAGGACATCTTTGTAGCGCAGGTATTGCCCACCCTGTGCACGTTTTCCTTGGGCGAGCTCTGAGTAGAAAGTGGTTTTAGGTAGTTTACTCGTATCCATGCGCTGTACATGACCACACCATCTCAGTTGGATCTTTATCAAAATCGCCTCCATGCCCATCATTCCAGTGTGCCTAAGCACCTACGAGTTGGGAACACGATCTTGCCATTTTATGTGAAGGATAGATACAACGTAAAGAACGCAATGAATGACATTGTAAATTGCTTAATTGGTAAATTCTAAGAAAACTAAAATGTTATAGCTGTAACATATTCTGTAACTTGCAGGGCAGCTTACCAGGTGCCCATGTCCCCTGAAACACGAAGGCATACTGTAAGATCGATAACGCGTTCGAAGCCGAGAATGTGAGTGCACATATACACCACACCGCGTCAACGGTGGAGGTGACTGTATCCGTCAACGCGTAGGCGGCTGTCGACGACAACGTGTCACTCGTGAATTCTAGTACAAATTCAAATTCAAAATATTTTATTTCACATAAACCTACAAGGGCATTTCTGAAACGTCACAAGCTAGGTGCATGGTTCCAATTGGTCGCTTCCTATGGAGTAGAGCCAGCAAAAAACTCCACGGTTACTCTTTTAAAAATAAATGGTTTTAACAATGTTAATTAATAGGTATGAGAGGACAGTGTAGGCCTATCAACGAGTACCAGGTACTTAGCAAAATAGAAAATGATCCACAAGTCTACAGCCTACAACGTTCTCACCTTCAGAAAATCTAAAAGAAAAGATCTATATAAAAGATAAACAAAACAATAAAAATAAGGACCTATTTTAACCAAAATACACGAGCGGCACGTTGTCGACAGCAACCGTGGCTGGCGGCTGCAGTCGTCCACGAAGGCCGACGGCTGCCGTCGACGCGTGTCAGCAGCTACAGTTACTTCTGCCGTTGAAGTGTGCCGCTCGTGTATATGAGCACTAAGTAGAATACAGACGAGCAGCACTTAGCTGTCAAAAGAGCCAACTTCAGCTGTCAACAGAGGCAACTGCAGCTACCGCCGTTAGTTGGCGTTTGCTGTCCACGTGTTGACGGCAACGGCAGCTACAGTATGAGCGCAGCGCGCGCGCTGCCTTGTCAGTCGACTTAGCGGCGCGCTACAACAATGCTGTCGGCATGGTGGACAGCAGTCAGCGTGTTGAATACTGCAGCAGTAGATTTTGTTGACAGTAGCAGTTGGTTCTGATAGCAGCTGAAGTTGGCTCTGTCGATAGCAAAGTGCTGCTCGTCTGATTGACGCCAAGTGGACACAGATCTACATACATTCTGCTGTGCCATGTATAAAACTACAGAACCCGGCTGATAAAAAATATGACTCATCGAGTTTTAAAAAAAGACTGACACAAGAACCTCTATACTTTTTTAAACTCATAACATAACGTCTGTAATTTCCAAAGGGTTAGGCAGAGATGGTCTCTATTAGTACGCCCGCATTTCGCCAGTTGTGTTTTCCCATGTAATAAGGGGAGAGGCCTGTAATTGTCTTCAACATTAACAACCGACTCCTGACTCATCCTACAGAGAAATTCCAGATGGAAAAACCCAATAACACTTTTTCCGACCACAGACTAAGTGCTCAGCGTCGCCGCGCCGCCGCCGCGCCGCCACCGCGCCTCTAAGCTGTGTAAATGCAACGTTGCCAGCCCTCTGCCACGCCATCACCGCGCTGCCACCACGCCGCTAGTATTGTTCAAACTATTTTGTTTTATTGCATCACCGGCCGCTTGCAAAAATGCACGCGCTATATAAGTCATATTTATGTCAAATCAAGCAGAGACGGCGCGGTGACGGAGCGGCGGCAGCGCGGTGACGACGCGGTGATGGCTTTGTGTCCTTGAGCACTTACGAGGCAAACTTAAAACTAGTTGTACCATATTTACAGGCCGGTAGGTACTGTAAGCTTGTCGATTGAGGCAATATTGAACGGTAACGTAAATTCAGTGGAATTCTTTTCATAAGTGAAACACTTTCCTGCTTTGCTTTTCTCTGTTCCAATGAACAAGAAGCCTTAAGAACTTTTTAATACGATCAAAATTACTAAGAAATGTAAGCTATATTATGAGCGATAACAGAGCCGTTCTGAAAACTAAATTAATTTAATTGTTTGTTCGTAAGTCCTCGTCTTTTGAAGCTGGGACAGTATTTATCTTCAGCACGACTTATTATTGTAACTCCCTCGTTTGCATTTTACTTTCTGCTTCTGAAACTCACGGCAGCTCTCTTGGACAAGAATACAATTTAAAATAATAATTGCTGAGCCGTCATGCGTCTGATGGGTGTTGTGTTAGATTCCCGGGTCGGGCAAATTGTTAATGGGTTTTTTCATTAGGGGAATTTTAAGTAAGAGACCAGAGAGAGCAGTGGTGGTCCGATTATAACGACCGTGACTCTCGATTTGTAGGTCGCAGGTTCGAACCCCGGCAGGCGCTTTATTTTGTGTACATTATTTCATCACCACTGCTTTCAAAACGGTGAAGGAAAACAGAATGTCCTAGAACAAAAAAATCGAAGACATGCGACATCTACCAACCCTCACTGGGCCCGCTTGGTGGATTACGGCTCTCTTCTTCTCATTGAGAGGAGGCCTGTACAGTGGAAAAAATATAGATTAATTATTATTATAGGCTGGCCCCCATTACGTAAGACTTTTAACATCACTGGCCAAATATATGTGTACTTAAGAGACCTCTGTCTAACACCTTTGGGAAACACTAGCGTGATGTTAAATAAAAGCAATGCATTTTCTGATAACTTAAAACGTTTTTCAAACTTGCATCATTCATCATTTAATCATATTTACAAAAGAACCAATAACCATAAATTTTCTATTTTAATATTGTTAGTAAAAAACTATTAAACTTACTTTAAAACCTGTCAACGAGACAATAATTTATTATTATTTTTCTTTTTTTATAAAAAAAGATAATCTAGTGACGTCACTATTTGACCTTTAAGAAAGAATTGAAATGCGCAGCAAGCAGGAGCTTCAATAATAATTTAATTAATGAATTTAAAAAATCAATATCTAGTTTCTTTGCTTTGTTTTATTTCAGTACAAAGAGAATTCATGAATTCAGTGGGCCTTTTCAAAGATATTTACAATTAGGTTCTTGTTTTAAAATAATTAATTAATTGCCTTTGAGCGGGTACGGTTGGTTTTGTTAATAAATGGAAGTTTTCACGGGTTAAGTCGGGTTCTCAAAGATAAATGTTTAGTTTTACCGGCTTATTGGTTTTGTGGTAATAAGTAGACTTTGCACCTAGTTAATATACATAAAAATATACAAGAAATTAAAAAAAAGGTACATACTTATAAAAGAAAACTAAAAAATAGGCAGTCATGTGAAATGTCGACAGAAGTGAAAACTTAAAACTGGTATTATAGCGCCATCTAAATTCTATAGTACCTACAGCACTGCGGCGCAAGCATGTCGGTGACGAGAATCCAGAATTTTTTAGTTTATCACCTACCAAAAATCGCTCAGCGCGCCTAAAGAAGTTTTCACTTCAATAATGTTTGTTTGTAACATTTTTCTGATAGCAAAAATGTCTTGAATATATTTGGTAGGCTTTTTATGTTACCTAAACACTAATAAATAATGCGAATAGGTATGTATTGTTATAATATGACCAGAATACCCGCGAAATTTCGACGGTTTTTTTTACATACTTAACTGGCGAAATGTGGGTGTACCTGCTACAGGGACACTTCTGCCCTACCCTTCGGGGAAACAAAGCGTGATGTTATGTTATATGTGAAGTTTTTTTTTAAACGCAAAACTGAAAACAAGTTATTGTAACAACTAATTTGTAATACTAAAGCCGGGTCTCCTGCGCGTGTTTTTACACAAAAACGTCGCAACAAAGAGGCCATTTGTGTATGCAAACACGATATTTTGTATGAAAGCAAATGTTTATGTGTAAGTACTGTTTCGAAAAAACACGCGTAGGAGACCCGGCTTTAGCTTTTACTTTACTGAAAGTATGTAAAATCGGAGAAATTAATTTTTTATGCAAATTGATTACTAATGTTAGGTTTCAATATATTAATACGTAATTGTTGGATATTGTCCTGGCAACACCCAAAAATTCGATGTGTCAAGAGAAGCGCGGGAATCTTCTTCTGAGTTGGGCGCTCGTGACGGTAAGACGTGCTTAGTGGCTGTGTCGGTAAAAAGATAGATTGGCATAGTATTGGTTGGAGGTCTACTGTAAATTAAGGTAACCTATTAGTTTTATGGTAAATATTAGAACACTAATTGAATTGTGATATTATGTTGGGAATAGGAGATGTGATGGTATCGTGTAGAATATTGAATTCGATGTTGGCAAAGAAATATAAATGACTGACAAAATATCTTGGTGTTTCATATTATTTTCCTTATCCCTGAAATATTGTTAATATATGTAGTTTTATTAAACAGTTTTAGATTATGATAGTGGGGTAACGACTTTAAGATTCATTTGGGGATTAGTATCTATTTTGAGGTTAAATATTTATATTCGGAATTAAATTAGTTATTTTAGAGCAAGGATGGTTCTTATTATACTAACGTTAATTATGCAAATCACATTATTATCATTCTATGACAGTTTTATGAAATGGTTATAACACAGCAAATTGACGTGGGGTGTCAATTAGCTTAACAAAAAAAACAGTGGCACTCCGGGAGCGTCGACAGAAGTGAAAACTTAAGTAAGATTGCCTTGGTGGAAGAAAAATACTTGAATAGAACATTGGTCCATAACCTTATCTAAATAAAGAGCACAATCGCGTTTACAAAAAAAAACTACTTCCAAAACCTTTAAAGTAAAAATACTTGCATAGAACATTGATCCGTAACGTAATATAAATAAAGAGCACAATCGCGTTTACAAAATTGAGGTGTCGGTAACGGTGTCGCGAGTTCAATTGTTTTTTCCCATCTCAAAAATGCCTAACGCTCTAGAAGTTTTCAATTCAATAATTTCCCTGAATTTACCTTCGTAATAAAGCTCACTCAAAAAGAGTACGCAGTATAATGTTACACATTTAAATAAAATATACTACAACAAACAATAACGTCTTTGCAAACGAAAATAATCCCTATAAATTCAGAGATGTAATTCCTGAGGTCTATTCTTGGAAACCTCTCTAAAGTTGAGCCTACATAACGCTACCGATCAATTGGTCTGGAAGAGTCAGAAAGGAAAACCGGCCAAGTGTGAGTCGGACTGAGTCGAACACGGGGTTATTTTTATTATTTGCGGATATTGAGCGAACGCAAATGACGAGTTTGGAGGTGGAGTTGCAGACACCAGCCCGTTATAATACTGTTAACTACTCAACGCGGTGGCTATGAGCTTGGACCTGTTCTCTTGTGCACTGAATGATTTTACTCTGGCGACCACTAGAGTATTGTGTTATTCTGATCTGCATGTATAGTTAGATTTAAGTACCTAGTTTTAAGATTATATCTTAGTTTAATTGTGTTCTGTACCACTCTATCACTTTAGGTTAACCTGTAAAGATAGTTTGTGTTGTAAATAAATAAATAAAATAAATAAATAAATAAACTATTTATATACAGAGATTGTTTAAAACACGTATTAGCTATTAGTATAAACATATTAATCAGGAAATATTATTATCAATCACAAAATCAAACGCGTTTCGTGGCTTGAGAAAATTAATGGCGGGATACTCCTTTCGTTCAAAAACTTCACTGCCAACGCTCGAAGTAGCTTCATTTGGTTATTCTTCTTTATCGTGTGGTTCCTGACTAACCTCAAAGTTTTTATGCCAATGGCACTTGTACTTGGCGATGATACTTGGCTTTAGATGCCGTCGAGAAATATCTCTCAGGCATATCGGTTTCCTTACGATGTTTTCCTTCACCGTTTTTGAAGCAAGTAATAATTATACAATACGCACATTAATTCAAAAACTCAGAGGTGCGTGCCTTGGGTTTGAACTCAAGTCCTATGACTTGGCAGCCTGACGGTCACACCACTAGGCTATCAATGCTGCTTCACTCGGTGTTGCCAACGTTACGTATTTTAAGAAACATTTAACTGGTTACCTATTACGGGTAAAAGATGAAGTTCTGTGGCAGGCAGAAGAACGGGTGGACTGAGAGACAGACGGCGACGGCGAAATAGTATCCCGTTTTCACCTGTTCATCTCGGAACCCTAAAAAAACTGCCCAACATTCGATTTCGGAACCGCGCAGCAACATCGTAAAATACCCAAAAACATTTCAATATGTCGAAAATTCTATAACCAAAAGAAACTAGATCACATTGCAAATCGTCCTGAGTGCCTGTAAATTTCGTTACTCAGACCCGTAAAGCCGAATTAGGCCGAATCAATCCGAACTTGGGCCCACGTACCGACGGTAAAAAGAACTCAGTTTTATTTGCACCCCGGGGTTTTTAAGACCCCACTGGCAGAGGATATCTGATGAATATAAATAGGAGGTTATTGTAGCTGTCATCTGTTTGTTTCCGTTTTTGGAATACGTATTTGTGTATTGGCGTCTTTTGTTTTTCGGACTGGCACGCTTTTTGGCCTGTTTTGAACCAAAAGAGTTCGATGGTTTTCTCTTTTACGTGTACCTATGGAAGACTTTTAAAATGCATGGCCTACATATAGGATAATCCATGTGTGGCTGTTTATGCATACAAAATAAGGGCATGTGAAAGCACTCCCTCACAACACAGGAGAAATATGAATTTTGGGGCGGCAAGGCAACTTTGGGCAACGTTTTGAAAAGTCGTTTTTTTTTTGGGAAAACTTCTTTAGGCGCGTTGTGCATTTTTGAGATGGGACTAAACCATTGATTTCGCGACACCATGACGACACCTCATTTTTTCTAACGCAATTGTGCTCTTTATTTATGTTACGTTAAGGATCAATGTTCTTTGCAAGTATTTTTACTTTAAAGATTTCGAAAGTATTTTTTTTTTTGTAAACGTTTTTGTGCTCTTTATTTAGATAAGGTTACGGACCATTGTTCTATACAAGTATTTTTCTTCCACCAAGGCGATCTTGTTCAAGTTTTCACTTCTGTCGGCACTCCCGGAGTGCCACCATTTTGTTTTTCTTCTGGTATTTCGTAGCTCTGTGTATTCCATGTAATTCGCAAATTTCGCGGTTAAAAATTTAAGTGTAATAAACCTAGTTACCAGGTCTACCTTCAGGCCAATTTCCCCAACAGCCATTTACCCCTATTAGTGCTGGGGTCAGATTTATTTTTTTCATTTCCAATTTACATAGAAATATGAAAGTAGCTGGCCGGTTTATGCTAAATTATTTGATAATACGGTCGACCCGATGGTTCAATTTGTGTAAAGGTGCGTCTACACCGCAAAAATTCGCGTGCAATGCGTATTTGGGAACGAACATTATTTTGAACGTTGAAAACGTTGAACCGTGCATTAATTAAAAGGCACATGAGCAGGAGTATGAAGTTTATTTGATTAAGGCATTCTTATGAGCACCAAGCTTCTGATTAAAAATACTAGTAACAATTGTCTAGCATTGGAATTTTCAAGTACGAATGTTGACTTTCAAATATTCCTACATGATCTGCCTAGCCTTCTTGTTGGGGTCAGCTTCCAGTCTAACCAGTTGCAGCTAAATATCAGTATTTGACATGGAGCGACGGCCTAGCTGAACATAACCTAGTTACTGGGTAGGTAATACGATACCCTTTAGTAAGACTGGTTTTTAAACTTTCGGGCTTCTGACGACCTGTAACTTTTGTCAAAGATCTACAAAATGATGATGCAGGCTTTAAAACACTTGCCATTGGGGGATATTATACTATCATATTTATATCATAATACCTATCTACGTTACTCACAAATACCCATAATATGTCAATTTTTTTACAATTATTTTAATAAATCTACTCAGACTGCCTCGTTGGTCTAGTGGTCGCAAGCGCTACTGCTGAGCATGAGTTCCTGGGTTCGATTCCCGGGTCGGGCAAAGTGTTATTGGGTTTTTCTATCTAGAATTTCTCAGTAGCAGCCCGGAGTCTGGATTTGTGCCCAGTTGATGGCAATAGGCTCGCCCCCTATTACATGGGACTTAAACATAACTGGCGAAATGGGGTGTACCTACTACAGGTACACCTCTGCCCAACCCTTCGGGAAAACAAGGCGTGATGTTATGTTTTAATAAATCTATGGCCCATATAGATCTATGATCATAGATATGATAGTGTAATATTCCCCTTAAAATGCCCGCATATGCAAGTTTGCAGTGTGGATATACCTTAATACGGCCTACTTTATTGTAAGCTAAATGGTTAGGTCCTATATTATTCCCATGTCGGCTCGATAGCATAGAGGTCTTATTCAACAAAATACGATGTTTGTAAATGAAACTTGGTTATTGCTTGCTGGCACCCAATTTTATTGGTAAAGTCATGTATAGTTGGTAGGGTAGTGTAGGCTAGCTTGCCATCCTAGGATAGCTATTCTAGAATTAGGTATATAATTATCATTATTGGTTATTTGTGGTTATTTTGTGAACCTGTTTTTTTTAAAGTGAATACTTCTTTAGGCGCGTTGGGCATTTTTGAGATGGGACAAAACCATTGATTTCGCGACACCACCTCATTTTTGTAAACGTGATTGTGCTACGTTACGGATCAATGTTCTATGCAAGTATTTTAACTTCAAAGGTTTTGTAAACGCAACTGTGCTCTTTATTTAGATAAGGTTACGGACTAATGTTCTATACAAGTATTTTTCTTCCACCAAGGCGATCTTGTTCAAGTTTTCACTTCTGTCGGCTCTCCCGGAGTGCCATCACTTTTTTTTCTATTCCTTATTAAAGAGACATTAGTTTCTCAACTCTACAAGATAGATTCATCAGGATGGAATGAGACACCTACTTGAGAAGTGTCTCAATAAGCTAAAAAGCCTAAAAAGATACAAGTATCAGACAGAGTAGTGGCTTACTGTTGTGTCCAACAGATTTCCGCAGTGCAGAAACAGTTTTTTTTTGTAGTGATATCTTCTTTAGGCGCGTTGGCCATTTTTGAGATGGGAAAAACAATTGAACTCGCGACACCGTTACCGACAGCTCATTTTTGTAAACGCGATTGTGCTCTTTATTTATATTACGTTACGGATCAATGTTCTATGAAAGTAATTTTACTTTAAAGGTTTTGGAAGTATTTTTTTAAATTGTTTAAGTTTTCACTTCTTTCGGCACTCCCAGAGTGCAATTACTGTCTTTTTTTTAAATCTTTACAATTATTATAGACAGTTTTTCTGAGTTATTTATTTGGTAACATGAAGTCATGTGCAATTAATATTTGTTTTTTGGTTGCAATTTTTTTTTAAATTAAAGCTTTGTTCAATACGTACCATGATCATCTGCCTAGCCGTTTTACCAACTATTTTGGGGTCGAATAACCGAACCTAACCGTACGCAACTAAATACCAATATTCTACATAGAACGACTGCATATCTGACCTCCACAACCCAGTTAATGGGTCCAGCCTTACTGGGTGCTCATCAGTAAGGCTGGTTTCACAGCTGTCCGGGAGACCCGTGCGGGCCACCCGATCGGGCTCCCGGAATGGAGACGCGTGAGGCGCTAGAACATTGTGTCACAGCGACGTGGATTGGTTGGTACGCGACTCGCTCCGGGTAGAGCCCGTACAACGCTAGCAACCGTATCGTACTAACTCCCTTGTTTCAGAACATTGCAGGCGTTACCCGTACGGGTGCGGGCGTGTGCGGGCGGCCCGTGCGTGTCTCCCAAAAAGCTATGAAACTTGCCTTAGTGCTTGTCTGACATTCAGACTTTATTCAATACCAAAATAATTTCAAAACCTATATCTAGCTAGGTCTATAACTAGCCCTAACATCAGCCCGCGACGATGTGATCAAACCGCTGACGGCTACCTATAAAATCTTAACTGAAGAATTTAATTTACTCCATCTACAAAGCTATCTCATCCTTACCACTTTGAAACAAGGTTTAAAATTATACAGCAGCCAATAAAAAAGAAAATAAAACTTTTTGTTAGCAGTAAATTAAAATAATCTCTCATCGTGAACAGTTTATGGCCCTGAAGAATTTATTCAGCATCAGGTATCAAGTAGAGTGGTCTATAAATTATCTATTGATACTCTTTAATCCCTTTTTAGAGTTTTTATGTCGTCACGTTTTTAAGCTGTACTGGAATTCTGAAAACCTATTCAGGTTATTCTGCAGTCATTTCAAACTCAAGCTTTCGAATTCACTTGTGGCTAAGTAATAACAGCCGCACGGGTCGATCGATCAGGTTAAGCTACGCTTGCCACGGTTGATCCGTGGATGGGTGACCATCTTTACATACCAAGATCTCGGAAAGCACGTTCAGCCATTGGTCCCGGCTGTCATTTCTAGATCTTTGACAGTCGTTACGGGTAATTAGGAGTCCAAAAATCTGACAACAAGTCTTACCAAGGGGTATCGCGTTATCTAGTTACTAGGTTGCGGAGGTCAGATAGGCAGTCGCTACATGTAAAATACTGGTATTCAGCTGCATTCGGTAAGACTGGAAGCCGACCCCAACATGGTTGTGAAAAGGCTAGGCTCATCTGCCCATCTTTCGAATTGCCGGCTGTCGCTGAAAACCAGCGCTGTGGCTCTGCCTCGCATAGGGTTGCAGCATTATGCTGAGCGATGGCCGTTTTGCGTGGATGTGACGCAAATTTTCTCCCAAATTGTTATTTTTGTGTTTCTGATCTTTCTTTGCATCATTTTTACCGCAATAAACGTATTTTCTTTCTTCGTAATTCATTTGTTTTTTAACCGACTTCAAAAAAGGAGGTTACTCAATTCGACCGTATAAGCATATAATATATATATTTTTTTGCGTGTTTGCGGATAACTTCGCCGTTTATGAACCGATTTTGAAGATTATTTTTTTGTTAGAAAGGAAATATCCCAAGAGTAACCAGGATCTGATGATGGCATCCCAGAGAAATCGAAGGAACTCTTCAAATATTATAGGCAAACCTAAAGCGATTTGGGTATTTTTTATAGTACTTCGTGCAGTTGCTCTTGGAAAGCACCATTTAGTTAAGTGGAATTGATGATGAAGACCACAAATAGCCACCGGAACTACTCAATCATAAGTATTTCACGGGTTGCGATTCGATTACTTTAATATGGTTGCAATGCAAGTTATGCTCGTCACAATGCATATGAAGAAGTGGACCTGATGGTAAAGTACTAGGAGAACTCCTAAACGATGAACGTCCCTGCATCGGGAAAAGCAATATTTTGTAAAAGGTGATGAGCAGTTGGCATTAAGCTAATGTAACTTAGATAAATTACAAATTGACCCACTTAAAAGCGAGAAATAAAAACTTTTTTACTAAAAAAAACTACCGACATCCAAAAACCCACTACAAAGTGAAAAATAGCTTATTTTTCGGATGTCGGTGGCAAATAACGAAAATACAAAACCAAAGACATCGACTTCCGAAATTTAAGTTATTTTTCACTTTGTAGTGTTTTTTTGGAAGTCGGTTGTTTTTTTTGTAAAAAAGTTTTATAAAGTGCGCGGATTTAAACCGCGAAACCAATCTATGCAAGTGTAGTGAGACAACTGCCGAAAATACGCGTCGGAAATTCGGTGTGCTTAATTTACCATGAAAATTAAGCGACTCAATATCGGCTTGAATTAGTTTAAAAGCATTCTAAAAGTCACGCTGAATTTATGTTGCGTAATTTTCGGCAAGTGTCATTACACTAATTTAATTTTAAAGTGATGTGTAGAGATTTAAACGTTACAGGTTTGAAAACTAGAAGCAATCTATATTTCCAATCCAGATTATTATTTTAACAAATAACTATGTCACTTCAGTAACCACAAAATGTAATAGGCTATAGGAAAACTGTGGTTTTCTATTACTTGCTGATGAAAGAGTAACCACAAACAGGTCTTTGTACGTTAATACAACTCTCAAAACCAATTCACTGAGTCTTAAGGCGTATTTACACTGCACAAGTATACAGGGTGGCAGGGACATCGACGCAAAACCTGTTACTAAGTATTCAGTACATGATACTGGACCCCCTTGTGTCAAAATCTATGGTCGGTTATTAAAAAAAAAACAATTATTGCCTACAGAAGTACAATCTTAATCCTAACTTCCTAACTAATATTATAAATACTAAAGTGAGTTTGTTTGTTTGTTATGCTGCGACCGCATCTGCGTCTATCGCGATGAAGCTTACATATTGATACGATAGACGCAGTAGTGACCAGCCACTATTGGCTATGGTCGCGATAGTTCGGGCTGCGTAGCTTTTATCGCCCGGGGAACATAAAAGGGTTTTAACGCGCTAACACTAATGTGACCACCGCATTAGCGCGATAACTTTTTAGCGAGCAAAACATACGAAGCTTCGGCATGCATTGCATCGTCACGATAGACGCAGATGGGCCGCAGCCGCTTTGACGCTAAAACGGCTCAACGGATTTGAATGAAATTTGGCACATGGGTAAGACCCATGACCTGGAAAAGAACATAGGTTACTTTTGATCCTAGATCGCAGACGAAGATGCGGGCAACAGCTAGTATATAATAATTTTTACAACCGATGAAAAATTGCAACGCTGGATTGTCCAAAATCATGTGCTGAATCCATGGAAACAAGTTGCGCTTCGATGTCCCTGCCACCCTGTATTGTGCGGAGATTTATCGTAACATCTTTCAAGCTAGGGCATAATTAGGCTTATAATGCAATGGTCTACAGTGCAGATGAAACGAGGTGGGTTAAAAGTCTTTGGTGCAGAATGAACAGCAAAAATATTAAGTAATCTAAATAATTACATTAATTTAATTTTAAATATTAAAAGTCTGCTGTTAAGCTGCTGTAAGGCATGGTAGCGTTTATGCGTTTGGCAGCGAATTCAGACGTGAGTGAAGGCGTCCCCGTCCAGAGTTTCCACCTAGAAGGACATGTGGTGACCTTATTGGTGAAGTTCTTCAGAAAGGTCAGGTGCGTAGGTAGTACTCGCAACCGGCGTGCGTGTATGACCAGATGTATGAACGCAAACGAAGCAAAAGGAGATTGCATGGATTGTGATCGATTGCGTTCTGAGTTTCTGCCTGCCCCCATAGGAAGAAGGCGTGAGTTTATGTGTTATGTGTTTCAACCAGTCTGAGCAGACTCGCTATCGCGAATGAGTTCGAGTTGCTTAGTAAATAGTCTAGTATAATTGTGAAAGATTAGAGACCTATAAATTAGCCCTCAGAATGTTACAATGATAAACTAAGATTGTTGTTCGGGACATTTATCACATCATATATTATCCACATCCTTAGAAGCTGTGACTGGTTCCAATGCAATAACTAAGGGTTTCTCGGCCAAGTCGTATCGTTGCTTGGGTATAATTAATACATCCACTCCTTTGTGGAGTAATAGGTATTCTGTTAAAAGATATACCAGCAAAGATTTAAATCAATAGATTCGCCCTACCGTATTGACAGATGGTCACATTTAAATAGTAGGTGCTGTCTCGCTCTATCATGCTGAATCAATAAGTGCACTTTTTTGCGCCAGATTAGGTAAAATACTAACAATCTATATCTTTGTATACCAGGAATACCAGTGACATAAAATAGAATTTATCATAATGAGTTTAAAGTATTTTTGCGTTTGCTCTACTCAAATTAGCCTATCGTAGATAGGTTTCTCTTAAGCTACACCACAACACGGTTTTCTGATCCTCTTATGGAGAATGCGAAAATTTAAATTTTCTTTATTTTTTTGCATTTTGCAGGTCAGTGTCAGGTTTTATGTTGATTAAAATATGATTCGCGACCGTCACAATATGGCTTTACATAATTATAATCATTCCAATCAGAAATACAACTCCATAGGTCAGCATAACTGTCAAATGTCATGATTTCATTTGAATTTCGCGGGCTACCTTAGCGCATCTCCCTTAACAGCTTTGTATCGAAATTACTTCGAAATAAAATGCAGCAGTAGGTACCTTTCACATTTTTTAATATAAAGGTGAGCATGCTGATGAAAATGTAAGTAGTTTCCGCTTCAAAAGAAGCGTGTAATACCCACGTAAATGCGGTGCAAATCTACCTTACCCCAAAATTGAAAAGTCTCATATACTATCATGTTGTTATGCTAGCAGGTAATTTCACAAGCTCATGCTCTTCAAACTAGATGACAAGAAAAAAAACCTAATAGAAATACCTAATAATTCAAAGAAATTACATTAAAAAGGGAGTGCCTTCGCTGCCGGCACTGGCTCTCGAATTGGCTGCCGGCGCTGAGTTTAGAAAAAAAAAGCGGAAAACGGGGTTGGAAATTTGGCATATTGGAGTAGATAGGCGGTGTAGGCATAATTAAAAAACAAGTAATAAAGCTTTATTTTTTTTCCAGTAGGTATTATATTTCCATAATCAAGTACCCAGAACCGAACTAGTTAGATTAGGTTAAATATGTTTACTCGCAAAAAAAGGTTAGGTTAGGTTAGGTTAGAACTGCGGCGAGTACCAAAAACAACTAGAATATACAGAAAAAAATACTTCAGTTAGGGTTTAGTAAGTTGGAGTTCTGAATATCTACTGGAAGGGTTTCCGTAAACGTCGCGCCGCCGGTGTCCATTATGGGAGATGCCGGGTACACACGATGCCACAGAGTATGTAATGTACAGCCGATGTTTTTTAATCTCGGCTGCCGGCAGTAATGTCATGCTGGTTCCCAATGGCGTTATTTTCGGGAGCCGGCACCGGCAACGGAGGCAGTCCCATTAAAAAAATAAAACAAAGGTAATGAAAAAGCCCAAAAGATCGTCCTAACAAACGAATCCAAGGAATTTCCTGTAGGCGTAGAACCGTAGCTCAGAACTAAATTCCATAGTAAATAAATCTTCTTTTTCTACCAAAAAAGTCTACAGTTCGAACGAAATAACAGAAATAAAATAAATTTAAAAGGAATTCCTTAAGCCCCTCGGAGACGACGCAGAGCAATTATAAAAGATTTTAGAACCTCTTACAGAATAGGTACAGAATTCTGAAGGTATCAGTTTCTTTTTCAGCAATATCAGCTTCTTTTTACATTTTTGTAAGGTCACGTTTGCATTGGCTTACGTTTCCACCTTTTCGCTGAAAAATACTGTTCTCTTTGCGGATCATAAATTTCACCAAGATTTTAAAATTATTTTTATAATGGATTTAAATTCGATTGTATTAGTTCAATATCTGAACACATTACGTTTATGTGAGAAAAAAATTAATGTAATACACAATAAATCCATTGCTTCATAAGTTGGAAAAAAAATCTACTCAACAACGTAAGTAACACAATGAATGTTTTTGAACTGTCAAAATTAAACAAATTAGGCATAATGGCTTACGAAAATAAGTTACGCAATTAGAGTACGGGAGTGACGACAGAAGTGAAAACTTGAACATCGCCTTGGTGGAAGAAAAATATTTGTATAGAATATTGGTCCGTAACCTTATCTAAGTAAAGAGCACAATCGCGTTTACAAAAATGAGGTGTCGATAACGGTGTCGCGCGTTCAATTGTTTTTTCCCATCTTAAAAATGTCCAACGCGCCTAAAAAAATCATACACAGCGAACTTTATCAAATTCCAGTTTTGTCTTGAAAGTCTGAAACCCTTCCAAATCAAACAAGACATGCTCAACTTCGATTAGCCGATAATGTAGCTGATTATCCAGTTGTTCTTCCTTGATAATAATAGTCACTCCAATATACTAAAACACACATCGAACCTCCCACCCAAAACGATTTATCTCACTACCCAATTTGTTAAACTGCTGAAACATGTTCAAGACGTACTCTGTACAAACCTTTAACTACGAATTTGCATTTAATCACGAAATGTTTCCATCTTCTGTTGTAAACGAATCTATTACGTTAAAGTCGAGACTGCCACGTATTTGTAGAACATTTGCTTTTGATATTGATCGTAGTGTGCTCTGTATAAATTGTCTGTTCCGATTCAGGTGGTTAGGAGGTGACATTGTTTTATTTCTCTGCTATAGAATCAGCTTTTTTGAATCTTCTATGCTTGCCTTTTGTTCAAATTTGATATAAACAGAAGACTGCCTAACACAGTTTCGAAATATGAATTCGAAATGACTCTCTTTAAAAACAAATGAATTCGTTTTCAAATGTAGTTAATCGCAATATCATAATTATAGTGTGATTAAAAGCAGCTCAACTCTTGACCTCTTCGCATGATCATCTTATTATTAAAGACCCCATTTTAGTTGAGCAGTAAATCAATAGCAGTACGGTATTATTATAGAACCGCTTTTTGACGTGATTAACTACGTCAATCATTCTACTATCTGCAAAAGACAGGCATTAGTTGATTTTAATGCATCTATTGTCATTGAAGTACATCTCTGCTAAATCCATTGGACTTAAAACTACGGCTTATTATAAGAGCGATGGCTGTTATATTTTATCAGCCGTCATGAAAATCTGTCCAAATTTTTGTCCGTCTTGTAAATTATTATAAAAAAATATTGAACACGTATTTTTTCTTTTTTGACGTAATCAAAAGATTACGGTGATACATTGAGTTAAAATGTGATATGACGTCACGCCTTGCTAGTGTAGTGGTATGTAACCCACACATGCACACAACTGCGAACTCAACTACTTAAGACGTGTGTCGCCCGTCTGTGGCCCCAGTCAATCTGAGTTCTAACACGATACGACACACAAGCAGTTACTACCTGCGTCCCGCGTCATCTCGCGTCACATTATATAATTAGTTACTCGTATTCAGTTTATGAACCGTGTTTAGTCATAATAATTCCATAATAAATTCAGTGTGTTTAAACTAAAGGAACATTTCATTTTATTACTTATAGAACCTATGACACACCCTAACAAAAGTTCTATACTAGATTTAATACTGCGTTGTGACGTAGCTAGCCCCCACTACCCAACTTTAATGCGTGTTTCCCAAGTTTTTTTTGATTAATATGAAAAAGCAAAGAATACATGTCTAATATTTTTTTAATAACTGAAAGACGGACTAAATATTTTTTTTTTTACCTAAGCAACTACCTTATTGTTTGACCGGAAACCTAAGCTTTACACGGATTCTGTACTCAAAAAAAAAAAAAAAATATTCCGACGAATTGAGAAACTCCTCCTTTTTTTTGAAGTCGGTTAAAAACATTGTTGCTTTACGTAATTTAAATACGACTTCGAACAAATGAAACATAAATCATAGCAAAAAATTGTGTGACAAATAAGACTTTAATGCCTACGCATAAATGTTTACAAAAGAAAATATAAGTATTTCATTTGAGTGAGAAAGAAAACGTGACTTGTGTATTGTAAAAATTGTGAAGGATTTGTATTGTTATGAATACTAACATGTGTGTTCTTATATGAATAGTCTGTATGTGTAACAGTTCTGAAGATATACGTCTTCCATTATTCATCATCATAATCAGCCTAAAATGTTCCCACTGCTGGGACACAGGCCTCCTCTTTCTGAGAGGGAGGGATGTTCCATTTTTAAGATTATGGAAAGTACATAAAATTACCACACTTTCTTCTAGGTACATTAAACCTCAAAACGATGTAGGAATTTATTTAATTGTCTACAATTTTTGTTCTAGGTAAAATATTTTACTAATCTGAGCCACAAAAAAAAACACATTATCATTAATAGCTTCCTGCCCTTGTCTCATGTTATTTGGGGCAGGCGCAACAAGTTTCCTTCTACAAAAAAAAAAAAAATCGTGGCACTCCGGGAGTGCCGACAAAAGTGAAACTTGAAAAAAAATCGGCATCGCGGTAATCAACGCGTTGATGTCTTTTTAGTGTTCAAAAGCTGGTGTCGTCACAGTGTCGTGAAATTAATGGTTTAGTCCCATCTCAAAAATTCCCAACGCGTCTAAAGAAGTTTTCACTCCAAAAATCACATTGGGTACTTAATTGTAGCTATACATTTATACAGTATTGTAGACAATCAAATGAATTCTTGTCGATGTATACTTACATCTTTTTGAGGCCGACTGTTGCCGTTTTCATGTCATCAAGGCCTGGTAATTTCTAACTTTCCCTGGTATTTAATTTATTTTCTTTTTTTTATTCATAATATAGCGACTTTAGTCGACGTAAAGTTACTATTACTGTAGCAATTGAACATTTTTTTTTTTTGGGTGCGAAATGATCAAATAACTTCTCCCGCTCTGGGTGGAGCGGGAGGGTTTGTCAGACTCTTACTGACACACCCTCCCGCTCCACCCAGACCCACCCGTGTTCCTTCGGTTGCCCTGTTGCCGGGGGCCACGATGTCCCTTTCGGCCCATATTCGCAGCCCCGGCAGGCATTGGCCTTAGCGGACCCCGTCAATTCTGCTGACATCTCTTTAAGGCGCGCGTGGAACACAACGCGCCGTCGACCCGGGCTTGGTCCTTATCGGACGGCGAGCTACCCATTGCTCACCGTCCGCAAGCCCGCGCCTACGGCGGTGGCCGGAAATCGGCTCGCAATTCCTGCCCCGGCCGTCTCCTCCTGCGGCGGTTAGGGGCGTGAGGGCGCGAAATTTGCCTCTCCCTCACGCGTTCCACCTCTTCCTTCGCGGGCATTACCGCTTCGCAGAAGGAGGTGACGGCCTGCCATTTCCTCTCGCTCCGTACCATGGAACCTGAAGTAGAGATAATATATAAATTGCAAGTACAATCTCTTGCCAAAAACAATAGAGTCGTAAGTAATAATAAAATTTTGTTATATCTCTTGTTATATCTTCATTGTTATATCTCTTCAAATCCAAACCAAAACGCAATTATAATTTACACACAAAACCCATAAAATTCACACCAAAAACATTCGCAATTTATTTCATCAATCTCACTTTTCAAGTTTCCGAAACCGATTGTATTTTTCTTAAATTTAAGAAAGAATCCTGCTAAACTGTTGTGAAGATTTCTGGCTACCATCAGACGAGCCTAATCCCTAATGTAGTGGAAGAAACGTACTAACGTTTTATCTTTTAGAAGGGAATTTTTTATTCATATTTAATCTCTCTGAAACGGTGTGGGGAATCAGGAACCGATTCGGAGCAACTGGCTTTGTTTAATGTTATTTCTTTTCTTTTGTTGTTGCTACGTGCGTGTATAATTTTTATTTGACTTTGTGATTGAGAGTTACGTTTTCGAGTTTTGAAATTCATTGTTTTATTTAGTGGGTTTTGGCAAATATTGAGTTTTATTTCAATTCTATTCTCAAACATGTGTTGGACTTGGGTCACTCAATTCAAATTTAAAATATTTTGTTTAACATAAGCCTACATGGGCAGTAACGAAACGTCAGAAGGTAGGTACACGGTTCCAAATTGGTCGATTCCTATGGAGAATCGCCGGGAGAGAAGAGCCGGCAAGTAGCTCCATGGTTACTCTTTTTTAAGTAGGTAGTTCATCTTACAATATTTAAGCACAGTGTTTGTAAATGGGTAGGTTAGGTCTTAGAATTGATTATATATAAGTGTTCTACCATTTGATGAAATGGTTGTATTTAGTAAAATAGAACATCGACCGCTTGTCACAGTCTGGCCAGATAATTGAATATTGAACGTTTGACGATATGAACAGTTCACGCACGACTACTTCATGATCTGGCCAATCATTAGTGATCATATCGCAAAATAGTTAGATTATCTACAGGTAGAGGCGTTGATGACTGTTCACTTGTAAACTCAAACTCAAAGCATTTATTTCAAATAAACCGATTACAGGCACTTTTGAATTGCCTGGGGTCGGTCAGTCAGAAATATGAAGCTAGTTGACCATTCCAAAGCGTAGCAGGTACCTATGGAGAAGAATGGGCAATAAACGTGTAAAAAAGATAAACCATTTTTAATTCCCATTGACCAAGAGCAAACGCAAAATTAAACTTGACTCCTGGTTAAAATCACAAAATTATGATGAAACAGAGAAACTCGTGGAAGTGTAAAATACTCATCACTCCTCACACACCCCAACAAAACCACACACAACGCACATACCACAAACACTAAAAACACCCCTCGCACACCTCATTAACAATCACCCACGCACACCCATTCACTCTACACTCACCACATTAACTCAACGTCAAAAGACATCCCAAATCAAATGTCCTGTACTTTTTATATTTATCAATTTTTTTGTTTTTATTATTAATTAACTAAATCTAAATTAACTTAAATACCTTTTTGCATGGAACATCATTACATTGTGTATCTGGAGAAGGGCGTTGTTAGCTGCGCTACAGATTGTTCCAAAATAAACTTTTTATTATAATTGAATTTGATTTTTTCTGACCTTCATATAATTCTGACCTTTCTTTTATGGGTCTCTTAGTTTAGTTATCAATTCATAAGAACAGTCCATTAAAAAACAATTATGAATATCAAAAACGTTAAAAGGTTATCTAACTTAATTCATTACGAACGATACAAAATAAAACAGAACAAAATATACTTCAGCAAAAGTCGATTTAGAGAAAAGGTTCTGCGAAATTAACGCAATGAATTTATGAAAGGTTTAAATGCGAAAGAACACAAAAACATCGCTATTATGATATCAATTCCACAATGACAATCGCGGAACGTAATTATTATATGAAGAGAACAACGTTTGTAATAAACAGCAAAATGCTTAATTCCGAATGAAAACATATATTGGACGATGTTTCAAATAAAAATAAGTGGTTCAAAGTATTATGTTTCGCAACCATTGCTAATTTAACTCATGGTAATAATTTTGGAGTCTAACAAAAGAAACAATGGATAGTAAATAAGTGAACAAGTCGTTGTTCTTTACTATCACGTGTTTGTAGGATTGGGGCTATTATGAAATGAGTCCTCTTTGCTATTTTTTCTGACGAGCTCCGTTTATAGAAATAAACGCAGCTTGTAAATATTGGATATGAATTTCTGCATTTGCAGTAAAGTTAACGATATGCACTGTAAATATGCATTCTTAATTGCTTATTCAACATTGATACGGGATGATTTTGCTGCAGTTTGAATATTAAGTAAGTACCTATTAGTTTTTCTTCGTTATTTAGGTAGAGTACATTACGAGTACTGATGGAATTAAGTCTTTATAATGTGCACATATTGAAATGAGGGAATCTATGTTAAATTTTATCGACGGAAAAAAAATAAAAAATATTTTTTTATGGAAATTTAAAAATTTTGTAACAAAACGGTGTAAATTTTAAACTAAATTATCTATCGCGATGAAACAAACTCCATAATGATTGGAAGTAATTAGGCGTCCTCATCAAATGGAAATTGTGGAAATAAAACTACCCTCAATTGAAAATAAACATGTTTTTTTTGGCAAAAAATTGTTTATTTTTATAATTTTTTACAATAATCGTAAAATTTCTCGATAAGACGCCAAACAAAACAAGAAAAAAAATTTGCTGTCTGTAAAGTCGGTTTACGAACGATAATTTTACGTGATAACGTCACAAACCAAACGCTTAGGCCGATCGTGCCTCTCTATCGCTTGTTCCGCGCTCTCGGTTGCACACTCGGCTCAGGCGGAATGTGACACTTTTTCGTGCGTGCAGCCGGCGTTCATCGATTTATAAGACATTGGTGCCGATTCTCTTGTTCACAAACTAAACTAAATTTAAGTTCGGTGCATCTTTTTCTTTCTATTTCATTAAGAAAAGGACAGAAGAAAAATTTTAGTTTAGTCCTGTCAAATTAATCAGCGCCTGTCACTAATCCATACAAGTTTAGACGTGATTAAAAACTTGCCTACTAAAATTACGTCAAGCGCTGATTAATTTGACAGGACCAAACTAAAATTTATCTTCTGTCCTTTTCTAATGAAATAGAAAGAAAAAGATGCACTGAACTTAAATTTAGTTTAGTTTGTGAACAAGGGAATCGGCACCAATATCACGTAAAAAAAAAAAAACATTTATTTAACTATTTTTTCCGTCCTTAAAATTAAGCATAGTTTCCCTCATTTCGATACGTGCAAATTATAAAGACTCACACTGTATAAAGTAAGAGGCAACGGATTCCACCATGCCACCATGATTGACCCAGTGCGGGTTGGTAGTGTTGTAAAAATAATTTTTATTTCCGCACGTTGTGTTTTTGAATTCATTACATAAAATCACCCCTATATTCCCCAACGGGTTAGGCAGAGGTATACTTTACACCCACATTAAATTCATTCATTTGTTTTTCCTATAATCGGTGTGCATTGAAAATTATTTTATCTACTCTCATAGCGTAATATTCGAATTATGAACTTCAAAACGAGTTTATATTGACATACTTTATTAACAGAATACCGAAATTTAAAAATAGAATCATATTATAACACTTTTTCTCTAACAAAATAATAATTACGATACAGCGCTAATCCAAGAAGTTAATATCACCAAAGAGTTTCCATCAACTTTTGGCGGGGGACAGCAGCACCCGCTGTAGCGCATGTGCGGTGATGTGCTGGTGTAGGCGACATTCATTTGTTTTGTAGTACTTACTGAATTTCGTGGGATTTTTAAATTTATTCTTGATCTTTAACTTTGATTTTTTATTTAGTATTTGTTTCAATCCCAATGTTTGAGAGTAGATAAAGTAGTGAATGAAACTGCACATAACTAGGTATTAAAACATTCGTTTTTTAACACACACTCATGTTTTAATACCCCTCATTATGCAACAGTTTCATAAACTACTATTATCTATCTCTTTCATTCAACGTTTGCATTCTAAGTTCAAAAATTCGGGGAGAAAATTTAAAGCAAGACCAAATAAACCTACTTAAGAAAAATCTCAACATTCCGTACACTACGTGCGAAACCTTTTACCACACTGGTGACACAGAAATAGATGTGCGCGCGTAAACTAAATCGATCGAATGAATGAAGTGAATGCTCATTGAGTGAATGAAGCGAACAAGTGAATAAGAAATACACACTTTGTGTAATAAAGGATTGGTTTTATAGGATAGTTAGTAGGTTTTATGTGGTGTGCTAGAGAACTTTTTCTGCCGTGTACTTAAGTTAGAAAAATAGAGTATAGCTGCGGGAAATAATAAGACCTTTTTAGGATTCCATACCTCAAAAGGAAAAAACGGAACCCTTATTGGATCACTCGTGTGTTTGTCTATTCGTCTGTCACAGCCAATTTCCTTTGAATTTACTGGACAAATTTAGTTAAAATGTGGTACACATATGAATTTCTGTGACCCAAACACGTACGTGTAACGTAAATATATGAATTTTTGAATATGGTTAACTTTTCGAAGGCAAAAAAAGTTTTGCAGTCTGTACCGTGTGACATGGAAAACGGCTTGTTGTGAAGATCTCTAACATTTTTATCATTTTAAAATAAGTACTTTTAAAGATATTTAAGAAAATATATGAAAATTTATTATCTAATATATATTAATTTATATAATTTACCATCGCTTTTATCTCCGGAAAACTACGGAGTTAAAAAAAATGGATAAAATACAGAATATGATTTTTTACTCATTGATTACAGGAAAACCTTTAATAACTCTATGGTCTTAAAATAACATGGTAAATCTCTCAATATTGTACGTACAAACTTATATCTGCAGTTGGTATGTATGGGAGAACATTATTTTCAACTACAGTGTAAAGTTTGTTCTTGGGATAAATTCATCCCAACCACGGAACCATCATTGTGCGTGGTCCGACACGCACTCGGCCGGTTTTTTTAATACAGCTGATTACGAAGTGTGTGGTTTACGTATTAATCTATAGCGTTCATAGGAACACAACATCACGCCTACAATCCCCGAAGGGTAAGGCAGAGGTACAACTATAGTACACCTACGTTTCGCCAGTTATGTTTAAGTCCCATGTAATAGGGGGCGAGCCTATTGCCATCAACCGGGCACAAATCCAGACTCCGAGCTGCTACTGAAAAACTTCTGATAGAAAAACCCGATGACACTTTTCCCAACCTCGAACCCAGGACCTCATGCTCAGAAGTAGCGCTTGCGATCACTAGACCAACGAGGCAGTCAAAGCAACAAATATCAGAAAAGCTCAATAAATACAAAGTCATTACAGAAAAAAGTGTCTTCATTAAATTCGACCCTGAAATTCTCCGTCAAAAATCTGAACTGGCAGGAAAAAGCGAATGAAATAAAAAGTATAAAGGTAACATTAAATCTCAAACCAATGGGAAGTGAGATTGAATGAAATAATGAATGAACGATAAAACCCAAAAGAATATAAAAGTCTATTGCGTGTGAATAAGCAATGGAATTTAAAAAAATGGCCGTAAACCATACTGGAGAGTTTTTTAACTTCCTCAAAGATAAAGTGGAATTAGTTGGAAACAATGGAATGGTATAATTATTTTTATCTGGATTTTGTAACGGAAATAGTGAACTTGAAACCAGGCATGCAACTGTTGTTTGCGCAGATTGATAGAATAATGTACAGAGAGATACACACTGTTATTATAATTTTAAAAAATCTGTTTTTTTTATTAGTTTTTCTAGGAGTCTTTCTTTAGAAAGAATGCTATGGATAACTACTTAAGTTGGAGTACTCAATAGGGATGATTAAAAAAATATTTTTTATGTCCATCAGGTAAATTATAAAAAAATATTTGATACGTATTTTTTCTTTTTTTAAGTTATCAGAAGATTACGGCTCAATGTATCACCGTATCACGAGTTTGTAGATTGTATACTCACTTGTGACGTAACGACCCCTACTCCCCAACTTTAATGCGTTTTATCTAAGTCATTTGTTATTAATAAATATGATAAAGCAAAAAATACGTGTCTAATATTTTTGTATTATCTGTTTGACGGACTAAATAGAATTTCTTTTTTTACCCTATTATGAGAGGAAAACGAATATAGACTCAAAATCTTTTCTTGAAGCTATTTTAGAAATTAACAGTGTTTTTGAGTAGGTATGGTAGTTTTTGGTGCATACATATTATTATGGGAAATTAATGGATGATCATCTTTTTCACATAGGAAGATGTAAGTGTCTGCTTCAAAACCTGTGGAAAGTTTAAACAATGTAATACCTAACTTGTTTAAAAATAATCTAAAAGTGGATTAGAATTGTGGGAAACATCGATGGAATTTTAAAATATACGATGAATTCTGGTTCAAACGTTTACTTATGTAAAAAAAAACAAATGTTTCCGAATGCCGTGCTATTTATAGCATCATTGCATTACATCCCTGTTAGGATGATGCCTGGATAAAAAAAAAAGAAATTCTATTTAGTCCGTCAGACAGATAACAAAAAATTAATAGACACGTATTTTGTGCTTTTTCATTTTAATAAAAAAGTACTTAGATAAAACGCATTAAAGTTGGGGAGTGGGGGATGCCACGTCACAAGTATAAAATCTACATACTCGTGACGTCATGACACATTTTAACTAAATGTATCGCTGTAATCTGTTGATAACGTAAAAAAAGAAGAAAAATACCAGTGCAATATATTTTAATAATATACCCGAGGGACAAAAAAAAATTGTCAGCATTCCTATTAAAATTTTTGTTTTCACTACATCAGCTGTTGTTGTAAAGCTAATAAATAGATCAGAGGGCCAATTTCCATATTATTAAGAACGTTCGCATTCTAATCTAAATTTGATAAAAAACCTATTAGATCACCTATTCAAGAAGCATTCTTGATCACGTATCACTTAACACCAAAACGACGTCTCTTTTAAGTCTTCCTTCAGCATCCATTATGCAAAGTTTCAAATAAACACACAATTCCCGCTAGAAATCGGCCATGTTTGTTGTTTACGAGTACAGTAAGTATATTCATGAGGAAAACAAACGAGTAACAGCGATGTATACTACGACACAACTAAGAAGTTGCATCGGCATTATTACGTCATAAACGATTACTTCTCAACTTGTGCGATTCGAGTTCGAACGAACGGGGGGCCTACCACCAGCTCATAAAGCAGTACCTATTAATTTAATATTACTTCAGTGGGAGAAAGAGATGGAGCTATACGTCCTGTACAGCTTCATCTCTTTCCCACACTGAAGTAATATTAAAATAATACTGCTTTATGAGCTGTTTGTAGGCCCCTGAAGTGTGACAGTGCCGAGATCCCAGACTAAATAAAAACCGGCCAAGTGCGAGTCGGTCTCGCGCATGAAGGGTTCCGTACCATCACACTAATATTATAAAGGCGATAGTTTGTGAGTATGTATGTTTGTCTCTTCTTCATGCTCAAACGGCAGAACGGATTTGGATGAAATTTGGCACACATTTATAACCTGGAATAACACAGGATAATTTTTATCTCGATATTCCCACGGGATCGAGACGTGGGTGAAACCGCGGGGCGCAGCTAGTTATCTATAAAAACGGCAAAAAAATCATGTCTGTTGTATGGAAGCCCCCTTAAATATTTATTTTATTCTATTTTTTTAGCATTTGTTGTTATAGCGGCAACAGAAATACATCATCTGTGAAAATTTCAACTACCTATCTTACTATCACGGTTCATGAGATACAGCCTTGTGATAGACGGAGAGACAGATAGACGGACGGACAGCGGAGTCTTAGTAATAGGGTCCCGACAGACAGACTGCTGCGAAAAATACAGTGAAGCATGCGAAAACTACACCTCCGCTACCCTATCTCCGGTACACGCTCACACGCACACATTTACAACCATTTAACATGACACTACCATCAATCTACACCTCACTAAGTGCACATTCATGTCTTTTTGTATATATTATGTAAAACCATAAATGGTGCATGTTGTGTTAGCCTGTAAGTAATTGTTGCACTTATAAACGTACTATTAAGGAATTTATTTTAAATGTATTGTGTAAACAATTGTTGGCTAACCGAAATAAAATAAATAAATGTTTACGAAACCGGCTTCACGTCACTGTTCACAGCGCTGTCTTGGTTTTTTATTTGGTCTGAGGCCGAGATCTTTTAAAAAATTGCGAGAAGACCGAAAATAAGCTTGCTAAATGATAAAAATTGAAACATTCACAAATTGTTCATGTTTTAAAGCTAGGATTGGTCAATTTTGTCTATCCGATTACCACTGTGAAGGAAAATCGACGCAAACTCAGAAGTCATGTCTTTTATAGTTTAGTATTTATTTAATTGTTCTGTTCATGTGAAAACCGTGCTGATTAATGTTTGAGATGGTTATTTAAGGGGAGAACCGTAGAGATTTAAGTGGACGTCTTGACAGTTTGCACCCATAAGTCAATTATTGTTATCGTATTACTCAAACTGACACCTAAAGAGCTCAATTGCTAATGGTTGTTTCTCGTATAATGTAACATCTAAGTTGTGTCGAGCGGTAAGAGCGATGTATCACAAGTTATCGTCAGCAAAAGTTCGCGCATCGGTTCCATATGCGGGCTTGTGACTGACGAACCTTTCGTTTGTCATACTCGCGTGTCTGTATTAAATATGAATGCGTGTTGGTTTCTGTTTTTCAATTATAAGTACCTGGACGACCGAGCTCTGCTCTAGTGAAAATAGAGAATTCTCATTTAATAGTATTGGAAAGTACAAACTAATCCATGAATAGTACCTACTTATTCCATGCTGCTATGATAGTAGGTACTTACTAATTCCATGCTGCCATGTCATAATTCTAATGTCATTATTCTCATGTTATTATTCAATATCTTGTTCTAAACTTTGTGCGACCGAGCTCTGCTCGGGTAAAAATACGGAGAAAACGAATTTTCCCAGATATGGGACCTAGCTAGATCGATATTTCGCAACCGTAAACCCCTATATTGCAACTTTCATCAAAATCTGCCCCATAAAAGATGTATGTGCTTTAGATAATCCGAAAAATGGTTGATCTATTTTATCTTTATATCTGGAATTAAAATTATGTCCATAATTTATTTTTATTAAAAAGATGTAGATTTTTTCTTACATACATACCCAATAATTACTTAACACCCTAAATTTTATATTGTACTAGCTTTTTCCCGCGGCTTAGCTCGCGTGGAAGTCGAAAATTATTTCATGGAAACGCACTACCATAACATAATGATTCATAATAATTCATGCAAGCCTAGTACTTTTATGCAAAATTGTAAGTAGATTAGACCAAGGAATCACGTTGTCCATACAAACTTTGCCCCCCTTTTTCACCCCCTTAGCGGTAGAATTTCGGAAAATCCTTTCTTATCGGATGCTTACGTCATACAAAGAACACACCTTCCAAGTTTCAGGTCTCTATGATCAGCGGTTTAGGCTGTGCGTTGATCCGTCAGTCAGTCATTCAGGACAAAGCATTTTATATGTATAGATGGGAGGTACGAGTAAGGTACAATTAATACAATAATAGGTACCTAATTATATTTCAGATAACTCACCTAATGATAGAGACAAAATAAACAAAAAAGATAAACCCATGATGCCACCTGTTTATTTTTATTTCCGGAACAAAAATAACCGTATAACATTTTCCTGATTTCAAGTTACCTCAACAAGATCTAATCAAAATCGGTTCCGCTGTTTATTTAGGTGTGAAGACGAAACAAACTGGGGATATTTTTCTCCACAAGGGATATTTTTGTTCACTCATAAAATAATAATTGAAAGAATGGAAAGAGGCCTTTGCCCAGCAATGGGACAGTACCTACAGGCTGGCTATAATAATTAAAAATTTGTCTTGAAGCGTGGGTTCAATTACAAAACAAAATCCCTCAAGCATAAACTTTTAGACACAAAACGGGTCCATAATAATACCTCAGCTCAAATTCACTCACTTCTCTACTCGCAGGCTAAGTGAGAGTGAGACTGATCGGCGGGGAGAAGCTCCAAGGCGCCGATAGCTTAGGTGATTTCTTTTTACGGTGAAAATAATGGAAAATATAAAGAAATAAAAACATAGGATCTGCTTTATAATTAGTTCAATATAATGCAAAGTTTCATGATCTAATTTGATTTTTTTTTTTTTCTATATAGAATTTTTTAAGGAATCGAATTTGGATTAACAATAACCTTCAAAATGATTATGATTAATCGTGTGTTACGTAATTAGGGTGCTGTTAGCACAAATGCCAATCATTTATCCAAATCAGTGTATTGCTTCAACAATACAATAAGTTCTACATTCATATCTGTAAATTTTATAGTGTACATATGATAGAGTGTTCTTTCTAACTATCAAATATTCAAATATTCAATCTAGGACCGAAGAAAATCTTTACCTAGGTATTTAATCAGCCTCTCTTTCAAATATCAAGCTTTTCTGATGTTACAACAGACAAACCCACATTATAATTATAATACACTAGCTGACCCAGCAAACTTCGTTCCGCCTAACAGTCAATGAATGTGCCTAACAGTCAATGAATGTAAGATTTTAAAATTTACCCTACCTACCACCCTACCTACCCTACCTACCCTACCTACCCTACCTACCCTACCTACCCTACCTACCCTACCTACCCTACCTACCCTACCTACCCTACCTACCCTACCTACCCTACCTACCCTACCTACCCTACCTACCCTACCTACCCTACCTACCCTACCTACCCTACCTACCCTACCTACCCTACCTACCCTACCTACCCTACCTACCCTACCTACCCTACCTACCCTACCTACCCTACCTACCCTACCTACCCTACCTACCCTACCTACCCTACCTACCCTACCTACCCTACCTACCCTACCTACCCTACCTACCCTACCTACCCTACCTACCCTACCTACCCTACCTACCCTACCTACCCTACCTACCCTACCTACCCTACCTACCCTACCTACCCTACCTACCCTACCTACCCTACCTACCCTACCTACCCTACCTACCCTACCTACCCTACCTACCCTACCTACCCTACCTACCCTACCTACCCTACCTACCCTACCTACCCTACCTACCCTACCTACCCTACCTACCCTACCTACCCTACCTACCCTACCTACCCTACCTACCCTACCTACCCTACCTACCCTACCTACCCTACCTACCCTACCTACCCTACCTACCCTACCTACCCTACCTACCCTACCTACCCTACCTACCCTACCTACCCTACCTACCCTACCTACCCTACCTACCCTACCTACCCTACCTACCCTACCTACCCTACCTACCCTACCTACCCTACCTACCCTACCTACCCTACCTACCCTACCTACCCTACCTACCCTACCTACCCTACCTAGATATCAAAAAAGCCGATCCACACAAAATTTATGAGAACGTGAATTTTCTTCATAATTTTTTTTTTCGTTAGTTTTTCCATATTTTCTCACCGTTTACATCTTCCCTAGACTACGACAAACATTTGAAAATCAAAATCAGCTAAATCGGCCCAGCCGTTCTCGAGTTTTAGCGAGACTAACGAACAGCAATTGATTTTTATATATATATAGATAACAGAATATCACGCCTATAATCTTTGAAGGATTAGGCAGAGGTGTAGCAATAGTACACCCACATTTCGCCAGTTATGTTCAAGTCCCATGTAATAGGGGCTGAGCCTATTACCATCAAACGGACACAAATGCAGACTTTGGGCTGCTACTGAGAATTTTTTGATGGAAAAACCCAATAACACTTTTCCCATCCCGGGAATCGAAAATTTATTTATTTTTACTTCGACGGTCCTAGTTTATCATTTGTGACTTCGAGTGACAGCTTTAATAGCTATATGTAAACTGGCATGCCCTTTATTCCTGGAGGTTTTCATATTAAGCTTGCTGGCTTGCGTATTTGGTTTTTATTTTCGCTTGAGTATAGATTTCGATAATTTTTGTTGATATATTGGCGTGTGCTAGCTGACATATACCTAGCAAATAATTTAATTTAATGTTTTGTGTTGCGTAATGTAAATTATTTTGAATAAGTACTGTTGTATAGAATCAAGTTTTTCTAACTGAACAGACAGTTGTGCTGCTGGGGAGTTTGTTGCGCCACTTCTTCTTCCAAGTAAAGCACTAGGAAGTGGTGAAGGGTGGGCGTTTTTAGGGGACTGTTTTATGTAATTTTGACGTTCGAAAAGTGCTGATTCTCAGGCTACATTGAATAAATGACTTATGAATTTTGAACCCATGGCCTCATGCACAGCAGTAGCGCTTGCAACCACTAGACCAACGACGTAGTATAATTATATTTCTTAAGAGGCCTGCGAACACGGCTCGCAACTACAAATCGAGATGTTTTCAAAATTCAATTCCAAGCACGTTGCGCTAGTGTGAGTGCCTGTCGGAGCGATATACACCTACAGCGAGCAATACTACTACGTACACATTGACAATTATTGCTTGACGCGAAAGCACTACTAGCTTTCGAAAATTTACGATAAATTTGGATGTGTTCCGTAATACCGAAAATGATGAATAAAAACTTTATTTTTTATCTTTTTTTTTCAATATGTTATAACTTGATAATATAAGCTATGCTTCTGTAGAAACAATACTATAAATATTGTTGTTGATAATACAGAAAAAACAATATGAACACATGTCATTTACGCTGTAAAAATGTGCGAAATTAAATTCGTTTAAACTTCATTTTAGAAAAGTTTTTTGGAAAAAAAAGATGTAGGAGCCTAGATTGGACATAGGACACTGTCTAAATCCGAATAACAACATAATATGGTGGAAATATGCCCAAATTTCAAATGATTTAGGTATTACGTTTGTATGGACAATTCATGCGTCGCCGCGTTCTTAATGCAAATTCATTAGGTAGCGGTAATATTTAAATTTTAAGGGACAAGATTTACCTAGGCTTTTTATTCGATTATCTACAAGCTATGCGTATGTAAATTTTACATATACCTAACTTTAACAAAAGGATTATGTATCGTAAACATAATTTTGGGCTCGAATCAATCAATGTCGGTGTCACATGTTATCAATCTTTAGCATGGGTGGAAGCGCAAAGTAATCACATCTACGTTGAAAGATGACGTCATGGTTATCGTTTTTTATGAAACTGCGTAAAAGAACCTTTAGAAGAGATTGAAATTGATTAGGTGAGAGTGAAAATTGAAACGGACCGTTATGCTAACTAACCGCAACTTTTTGAAATGCTTATAAAACTGACAGCACAGATACTGAAGGCCAATAGGGATGATAACTAAAAATTTCGTCCAACATTTAGATTATTGAAAAATATTGGACACGTACTTTTTTCCTTTTTTTATGTAATCAAAAGATTACGGCAATTTATTGAGTTGAAATTTGCCATGACGTCATGAGTATGTAGATTTTATACTAACTTGTGACGTAGCAACCTCCACTCTCGTTTTATCTAAGTAAATTTTTGTTACTATGACAAAGCAAAAAATATGTGTCTAATTTTTTTTTTACTATCTAACTGATGGACTAAATAGAATTTCTTTTTTTTTTGACTCAAACATCATCTTTATTCTCGTATTAACAAAAATGTTATATTCAAATCACAATCTCTTCTCAGCGACAATCAATGTCAAAAACTTGTCAAAAATTTAGATAAATTAGAGGTCTTTTCACAGACGTAAGACTGAATTGCGAACGTTCTTAAAAATACAGAAATTTCTCATTTGTTTATCGATTTTTATTCACTTGAAAAAGTTATTCTGGATAGGGGTTTACCTTTTAACGCACTTGAAAAATAACGTGTCGATGATAACGCCTTGAATACAGCACTGCCATTTTGTATTGGTAAATAAGCAAAAGAAAAATCAAATATACTTGAGTATTTATTACAGATAGATTTCTGATAACTTGCAAATAAATGATTATTTGTCGTCCGACGCAACGACGCCTTGCGGCATACTAATGAACCGTCATTTGTCATCAATGGAGGGAACATTTATCATAATGACTGATTCTGCAGAAATAATTTTCGCTCAACGGTTCTAATAGTCTCTGTAGTCTTGAGATAACATAAAATTTTAGTAATTTATATTTGAAGATTTTTTAATATTCAATTTTATTTAAATCCATCCATCATACAATTTTATAATATAACGTAGGTACCGGGCTGAATAGGTAGGTATGTACTGACGGTGGATCGATAAATCTTAATCCTTATATTTAACTACTAGCTGCGCCCCGCGGTTTCATCCAAATAAGTCTCGATCCCGTGGGAATATCGGGATAAAAAGTATTCTGTCCCAATCCAGGTCATGGTCTACTCATGTGCCAAATTTCATTGAAATCTGTTCTGCCGTTTTAGCGTGATGCCGTGGCCAAGGGAAATAGGGATTCATTTAAATATACAATGTCGCCCATCGGCATGTGACCGCCCGAATTTTTCTGAATATTCATGAAAGATGATCGAAAAATAACTTTGAAAAGGGGGGTCTATCTTTAATATTTTTCATGTTATTCATTTTTTTTTGTTTTGATTAGCGTTTGCCATATCTCCGATGGTATTGGCTCGATTTGGATTCTTTTTATTATTTCTAAAAGCTTATGAGTTATTTTATCGGATTAACTACATTTTAAATAAAATTTGTCAACTATGCAAAAAAAAAAGTGGTGAAAACATTTTTTTTTAAATCGTGTTTTAAAAAAAAACAAACAAGCGAAAGTCCATAAAATCATAGAGGGTAGGTCGAAAAAAAATAAAAAAAAATAAAAAAATTAAAAATTAAGTCATGATAGGGTCTATCTTTTAAAGTTATTTTTCGATAATTTTTCATGAACCTTCAGAAAAATGCAGGCGTTCACATGCCGATGGGTGACATTGTATACATATAGATATAGTTAGGATACCTACATAGTAGACACGGCTCGATGACTTAAAGGGGGATGCGCTAAGGCAGCCCGCGAAATTCAAATTTGCGTTCGTTTTTTGCAATTTGCAGGTCAGTGTCAGGTTGTATGTTGATTAAAATATGATTCCCGATCGTAGCAAATATGGCTTTACAGAATTATAATAATTAGAATCTCTTACTCCTTAATTTATCATAATCCTCAAATGTCATGATTTCATGAAATAGTCATTCAATAGGATTACATGAACTTAGAGCGTTGTATTGATAATTTTTATGATTATAATTCTATAAATAAAAATTTGATATATCCGCGTATCATATGTAGATCAACATACAACCTGATACAGACCTGCAAATTGCAAAAACGTAAGAAAATTTGAATTTCGCAGGCTACCCTTTTTTTTTGTGTGGGAAATTATCAAATAAATTCTCCCGCTCTGGGCGGAGCGGGAAGGCGTGTCAGACTCTTACTGACTAAAACCCACCCGTGTTTATTCGGTTGCCCTGTTGCCGGGGGCCACAATTTCCCTATCGGTTTTCTTCGTACCCCCGGCAGGCATTGGCCCTAGCGGCCCCCGTCAATTCTGCTGACGTCTATTTGAGGCGCGCGTGGAACACAACGCACCGTTGACCCGGGCCTGGTCCTTATCGGACGGCAAGCTACCCATTGCTCACCGTCCGCAAGCCCGCGCCTACGGTGGCCGGAAATCGGCTCTCGATTCCCGACGCCCAGAGCGTCTCCTCCTGCGGTGGTTAGGTGCGTGAGGGCGCGAAATTTGCCTCTCCCTCACGCGTTCCACCTCATCCTTCGCGAGCATTACCGCTTCGCAGAAGGAGGTGACGGCCTGCCATTTCCTCTCGCTTCATACCATTGCCTGAACCAGGGCCAGACGCGAGAGATCACCACCGCCGATCGCCTCCACGAGGACACGGCGATGCTCTGCCCAAGCCGGGCAGACCTTCTTCGTATGTTCCACTGTGTCCTCCGGGCGATCCATACAATGGTGACACCCGGGCGTTTCCTCCCGCCTTATCCTGAACAGGAACCTCCCGAAGCAGCCGTGTCCGGTGAGGACCTGCGTCAGGCGGAAGGTGAGGATGCCGTGGCGCCTCTCAAGCCACTCCTCAAAGAGGGGTCTTATCGCCGCAATTGTGGCACGCCCAGCGCTGGGTTGCGACAATCGCACTTCGCGGGCTACCCTTACCCTTTCGCCTTAAGAAAGTGGCTGGGACAGTCTAGATGAGGAAGGCAAAGGACAGGGTGTTGTGGCGCAGATTGGGAGAGGCTTATGTCCAGCAGTGGACTACTATAGGCTGAGTTGATTGATTCACATAGTAGAGACGTTCTTGGCAAAATTGGTCTAGGATAAAACCGCCAACAATTTTGCCTTGAAGCAGCATCAATGAGTTCTGGACTGAAATGTAGTGCAAGTTAAATTACAGATACATATTACGTATTTCATTTTATCTCTAAGGTGGGAAGTTCATCATTTTTGGGCAATCTGGAGTTGCGAGATTCTTTAGGCTGAAGCCACACAGGTAAGATCTTTGTTTGGTGCCACGCTTGGTGAGCAACGTAATTCGAACAAAAGACAAAAACATAACCCTCGCTTTGGGCACCGCTGCTTTCAGGTGGTAATTAGTCATGTCTTGTAGCGTACCACCAAGCTTTAGTGTGTCCATTACTATTGTAGAATCATGCGTTTGTTCGCCAGGAGCGTGTCACCTAGCATGCAGCGTAATACAAGCGAAGCACTGAGCTTAAAAAACTTTTTACAAAAAATTCAACCGACTTCCAAACTATAAATTTAAACATAACTTTGATTTTGGAAGTCGGTGTCTTTGGATCAGTATTTTAGTTTTTTGCCACCGACTTCCAAAATTAAAGTAATTTTTCAATTTGTAGTTTGGAAGTCGGTTGATTTTTTTTTACTTTTTAGTGAGTTGGTTTGTAATTTATATAAGTTACAATAGCCTAATATCAACTGCTCATCACCTTTTACAAAATGTTGCTTTTCCGGATGCAGGGACTTTAATTGTTGAGTTCTTCAGGTACTTCACCATCAGCTCCACTGCACCATATGAATTTTGACGAACATCATTTGCTTACCAACAATATTGAAGTAATCGAATCGCAACCCGTGAAATACATATTATTGAGTAGTTCAGACTGTACACATAACCTCCCAAGATGTACAGCGGTGAGACTGTACACATAACCTCCCAAAATGTACAGCGGTGATACTGTACACATAATCTTCCGAAATGTACAGCGGTGATACTGTACACATAATCTCCCAAAATGTACAGCGGTGATACTGTACACATTATCTCCCAAAATGTACAGCGGTGATACTGTACACAATAATCTCCTAAAACAGCCGCCCTTCACGACAGTTCCTAGTGTTTTAACTGGTAAGTACAATGGCGCAACAAACTCCCCAGCAATAGATCTATTCGTATCGTTGGAAGAACTTGATTCTATACAATTTATTCAAAATATTTAATACTAGCTTCCGCCAACGGCTTCACCCACGTGACATATTTATAAATTATAGTCTGTTACTCAGTGATACTGATAATATAACATTCTATTTATTTATTTAACCATTTATGTACACACAAATAATACACAGGCAAGACAAGAGGAACAGAAAAATACGTACAAAGGTGATGCTTATTTCTAATGAAATCTCTTCCAGCATACCTGCGATAGGACAGAGGATAAAAAGAGATGTAGACACCGTTTGTAAGAGTAAAGAGAAAGTAAAATACATAAAATCAAAACAATTCACATAATGAAATAAAACTAATAATAAGAAAATATACTTACTTAATTTTTTTAAACGGTCCAGTAGTTTTGAGTTTATTCATTATAAACAAAAATACCAATCTTTTCTCTTATAATAGTGTAGAAGTGTAGATAACAACACAAAGAAACACAAAACATTACATTTTTTTTTTTACTTACCGACATTTTATATTATTTGCAACAAACATATCAGCTTAGACCTTAGACTTTCCGTCTCTCCGGGCCTGCTATTTAAAAACATGGCTATTTATTTATTTAATTAACAATTTTTACATTGTGTGGAAATGTAATTAATTATAAACTAACACAACATGAAAACATTTAAATTGAAAGAAAAAAAATACATATAAATTATCCAAAATTGCAAATCCATGGTTCTGAAGTTTTATCAATAATAAAATTCAATATTTAGGTACATTAACACTAAAAATGCCAAGAAAATAAAAAATATATACATAAAGGCTCTTTCAAACAGGCGCGACACGCGATGCGACACAAAGGCACCGCTCGTCGCGCGACGAGCGGTGTCTTAGTGTCGCGTCGCGTGTCGCGCTGGTCATAGACTAATATTAATAAATGCGCTGGTCTGCACGAGCCTTAATTCATTCCATTAAATTTGGGTACATTATCACCGATACAAATTAATGTCAAAAATAAAAAGGTCATGCCTACAAAAGAAAGCTGAAATGACTTCCAGATTGAAACAATCTTCTGTCTTAAAACCTTTGAGGTTAAGACCATGATTGGGATAATCTATTTGGGTCCAACGCCTAATACAGGAAAAACGATTTTCTTTATCGCTATTTTTCTTTGAGCGGTTGCCCTTCCCCGTCCCTACTAGGTGTTTTCTTGTGCGAAAACCACGTAGGTTGGAAGTTTAAGTCAATACTACCTATTTATTTATACTCATGACTTTTGTGTTTGTGTGGGCTATAAATCGTCTTGCCGTTATTTCAAGGTTGGATTCATGTTAAGTTATGAATTCTGATGTGGTTATGAATATCAAAACATTGTTGTAAGTTCAAAATATGTGCCTTAGGTTATATTGAAGTTTTTAATGTATGACGTAGTGAATTTCCATCTGAAAACACGATTATATAAGTCACTTTAGATTAAGGTCTCAGAATGCTTCCAAAGCTCCTTCAAATGTTTGGTTATAATTTGTTTGGAATAAAGGTATTTGTTTTTTCTAGTGTCATCTTTCTGTTATCTACTCGTGTGTTACCTATACAACTTTTACTTTGTACGTTATTATCTAAGGTAAAACATGTAGGCCATTATTTAAAATATTAACACCTTACCTTTTTTTTGTGTGGGGAATTATCAAATAACTTCTCCCGCTCTGGGTGGAGCGGGAGGGAAAACCCACCCGTATTCCTTCGGTTGCCCTGTTGCCGGGGGCCACGATTTCCTTATCGGTTTTCTTCACACCCCCGGCAGGCATCGGCCCTAGCGGACCCCGTCAATTCTGCTGACATCTCTTTGAGGCGCGCGTGGAACACAACGCGCCGTCGACCCGGGCCTGGTCCTTATCGGACGGCGAGCTACCCATTGCTCACCGTCCGCAAGCCGGCGCCTACGGTGGCCGGAAATCGGCCTGCGATTCCCGACGCCCAGAGCGTCTCCTCCTGCGGCGGTTAGGGGTGTGAGGGCGCAAAATTTGCCTCCCCCTCACGCGTTTCGCCTCCTCCTTCGTGAGCATTACTGCTTCGCAGAAGGAGGTGACGGCCTCCCATTTCCTCTCGCTCCGTACCATGGCCTGAACCAAGAACACCTTACCTTACAAATCCCAATTTCTACTGAATACTCATGTTATACAAATTAACTATCTTTTAAATCATGCATGTAAATACTAAAGTCCAACATTACTTATTGCAATCATTACACATTACAACAAAATATCCATAAGCTCTTAAATACGCTCATTATTTCTTCAGTTCAGTTATATCACGTAGAATTTTTGACGGAAATTATTAAGCAGAAAAGTTTCGGGGGATATTTGACCAGTGTTATGAGTGCCAATAATCGTATTATAGAGAGTTAACAAGACTAGCTGTAACGATTGGACAGGCAATTAAAGTAACATTTTAATTAGACGAAATTACTCATTGATTGAACAGGATTGAGAATAGATGTATCGAGTTACCAAGTCACTGGGTTGTGGAGGTTAGATAGGCAGTCGATTCTTATAAAGTACTAGTATTTAACTACATCCGATTAGACTGGAAGCTGACCCCAACTTACTTAGGAAAAAGCTAGTCAGATGTCGAGATGATGATAATGATGGATGATGTCGCTCACCATCAAATGGGCCTTATTAGGAAGCTAAAAGTCTTTCAAAAGGCAATGGAGAGGATTATGTTTGGGATTTTCCTGCGTGATCGAATCAGAAATGAAGAAGAGAACCAAGGTAACTGACATAGCCCGAAGAATTGCCAAACTTAAGTGGCAGTGGGCAGGGCACATTGCTCACAGAACAGATGGTCGATGGGGCTGAAAAGTTCTGGAGTCTGGAGTAATGGAAGGCTTCCCACAAGGTGGATCCATGATCTTATGCAGGCCGCAAAAATCAGCTGTGTGCGGGAAGCACAAAACCGGTCGAAGTGACGGTGCTTGGGGAGGCCTGTGTTCAGCAGATGACGTCTTTACAACGTCTGAAATGATGATGATGACGATGATAGACAGATGAGGATGAGAGACCTAATAGAATGCATTGTGATTTTATATCGACGACATTTATAACAATTTTTCAAATAGGTATAAACACGGAATACCTTCTTATAAATTTCAAACATTAACAATGACGTCGCAGTGTCTATTAATACTTTCACAGTATCTCCACAAACAAACCTTCACTCCATTCTACAGAGAGCAACTCAAACTAGTTAAGTACCTATCCTCAGTTGAGTTGTACTGCAATTTAATTCGCATTAAAACCGAGTTCTCTTAGTTAGTTAACTGTTAAAATACTTTTAGTGAACAATCAAATTAGTTAGATTGTTTCAACTAACTGTAGCTGGTCATGAGTTTTAGTTTATTGTATGATGATATTAAGAACTATTGCCCAATATCGAGTGCTGTTTTTTTTATTAAAATAGAGGAGATATTTATGCATAATGGGGCAAGCTTGCTGAATGAGACTTATTTAATAAAACTGACAAGTGACAATCCGACAATTTGTAAAGTTTATTCATAGTTTGTCGATTTTTGATAAAATAAAATCTTTTGTCCTAAATTGACATTTATATTGTTTAAATTGACATTTATGTTGTGTTTCACGCGCGCCTCAAAGAGATGTAGCAGAATTGACGGGGTCCGGTAGGGCCAATGCCTGCCGGGGCTGCGAATAAGGGCCGAAAGGGACATCGTGGCCCCCGGCAACAGGGCAATCGAAGAAACACGGGTGAGTTTTAGTCAGTAAGAGTCTGACCCTCCTGCTCCACCCAGAGCGGGAGAAGTTATTAGATAATTTCCCACCCAAAAGAAAAAAACATCATTACTCATTAGAGAGGCCACATTTAGATGAGTTATCTATACTAATATTATAATTCACTTCCGCCTGACATTAGGGACTGCCAAACTGTTGCGGTTTTTAAAAGAAGAGTGAAAGAACACTATCTTTCCATTTCGTCATAGTTGCATAATTATGTATTTATTATTTTATAAAGTAGTTTTATCTATTTTAGTGATATGTTTTTAAGAAGTATGTATATTCTCATGTTGTACGTTTATATTTAAATTAGTGTATAGTTAAGTTTTTTTATTTTATGTATTCTGTTTTCTCTTCTACTCTTACACACGTTGTCTACATCTCTTTAACTACTTTCCTATCGCAGGTATGTTGGAAGAGATTTCTATAGAAATAAGCATCACCTTTGTACGTATTTTTCTGTTCCTTTCTTCTTATCTGTTTATATGTGTGTACATAAATTGTTAAATAAAATAAATAAATAAATAACGAGGTAAAAATTTATGAGTTTGCATGTAGCAGCTAATCTTCAAAACTACTGATTCGATTCCAAAAATTCTTATGGGAAGCTACAATATTGCCGAGTGTCATACTTGTAGGATATTTTTTTAGAATTTAGTCTTAAGTAAACGTAGCCTGTACATACACTACAGTTCCCCCTTTCCCCTGTGACCCTTTATAAAAAGTTCTACTATAACCAAAAACATGCATAGATCTACATAAAAAACAGTAGCACTCCGGGAGTGCCGACAGAAGTGAAAACTTTAACAAGATCGCCTTGGTAGAAAAAAATACTCGTATTGAACATTGGTCCATAACATTATCTAAATAAAGAGCATAATCGCGTTTACAAAACCTTTAAAGTAAAAATGCTTGCATAGAACATTGATCCGTAACGGAATATAAATAAAGAACACAATCGCGTTTACAAAACCTTTAAAGTAAAAATACTTGCATAGAACATTGATCTGTAACGTACCTAATATACATAAATAAAGAGTACAATTATAAAAATGAGGTGTCGTTACAGTGTCGCGAAATCAATGGTTTAGTCCCATCTCAAAAATGCCCAACGCGCCTAAAGAAGTTTTCGCTTCAACAAGCTTAGCGCTAATAAACCCCAAAAAGTTCCTAAACTGTCCAGCACCAAAATAAATTAGCCAGTATTCTCGTCATAATTCTAGGTTCAACTGTCCCTGTAGACAGCTTAATCAGTGTTCCGTCATAAGCGCTTATGTTTTAGTCTGTCTCACTAATTAGCACCGACAAATGTGGCTTTTAGTTTTAGCGACAGAATTGCTGTTGGCATTTTGTTGTGTGTGTGATTTGTCTTTTTAATGAGTTTGTTGTTTTTACTTTTTAGGGTAACAGTAAAGGATCTAACCAACCTCTGATAACCTTTCTCTTGGGTTACCAGAAGCTGGTTAGATCGTTGAAATATAATACTATGAGAAATTTAAAGAACTGCTTAGCCTGATTAGAAAGGTAGGTACTCTTACGTGACGGTGAGCAATGGGTAGCTCGCTATCCAATAAGGACTGAGCCCGGGTCGACGGCGCGTTTTGTTCCACTCGCGCCTCAAAGAGATTTCAGCACAACTGACGGGGTCCACTAGGGCTGATGCCTGCCGGGGTCGCGGGAAAGTCCGAAAGAGATACTGTAGCCGCTGGCAACACATAGGCAACTGAAGGAAGACACGGATGGGTTTTAGTCAGTAAGAGTCTGACACGCCCTCCCGCTCCGCTCAGAGCGGGAGAAGTTATTTGATAAATTCCCTCCCAAAAAAAGGTACTCTTACGTATTCCTTCATTTCCAGGAAATGTCGTATAGCCCGTAAGTAAGCTTTCAAAGCAAAAGTGAATGCTTCTGGGCACATACGATCTAACGTACTCGTAGATCTCATCTATCAGGCGAGATTGCGGTCAAGAGCAGACCCAAACTCATAAAAAGTTAAAAAAAGCTTATAAAAACAAAGAGAAATGGTTAAACGATATTCTAGTAGGTTTGGCAACCGTTCTGACATACTTTCTCTGTCAGTAACTTGTTCTTATGATTTTAAAACAACTTTCTGAGAGAGAAACTGTCAACTCATTTCCACAATTAGAAGTGTAGTATGTTCCCCTCAAAAATACAATAGACGTTGATATATTTAATAACCTGTACCGCTTAACTATTCCTAAAGACCCAAAAAGAGCCAAAAACCCTGTAAGAAATCGACACGTGTTTCACCTCTCAACGAGGCATCCCCAGGATGACGATTGACTTGTCGCGAACCCGAAAACGGTGTGTTGCCACACCGAACGCTAGACGCAGAGTTCAAAGCGCAAAGCGCAAAGTGTATAAGCGCGGGAATCAACTATATTTTCCCTCGTCGTTGAATAACAGTGTAAGGTACTTTACAAGTTTAAAATTGCCTTAACTCTAGCTTAAGGCGCTTGTTCCTAGATGTTGTGTCTAGATAGTAAAATATTGCTGTTTCGAACTGCAAGCGGTTAACGGTTTGCGTGTCTATCGTTAAACAGAAGCACGTTACTAGCTTGTTTCCTTTTGTTTCCGAAAAGTTAATCAGCTAGCCATTTTATATGCTACCTAATTTTATTTAAAGACCGTGTTAGGTATTTATTCACTTCCGCAGGAGACACCCTGGGCGTCGGGAGTCGCAGGCCGATTCCCGGCCACTTGCGGACGGTGAGCAATGGGTAGCTTGCCATATTTTAAAGCAGAAAATAAGCGGCCAAGTGCGAGTCGGACTCGCACACGAAGAAGGGTTTTGTACCACCGTACAATATAATAACACTACATATTTATCTGTTTTAATTTTGTTTTAATTTAGTTTAATTAACTTATCAAATTCAAATTCAAATATTTTTATTTGTAGAACATAGGTAAACAAAAAAGTACAGATGTTAATAATAATAATATAAATGAACGCTATGTCTTGCCGTCAACGGCGTACAAATATTCTGATTATAAATTAATTAGTAATAAATGAAACAAAACATTTACATTAACAAATAAAACAAAATTTGAACAATTAAAAATTAATAGATAGGTACTTAAAAACATTATTCATTGTTATTTAATTCAATTATCATACAATGCCTTAAATCACATTTAGTGCAACTCTATAAATAGTATTATAGTATTTTATTTCTATTTTTTTTTGTAAGTTACAACATTTAGTGTGCATGCTGAATTTACCTATAAGTGATTGTTACACTTTATTTTGATTTGTTGCTTCGGTTTTCATTTGCGTGTACCAGTGTATACAATTGTTGGTGAAACAAATAAAATAAATAAATACAATATTTCTTTAAAACGTTTCTTGTTATAGAAGCCATAATAGTACAACATACTTTGTGAAAATTTCAAGTGTCTTCTTATTACGGTTCATAAGATACAGCCCTGTAAGCCGATGTTTGCACGGACGTAATAAAATCGCGGCGTTTTTTTTCGTGCACTGGATTTTCAACGCTCTGCTTAGCGCCGAGAGTTGAAAATCCAACAGTATGTTTTTTCAACGCGGACGTGAGTGCGTGCCAGCGCGTTGGATTCTCAATACTCGGCTTAACACCGAGAGTTGAAAATCTAGTGCGCGATAAAATCCCGCCACGATTTTATTACGTCGTCGAACGGCTTACAGACGTACGGTTGCACGGACGGATAGCGGAGCCTTAGTAATAGGATCCCGTTGGCATCCGTTGGGTACAGAACCCTAAAAGGTTCGAATGAATCATTGAAATGAAATGTTTACTGTGTGTTCTCCATCAAGAGAGTTTACTGAACATGTTGGATGTTATTTTTGTACAGAGGTAATTTGTTTCCTGGATTATTAAGAACAAGTCGTTTATTCTGGAATAAAAAAATCGTCACGCGTAGCAAAATTTAATCAACCAGTTGGCATAATTTTGTACCTACAAAGGGGAAAAAATGTGTTTATGAAAAATGAATAAAAAAGCCTTAATGTAGCTTTGCATACAAATTATTACGGGAAAGCTTAAACAAATGATAATTTTATAAAGTTACGGTGCCATGTTTAACCACTCGTCATTTTGCCTCGTTGGAGTTGGAAAAATTATCCCCTGTGAACACTCTTGTATAAAAAACCGGCCAAGTGCGTGTCGGACCACGCACAATGAAGGGTTCCGTAGTTGGGATAAATTTATCCCAAAAAAAACTTAACATTGTAGTTGAAAAACATGTTCTCCCAAACGGATCCCTGAATACAAAAATGGTTTTGACATAGTCACAATGTTTTTGAAGGAGTTTACGTGAAAGGTACCATAAAAAAAAAACCACTTACCACTTTGTCGGCGTTATGTATACCCATGCCAAACTACAGCTTTCTAGTACTAAGAGTCTCGGAGCTATATTTCAGTTTTAGGGTTCCTTGTTTACTACGGAACCCTAAAACTGAAATATATATAATATAGAGTAAACGTACTCTAAATTAATCTTCGTATAACTAACTAATAACGTTCCCAGTCCACAAACAAAAATTAAATCAAATTCATAATTAGCTAATCAGTCACTATATCTATCAGCTGATTGGCAAAACGCATAGTCGGCCCATACTATTTGGATAATTGGATTTAGGTATTCGATGGTTTCAAAATACTCTTAGGCCAGTGTAGGTATTTATTTAGTGTCGTCCAACATAACATATCATTTCACCTGTATTCCGTAAAGGATTAAGCAGAGGTGCACCTATAGTACACCCACATTTGCCCAGTTACGTTTAAGCGCCATGTATTAGGGGGCGAGTCTATTGCCATCAACCGGGCACAAATCCAGACTCCGGGCTGCTACTGAGAAAATCCAGATGGAAAAACCCAATCACACTATCCTCTACCCGGGAATCAACCACTAGAACAACGATACAGTCTTATATCAAGTGACTATGATAGCTTGATTGTATAATTATTGATGCTATGGTAGATATCGCGGAAGAATTCTTCTCACCGTATTACCATATACCTAGTTCAATTAAAGAATCCTTACATATTATAAAACAAAGTCCCCCGCCGCGTCTATCTGAACGCGATAAACTCAAAAACTACCAAATGTATTTTCAAACGGTTTTCACCAATGGACGAAGTGATTCATACGAAAGGTTTTAGTATATAATTTATTAAGGTTTTGTGTAAATTGGCTAAAATTTGACGATTATTGTTGAAGAAGTCGGAAAATATCATGCCGACTGGGAGCTTTACTGGCGTGCGCTGCGTTAACCGAAAAATATACATCAAATTTATGTTCTACGGTATTGTTCACCTTAAAAAGTTCAACAAAAAAGTCCGCAACAGCATAATATGTCTATCTTCTAAAGATGAGCCACAATAACCATTTTTATCTTTCAGAATTTGATAAAAATTTAATTGTTATTTCCGAAGGTTTTTGACCGGTATAGTATTGATCCTCATCCAAAAAAATATTTTATTTTAATTGGGCATTTCATTTAGATTCAAATATGCCTTTAAATCATATCATTTGAATGAACAGTTTAAAAGATATCACAGTTACAAAATTACTCGTAGCAACGTGGGCGCAGTGGTAGGAGTCAATAGGTTTGAAATCTCGGTAGTACGTTCCCGTGGGATATTTTCCGACATCCACGCGAGCGAAGCCGCGGGCAAAAGCTAGTTAAATATAAACTTATTTAAGAAAAGGCTTAAATCTTTACTATTGAATAAAGCATAAGTACTACAGTATTTCGGAATTTTTGACAGACAAAATGCAATGACTGTTTTTGACCGTAGTTAGTACACATGACTACACATCAAGCTACACAGTTTCAGTATAACCTGACCTTGTATTGTACGGAAATCCTAAACAATACGAGATCAGCATAAACTGGAAATGTATACCTAGCTTGATGTGTAGCCGTGTGTACTCAACATTGCACGTGTAATTTTTTGTATCCTTTTAATTATTACATTACTTTTTCTCTCTTTTTCTTTGTACTTTATTTGAATATTGACGTAGTAAACTTATTTTTTCTTTTTGACATGTATATTTTTCTTATCATTTATTTTTGAGAAACTCAATAATTTCGTTTGATTATAAATTATGTTATAAATTTTTTGTATCAATGACATCCATGAATATTTGTACGCCTTCTGGTATAACATAGCGCGCTTGTAATTTTTTTATAACAACTATTTTACTGTACCTATGTTAACAAATGATTAAATGATTATGATTATTATGATTATGACAAATGTGTAGAAAATGACTAGGCTACCTGGCACAGCTAGCCCACTCTAAGGCCCTATCTATAACAATACCTACAGCTCTACACATGCTCCCTCACAGGGTCAGTATCCTTCTGGTCCTTTTTTTTTTTCTAAAATGGTAAAAAGGAACCCTTATGGTGCTACTCAGTCTGTCCATCTGTCTGTCACAGCTGGATATCTCAAGAACTAGGTACTAGTGCTATCAACTTGAAATTTGGAATAGTTTTAGATAACGTTTGCCCAACTATTTTTCAAATAAGAAAGAAATAAAAATGTATATATATTTTTTGGAACAGGGACTGAACGGGGTTCTTAAAAATTCGAAGTGGGGCCACTAGGGCATGTGGGGTATCATATGAATGAGCGCTATTTGTACATTTTCAAACATTTTCTCTTTTTTTAGGCTGCATAGTTTTCGACGTGTGACGAAAAATTTGAAAAAATACCGTTCCCCTTAACTCCGATGTTTGCGTAGAGAAAAATCAGAAATTATTCTATGTGATAGAAGTGTATGTAAAGATTACAGGATAAATAAAACGATGTCTCTAAATAGCACACTTTTTCAGAAATCATCTACTTTAATTACATTAATTCCACAATCGGTCAAGAGATGGCGCTGACCTAAAACTGGACTCTTGACTGTTTTTTCCCTGGTTATTGAACTTTTGTACGCACCTTGTTTTCTTCCATATCTCTATCAGCTGATATCATTATTAGTATTCGCCCCATTCAAGCGATATCATTTTTCACACAATACATTCATCATGCCTTTGGTCTTTCTTTATTCTTAAAGCTATCCTATTCATACTTCAATTGAAAAACATTTCTCACTTTCTTATAAGATATATAATTAACATAATCACCAATAATATTCCCTTTGCACTACTGCGACCCACGCCTCGGGAGTCGGTCATAATCTACCACGCGGGCCCAGTGCGGGTAGGTAGATGTCACATGTCTTTGAATTTTTGGTCCTAGGACATGCCTCGTAACGATGATATTCCTTTACAGTTATGAAAGCAGTGGTGTTGAAATAATTTACACAAAGAAAGCGCCTGTCTGGGTTCTAATCTACGACCTACAACTCGTAAGTCGCAGCAGTTACCCAGTGGTAACTGCCGCGACTTACGAGTTGTAGGTAACTGCCGCGGTAACTGTAGTGGCAGTTATCACTGCTCCACTGATAGTTAATTTTAGTACCTGGTCAACCGACCTCTGCTTGAAAATAGATAAAAATATCGTCCAGGTATACTAACGTTGTATCACATTCCCGAGGCTGTGAAAATAGAGAAATCGATTTTTCCAGATATCTGAACTAGCTAGATCGATTTTTCGCCCCCTATATTGCAACTTTCATCGAAATCGTTAGAGCCGTTTTCAAGAATGTGATTACAAATATATATTTAGATATAACATAACACATAACATAACATCACGCCTTGTTTCCCCGAAGGGTTGGGCAGAGATGTAGGTACCTGTAGTAGGTACACCCACATTTCGCCAGTTATGTTAAGGTCCCATGTAACAGGGGGCGAGCCTATCGCCACCAACCGGGCACAAATCCAGACTCCGGGCTGCTACTGAGGAATTCCAGATAGAAAAACCTAATATGACTTTGCCCGACCCGGGAATCGAACCCAGGACCTCATGCTCACCGGTAGCGCTTGCGACCACTAGACCAATGAGGCAGGTATATATACAAATATTGCTCGTTTAATAGTATAGACTATTAAACGAGCAATATTTCTATGTATGTATATTTGTTTTTATATTATATTTGTTCTCACGTTCTCGTAATCGGCTCTAACAATTTCGATGAAAGTTGCAATCAATATACGGGGTTTACGGGGTTGAAAAATCGATCTAGCTAGGTCTCATATCTGGGAAAATACGTTTTCTCTATTTTCACAGCCTCAGGAATGTGATACAACGTTGGTATACCTGGACGATATGTTTATCTATTTTCACCAAACTTACAGACAATAATTCAGAAATCTTGATGTTTTGTCAAGTCATAAAAACCGTGTGAAGCAGTAGTGGGTCACTAGTATAATAATAAATTAAAAAAAGTGCAAGTGAACAAGTTTGCCTCCCACACCTCAGACTAAATATAAACCAAGACAGCGCTGTCAGCTACGTCAGGCCGGTTTCGTAAACGTGTGTGCACTTAGTGAGGTGTAGTTTGATTGTAAATGGCTGTAAATGTGTGCGTGTGAGCGTGTATGCATAGAGCGGAGATGTATGATCTGTGTGTGGGATGTATGATGTGTGGCTGCGGCATGCTTCACTGTATTGTTCGCAGCGCTATGTCTTGGTTTTTATTTGGTCTGAGTCCCACACAAGCAAGTAGTTACGACTCTTATTAACTTTCCCCATCATTTCTTTCCCACTCGAGCTATAAATAGTATTTTCATGGGTTGTAATAACACGGACGTGCATCATAAATCTGTAGGGGATGACGGTAGGGGGACCAAGTTAAATGTCCCGGAAGAATTAGGGACGGGGCCACTTCTGTTACTCTAGGCATAGAGTTAGGAATGCGTATAGAAGCGTCAATGTAGTTGCCTTCGTAAGTTAGTGCCCCGCATTTCCTGACCCCTCTTTAAAAAAAGAAGAGGGGAAGAGGGGTCAGATAATGCAGACAGCACTTACGTGTGTCGATGCCGCCGGAATACACGTCGCGCCTGTTGCTAAAACTCGTGGTCGCCTCAGCCTAAACCAGTTTATCAATCTTGTCGATTTAGTCAATGTTCCAGGGTGGAAAGTGGTGACACACCCCTTTTTTTTGTGTGGGAAATTATCAAATAACTTCTCCCGCTCTGGGTGGAACGGGGGGGCGTCTCAGACTCTTACTGACTAAAACCCACCCGTGTTCCTTCGGTTGCCATGTTGCCGGGGGCCACGATCTCCCTTTCGGACTTCTTCGCAGCCCCGGCAGGCATTGGCCCTAGCGGACCCCGTCAATTCTGAAAACCCAATGGTTTTCATGAAAATTTACGCCTTCAGCTGGCGCCACTTTGACTAGAGGTCTTCCATTTCAACAATGAATAAAAATATATGATGACTTTCATCATTCGTTTCATTCATTCGGTCACAACTAAAGAAAATATTGGCGCTTTGAAACTTTTGACAGGTGACAGGACAGGCCCAGACCTGATGTCTTAGAGCTGCTATCTAGTGAATGTCATTTCAAAAAACCCTCATTGTATTGACAACAAGATTGCAGCTTTAGTTCCAATTTTGACCACGCGTCAAAAGAACCTTGTATTGTTGTATTTAGAATGCATTCGGCTTGGAAATGACACTTCTGTACATTTTTATTCTATGGCTCTAGGTGAGTTTCAACGTCAACTGGACGGACGAATAGATTGGAAGATTTTTTTATCTGTAAGTTATTATCGACACGAGGAAAAAATTCCTTCGATGATTGATGTTCTGATTTCTCATGATAGTTTATTTTCATCGCGACGGTATAATTTGAAAACTTTGACTTCTGTTCTGAGTTTCATGGTAATTGAAGTTTTATATACTTCTGAGTTGTAAATTAAGGTCGAATAAAATTATTTATTTTAATAAATTAAAACATGTATAAAAAACAGTGTTTTTCAAGATAAAAACGGCATCATTTTTCTAAATATCTAGCCTTAACAGAATATCAATGTAAAGTTGCTTACAAAAGCATCTTAAAATAGAACATCGCTCGTCAGAATTCCCTTGAACAAAAAGGGTTTCTGCAAGAACTATCATACTTAACGCCTTTTGAATACGTCAACGATTTCCGAAGGTTTTCTCGACCTTGTCGAATGAACTAGTACGTGGGTTAAACACAGAAAAGTTTTATAAATAGGGATTTATACAAGACTTCGATGTCTTGTATAAATTGAAAGTTTGTTGCAGAGGATTAGCCGACGTTCGCACGGACGTTATAAAATCGCCGCGAATTTTTTTCGTGCAATGGATTTTCAACGCTCTGCTTAGCGTTCGAGGGTTGAAAATCCAGCAGTGAGTTTATTCAACGCACCGAGAGTTGAAAATTCAGTGCGCGATAAAATCCTGCCGCGATTTTATTACATCCGTGCGAACGTCGGCTTATTCTACTTAAGCTGTGGTTAATATGCTAATTGTATCTTTGTACTTGATAGTGTACATTTACAAATTCTTACGGTATAATAGTTAGGTACAGTGCCGACCAAAAGTCCATGAGCAATCTCACAAAGCAATAGACTGACGCTTCGGTTTGACTTACGACCTTCTTCTATAAGTTGTTACAATACTGTAGACACGCACATTACACACACACACTCACTTTGTCTGCAACCAATGACTAGTTCAATAATCATCATTCGTTTTTAGTTTCATTCGTCTTGTTCACATAAATATTAAATTTTAGCAGGTAGACCACAAAAAACTAAGTAAATTATTTCGATTTCTGTGGGGTAGATGCAGTTTGTTACGAGTATTCAATTAATAGAACTTTTTTGGTTCGTGGATAATATTGGTGACGAGTATTTAGCGCAGTGTTGTGGTTATTATTATCAAAAAGCAGGCATAAAATATATTGAAGAGATCAGATCAGATCAGAGAATATTATTGCGCTGCGTAAAAGTGAAGTGAATATCTAATGAAACCGGACTAAGTGTGAGTGTTATCATTAATATATTTCATATTTTACTAAACATAAATCTTAATCAAGGGTATTGTTGATAGAACAGAGGTATTGTTGAGACAGAAGATGCCTTTAAAGTTTTAAATTCATTGTGAGGTTTAATTCGATTAGTGAATAATAAATAATAAGGTATTATGTGTAATAAAAACAATGTTTTTCTTTGTTCTAGAGAAATACTGTGAGGGTTAAGAGATATGAGGAAGGGGCTTATTATCGAGTAGCAGCGACGTCAAATGGTGAATGAAACAAATGGTTTCATACCAACGAGACATTTTGCTGAATTATTAAAAACACGTCATTATGAACCGTTCGCCGTGCACTCTGAAGGCTTGCATCACTGAAGACCAGCTAGAAAACCGTTTTTGACCTTAAAATATTGACCGTACCAACTTAATAAACAACAGATTCGTTATTGCATGAATTTATGGTAACGAATTTTTTAAGCACGTTTCAATAGGGTGTTTGTCGTATTTCTTGCAGATATACCGAAATTGTTTAATATTATTTTAGTAATAGTATTATTTTAGGATAAAAATTTGAGGTTTAGTTTCAATCTTCTTTTCGTAAAGAAAATGAATACTTAAGCTTTAACCTCAATAACAACCAATATTTACTAAAGTCAAATAAAATGTAAAATAATTAATACAAATAAAATATAAACAAACTGCCCATATTTAACCTTAAAATTACCTATTCTGTAAGTAGTTTTTTACATTTTAAGTAGTCTAATATTCTTATTTATTACTTAATTACTTCGACCATGATCAAAGCTTAATATTTATGGTGAAAAAATCCATTAAAAATTTAAAATATTTCATAATTTAAATATGTCTAAATAATACAAACTGCTTCTAAGTTTCTTGACATCTATTTCACATCTTATTCAGCTGAAGTAATGATAAATAATTGTAGCAGTTTATTAACTTATGTAAAATAAATATAACGAATAAACATATATTTTTTAATTTTGTTATCATATATCACGCATTTTTTATTCTAAAACCTTTATTGCAATAACAACATAAAAAAGCAGCAATATTTAAAAAATATTATTATCGAAAACAAAAATAATAATATTTGCAAAAAACCGCACTGTGTTTCACGAGATTAGAACCTGAGGCAGATTGAATTCCATACCAACGCTTAACGCTTTCTGCTATCTGCGCTTGTTAAGTAACTATCGAATTTTAGCAATGCCATTAACTGGTCAAGTTCACGCGCATAGTGCGTGTGTGCTAGCATGTTTAAAGCGACGGAAATATATTGTTGTTTCGTGTAACTGCGTTATCTGTGGTGTGTGTATCGTGTTGCTTACACATACAAATGTACGAGCTATACCGCGTGTTCACAGCAATACGACTCTTAGCGTGCTCATGCACTTTTGAGCGCTTACTGTACCTACTACTTTTTTGAGATAGCTACATCTTACTTCACATCATACCTTAAGAGCGTGCATTCTGAAAGTGGGCAATGTCGCAAATAGATGTTAAATATTTCGCTGTTTTGATTAATTTCGCAATATTACTGTATAGAAATATGAAATATGGCTAATTGGTGAACTAAAATATTGATTATTAAATGCAATAATTAATATCGTAACAGCTAATATTTAGTTTGAGATGTAAAAAAAGTGAAAAACACACAAACAAACTTTTCAAATGCCTTTTTTACACCTTAACCCACAGATATAGATATACCTAGATAACGCAAGAGCAACTACTTCGCGTGCCATTTTCGTGCCCAGCTTACGTACAATAATCGTAAGCTGCCACTTTCGCGCTCAGTCTGCATCGGTGCCACGCTTGTCGCAAGTAAGTTAAAAAATTGAAAATGGTTAATTATGCTGTTATAAATTGTAAAAACTGTGCAAATGAGAGGAGAAAAAATAAAAGAAATGTTTCTTAGTGCTTGTGACGTCATAGTAGGTAGTCAAAAAATGGCACGCTTGGTTTTCATACAGATCGTGATACTTGCGTTATCTAGGTCTATCTATATCTGTGCCTAAACCGGTTACAACATCAAATTCAGTACCTACTATTATAATGCAATTCATTATTCATATTCTAGTTCACTAGTTAGCAATATTTCATATTTTCATACAGTAATATTGCCAAATTAATCAAAACAGGTAAATATTTTACAACTATTTGCGACATGCCAACTTTTAGAAAAACATTCCTACTCGTAACTATAATAAAATTATTCCAAGTTTCAAAAAGTCAAAAAAATAAACTGGACTGATTACGAATTAACAAGAGATATCTATTACCGGCTTACTAACGGCTTATTAACTTTAAGGTACTTACTACCCGAGAAAAAAAAAACGTTGGAACCAATCAAACTCTATAAAATCAAATAAAAAAATAAAACAGTGGCACTCCGGGAGTACCGACAAAAGTGAAAACTTTAACAATTTTATAGGTAATAATGTATCGCGCGTTGATGTCTTTTTAATGGTCAAAAGCTGGTGTCGTAACAGTGTCGCGAAATCAATTGATTTGGTCCCATCTCAAAAATGCCCAACGCGCCTGAAGAAGTTTTCACTAAAAAAAAACTAACACAATTTTTATTTCAAGCGTTGCTAGGCTATAGAACCTTTATTTCTATTGCAATGTCCCCTGCATGCCTCAGCCGTCCCCTGTACATTCTCTGATAGGTTAGATGAAGATGTACTGTGTGGTCGATTGTAAAGATTTTGAAGTTTTAAGGACTGAGTTTTTGAAGGTTTGAACATCTTCACAAATATAATAATTAAAAAAGAAGGGTTACAGATGACCTGCAAATAGTAGGAGTGATATACTAGAGAATTTCGAGATATTTATTAAATATTCATAAAAGAAAAAAGATTTCATGTCAATATAGTTAATTGATTCAGGCGTGACCTTGCGGAAATTCATTATAAATTACAATAGACGTGGATATATTTAGTAACATGTTCCGCTTAGCTATTTCTAAAGAGCCATAAAAACCCCTGAAAGAAATCGACACGTGTTACACCTCTCAACGAGGCATCCTCAGGATGACGATTGACTTGTCGCGAACCCGAGCACGGCATGTTGCCACACCGAGCGCTGAACGCAGAGACTTGCATGTAAATAAAGTTTTCAGAAAAGCAGATCGTTTTACCTTAAAAAGCGAATATCATTTACTTCATAATTCCAATCTTGCTAAACGGTTTTGTATGATTATTTTTTATTAAAGAAAATGGGGTTTCAAACTGAAGCCCGTTTAACTTTTATCCACATTATATTAAGTTTTCAGCAAAATATGCTTATTTTAAAGCTGATTACTATTTAAGGCAATAGTGTAGTATGATATTATGGATCCCTCAGTATCCCTAAGAGAGCAATGGTGGCCCAGTGGTAACAGCCGCGACTTACGAGTTGTGCTTTACTTTACGTAAATTATTTCATCACTAGTGTTCTCAAAACGGTGAAGGAAATCATCGTGAGGAAACCGGTATGTCCTAGAACCAAAAATTCTAAGACATGTGACATCTATCAACCCGCACTGGGCCTGCGTGGTGGATTACGGCCCACTCCCTCTTACCGAGAAGAGGCCTATGTCCCAGCAGTGGGAATATTATAGACTGATTATGTTGTATCCTTTCGGGCATAAACATGTGATCATAGTTTCGTAGTGATCCAAAAAAAGGTTATTCTAAGAGTAATATATTTCTTCCTCAAGAGACTCCAAACACGCTTACCATGCATCATTGATTCACATTTTCCTTCGCCATGCGGTTTTACCTTGTCAGTATTCGCGATTACTTTTTATAAACACAGAAAAAGCCTGGAAAACCCCGTTTTTCTGCGCCGATATCGGAGACGCTTACACTGAAATTCAAATGAGAGCACGTTTCACGTTATTTTAGACTGTTTGGCGTGATCTCTGACGATTCACGAAACATTAAATAATCAACCTTATCTTTTAGTGATAGAGTTTGTTTTTATTTGGATTAAATATTTATTTTAGGAGCTAAATTATCTTAGAGTAATTCACAATCTTTCTCGGCCCTGTACAGGGGATAAGTTTTGAAATTTGCGAATAAAAAAAGTTAAGGCTTACGGCCGGGAGTTTCTTTTAGCCGGTCGTAGTGTTGAATATTTCTGCAGGGCAATTTTATTTTAGCCTGGCCGACGTTTTTCTTTTTTAAGGATTTTGTTACTTTATTACTGACGTCTAACGATTTACGTTGTGATTTTAGAATGAGGACAATGTTTTTTGAGTTAGTCATCATATTTCTTGGGTTAGTTAACATTTTGTAAACATAATGTTGGATGCATTTTTTTATAATAGAGAAGAAGTTTTGAAGGAGAGTTTTATGAAGTATTTTAATGATGTGTTTTTTTTAATGTTTTTTGATGATGAGTATTTACTTTAAATGTTTTGGAAGTATTTTTTTAAATTGTTCAAGTTTTCACTTCTGTCGGCAATCCCGGCGAGCCACTTTTTTTTTTTGAGTAAGAAGGTATGAAAGCACTTTCCACATCATTAACCTCACATAATCAAAAAGAAGGAGCGCTACAGATTCTTTTTTCTAACCATTAATCATTACTGGGAATCGGAATTTATTATCTCACTATGCAGTAGCTACACGGTGTATTATTTAACTATTTTGAATGCACTGAGTTTTATCCGCGCCACCACAATTTCCAAAGATTTATAAAAGTTTGGCGCCATCTAGATCGTCATATGCGAACTACGCATCAAAGACCTGACGTCATACAAAATCCTGCATCGCGCAAACAAAGTTTACCGCGCGATCAGCATATATATAACTTTTCGACATCAGTCGTTATGGAGTTGCTCACCAGACACAACACCCGTCCGGTCGGAGAATCCTCCCTTTTCCATAGAGGACGAGTGAACTTTACACCCTCACACCTCTACAGCAAAATGAAGAACAAACTTTAGTTTTTCTTTTCAAAATAATTTTACAGCGAATACGATACCTTCGGTGACCAACGAATCCCACAGAATAACCGAATCAGTAACATGCACCTATTTGTCAACATTCACACAGACAGAAATTCACATTTAATAGCTGTATAGGCAATATAAAAAGGGCAATATAGGGCAAAAGGGCAGTATAAAAAGTTTAGGGTCATCCGATCGCTCGGTAAGTTTAACTGTTCATCGTTAACTGGTATTGATAGTGGAGTTTCAAGGGTCTCTTAAAAGAATGAGCCATTATAGTAAATAATAGGCTTTGTGGTCCTCGATTTATAAGTCAAAATGAGCAGTATTGGTTTTTCCCGGAGAAGAATAAGTAACACGGGACTACAATCGGTTTTTGGTCGATTGATTTTTGGACATAAGTGAGTGACATAAGGTATGGATTTTTTAGGTTCTATTAGACTTAAAAAAAAATACAATATACGTGGATATATTTAGTAACTTGTTCCGCTTAGCTATTTCTAAAGAGCCATAAAAACTCCTGAAAGAAATCGACACGTGTTTCACCTCTCAACGAGGCATCCTCAGGATGACGATGGACTTGTTGCGAACTCGAACACGGCGTGTTGCCACACCGAGCGCTGAGTGCAGACTGAGCCTTATCGCCCGTGAAACCCACTTATATAGTGTCGCCGTTATCAGTGCGATAAGGGGTGAAAAATCGCAGCAAAGGTGACCTTAGCATACTCGTATTTAATTCGTTCAACAGTGTAATATTTCCTGTATTATTTTTAACAATTTCTAAACTCTCTAGTACTGACATTCACTAGAGAGTTTAGAAATTGTCAAAAATAATACGATTTCTTTCAGGAGTTTTTTTATGTCTCTTTAGAAAAAGCTAAGCGGAACAAGTTACTAAATATATCCACGTCTATTGTATTTTATAATGGATTTCCGCAAGGTCACGCCTGAATTAATTAATTATCTATTGGACTTATTTTCAACAATATTATCATGTTATTATACTAAGAATATTAAAAGTAATTACGTCAAAACATTTGAGCATGAAATTCAAAAACAGTGACGACGATCTCTTTAAATACTGTAATTCAATTAATGTGTTCAATAATGTTGAATTTTGTAGTCTTGTGGAACTCAATAGACTTGAGCTGCTAACCGAAAAAAATAGACCTGATTTTCTGAGAACGATACCACTTAAAAATAAATAATCCTACCAAAGTTCAATAATATGTACAGGATGAGCGTTGCAGAATATTTAGTACCTCTTTTCTGCCAGAAGACTTACAAACGTTATACAAAGCAAATTCGAAAAGTTATAAGTACAAATCAAAACGTTTTCTTACACAAAATTTCTCCTAATATGTATTAATGTACCCAAAAATTATTATCATAATTTTAAAAATTATTGTATGTAAGTAACATTTCTTTGAACGGCTCGCCACACAGATACACCCTGAGAGGTTTTCGTTGTGAGGCTAAAATCAAAATGTAAATAGGTTAAGTGTTTTAGAAATAAATAAATAAATGTTTATAGGCAAATGATAAAAGCATGATTAAGGACGAATTTCACCGTGAGAAGAATAAGGTGCAATTCACCCTAAAGGGTTGAATTTATAATTAGTAAAATATTGCTGATAGAGTCATAAGCATTCGCCTTCCTCAGACGGATAGATATTCCTGAGTATTCACAAAACAAATCTATTTTATCTGCAAGATTACAAATATCTCCTGATTAGATTTTAAACGTCTCTCTATTCCACGGTTCGACGGACAAAATGAACCGATCTACTCTGTACCGATATCACGTTCTACAACAAACTGCAATTACACCTTTAAATACATTTACTTAGAACTTAAATCCACTTGTTATAAGATAGTTGTTTGGAACTTATTTAAAAACATAGCGCGTGGCAGCTGGGCCCCGCTTTGAAGAACTTTAGTCAAAGAAGTGGGTTAGTATGGCGGCCTGGCGGGTAGATGGACTTGCTACCCTGTCTTTAGCGAAGTATTGTGGACAGGAGAATTTTATTTCACAATGTTTCGTCGCCCTTTATGTTTCGAAATGTTTTACAAATGAAAAAACCGGCCAAGTGCGTGTCGGACGCACAATGAAGGGTTCCGTAGTTGGAATGAATTTATCCCAAAAACAAACTTAACTTTGTAGTTAAAAAAACATGTTCTCCCATACGGAATGTATGAGAAAACATGTTTTTACAACTGCAAAGTTAAGTTGGTTGATTATTACTCGTTAACTTGTAAAGCCTACTTAGCTGTGATAGTTTTCCTTTTCATTTCGTTATATAAACTACTGGGGGGGACACTTGACTCTAACAAAAATTTGCACTTTAAGGCTTAATATTTCGCAAATGGATCCCTGTATCCAAAAATGATTTTCACAAACTCCTAATGTTTTTAAATGACCTTTCCAATGATACCCCACACTATGGGTTAAAAAATAAATAAAAAAAACATCACCACTTCACGTGTATGAGAGGTACCCTAAAAAAAATGTTTTTCATAGTTTTGTTTTACCACTTTGTTGGCGTAATTAATATGTATACCTATGCCAAATTACAGCTTTCTAGTACTAAGGGTCTCGGAGCTAGACCGCGGACAGACAGACAGACAGACGGACATGACGAAAATATAAGGGTTCCTTGTTTACTACGGAACCCTAAAAAGTGGTAGAAATGTTTGTTTATCAAACTCAACTCAAACTCAAAGCATTTATTATGGTACTTTTGAATTGTCAAGGGGTCGGTCAGTCAGAAAGATGAAGCTAGTTGTCCATTCCAAAGCGTAGTAGGTACCTATGGAGAAGAACGGGCAAGAAACTCCACGGACACTCTTTTAATTCAAAAAATTGTTACAACATATTGGTTTAATCATTCATGTTGAAATTATACATATGAGAATAATATAGAAAGACGTGCACATTAAAAGCGTCCGTAATAAAAAGATAAAAACAAAAAAGAATTAAAAAATTCAAATAAGCCATGGCAGCTAAGAGATGACTAGTCCCAATTGACGGCGCCCGTTCACGAATATGACGCAGGGATCAGCATCATTCAGCTCAACCATTTTAAAGGGAGCTAAATGATCAAACACAGGCTCCACCATCAGCGAGATATCTGAGTAAGCATGACACACTCAGAGCCGCCAGGGCACATTCAAGTCAATAAAGAGAGTAAGAGTTAATCTCTGGAAGTACTCTTTCATTGATAGAAAGTTACACCATTGCCATGTATTTTATGGTATAGTTGATTTCCGCACGAACGGAAGTATGCGAACGTGGATTTCACTGTTCGATCCGTCAGCTTAGATTTTTAAAGATAAAGATATAATTAAACACTTACATAACCATTTGGTACCGTGTGGTGCCGGACTTAAAGAATAGCACTACCCTATTTCTTCCCATGGGTGTCGTAAAAGGCGACTAAGGGACTTACTAGAGAATGGGCAGCAGCGTTCTCTATGCATTTTTAACACCATACTGCGATCGCCAACCCGCCTGCCAAGCGTGGCGATTATGGCATACCCCCCCCAAAAATGACAAGCACCAAAACAAAATGGCCCCTAGTGCCCGGCGGCCCACCGGCCCTTGGCTACGGTAGCGGTCAAGGCCACGGTGAGGCAAGGGGTGCGAAGAATCCCCGGAAGAGATCCGGCTACCAAAATCACCGGAAACTGGACCTGGCAACATATAACACGCGTACACTTCGGACCGACGAAAAGATCATCGAACTCGAGGAAGAATTGAGCAGGTTACGATGGGGTATAGTAGGGTTATCTGAAGTCCGAAGAGAGGGGGAGGACTCGATATTCCTCAAATCCGGGAACTTGCTCTATTTCCGGGAGGGCGACCAGCAGTCCCAAGGTGGTGTCGGGTTTATCGTCCATAGGTCCCTTGTGAGCAACGTGGTGAAGATCGAGAGTGTGTCGACTAGGGTGGCGTACCTTATACTCAGAATATCCGCAAGATATTCGCTGAAGGTCATACAGGTTTACGCCCCGACCTCGTCACACCCCGACGATGAGGTGGAGACCATGTATGAGGATATTTCCAGAGCCATGCATGGCTCTAAAACTCACTTCACCGTTGTCATGGGGGACTTCAACGCGAAACTGGGCAAACGAAACGATGATGAGCTGCGAGTGGGGCAATTTGGAGTTGGACGTCGGAACCACCGGGGTCACCTACTGGCCAGTTTTATGGAGAAGGAAGGCCTCTTTATGATGAATTCCTTCTTCAGAAAACGTGAGCACAGGAAGTGGACCTGGCAGAGCCCTGATGGTGCAACAAAAAATGAGATTGACTTCATTATGTCGACGAAGAAGCAAGTATTCAATGATGTCTCTGTGATCAACGCGGTGAAAACCGGTAGTGATCACCGTTTGGTAAGAGGCACATTGAACTTGAATATCAAGCTGGAAAGATCTCGACTGATGAAGTCTACGCTCCGCCCAGCACTGATCCAGGTCCAAAACCCCGAGACATTTCAGCTCGAACTTCAGAATCGTTTCGAGTGCCTAGGGAGCTCCATGGACGATTATAACGATGGGTTCGTGGAAACTGTCCATACGGTCGGGTCCAAGATCTTCAAGACCTGCCGTACAAATCGAAACAAGAAGCTCTCTGATGCTACTTTGCAGCTCATGGAGGTGAGGCGCGAGATGATCCTGCAGTCTTCAGACGATGCGCTCAAATACCGGCAGCTCAATAGACAGATCTCTAAGTCCTTGAAAAGCGACCTGCGCCTCTATAATACAAACCGTATTAAGGACGCGATAGAGCGGAACTAGGGCTCCAAGGTATTTGCAAGAGATCTGTCTATTGGACAGAACCAGCTTACGAAACTGAAGACCGATGATGGCGGAATCGTATCCGCCAAACCTGAACTGTTGAGAGAGATCGAGAGTTTCTATGGACAGTTATACACGTCAACCAGTAACCCCATTACAAATCTATAAAAAGACCCAAGAGCTAGATTGACCCGACACTATACCGAAGATATCCCGGACGTCAGCTTGTACGAGATTAGGATGGCTCTGAAGCAGCTTAAAAACAACAAGGCGCCGGGTGATGACGGAATTACGGCCGAACTCCTGAAGGCCGGTGGAAAACCCATTCTTAAGGCCCTCCAGAAGCTTTTCGATTCCGTCATACTCGAGGGCCAAACGCCATAGGCATGGAACAGAGGTGTGGTGGTACTCTTCTTTAAAAAGGGCGACAATGCCCTGCTTAAGAATTATAGGCCCATCACACTTCTGAGCCATGTCTACAAGCTGTTTTCAAGAGTTATCACGAACCGTCTCGCGCGCAGGTTTGACGACTTCCAGCCTCCCGAACAAGCCGGATTCCGTAAAGGCTTTAGCACCGTAGACCACATACATACGCTGCGGCAGGTTATACAGAAGACCGAAGAGTATAACCTGCCTCTCTGCTTAGCGTTTGTGGACTACGAGAAAGCCTTCGATTCGATCGAGACATGGGCCGTGCTGCAGTCTCTTCAACGGTGCCAGATCGACTATTGGTACATCGAGGTGCTAAAGTGTCTGTACGAAAACGCCACTATGTCAGTCCGACTCCAGGACCAGACCTCGAAACCTATCCTTCTGCAGAGAGGTGTGAGACAGGGAGACGTTATCTCTCCGAAACTGTTCACCGCTGCACTGGAGGATGTTTTCAAGGTTCTGAATTGGAAAGGGCTAGGCATCAACATCAATGGCGAGTATATCACTAACTTTTGGTTTGCCGATGACACAGTTATCATGGCTGAGACCATGGAGGACTTCAGTACAATGCTCGATGACCTCAGTAGAGCCTCCGAAAGAGTGGGTCTTAAAATGAATATGGACAAGACAAAGGTCATGTCAAATGCCCATGTTACACCCACTCTCATGAAGATCGGAGTCGCTACGCTCGAAGTTGTAGACGAGTATGTTTACCTAGGACAAACTGTCCAGCTAGGTAGGTCCAACTTCGAGAAAGAGGTCAATCGTCGAATCCGACTCGGCTGGGCAGCGTTCGGGAAGCTACGCAATATCTTTTCGTCCCACATACCACAGTGTCTCAAGACGAAAGTCTTTGACCAGTGCGTGTTGCCAGTGATGACCTATGGTACTGAAACGTGGTCGCTCACAATGGGCCTTATCAGGAGGCTAAAAGTCACCCAAAGGGCAATGGAGAGAGCTATGCTTGGGGTTTCCTACGTGATCGAATCAGAAATGAGGAGATCCGCAGGAGAACCAAGGTAACCGACATAGCCCGAAGAATTGCGAAACTTAAGTGGCAATGGGCAGGGCACATTGCTCGTAGAACGGATGGCCAATGGGGCCGAAAGGTTCTGGAGTGGCGACCGCGTACCGGAAGACGTAGCGTTGGAAGGCCTCCCACAAGATGGACCGATGACCTTGTGAAGGCCGCAGGAATCCGCTGGATGCGGAAAGCACAGAATCGGTCGAAGTGGAGGTGCTTGGGGGAGGCCTATGTTCAGCAGTGGACGTCTTTCGGCTGAAATGATGATGATGATAACCATTTAACATTGCTGTATTTTTTTAAGGTCTATATTTAGGATTTGGAGGTCGGTTTATAAGATTTTTACTAGAGCCTAGATAATTACAGGGCAGGACACGAAAACTGTTACCATGGATTCAGTATATGATTCTGAACCCCCTGCGTTGAAATTTTATGTCGGTTTTAAAAAAAAAAATCTGCCGATTGTTTGAAAAGTGCAATACCTACGCTGTCAAAATGTATGGAACAGCAGATTTTTTTAAAATAACTGACGAAAAATTTCAAATTGGTTCAGAATTATGTTCCTACTGAATCTATTGGTGACAATTTTCACGTTGATGTCCCTGACACCATGTATACTTAATGTGACTGAAAATGCGACAAGTTTGTCATAATGCGACATCACTTACACATTTTTTACGACAGGTGTTGTTTAAGCAAGCAGAAAATATAAGAAAAAAACTTTTTACAAAAAAAAACAACCGGCTTCGTTTTTTGCCACCGACTTCCGAAATTAAAGTTATTTTTCACTTTGTAGTGTTTTTTTTTTGGAAGTCGGTTGTTTCTTTTTGTAAAAAGTTTTTATTTTTCACTTTTTAGTTGTGGTACCTACCCCACACACATTCGAATACCACTACCTGCTACCAGTGTCAAGAACTTATCATATCATCTACATACTGCTTTTTCAGTTATAATTTTGTTGTAAACAGACGTGTCGAACATTTATTAAAATAAATAAATAATTACTTGCTGAATCGTGACCTGTGTGCTTACTCTTGATTCCAATTCCGATCTGTCGACATTGGAATTGTGACGTTTCGTACTCTTGAGTTCGACACTAGCGCCAAATTGTTGTCAAATTGGGTGTCCATTTTAGGAACTAAGTGGGATTGGGATCGGGCTTGGTTTAGCTACTCTTGACTATAATTTGACACTGCGTATTGCGCCAGTATTGCGTTGGGATTGTTTGTTGATTGGAATTTTTCCAATAGCAAAAGTGTAACTTTTTTGAAATTGTTTTGTGTTTTAAGTCGTTTTAGTATGGTAATAAGTGTGTAATATGGCATGATTTGCAGTTATATACACTATTTTACATAATTCCAATAAAAAACAATTGAAACAAAGACGAGATGAGCGTCGGATGATGCGATATACGAACAAAGCGTTTTCTATGAATAAAGACGAATTTAAAGCAAATTATAGAGTGAGCAAGGATTTGTTTGAGAAAATTTATAGTAGGACGATTTGTCATTGTAACTTAAAATGGAAACTTTTTTTTTTATTCTATTTTAATTTGGGACTTTAAAACTTTTATTATGTACAACGTGTACAATATAATATAATTACTTATATAAAAAATAAACCAAGAAAATAACTAAGTAGGACAAAACAAAAATATTTCACTAATAAATTGTATATTTAAGTATTATTGTATATTTACTTACCATTTGTATAAAACTTTAATAGGCAAAAATCAATTGTTGTTACTGAAAAGGAACCACACGCGAACAATATCTATAAGTTAATGTTCAAAACAAACTTGCATTTAGAATTCACTTCTAATTTCTAAAACCACTTGATAAAGTTACATGCTCTATGCCACTTGACTTTATTGTTGAAATTGCAGAACTTTTACGCCGTCTTTTTTTAAAGTGATATTGTAGTATAGGCAATGATACTGCCATACAGCCAATGTCATGTTTAATTTTATGATTTTAATCATGTTCTTACGCCTAAATGAATTAAATACGTTACAATTAATCAATTAAACAACTATTTACATCATATTTATTTATTAACCTTGTTATTTAAAGGATAAATCATTTTAAAGCTCTATTACCGGTTTATCGTAATGAGTTGAACAACACTTTTGCAGGGCGAAACATAGCTAACTTCACGTGGAACAAAATAATCGCGGGGCAATCCCAATTTCAATCCAATGTTGACAGTATTAGTTTCAAGAGTACCGAATCACGTGACTGTAAAATTAACATTGGAATCGTATTGGCTTTAGATTGGAATTGGAATTAATTTGAAGAGTAAGCCCCCTGGTTTTACCAAATAGCCGGTAGTGAAGCAAACTGTGTCATACGTAAGCATAACATGTGTGAATCGCTTCTGTGAAAATGTGTATAAGTGATTAACAAGTAAATAACTTGTATCACAATGGCAAGCAGTCCCTTCAGCAGGGGTGGCAGATGTGCTCGAAGCCCACCTCCTACACCTGTGCCCGCACCCGCACCTGCACCTGCACCCGAGCCCGGATCTCACCCTCAACCACCCAGCCGAAGAGAAGATGTCATGATGGAAGTGATACCTACGCCGGAAATCCAGAACTGGATGTCGTCCATTGAACAGTGCCTTAATGAAGTGTGCTCTATTGTATCAGAGGGCAAATTAAACATGGAGCAAAAACTGCGTATAAGTACCCTATGCCGAAAAGTTAGTCACGGCACATCGCAAATGGCCGTTCAGTACCAGTCCCTTAAGAGTAGAGCCGTCCAAGCCCACTCCACCGTCCAAACACTCGAAGACCAAATTGATCTGTCGCAGCAACTGCAAGCCCTTAAGCTGTCAATCGGAGCTTCAATTAAACCGGTAACGGGAACTTCCTATGCTGAGATGGTTAAGCAAGGTACCAACAATTTTATACAGCCGATAAACCTAAGCTCAGTTGCCATATACCCTACCGACAAGCTGAAGTCGAGTGAGGAGACAAAAACACTTGTCCAAAAAATTATATGCCCCGAGCAAATGAAACTTCAAGTAAGAGGACTACGTATGACGAAAAATGGCGGTGTCATTATCAGCACTGAAACAAAGGACGATATTGAGAAGGTGAAAAAATCGATGCAGCAATCAAATTCAGGCCTTACAGTAGACGAACCCCCAAAAAGGAAGCCGAGACTAGTAGTTATCGGAGTGCCCTCATCCATGCAAGAGAAGGAAGTTTTAACTTGTTTATTCCACCAGAATCTAGCAGAGACTCTTCAGAATTACAGCCTCGAGACCTTTTTGACCTCTATTAAATTAAGCCACAAGTCAGGTAAGAAGGACGCTGAGACCTGTAATTATATAATAGAAGTATCTGCAGACATACGTAAAGCCCTGATATCAAAAGGCAGAGTGTTTGTAAATTGGTCGTCATGTCCTGTGAGAGACTTTACTCTAGTCACACGTTGTTATAAGTGCCAGCAATACGGACATGCGGCCAAATCATGTAGGGAGACCACCGTTACCTGTGGCCACTGTGGTGATCAGGGACACTCCATTAAAGAATGCACAAAGAAGACTGAGGAGCCAAAATGTGCTACTTGCTTGCACTTCAAAAAGCCGAGCAATCACAAGACAAGTGCTTCTGACTGCCCAGCAAAAATAATGGCGGAAAAAAGGTACATCAATTCGGTTGATTATGGAGGCGCCTAAGAGCGCCGTTAATTACGTATTTTTTTTAGCCCGTGTTATTGTTTTTATAATTATGATTAATAATTTAATTAATGACATAGATAATTTCTCTGTATCTGAATCCCGAATTTGTGACGTTGAACACTGTAAACAATATCTCTCCTCCCACACTAGTCCACTAACCATACTAACACAAAATATTCGCAGTATTTTTAAAAATTTCGACAACTTCAGCATTTTTCTACAACGTCTAGACATAAACTGTGACGTTATTGTATTAACCGAATGTTGGCTTTCCAAACAGTATAACATACCACTTATTCCGGGATATAATATGTATAAAAGTAACATAAACTACAATCAGAACGATGGGGTGGTAGTTTACGCAAGAAATCATCTCAATGTGACTGTCGAGGAACCAAATATGCACGACAGTAATAGATTGTTAGTTAAAATTGGGTTCGAATTAGCGATACTTGCCTTATATCGACCCCCTTCTTTTAGAAATATAAACAATTTCACTGACTCTCTAAACAACACCTTGCAGAACCTATCGTCTTTCAAAAATACTATTTTAGTTGGAGATATTAATATCAATATTCTTCCGGAAAGTGCTGACGCATCCGCTGAGGAATACCTTAACCTATGCGCCTTCCATGGTTTGCTTCCTGCTCACACGCTTCCTACACATCAAAGTGGCTCCTGTTTGGACCATATTATGCTCAAATCAAATTTCCCTGCACTTGCCCTTGTAACTAATTCCACAATAACCGATCACAATGCTACCCTACTTATTTTAAATTGTAAATTACCAAAAGTAGACACTCGCACAATTTCTAGTTTAATTGTAAATAAACTTGAAGAAGATTTACGCAATATCGACTTTGACCCAGTTTACGATTCCGCTGATCCGCAGTTTTGTATGTTGTATCTAATCAAAAATGTACAACATGCAATTCAGAAAAACACGGTCATGTCTCGGCGAAATAACAAAAACTACAACATAAAACCATGGATCACGACAGGACTCATTCGCTGTATGAAAAATAGAGATAAACTGCATATGAAAGCTAAATCTAATCCAGATAATTTAATTTTGCAAATGTCATATAAACGATATCGTAATTTCTGCAATAATCTTCTAAAAAAAGTAAAAAGCAACTACGATAAAATTGCACTAGAAAAAGCTGGTACTAATAGTAAAAAAATCTGGAATTTTATAAAAAATGTAACGTATAACTCTAAGCAAAATCAGTCATCTTCAGGTTTATTACAAGCACACTCATCACAGTTAACATCTGCCAACATTGCGAATAATTTCTTTGTTAATGTTGGTAAATGTTTGGCTGAAAAAGTTCAGGGCCAGTCACATTATCTAACAAGCACACCATTTACATGTAGCACTATTCCATCATCCTTTGTGTTACTAGACACTGACGAGACTGAGGTAGAATCGATAATTATGAGTTTGAAGGACGACTGTGCAGTTGGCTGGGATAACATATCAAATAAAATTATTAAACAGTTCAGGCACATTTTGGGACCGCCACTAACTTATATTTTCCAAAAATGTTTAACTACAGGTCTTTTTCCCAAGTGCCTAAAAAAAGCTGTTGTTGTCCCTGTTTACAAATCAGGCAGTAAAGATCAAGTGACAAATTATAGACCTATTTCCTTGCTGCCTACTATGTCTAAAATATTAGAAAAAATTATGAATAAAAGGCTTTACAAATACTTGGAGGATAAATCAATTTTATCTAAACGGCAGTTTGGGTTTAGGCCTAAAATGTCAACAGACGATGCCGTGCACCTACTGACTGACTATCTAGTACAAGAACTTGATAATGGTAACCACACAGTAGGAATCTTCCTGGACCTCGCCAAAGCTTTTGATACGGTTTCTATTCCTATTCTGTTGCACAAGCTTGAAGCCTTAGGTATTCGAGGCACCCAGCTGAAATTATTTAAGAGCTATTTAGAAGATCGTACCCAATGTGTAAGGATTGGTAATATTCTCAGCGATAGTAAAAAAAATACGTCTTTCGGAGTTCCCCAAGGAAGTATTTTAGGGCCTACACTATTTTTGATATATATAAACGATCTTTGTAACCTAAATCTAGATCACGGCCAAATTGTTTCTTATGCTGACGACACTGCCCTTCTATTTTCGGCTGACTCAGAAAAAAATGTCTACAAGCATGCGCAACATGGATTCAATATCGTTAATAAATGGCTTCAACACAATTCACTAACACTAAATGCAGACAAGACAAATTACATTAAGTTTTCGATGCGCAAGCAAACATCAACAACACCAACCAGCACTACCTCGACATTACATGCTCATTATTGCACAATTCCTACAGATAACCAATGTGTTTGTCCTAACATTAAAATGACAAATACAACAAAATACCTTGGTGTTATAATAGATGAAACACTTTCGTTCAAACAACATATACAAGCTTTAAATAATAGGATGCGCAAGTTAATATTTGTTTTTAAAAAGTTACGCTATATTGCTGACCCAAAAATCGTTAGACAAGTTTATTTTGCTCTATGTCAATCAATATTAACTTACTGTATTACCACATGGGGTGGAGCGGGTAAAACAATGTTACTAACCATCGAGAGAGCTCAAAGGGCGATTCTCAAAGTGTCTACTTTCCGCCCTTTCCTTTTTCCTACTTACCTCCTATACAAATCTTGTGAAGTATTAACAGTTCGACAGCTATTTATAATGGGTATTGTATTAAAACAACACACAGCTTTACCTTACAGCACTGCATATACTAATAAAAGGCGTAAAGATATCGTTTGTCCACAAAATACATCTAAACATGCTTTTGTATCCAAATTTTACCTGTACCTCGGTCCTCTTCTCTATAATAGACTAAACTCGAAAGCAAACATTTATTCCCTGAACAACACAAATTGTAAGAGTATTCTCAAGGATGCTCTCCAAAGTATGTCTTACGAAGATACAGAGAATTTACTAACTGTGTTAAAGTGAATATGTACAAATTTCACCTACTTTAAGTATTTATCAAATTTAGAAACTAAGTTTTAAGCTACTCAACGTATAATTAGTGATCTATTGTCAACCTGCAGATTATTTAATTATTTATAAGTTTATTTTAGCGCTTCTCGCCTGAAACACAGGATTACCTAGTTCAGGCACGTAAGTCTTAGGAATATAATTTACATTTAAGCAAATCTGTAATAATTTTTATGCCTTGTAATTTTTGGAATAAATATTATTATTATTATTATACTAAGTGGGAAAAAAATACGTATTTTGTAGCTAACTCAAAAACTACCCAAGCAAAGTTAATAAAATTTATATGGGACCAATTTGGGAGCCTACCCTTTCAAACGAAAAAAGAATTTTCAAAATCGGTCCACAAATGACGGAGAAATCGGTGGACATACATAAAAAAAAAAAAAAAACAAACATACGCGTCGAACATATAACCTCCTCCTTTTTGGAAGTCGGTTAAAAATAGGTTATAGGGACTATCAACAGTAGTGAAAACTTAGAACTGTTATAAAAAAATATTCATCATCACCATATGTTGCCCTGTATCCCCACAAAAAGAAATGTTATGAAAAAACTTAAAACTGGTATTAGCGCCATCTATATTCTATAGCCCATCACTATGCGAATCCATAAGTTTACCCCCTACCAAAAATCGCCCAACGAGCCTAAAGAAGTTTTCACTTCAAAAACTTGTAAAGTGGACAGATTGTCCCCTGATACCTGTCAATTGTCAGTTGTATTAAATAGGCTGCCCGGCTGGTACAAATCGATACAACTCCAAAATCCAGGCTAGCACATACTGTCAAAAGGTTAAAAGTAGATAACATCAGCTAAATGTTTAAATAATCATAAAAATTACCTTAACCTAATAAGCTCGCTCAGAATTCCGCCTTGGGGTTTGCCAAAAAGCAATGGAGCGCAGCATTCTAAGTGTAAAACGAACTGACAGAATACGCAACACCACGCTACGCTCCAAAACGGATTTCTTAGACGTAGGCAAAAAGGCTGCCAAGCTACTGCTTGGCAGCCTTTTTGCCTTTTAGGGCTTACCTCCTCCCTACTGCGCAGGGTGACTTTATGGAGGAGGTAAGCCGAACCAAAAAAAAAAAAAAAAAAAAAAAAAAAAAAAAAAAAAAAAAAAAAAAAAAAAAAAAAAAAAAAAAAAAAAATTACCGTACATCAATCAATCAAAATTTTATTTCATTACATTTCGATATACTACTTTTCTATTATGAGCTTCATACAAATTCCCGATTCCCGAACTCATAAAACAGCTACGAATATGTTTTTCAGTCTGCACATCTTTTTTGATGAATTCAACTACAATCTAACAAAAGTAAACACGGGAACGACTGCCAGTCAGTCATTGATATTTATCGTAAAGGGAAACATTACAATTTTTGAAAAAACCATCGCGGCGTTTGAGATTTATAGTCACATCGGGGCGAGCACGTATTTTCAAAACTTAACCTTGAAAAGCATGTTTCTTCACAAAATTCACACACTATGACATTCTAAAACTATGAATGCCGCCATCCTAATAAGATCGTACTAATTAGTTGTCAAATCTACTCTAAATAAGTAATTTCAGCTTATTAAACTATCTACTTACCCCAAATACCTAATTACAAGGTCATCAAAACACTATGTTAATCACTGTCCTATAACTACAAACAAATATTAATACTAGTAGTATTGATAAACATACGAATTCAATTAATACTGAGCGAACAAAATGCAAATTAATAAGATTCTAATGCGATTACGTCAAAAAACAACCACATAATATATTTGTCAAACGAATGATGAAATTTTTACGAACTCCTAGCCGAACGCATTACGAAATTTACCGAATCAAATGCGTGTGCCAGAAAGAGGTGGTGCAATAGCAATAATTCCTTCTCGCTCCCGCGCGCACGTTTCTGCTACTCTGTGCCTACAATAACTCGCTACAGACCGGCTTACTCGGCTCATAGAAACCGCGGATCACGTGACCGAAGTGACGTCATGATGACTTTATTTTTTGTAAGGAAATTGAATTTAGCGTAAGCCGGACGCGCCTACGAGTTATTTTAGCGCAGTGTTTTGTTGTTGGGTTATTAAGACAATTTTTAATGTATGTAGGCGTTTTGTAATAGGTATTTTAATTTTATGGTGTATCAAATACTTATAGTTTGATTATTCAATGACGATAGAGTGGTTGTGTTCCGAATTTCCAAAGGGAAGCCGGTAGGAATCGGCTTATATGGACAATTCGCCCCTGCTGCCAAGCTAAAATGGGGTTGGGTGGGTCATGTTAGCCGCATGCATCGTGACGTGTGTTGGGCAACAGTCTCCACACAGTGGGTGCCTGAGGATGGACGGCGGCGCCGAGGCCGGCCCAGGAAGAAGTGGTGAGACGACCTAGAGGCTTTAGATGGAGGTGGCCCTGGAAAAGGATGCATGGAAGGATTTGGGGGAGGCCTTTGCTCAGCAGTGGGACAGTGTAGGTAGGCTAACAAAAAAAAAAATAAGCTCGGACAGCTGAACAGATTTAGATGAAAGGCCTACGGATAGGCCATGACCTGGGTTAGAACATATGATAAGTACTCTGAATATCGGTAGTACGTTCCTGTGGGATATTTTCCGACCTTTACGCGTGCGAAGCCGCGGGCAAAAGCTAGTGTAACTATAACCAGCACTATTTTACTTACAGCGATTACCTTATATACCTAGGGGATAATGAAACCCTAACATTAGTTCCTACGTATATACTAATTCTACAGTAATGTCCATATGTTTACAAATCCTGCTTCCCTATACAAACTTGCGTGGAAATAGAATGTGATGAAAGAAAAGAAATATTAAGCAGAATATTTCCCTGAGGTGTACAATAAAACGTATAACATTATCGTTAGGGGCTGATGCTCTGTTTACAACGGGACAGTAGTAACTGTACTGGCTTGCTTGGAAGAAGAATTTTGAGAGTTCATTCAAGTATCAAAGGACACTATTAGATTAATTGAGTTTAGAGTACCAGATAACATTACGACATTTAAATTTGATACTCACAAGGCTGAATGTAATGACGTCATCTTCTCGAGTCTCCTATGTCCTTTTAATCATGTCATAGATGGAGCCTCGATGTATCAATTCATTAAAGGTTGGCTCTCTTTATATTTCGGGCAGTCATGAGTCTTGGTTTTCTTACTGAGTTTCAACTCTATATTAGACTCTGATTACTTTGAGTCTTGATATTTACTATCTACAGTCTTCTACTTTTCCACTTTTTTTTCATTCTTCTTCGGTTTTACTCAATGTGGTAGGTATCATAATTGTTAACAATTTTTTTTTTATGCTATATTGTATTGAAACCAATGCATACACTACCCTTGTACAGTTTAAACATTTTAAACGCCAGTAAAAATATGCAATTACTGGCAAATAAACACTCGAATCCAAACACAGCTCCGCAGATGGGTCCAGAAACAGAAAACAGAATAACAAAGTGCCATAAAGCCCTGAACCGTCCAACTTCAAAACTAGTAACGAGGCGAGTTCAAATAATATTTTTTATTTGGACAAAATATCGCTCCAATGGGTGAGCTTTTTGAATCATTATCGTTTAGGATAGGGATCTCTTTTTGAGAGAACTGCGGAAGTTACCGAGACGGAGGAAAATGCTTTGGGACCCGTTAGTAGAGTATTTTTCTGGGAGATTCGATTATAGTTTTTTTTTTTGGCAGAATATTGTTTTTACATTTTCAAAATAATGTTATAGGGTGGCAGGGATACAAAAACTGTTACCATGGATTTAGTATATATGATTATTTGACAAAACCCACATCAAACGTGTCCTTATCAAAAAAGCATATTATAAGATTAAAGACTACGTTGAAGACAAGGAAGTCTGGCAATAATTCCTTCTGCACATGTGGCTTCCTTGGTACCTCATTAACGGCATAACAATATAAATGTCTATTAACTGCTACCAAATTACGATGATTATTTTATTTTACTTTTTTTACATACTTCATTGACATAATCTTTTCAGTATTTGACATTATATACCAACAATTTTCTATATTCTTTTTTAAATCAAATTAGATTTGTTACAGCTTTAGTGGCAATCATGTCATTTGGTTTAAATAGGTACTTATTTTTAATATTTTCTTTATCTTTTATATAGATTCTTTTCTTTTAGATTTTGTGAATGTGAGAACGTTGTTGGCTGTAGACTTGTGGACCATTTTTTATTTTACTAAGTACGTGGTACTTGTAGATAGGCCTACACTGTCCTCTCATACCTATTAACACTGTAATTTGAAAACATTGTAGAAACAATTTATTTTGAAAAGAGTAACCGTGGAGCGTGGAGTTTCCTGCCGGCTCTTCTCCATAGGAAGCGACCAATTGGAACCGTGCACCTAGCTTCTGACATAAGCTTCTGCATAAGTGTCCTTGTAGGTTTATGTGAAATAAAATATTTTGATTTTTGATTTTGATTCTGAACCCCCCCCCCCCCCTATATTATTAAAATAAAAATCAGTTGTTTCATAGAAAAGTTCAATACTTACACGGTCAAAATGTAAGCTGAAATAGCTGAAATTTAAAACTGAAATTTAAAGTAGCTGAAATTTCAACGCAGGGCAGTTCAGTATCATGTACTGAATCCATGGTAACCGTTTTAGCATCGATGTCCCTGCCACCATGTATCTCAGTATTTTGTTTTTCATATATTTAATTTGAAGTTTTAATGACTATAAACCTTATTAAGAATATCAATGGCTTATAATAAAATAAAGTTATATAAGCATATTAATATTATTAAACTTTGACTCAAAAACAATCACAACCTAGTTTCTGTGTTGTCAACACATAAAAATTACAATTAATTATGACGCCAAAATGTTCAGCTGTATAGTAGGTAAGTGTAAGAAGTAATAAGCAACATGCACATAAAATCTATTTTTGAGTACAAATCCCACCAGAATGAATGTATAAATGTAACCGCTTATACTTCTATTTCAGTTTCAACAATGTGTAAACAATACTACCAAATTGGCAATCATGTCCTACAATATTGACTCAGAACTTAGGTACAGACCATTGACAACTCTCATTCCTATTTCTGAATAACATTTGATATTTTCAATATCAGCAGCCGATTCGGAACTTTTTGATAGCGAAGCGAAGTTACCAATCGATGTAACAATGTATTCAATGTGTAGCGGTTACACCGCCACATACGAACTACGCATCATAGATATGACGTCATACAAATCCTGCATCGCGCAAATTAGAATTTACCGAGCGATCGACATGTATACAAAGATTCCGACTTTAACCGTTCACCCTGTTCCTCATTCCACTAAAAATGTAAGGGACCTTAATTGTTAAGAAAAATAAAAAATCTGTAAAATATCACCCGTCTCTCCACTAGTAAATTGATTGCCAACTGGATGCATGTCCAATACGACTCGGAAATCCTTCCTTATCCTGAGGGTCATTACGTCTTCCTTACCATTACTGCGCCCCCCGGTCTACTCCCTGATATACAATGGCCTCTGTAAAACCCTGAAACACGAGGCTTCAGGGGCTAGTGCAAATCTTGGGGTTCATTCGATTTATCGAGTTTGGCTAAACCACGCTGGGATCGGTGCATTTCATTCATTCATTCAAGCAAAAATCGAAAATCTGTCTAAACTTCTACTAACTAACAAACATAACATAACATCATGCCTCGGTGTCTACACCGAAGAGTTGGGCAGACGTTTTAGTAAACTCACATTTCTTCAGTTATGTTTAAACCCCATGCAAAAGGGGGTGAGTCTATTGCTAACTTACAAACTATTGGGTGTAGGGTGAAGGTTGGGCGTTTTTGGGAGACTGTCATATGTAATTTTGACGTTCGAAAAGTGCTGATTCTCAGCCTAGTTTGAATAAATGACTTTTAAATTTTGAACGCAAATAGTATAAAAAATAACAATATTATATCATAACATTCCTAAAACTATAAAAAAACGAATATACGGCGTCGAAGCGTTAAGCTAATTGACTATCCAATTAAATTTATTGTCTTTAATATAATCAAATCACAACTGTCGTTCTTTGACAGTTATACGTGGATGATTTGGCTTTAACACAGTTAATTGACGTAGAGTGTCAATTTACGTAACAATTAATTTGCCTGATTCTATATTTAGCCAACGTTACTTAAGCTTACGACGACATTACGTGATTAGTACCCTATCTAGCTGCCTGCACAACTTGAATTAATATAGCCGTGACAGCTTATACTAAGCACTAACCGGGGTCAGCAGTAATATGGGCTTAAGTGGTATTTTTACAAATAAGTATTATGTTTATTGAGGTCTTCAAAAACGAAACCATTATCATCATTTCAACCGAAAGACGTCCACTGCTGGACATAGGCCTCCCTCAAGCACAGTCACTTCGACCAGTTCTGTGCTTCTCGCATCCAGCGGATTCTTGCGGCCTTCACAAGGTCATCGGTCCAACTTGTGGGGAGCCTGCCAACGCTACGTCTTCTTGTACGCGCTTGCCACTCCAGAACCTACGGAAAAACGAAATAGCCTCTAAACATAAAAAATCGGCAATTGAATAAAGATAGGAGTCCAATGAGACAATACAATCCTTAAGGACTAGATATTATCAAATTTCAAAGGGCTATTATGATCTCGTTGACTGGTTATTCGAATTATGGTAAAAAAAATCAGTTAAAAACTCTTTCGGAATGAGAATATACAATAAATTGATTTAAAACTTTCTGTCCTTTTATTGGCAATTGACACCTAATTTCCTCTCACCATCCTTCAAGCACTAACTTAATCAGAGGTAAAAGATAAAGAATAAAGATAAAAGTTTATCTCAGCCCAGCTTTTAAACGTGAAATCCCTTCACTGGAACCACATGAATTATTAATAGGAGTCCTCAATACACTTAGACCGACAATTGAATTAAACGGCTTCTTTTAAAATGGAAACGCTAAATCGTATTTTATGCTAAAAGATGTGGGAGTGAGAATTCCTGTGGCATTTTAGGAACCAGGAAATGAATTTAGTTAGAGGCCTTCGGCGTCTGTTTTAAATGTGGTAAATTCTCCATGAAAGGGAAGGTTAAAAGGTCATTTGCTGAAATTGTTGGTCTTCGTGAGCTTGATGGAGGTCATGTCATTGATAACCATGGATAAAAGGATAGTATATAAAAATGGACAGAGTATGAAAGTAACATGTGTAAGAAACTATGGAATTTTAATTTACACAAAAAGTACATAATAATTTGTCACAGTTTATTACGTTAAACAGGAAGAATGCTTTTTACATATCCTCACCCCAAGAAATTACATATATATTAAGGCCACCTGTGGGCGGTCACCGAGTGGGCTTACTTGGTGACCACGACTGCGACATTAATTTTATTATGTATTGTAAAAATTTCCTACTTGTTATTTAAATTAAATGTCTTTATTTTTGTGTAAATTAACATGATTTTCATGCTCATGTGACGGTAGAACATGGAGGACTTTCTTAATAAAACATCAATGTAATAATTACCCATGTTTGCAAAGTAATTAATGATTTGATTTTGATTTTTGATTTGACCATGGTCGCAGCAAGCACCGCCGCGATCCTCAGAGCTTGTTTCACGGAGAACTGATGCTGAGATAAGCACTATCCAAAATGCATACCGTAGGTAGATTATACTTTAAGACCAGGCACTCTAAATACAATTTCTACGCAAGCTCCGCCCCCATGCATCCCGCCACTCCACTATGCGCTAAACGCTAACACCTCAGTAATAAAGTTAAATATCGCGTGCGCGCTTTGATCGTGTTCGAGCACGGAACTAAATGGCGTAAGCCTCAATTCTTATTTGATTTATAACTAAAGTAATAATTGATCTAGAGGAAAAATATCTTTTGGCTGGATAATAAACTATATTTTCTACGCTGAATACTTATTTTAGACATGGAAGCCGAGAAATCTTGATTTTATTTAAAAAATCTTTAGAAAAAGACATGATTTTCGAATAAAATGAATCGAGCGAAAGTGTTAAAATCACGTAACTGTCTTGTACATGGAAAGAAAAAGATCCAATAAATCTGAAGTTCCATTTTGATTGTATGCGTGACTGTTTCAGAACATTAATGCAAATTAACATACAATTTTGGGAGCCTCCTCTTAATGTATTTTCATATCGATAACCGCGGGCTATCCGCTGTGTTGTTTTTGTCTTGTTTTTTTTTTTTGTAGAATTTTAATTATAAAGCCGGGAGATTTCTGAGAAGGTCATGTATTGTTTTCCAGGAAACAATATTATTATCCTCTCTTATTTTTCTTCTAATCTCAGAATAATCAAATCCGCCATACTGTCCAAAACTTTGTGTGTAGGTGTTAGTAGCATTATCATGTTTGTATCCTATCAAATTTTGGTCAAAGTTTGAACAGAAATTCCTATTAATCGGATAAGCCGGCTTAGTGTCAACCCGTAATACGTAAACAAACAAAACTTTCCTTTTACACTAACGAAGTGTGCCGAGTTCTGGGTATAACATATTCATTAGAAGGTACACATGTGGATAATATTGCAAGAACGTGTATTGTTGTGCTTTTACAAAGAAAAACAATTGCCGTTCGTAAATTTTTGCAAAAAGTGGGATGATGCCGCTTGCCCTCTTGACGCGATTTCTTCTCTGACTGTCATTAAAAATACACTCATTACTGACTGTATTTTTCCAATATTCATTTGAAAAAGAAGGCTACATGTTCACGACTTATGTGAAAAGAGCCGTGGCCTAGGTATACTTTATTTAAATATCGTAGCCTATGCTGAGATAGGTGCCTTTTTGATCTCGCACAGGTCGTTTTTTTTTCTATCCGTAATAAAAAAAAAAATTGTTAGTTTTAGATGCTCCTTTTTAGTTGTTACTACTGTTTGTATTTCCTGTGCGTGTTGCAAATAAAATATTTTTCTTTATTTCTTTATTTTATTTTATTTATCAAGGGATTGTAAAAAGCTATAAACATAGTACATAAAACATAATGAATTGGGCCAGAATCCACATTATTGTTTCAAAATCATGGTCTCTATTGACATTGCCGCCAATGCTTACTGAGTCAAGCAATCAAATCTATATGATTTAGTAAATGCTTCTTTAAATTCAATCATCGTTGAGAAATTTAAATAAATGGCCTATCCAACCCTTTTCTATCAGTAACTTTTTTTTTCTAGCCTTCTTCGTGTCCCATTGCTGGGCAAAGGTCTCCCTTTTTCTCCTTCCAAACCTCTCTGTCTTGTTCGATCTCTTTGCCAGAGATGTTTGCCACATTCAAAATTACATGTAAAAATTCCAAGAGCGATGAAACTCGAGACAATAGCAAACTGGGAACTTGAAATCGCTCAAATTAATGAATAAATAATAGATAATTAATACTAGCATGTATGTAAATATCTTCAGGTGTAAGTAATCGCGAAGTACCGCCAAGTTCTCAGCCTCGGTTCGACCAAGTTAAAGAAAGCCACACAATTAGGCAGGAATGTTAAGGCGAATGCGTTTCAATTGTTTCCTGTAGGTACTGTAGAGGTTTTGTTCAGTTGGCTTTGACAACCGACCTCTGCGAATATTTTATAAGTTGATGGCATGATTAATGAGATATTTAGAAGGATATAAAAAGAATCTTTACATACCAAGAGCTTTGCGTGTCCCGGCTGTTATCATATTCAAGGCAATGGCATTTAATGTTAATCGGAGAGGCAGCCGGATGGCGAGTGGTAATCTGGGTCTTGAAGTGATACCGAACCCCCCGTACCAACCGAATGGGGGCCAAACATTTTTTTTCTGACATTACATTCAAAATTTAAGCTCTATTATATGCAAGGAATTTGTGTGTATCAATACCATCTAGTTTTGATAAAATTCACCCTCATTATCGGTGATAAATCATCGTTAAGGAGTTTCAAAAATTAAATACATTATTTTAAGTATAACGGTGTTAGGGGGTGGCAACCAGATGGTATTGATACACACAAATTCCTTGCACATAATACCTAGAGCTTAAATATTAAACGAAATGTAAAAAAAAACAATGTTTTGCCCCCATCCCCCATATCTCCGCCCCCGTCCATTTGAGTTCCATTCGGAAGGTACGGGGAGGTTCGGTATAAAAGAAAAGAAAGAAAGAAAAATTGTTTATTCTGCACAAAATAAACGCACATTACACAAAAAAAATACATAAATTATAAAATATACTATACATTCGCCGAAAGCCAAAAGCCTCGTATTCATATTTGGAAATTAATAAAAAGTTCGACAAATTATCACTTCAATACTCAGATTACCACTCAGCATACGGTTGCCTCTCCGATAAAATTTTACGTGCCATTGCTTTAACTATTAGTTGGTCTTTGACAGTCGTTACGGGTTGTCAGAAACCCGAAAGTCTGCCAACCAGTCTTATTACCCAGTTGTGGAGGTCAGATAGGCAGTTACTCCATGTAAATACTGATATTCAGTTGCATCCGATTAGAATGAAAGATGACCCCAGCATTGTTGAGAAAAGGCAAGGTAGATGACGAGAAAAAAAATAAAGGAACAGCTTGAAGAGCTGTCAGCGCGCGTCATAACGTAAAATTAGTAGCATACACACATAACCTCACGACTACTTCATCACAAATAAGATCACTTAATGTCATTCCAGTACAGCATCCCGTCCCGGTGCATTTGCATTCACATCTACATTGTAAATACAATTTGTTAGACAACTTTTATTCATCCTCTCAACATGACCAAACCATCTAAGCATACTCTTTTAAATTTTTGTCACTACTTCTTTTATATCACAACGTTGCCTTTTCACATCATTTCTCAGCCTATCATAGTTTAATCACAAGGCTTAGCAATGAACACATTTCGACAGCATTTATTCTACTTTCATGCCTCTTTTGCTACACCCAACATTCACTTTCTTACTTATGCGTAGGCACTAGTACACCATTATGAACAGCCAGTCGAGCCTTCTTGGACATCGACTGGTTGGTCACAATTGCATGTATAAAACTCACTTTATTTTCCGAAAAAGGAGGAGGTTATATGTTCGTCGCGTATGTGTGTTTTTTTTTTTATGTTTGTCCACCGATTTCTCCGTCAATTGTGGACCAATTTTGAAAATTCTAAATGGTCCCATATAAATTTTATTAACTTTGCTTCGATAGTTTTTGAGTTAGCTTCAATAATACGTACTTTTTCCCACTTAGTATGTGGATGATATGACAAGTTCCTGTCACTGTTATTTACATAGCAGGTAGTGGTTTTCAAATTTGTGTGGGGTAGATACCACAGCTAAAAAGTAAAAAATAAAAACTTTTTACAAAAAAAAACAACCGACTTCCAAAAAACACTACAAAGTGAAAAATAACTTTAATTTCGGAAGTCGGTGACAAAAAACGAAAATTCAAAACCAAAGAAAGACACCGACTTCCGAAATTAAAGTTATTTTTCACTTAGTAGTGTTTTTTGGAAGTCGAATGTTTTTTTTTGTAAAAAGTTTTTTTCACATCTTCATCAATCTTTCCATCTCTTGTAATTTTGTAAATAAACTCCCCAAATACACAAACACATTCAACTCTAAGAATTATTATTTGATTAATATACAATAGGCCTTTTATTAATTAATCCCTATAATGTTAGAGCCCGCAGCTCTAATAGTACCTACTTGGTGAAACTAAGACAGCCCTGCCAATAGACTGTAGTCTGTAAATGCCTTAAAATAAAGTTAAGAGTAAAATGATAAACTTGAATTCATTTAAGAAAGCTGCCACACTCCGAATGCACGCGTGCTACGAGATCGTAGCACAGTGTGAGTTCTACGCCGTAGCTTGGCTCTTAGCGTAGCAAACCGCGTAGAGGGACAAGCGAGTGTGTTTAAAATTAATTTTGACAGCTAAAATCGCTGAGTTTAGAACCATGGAATTTTACATAAGATTTCCTTATAAAACGAACGTGAGCATTGAGAAAAGATTTTCTGCAAAAAACATGGGGACTGTTTTTTGCAGAAAATCCTGCAAATGGGGATAAATTGGGGATAAAAGTGTGAAGTGGAAATTTGTCATTTTGGCCGATAGGAAATGCCGTGGGGCAGATTTCTTGTTAATTTATAATTATAATAATTTCATTATTAAGTACTGCCATCTCTACTCCAATATTTAAATGTAAAATCAGGGAAATTAATTGTAAATCAAATTGACTACCAACTTAAATTATCCGTTTATTCAAATCACAAGTTCCATTCTTTGACAGTTGCATACCAAAGTCAAATCATTTATTTCAATGAGGCACATAATGGGGACTTTTGAATGTCAAAATTTATAAGAAAATAGAATTTATTCTAGTTCTCAAAGAGAATGGGCAAGAAACTCTAGTTACGCTTGTAATTTTTTTTTTATATACTTTAATACTGTAGCAGGTGGCAGGGACATCGGCGCGAAAACTGTTACCATGGATTCAGAACATGATTCTGTACCCTTCTGCGTTGTCAGTTTTCGTCGGTTATTTAAAAAAAAATATCAGATGTTCCATACATTTTGACTGCGTAAGTATTGCAATTTTCTATGAAACAGCTGTTTTTTTTTTTCGTATAACACGGCAAATCAATGTAGTGTGTCAATTTGGTAAATAATTAAACTGTAAGAATAATAATTTGAATAGTAATTTTTATAGCAAATTTTTATTTATCTCTAAAAACATTAAGCCACTTTCCCTAACCCAATACCGATAAAATCATTCAAAATAAAGTTCTCTACATGGCGTGGCGTCAAATTAGATCTCGCTATGGTTTCGCTCACTACGAATTGATATAAGAATCAAACGTTTGTTTGTGACCTACGAACGATGTCTTGGAATTTGTTAAGTTAGTTGTTAAAGATGCAAATAACTTATAATATGACCACGACTAAAATGATGTCTAAAAAATTTTATGGCCTTCGGGTAGTTTAAAAAAAATTGGACACGTCTTTTTTATGCAATCAAAAGATTACGGCGATACATTAAGTTAAAATTTGCTAAGACGTCACGAGTACGTAGATTTTATACTTACTTGTGACGTAGCGACCCCCACTCCCCAACTTTAATGTGTATTATCTAAGTCATTTTTTATTAATAAGATGAAACAAAAAATACGTGTCTAATATTTTTTTATTACCTAACTGACGGACTAAATAGTTTTTTTTTTTTTTCCCAATTACACTGCAAACAACAAAAAACAAGTTGTTACTGTTACGTTAAGTTACGTTAAATTCCATATTTAATTTCAAGTTAGGTACGAGTACATTCACATTGTATTTTTCATAAAAATCTAAGTTTAAATACCTACTTATTGTGTTTTAGGAAAAATAACACTGAGTATGATTTTTGGTTTAGTTACAATTTCCGTAGACCTTGTCTGTGCCATAAACTAAACGTTCTACACGCTCTAATAAGCCTCTAAAGCTCCACAATAAACATAAAACTAATAACATTACTTACCACGAACAAAATCAACAAGCCTCTCCTTAACAGAGAGTCGCGAACTTAATTACTTAGAAGAAACCTTCCAGCACTTGGGGGCACAATATATACATATACAAGTACCTATCTCTCGTTATTTAATGTATGGCCCTGCGGCTGCGACTAGGGTTGGCACTTCCAAACAATATAAATTAAACGTCGGTCTCTAGATGGTTAATGGGCTGGTTATCGCAACCTCGGCTTAATTCCCCGTATCACACGTAAGGCTGATATTGGGGGAAGTTTAGTGAGAATCTTTAAGGTTTTGAAGTGGTGGTTTGTGTTCTTGTTTTGAATTGGGGACCAATATTATTTTCACTATTTTGCGTTATGGTTTTTTGTGTCTTGCGGGATAGCAACCAAGCAAACGGTCTACCTAGAGTTTAGTGGTCACTAACGCTTATGTAAATAACTTCATCACCACTGCTCTCAAAACGGTGAAGGAAAACATCATGAGGAAACCCGCATGTCCTTGAACCAAAAATTCAAAAACATGTGACATCTAGCAACCTGCACTGGGCCTGCGGGCAGGTTACAGCCCACTCCCTCTAAAAGAGAGGAGGCCTGTGTCTCAGCAGTGGGAACATTATAGGCTGATTATGAAAACGCTTATTTTACTGGAGGCAACGCAGGTTCGATGAATTTATTCACTTGAGTGAAACATCGTCGTGGACGGAGCTAGCAACTAAAAACAACTTGGCGAGTAACGAGCAGTGAGTGCGCGACAGTGACGTGCGATTACTCGCTGGTATGCGTGTGTACCAACCGTGAGTCTCTCAGCGAGTGTTTTGCCTGCCAAGCGAGCGTCGCGTCGCTGAGCGGGTACTCTTTGATAGCTCTTGTCGCTGCGACGAACGAGTATTCGTACGGCAGTGGTAACAGCCGGCGATCAACTATTTATATTTGTGTTTCTCTTTTACTTACACGTGCCCTACAATCTTTTGTACAGACAGCTCCATTAAGTAGTTACCCCCTAAAAGAAATGTGCGTTCTAATCCATGATAGGCCCAAGTTACTTTTTGTATTTTGCAAAAATATTTTATTAGAATTAATGTATTGTTTTAGTGAATAGGGTTAACATTTACTAAGTGTTATTTAATGTCTAAATAGATCGGAGGTTTTATGACCGCTTGCCGTGCTTTAAGATAGGAGGTTCAAATCCTAGGCATAAAATGTGCTTTTTGTCATTCATTAATTTTTTTAATAGTATTTTTCTATTTTGTTTTAGTTTATTATATTTATATTATTCATTTATTATATTACATTATATTATATTTATAATAAAATAAATAAAAATAAAATTCATTTAATTCAGACAATTTTGTCCATATTTTGTGAGTACCTTTTACATTCACTTAAAACTATGTTAGTAATGACTGAAAGTAAATAAATTATTGAAAATAAATTAAAATTAAATTATTTAAATGATTGAAAATAAAATAAAAATTATATAAAATTAAATAATTGACAATAAATTAGAATACGGTAAAATTAAATAATTCGAAATGAAGTAAAATAAAATATAAAAAATCATTAGGCAACATGCAGCCTGATGAGCCTTCCCACAGCTGGCGATACTGGTTGGTCTGCAATCATCTTTAGGATTCCGTTGCCACTACCTCGAATTCGACGAATTAGTAAGGCTGACTTTTTGCGCATTATAGCGTAAAAGTCATCCACCCTCGCGTCGGCAAACATGCCCGAGGCACTGCAAAATCGAGGTAGTCGCACCAGAATCCTAAAGGCGTTGTTATATTGGACCCTGAGAGCATTGTAGGCACGCTGCGTGTAGTTGGTCCATAGGGCGCTGGTGTAAAAACTTTGGCAGTAGGCTCTGAACAAAGTTACCTTTACTTGTGCTGTACACTTTGCAAATCTGTGTACCAACATGTTAGCTCGCACCGACAATGCTCTCCGCTCTCTCTCAATGTCTGCGTCATCATGCAGGGTTTCGGTCACAACATGCCCTAGGTACCTAAACTGAGAGACCCGACTCAAAGATACCCCGTTGAGATACACTGGTGGTATATGCTCAGGTTATTTATTTTTACCTCTGATGAGCATATACTCACTCTTTCTATCGTTGTACTTTAAGCCGTGACCCTCAGCGTAGGTCTCACAGATACTTAATAGATTCCTTAACCCTCCAACAGATGGACTCAGCAACACCATGTCATCAGCGTAACTGATGTTATTGACGCAAACGTTATCTATGTGACATCCGACATGGCTGTTGCTGAGTTCACCTATCAGCTGATTGACATACAGATTGAAAAGTCTTGGAGAGGTCAGTCCCCCTTGCCTCACTCCACACTCCAATGAATATTCTTCAGAATAAGCGTTTCCCCACTTGACAACGTTCTTCTGGTGGTTATACCAGAATGAAAATATATTAGTGAGTTCGGCAGGAGCCCCAACCTCCCCAAGCTTAGTCCAGAGCCTGTTATAATCGACTAGGTCGAAGGCCTTCGATAGGTCCAGAAAGCAAGCGTATATGGGTGTTTTCCTATCAACATAGTAAGCGACTGTGTGCTTTAGTGTCAAAATAGCACTTTCAGTTGACAAAGTCTCGCGAAATCCAAATTGGGCGTCGTGAAGGTTAATATACTTGCTGAGCTGAGCATCCAGAAGACCATCGAAGACCTTCGCCATCACAGTAGCCAGGGAGATAGGCCTATAATTACATCACCAGTTACATCACCAGTGACATTTTTTGCTATAGGTACAACAATAGTTTCCGTCATCTTTGGTGGTAAGTACGAGTGACGGATGCAAAAAGTAAACAACATAGCCATTAGCCAGTACTCTATATAAATGTTTACCCGCTTGCTGAAGGTGCTCAATGCTGAGTCCGTCCCTGCCCGGAGATTTACCACGTTTCATGCTATTAATAATATTTTTCACATCCTTAGCAGAAAACCCAATCGGGTTCCCACAGACAGTGACGGGCTCAACATCCGCAACAGTAGAACTGACGGCAAGCGGTGACTCAACTTTAAAATGATTTTTAAAAATGTTAGCTATTTCTACAGGCTCAGTACTCCCGCCTACAGTCACTGGCAAACTAACCCTACCATTCATCCTCTTAGTACCCTTCCAGAAAGCTCGAAAGTTTCTAACCGTAACGTGTGAGGCTAATAAATCCATTTTAAGCTGGTCTTGATGGTTTTGACAGAACTTCAGCCTGGATTTAAATGTTTTCCGTGTAAGATACATGTTGTTATGAACCGGCCCACTTTCAGGTTTACCATATCCCACATACTGTTGGTATGCCTGCCTAGCCAGACTATGAGCTTCTCTCACGTGTTTGTTCCACCCCACTACCGTTTTACCCTTTTTTAACTTTCTCACCTTCTTGCTTTGCATAGATGCCTCACATAAAATGTTAACAATGTCATTGTATAATTTGTCAATAATATATCTATGCTCAAAATTACTACACATACTGTCTGCACAAACACAAAATTCATTGGGGAAGTGAATGTCTTTAAGTTTATTATTACAAATGTCAGAATAACTTACTATTTCGTCACTTTCCCTATCACCCCACAAAACGTCATTAGAAATCCAATCGTCAGAAATACACTTAGTTTTAATCATGTCAAGATTACATTTAACAAGTAAAGGTAAGTGATCCGACCAATACACTCCATAGTCAACACTAATGCTAGTTATTGTTTGCCAGCCTGATTCCGTGACTAAACAGTGATCCAACCAGCGCTTACAATGGTGTGCCTCACTATAGAATGTATGTGTGTCCGACGATCTACCAAGTTTAACTATGTCAGCACAAATCCATTTACTATCGTCACAGAAATCAAATAACTCGTCACAAAAAGGAGCTGACGGGTGTGCATTGAAATCACCCAGAATAAATACCGATTCCACATTATTTTGTTGTACAGTACCGGTCATAAGTCCAGTACCAGTCTTACAAAGCTATCGCATCGTAACTCTTCGCACTTGAGACCTTCTTCTAATAAGGCATTTCATACACACACATAAACACCTGTTTATTGCACTCTTTCATCATGAACCAAACAGAAAGAGCGCGGTATATAACAGTTTCCCTTACTTCGTAGGCTTATCGCGCCCCGCTGTCTTTTTCTGATTATAGCAATGAGAAAAAGACAGCGAATGTCGAGGAATGAGTAAGTATCTTTAATTCAATATTTTAAACAAGTCAACATAGAAAACATAAAAATTGAAGGTAGATTTGAAATAAAATTTATTTACTGGCTGTAATAGAATCGTATGACCTTAGATTATGACAAGTATATAATCTAAGCGTATGACGTTGTTGGCTGGTGAACTTAGTTACGAGCGTTTGTGATATTGCTATTAGTGATTTTTAGTGCGAAGATTTTTATTCAAAATGCAAGCTAATATAAATGTTGAAGCTAGGGCGAACATTGTAGCCATGCATAACAATGGATTAAATATATCTGAAATATCCAATGAAACCGGTTTATGTGTAAGTTATTTTCTTGTGATTGTTTTTATTTGTTAATCTCATATTTTATGTGGTGGTTCAAAGTGAGTAATAAGGATTTCTTTATTTTTAGAGAAATACTGTGAGACGTTGGGTGAAAAGATTTGAGGAAGAGGGAAGTCTGAAGAGCCGTATTAGAAGTGGTAGGCCGCCACTTATTCCACCCAGCCTCAGCGACGTTTTATGGTTGGTGAATATGAAACGAATGGTTATAGTCCGACGCGGGCCAACAGTTCCAACTACGTCGAGGTTTTGAGCGACATAATGCTTCCTACTGTGCGCAATGTTTATCCAGTGGATGAAATTGGTGAACTTTATTTTGTTCAAGATAATTGTCCGATATATCGTGCCGGTATTGTTCGTGAGTGGTTTAGTCAGCATTCGGATGTTAAAGTTATTCCGTGGCCAGCGCGATCCCCTGATCTAAACCCATGAAAACCCATGAAAATTATGGGGTTTAATGGTGCAAAGATGGGAAGCACGAGACGAAAGATGTCTCGAACAGCTCAGGTCCCATTGCATGGAGTTGTGGGACAGTTTACGTGGCACAGATAGTTGTAGCAATAATGTGGCCTCCATGCGTCAACGTCTTCTTGACTGCCTTAATAATAGCAGAGGTCACACTAAATATTAATAAAAAATATATAAGTAAGTAATATTTAATGATAACAGGGGAATTTAGGGATACACTGGCCATCATAGTAATAAGTTAGTTAATAATTATTATAAGATTGTAGGACTGAGGTTAAGTTTCAATCTTCTTTTCTTTGAGAAAATGAATAAATTAAGCTATAAGTAACCTCAATAAACAATAGGTAAGATCCAATTTTATTAGCAACCAAAAATGATTTATGAACAAATTACAAATTATTTTTTTCAACGTTTGGTATATCGTTCTTATTATGTTTTAAAGGTTAATAATAACAAAATAAATATCCCTATGTAAAATTGTGTTTTTTTATTATTATTAAATTATCTATTATCCCTACTTTATTTTTACCTTCCGTAACATAATTATAGTCATTGTAAATTGACGAGATTCAAATAATTGAACTCTGACACGAAAACGAGAAAAACAAAAAGAGTCGAGAGCTCGCACTGAGGTTCGAACCTTCACCATTCTCATGCACACACAACTATACCGACCTACTCTTGCGATCCTGCCATCTTTACATATAACTACTTTGTTGAATTTTAGCATTGCTTTTAAATAGGCGCTGTTGTCGATAATTAATTATGAAGAAAACAAGTATAAGTAGGTGACCACACATTCATCTGACCAACCAACATCGCTCTTTCGTAGTTGTGCCCTACGCTGTGTGCGCGTTAGGAACTGTCTGCATTAAAACATCACACACACAGAGATAGGCGCAGACCTGGCGCGCAGGCAAATATGAACATTCCGGTGGCACTCCATTTATGACCGTTGACTGTACAATAGCGCTTATCTCCCCTAGACAATTCGTAAACATTGGTAGGTTGTCGGACTGGTCGGTAGGCATGTACACATATATAATTACAACTTCACGATTGTTACCTGTATTCGCTCTAATTGCCGTAATACGATCACTATCACAATTCAGAACTGTCACTTTCGTAAACAAACTTTTACGCAACAGAATCGCGACCCCCCCGAATGGTCTCCCTCGCCTCACTCCGGACGATAAGTCAATCGCCGATTTTCCGGTATAACTAAAGTTATCGTCGATGCTGCCGAGAAAAGGCAGATCCTGTCGCACCAGCCACGTCTCCTGAAGTGCTATCAAGTCCGCGCGCTTGCACAGTGATCGCACACATTCTACACTCCTTTTCACATTTTTGCAATTAAAACTTACCAGTATGCTGTTTTGATTGTGTTCCATTAAAATTTTGCTCGTCTGGTCCCTTTCTCATACTCACAAAACGGCGGAACTTTATTCCGTCCGGCCATAGATTGTCATCAAGATACAAATGTATTCTACATTTTGATACATACAATTTAAATGCGTTGTATCCTTTGTCGTATTTCATTTTAATTCTAGTAAGGGTCAATCTTTCCTGCGTTTTATTATAAATATATTGCGTTATGTCATCTTCCACCGTGTCTTTATGTACATTGGAGACAAACAGGGGCACTTTAATGTCAGCCGCCTTAAAATTACTCAGAGGTTCCGTAGTTGCCTTCCCTAACTGACTCACAAAGCGATTTCGTAGACCATTTCTTTGAACGACAGTCCAACCAGGGTTCGGGTTTACTTGTCTGGAAATCGCCATCTTTTTTTACGATCTCTGCCATAGTTAATGTATTTTCAGACACTTCAATTGGCGTACTCATGGTACAAACCGGTACAGTTGCACGTACCTTCTCAGCTGATTGCGATAACAATTTACCCGCCGTCGACACACGTTGATTTCCACCAGGCGCGACACTGTGCATATTTGTGTCCCGCTCGGTTACACCGGTCTCGCTCACTGAGTTATCCTCCGGGCGCATGTATGACGGAGATAGCACTTGTGGTGTGCTCTCACTGTTATGTTGTTTCTGTGTCGGCTCCTTGATTCTGTTTATCATAGGTGATATACCTACTGGCCCGCTATCCATACAAAATGCGCCTCTCCTACATGCGTTTACGTTGTAGTCATATATTCCCACAATTGACCCATATTTGCAATTATGCAGCTCACTTTTTATTTCCTGTAGCTGCTCAACCGTTGCATAATTACTCTTTACAAGCTTTAACTCGTTTTTAATTAGCACTAAATCCTTAAGCAGCCCCGTAACGTCAACGTGGTCAAAGGTTACGGGAGGCAGTTAACTCAGTTCTTTGGCCACAAATATAGGAATTAGCTCGGGGTCTGTATTCTTGAACAGAGTTATAATGTCTTCCAGATCCTTATGTCTCTTGTCTTTACGTCTGGATATTTTACGCTTACTCGCCGACAAAGATTCAAATAATAACGACTTTGCTTGATCGATATCTTCACCGGAGAAACCCGTTGCACAAATATTAATGAGGCTCTCATTGTCCATAAGGTCCAACTTATTTTGCACAAAAGCCAACACCTCGTTAATCACAATATTACATGTTTTACAGTTCACGATTTTTGAGCTCGCCATTTTTTTTTTTTATAACTCACCCGCACGGTTCGGCGCGTGCGCACTGACTGGATTTATGAATAATTAAAAAATCCACAAAAATTAAATATTTTAATAATCATTTAATAATGTCTATTATTGCTATTATTAACTGGCTAGTTCGTCAAACTGCCGGTATGAGTATCACGACGTTCGATGATGCGATGGTTCGAATCCAACTCAAAACTAAGAACTCTATTTTAAGTATTCTTTAGATTATTCGTAACGAGTTTAATGTTGTAGCAGTGTAACATTTCAAAACTTGAGGGGCTAGCATACTCTGACGCTGACTGTAGGTACGTTTCTTGGGCGAGTAAATCGTTGATAGCTAATCGATTCCTCGTCAACGATGAGACGGGTGCCATGGGCTTACAAGCCTAAGGCCAATTATTGTCCACGACTCCAATCAAAAGTATCCAGTTACAATCTCAAATTAGCAATGAGTAGCCAGAATGTCGTGATTTACTTACGCGTTATTAAAGTGAAAGCTACACGGTGGCCCGCGAAATTAAAATTTTCTTATGGTTTCTTCAATTTGCAGGGCAGTATCAGGTTGTAAATTGAAAAAAAAACCTAAAGTTTTGCAAGCTATCTCAGCGCATCCCGGGATCAAAAATTTAAACTAAGTTACTTATCATTTTCTAATGAGATTTTTAAATTTTATGCTTAAAATATCATTATTTTTATAAACATTTTTTTCATTAAAAATTTAATAACTTTAATTAAAGAAAAAAAAAACAAAAAAAGAAATCTGACTGACCGACCTCTTGACAATTCAAAAATGGCGAGCTCAAAAATCGTGAACTGTAAAACATGTAATATTGTGATTAACGAGGTGTTGGCTTTTGTGCAAAATAAGTTGGACCTTATGGACAACGAGAGCCTCATTAATATTTGAAATAAATGCTTTGAGTTGGAGTTGAGTTTTGAGTTTGAGTTTGTTACTTTTGAGTAGCGTTGTGGACGACGGGCCTAACTAAGCATTTGGTGATACAAATAACATAACATAACATCACGCCTGTGTTCCCCGAAGGGGTAGGTAGAGGTGTACCTATAGTAGAAAGAAAGAAAGAAAAATAGGTTTATTTGTCACAGAAACACGTGCATACATAAAAGACAAGAGTAATCAGAGAACAACACAAAGTACATAACAAATCACGAGCATAGAACAGAATTTACGTAGGCGGCAGCTGCACGACATGACTGTGATAAGAAGGCTTCCACTCAGCATGATGCTGTGCTATGGGGGACTCACAGCACAGCGCTGATTTTCAGTGGTCACCCGAAAAAAAAAAAAATATGTACGGAAATCAAGTCACATTTGGCCATACAAATTATTCCGACTATCAAGCTAGCTCGACATCCCTTGATTCGTTAAGACTAAGTTCTCCGCCTTTCGTAATACTTAATATCTCAATTATTTCGATGGCAGCAAAGTAGAAACGGATATCTACAAAATCGCAATTTTACAGGAGAGCAGATTTAGTAAAAAATTGTGGCCATTTTGAGAGTTATGGATCGATTAACATGAAATTTTCTATAATGCATTAAAATAACCTTCTTTATTAATCGTGTAACATGTTTTATCACTATGTCGTTGTTTTACTGCATTAATGGAGATGTCTTTTTTTACTCTGTAAAAACTTTGACGTAGAAGAAGACATCTGCTTGATAACCGTTTATACGTTGTGATAAAAAAGATATATACAATTTAAAATATCTAATAAACTAAGATTATAATCTCCAGTAATACTTTTAAGGATATTTAAAGAAAATCTAAGCAACATGAAAACAGTATTCCCCTTTTTTTCACGAATTTTTGTAGGTATCTTTATTTACTTTGCATTTATCATTTTATACATTATCAATAAATGAGTTATCTACCACTAAACTCCATCTATGACTATTAGTTAAACTGATTTATTTAGTTCCCAAACCACGTAAAACATATTTTTTTAAATAAAAATGCAACATATTACTATTTTTTATTTATTATCAAAGTCACCATTGGCAAATAGGTAAATATCAGACTGATATCAAATTAAAAAGAAACACAAAACAAAACAACATTTTAAACTTAGCAATATCAACACTATAATAATTATTCTTACTACTCTTATTAGGAAAAAAAGAGATCAAACGATAACGATTAGGTACGAATTCGAAGTTATTCTTCGAATTCAGCACCATCAGCAGCTTCTGATTCTTCCATCACGCTGGTACGCTTAATATTTTTAATATAATAATCATGGTACCTATCTTGGTGGGATTAAATTTTGTTCACACAAAGACATTAAGTCCTTGTATTTAGCTGTAGTAATGGGTAAAGTCTCACCATAAACTTTTCCAAGTTCTTGTGTATTATTATTGACTTGCAAAACTCGTCTGATCTCCATTCAAATCGTATCCATAAAATATTTTATCAGGTTGTCTGTATTCCACCACTATTTCGCGCACTTGATTCCATTTTACTTTGTCCCCCATCTTCATTTTTTACCCATTTGTGATGACTAAGAGTAGACTTAAAATCCAAGATATCATTTTGATTTATCTCGACAACTTCATAAGGTTGATCGTTTGTTTTACTCCAGCGTTCACAGGTATACCACTCTTCCGGCGAGAAAATCATTTTATTTTTGGAGGATCGTTCGATAAATTCATGTACGCTATCACCCTCTTGCTGCGTATAACCCTTTTCTAAAAATATATGACAAATGCGAACACCAAAAATTTTGGCAACAAGTAAATACATAGCAAAAACGATACGGTTACGATTTTGGCCTCCGCATTCATCTGTCAAAGCTCTGAAGTAAAGGCGGACAAATTCAAATGTCCGTTTCTACTGCGATGTTTTTTTTAAATCGAGTGTAGATGTCTTCATTTACGTGCCAGATTTTCTTCATTATTTTAAAATTTGAAATAATTTTAATACAGAGTTTTAGATAGGGTTTATATAAGCTCATTTTTGTAAAAAAAGCATTTTCACAAAAATGTAGATGTCCGTTTCTACTTTGCTGCCATCGTTTGTCATTGAGATTTCCCAATATTTAGAAGTAGGTACGTGTCGTGTTTCTGACATCTCCTCTCACTCTTTTGAATACTGGCTTATCACAATCTGTTGATGTTAATAATCTATCTACATGCTTAGCATGACCACAATAGAAACGGGTTTTGTCGATGGAAGAATAAACAATCTGACATTTTGTCTATTCTTCCGTTGACAAAATCCGTAGAAAAACCGTTTCTATGGCTGTCATACAACGCGTATTTAATTAATATTGTAAACAGGTAAAATTGTTTATTTATTTAATTATATTTTGTAAAAGCTAATCTCTGGAAGTACGGATCCGATAACAAAAATTATTTCACTGAGTTACGCTATTGCCGTAATCATGGACATGTTTTATGATGGCCTGTCTCGTTAGTCTAATGGTCGCAAGCGCTATTGCTGAGCATGAGGTCCTAGGTTCGATTCCCAGGTTGGTCAAAGTGCTATTGGGTTTTTCTATGTGAAATTTCTCAGTAGAAGCTCGGAGTCTGGATTCTCTGCCTAAGCCTTTAGGGAAACAAGGCGTGATGTTATGTTTTATGTAAAAGCATGCGAACCAAGCCGCAGGCAGAAGCTATACTATAGTTATCAATATTTCATTTCAAACGACCAAAAGCACAAATACGAACTAAAAATCTTAAATTTAAAAATGGCACAACTCGTCTTTGAAAACTTGTAGCTTAGCAGTATTTTCACAAAACACAAATCTCAAGTACGATAATCCTACTCCGTTGGAAATCAAATATTTTGCATCTGGAAAATGAGTTCCATTACCGCTGAAAGTCGTGAAAAAGTTTCGCTGCAAACTCTTAGGTGTTAGTGTTTGTCGGTGACTGTACGCGGCGCAGATTTTCACGGAGCATGTAGACGAACGCTTTGTGCAACTGAATAACCTGTATGGCGGACTGTACAGGCGGGAAAAAAAGTGTTACAGGTTAATATACTAGACAGTAAAATGAAAAAAAATGTCACAAAATAACGTTTATGGATGGGTTGTAGATTATGTGTAACGATTTAATTTATACCAACTCACAAAATTGTATTTGCAACTTTAGGTTAGCTATGTAAATGACACTCTAACATTGTATTGTTATAAGAACTACACGATTGCGTGAGATTTCAGATTAATCGGTTTACGGGAAATAATTGAAAAAATAAGGATTAATAATTTCGCTGTTAGTTAGACTCAAAAAACGTTTTAAAATATAACACGCCCTTGGCTGCCTGTCCACTGTGTGGATCGCCTGGAGGACACGGTGGTGCATACGGTGGAGGTCTGCCTGGCTTGGATGGAGCATCGCCGTGTCCGCGGCGGTGATCTCTCGCGTTCGGCCTAGGTCCAGGCCATGGTACGGAGCGAGAGGGCATGAGAGGCCGTCACCTCCTTCTGCGAAGCAGTAATGCTCGCAAAGGAGGAGGCGGAACGCGTTAGGGGAGGCAAATTTCACGCCCTCACGCCTCTAACCGCCGCAGGAGATGCCCTAGGCGTCGGAAATCGCAGGCCGATTCCCGGCCACTGTAGCCTAGCAATGGGTAACTCACCGTCCGATAAGGACCAGGCTTGGGTCAACAGCGCGTTGTGTTCCACGTGCGCTTCAAAGAGATGTCAGCAGAACTGACGGGATTCGCTAAAGCCAATGCCTGCCGAGGTAGCGGGAAAGTCTGAAAGGGATACCATGACCCCTGGCAATACAGGCAACTGAAGGAACACGAGTGGGTTTTAGCCAGTTAGAATCTGACACACCCTCCTGCTCCACCCAGAGCGGGAGAAGTTATTTGATTTACAACCAATAAAAAAATAAAATGGCCTGCCTGTCCACTGGAGCGGAGCGATGCAGCAGAGCGGACAAAAATGTACCAGTACCATAGAATCTAAACTCCGCTTCAGAGCTCCGCTTCTATTGGACAATATTGGTACATTTCTCCGCTCTGCTGCCTCGCTCCGCTCCAGTGCACAGGCAGCCTTATTCAATGATGGGTTAGATAGAGGTGGTATTGTATAGAATCATTCTCTAACTTGAACAGACAGCTGTGCTGCTGGGGAGTTTGTTGCGCCACTTCTTCTTCCCAGCTAAAGGCACTAGGAAGTGGTGAAGGGTGGGTATTTTTGGGGGACTGTCTTATGTAATTTTGACGTTCGAAAAGTGCTGATTCAAATTCAAAAGTCATTTATTCAAACTAGGCTGTAGTTTGAATAAATGACTTTTGAATTTGAATTTGGTGTGTACCTTTAGTACACTCACATTTTGCCAGTTATGTTTAAGTCTAATTTAAAACAAAAGTCAATTATTTTCGCACAATGCTACAAAAGTTAACAAAAAAAAACAAATGAAACAAACGCTCAAAAGTTAAAAAAATAATTCATTAAAGCAAACAAATCATTCGTTTATTGTTATTACCCGTATCCCCCTCCATCATTGTTTACTCTCCCCTGAACAATTACTTCTGTCTGCCAATTTTAGATCCTTTGCAAAACTCCAAATATTTACCTTTCCTTTTATGTATAACTCGATTGAACGCGGAAGAAAAACGGCTTTTGTTTCACGGCTAATTTATCTTATGATTCGATTGTAAAGGAAGACAGCTGGGAAATATTAGGTGAAAGGTTGATTTGACATTTCAATTGAAGTTAGACAGTGTTTAAATGGACAAAATATTCTTTAAAAACTCACATAAATACATACATACATACATGAAAACATTACACGCCTTTTTTGGCCAGTCGTGTAAAAATGTAACATTCATGCAAGAAGACTGCACTGTGACTTTATTAAATTATTGACTCTGAGAACCAGTTTTATCAAGGGGTACCGTGTTACAGTACAACACAACTCAGATGTAGCATCGGCAAAATTCGTAAAACCGTCCACAATCTGAACTGAGTGCACCTTCAATATCACCAATACTTATTACTGCTTTAGATAAACATGATCTTTACGCAAACGCAATAACTTGTGAAGTCTTTGGGTATAACCCAAATACATTCGTAAAATTTAAATTAATGAATGCAAGTTTTCAAACTTATGCTACATCTAAGTTGTGTCGTACTGTATCCAACTACTGGGCTAGAAGCAGTCACTACTGGTATTCAGCTGCAACCGGTTAGACTGAAAGCCAACTCCAACATAGTTGTGAAAAACTAGGCAGTTGATAAAGTATCCAAGTCTTCGCACGCCAATAGCCTTCTTTTTCTTTCGTGTCGACAAAGGTACGTCTTAAAGTGATTGGGTCCAGAAATAACCCACATTAGTCTCAGCGGAAAGTAGTAGTGGTGGTCCAGTGGTAACGGCCCCGACTTACGAGTTGCAGGTCGTGGTTCGAACCCAGGCAGGCGCTTTACTTTTTGTAAATAATTTCATTACCACTGCTCTCAAAACGGTAAAGGAAAATATCGTGAGGAAACCGGCATGTCCTAGAACCAAAAACTCAAAGACATGTGACACCTATCAACCCGCACTGGGCCCGCGTGGTGGATAACAGCCCACTCCCTCTCACCGAGAGGAAGCCTGTGTCCCAGCAGTGGGAACATTCTAGGTTGATTATGTTTATTATTATAGTCTCGGCGAGAGAAAGACTACAATTTGCCTACAGATGAATTAATTAATTTATTTAAGTTTTCATGCACTACATTACAGAATAGAATCCCAAGGCTCCGTACAAAACAACCTAAAATGAATTAATCGTTGAATTGCCCATGCAACGTAAAATTTTATTATAAACATAAATTTAAACACATCTGCACACGACAATACATTTTAAAAGTTGACAAAAGTAAACACTTGTGTCGTCACATGCCCAAGAGTTTGTATGTGAATGGTTATTCGCGTCGCATTGTGAGCCCAAGACTATTTCTACACTCGTCTCCACTCCACAAAAGAATACCGAGGCACACACAAACACTGTGCAAGCTTTCGCTATGAGATTTCTAAAGTTTGTAGAACACTTTACGTTTTAGTTGGAATACGTTGACAGTCAAACAATTGAGATGCGAAAATGTTGTTTTGAAAGACTGCTTTTATTTTATTAACGCTTGTCTGTGGCTAATAAAGTGCTTCAAGTTTTTGTTTGACTCATTAGCCTAGTCGACTGAAAAGGCCTTTCCTTATTAAGTATTATTTTACTTTAAATTAATACTATAGAAACTTATAATTTTGGAAAAAAATTGTAAAGATTTCAGACGCATGCGGCCGCACGAGATTTACAATTGTTTTCAACAAACTGACAACGCGGCAATGCACATTACGTTCAACCTCTGTTAAAAAGTTAAATTTCTTTCACATTGTTGGAAAAATAATCAGGTAATAGACATATACATACAAACATAAACTCACGCCTTCTTCCCGTGGGGGTAGGTATAAACTACAGAACGTCACCTGCTACGATCCTTACATACCTTTTGCCTCGTCTACGTTCATACATCTGGTCATACACGCACGCCGGTTGCGAGTACTACGCACCTGGCCTTTCTGAAGAACATCACCAATAAGGTCTGTATTTGTTCTCCTAGGGCGTTCCCGACCGGCCTTTCCCTTCACATCAGCCTTGTAAATACGTATATGAAATTGATAAGACCATGCCAGGGTGTCGCACGCCATAAAAGGTGAAAGGTACCCTCTTATTTGTTATACAAACCACAAAATACATAATGATTGTACGTTCATTAAAAGGGATTAGAATTAATCAGCTGTGACACTACATTTACAAAGACACATGACACACTCAGACAAACAATGTTAAAGATAATTGTGAATCTAGTACCTACACGCACATCTTGTAACACGAGTTTATGGTAGCTAGTTTGTATTTATATTTTCTTAATGTTCCTCGGGAATCATCGCATTTCTAAATACAAACAACAACAATTAACAACAACAATTATTATTATTATTTCCTTTATTTCATTTAAAGACTTATAAATTATATTTTTAAATATTAGAATAAAGAAAATGTAAAAACATTTAAAAGTATAAAAAATATTACATTTATCTTGTATAATAATTTGAATTCAGAACTAAGTACTTTCTTTATGTTTTGTTTTGATTTTCATGTGAACTATTTAGAGCTGTAAAACTATTTGCCTATATGTCGTGCCTGCGACTTTAGCAGCTTTCCTGCCATTTATACAATAAATTACATTAAGTTAAAAGAGTTTTAACAACTATATATACTTCCAAGTCGATTGAGAGCGTCCGGTCTGCACCAAGTGCAAATGGCAACTGATAGAAATCCGACGACTGACGAAACACGAGGTTTGCCGAGGGACATTAAGAACATAGTTGTACTGTACATGAATTGTAGTTAACTTTTTTCTTACATATCACTATAGGTTTAAAAAAACGTAGACGAAGCATCTAAACACGTCTACACCAGGAACAGATTACCACAACGTACAAAATAACAAATTGTCTGAATAATACTTAACCTCGTAAGAATTTATTTTTACTTCGTATAAACCTCAGGATTTCCGTCGACTTAATTTATTTAACTTGAGCACTGTAACGGAAAATTAGGTACACGTAACATACACGTTTCTGTAACAAATCGACCGAAGTGTAACGTGATATAAAATAAATAGGTAAAGATTTCCTTAGCATATTTTTTTACTCATTATTTACAAGAGCTTGGTATATCACAGGTGATTTATACATCTGTAAAGTCACGCTTGATCAACATCTTCACGACATTATTATTCTGTTAGGTACTAGCTAATACCCGGCAAGCGTTGCAATGCCTTTTTCAATATTTTTTTTTGTTAGGAACCTTCTCCGGCACGCACATAACAACTTTCCAATGTTTCATCACAATCAGTCGAGTTAATTTGGAGTTTTTGCGAGACTATGCACGGTAATTGATTTTTATTAAGATAGTTAAAAACCCGTGAGGAAAGTTTTGAGTATGAATGTCGATGTCAATAAAAGTAGGGCAAGACCAAAAAAATGATGGATGGACGGTGTGAAAGATGATATAGCTAGAAAAGGGGGTGACTACCGAGATGACAACTCATAGAGAAGTATGGAAGAAAAGGCAATGTTGTGCCGACCCCAAATAAATTGGGTTAAGGGCAGGAGAATTAATTAATGTAATTAAAAAGCCCTTTAAGCTCATAGTACATATATTAGCACTGCACCGGATCGACATCACCTCACCTCATTTTTAACCGTGTTCCAAAAGGAGGAGGTTCTCAATTCGACTATATGTTTTTTTGATGGGAAAACTTCTTTAGGAGCGTTGAGCATTTTGAGATGGGAAAAAACAAATGAACTCGCCACACCGCTACCGACACCTCATTTGCGTAAACGCGATTGTGCTCTTTATTTATATTACGTTACGGATCAATGTTCTATGTAAGTATTTTTACTTTAAAGGTTTTTGGAAGAATTTTTTTTTTGTAAACGCGATTTTGCTCTATAAGTATTATCTTCCAGCAAGGCGATCTTGTTCAAGTTTTCTTCTCCAGGAGTGCCAGGAGTTATGCGATTACTCCGCCAATTATGAATTGATTTTAAGGTTTTTTTTTTTGTTTGGTAGGTCAGATCAGAGGTGACAGAGGTGGTCCCACATAAATTTTACTAACTTAGTTTGAGTAGTTTTTGAAACTTAGTATGTGGATGATATGATAAGTTCCTGTCACTGTTATTTACATAGCAGGTAGTGGTATTCGAATTTGTGTGGGGTAGGTACCACAACTAAAAAGTGAAAAATAAAAACTTTTTACAAAAAAAAAAACAACCTAATTTTTACTATCTCTTATTAGATAATCTGGAAAAATCTCACCGTAAAAACTAAAGTGAAGTGATTTGTCAATTGTGGAAATGATAGCTCACTTCAAACTCATTTCACCTAAGTGGTGAGAGTTTTACAGAAGAACGGCTGATCCCGATCCTATGGCGGTGCTTATACGTCTTGTACGTTACAGTACGGAGTTTCATAGAAATAAATTAAATGAAATTGTTAATTCTGTAAATAGAATATTGGAATCACCTTTACATCTCATATTAAAAAAAACATTAAAAATAAGCTAGATGAGTTCGGCGTTTCGTATCTGACTACTATGAGAAGAAAGGCCGAAACAAACTCAGAGGTCGCAGTCCTTTGAAAGTCCTGACATTATCTTAGTCAGGCCATATGAGGACCATGTAGGTTAGTGTCTGAAATGGTCTTTTGAGCAAAGAACCACACAGATTTAAGTGGACCTGTTCAATCAGTGCAAGCATTTGTCAGTAATTGTGGAGCTCAACTCAGAACTTAAGGAGCACAACTCGACAAACAATACCAAAGAAAGGACATTTGGGTGGGCCGCATAAACTACTCAAACTGCCAAACCATCATTAAATGCTGAGAAATAATAATAATATTCACATAGTCCTCACATTCACAATATTTAAAATAATATAATACTTTACCAAGTAATCATGTCATTTTGAATATAATTTTCAACAATATCATTGTGAATATAAAACTGGTATTTATGTTGATGATTTTACATAATAATTAAAATGTCAACGAATAATAAATGGCCCGAGTTGAGGCGATGCGGATCCGTTCCAGTGCTTCTACGTGCACGTAGTTATAAGGTGCAATAAAAGGGCTTAAAAAAGTGAAGTAAAATAATAATAATAAGTAAGTATAATTATCTGCACTTGCTTCAAAAACGGTGAAGGAAAACATCATGAGGAAACCGGCATGCCTGAGAGATATTTCTGGACGGCATGTCAAGCTAAGTCAGAGGCCCATGGGCGGCTTTAAAACTCTGACACCCAGGTTAGTCACTAACCACACGAAAGGAAGAAGAAGAAGTGAAGATACTAAGTGTTCTTCCGACGCACTCTGGGCAGTTAGCAACATGCTGACAGACAAATTTAAGCAAGCACAACATATTCTCGTGTAGCCCGTCATGCCGATATAGTAGACAAAGAATAACGCCCTGTTGAACTCAAGTCTCTCAATGTCTGCTACAGTTATCGGTATTTGTGAACATTGCCATTAGGACCAGAATTTGCAGTGCAATTAGTGATCGCTGTAATGTTACAGGACTACTTATGCCGATTTTTTAATGACATCTCTAGGCACCTCTTATAAATCTTACACTTGAATAGCACTCTAAAGTACTTCTATTGTTTCAAGCAGACTCGACTTAGCAAATTGAAAGGCACGGTGAGAACGTGTAAATTGAATTACAAAGTCTTCAAAGATTTTCAAAGTGTGTTACAGGGTTACATAGCTCGGCAGATTTATGTAAGTTAGCCTCTTCAGTTTGTCTGCCAGTTATCGTTAGAGCTTTCTGATTTGGTCCAAAACCAAGCTGACAGCAAAATTTTAATATTTTCGTATACAAGGACCGTTTCATTTCTTAAACGATTGTCTTTATGTACAAAATTATGTATATTTTTTTTTAATGTAAAAATACAGTATTTAAGTTACTAAAATGTAAATATCGCCAGTTATCCACATTTCATATTTCCATGCAGTAATATTGCCAAATTAATCAGAACAGGTAAATATTTGACAGTTATTTGCGACGTTGCCAACTTTTAGGATAAACACTCTTAAAAAGCGACGCTAAATGTGGCTCTAAGTACGGGTTCTATTTGGTGAAGCCTTAAAGGTTGAGTACTAGAATGACTGACGTCACACGTTAGTAGTCACAGATAGATTTACCATTGTTGGATGATTCAATGGAAACATCTTGCTAGTTCAAGAGCTATTTAAGATGTTGCTTACAAAAATTGAAGAAGAAAAAAAAATCGACCTTAGGTACCAAAAAAAATGCCAGCTCAATGTTTTCTCGTTGAAAGTTAAACGATACCTACAACTTTTTCTGGAAGTTTTGATAACATAAACGCTTATTAAAAGTATGTTTTTTTAGATCGTGGAGAAACGGAAACCAACTGTTCCTACTGATCCAACCTGTTTTGACGTAGGATAAACTTTACTGTCTATGGCAGATGAAACTATTTTGTTTCTAATGTGCACTGTGTCTAACAAAGGAGAAACAAAAATAAAACTCACTAGAGTACTAAACAACTCATGTGAATTTAAATAATTCAAATGTGTACTTATCACGGCTCGAATATATGTTGGCAACACGCGTTGCCTGTCACCGCTTTCAGGACTTTACATACGTCACTTTTATTTATTTTATGAATGTGTTAACTTCTTGGGAGCGTTCTCATTTGCCGTTAGCAGTTGAATTTTTTTTTTACATACGATATTTTTGTTTTATGCAAAGTTTTCATAGTAATTTGAACAAGTTTAGTAAGGGGTCAAAAGTATGGTATTTGGTTTAAATAGGTCCTTATTTTTATTATTTTGTTTTTCTTTTATATAGATTCTTTTCTTTTAGATTTTGTGAATGTGTGAACTTTGTTGGCTGGTAGACTTGTGGACCATTTTCTATTTAACTAAGTACCTGGTACTTGTTGATAGGAATACACTGTCCTCTCATACCTATTAATACTGTTTCTTGCCGGCTCTTCTCCATAGAAAGCGACCAATTGGAACCGTGCACCTAGCTTCTGACGTTTCATAAGTGCCCTTGTAGGTTTATGTGAAATAAAATATTTTGAATTTATGTAACTAGATTTTAAAGCATTTACCTTTAGACATACATTATTACCGTTTATTTTAAAAACTGTGAACATTTTTTGTTTAATTTACTATTTCATTTGTTTAAATCTATGATAACGCTGTTGCACCTGCATTAACGTATTTACTAGTCATTTTGTTTTTTAGTTTGGAACAGAGTTCGCAGTGTAATCTAATTATTGTGTTTTTGTTTTCGAAAGAAGTATAAAAAGGTATAAAAAAGATTGTTAGAAATGCAAATTAAAGATAATGGATTCATTATTTTGCTATTTGAGCGTTAGTCCCATACTCTTTGTTAAAGTGAAAGTTAACCGGTAGGTATGTTTATCAGCATTATAGAATGTACAACCGTAAATACATCCATAGCTTAAGCTCTCTGTCCAAGTCTCATTACTCATAGTCTTGTATCTAAATGAACAAAGTTACATCATTAAGTCATCCGTTGACTTTGCGGATGATGGTCAGCGTCCCACCCTGCTCAACGCCCCTAATTAGCAAAACATTCGTATAATTATTCATAAAGCTTATATTATATATAATTTTCTGCAAAGCTATGTGGAAAACAAGCGTAATATCGACAATAATTATTATTTAAATACTTATTCAATAATGAAACGAAGTTCCTTAACGCGGCTTTAAACTTTCTGAAATTGTCACGCTAAAAAGTGTTACTAATTGCGACTGTTTTCTTCTAATTCAAAGAGAAAGAAAGAGAGAGAGAGAAAACGTCGGCAGAAAAAACAAAAGAAAAGAGTAAAGTGATTACAGTATCGTGGGATAAAATTGTAACCATCGACCCGAGTACACTGCATTCCAGAGAGAGAGAGAGGGAAAGTGTGAATTTGGTCAAAATGAAAATCCAAAATGGCGGTTCTGAAAATTTTCATATTTTTTATCATGGGTATCGTTTTCATAGTTTTCGAGGGTGCTAAAGCCGATATGGGTGTCATTTTCATAGTTTTCGAGAATTCTCAAGCCTATAGTGAGGGCAAAATGTAAATCCAAGATGGCAGCCGCAATTTTTTTTTTGTTTTAAATCCTGCGCGAGAAAGAACTTCGTTCCTGACGGGGGTCCCCCAACCGCACACGTTTTTTTATCTATTAAATTATGGACCTAATAATTTCAGCTACATTTTTGTATTATCCACAAGAGCTGCGGTAACCGCATGCGCTTGCTCTCTAAAATAATACCACTAATTTAGTGTCTAAAACTGCTATTTTAACCGACTTCCAAAAAGGAGGAGGTTATATGTTCGACGCGTATGATTGTTTTTTTTTTTTTTTTTTTTATTTATGTCCACCGATTTCTCCGTCATTTGTGGACCGATTTTGAAAATTCTTTTTTTGTTTGAAAGGGTATGCTCCCAAATTGGTCCCATATAAATTTTATTAACTTTGCTTGGGTAGTTTTTGAGTAAGCTACAAAATACGTATTTTTTTTTCCCACTTAGTATGTAGATGATATGATAAGTTCCTGACACTGGTAGTAGGTAGTGGTATTCGAATGAGTGTGGGGTAGGTACCACAACTAAAAAGTGAAAAATAAAAACTTTTTACAAAAAAAAAAACTACTGACTTCCAAAAAAAACACTACAAAGTGAAAAATAACTTTAATTTCGGAAGTCGGTGGCAAAAAACGAAAACACAAAACCCAAGACACCTACTTCCGAAATTAAAGTTATTTTTCACTTTGTAGTGTTTTTTTTGGAAGTCGGTAGTTTTTTTTTTTTGTAAAAAGTTTTTTCTTAACACATTCAAGCGCCTTGTCAACATGTCCAAGCCGACACCTTTCTTCTACTTGGGCCACATCACTACGCAAAATCGAGTCAGTTCTATATAATTTGATTGTGCCCCGGATCGAACGTGAGTTGATTCCTAAGGTGCCAAACGGGCCGCCCTTTTAGTCCGCAAAGCCTACGTGCCGTCAGCCTTGCAAATTGGAAGCGCACTTGCTAACCAAGATAGCTACTGAGTTCTTTAGATTTTCGTGTGTTCTGATAATTGAAGTGTCCTATAATGTCTTTGGTTAAAATTTGATCACTTTGCTGGGAACATGAGTGGCACGGGTTTTTGTCGAATCTCTTTTATAGAAGAGGATAGTGATACATTACGCACACAGCTTATGTAGTATGAAGTGCGGTACAGTTTCGAATCGACAACTCCAGAAATACATATTAGTCAATTCGCACATTTTGAATTTTATGTAGTAAAGTTAGAGTTAACTTTACTGCAAATTCAAAATGTGTGTAGGTGGAAACATTTTCTTAGAGAGAAAAACTTGTTTCTTTTTCTTTTAATGACTAAGTTTTACTACAGCACCGAAGCCTATTTATTAATCTCATATTAATGTCTATAGTATAACAATTTAATTGAAAAAGCAACAGCCTTCTTGGCACAATAATAAAACGGGATAAAACAAAACGTTTTATTTCATACTCCACATAAAAAGTTGAGCAAATACAAATCCAAGATGGCGGCAATTCGACAGTCACGTACATGTCTTATTTTACTTCAGTCTGCTTTATCTTCGCACATTGGATTGCTTGAATAAGGCCCAAATGATCGAAATACATGTTTCTCAAGGTGCTGAATATAATATAGCTCTGTTATACTTTTATTCCTTTATGGTTATTGGTGTATCGAATATTCTGGAGTCGTTTCAGCTACGTGTATTTAGGACGATTGTAAAAATAATGTGAGTTGTTAGTTGTGGCAACTTTTAGGGTTTACCTCGCGTTAAACATTTGCCTAGCATGGTAATTATAGCAATCTTTCTCAGATCTTTTTATTGTAGCTTTGAAAGAGAAGGCTCTAAATAAGATTCTGCATTGTTATTCGATTACAAACAAAAATGAAAATCAACTTTTGACTTAGTATTGTCAAAACTAATCTAACATGAGATCAGCAGATAATAATAATAATAATTGATGAGGTTTTCAGCAAAATTAATCTGAAAAATTATAATCTTTCATCTCACATAAAAGATTGTTATTTCTTATAAGAGATTTATAGATATTAATATAGAATTGATCAGGCTTCTAGCAACCAAGGATTATAGTAATACGTTAGTTTTTTTTAAAACAATACTTATGTTTGACGGTCATCTTGTACCTATCTCTCAACGTTTGCAAACCATAGAGTGTATTCCTACGACTATATCGCATCTATTTACAAAACTCCGTACCGAATCTCCGTAGAAGCCTGCGATCGTTTCCTATATCTTTTGAGTATAGGTATGGACGGTTGCAAATCACAAACGGAGCGTAGGAAATTGATATGAACGATATGGAAATGTGCAAACAGCATATTGCGACGTAGAACGTTCTAGTGCACGTTAGCGGTGATTCTGTTTCGAATCGACTAAAATATTAGTTTTTTTTGTAATTTTGTTTAGGTGATGTTATAGAAAAAAACTTTTTACAAAAAATAAAAACACTACAAAGTGAAAAGTAACTTTAATTTCGGAAGTCGGTGTCCTTGGTTTTGAATTTTCATTCTTTGTCACCGACTTCCGAAATTAAAGTTATTTTTCACTTTGTAGTGTTTTTTTTTTAAGTCGGTTGTTTTTTTTTTTTTGTAAAAAGTTTTTATTTTTCACTTTTTAGTTGTGGTACCTACCCCACACAAATTCGAATACCCCTACCTGCTATGTAAATAACAGCGAGAGGAAGTCATCATATCATCCACATACTAAGTGGGGAAAAATACGTATTATTGAAGCTAACTCAAAAACTGCCCAAGCACATTTTTTGGACACAAAAAACACTACTATTAGCGTTGCATATTGCACTTACCAGGACACAAAAAATGCCACTGAACCCGCGATACTTACTAGACCTATACAACAAGCACCTTCTTACCATCGACTTCTAAAGAAGATGAACTAAACATGTAAAGTGTTTTATAAGACAGAACAATAGGTACCAAAGTGGCAAACCGCACAGAATATAAGAAGTGGCCTTTCTGCGTATCTGGTTCTCACGTACCTTTAATATTGTGTCAAGCAATCACCTGTCTAAAGACTCCCGCGGACAGGTGCGACGCGACGGTGCGAGGCGATTATGGTAGAACAATTTCCACGAAGTTTTCAGAAATTGTTCTATTAGAGTCGTCGCGTGCCTGTCTGTGGGAGTCTTAACCCGGAACAAAGCGTGCTTTAAGCGCGTTAATTTTAAAAACTAGTAACGGGCATATAGCTATATTTAAACCCTCATCAAAAGTACAGTAAGCGTTCAAAAGTGCATAAGCACGTTAAGAGTCGTATTGCTGTGAACACGCGGTGTAGTCCGAACATTTGTATGTGTAAACAGTCAGACGTCTGTGGTGTGTGTGCCGTACACACACCACAGAGAACGCAGTTTTGCACTACACACTGTCGTATCGTCACGGTTCGCGGGCGCCGCAATTTTTAAACAAAAATATTTGTTAGACACGCATTATACGCGTGACCTTGACCAGTGTATGGCATTGCTAAAATTCGAACGTAAATTATATGTGCAGATAGCAGAAGGCATTAAGCGTTGGTCTTAGATTCAAGATGGCTAAGGTTCTAATCTCGTAAATCACAACGCTGTTTTTGCAAATATTATTATTTTTGTTTAAAATAAAATTATTTTTTTAAATATTGCTGCCTTTTTATTAATGTTGTTATTGCAATAAAGGGTTTAGAATAAAAAATGCGTGATATGATATGTGATAATAAAATAAAAAAAATATTAATTCGTAATATTTATTTTACTTAAATACAGTTAACAAACTGCTACAATTATTTATCATTACTTCAGCTGAATAAGATGTGAAATAGATGTCTAGAAACTTAGAAGCAATTTGTATTATTTTGACATATTATTTAAATTTTGAAATGTTTTAAATTTAAAATGGATTTTTTTCACCATAAATATAAAGCTTTGATCTTGGTCAAAGTAATTAAGCAATAAATAAGAATATTAGACTACTTAAAATGTAAAAAAAACTACTGACAAAATATTTGATTTCAAGGTTAAGTATAGGCAGTTTCGTTTACATATTTTAAATTTTATTTGGCTTTAGTAAATATTGGTTGGTATTGAGGTTATAGCTTAAGTATTCATTTTATTTACGAAAAGATGATTGAAACTAAACCTCAAATTTTAATCCTAAAATAATAATATTACTAAAATAGGTAATATTAAACATTTTCGGTCTATCTCCAAGAAATACGACAAACACCATTTTGAAACGTGCTTAAAAAATTCGTTACCGTAAATTCATGCAATAACGAATCTGTTGTTTATTAAGTTGGTATGATTAATATTTTAAAGCCAAAAGCGGTTTTCTAGCTGGTCTTCAGTGATGCAAGCCCACAGAGTGCACGGCGAACGGTTCATAATGACTTGTTTAATAATTCAGCAAAATATCTCGTTGGTATGAAACCATTTGTTTCATATTCATTCACCATTTGACGTCGCTGCACCTCGATAATAAACCTCTTCCTCATATCTCTTAACCCTCACAGTATTTCTCTAGAACAAAGAATAACATTGTGTTTATTACACATAATACCTAATTATTTATCATTCACTAATCGAATTAAACCTCATAATGAATTTAAAACTTTAAAGGCATCTTCTGTCTCAACAATACCTCTGTTCTATCAACAATAGCTTTGATTAAGATTGTTTAGTAAAATATGAAATATTTAAATTATAACACTCACACTTAGTCCGGTTTCATATCTTGTGTAAATAACATTCACTTTTACGCAGCGCAGTAATATTTATCTCGCTTCAATATTTTTTGACTGCATTTTGAAAATAATAACCACTACTCGTCGCCAACATTATCTACGAACCAACAAAGTTCTATTAAGTGAATACTCGCTGTCTACCCCACAGAAATCGAAATAATTTACTTAGTTTTCTGTGGTCTACCTGCTAAACTTTAATATTTATGTGAACAAGACGAATGAAACAAAAAACTAGTCATTGGTTGCAGACAAAGTGAGTGTGTGTGTACTGCGCGTGTCTATAGTATTGTAACAACTTATAGAAGAAGGTCGTAAGTCAAACCGAAGCGTCAATCTATTGCTTTGTGAGATTGCTTATGGACTTTTGGTCGGTACTGTACATCAGAATAAATAATAATCTATTTTCAACACACAAGACTCCAAAACACTCCTTAATATACAAAGTTTCATCAATAAAGTAATTACGTTCCCTCGTAGATTTTTATTTTTATTTTATGCAGAACCCACCTCAACTTACTTTGGAGAAAGATGCAGGTGTTCTGCCAAGTTTAGCATTTCTCTTTAATCTTGTCTTGGCTATCCTCAGATGGTGTTCCACTTGCGACAAGGTTAAGTACCTTTAAGATTTAGTGAAGATCCCTAATTGGACGGTAGGGATTATTATTGGTTTTGATTTAGTTTTGGGCTGATTGATGTATTGTTTTGTTTTGAAGTTGGTAATGCTCTTTCCATTCGTGTGAGAGGGTTTAGCCGTGTAGTAGGAGAATAACGGTGCGGTGTAGTTTATAACAAAGAAAAGGTAATTGTTTTCACAGCAATGTCGCAAGAAGGAGTATGTTTTATTTTGTTCATTTGTTCAGGGTTCACTTGATAAGCTATTGCATAGCTTTTATCGCGGGCTTTGAGCGCGGCGACCGAATCAAGAAATTCCGTAACGTAACGAAAATAAAACCTAACACCCCCCACACCGTCATTACATGGTAGGCGGTGTTAGGTTTTATTTTCATAATTTTTGTTTTATGTCATCACGTCATCATCCCAAGTGTAGCGTTGACAAATAGGAAGTATGGAGATTACAAATGCTATGCAATAGTTTTACCGCGGCAGTCCCCGAGTGCCACACGTTTTTTTTTTAAATTTATGTTTCTTTATTCCACCGTAACTTTTAAATGCCTGAACAGATTTGGATGTATGGTTCGGTAACATCCTTACATCATCAAGGTGGCAGTATGGCTACAAAAATAAGAAGAAAAAACATTATTCACTGGCCTTGATGAGCACATTTCATAACTAAATAATTTATTGACATACTTAAATTTTACCTAGGTAGGGTGTACATGCAAAACAAACATTTAATCTTCGTTCACTTGTCACTAAAATGTATAAATTATAAACAAAAAAATAAATAAAAGATTACCTATGAAAAAAAAAAAAATATGAGTTCGCTTTCACTTTACGTTAACATATTATTAAAATGTAATGGATTGTAATAATTAGAATCAATATTAGATTCAAACAATAATTGTATTTTCCATTTATCAAAACCAAAAATATAATATCCTAACCTAACTAAAACTATTAAAGCAAACTAAAATTAACAGATTAACGAATACAACTTGTTTTTTTTCTTTTTAGATCGTTTTTTGGCAGGGAAGTCGTGTTTTATTTTTTTTTGTTTATTTATTTTAGTTTATTTATTTTTTAACTTCTTTTGGTAATTTTTTCGGCTAAAAGTGACATTGTATTGTGTAGTTTTTATTTTCTTTTTTTGTAACACAAAAATGGGAAGAACGTCTCAATGACGGTTATTCATATTAAATTATACTATGCAAACTTGAGGTAAAGCTTACAATTTCAGTTACCAATTTCTAATTTAAATAATTGGTCTTTAAGCGTTTGGTACGTCAAATAAATACAACACTTAGAAACTTAGACAGTCAGCATCTTTGTTGGGGACATGCGTATCAAATGTATTTAAGTATTTGTATCGGTTTATCAAATGTTTATCGGTGTAATTGATAAAGTCTGACAAATTGTTTCTAATCTTACGAGATATCATTTTTTTTTTTTGGAAATATCCGTACGTAATATAAAGCGATACATAACAAGATTATCAGCACTTGTTTTGACAATATCTATTTAGCTAAAATCAAACTGTCACTATCACATAATATGTAACATGATAAAGTTATCTTTGAAGTTCGTGTTGCAGTAAAATGTACAAGTATATTTTTATTTAATTTCCTTAAATTACCCTACTACGACAAAGCGCATTAATAAAGCGGGGTTAATATTTTAACAGGCTTCGTATGTATGTTCGACTTTTCCCTTACAACTCCTAAACTACTCGTCGTATTTTGACAAACGAATATTGTTGGAAGCGTCGTGTTGTTCCGCGGGTTATTTTATGTATATTTATTTAATTAAATATATAAAGCCATGATATTTATAATGGCAATGTATAATGACGTCACATAAAATCAGTCCATTTATACGAAAACCAATGTTTTATTTAAAACTTAAAATATATGGCTTGTTTATAACTTTTTAGGTGGCGTTTTTGACGTACCTATTAGTTGGATTGTTTTAATTTTTTTTGGTAGTTGTATTAGCGAAGGTCACAGGAATCCGCTGGGTGCGAGAAGGACTGGCGATCCTTGATAAATTTTTCAAACAAGTGGAGCAATTTAATTTTGTTGTACAGACGCCAGCACATCAAGCTACCCGAAACTGTCAAATTTTCCCAATCTACTTTGAACCTTAAACTTCAGCGATAAAGTTGAAAATGTATTAAATTAATTTAACAGATTGTAGTAGCCTGATGTGCTGGCGTCTGTACTGTCCAAATGAAAAAAAAAAAAAAAAGTTGAAAAATTATAAGTTTGTACGCAATTTCGATGGCAATTAAAAAAATGCACGCTTTCCCAAACATCAAGGTCAAGAGCGGACACCACATACAATAAAGTTACATAGATTTACAAAAAAAATAGATTACATTATTAACTTGCGTGAGTTCAACCATGTATAATTGGCAACTACATAAACACCTACATACATAATTATTTAAATTAGTCTGTTTAGAGAGGCTATGTTTGGCAATGAATACCTACTTAAATAGGTTTTTTAATCTTTTTATACTATTCGACCTTTAGCGGTAACATATTCTCTAGTTGAAATATTTCGCATATACCAAAGTCAACAGTGATAATACGCTAACGTTTTGTGTCTAACCGGTTTGGCAAACTAGAAATTAGTATTTAAATAAAAAACAGTGCCCTTTCTACCAGTTGCCGTCAATTGTTTTATACAGTCACACAAAATGAGGTAAGTTTTTAAAAACACTTTTTTTTTAAAATCACCTTTCACGTTATATATATTTTAACGGCCACCATTATATGGTGGATTCTAACTTCAGATCCGTCTGATCTGACCAAAATATGTACTGTGTGAGGATTGTACGGCCTCAAGGTCGATCACTTATGACAGCCGGAACGATTACTTTACATTAGAATTAAATCGTTGAAATTAAACAGTGTTTCTTGTATGTGCACGACCGTATCCAAGATAACCTTGGCACTGTTTTATTCGTTCAGATTTACCTCTCGACTGATTCCGGACTTGTATCCAAACTGTGTTCCTTGAATGAAGCTGATACAATAATATCGACTGCTTACTTTTCTACGAGGACTTTGCCTATCAGTTCGAAATCCTTAAAATATTGAATACAGTTAAATAATTTCCTTGATTGTACCTTTATGTAGGTTAGTTACATTCTTCTATAACATAATAATTGTTATATATAAACAACAGAGTAATAAATAGAATTGTATGTTATCTAATCACCTGCCATCTTTATCTAAATCACTATTAAAATATTAAACAAATGCTTCCTGATAACATTAATTCGCGACAATGCTACTTTACGAAACAATTGAAGTTTAATTATCTTCTTTAACGCAGTGTTTTGGTGTTCAACAGATTTTTGTACCAGATATTAACTGCAGTGATTTCAGTATCACTGGTTACTGCTAGCAAGGAAGATAGTTCAAAAGCAGAAATGAGAAAATTACCGGAAGGATTGAAAATCGGCGTGGCAACCGCCGCATTCCAAATTGAAGGAGGTTGGAATGCATCAGGTACATATATATTAGTTACTTACGTCTTAAATAATCCGTCTTAAATTTAAGGTAAAAACTGATGTTTGTACTTCAATATTTACTTAAAAAGAGATGCGTCGCACATGTATGCATAGGCACACCGGAAAACGTTATGAGCCGTGTATTCGCTACGAGAATAAGAGGCTATTTTCTTGCCAGAAGTTTTAGTCATTCCCTACATGTTTACTGTTTCAGACAAATCTCCAAGCATATGGGACACGTATAGTCATACCCCAGGTCTAATAAAAGATGGCACAGATGGAAATGACACTTGCAAATCCTACGAGTATTATCAGCGAGACATTCAAATGCTCAAGTTTCTGGGGGTCGACTTCTACAGGTTTTCCATTTCATGGCCAAGAGTTCTGCCAAGTGGATTTGCAAATAAAATTAGCCAAGATGGTATTGGGTATTACAGTACTTTGGTTGATGAATTGTTGGCGAATGGTATCGAGCCAGTCGTCACATTATATCATTGGGACTTACCACAAAGTTTGCAAGATTTGGGAGGTTGGGCCAACCCTCTTATTGCTGGCTGGTTTGAGGACTATGCCCGTGTGTTGTACGATGCATTGGGTGATCGAGTAAAAACCTGGATTACATTGAACGAACCGAAACAATTTTTGATATTTGGTTACGGACAAAACAGGTTTGCTCCTAATATTGTTTCACCTGGAATTGGGGACTACATTGCTGTGAAAAACGCGCTGTTGGCACACGCCAGGGCATGGCATCTGTATGACAACGAATACAGAGAAAAACAGAAAGGTAAATTACTTTTTATAAGGGTTCCGTACCTCAAAAGGAAAAAACGGAAACCTAGGATCGTCTAATCTGTCTGTCCGTCTGTCACAGCCAATTTGCTCCGAATCTAATGGACCGATTAAGTTGAAATTTGGTACTCATATGTATTTTTGTGACTCAAACACGAATGTGTAACGTAAATAAATGAATTTTGAATATGGGGGTCACTTGAGAGGGCAAATAAGAAAATAAAAAAACAAAGTTTTTCAAACTGTATCATGTGACATATCAAATGAAAGGGCTTGTTACGAGAATCTCGCATATATTTTTTTAATAATTTTAAAATAAACACATTTAAAGATATTTAGGAAAATAGATGAAAATTGACCATTTCCCCCCCTAATCTACGATATTTAAGAAAATTGATGAAAATTGACCATTCCCCTTATCTCCGAAACTACTGAGACTAAAATTAAAAAAAAAATACAGAGAATGGTTCCTCACTCATAGATAACAAGAAAACCTACAAAAAGTCTAAGGTCTTAAAATAACATGGTATCTATCAATAATGTCCGTACACACTTATTTTTGCAGTTGCAATGTATGGGAGAATATGTTTTTCAACTACAATGTTAAGTTTGTATTTGGGATAAATTCATCCCAACTACGGAACCCTTCATTGTGCGTAATCCGACACGCACTTGGCCGGTTTTTATCTAACGAATGCCTTAACAAACCTTGCCAAAAAAACGGAATTCCTTCAAACGTGTTCTCGCTCTGGGGTCTCTGAATATTTGCATGGATACACGGTGTACCCAGATTGATAAATTAAAAACAAGATCTTATTTTTTGTTTTTAGGCACTTGTGGTATAACAATAGCCACAGATTTCCGTGAAGGTGCCAGTGATTCTCCCGCGGACGTAGAAGCTGGCAACGTGGCGTTGGACTTCGAAGTCGGTTTCTACAGTCACCCTATATTCTCGTCTACTGGTGGATTCCCTGAGAGGATGGTGAAACGTGTTGCAGAAAAGAGTGCTGAGCAGGGCTTTCCTAGAAGTCGGCTGCCGGAGTTATCACAGGAGGAAATCGAGTTTATAAAAGGTCAGTGCCATTGATTTTACGCCTCCTGTAACTAGAATGCAGTTGATCGAAGGCCATAAGACATACATTTTCTAGGCGCTAAATATTGACACCGATCGATTTCAATCTAGTTGCAATTTAAGCTAAAAAACATGCTTAGGGCATGGCGTTAAAACTTAATCCTTCTAGAAACCTGACAGTTTCGGACAGTGACGATGTATATTTATTTAGACGGCAACTTAGCTGCATTTGATACATGAGACAATTTGCATGCTACTTTTCCACTCAATCCCACTTGCGTAGCAAAATGTCGTAATAATCACAGCCAGTACAGTCCAAATATGGTTTCGTCTGTATCGGTTTACCGAGGACTGCTGTTTTATAAGAGACTGTCCAGTAAATCGACTTCATAAAGGAGATGTTCAATTTGTTAGTACCTACATTGAACTATCACTAAATATTACCTACAGGTACAAGTGACTTCTACGGGTTCAACCACTATTCTACTAAGTTCTATACAACGAACAAATATGCGAAGGGAATGTTCGCGGTTCCTTCGTATGAAGACGATATCGGGGCAGTGGGTGACTACGGAGGTTATGATCCGGCTCCCATGATACATACTACTGTAAGTTTTAGATTAACATACAATTAAACAACTTTGATCTACTCGTATATGAACTAACTATGCTTGTGAATTTAGAGTTAACACTTCATAATCAGTGAATAAAGTGGAGTTGGATTTGGCTTTCAGTAAAATCTAATACGTCTAAATGCCATCTGACCTCCTCAATCCAGTAATTAGCTGGCCACTGACTTTCTGGGGTGAGACAAGTTGTCAGACTTTTAGGTTTAAGTCCACTTCTGTGACTGTCAGCTGATATTCCTGTGACTGGGGCCGACAGTTTACAATGCTCTCTAAAAGAAACTCAAATATTTTGGAGCAGATACATGTAGAAAGAAAGAAAAATAGGTTTATTTGTCACAAAAATACAAGAGTAAACGAAAACAACAAAAAGTACATAATAAATCACGAGCATAAAACAGAAATTAGTCGGCAGCTGCACGACATGACTGTGATAAGAAGGCTTCCTTCCACTCAGCATATATTGAATTGGTTTAAAAACGAATCCTTGTTACCAATCAAAACAAATAAATAATTTTATAAACTTTCAGAGAATCCCCAACGGCATCAGAAAAGCTCTAAACTGGGTGAAAGATACATACAACAACCCGCGAGTTATGATCACAGAGAATGGATATGGTAATTATGGCGGGACCGATGACATTGACAGAATTGATTTCTACAAAGCGTATATAGACGCCATATTGGATGCCATTGAAGTTGACGGCTGTAACGTCGTTACTTACACCGCGTGGAGTCTTATGGATAACTTTGAATGGGATTCTGGAGTAAAGTAAGTAGTTATCATGCCGATATTAATAAATAATACTTAGCACGTACTTTGGATTACCATTATTCCTGTCACTATTGCACAACTGTCGAACTACAAGTGCAAGACAGAGACGGGAACATATCTTGACTAAAGCATGTCCTAAGTAACGTTTATTAATATTAACAACTAAACTAACCAAATACTATAAACTTAAGTAGCACTGAGTGGGCCACATTGGTCGTAGAACGGATGGCTGACGGGGCTGAAAATTTCTAGAGTAGAAACCAGAGACGCTGCAAAGCAAATTGGAAAGCTTTTCATAAGGGAGACCAAAAGTGTAGTGAAGGTAACGCAAATCCGCTGGATACTGGAGGTACACGACAAGTCGTTGTGACCGACCATGCTTGGAGGGGCTTACGTTCAGTAGTGGAAGTCATTTGGCTGAATAATGATAACATGTCTGATTAATTCTTAGTGAGGAATAAACTCTTGGAGAAATATAGCTTAAGAACTTTAGTTCTTAAGCTATATTTCTCCAAGGCACGCACCTCTGACTTTCCGAATTCATGTGCGTATTGTATAATTTTCACTTGCTTCAAAAACGGTGAAGGAAAACATCGTGAGAAAACCACTGGATGTCTGAGAGATATTTCTCGAAGCCATGCCAAGTCAGAGGCCCATGGACGTCTTTTCGTGTAGTTAGTCACTAACCACACGAAAAGAAAAAGAAGAAGACCATATTTATAAACTATTTTCATTATTGTGTTTAGTAAACAGCAAAATATTATCCTCCCTTGCATCTGTACCCTTCAGGCTAGAACAATCAAGCCTAATACTAGGAACGGTAGGCCGCACGTCTGTGGAACCCAAACCAGTATAAGTTGGCTTCTTATATTATTAAAACTCTGAACTACGCTAGGCCTACTCAAGTTCAAGGGACACTGAAGTGCGTTATATCAGAATTCTCACTATAGTATTTTTATTTTCAGGGCTAAATTCGGTCTTTTCGAAGTCGACTATGAAGATGATAAGAGGACCCGCAAAGCAAGATTATCAGCTCTGTGGTACAAAAATCTAATAGCCAATAGGACTTTAGACCCTGCCGATGTACCAAAGTTTGAAGAAGTTGTATTTTAGTGTAACTATGAAATAAAAGGACTGTCTTATAACTACGATAAAAAAGGTTTACATAACATAACATAACAGCACGCCTTGTTTCCCCGAAGGGTTGGGCAGAGGTGTGCCTGTAACAGGTGCACCCACATTTCGCCAGTTATGTTAAGTCCCTTGTAATAGGGGGCGAGCCTATTGCCATCAACCGGGCACAAATCCAGACTCCGAGCTGCTACTGAGAAATTTCAGATAGTAAAAACCCAATAACACTTTGCCCGACCCGGGAATCGAACCCAGGGAATCATGCTCAGCAGTAGCACTTGCGACCACTAGACCAAGGAGGCAAAAAAGGTTTATTACAAAGAAAATATTCATATCCAAATATGTATGATTGTTTAAAAAGCTAAATTGGTCACATTGGTTGCATAATTTATGCTTATTGCACGACTCATAATGCAAAGCATTAGAGAGTCCTCTGCGATCGAAAAATTTGTTTTGCCTCCTTTCTGCAACTGTTTTTATTGTTACACTCCTGCTTGTACACAGAACCTACTTAATTTATATACTGTTGTATAGATAATTTAATGGAGATTAATACTGTACTTTTCAAAAATGTATTTAATGCAGCAGAAACGAAAAAAAAACTTTTTTTTGAGGGTACCTCCGAAACACGTAAAGTGGTGATGTTTTTTTTTATCCCATGATGTGGGGTATCATTGGAAACGTCCTTCAAAAACATTGAGAGTTAGGGAAAATCATTTTTGAATTCAGGGATCCGTTTGCGAAATATTAAGCTTTAAAGTGCAAATTTTTGTTAGAGTCAAGTGGGGCACTTGACTCTAACAAAAAATTGCCAGCTAAATCACAGTAGTAGATTGTATAACGAAATTAAAAGGAAAACTATCACAGCTAAGTAGGCTTTACAAATTAACGAGTAATAATCGACCAACTTAACGTTGCAGTTGCAAAAACATGTTTTCCCATACATTTCGTATGGCAGAACATGTTTATCAACTACAAAGTTAAGTTTGTTTTTGGGATAAATTCATCCCAACTACGGAACCTTTCATGGTGCGTGGTCCGACACGCACTTGGCCGGTTTTTTTTAATAGATTCGTTTCAGTAATAGGAGGAACCTTATTGAAAATGGCTCTTTTATTCAAAGTTGTTTAATTATAATTAATAAAAACTAACTAATATAATATTTCCAACTTTGACCCTCTTCCCTCTCTTCGTAAATATTGTGAGGTTAGAAATTTTACCCATTTTGATGGGTGAAAAAGCTGTCAAAACGTACTTCATGAAAAGTCGTTTAAATATTTTTCTATTTATTTATTTGTTTAACAGTTTATGTACACACATATAAACAGACAAGGAACAGAAAAATATGTACAAAGGTGATGCTTATTGTTTTCTGTTTTTGAATGAGCGTTATGAGGCGTGCAGTTTTGGATTTTCCAAATATTAGTTTATTCCGTTACCAAATCTTCAGACTCATCGTGGTTTAGAGAGAGAGGGTCGCCTAAGATATGACAGGAATGATGTTCTACGAAGTCCTACTTTTCTTTAAAATTCTATATAAGGCCGCGTACTGTACTCAAATATGTAAGGTTATACACCAAAATTTTCATAACACCTCATCTACCCTACCTACCCTTTTACTCTCTCACATCAATGCACCTACATCATTCCGTGGGTTCCTTTCTTGTGTCAGATTTGGCAAATTGTCAGCGACTGGTACCCCTCATTATACTGAGCCTCTTTGTATCAGCTCGGTTTCCTTACAAGGCATATTTTGCGTTTCAATTGTCATAAACAGAAAGATCTTTCTTCTTGAATATTTGAGAATATTTCGATGTAGTGCTATTTTCAGGTATTGTTAGCATTGGGTTTGAATAGAGCTATTGTTGTTTGATGATAATTACTTTAGGGCATTTAACGGGTAACGATAAAACCTACTTTTATTGACAATTTAAATGTGTTTATTATCTTTGGTTATTCTCCTTTGTTTAGTGAAGAAAATTATCTCTTTTGTGAGTACAGACGAAATTAAAGATATGTATATAATTAGAATTAAATTATGTACCTGGGGGACTGAACACTACTCTAGTGAAAATAGAGAATGCTCTTTTATTAATTTATGAAACTTCATACTAATTCCATGCTGCCATGTCATTATTCTAAGGTAGCCATCTTGTTCTAAACTTTGGACGACCGAGCTCTGCTTCGGTGAAAATAAGGAAAAAATGTTTTTTTCCAGATATGAAACCTAGCTAGATCGATTTTACGGCCCCGTAAACCCCAATATTGCAACTTTTATCGAAATCGTTAGAGACGTTTTTGAAAACGTTATTAAAAAAAAAAATGCAAAAATCATTTAGTAGTATAGGATATTATTATTCCTAGAAATGGTTAAACGTTTTTACATTATGACGCAGTCGTCAGCTCCCCCCTATCGTTTTCTAATTTCAAAATATGAAGAATATAGTGTTTGTCTCATAATCTTATGCCATTATCTTATAACAAACTAGCGGAGGTTGCATGGAAATACCAAGTAGGCTATAATCTCTACAGTACCTAGCATTTATGTGTATTATTATCAACACACTTGTTTCTAATAGGACTAACCGTTAGAAGTCCAACTCATCAGTTTCACTCAAGATCACGCAGTTTATGCAATTTTCTTAGGGCTCTGCTAGAGACAGAAACTATTCGGACTAACCCGAAACAAACACGAGAAGAAATCCTTTAATCATAAATACATAATAAAGTAGTGACTGCCTAATTTAAGGCAGCTATCTGTAAACATAAAATAATAATATTCCATGAAAATATTAAATACAATTTCTATGTCAAGTCCAACGAACTCGTTAGTCGTGTTATAACACGAGAGACGACGTGTTTACGACCTCACATCCGTCACTCAAATGTGGATGAGATTGTTAAAATATTGTAATTAGGGTTGGCAAGAGTTTTTGTACAAGGTAAAAATTTAATGTATAAATTCTTATTTTGTAACTAACAACCTGCTCCACCTTCGCACGGGTGCAATGGCGACATATCAAAACATCGAGATATATGTGCTAGATCTAATTAAATATAGGAACACAATCCTTCCGGAATAAATGCTCTAAATAATGATGAGTACTGCTTTAAAATCCAGTTTGAAGTTATTAAGATCTAAGCCGTCACACAGACATGGGAAACCACTTTATATAGATTATTTAAATAAATATTGAAAATCTGCTTCAAGGCGAAGGCAGCTAGAAAGGGACGAGCTAGACAAAACAAACGACCGGTGGTCCACATTAGCACTGGGTCGCAAGCACTGGAAGTCATGGGTAAAAGGCCTTTGCCCAGCTGTGGGATGCGTAAAACAAGGGTAAGGGTGCGTTTTCACTGAAGCGGAGACGAGCGGAGCTGAGCGGAGACGTGCAGGAATCGTCCAATAGGGATGATGACTAAAATATTTTATTGTCCGTCAGATAGATTATTAAAATATTGCACACGTATGTTTTTTTTTTTGTTACATCACATCACGCCTTGTTTCCCCGAAGGGTTGGGCAGAGGTGTCCCTGTAGCAGGTACACCCACATTTCGCCAGTTATGTTTTTAGTCCCATGAATAGGGGGCGAGCCTTTTGCCATCAACCGGGCACAAATCCAGACTCCGAGCTGCTACTGAGAAGTTTCAAATAGAAAAACCCAATAACACTTTTTTTTTGTTACGTTATCAACAGATTACTGCGATACATTGGGCTTAAATGTTCTATGACGTCACGAGTAGGTATGTAGATTTATTGTGACGTAGCGACCCCCAGTCACCAACTTTAATACGTTTTATCAAAGTCATTTTTTATTGATTATTGTTTATGATAAAGCAAGAATTACGTGTCTATAATTTTTTTTTAATATCTGACTGACAGACTAAATAGAATTTCTTTTTTTTGACCCACGCATCATCCCTATTACAGACAAGACGAGAATCGCGGTGGGGATTTCAACCATTGTGATTGGTCGATTCCTGCAGGTCTCCACTCAGCTCCGCTCATCTCCGCTTCAGTGTATGAACAGCCAGCGATCAACCAGTAACATACGTATCTCTTTTCCTTGCACGGGACCTGCAATCTTTTGTACGTTTCTTGGGTGAGAAAATCGTTGATAGCTAGTGGCGACTTTCTCGTCGGCGGTAGGACAGGTGCCTTAGGTTTCAATCCGTAACCATTGACATCAAAACGTCGCACTCGCCTTGATTCCGTACCAATACCAATAAAATAATAAAAACAGGAAAACTGAACATTGCAGTTCTTTTATTTTTCTGTTCACGCGTTCACTACAAAAATGGTTGTGATTTTTAGCTCCAAAATCTGCTTTGACGTTTTGTGTGAAAACAGAGCAGTCATGGAGATAGTTCTTTTTTTGGACATTGTAGTATATCCGTTCAAAACTAGGTTTTTATGTTCGTTCACTGAAGATGTATTGAAAATATTATCATAGATCTTCTTCATTGCCTCCTGTATCTTCAAACCTTCTTGTTTTTTCCCCTTGTATATGTCTCACTCGTAAAGTTTAGGCACTATTTCAGAAAAACGACCTACGTCTATCCTTCATTTCAGTAAACCTAGAGAAGTAATAATTCCGTTATCAAACTGTTGCGGAACACTACTTAAACCAAGTGAATAAAATTTTCAAATGCCAACTTTTATGACATTATCATATCAGTCCCCAAAGGAAAATAATCCTCAGAATAAACATTACCTTCAGCAAAAATCTTATACAAACATCCATAACAAATTCCATCCGACTATAATCCCTTTGCCATTCAAAACGACGCCCGTGGGAAGCCATTTCAGCGCAGCCCTATTCACTCGGAACAAAGCTCGACAAAATAAATCCAGAAAGAAAAACATCAGAACACAGCTCACCTATTCGGTTATAAAGTTTCCCGAATTCGTCAACCCTAGTTGTGATTCGGGGCAGGGGTGGCCACAATGTGGCGTGTTTGCAATAAAAGAGCAATACGGTGCGCAGCGGCCGACTCCGACGCAATATTTGGCACCGTCGAACTATAGAGCTGTTGGTACAATAGAATCGACGTAGGGACTATTTAGAGGACAGAAACTGATTGTCTAAACTGGCCTAAATAGGCTGACTTTTGAGGTTATAAGATTAATTGATCCATTTTTGAAGTGGTGGTCCTTAAGTTACATTAGCTTTATGGATATAAGGAACGTCTGGGGAATTCATAGCAGCTGATATTTCTTACTGTAACAATCTTTTCCTGCCACCAAAGGGCTTGTACACAAAACTGCGAATTCGCATCGCATCGCAAAAATCTGCGACCTCGGCCTAAGCCGTGCGCACTGCAAGCTCGCTGCAATGCGATGCGAATTCGCAGTTTTGTGTACAAGCCCAAATAACATGTTGTTTTTCGTTTTACCGGGTAATTCGTGGAACAAGCACTGCAGAAATGGGGACTTTTCAATTCCTTTCTAATGGCCCAATCAAATGACACGTGGAACATGTTACAAGCTTATGTGAGATGTAGTATTTTATCTCAAGAAACGGCGCGCGCTTTACTTGTGTACAAACACACTGTGAATGTGTGTGTAAGTGCAGGAGCTCTCGCTACCGTCCGAGACATGTGTGTGTGCGCGTGTGTTATGTGCTGACGCTACTTGTCTTGTCTTCACGCTCACATTCATAGCGTGTTTTGTACACTTCGTTACCACAAGTAAAGCGCGCGTCGCTTCATGAGATAAAAATACTATACGAGAGACTAAAGATTAGAAGAGAGTACCTAACTGAAAAAAAGCAGCTGCTGAGCAGAACTAAAAGGCAAGACTTTTCTATAATCAAAATAGGAAAAGATGAAATAAGTCTAATCAAAAGCTATAGTATCTTGCCTCAAAGAAAGCAAAATATCATCGACCCAGCTTATTCGATTTCCCTCTCCTACAAAGAAGGAATGTTTGGAATTCATTAGCCGCATATTTTTGTGTCAACCCTAGTTATGATTCAGGGAGTGCGGTGTCGCAATCCCGACGGGAATCCTGCGACGGTTTTCTTAGGGCTGCAAGAATTTGATAAAATTATTATTAGCTGCTCGCTTTCTTCAAATCTATATTTATATCGTTTTGATGGCGTTGTTTTACGATGCTTATCAGTTGGTATTTATGTCATGGTTTGGTAAATGAGTTTCCTATTGTTGATTTTGGAGAGCATCTTACACAAATTGTCAGTTCATAGCAGCATTATCTTGTTTGTGGTAATGAGAACACAGTGCGATTGCGATCACCAATTCGTTCGCCAGACTTGGCGATTATAATAAGTACCTGGGCGACAGAGCTCTGCTCTGGTGAAAATAGAGAATTCTCATTTAATAGTATTGGATAGTTCATACTAATCGCAAGTATAGTACATACTTATTCCATGCTGCCATGTCATTATTCTAATGTCATTATTATGTCATTATTCCAATGTCATTATTCGAATGTCATTATTCCAATGTCATTATTCCAATGTCATTATTCTAATGTCATCATTCTAATGTCATTATTCATTAACTTGTTCTAAACTTTGGGCGACCGAGCTCTGCTCGGAAGGAAATACGGAGAAAACGAATTTCCCAGATACGAGTCCTAACTAGATCGATGTAAACCCCTATATTGCAACTTTCATCAAAATTGTTAGAGCCGTTTTCGAGAACATGAGTACAAATATACACAAATATTGCTCGTTTAATAGTATAAGATTTAGTTTTTATTCATAATCTATTACTTTCATAAAGATTTTAAGCAGTGATTGTGATTTTGTGTACGTACAACCATTACACTGATTATACAAGAGATCCTATAGATGGTTACGATAAGTCACCCCGTTGCAAAACTTCTTCATTTATAAATTGTGTTTTAGTTTGTTAAAATAACGCTTTAAACAGCCTAACCAGGGTTATTAGGATAATGATATAGTATATTACTGCGGCCTGCAAAAGGTGCATTCATCAATGCCTGGTTGCGGCCAAAGCTTGTATAGTACTGTTCACGCATAATGTTGACAACCTACGTGTTGCTATCACATAAGCTGTAGGCGCTCTTCTACCTACCTACCCACCTACTTACGCATCGAGAATCAAATTTATCAAGTCACCTTCGGACAGCCAATGAGAGGTCTTCAAGGGATGTCATCGAAGAAATACCAATAGGAGCAATTTACGAAGACTTCCGAATGCTTCTTCGCGGAACGTTATTAAACGCTCGGTTTCTTCTAAAACTAACACATTTTGAATCGACCTCGCTCTATATAACTGCTTTTCAAAACTCTTAAGTAAAGACGAGTTCGTATTGTACAAGTCACAACTATTTTGCAATAAATCATTTATATTCTGAAGAACAACTTTGAGAGGGAGGCTAACAGAAGAATTCAGCTGGGCTGGGCAGCGTTTGGGAAACTTCGTCGAGTCTTCTCGTCGCGTATTCCACAGAGCCTAAAGACGAAGGTCTTCAATCAGTGCGTCCTGCCTGTTATGACCTACGGAGCCGAAACATGGACACTCACGGTACGGCTGGTCCATAAATTTAAGGTTGCTCAGCGAGCCATGGAGCGGGCTATGCTTGGAGTCTCTCTGAGGGATCGAATCCGGAATGAGGTGATCCGGCAGAGAACCAAAGTTATCGACATAGCTCACAGAATTAGCAAACTGAAGTGGCAGTGGGCCGGCCATATCAGCCGTAGAACCAATGACCGTTGGGGTACACGTGTTCTTAAGTGGAGACCGCGAATTGGCAAACGTAAGGTAGGACGCCCTCAGGCTAGGTGGAGTGACGATCTTTGCAGGGTGGCTGGTAGCAGCTGGATGAGAGTTGTCGAGAGTCGAGCTGAATGGCGTGCAATTGGAGAGGCCTATGTCCAGCAGTGGACTGCTATAGGTTGATGATGATGATGATGATTCTGGAGAAATCAAGAAGTTATCATTTCACACTCAACCACATCCACAAATTCGAAGAGGAAGACGCATAACGCATAAATAAGTACTATTCTCAAATAATGTGAGGAAATTCAAACTAAGTAAATTAATTATAAATCAGAATCAATGACGAACAACAGTAATTTTTCACGAGCCACCATTTTTCTTTTTTTTTAAACAGCTCTATTTGCAAGCTAAATCGAAAAAAAAATTATCTTTGAAAAGTTTCCTCCTTGGTTGCCATGTGTTGAAGTAAAAAAGTTCCTTCCATTTTTAAATTACACGACAGATATGAGTTTTCATAAACTCAAACTCAAACTCAAAGCATTTATTTCAAATAAACCAATTACAGGTACTTTTGAATTGTCAAGGGGTCGGTCAGTCAGAAAGATGAAGCTAGTTGCCCATTCCAAAGCGTAGTAGGTACCTATGGAGAAGAACGGGCAAGAAACTCCACGGACACTCTTTTAAATAAAAAAATTGTTACAAAATATTGGTTACATTATTCATGTTGAAATTATACATGTGAGAACAATGTAGAAAGACGTGCACGTTAAAAGCGTCCGTAACTAAAAACAAAAATAAAAACAATTCAAAAATTAAAATAAACCGTGGCAGCTAAGAGATGACCAGTCCCTACTGACGGCGCCCGTTCACGAACATGACGCATGGATCAGCACCATTTAGCTCAACCATTTTGAAGGGAACTTAATGATCCAACACACACGCCACCATCAGCGAGACATTTGAGTGAGCATGACACTCTCAGCCGCCAGGGCACATTCAAGTCAATGAAAGACGTACCCAGGTAATGGTAGCTTTATGGAATGTACGTGGTCACAATGCCCACACATGTACTAGTAGTAATTTATTCGGCTGCTAAACACAACAGATATGGATTTGCATACTAACATTGCTGGCCGCCTGCTCGTATGTACTTGACCAGTAGAGCATTTTAATATCTCGAAGGAGGTTGTCAAAATAATATAATATTTTTTAAAAATCACTATTTCTCCCTGACGAGTCTAAATCATATCAGATCTGCTTACCAACGGCATCGGGAAGAGAGATTGTTGCAATATTGAAAACTTTACATTTGAACGGTAGCGCGGGCCGGTGTTGCGAGTTTGTTCATTTTCGTACTCATCGTAGGTACTCATATCGCAAAAAATGGCAGCAATGGACCCATTTTTGTTTTTAATATTTAAGCTTCCATTTTGAAACCGGCCTTTGTGGATTACACGGGGTCTGGCTAATTGATGACGACGGACTTGGGTTCCTATATTAAAAACAAATCATTCAATCTACAAAAACTTAAAGTTAATACATTAGCCCCTGGTACACGGCACGATTTCTTTACGTTACGGCATAACTGCGCCGTAGAAAAAACTTGTCTGTCAAAAAATTTCAATAGTGATCCATACAACACTTGACGACCATGCCTACACACGGCGAATAATCCGTAGTTTTCACGGCAAGAAAAACGTGTGTGTGTACATAGGGATTAAAAGACCATGTTCTAAGGATTAAAATATGGTCTTTTACCTTAATTAAAGCGGCTTTTACTTGAACAGAGTTTCTCAACCAATAAAAGCGAGAATGTCCTTGGATGGCTAGAAATACAGGGCGATTTACTATTATCACAATCATGATGTGTCTACCCAAGTGTCCTTTCTTTGGTATTTTTCGTCGAGTTGTTGAGCTCCATAAGCTCCTTGACCTCGACTCAAAAGTCAAGCTCCACGATTACTGACAAATGCTTGCACTGACTGGACATGTTCACTCTAATCTGTGTGGTTTTTTCCTCAAAAGACCATTAATTTCAGACACTAATCCTCTCTGATATGGCCTGACCAAGATCATGTCTGGACTTGAAAAGAGACTGCGACCTCTGAGTTTGTTTCGGCCTTTCTTCTCAAAGTAGTTAGATAAGAAATGCCGAACTCTTCTAGCTTATTTTTTTTTTGGAACGATTTTCTATAACGCAGCTTGTAAACTTTCAAAAATCGTCACGCTAAAAAGTGTTAATACTTGCGACTGTCTTCTTCTAATTCAAAGAGAAAAAAAGAGAAAAAAACAAAAGAAAAGAGTAAAGTGATTACAGTGTCGTGGGATAAAATTTTACACATCGGCCCGAGTACACTGCATGCCGGAGGGAGAGATAAAGTGTGAATTTGGTCAAAATGAAAATCCAAGATGGCGTGGCGGCTCCGAAAATTTTCAAATTTTTCCTCTTGGGTGTCGTTTTCATAGTTTTTGAGGGTGCTAAAGCCGATATGAGGTCAAGATGTAAATTCAAGATGGCGGCTGCAAAAAAATATTTTTGTTTCAAATCATACGTAAGAAAGAACTTCGTTCCTGACGGGACACCGTAACGGCACACTTTTTTTTTTTAATATGACCTTTAAAGGTGATTCTGATATCCTATTTACAGAATAAACAATTTCATTTCATTTCTACTCATCGTGTAAAAGAGGAATTAAATTCTGAAGTTACTGGGGTGCGTAACACCTATAAACAAACATACGGCGCACCTTGGGCTGTCACATCCACGTTTCCATACAAATTGTTCCGTTTCTTCGTCAAACATCTGTCACAATGTCAACATCCTGCAAAACAGTGTAAAACTGAGGAACATTATTCAGAACGTGTACATATTGTTATTATGTATGTACTCGCTTTGCCAAGTGTTTCAGTATGTGCTCACTTCCTTTAAATAATTGCGTGTTGACAGACTGAAGACTTAAACGAAAATGTTTTCAATGAAAATGGTACTTGTCGCTTTATTTCTTTCCGCTGTCTTTCTTAAATTGTCAAGTAGACTTATAAATAAATGGCTTTAGAAGAGGTACATCGATTATATTGGTAAAGATATGTTAGCCAGGAAGATATAATAAACTAAATCGTGTTTATGTATTGACGAATTCTCCGTTGTTGGTACCATCTGACGGCCAACACTGGCACCGTGCGCGCTCATTGGTCAAATCAAACAGCGCGCACTTCCCCGGTATCCTGTTACACACTTCCATCATTTTTCACGAAATCAGTCCCACAAATTGCAGGAAAGCGAGAGAAAAGATATTACACGTCAAAAATAAGCATTTTTGTAAAGTACATGCCCTAAACTGAACAAAAATCGCTGCAAACTGCTTAATCACTCTGCTTATATCTAAAGTTATGTACGACGGAAACAATATCGCGCCACCGTTTGGCGTCCTATTAAAAACCGTTCAGGCCGCAATCACACAGTATAAAGGTACAGAAGGTCAGCTTCATAAATAAAGAGAGTTCGTACGGCGATCTCGGTCTATCTCGGTCGAATGTCAGTCGCGACTTCGCGAGTGCACTTGCACTCGCTGTACGAGAAGTGTGTCTATGTGTATAAGGGCGCTTTCAATTTGGACGTTTCGTGTCGGACCGCTGCGGTGCCGAAGCGGTGCGTTTGTCGTATTGCGCACGGATAGTCGTTTGTTTTCACACAAAGCGCGCGGTACGGCAACAGTGGGGCGTCGGTACCGCGAACGCTCGACAACAGGACGGCAACGTCACAAACTCCTCGTGTTCATTTCGTCAGAGTCCATAGCTTAAATGTTGTCAAATATATTTAAAACATCACTAGCATACAAACGCACGGCAGTCAGATACGCTTTCAATTTAGGCGTTTGGTATCGGACTGCTACCGTACTGCAGCGGTCCGGCAGCGGGCTATAACCAGCGGCACGGTAAACGTGCGGCAGCGGTCCGACACGAAACGTCTAAATTGAAAGCGCCCTAAAATGTTCCGAAAGTTTATGACAAAAGAGTAAACAAACCCTGTTCATGTTAAATTCTTACGCAATTACTCGCTAAAGCGAATTATTAACAAACGAGCTCTTGCTCGCGGCTTCACCTGTGTGGAAGTCGGAAATTATCTCACGTGAACGCATTCCTGGGATAAAATAGTAGGTATATTATGTTAACACATATATTTTTCGTTTTATTCCAATAATACGTCCAGGTTATAAATTATCTGTGTGCCAAACATCCAAACATACAAACTTTCACATTCATTATGCAATTGATTACAATTACGAAAAATCATTGGCGAAAATTTTGGTCATAAAATTAACCTCAAATCATCATCTGCCTAGTTATTTCCTAACTATGTCGGAATCGGTTTCCAGTCTAACCAGATGCAGCTGAACCAAAATTAAAAAATATAGTATATTATGTTGATTTAAAATTAGAACTTCTGATTTAAGTATTCAAAATAATCAATTGAAAGAGCTCAATTTATAAATGGCACTACAAATTGGCTTCCACACACAGTTACGTTTTCAAATCCCTTTGTTTATTTTTTTTTTGAGATATTTTTAGCACTAATCATAACTATGTGAGTTTTTGCTCGATGTTCGGGGTTAACCTTCTGAACCTATCTATGTTGTGTCCAAATGTTCCCGCCTCATTTGCATACGCCCCTTGCTCACCGAATTTAATACTTTGCGAGAGTACCGAAAGAATAGCTGTTCTTAAATATAAGGAATTTAAATAAAGTTTGTTTTGGTACTCGTTATAAGTAACAGGTTGATTTTTTCTAAGGGAAAATAAACATTGTTTGAATTTTACAGATAGCGATAAAAATAAATGTTTTTCCATTATTTTATCGCCGACTAACTAATACTTACCTTCTTTTTATTTTACTAGGAACCTTCTCTGGTGCGCAAACAATAATTTACTAAAGTTTCATCACAATCTGTCGAGCTATTTTCTAGTTTTTGCACAGCAATTGATTTTTTTATATAAATAGTACATTAAATTATTATTAGTGAGAATATTTACCTCAGAAAACTTGTTGCTGAACGCAAAAGAGGATGCTTTTTAATGCGATAATTATGTAAATTAGCCGATCACATAAGAAGCTTGAGATCCTCAATGAAGCACACGGTTAGTGACCTTTTGCCAAGTTTGATATTTTAGATCCCCCGGGAAAGTTGTATCCCGAATTCCAGAAAGTCATTTTCCAGCCTAACCGGCATTTTCTAGCCCTAATAAACAGATTGGTGATTGATTGAATAGAATATTCTAGTTGAAACACTTTTGTGCCTAATAACTTATTTATTTGGAATCTCTAACAAAAGATATACGCAACTTATCTATACGTATATAATATAAAATTCTCGTGTCACAGTGTTAGTTGCCATACTCCTCCGAAACGGCTTGATCGATTTTTATGAAATTTTACAAGTATATTCGGTAAGTCTGAGAATCGGTCGTAATCTATTTTTCATACCCCTAAGTGATAAGGGTAGTCCACCCCAAACATAAATAATTTATATGGCAAAACAACGTTTGCAGGGGTCAGCTAGTGACATAAATACTGGTTACAAACGCTACTACTGAGCACGAGGTCCTGGATTCGATTCCCAGGGATTTCTCAGTAGCAGCCCGGAGTCTGGATTTGTGCCCGGTTGATGGCAATAGGCTCGCCCCCTATTACATGGAACTTAAACATAACTGGCGAAATGTGGGTGTATTATTGCTACACCTCTGCCTAATCCTTCGGGAATTACAGGCGTGATGTTATGGTATGTTATTAATTACGTATAAAGTAGGTGTACTCCTTCACTTAAAGAAGACCACAGCATGCACAATAAATTATTATTATTAACAAGGTGGAAATTCTAACAGATTATGGCGTCGGCGAGACAGTGTTTATACCGCGTATACCACTAATTCCCCAAAATTACCAGTTTAAGCGCGTGCAGCTCCCTGTGAGCGTATGCTTTGCGATCGACAAGTCACAGGGGCTGACACCGAAGGCTGAAGGCTGCGGGTGTCAACCTCAGGACAAACTGCTTCTCACACGGACAACTGTACGTCACTTGCTCCCGAGTCACCATTCCTGACTCTCTGTATATTTTGGCTGCTGAGAATAAAACTACAAACAGAGTGTACAGGGAAGTTTCATAAAAATGTGGCAGTTATTGTAGTACATTGTGTTGTCTTACGACTTCACGCGAACGAAGTCACGGGCAGAAGCTAGCTATTAATAAGTCTAAACACAAAACCATACAAAAACACCTACCCTTGAAGTTAGTACTCCCTGAGGTGTTACGTAACCATACTTAACACTTTCTCCAAGCGTCTATAACATACACCACGTCGTAAACAAAGTAACCAACTTTGTAAACAAAACAAATTATTAATTAATTTATGCAAAATCTAAATACAGCCTCATTTAAATGAGCATTAGAACGCTCCGGTAACTTTCCGACGTAATAAAATATTCTTAAGGAGAATCGGTGAACGCATTTAAGCTATTGACACCGTATTGATAGATACCTACATACTTACTGACAAAGTTTTGATTACAGATATAGCTTAGTAAGTACTAAGTAACGTATATGTAATCACCTGATTTCCTAAGGCTATAACTTTTTTGTAAAAATCAAAAATCGTTCTGGTTACTGTTACATTGTTTATAATTTTGTTCTGTTTATGTCGAAAAAATAATATCTGTTAAGTGTCCACCGCGCGCCGTCGCCACAAGAATGCCATTTTAAATATTATATTTATTAAATAAACATTTAGGACTTTGAGGAACAGGCTGTAAAGTTCACTTATCCACCATAGAAAAGGGAGAATCGTCCGACCAGACGGGTGTTGTGTCTAGCGAGCAACTGCCCATCGGTTTGAAGTTGAAATCTTGTATGTATGTCGATCGCTCGGTAAACTCTTACTGCGCGATGCAGGATTTGTGTGACGTCATGTCTATGATGCGTAGTTCGTATGTGGCGGTGTAACCGCTACAGGACTAAGTAATGAATTTATTTTATTTTTGATTTGTTATTTCACAATATGCTGCACCGGTAGACGTCATCACGTCAGCGCCGGCAGTCACTGAACCAGCGCTGGGGCTCTGTCTCGCATGGGGTCGCAGCATCATGCTGAGCGATGGCCGTTTTTCGTGGAAGTGACGCAAATTTTCCCCCAGTTTGTTATTTACGTGTTTTTTTTATTTTTCTTTGCGTCATGTTAACCGCAAATAAACGAATTTTCTTTCTTTTCTTTCAAAGAATTGACGCACATGCATTACCTTTCTCAGTATTTCTGGCGATAGATTCGCCACTTCTATGATTTTACGACGTATATTTTACATTATTTTGTGTACTTCACAAATGTCCGAAACAAATTACATTTTTTTTAATGAGAGCATCTTCCCAAGATGCGTCACCTAGTATATCGCTGACGATTTAGGAATTGATACAAAATTTACAGTAGATACATCAAAATTAGAACTCAAGACACAACAAGAACAAGACACAAGATCACAAGAAACAAGACAACCAAGAAAAGATCTTAAATACGGTCGTGCTAGCGTCACGAAGAAGAAGAAGTAGATACTAGCGAACCACATATGAAAAATTGGTTTTTAATCGTCGAAAGGAAACTGTGTGACAATGATGCTGTCGCTGCGAATCGCAACTTGCAAAAACTACACTCCATTTCACTACAACATCCCCCTTTGATTGGTCAATAAGCTTGCGATATTGTATTTTTCGATAAATCGTGCCCCAATACTCTCCGAATGAGTTTTAACCATAGAATATTAGCCTCATTCAGGCATATATGTCTATAAAAATAAGCTTTTGTATCTGCCAATTGCGCCTTCGCTAATACGCACTAGTCATGCGAAAACACTCATATCATACAAGATTAGCACATTGAGCAAGACAATTGTAGCTGTTAAGACATCAACACATCCGTACGCCGCGCCGGCATTTTATCATGATTATTACATACACAAAACTATAATTTGGAATTTTACTTAAATACTTTAATAGCCATTCGTAATCAGCCTACAGTGTTCCCACTGGCCTCCTCTCGGTGAGAAGGAGTGGGCCGTAATCCACCACGCGAGCCCAGTGCGGGTTGGTAGATGTCACATGTCTTCGAATTTTTGGTTCTAGGGCATGCCGGTTTCCTCACGATGTTTTCCTTAACCGTTTTGAGAGCAGCGGTGATGAAATAATTTACACAAAGTAAAGCACCTGTCTGGGTTTGAACCTACGACCTACAACTCGTAAGTCGCGGACGTTACCACTGGACCACCACTGCTGCTCTAATATAATACTGACTACAATTTCAATCTACATTCCACAAAGGAGTGAAAATTCTCCAAAACCGAATTATTTTACACTACATAAAGGGATATTTGTATCAAAATACATAATAACCGCTCACATGTACCTACTAATCGTATCAATCAGAATTGATTGAGACGTACATTCAATTAGTGAAACATTTCATTTCGTGTCGTTTCGCGTCCGTGACGGACATGGAGCGAGCAAATGTCGATATTCAATGTGGAGTTACCACAGAGCTTAGCAGCGTTGAGAGACGACAGTACTAATTAAATTCGTGACGTTTCTGTCACGGACCGCCTTATAAGCTGTCAGTTTCTAAAGGGGAGAGATTAGTCCAAAACCGGGTATGGGGGTAAAACCGGGACAAGACAGTTTGGTCTCCTACGTGTTTACGCACGCGTTTACGCACGCGTTTACTTGCTGCGGCTAGTCATTCTGGTAAATTAACAAACGTTCAATAGCGTTGATACACGCTCCGAAAAAGAAATATAAAAAAAAATGATGGTGACTTGATGAAATATTCCTATAAATATATAAGTATAAATAATGAAACAATGGTTTTATTATACTTATATATCAAAGTGTAAATGAACAAAAGTAAAGTTTTTAATGCGCAATGTTTATAGCTTATTTTTGTCTTTCTCGGGTACTACCTAGTACATTTATTATTTATTATAACAAACAAACTCACTTGTGCACTTATAATATTAAATACGATTAGGATAGTTAGGATATGCCTTAGCGTCCCGATTTTACCACACTTTCCCACAATGACGTTTGAGAATACGACTTTTTGTTTCGTAGTGCAAGTAAACGGTAACACGTTAAGGCTCCCTAAACTGTATGTTAATTTGCATTAATATTCTGAAAAAGTCACGCATACAGTCAAAATGAAACTTTAGAATAGGATTTATTGGATCTTTTTCTTTCCATATATAAGACAGTTACGTAATTGCAACATTTTCACTCAATTCATTTTTTTTCGAAAATCATTTCTTTTTTAAAGATTATTTTACACAAAAACAAGATTATTCGGTTTTTATGTCTAAAATAATTATTGGCAGTAAGAAAATATAGTTTATTATCCAAATATAAGATTTTTTTTTCTTTTGATCAATTTATAAGTTTAGTTATAAACGAAATAAGAATTGAGACTTACAACATTTAGTTCCGTGCTCGAACACGACCAAAGAGCGCACGCGATATTCAACTTTATTACTGATGTGTTAGTGTTTAGCACATAGTGGAGTGGTGGGGTGCATTGGGGCGGAGTTTGCGTGGAAATTGTTTTTGGAGTGCCTAGTCTTAAGTTTGTATGGAATATGTTGACAATGTCGCCTCTAGCAGCGGCCGAGGCGGCTCCGTATTCTGTGGGAGTTACGAATGGTTGAACGTAACTTTTACCTTTGATCCAGTTGAAGGAAAGTTTTCTGACATCATTATCATTCCAAGTAATTAGGTAATCTTATGAATGGATCACAATTATCTACTCAATAATAATGACGAAATTTTTGTTTTAGAAAACTTTCGTAATGAACATAATAAAGTACCTACCTATCTATTGTTTTATTTACGGAAATTAGTTATACATATTTCCAAAGTAGTGATAGCCTGATGGTCTGACCGTCGGACTGCCAAGTCATAAGCCTCGAGTTCAAACCCAAGGCACGCACCTATGACTTTTCGGATTCATGTGCGTGTTGTATATTTATAATATCATTAGGTCTCGAGTTCGAACCCAAGGCACCTCAGACTTTTCGGATTCATGTGCGTACTGTATAATTGTCACTTGCTTCAAAATCGGTGAAGAAAAACATCGTGAGGAAACCGGCACGCCTGAGAGATATTTCCCGACGGCATGTGAAGTCAAGTCAGAGGTCCATGGGCGGCATAAAAGCTCTGACACCAGGTTAATCACTAACCACACGAAAAAGAAAAAAAGTTATATTTATATGTCGGAGAGGGGTATGTGACTTTCGTTAGTATCATCGATATTTTAACTTGGGCGTAGTGTGGGTAGTGTTGGATAATGCGCAATAGAAAAATAGTTTGCAGTTCAGATCACATTATAATTTACTATCAAATGAATCACACTAGCTAAATTATACACACACTGGGTGCGACGGCGTTTATTAAAATCACCAATTAACACAATGATCACAAATAACAACTAACACAATAACTGAGCACCACAAATCGAGAACAGTTCCATGACGTCTTCTCTCCGATGCAACCAGAGGCTGAATGCCTCCTCGCCGTGGCCTTAAAACATCACGACTCTGTAGGAGCGCGCCTTTTTTGGTGTAGGTAGATCACGCTTGATGTCGCCAGTGGCGCGCTTGCCATTCGTTTCGTGTCCGTATCCGTATATACCGGATCTGACATATAAGTAGCTAGTACTTAAAAAACATCGTCATATTATAAAATGACGGTCAAAAGGACACAGAAAGGACAAGAGTTTGAAGTACCTGTGAAGAATTAAAAAGTCATCTACTGATTATTGATATTTGGTACTACTAGATATTTTCAGACGCACATGCTATGCATTGGGTCTTTAGTAAAAAATACGAGATTCAAATAATAAACCTGAACTTGCGAAACAAATTTGCTGCTACATACATTAAAATGTTCACATAACTCAACAAAATGTTCAAAATGTAATGTAGGTACTGAGTCTTTTTTCGCGACTTAGAGTTTATTTATTTTATTTATTTATTTATTAGACCAGAAATAGTAAACATGTAACACAATTTGTTTTAGCTACTTAAAATTATTATGCTTAAATTAATTTAGTAACAATTGTGTCCAATTATTAGCATCTGCTGCCAACCTGGGTTTATGGCCTGTGTTTCAGCATGCAGCGCCTCAAGCCCTTGAACTGGGTATGCGAGTATGAGCTTACGAACAAAAGGAAACAATTTATTTCCTTTTGTTTTGTCAGTTTGTTTCCATAGTAAAAGTAGTTCATAATGATTTCCTATGAGATTTTCAGTTATTTTAATTACACTTTGTAGATGCATAGATAAACTAACTTTTATTATTTCTTTAAAATTAAAGCTAAGTGAAACTACTCACACAATACTAACTCAATAACGACATAGCGCATTCGTGTTCGATTAATATACAAACATCGGTACAAGCAAAGGTGTTCTCAACACTACTGAGAGATAGACATGAGGCCCCTAAATGCGATAACAGTGGGGTAGTTGCATAACACACTAACAGTAGCAATGGCTTTCATATTGACAGTTCAACAACATTAATTGCGTTATTTACGTTGTTGAGTAGACAATATTTTCGAACATAATTATGAAGCAATGGATTAATAATATCCTTCAAAATTATTCAGTTTGACTGCCTCGTTGGTCTAGTGGTCGCAAGCGCTACTGCTGAGCATGAGGTCTTGGGTTTGATTCCCGGGTCGGGCAAAGTGTTATTGGGTTTTTCTATCTGAAATTTCTCAGTAGCAGCTCGGAGTCTGGATTTGTGCCCGGTTGATGGCAATAGGCTCGTCCCCTATTACGTGGGACTTAAACATAACTGGCGAAATGTGGGTGTACCTACTACAGGGACACCTCTGCCCAACCCTTCGGGGAAACAAGGCGTGATGTTATGTTATGTTATTATTCAGTTTGAAAATGTTTGTCTTATGTAAGTATTCATTTTTTTTTTTGCGTAGTGGCATCTCGCATGTCGACCTCGGAAGTTGTTTCCTGTGGGTGCCTCAATAAATTAAGGCCTCATTTACTTCTACCGTTTAGTTCATGTCTTGCCATTCGTATTTTGTTGTCTTCCTATTTTGGTGTCCGTCATGGAGAAAAAATATAGCGATAGTTTAAAGAGCGTTGTTTATATATTATATTTGAAAATAAACTGTTATTTTAGGGTAGGCCGTGCCGTCATGAAATAATCGTCATACATCGCTTTCGTACATTTTGTATGAACCATCGCTCACTACAGGCGGGTCGCAATGCGCTTTTTTGTATTGGAATGCGATGTGCTGTAGTCCAATCAACTCAGCCAATAGCAGTCCACTGCTGGACAAAGGCCTCTCCCAGGCTGCGCCACAATACCCTGTCCTCTACCTTCCGCATCTAGACGGTCCCAGCTACCTTCTTTAGGTCATCGGTCTATCTAGCTGGGAGCGTTCCACACTCTGCTTGCCGATACGCGGTCTCCACTCCAGGACTCGTTTGCTCCACCGGCCTTCACTCCTTCGACAAACATGGCCAGCCCACTGCCACTTCAGTTTGATTACTTTGCAAGCTATGTCGGTAACTTCGGTGCACTGCAGCCCGATGCGACTGTATATGCGCTTGTCTTAATAGCCCATTTTCATAACCCCGTGGCATTGGTATAAATATGGACAGTATGGAAACTAGGCCTATCTGTTGAAATACTAACCTACACTCGCATGGTAACTAGGCCTATCTGTTAATATACTAACCACCCTCCATTTAAAAAAAAAATCGCGGGATCACTCATCTCGACACGGCACCCGCAACTGACAGCACCGCGACAATCGCTTAGGGTCTCATCAATGAGCGCGTCTGTGAGCGTGTGCCGTTTCGGTACTGTTCATATTTAGGTATACTGTGCCGTGGCCACGAGCTACATGTAAATGAAGATGATAAATGAAGACAGCGACAGTGGATAAATCAAATGAAAGAAGTTATTTATGGCATGTTACGAGTCATGCGAGGCGACTTGCGGAGCGACGGACGGGAACAGGTGACGCGTGCGCTTATCGCTTGACGCAAGTTGCATTTGCATCGCTCGAGACCGTGAACGGGCCCGTAGGCTGGTTTCACAACACGGGCCGCCGGGCGCACACGGGAGACCCATATGGGTAGCGTCCGCAGTGCTCTGAAACGAGGGAGTTAGTACGATACGGTTGCTAGCGTTGTACGGGCTCTACCCGGAGCGGGTCGCGTACGGACCAATCCAAGTCACTGTGAAACAATGTTCTAGCGCCTCACGTGTGTCTCCGTTCTGGGGGCCCATACGGGCGGCCCGCACGGACAGCTGTGAAACCAGCCTAAGACAAAACAACTACAGAATACTAATTAAATTACAGAACCACTTCTCGCTATCTCCGTGGCCACTCCAAACTATTTGTTTGTAGTGCTAACTCAATATAAGTTAGCTATGCACCTGCACCTGCATATATTGAACGACTGTAACTGTGTTTATACTTGCTGGTATTAGTAGTGACGTATGTATCTCTCTGTGACGGCATTACTATTGGTATTGTTGGAGGAGTGATTATTTAATTAATCTTAAAATTCAATTGGTGATTGGACTTCTAATACCTGAGTGGAGATAGTGGTGTTCACCAGGAAATCGTGTTATGGGTTTTGGATAATTTTATATAAAAACTCAAAGAAAGGCCATGAAAAAAAAGTCTTTTTTTTCATGGTTTTTTTTTTTCACTATTAGGTATAACTCTTGAACTATCAAGAGTTCTACCTAATAGTGAAAAAAAAAAAACACTTCTGGTTTTGGGCCTAAGTCAATAAAATCGTATAAAAAATTATCGTCATTGCAGAGCTGCGGGGCCCAGTTGGTTGGATGTCTCACGGCGATTGACAAACATGTCACTGATTTTGTATGATTTTAAGCATTTGTTATGAAAACAATGTGGCCTATTGAAATAAAAAAAATTGGCAGTACAAAACTACGTGTAAGCAGGAATTTCATATTTCAGCTTTGAACCTAATTTAGAGACTACCTGTAGCCTGTCGCTATAATCTGGATGCTCAAGAGACTTTAAAACAAACGCGAGCGTGAGGTTGCGGACTTAAATAGATTGTGACGTAATTCAGGTGTTTGTTCTCTTGGAACGTACATGTGAACCACAGAGCACGGAACAACGAAGACAATACTAATAAAATTTGTGTGCGTAGTACGTTGAGCGCACAACTTCTGTCACGGACCGCCATTCAAAGCCATTAGTTTCTATACGTCATGTGTCGTAGTGCAAGAAAACGGTGACACCCTTGGTTTGTATGGAAAGTGTTGTGAATGCCGCTTCTAGCAGGGGCGCGCGAGGCGTCTCCGGACCAGGGACTGAATTACCCAAAAATTAAGGTACTTTTTAATTTCAGTATGACGTCATACCGTTAAATAAGGGTTACCGAAATATTTCGATACCGTTCTTTTTTTCAGTAGTGGAATTTTGAGGTTGGAAATGCATACCGGTATATTTCGGTGGAAGTACTATAACTTTTATAAATGTATCGGTAGCAGTACCTAAACCTAAATAAATAGGAGTTTTCTTTGACGCACCGTCGCCACACTATGTCTGTCGTTCACTTGCTGATTGTAACTCAGTATTGGCTTTTATTTCCGATCGGAAGCACCAGCGCCGCGCCGTCTCGCATGTTTTTCGGTACCGAAATCGTGTAAAGGTTAAATAACGGTTTTGCCCAACCTTTATTTATAAAGGTATCGGTATATTTTTGAGGTATACTTAACCTTTAACCGTAACCGTTTTCAGTCCCTGCTCCGGACTCTAAGATGTGAACAATAAATTAATATGTAGTTAAATAGTTATATTGTTTGCCTCTGCAGTGCAAAAGTTCATGCCCAGAGAAAATATTTCGAATTTCCTAACTTGGTTTTTTATAAAAATTGACTTGTAATGAAAATTGGCCTCATGTTATGTGAATGAAAGTTGAAAATCCGTTGCAAAAATAGCCATTGTAAGAATCCACATCCACTGGTAAATAATTACACGAAGTCAGTGTTCGCTAATCCAGTATTTTCAAGTTTCAATATAATTTCCAAACTAGTTACTTATCTTATTTGGTAAATTAATGTTCATAAAACACTGCCTCGTTTCGCGTTGGTCTAGTGGTCGTAAGCGTTAACGTTGAGCATGAAGTCCTTGGTTCGAATTCCAAGTCGGGAAAAGTGTTACTGGGTTTTTAAATTAGGAATTTCTCAGTAGCAGCCCGGAATCTGGAGTTCCCGCTCGGAAAGTCCGGTTGATGGCAATAGGCTCGCCCCCTATTACTTAAACAAAACTAGCGAAATATGGATGTACAGGTACACCTCTGCTTCCCTTTGAGGATTACAGAAGCGATTTTATGTGTATGTTAAAACACTCCAAAAAAGAAAAGTACCTATCAATTGATACAAAGTTACAAATCCATCCCTACCTAACCATTTGAATTCCAAAATCAGCACTACTTACCTACGATATGCTAAAACCATTAATTGAAAGCTGTAACTACATACCTACCTGTTTAATTCAGATACGTAAACGAGAATTCCCCCAAGCACATTCATTGAAATTCTATTAGCAATATACACGTACATTTGTCGTACTTACGTATTTGATAGTGACAGTGTAAACGAATGTATTTCAGCCTACGCAGAGTACGTAATGAATGAGTGAGCAACGTGATCTGATTAAGGTGTTACGCATTTGAAAGATGCATAATTAATTACGTAGTAGTTATAGATCCGTTCCCTTATTATAATTATAGTATTTTTATGTTATAATTTCTCAGTAGCAGGTCGGAGTCTGGATTTGTGCCCGGTTGATGGCAATAGGCTCGCCCCCTATTACATGGGACTTAAACATAACTGGCGAAATGTGGGTGTACCTGCTACAGGGACACCTCTGCCCAACCCTTCGGGGAAACAAGGCGTGATGTTATGTTATGTTATGTATTTTTATGTCACGAAGCGACGCGTGCTTTACTTGTGGTTACCAAGTGTACAACACGCGGTGAATGTGTGTGTAAGCGCAGGAGCTTTCGGTATCGTCTGAGACAATGGCGTAATCGGAAATATGTATATGTGCGTGTTATGTGCCGACTCTAACTCGTCTTCACGCACACATTCACAGCGTGTTTGTGAGCAGTGGTGGCCCAGTGGTAACGGCCGCGACCGCTTTACTTTGTGTAAATTATTTCATCACCACTGCTCTCAAAACGATGAAGGAAAACATCGTGAGGAAACCGGCATGTTCTAGTGGGCCATAATCCGAGTGATGGATTACGGCCCACTCCCTCTCACAGAGCGGAGGCCTGTGTCCCAGCAGTGGGAACATTTATAGGCTGATGATGATGAAACAAATCGTAAAAATGGTTTTCATAGATGACACTAACTTGTTTAAAATAAAGATAAGACCAAACTAAAATTTTAGATTTTTATAATTGTTTCCTCTTTTATAATGTATGTTTAAACTTTATCATTTATTCATAAACTACTCTTCGTAGATATTGAGCACAATTTTTTTATTAGATTTAAAATAATAATTTAATATTTTGTAATCTGTATATTGTAAAGAGCCCAAACTAAATATTACCATTATTATATTATTATTATTTTATTTTTTAACTATTCTCGGGACCATGGATCCCGGTCCTTTGGAAGGCGTACGAGGGGCCGAAGCCAACTCGTAGAGGCCCGTTAGATGCTTTTAAAGAAATGAGGCACCAACCGACGATTATCCCTGTATGCACTATGCAAGTGCACCAAAGGACAACCCCCGGTTGGTGTAGGACTATTACAGTACATGGAAACAAAACATTGGACTATGGGTTTGGGTAGCTAAAGTGGACTGGTTACCTGGAACTATGGTAGGACTATAGCCCCTGCCTGATCAATGTTTTATATTTACACGGATAAAATGGCAGGGGGTGACTTGCACACTCAATAATGGGCCCCCAGAAACGGTCGCTAGCACAAAGTAATGTAGCAACAAGGGGGCAACACGTCCTGAGGTGCTTATGAGGAGTGGAGAGGTATTCCACGGCTATCAGGACAATCCCGGAAGTACGGTCAAGATCCCTACCAGCATCTTACTGGAATACTTCCTTCCTCCGAGCACGTTTGCTCTTGCGAATCTCCACTCAAGCCGGCCAATTAAGGCAAGAATGAGGCGGGAGCGCCGTTCCTCGTCAGTGTTCACTCCAGCCGGCCAATAAAGGCAAGCCAGAGGTGAGGAACAAGACTTCTCCCGGGAGATAGGGTCCGTGGGGTCGCTACTGCCCAACAGCTCGCCACATGCTGCCCTGCGGGATTTTGTATCTCTCTTAGTCTGGCTCCTCATCCCAGACCTGTTCCGGCAAAGTAAACTGTACCGGCACAGACCTAGAGTTCGGAGCACGCAAGCCCCACCACGACGTCAACGTAGAGATACGGCAGTGGGGATTATTATTAACTGTATATTGTAAATTGAAGAGTACAACTCTGTCGTAGAATGACAACTGAAGTGACAGGTATTACGTTTAGTCGGTTACTTGACAGCTGTCTCGTCACGTGGTTTTTTTTTTTGTTTACTTTTATTTAACTACCTAAACCTATACCGTCTTATTACAAAAAACTGCTTAGGTACTGGTTTAAACCAAGACTTAAAGGTCTAGGATTGTTACGGTAATAAAGCTAGTACCAGACTCAAAAAGTGTTCTTATTACAAAACGAAGACTTTTCGAGGATCAGTTAGTACCAAAGAAGGTTCATGGTTTAAATAATATCCACAGATAAGAACCAAAAATGGCATTCTTTCATTCACTCACGCAGGTTTTGTTTGAAGCAACGTTCTGTTTCTCTAAATATTGATAATACTAGTATTTCTGCGAACAGTAGACCTCGCGAGCACAAACTTTTTTACAACAATTAATTTACCACTAAAGTTATTTACAACGGGATATTTACTATGTTTTTTGTTTAAAACAAGATGTTTTGTTTAATATACCTATCCAACTATATTTTATTATTATTAACATTGAAATAAGTTCTCCTTGGTAGGTACATATTTCGTACAACGGAATACATGGCTGATTAATTGCCAATGTCAATGATTAGATGTCACGTTAAATTAAAGTCATAATTTTATTGTTTGTTTACTTTGGCTATCTACACAAAATAAGTAATTATACAAAAACAGAATGACTAAAATAACAATGCTTTTATAAGTGAACTGATGACTATCACAATAACATCAAGGGTTATCAAGATATCAAGAAGAAGTGTGGTTTTCGTAAAAAGTGCGGTACTGGGTACTGCACCAACGCTTCTGTACTTACATACAAACATCAATCGAAATTCATGAAGACTTTGGGCGAGAGGTGAAATGGTGATTCCTAAGATCGCGGATAGCGCGCGATACATGACGCCGACCTATTCGTGTAAACTTGTGGATATTGTGATAATGTATTGTTTACATGTAGTATTTTTTTTAGTTATTTAAGATCTAAAAAAATTAAAATTAAAACATTTGAAACCTTTCGTTTTTTTTAAATGCTTTTGAAACAGTACATCATGTTGGTGGTACAATAATAATAGGCGAGTAAGTAGGTATATCATTTGTTTCTAGTGATAAAAGAACCTTTACATAAATACCTTACAGACTCATAAATAAATTCAGTATACACCCAAGTATAAACAACAAAAAGGTATTAGTTTAGTTTTGGTCATGCTTCGATTTTGGCCGGCTGGAGTTGTGTTTAGATGTTACAGCATCTAAACACAACTCCAGCCGGCCAAAATTCGTGTGCTGACATCCATATAATACAAGGAATTACAATATATACAAGTCCACCGTACTGCCGTTCTAACCCGCGCCCGACAAACCCGCCTGGTGTGTGTGTTAAGCTATACTGTGACATGGTTTGTTCGCGAGTTGAATCCAACTTATCTACATAAAGAAGAGAACAAACAGACACCTGTGGCGTCCACCATCACCTTCTCCTAAGGACTTGGAAATAATGATGATTGCTCCTCACGACATTGTCATTGAAGTTGTCATGGATCCTGGATTTGTGCTCGGTTGATGGCAATAGGCTCGCCTCCTATTACATGAGACTTAAACATAACTGACGAAATGTGGGTGTACTCCTTATATGGTACACCTCTGCCTAACCCTTCGGGGAAAACAGGCGTGATGTTAAATGACTACGATAGCGATGCATTGGTAAATAAAATTTCAAATACAGTTTATTATAACATTTAATTAAAATTGATCGATTTTAGATACTTTACATTATTTATGTAGGAAATGTGTCTGTGTGTGAATATGTGTCTATTTTACTGGCCCAATTACTGTAGGAAAATAAACAATACTGCGGAATTTCCTAATGCTTTCCTCCTGTTCATTTGGAGTAATAGGCATTTTTATAAATCTTCGGGACATCCGTGACAAGTTTTTACATGTTTTGCTGAAAACTAGTTGAGACATACCATGTTAATCAGCTGTATCGTCTTGAATCTACGAATCAAACAATAATATTAGTAAATTATTTGGATTTTGTCTAATGTTAGGTTAGCATTGACCAAGGTTAGGTACTTACATACTTAATGGCGAGCCCAGTTGCGTAATGCGCAAACCACTTGCACTTCAGGACTCAATGGGCATCCTCGAGGGTCGTGGGATAAATCCTCACGTCAAACAACCACTAGTTTTTCTCCAAAACGTTTTGTGAACCTACACTTATTCTAAAATCTTCGTCACTCAATTCAAAAGGATTCACACGACGACGATGTCTGTAAGATCGCCGAGACGTCCCAGCATATCCAAATCTTTAAAATCCATCAAGATAATCATATTAAATATCCATTTTTAACAATTTTTGTATAAATTGACACACAACAATAATCAACGCAAACGTCAAATAAATTAGTACCAAAGATAAACTAGGGGACTCGGCGGACCAACTTTAGTACCATAGATAGTTCAGGAACTATTGATAAACTTCATTTTGTAATAACGTTTTATTTAGTCATGGTACTAAAGCTAGTACTAATCCCAGTACCAAATTTAGACCGTGTTTTGGAATAAGACGGATAGGGTGTAGGTACCTATTTGGTGTGGTTTCGTTTCCACCATTTCTCGATTTGGCCGTGTATCTTTAGTGTTCCCTGAATTATTCCGGGCTCAAAGTTTGCAATCCTCTGAACTTATTTGCGAATTTCGTCTATTTAGGTTACTTTACTATTTTGTTTATTCCTTAATGCGATTTTGTTTGTACCTCTGTTCGCATTTCATTTTCCTTTGCCAGGTGTTAGCAAAATTATTGCCTATCCGCAGGGTAAATGCCTCTCTTAACAGAGCAAACTCAACATTATTTTCCGCTTAAAAATCAATATTATTACAGTAGACATACCTCGAATATTCTAATTCGGTGTACATTAAGAATTCAGTAATATTAGCGGCGGTTTCGGTGACAGACAGCCGACGGCGGTTTAAGAGTCCCCGTAATTTGTGTTAATTGGCTTTGACTTGATTATTTCGTTCATTTTTGGTGCCTTTTCAACGGTTTCCGCAAAGTGCTTGGACGGATTCGACCTTTTTAATTCGGTTACGTAGCTACGTAACGCTATGTTACGTTCCTGCATGTTAGCGATGGTTAGACAGTAAAAATGCTTAAATTATTTTGACACTAGTTTATTTAAAATATGGCTATAAGATATGTTTCACTAAAAGGCAGTGACAGCATGGCACTAAAACTTAACTTAATTACGACTAACTTAAATACTAAAGCAGGGTGCCAGGATTGTTTTAGGCAGGTCGCGGTAGGTGCGTGGAACCTTTTCGGTCCTCAGTACTGCCGGCTGGCGTAAGTCTTCGCCACAGAAGTGGTGAACAGTGTTGGTAATATAATATATAACTAATGTAAAGTTGTACATACGGTTTGGCATGCGCACTTACGGGAAATTTCCACAGAATTCTCCAACAATCAATATTTTTATTCGGTGGGCTGTACCCATAGATTTTTAGAAAGACAATTTTGCTGTTGAATCTTTGAAATACTTTTGTTTTTAGAGTGTTTTAATAAGATAAGGCCTTCACGCTTCTTTGCCCAAATTTCAAAAAGGGAGATTCCATTATTATGTACCAAAAATGAACAACCAAATCAGTTTTTTCAATATTTCTCAAAAGCCATTTAAGCCATTCGCCAGCCATTTAGCGATTATACGCAAAAAATGGCAGCAGTAGTTACCCAGCGGTAACGGCCGACTTACGGTCGTAGGTTGAAACCCAGATAGGCGGTTTACTTTGTATAAGTTATTTTATCACCACTGCTCTCAAACCAGTGAATTAAAACTTCGTGAGGAAACCGGCATGTCCTAGAACCAAAAATTCGAAGACATGTGACATCTATCAAACAGCACTGGGTCCGCGTGGTGGATTACGGCCCACTCCCTCTTACTGAGAGGAGGCCTGTGTTCCAGCAGTGGGAACATTATAGGCTGATTATTTATACGCTAAAAATAGTAGGTATTCAAGTTAATAAAATTAAAATCAGTCTCACCTATTTTAAATCGAATCTACGTTCATTGTAACCAATCTTTTAAAATGCTAATCAAGTGTATCGTATTTTCATACGAGGGGACGTTTTTCTGACGTTTCGTTCACGCTACAGAATACTTTGTGAAAAATTTGTAGCCACTAAACGACATACGAGGGAGGGACATGATATACGAGCTTGGTTTAAACGATATTTTTATTTGTTTAAGACTCTACGGTGCGAAAATTGTTTAGACAATAAATTGAGAGGATCTGTTTAATTTAATAATGCTTTGAAATTAAAAGACAACAGAGGATTGTTTTACTGAGCACCAAAAATACTAGAATACACTAGTATTCTAGTATTTTTGGTGTTCGGTAAAACTACTAGATACTAGTAGAATGTTAAAGTATTCTATTAATATCACTAAAATTATTCACCTTAAATTCTAATTTACATTTACCTATTAAAATATTTTTTTTCATTTGACAATTGACGTTAATTTTATAACCTTCAATTTCATCGATGATTTTTCAATACAATTTCATAATGTTATTCAAACAATAATTGTTGGAATAAAAAGTGGTGAAATATAAGGTTGAAACCTTCTAAATACAGAAGAATGAGTCACTAATTCCCTTTTGTGAGTGATTGCATAAGAATTTAACCAGGATAGGGTTTATTTACACTTTTATTAAATACTTTTGGAACAAATTTTAGTTATATTTTAAATATTAAAATAATCTTTTATAACAATATTCTTACCTATTTATTAATTTAACTCAAAACGTTCAGTCTAAACTAGTAATAATAATATTTTAAAGACAAAAGATTTAAATTTTTGTATGTTTGTTTGTAATGGATAAACTGAAAAAATACTTAACCGATTTTAAAAAATCTTTAACTTAAAGATAGCTACATTATCAGCGAGTAACATGGGCTGTATTTTATAGACTTCGAACGAAGTCGCGGGCAGAAGCTAGTATAGAATAAAACAATTATGTACGAATGAAAATGGCGCTTGCATGTTAAATATTCATGCATTATATAGATATCAACGACTGTCAGGCATTTTTAACTTAATTATTGGTAATTCATCATTAGTACTTACTGTTCTGATTTTGACATTAGATAAAATTACGGTACTTAAGATATTTTATTCGTAGTGTCGGTATTTCTCTTTGACTTTTGTTTTCGTAAAATTTTTGCGACGTTGGTTTGGTAGTCGCATAGAATAATTTGTTCGATTCCCATATCGGAAACAGGTTTTTTTTAAATTTTTCAGCCCACACGCATAGGCATAATCCTCGTCTAAAAATATAAAAATACTCTTAAAAGTCCTTTAAAAATGTAATTGGTTTATCAAACGGCACCAGACCCGTTTATTTTATTCCCAAGTGCTATTATAAACCGTTCAGTTTTGTTTATGGAAAATATTTTTGTTAGTTCATTAAAAACGAATTTTATTTTAAGTAACGTCTCGTCAACGGTGCTCGTAAAAATACGGCTCGTTTTACGGCTGGGTCGTTTAAGGGCGTGTAGTGGCTTTAAATCATTTTGTTGAGTGAAAAATATTTTTTTGATGACATTCGTTATGGTGAAATTAATTTTGATGTTCATTTTATTTTGTTTCGTTTTAATACAGTTTGTTTAAATGGGTTGCAGTAAACGTTGCAACACACCTGCTAAAAATAACGCTACAGAACTTCGGCAAGCTTACGTACGCCCAACATAATGAGGCTGTTTCGTCGTGAAGCATGCATTCTTAATTGAACCCGTCAAATTTCCGTTTCGAATTTTCGGCAGGTGTGTCACTAGATACGCTTAGAAAAAATTAAAAGAAGAAAAATAGATAAATGCATTTAAGGCCTATTCAGATACCTATAAGCGATAAGTATCGCTGTCACGCTCGGTAGCGTTACCGAATCGATACGCGATGTCGCTGTCGCGCTCGGTAGCAATACTGGTTAGCCTTCTGGTTAGTCACTTTAGACCAGTATCGCTACAACGATATCGCATATTTCTAAATAGGCTTTAAGTTGAGATATCGGTAGAAGAAGCGTAGAATCGTGACCGATGGAAGGAATAGAGGGAGACTCTCACCCAGTAGTGGGACAGTACGGGCTAATAATAATAAGGCCCGACTCCGCCAAAGCGGAGATGTCCGAAGCGGAGACGAGAAGAGATGTTTTTCAGTTAAAGTGTATCCACCGAAGCAGTGCGAAGATGCGTACTGTCTAGACTGGAACGGAGATGTGTGCTGGCTAGAGCCGAACTGAGCTGCTCACGCAGCTCAGTTCGGCTCTAGCCAGCACACATCCTGCGAAATACGGCGCCGCTGACTGCACGCCGCTCACATCCCTTCTCGTGTCCGCTGCGCCCTGTCACCAGCTTGCGAGGCACAGCTCACATCTCCGCTTTGTACCGCCGCCCAGCTCAATCTCGGTGAGGTACAGCTCACATTTCCGTTTCGATCGCGCCATATACAAATATGATACATCTCCGATCTGTGTATCCACTGAAGTCGAGTGAAGACGAGATGTGTGAATAACGAAATTCTTTTAGTTGTTTAAAACACATCTCTCCTCTCGTCTCGTCTCAACTTTGATGGAGTCCGGGGACTAACGGCTTGTTCCTCCCACCCTGATGATGATTACTACAATTCATAATAAAACAGAACATCCAGCTCCGCGATAAAATTAAATATTATCCATAAAATATCCTCATTTCAATTTCTCGCTATCACTTATGGAAACAGTAGGTAAGTACCTATAGCACTGCGAAGACACGGTGCCTCGTAAATCTAAGTCGTCATAAAGATCCTGCTCATACACTTCCAATTTTATCGAGAGCCCAATTTACCGTTCGACGTCGTAAAATATTTGGATTGGAGATAGTGCCTTATCTACATCGACAGTTTTATACTGGGCGATGTTTGATTGGCTGCGTTTTTAGGATATTTTTAAAGAAATATTGAAATATAACTGGTGGCATGCTTACTAACATAATCAGCCTGTAATTTCCAACTGCTGGGACACAGGCCTCCTCTTATCGAGAGTGAGTGGGCTGCACGCGGGCCCAGTGCGGGTTGGTAGATGTTACATGTCTTCGAATTATTGATTCTAGGTTCCTCACAAAGTTACCCTTCACCGTTTTGAGAGAAGTGGTAATGAAATTATTTACCCACGACCTACAACTCGTAAGTCGGGGCCGTTACCACTGCGTCACTGCTCTCGTATGTTTACTATCAATTCAATTTGTGGGTTTTGTCATTTTGTTTGCCAGTTTAGGCGACGTCTCTGTGTCTCAGCCCAAATAAAAAACCAAGACAGGGCGCTGCGAACAATACAGTGAACATGGTTCGCTCTTTAACACACTTAACAGTCTCAATTAGCACAATAATTTGCGTAGTAATTAAAGTGAAAAGACTGATAATTATCTTTTAGACAGATTTCTTTCAGGCATTTTATCTATTTCCGTTAAAGTTAAGTCATCTATAAATTTAAATAACACGCAAACAATATTAACAAACAACAAAACACACACACAAAACACAACATAATAATTAACAAACAACAACACGCACACACATTAAATAATATTAATATTTCAATTACTCTAGTAATACAATTTTCGCCGGAATTATTAAAACGTTCAAACATTCTAATAATCCTGGCATCTAAATACAAATATTTTGATAAACAGATAGAAAATAATATTAATATTCATAATATTTTATTAAAGAGCTTTAATTATAAAATGTTTTCATCTTAATACTATTAGGGATGTTGGTATAAATAATATTTTAGTTTATAAGAAACAATAATTGAAGTCGATAGGAACATACCTTTAATAAACAACCAAATACGCAGGTGGCTACAGGAGTTCACCCTCACACAAGCGGAGTACTGGTGGACCTCGACACCGGGCTGCAGGCAGTCTAAGGAAGCTATGCCATCCCTGGATAGCAGGCTAACCAGGCGTTTATTACGCCTGGACAGGAACGGCCTGCGCCTGGTGACGGGAACCATCACGGGACACTGCTCGCAAAACAAACACTTCCACACAATAGGCATAACGGACAGCCCTCTATGCAGGGCATGCATGGAGGCTGAGGAAACCGTCGCGCACGTGCTCTTCAAATGCACAGGCGTCACCCAGATTAGAACAGAAACCCACGGGTCACCCAGATCTTTTACAGATATTCTGAACAAACCAGGAGTTTTGATTAACTTCTGGAGGGAGGTGGGCTGGTTGGAATAACCACCAAACGGCCGCCATGGCCCACGCACAATGGTCCACCTGACGGACTAAGTGCGGAAACCAAACCCCATAACATAGAACATAGAACATACCTTTAATAAATACACAGCACAAATATTATCCAAGAGAAATACTGCTAACATAACATCACGCCTGTATTCCCCGAAGGGTTGGGCAGAGGTGTCCCTATGGTACACCCACATTTCGCTAGTTATGTTTTTAAATCCCATGTAAAAAGGGCCTATTACCTATTGCCATCAACCGGGCACAAAACCTGACTCAGAAATACGTACTATGAGAGAAAAAAAAACAACAACAAAAAAACACGATATGAAACCGTTACGAAAATGAAACTTTGTGTTTTTTGAGAAGTTGGGCACTAACCGACACTTTCCAAGTCCTTATTACTTTTCTTTTAGTTTGAAACTTCTAGCAAGTTCTAGGTTTGAGAATATCTTATAGGTTTGATAATATTATTCTTAGGAAGAAACCTAAATAACCGCCTTCATTGAAATGCAGTACCCCAATTGCGGATCACTTTCTATCACAATCCGAAGATTTCTAAGGACATTCATAATCCACTGCTTTACAATCATGTTTTAAAAATTCGTCGTAAATAACGCAATCAATTTTGTTGAATTGTCAAAATGAATGGCATTGGGATTGTAATTGTGTTATGCAATAACCCCGCAGGTATAGATACCTGCGGGCTTGCGAACAATGAGCAATGGGTAGCTTGCCGTCCGATAAGGACCAGGCCCGGGTCGACGGCGCGTTGTGTTCTACGCGCGCCTCAAAAGAGATTTCAGTAGAACTGACGGGGTCCGATAGGGCCGATGCCTGCCGGGAATGCGGTTTTGTCCGAAAGGGTTACCGTGGCCCCTGGCAATACAGGCAACTGAAGGAACAAGGGTGGGTTTTAGTTAGTAATAGTCTGACATGCCCTCCCGCTCAACCCAGAGCGGGAGAAGTTATTTGATAATTTTCCACCCAAAAAAAAGGTATGGGTACCTGCGCGGTAATAACACACTTTTCCAGTGTGTACAAGCGTAACATAACCTAAAAATACAATTTCGACAAAAAAAAATAACCCTCGTCTCCACTAGACCAGAACATCTACGAATGATATACGGCAAGCGTTTCCTCCAGCTATCTAAAAATTTTCACCGCCTCAGTAAACAATGGAATGCTATAAATCTAAGGCAGAGCTGTGTCAAACTTACACACAAGTTTGATTAATCTTTAACCCTCGCTGCGTGTGGTGCGCTTCATAAAGATCTGTGTACACATAGGGGTAAAATTAATGGGAAATTTTGTGCGTTGTAACAGTGACATAATTGGTTAGAAAATATAATATTTGTTTAAAAATAAACAGACAATTCAAATTATATGATGATACACTGTAATACACTTATTCTATGACCTGATATTAAAAAAAAAAAAAACTGCATTTCACACATCAGCGCTCTTTTGTAGATATTATTGTAACTATCTTGTAGTTTAAAAAAGGCTATTATTTTTCAACGGTTAAGTAATCAAATCAAAACAAATTATTTATTTGCTAGAATGCAGGTATACAAATAAGGTTGTGAAGAATTAAAGTTGAGCCATACATTCTGCCCAAGATTCGACATGCAAAATTTAAATGAATTAATACGATGCAATAATAAAAAATAAGAACATTAAACACAATTATCAGATAAAAAATTAACAGTTCAATACAATTAATAAATATGTAATAGTCAAAATACAATTAAAATGTCAAAATACAATTCAAATGTCTAAATACAATTCAAATGTCAAAATACAATTCCAATATCAAAGTACTATTCAAATTAAAAAAAAATAACATTTAAATGTCAAAATACAATTAAAATATCAACCAAAATACAATAGTCGATATAATTAAAATGTTTAAAATTACATTTATTTAATTCACATAATTTCAAGATCTATAATAATCGGTCATTTAGAAAATCATTAATGGAGTAATAACATTTTTCCACTAGAAAAGCTTTAAGTTTGTGTTTAAAATGTGGAAGTTTTAAATATTCCGGTAATTTCCGATACAAATGACACTTTTTCTTAATAGTGCAGTTTTATAGCCACCGACAAGGTATATTAAGATTATAAGGTTTTTATATTGGCTTCTCACAGGGCCTTTTCTGGTGTCCGAGACCATAGTGAATAACTTCCCATTTGTTTTAAAAAATATTGCCATTTCCATAATAAATAATGACGGAAACGGAAGAATTTTTAGAGACTTAAACAAAGGCTTGCCACTATCTGTGGGTTTAAGATCGCACATCGCTCTTACACAGCGTTTCTGAGCTTTAAACTCCTTATCTCTTAGGCTACAGTTACCCAAAAAAAAAAATCCAAACCTCAAGACCGAAGCGATCAAACCATGTTAATAAGCTATTAAAGCAGTTTTTGTGTCAACTTTTTTTGCCAAATTCCTTAGGACATAATATGCTGCAGTGCTCAGCTTTTTGCACACTTCTTCGGCTTGAAGTTTCCAAGTTAATTGATCGTCTATCATTATTCCCAAAAATTTCGCAACTTTGACTACCTTGATCTCTTCCTTATCATATTGTACGTTTATATTTTGTGGAATTGTACGTTGGTGAAAGTGCATTACACTGGTTTTTTGTAGGTTTATTACTAGGTTGTTCTTCTCAAGCCAGCTTATAATATAATAGGTATAAGTAGACAGATAAGTTTTACAACCAACTGTTGAGGGCCAGTTAAAGTATTAGTGCCTGTTCTGGCCAGGCAAATATGGTCACAAAACCCAGACGTGACGACCAGATGGGAGGTCAAAGTCTATTTTAAATTTTTCTGCTAGATAGGTAGGTAAATGATCATGTTGTCCGAGATGAAACTGTATATAGTCAACAAGGAATTAAGTATTTTTAAACGTGTAATCACAAAGAATATAATGTTTTTTTTTGAGAATATTCCAAGTTGTAGGTAATACTATTATCAGCAACTATTATCGGACTATGAGAGTAAGGGAAGAGAGAGTGAGCATGTGTCTACGCATACACTTGTGCACTATAATATCTCCCGCGCCGAAGGCTGGTCTCCGCTGAGATTGGTCGCCATGGCCGAAATTCAGTCTGTAGGACATTTTTTACTTTATTACTATTATCAGCAATATTTGTCGTGCGTTTATTACAAAATTCATAGTTTGGTCGATGTTAAAAAAAATGCTGAAAAAAAGAGCCATGATGTTTTGTTAAACCAAATAACAACACAATAAATATGTTCGTATTAATTGTCTGCCCCACAAATTTATACCCACTTTGATCAATAACGTTGTGCAAGCATTCAATTTATTTTAAACATAAACAACCGAACAGCATCTGCCCAAAAATTTGTAAACAACACAAAATATTATTTTCTTTTACATATCTGAATGTAAACAGCGTGAATGATTCATTCAATGTGCATATTTATATTTTACTTGTCAGAGATAAATCCTTCGAAATGAAGGTTCTGTTGCCTTGCAGTAAACAGATGTTAAACCTTTTACATCTGTTGAACGTAAAATCAGGCTGTTTGTGAAACGCCAGTAAAATATTCCCAAGCTGATATCACAGTGAAAGAAATGTTTTTTTATTGGAAACAAGGTCTGATTGCTTTGCACGGAAGTATGTGGAAACAAGTCTGCAAACTCTGTGACATCAAAAATACTACATCACTCAACTGTGAAAAAAAAAGAAGAAAATATTGCAAAACTCTGGTTATGATGACTCGGAGCAATCAATATAATAAATACCCTGACCTGACACTGAATCAAACAATGGGAACAAATACACACACATACACACACCCTTACACAATGTATTACCTAGACAATAAAATATTTTTATTTCTAATTATTAGAAAATATTTGTTTTTAAGCAAGTAAGTTTGTTAACTGATCGCTTGAAAACAAAAGTTAGGTCGTGTCTTTTGTATACAGGGTGGCAGGGACATTGACGCGAAAACTGTTACCATGGATTTAGTACGTGATTCTGAACCTCTCTGAAATTGAAATATTTTTCGTCGGTTATTAAAAAAAAATCTGCTGTTCCATACATTTTGACCGCGTAGGTATTGCACTTTTCTATAAAACAGCAGATTTTTTTTTTTGGTGGGATATTCTCAAATAACGTCTCCCGCGAGCATATCAGACTCTTACTGACTAATACCCACCTGTGTTCCTTCAGTTGCCATGTTGCCGGGGGCCACGATTTCCCTTTCAGACTTCTTCGCAACCCGGCAGGCATCGTCCCTGCCACCCTGTATACTTTTTTTATGTTTGTTAGTATAGCCCTTACATACTAAGTAGGGTTAAACAAAGATTCTGACTTAACATATCCCACTAAAATCTGTATTATACTAACATGCCCCGTCAGCAAATTTTTGTCCACTTAATTCAGTCCCATGCTAATTCCACGTCCTCCAACCTTTTTTAATTAAAATTATTTAATCAACTCAATTCTCCTCTAGTGTATAAACAGCTTAATTTTATTTGTCTGAGAACTTCTGTCAGTTAACCCGTGCGTGGCAAGTTTTCATGACGCATTACAATAAAGGTTATGGCCTGGGTCACACGGGTTTTAATAGAAACTTAAGACTTGTGTACTTGTCTTTACAAACTTCAGTAGTGTTGACGTCTTTGGAGTGCCTTTTAAACATACTCATCGTTTAACAGTCGGTTGTTATGTCCAAAATTGTTGGATAAATTGATTATGTAAAATTGTTTTAGGTAAGTAAGCAAAGCAATTGACATTGCTTGCAAATATTTTTTTGACATCAATTGATTTGATGAATGGGTAGAAAGCAGACTGATCAAAAACATTTCAATTTTATTAACCTCAATTCGAACTTAACTTACTTACATTGCTCAAAAACAATTAATCTTTCTATTGATTAATGGACATATTAATTAAGCTTCAACACCTGAATTCAATTTTATAAATTTTCCAATGGAAATACATAAATCATTTCGAAACCCAAACTTAGCAACAAAACTTGAAATTAGACCCGAACAAAATTCTGAAACTGCTCATTAGGAACAAAAGTTTCCGTTTTAATATAATTTCGCCCACACATAGCTTTGGAAGTCGGTTCAAAACACAGAGTAACGAATAAATAGAGTGATAAGGTTCTTGCAACGATGCCTGGTGAGCATACAACAACGCTATTATTGCCATTCAAATTGGAAATTACTTAGTTATTGATGCAAAGACACTCCTGATTATTAAGTGAAAGACATGTTATTTGCGCGTGCAGAGAAAGTTTCAAAGTTTTAACGAGCAGGATTGGCCGTAAAAATTTACTGTACTACTAATCACATTCAATCATAATATAAATATTGATAAAGACCACAATATTTTGTGAAATGGTATATCTAATGTAAGGGGCTATGTAGCATAATGGCACTACTGTAGTACAAACCTACCCGCCTAGATCGATTACCGTTTCAATCAATAAATTTTTCTGCGGAAAAGATTAATTATCTTGCAGAAAATGACATTATTTTATATACTATTCCATTTTTCAATTAATCAAGTAGACAGTGCCTTTTCGCCCACAGGCCCTCTTCAAAGTTGGTAAATTATGAATCTTCCATTCACTAATCACTTCGTAGTCAAAAGTGAAACAATATTAAGGCTTCTGCCGCATCGTGATCCTCGTCCGTGTTTCTGCTACAATTGTGCTTATTATCACACTGACACATTTTCTTTAGTTATTTTGCTGAGCCGGGCTGGGAAAAAATGGTCTACAGAATTTGTAAAAAAAAAAAAAATGGTGTCCTTATCCAAACTGAAAACTTTGTCCTAGAAGTAAAGAATTTAGTTTTTGAAGTGAAAACTTCTTTAGTCGCGATGGAAATTTTTAACATTGGACAAAACCATTGATTTCGCGACATGGTGTCGCGAAATCAATGGTTTTGGACGACACCTCATTTTTGTAAACACAATTGTGCTCTTTATTTATATAACGTTACGGATCAATGTTCCATGCAAGTATTTTTAATTTAAAGGTTTTGTAAACGCGATTATGCTCTTTATTTATATTACGTTACGGATCAATGTTCTATGCAAGTATTTTTACTTTAAAGGTTTCAGAAGTATTATTTTTTGTAAACGCGATTGTGCTCTTTATTTAGATAAGGTTGCGGACCAATATTCTATACAAGTATTTTTCTTCCACCAAGGCGATCTTGTTCAAGTTTTCACTTCTGTCGTCGGCATTCCCGGAGTGCCACTACTTTTTTTTGGTGTAAAGTCGTTTGGTCGCATTTTCCTGAAGAAAAATAATGTAAGTCAGTATCGCTCGTTAACAAGCAAGATGATCCACATTTACATTTTTTCGCTAGATTAAAGGTTTCCGTTTGGATGCGAACCGACTCTTTAGACTATTGTTAAAACTTGGTATTTTGGATACTTAGGTATGAGGTAGGACTTTATTTGCCCAGAACAGAAAAGTCTGGGTATAAATAATGAGTTACGCAATAGGTTACCCTGTATTGATAGATGTAAGTTAGAAAATAAAAAAACGTTAAAGTGACTGCACCTTACCTACATTATTGTAATATTTTCACCAATCTCAGGAAACAATATTGTATAGTCCCATATTTTAGTCCTTCTATCCCATAATTCAACACACACCATTACTCGGCCAAAAACAACACATTAATAATTTCACCCACGAACAAAACACAGAGCGACTTTGAAAAGGGCACTCCAATAGAAAATAAGGGTAAGAAAAACTACTTAAGAAAAGTAAGACAAGTAGAAATATGAATGGTTCATAGCACTTACGTGAAGTACTTCGGATGGGAAGAGCCAACAAAACTTGTATAACTTATTGTTATGTTACTTGAGTATTTCGTGAGAACATATCTTTATTACTTTTGTATCGGAGTTCGGTGTAAGGGAGGGTAGCGACTGAAGTGTCTTTGATTTGGAAATAGTATTTGTAGGGATAAACTGTATGTACGCGTGGAGCTCACTCAAAACTAGGTTTTGCATATTTTGGACCTTACATCTTGATATTAGGTAGTTAAACTCTACAAATGATTTTTTTTTATCATCTATCTTTCATTTTTAAAGGAAATTATCCTTATACTTTTTTCTTTTTATTATATAAATGGCTGAATGAAAATATTTTGTGTGATATTAAGGATTTTTTTGAACATAAATTATAATGTTACAAACATTATAATTTATGTTAAAAAAAATCAAAAAAAAAAAATTCAAATTTATTTATTCGTTGAAGTTTGCATGCTTTAATGTTTGAGCAAAACATGTATGATTTCATATGCTTTAATAACACCTATGTATACCATGTTTTACGCAAATAAATTATCTTATCTTAATACACTGGTGGTCTCTACTACCAGTTGCGTTATAGCAGCAGTTTGTGTCACTGATAGCAATTTACTCGTGCTTCCTCTTTTACGGTAGACATCTTTTCAGCCTGTGATTCAGCGTAGACAAAATCGAATGTTCAGAGCAGTAGGTATGTCTAGTATTATTTTTGGTTCCCTTTAAGAAAAAAACTGATTATATTAGCCTTGTCTGAAAACATTATTATTTTGGTACTTCGGATCCTGGCAAAAAGCCACAAAGCAAAGTATTAATAACCACAAAAAGCCTACTAGACTAAAAGCTATGACTAAACGAAAAACATTTCTTTGGCTCGTTTACAAATCTCTCATTCAAGGATTTCTATATCAGATCTAAGTTATTATTGTATGGAGCCAAGTTCAGATATAACGGTGTTGATAATTTATATGTCTGCGCCTAAGGTTGGCGTCATGGAGTCTGATTGAGGGCAGGGAGACGCGGTTGCCAAATCTTATGGCGTTGGCGACCTCTGTAACTAGGGGAGGGCTTTTGGGAGAGATTTGGATCGAAAGACAAGGTCAGACTGTGTATTAGAACTTTCAGAACGTATTATAATAGTTGAAGAAATAATAACCATTACGTGAGTGTATTGGAGGTCACCTGTGCCTAACCCTTTGGGGAAAGATGCATGATGATATGTGTTGTATTGTAAAACGACAAAGAGGATTGCTGTAGTAAAAAAAGTTGACCTCAAATCTTTAAAAAAAATCATTATTATTTTAGTTACGAGAGAAGTTTTCATGATAAAGAGAGTATCAATTAAAAATAATGTCTAGGTACCTGAAAATTTACTCATTCAGTAAGGATAACCATAACATCAACTAAAAACGTAATAACACTAAACCAGACTGATAAAAAAGATGACTTTGGAAAGTTCAAAGAAAGTAATATTGCCGTCATATTTTTTGTAAATTCTAAGAAACTCGGGTACTTACATCAATCACTTGTTGCGTTAGTCTTCGCTTTGATAACATTATCGAGTCTTTTTAAATATATTTTGATGATACTTATTCCTTATACTTCACAGTAATAATTTGACTTTATTGTGGTTTCAAATTGTATTAAATAGGTAACTGATATCGTTTTAATTTTATATGGTTTTTATTCAAATATCCGTAAATCCAAAATTGTACCACTAATGTTCTTGCAACAGTTTTAAGTATAACTGTTAAAAGTAGCTGGAATCTTTCAAAATACCTATTAGAATAACTGCAATGTTTAAGAACTCCATTATAGCATAGTTGACTCTGTCAGTCAAGCATTTTGAACCAAAAACAAACTCCCTAACTTTTCCCTTCAATCCTAAACAACCAAAATTTGCAGACTATACATTAAACCCGTAAAACTTAGGTCCACAGTTTCAGCAGTTCTACCAATCCCCCTGACCTTGCAAGCATGGTCCTCATTGGAACTTTGCCCGAATGCCCAAAATCTCCGTAGGTACATCAAATGTCTGGGCCATAAATCATACTTTATAGAGATGTGCCGTGACCTTAAGATATTGTTTTTGTCTGTATTCGCAGTCCTTATTAATATGTTAATGGCTACCCGTCTGCCGAACGGGGGAATAACTCAGCGAAATTGGTTCGAAGTTTGGCATGTTATTCAAGGCTCTGATTTGAATGGTATGATGGTATATAATGGGTAATATTTGGTGTGAATTATGTACAGTGGTTTATTTTTGGGCCAAGTTCAGTAGGAAAATTTGGCACTGGAGAAGTAAGCACGCTAAGCTGTTCCAAAAATGTAGTTTCTCGTCCGTTATATAAAATGTGCGTTCAAGGGTGACATTGGATGTAGTTCTTCACGGCCGCGTTTTTATAAGAAAGATGGAACGGTACAAAAATCGCTCCGTCTTTTTTCTGACGCATACCTTTTTTTTTTCTTTAGTTTTGTTTTTAGATTATCCCTTAAGTACACCTGTGCTAAAATGCTTTGTCACAAGTCAGTGGTTTTAAAGATAAAAATATTTTAAGAAATATCTCATAAATAAATAATAATAAAAAACTATCACGAATTTACTAAATAATTTATAGATCGAGGGATACTTAAATGTTCATATAAAATCTGAACAGATATAAAATTTTTAGCTCAGCTATTACATGAAATTCTAAAAAGAAATGTATCGAATCATTGTTATAGTCACATCACAATGATAGTGTTAATCGATTATTATGAATTTCTTTTTGCTCTAAGATGTCTACAAGAATTTGTCGATACATATTTACTTATTGTTGTGCCTTGACAAAGATATCTAGGATTGCAAGACACGCTCCCCTTGGGAAATCGTCACCTCGCTCTCAAAGTTGCATGCAGAAACGATGTTCTACGTTCACATTATATTTGTTTAGATGACTTCTTGTAGGTGTGTATGGTATGATTCCTCAATTTTGTATAATATTATCTTATTGTTCCGTGTTCCATTACTAGTATTCTCTTGTCGATAAACGAACAGTTCATACCCATTATGGGAATCCTGTAATATCTCTCCCCAGTCGGTGTTGGATTAGCATCCACCACCTGTGTCTGCGCACACATTTATGAAAGTGCACTATAATAATTATCTTATGCGTATTTGGCTAGTCTCTGTTGAGATTGGTCACCGTGGCCAAAACTCGGTATGGAAGATATTAACTTTTGTCGATACAAACAGCTCACCGTTCACTTGCACCTTCGATGACCTAAAAATGCCACTGATGTGGCGATTAACCTGGTCACCTGCTGGTCTCAAGCAATATAAAGAAGTCAAATCAAAGTACCGTCTATGTACACGAAAAGAAGAAGAAGCAATCAGTAAGGGTACTTGGGCCGACCAAAGTACATGTTAGTATTGCCAGTCTTGAATATTTAGTACACCTCTAGAAGCATGAGGAACAGGGTATAAAGTTCAGTCATCCTCTACAGAAAAGGGAGGATCCTCCGACAAGACGGGTGTCGTGTCTGGCAGGCAACTGCCCAACGATTGATGTCGGGGAATTTATATATTATATGGTGTTCGCGCAGTAAAGTCTAATTGCGCGACGCAGGATTTGTGTGTTGTCAGGATTTCGTGTGACGTCAGGATTTCGTGTGACGTTAGGATTTCGTGTGACGTTAGGATTTCGTGTGACATCAGGTCTTTGATGGCATCGTTCGCATGTGTCGATGTAGATGCCGCTACACACCTACTATCTCGATTGATGGTGGAGACAAGCATTGTAATATTGCCAACACGCAGTGAGTGTGAATTTTGGTCAAAATAAATGCTAATCTCTGTAAGCAACCTCTTCGCATACAGAGATCTTTGCCCCTTTAGGAAGTAAAAGGCCTGTTGTAAGGTAGTAAAAAACCGGGCACAGCTGTGGAAATGTTCCTAACATAACTTGGCAGTGAAAACAGACGTAGATACCAGGTATCTCTGTGTGTTTCTAAGCAAAAACGTGACTACATTTGCACGGTAATGTTAGCAGGCGTGACATACATCAACGAAATGGATTCACGAGTGTGATATAGTTGCGTGTACATAGTCGTAACTGTATTCCTCTCTGCTTTTAGCAGACTGAATGGAGTTTACGATACACGCTTTTGTGATCACTTTGTTTCCTTTGTTGATGTAAAAGCATCTTGATTATCAAGTGGTTGAATTTTGATTGGACATCTCAGTATTGAAAATAGGGTTCTAACTTTTCAGGCGTGTTTAGACGTTCAACTTTGCTTAATGCAAGTAAAGTTAGGGAAATTAATCGCTAAGCTAACCAACTTAAATTGTCCGTGTATTCAGATTACAACTGGTGTCAATTTACTTAATAATAAATTTCCCTGACTGTAATTTGCCTGCATATTTATTATAGAATATGCAGTTATATTTTCAAAGGTAACATTTGTGTCAATAAATTAATAAACTATAAGTGATCGTAAATGTATATGTCTGGATCGATACGTCATTATTTGGATCTCTAGCATGTCGTCAGAAATTCAAGTGGTCAAATACGCATTTTGCCAGAAAACGCATGTTGACAGAAACGCATCTCGTCAGATTTGTAACACATCAAAGACGCAGCTCGACAAATACGCAATTTGACAGATGCGCGTCTCGACAGATACGCAACTCGACAGTCAATTAACAAATAGGATTTAATTTTAAACGCTTGTAGTCATAAATACGCTATTAGGCAATTTACAATTTGCCGCTAGTAAAATTGCATTAATTTACAAGTGTTTACAACCATAATAAATGCCTAAGTAAGAATGAATGCTCTATTTTGCGAATACCATAAAAAGTAATGAAAAATTCTTAATTATAATGCACTATTTGCTGATGCAATATCCATTTAGACCAACAGAACTGAACAAATATTAACTAAGTAATGACCGGTAATTATCGCATCGCATCGCTGTACATCCTTCTTTGTATACCAACAACATAATTGCGCAGAATAAAATACATACACTTCCTGTTTTTGTTGGCGATGTTTTAATTAATTTATTTATTTAACCAAGAAAGGAACAGAAAAATACGTACAAAGGCAATGCTTATTTCTAAAAAAATCTCTTCCAGCATACCTGCGACAGGAAAGTATATAAAAAAGATGTAGACAACGTGTGTAACCGTAGAAGAGAAAATAAAAACATAAATCAAAGAAGAAGAAAAAAAAAAACAATTCACTAATTTCCAGTAATTTTGAGAGCCTACTATTGTAGTTCAATTGGATCTTGATGCAAAATGGCTTTCTGTTTCGTGTCCCAGTTATTTTGATGGAATCTTTTGGTAATTAGTATCTATTAGATCGAATAATAAAATACTTAATTACTGTTCATTCTGTAATTTCACTAATTATTCACTCCGATATCGAATTCGCCCTGTGCATCCAGCGCAGAAAGTGACGATTCTGTCACCGTCAAGCTGTCAAGTGAGATCTCGCTTTGCTAGTGATGTACGACGCTGCTTGTAGGGTTCGGATTCGATATGCGATCTTCTGAGTTCCAGTTATTACAAGATATTTGACCTTCACATTACACTGCTGAATTCAAATAATACAAAATCCCACATTTTGTGTGATTTGGACTCGGCGTGTAACCTGTACCCTAATTGCGTAACTTATTTTCGTAAACAATTATGCCTAATTTGTTTTATTTTGACAGTTCAACAACATTCATTGCGTTGTTTGCGTTGCTGAGCACATTTTTTTTCCAACTTATGAAGCAATGGATTAGCAATCTGTTTTAAATCGAAACAGATTGTGTTGTATTACGCAATTAGGGTAAAGGAATGCCAAGCAAAGAAAAGGCCTCACGAGGCCTGTAAGTTCTTGGAAGGTTTTTTTATTAGATTTTCATTATTATGGTACTGGATTATCTAACTACTATGACAACTATAATAATGCAATGCCTAGTCTTAGGGTTGATAAAGAAAGCCGTATACAACATTAAGGAGAACAAAACTCTAAAACATTGGGATCCTTGTTTACGTCAGCTTTTAATCGGTCTGTCAACATAACAATCCCCCAGACCCCTACATCGGGACTTTTATATATTACGCCATTGAGTATGAAAAAAATCGACAGTAGAAAAAGAAAGAAATTAATTAACAATATATTACTATTATAAAATTAAATATCAATTTCCGTTTTGTTGAGAAATGAATCCATTTCTCAACAAAATGGAAATTTATTAATCTATTAACTATTGCAAAATATATACATTTAACATAATAACACAATACAATATAGTAAAGAATAACACTTGCAACGTGATCAATTCTGTTCGGTAATAATGACGATACAATAATTAGTGATTACGAGTACTCTATAATTTAACAAGAACAGTCAAGTAGTGTTAACCACATATAAATCTCGTTGAATGTACGATATTCTCGTAACGAGATTTTATTTCTCGTGTATGGTGTTAATACATTTTGTATGCACGATGATATGATCACTTTAAAGGTACTTGACAGGCGACTGCCTCGTTGGAATAGTGGTCACAAATGTGACAGCTGAGCCTATGAGGTCTTGTTATAGGATCGATAGGAGGTTCCGAATCCGCTCTAGATTTGGAAATTCCTAGCCGAAAATGTGGATTTGGAAATGGGACATAACTGTACACTGCTGCCTACCTAAACCGGGAAAAACAAGCCTGATATTATTAGATAGATAGAAGATAGAACACTTACTCTGAATTATTTACACCATAAAAATTACAGATGTAAATGTAAAATGTGATAGCGCGTGTGTTGGATCATCATCAGTAAGGACTGATCATCTCTTAGCGGCCAAGGCTAATTTTATTTAAATGATATTTTTAACTGTTTTTTTTTTGTATTTTGCTACGAATGCTTTTAACGTTCTGCATCGTGCTCACGTGTATAATTTCAACATGAATGATGTAACCGTAATTATTTTGATTTAAAAGAGTGTCCGCGGAGTTTCTTGCCCGTTCTTCTCCATAGGTACCTACTACGCTTTAGAATGGGCAACTAGCTTCATATTATTGACTGGCCGATCGTCGACCCTTTGGCAATTCAAAAGTGCTTATAATTCGTTTAGTTGAAATAAATACTTTGAGTTTGAGAAATTTTAAATGGGTTGACACAAAGGGCGATCAGATCGCTAAAAGCGATATTTTAAAGATAACCTTTGGATGGATTAAAGAAGAAGGAGAGAAAATACTGCAGGTAATTGTGTTCTATGAAGTAATTTCGTAACGTAACGTAATTGTAAATAGGTAACGCAAGTTCCTGTTTCATTTCAATACAAAAACCCATAACATGTTCCTACAGTTTACTGCCACCTTTATATTTCTTCGTAAATCCTAACGCTTTCCACTTTAGGCGTTTTTCTTTCGAGTCTACGACAAACATGGAGATATTTTATGTCCCTCGCTTTTGTTTTGTTTGTGAACGACTTCAAATATATGTTTTATTTGGATTTACAACAGTTAACAAGAGATTTATTATTATAGCCTAATTACGTACAGCCAGCGTAATTTTTTCATGGAATGGATTAATATACTACCTACGTACAAAATATCTACCTAGTTACGATTGTAATTATTGTATGTTATGCTAAAACTTAAAATCACGGCGTGTGGTAAAGTTCTTTAAAACTTGCATCTCCCATTGGATTTCATTTTATATTTCTCTCTCTCTCTCTCTTGGATTTTAATAATGTTATTATAGTAATAGTTTATTGTAATAGTTTACGCGTGCTTGACAATTTGTCATATTAGTATAATCAGCCTATAATGTTCCCACTACTGGGACGTAGGCCTCCTCTATGTGAGAGGGAGTGGGCCGTACCGTACTCCACCACGCGGGCCCATGCGGCTTAATAGATGTCACATGTCTTTGAATTTTTGATTCTTGTACATTCCTCACGATGTTTTCCTTCACCGTAGTGACAGTAGCTGATGAAATTATTTACACATAATAAAAAATTATTCACACAAAGTAAATACCGCCTGTGTTCGAACCTAAGACCTACATACAACTCGTAAGTCGCGGCCGTTTCCACTGAGCCACCGCTGCTCATTTGTAACATAAATTTTGCGATAATTTTCGTTCGAGAAACTGGCCTCTAGTTAATCCACTATTCATCTGGCAAACAAGTTCTCATTCAAAAGACCCATTTCTAAGAAGAATGAAATTGTTCCCCGTACAGTAAATGAAACTACCTTTCGTAAGACAATCGTGTTCAGGGGAGCTCTAAAGGATTGCAATGCAAGACAAAATTCTCGCTTTAAACGTGCGCTTACATGGGCAGATTTTTCAGAAATTATTGCCTGACAAGGTTGAAAGGCTAGGTGGAGCGACATTCTTTGCAGGGTGGCTGGTAGCAGCTGAATGAGAGTTGCTGAGAATTGAGCGGAATGGCGTGCAATTGGAGAGTCGTATGTCCAGCAGTGGACTGCTGTAGGCTGATGATGTTATTGATGAACGGTTGCAAGAGTTAGTAGTAGCCGGGCAAATGAGTGGAGCAATCTAGTTATAGTTGAATCTCTTAAAATTGCTTTCAGCAATATTAAGTACATCTACTTAATTGCTCTACAGTAGAACATGTAAAAAAACCCTGTCCGATCCTTAAAGGTGTTGTTAGGTATCGTACTGAGAGTCTATTTATATGGTAATATTCAGGAAAATCGAAAAAATCAATATATGTCGCAGACGGGTATGTGACTCTTTCGTTATTATCAGCGATATTTTAATTATTGTGGGCGTAGTGTGGGTAGTGTTGGTTAGTGCGCATTAGAAAAACAGTTTGCAGTTCAGGTCACATTATAATTTACTATCAAATTAATCACACTAGCTAAATTATACACAAATTGGGTGCGACGGGGCGTTTATTAAAATCGTCAATTAACACAGTGATCACAAATTACAACTAACACAATAACTGAGCACCACGAATCGAGAATAGTTCCGCGACGTCTTCACTCCGATGCGTTCAGAGGCTGAATCCCCTCCTCGCCGTGGCCTTAAAACATCACGACTCTGTAGAAGCGCGCGCTTTAGGTGTGGGTTGATCACGTCCAGTCGCCAGCGGCGCGCTTACGATTCGTTTCGTGTCCGTACTAATGACCGGATCCGACATATATATCATTTTTTTCAGTGGGGAATTTTACCGGGTTATTACATGGGGCGCAGGCGGCCATCATTTAGCGGATGTTTACAAGTCATAAGTTATGAATGACCCATGTTATTTTTTTATTTTATTTTATGAATTTGGGGTAAATTTGATTTAAAAAAAAAAATTTTTTTTATTTTTTTTTACAAATTGATAATTGCTCTATAATAGGTTAATGAATTCATTGCCTAGTTTATTAAGTTCCTCCATTTAGCTTAATATAGTGTGCTCGTATCTCAAGCAGCAATGTTGGTATCACACTAAATTCCTATACATACATACATAAACTCACGCTTTCTTCCCATGGGAGTAGGCGGAACTACGGAACGCCTTAATCGCCGAAATCCTTACGTTCGTTTGGCTTCGTTTACGTTCATACATCTTTTCATACACGTACGCTGGTTGCGAATACGCACCTGACCTTTCTAAAGAACATGGTCACTATTATGTCCTTCTAGGGCATCCCCCCTCCCAGCGTTTTCACTCCTCAGCCTATCATTAAAGCCGTGTCTCCTGTGCATGTTTTTTCACAAAATTACATAAACATTTGTTTTCATACACAAGTTGTCTCCTGCGTATTAAAATAATTTAAGATTACATCTACAGATACATCGAAACATTTTGTGTAGATGTCTCTGTAGATGTAATCTACACATTTTGTGTAGATGTCGTAATGAGTTCCGACGGGGAAGACGTACCACCTACTTAAAAATATCTCTATTCCAATCCATCGTCAATTTATCACAACTTGTTTACAACTATTCACAAGACAATATAACCGAAAAACCTATGTTGAATGACAGTGACAGATGTCCGCGATGCGCGCAGTGGTTTAAAATGAAACAAACCCTTCCCCTCTTCACCCACGCGGGGAATGTTTTCCATGCAGCTCGGAAAACAAAAACATCGTGTTTGCATACACACATGTGTAATGTGTAATTTTTCAAAAAACACGTGCATGAGACACGGCTTAGTAGTTAAAAAAATAAAACTAAAATGTCCTATGCCTATTGTGAAAGATTAACTTTTGCCGTCTCTAATAATTAATAGAACCATTAAAATTACGTTGTGTTATTTTTACACCACACAATCATGCTCCGCAAGGTATGCATTTCCACAGCATACACATATTTGACCATATTTGCTCAAAATTAAGCAATTTAAGTTACCCGTCTAAGCTTACCTTAAGATTTGAGTATTCCCGAAACAAAAGAAGTCGTAATTGTCGTCAAGTAGCTTCTCGGGTAAAAAGGAAAAGTTTTCAGTTCCCAGGGAATATTAAGAAGTTATGCTTTTGGAGGAATAATGGTTATTTTACAGGAGATGAAAAAAACGTCAAATTTTTTAATTTTATTAAATGTCCCGGTTTTATCTATTTTAATAATCTGATTATTGGAATATAAAATTACCATTTACAGAGTTATAAGAAGATAGGAGGTATTGGTTTCAGTTTAATTAAATGATGGAAAATTTAAGGGATGGTAGGAGGTATTAATAACAGTAAAATGACAATATCAACATTTTAGTTTTATTTATTATCAGTTACCTAACCTGAGTCTTGTCTTTCATGTAGTAAGTACTGACAAGAAACAAAGTCTCAAAAAATTAAGGTAGAAGAAATATTATCTACAGGGAAACTTAGGTCTCCCTTTAAAATTTCAAACAAAAATAACACTTCTAGCAACTTAAATAAATTTATAATCATTTAATGGTTAGAGAGGGTCAACACGTTATTAGAATAGATAGGAGGTTTTCGCAGTTACATCTTTTAGAAAATTTCAACACAATAACATAGTAGATATTTCTACCTAAAGTTAGAAAGTATTCGCAGCAAAATTTGCGTCTCATAATTTAGAAGTTATTTCTATTAGTGTTTAATGGGATAAATAGTTAAATATCGTAATAAGAGGTTTTGCTAGTACACGCGAAATAGCATTTTACGTCCATTGACATTAAAAACTAAAAATCGAAAAAAAGGTAGTTAGGGGTATTATTAGTCCATAGTCGTTATGAAACTGTGTTATTTCCCTTTTCGTTATTTGTAACAGCTTTTAAATAACATTATTTTCCTCTCGCTCCGTACCATGGCCTGAACCAGGGATGGACGCGAGAGATCACCGCCGCCGAAAGATTAAGCTGCCTGAAACTCTTACTGCACTATCATTCCCCTAACAAACTTCAGTCAGACTTGAAACTGTTTACTATGCATAGAAGAAGACAGATAGATGATTTAATTTTACTCAGTTAAGTAATTAAGTTGGAATCTCAGAATTGGGTCACGGTGAAGGATGCCAATAAAATATAAAACTTTGCGGGCATCCCTGAAAGTTACAAAGATAGAATATTATGAAGGAAATCGTTAACAAGAGTTATTTCTGAGTTATTATTGACTTAATGATACGCAAAATTTTCGAATTATTTAGGAAGTTTGGTTTTTGTTGTAAAATGTACCTACATAAATCAGGTAGGCAGAAGTGTTTCTTGTCTTCGTTTTCGTGTCTTCTGTTACATAATTCCCATATTTTAGAACCACAAGCCCATCACTATTAACCTGACATAAAATACACCAACCTGCTACTGACAATCGTGTTCGTATGGAAAAACTCAATACCACTTTTCCCAACACAGGAAACCAGAAACCTTCGCTCAGTACCTAGTCGTGCTTTAGACTACTAGACATACGACATTATTAAAGACAAGTCAGTAATTCATACATTTACATACATACTCTACTTTAAGCTTAAAAAAATAAAAAATGTGTGGCACTCGGGGACTGCCGCGGTAAAGCTATTGCATAGCATTTGTAACCTCCATACTTCCTATTTGTCAACGCTACACTTGGGATGATGACGGATGATGACATAAAACAAAAATTACGTTCCCATGACAACGTTCATCAATCACCAATCATCGATCACGTCATGGGAACGTAATTTTGTTTAATGTCATCATCCGTCATTACACGGTAGGCGGAGTGGGGGGTGTTAGGTTTTATTTTCGTTACGGAATTTCTTGATTCGGTCGCCGCGCTCAAAGCCTGCGATAAAAGCTATGCAATAGCTTAAAATTAAATTCATTTATTTGAGGTCCAAGATCCATTTTAAAAACAATACACATCATATTTGTCAAAAATGTCGCTACAGCTTATACAGGTCCAGTTGAAAACCAGCGTCAACCACTAGTTGTCTGGCATTTATCCTGAACTATTTGGCGCAGCCGCGAGACACTTTCCTGCTAATTTCTTACTTTACACTTTTTATTTGTTTCCATTTTTTTTTACTTGAAGTATAGAGGTTGTGTTGTGTGCCTTTTAGTCTGTGCTAAATAATGTATTTTCTTTCTTTCTTTCTTATACTTTTTTCCCGAAATTTGAGTGCCTCACTTTTAGGCAGAGCCTCCAATCCTGGCTATATCCGTACATAACGCACTCAAAGCGAAATGCGTACATTCTCTTCCTATTTTACAATTCATGAAAACGTTGACAATGCTGATAGGTTATTTCTACGTGAAAAATCAGCAGCATCGATTCTCATATTTCGAAATGAATGTTTAGATTTATTTGCATGGAATTAATTTACATGTTTATTCGTTTGGAAAGTGAAAAGAATGAGTTTTTCGTGAATGGGTTGATGGTATCGTGTTTTTTTTTTTGTTAATGTTTTGTGGACAGCGAGCAAATTTGGAACAGTTACCGCATAATATGTGTAAAGGTAAGCACTACTGATACGAATCGATTGAAGAGCGATCGCCACTTGTCAAGACCCCTTAGAATTCGAGTAAAAAAAGTCTTAATTTACTAAATGTCCCCCTTTTTTTGGGTGGAAAATTATCAAACGCGCGTGGAACACAACGCGCCGTCGACCCGGGCCTGGTTCTTATCGGACGGCGAGCTACCCATTGCTCACCATCTGCAAGCCCGCGCCTGCACTTGCTGCGCCGCAATTGTGGCGTGCCCAGCACTAGGTTGCGACAATCGCACTCTCCATGACGCCATGAGATCCCGCCGCACAGTGGGTCGAAACTATGATTTTAGTGACTTAGGGCTCAACTTTGCTTTTTTACTTTTTTCTTCATGTGGATGGATAGAGCTCATTAACCTCAACAATAATTGTTCTGATGTATTTTTTCCTAAACTTTATACTTTGGGTAGAAAAATGTGTTTTGTTATTTTTTTGTATGGAGCGGATCAAATAACCTTAAATTCCTGCTAAGTAGCGTGTGATCCCGCGTTGAAACTTTATTTTTCATATACCTTGTCTAGTCTATTATCATTTGATGCTATTAACGTGTGCATAAAGTTGCAACTCTGCCAAATAAATGGATCGAAAAAAATGAAAAAATATATCGAATAAAAAGCTACATTTTTTACTTTCGTAAGTTCTTTTAAGTTAAATTTGATATGGAATAGTAAGTAAAAGCACGTAATAATACACATAGTTACTTAACAACTAACAACAATACATTTAAAAGGTCCCTAATTAGCTTAAATTTACTAATATATGTAGTATTAGTAAATTTGTAAATTTAAGCTAATCACACTAATCATAATACATTTAAAAGGTCCCTAATTAGCTCAAATTTACTAATATATGTAGTATTAGTAAATTTAAAGCTAATCACACTAATCATAATACATTTAAAAGGTCCCTAATTAGCTTAAATTTACTAATATATGTAGTATTAGTAAATTTAAAGCTAATCACACTAATCATAATACATTTAAAAGGTCCCTAATTAGCTTAAATTTACTAATATATGTAGTAGTAGTAAATTTAAGCTAATTAGGGATCTATGAATTTCAATTTCTTTGTTTTAATGACTTTAACATGTTTATGAAATGTTATTTTAAGTTAGATTTAATACTGAATAGTAAGTAAAGATAGGTACATAATAATACAAATTAGTAAAGGTAAACTAACATTACTACAACTAACACAAGCAAACTAAAAACTAACTATAAACAACATCAAACATTACTATTTCCTTTCAATTATGAGTTTGACATTTATAAACTAATAAAAAAAACAAGAAACTTACAAACTACCAAAAAATCTTATTCACTATCGCTATGACTATCTTGTAAATTATCTACATCAATAAAATCTATATCGGATTCTGTGGGAAAAATCAGCAGAAGCTCTTTGACTTTTGGAGAGAGAACCATTATATTTTGTTTCACCATTCGAGGTCTTAGACTTGTGATCTTTGGATCAGAAGACAAAAGAAGATTGTGTATAATATCCTCATTTGTCGCCGTTCTACTTACCTTTCTAGAATGACTCTCTCTATATTTCCGGAAATCTTTATTACGAGCTTCCGCTGCCTCTTCCGACAGTTTACCTATAGGTATGGCACCAAAGTGCTTAATTATATCACTCCCATGTACTAACAATTTATGTATACTGGAAGGCATATAATACCAGGGATATAAGTGAACGTACAATTGTGCAGTATCTCTACAAAATTCGGAAAACTTAGAAAGATCCACGCTCTCTCCAGATGCAACCGTCTGAAGAATCACATGAAACCTTTCTATTAAATCTTTATCTATTCCTGTTATGCGAGCTGTTGTTTCTGCATCCCTAAAAAATCTTCTGGCAGTATTGCCATCATTGGTTGTGCCTACTCCTTGCTTGACTACGTCAATAAGTAAACCGCATTCTTTCTTAAACGCTTGCTGTATAGCGCTCTTTCTGAGTGACATTTTTTCTTTGTCATCGCCCCTGCAACTCCATTTTTTGAAGTCCAAACGATAAGCTGCAAACAAAAAGAAATATCACTTAAATAAAAATCTCACAAGTAACTATATAACGTGAAAAAAATTATGAACTAATAAAATTATATTTACCGATATGAAGTAAGCACTCCATGCTTCTTATCCAGGCATGTAAAGATGACATTCCATACTGGAACACTTCTTCGTTGTTCTCTTTTTGAGCAAGTGACTCTAAATTGTTCATCTCTGACGGTTTTGCTTTGCAGATATCACAGACAGCTGAAGATGTGTCTGACAAATATGACGATATTTTGCCGTCTATCATCGTCAAGTGCAATTGATGCTTAACTTCAACTTGATTGAACTTGATTGGCTGAAGTCTTTCTATTTCTTCGGTTATGCTAGCTTTTATAGTTACCACTGTTGACTGCGTTTCTTTGGTAAATTTGAACATTATCGGACGGCAATAGAAAGTTGATGAGGGTCGATCGTTTTCCCAAACAATTGTTCCATCACATTGTTGAAGCCTTATAGGAACTAGACTGGCCATGAAGATAGTTGAGTCATCAAACTCTGCTTCAGTCTTTTGTTTATAATTACTTTGACCTGAGGCTCCATCAAAACCCCATTTGCTTATTAGCAGTAACTCAGTTGGCGAATCCAAATCTAAAGTAATCACTTCTAAAAGCCTAGATACCGTCAAGTTGAGTAAAGCTTGCAGTTTAATAGCAGCTCCTTCTTCAGTTATAATTATGTCTTCTTTCCTTGGATAACATTTTGCCTTCGCTTGTTTTATTTTATAATAAGAAGGGTATAAATCAGACCTATTTTCACTTGCTGCTTCTCTTAGGCTTATATACTGCCACTTACTTAATTTAAGTGAAACTAATAAAGACAGTGCCTTATCGGGTGAATATGTACTACTTTTCGGTTTACTTGTACTTAAACACTCTTTAACTTTTTCTAGATCTTCGGGGTGATTTAGTAAATGGTTCATAATTTTTCCTACATCCTCATTTCCGGTGTTTCTTAAACTAGCAATTGTAGTAGCTTTAAGTTCATCCGGGGATAACGAAAGCGATTGGTTAATTTGATCAACGCGTCTTCGTTTTTGCCTGGAGCCCAATTCCTCGAAAGGTTTTCGAGGTGTAAATGTAGATGTCGAAGCTTCTGTAGTAGATGGTGGTAGATTTTCGACATCTTCAGTATTACAAATCTCGAGCCTTTCCTGTTCAGTGTTCACAGCTTCAGGTATCATTCCTTCGGGCCAGTTTATTGCACGTTCCAACCAATCACCATTTTTTCTTACAAACTGTGCTAACGTGCGACTACTTCGTTCCCATCTTGCACTTATATTTGAACAAAAGCGCGTACAGAATTTTTGGAGCTCAACACTGTTCTCTTCGGTCACGTTTATTTTATGTTGTAGGAATTGAAAGAATTTTTGACTATCCGACAGTGACTTGACCTGCTCTCTTAAAATCATAAATAAATCTAAATTGTTAACTAAATTATCCATTATAACGAAAAAGGGACGATCAGAATCACGAGATGTTAGTAGTAGTACGAATAAACGAACACTAGTTAGTATATAATAAATTATGGTCATTTTATACTTCCAGAATCCAGTGACAAACAATGTTTACTAATTTTTCTACTACCCTCATTAACTAATTATCCTAATTAATATTACAGTAATGACTAAAAGTGAAAAACATTGTTTTTTTATAAGGTAAAAGGTTAAGCTAATTACAGTAATTAAACACACAAATAGAAATTAATTGATTTCATATCCACATTTTTAAATAAAGGTCCCTAATTAGCTTAAATTTACTAATATATGTAGTATTAGTAAATTTAAGCTAATTAGGGACCTTTTAAATGTATTGTTGTTAGTTGCTAAGTAATTATGTGTATTATTACGTGCTTTTACTTACTATTCCATATCAAATTTAACTTAAAATAACTTACGAAAGTAAAAAATGAAGCTTTTTATTCTATGTATTTTTTCATTTTTTTCGATCCATTTATTTGGCAGAGTTGCAACTTTATGCATTTGTTTATAGCATCAAATGATAATAGACCAGACAAGGTATATGAAAAATAAAGTTTCAACGCGGGATCACACGCTACTTAGCAGGAATTTAAGTTTATTTGAGCCGCTCCATACAAAAAAATAACAAAACACATTTTTCTACCCAAAGTATAAAGTTTAGGAAAAAATACATCAGAACAATTATTATTGAGGTTAATGAGCTCTACCCATTCGCATAAAAAAAAAAGTGAAAAAGCAAAGTTGAGCCCTAAGTCACTAAAATCATAGTTTCGACCCACTGTGCGCCGGAGCTCTGTCCGCTGTGCTGCGATTTCTCGCGCGGAGTTAAGCCCCGGCATTTCACCTCCTCGCGCCACTCTGACAAATAACCCCTAACCCCGCGTCCTAATTAAAAGCGATTGTCGCGCGAATACACGATCGTTCAAACTTTTTGTTCGGTGAACCTGAACGCGTGGTCGCGCCGACAGAGGGCGCTTTCCGGTTTTTTGAACAAAACCTGACATGCATGCGACCGATCGCACATTTGCGTGACGATCGCTTTTAAATAGGACGCGGCCTTACTTATTTCATAACTCTTTGTTGCCTACCTCAGACCAAATAAAAAACCAAAACATAACGCTGTCAACAGTGACGTGAGGCCAGTTTCGTAAACATGTGTGCACTTAGTGAGGTATATTTTGATTGTAGTGTCATTGTAAATGGTTGTAAATGTGTGCGTGTGAGCGTGTATGCACAGAGCGGAGGTGTAGTTTTAGCATGCTTTACTGTATTTTTCGCAGTGCTCTGTCTTGGTTTTTTATTAGGTCTGAGTTGCCTACTTCACAATTTATTTATATGATTATATCAATCATAGTAGAAATGTATTTGTGTTTGTCTTAAACACACAACCATGGAAAAAAACCCAACAAAAAAAATTGAAGATACTCAACAAATTCCCGACCACCATCATTCCGAACAACCCTTCCTTCCATAAATTATAAAATCATTATTGTTTACCCGAACCAACTTCAGTTAATAACGTAATCAAGGAATTTTGAGTAAATACATAACTAATAACCAGCTGAACCTCTACATTTTTCATACACAGCCCTTCAAACACTGACCACTAGTCGATGAAAAATTAAACCTCGTTCACGCAACTGGAAACCTTTGCGTTTGTTACACGGATTAGTGAGTGAATGGAGTGCTTATTACACGACTGCTCAAAAAGGAGTGTAATGTTTTCAGGGTTCGTGTATGTATGTGAGTTTCTTTCCATAACTTTTAAATGCCTGGACAGATTTGGATGTATGGGATATCGTTAGAATCCTTACATTATCCCGAGTGACATGGGCCATATAAAAAAAGTTACGGCGGTATGGCTCCTTATTCAAATGTGTAAATAAAATAATTTCTTCATTTATTACAATATGGGTATCCAATTAAAGGACCGTTGTGTCGATGTGTGGAACACTTTTTAATCTAAGAGGTCCCCCGACTGCAATAACAATTTTATTTATCTGTTTAGTCAGCGAGTAAATGAGTGACCTTTCGCTTTGTATATACAGATTAACTAATACAACTTGTTTATTACTTTTTATTAGTTCGTTTTTTGGCAGGGCAGCTGTGTTTTTTTTTATGTGAGCTTTGTTATTTGTTGTATTCGCTGCAGCTTTGAGTTTCACAAATTTTCCTAGAGTGCATAACTTGCGGCTCATAAGCACATAATTAGCCTATAATGTTCCTATTTCTGGAAAACAGGCCTACTCTCTGTGAGAGGGAGTGGGTCGTAATCCACTGCGCGAGCACAATGCGGCTTGTTGGATGTCACATATCTTCGATTTTCCGGTTCTAGGATATGTCGGTTTCCTCACGATATTTTTCTTCACCGTTTTGAGAGCAGATATCGTTTTGAGTTTTGAAAACTTGTAGACAACCACTTTTATTCTATCGTGTTGTCACGGTGTGCGAAGCTAGCGAAGATTAAGTAGCTCATATCAAGGTAAAAATATAAGTTATTACACAAATTATTTATCAGTTATACGAAGGTAAGAAAATAATTACATTCGTATGTAATTATTTTCTTACCTTCGTATAACTGATTTTTTACTTCATTTTTTACATCATACTTACTTCGCTGCCTTTTATCTTTTCATGGGGGTTACTTTAAAGAAAAGGCAGCGCAAAAACTAGTACTTATTACTAAATGTTTCCCAAATAGTTGCGGCAAATTACGCTGTGATAATACCTTAATACTCCATTCACTACCTACTCTATATATTGTAACAAAACAAAAAGCAATTTACTCGTAATTATATGACCCAAATATCAGGCGAATAAGTCGAGATTGAGCCCTTTCAGGCCATCATTAAAAGCTCATTTTCATTCATTGAAGTGCTTCGTAGTATGGAGACGTTTGTACCCAGTTCTTTAATTAAGTTTCCTTTGAGAATGCAGGCGATGGAAAAAGAACAATTATTTATGTTGCAGACTATCCGATTTGAGTAAAGAGCGTCTTTTAGGATAAATAATAATATTCATAATCAGCCTGTAATGTTCCCACTGCTGGGACACAGGCCTCCTCTTGGTGAGAGGGAGTGGGTCGTAATCCATGACCATGTGTCACATGACTTCGAATTTTTGGTTCTAGGACTTGCCGGTTTCCTCACGATCTTTTCCTTCACCGTTTTGAGAGCAGTGATGATGAAATAATTTACACAAAGTAAAACTCCTAGGCTGTCTGGACTCAAACCTACGACGTACAACTCATAAATCACAGCCGTTACAATTGGGCCACTGCTCTCTCTTTTAAGATAATAGTATCTATTTATTCGGCATGTATAAACAAAAATTCCTATTTTGATATCCTAAAAATACTATTCGATCACAAAAAAATTCACTGATCATTTTTTCCCGTCCACTGAGCAACGCGGCAACGTTTGCTTCGAGCGCTCAGCTCGCGCGTCGTTTATACAGACAGTTTAAAAAAAAATCTGATAGATAAAGAAAATCATTGAGTAAACAAGACGATCATGAATAGAAGGTCGAAAAGTTTTTACAGCATCAATTGTATGTTCTCCCATTTATTCAGGGGTGCATTAAAATAACTTTCACGAGAGGCGAATCTTTAATGAACAACATAACACTTTGAGGAACACTAAACGCCCATAGGCGTTATAACAATAAAACTTCTGTAGTGTCTCGAACAATGTCCTTGAATGCGTTTCGAGTAAGGGGTTTATTCATAAACGATGATTTAAGTTAAGACACGTTTAAACGTCACAAATATATGGTTAAACAGTCGCTAATCATTACTTAACTTTAAGCAACGTTTATGAATAAAGGGGTAAACTTATAAGTTAGTATAAAAATCATTTATCTCGAATTTCCGAAGTAAATCGAAACAGTGAGATCAGCAAAGCAACAGACAAACGTTTACGGCTGATAGTTAACACATCAAACAAGCGACACCTAATGAAAACCCCGGGTTGGCACTTTGTAGTTTCCGCCCAATCACTTGATTGTCATAGGCTCATAGGTATTTTTAACAGACTTCCAAAAGGAGGTTCTCAATTCAACTGTATGTTTTTTTTTAATGTTTGTTACACACGATAACTCGGCCAATTATGAATTGATTTTAATGATTATTTTTTGTTTCGTAGGTAATACTTCAGAGGTAGTTCCATATAAATTTTAATAACTTTGCTTGGGTGGTATTTGAGTTGGCTTCAATAATTTTTCCTACTTAGTATGTGGATGATACGTTAAGTTCCTCTCACTGTTATTTACATAGCAAGTAGTGGTATTTGAATTTTTATGGGGTAAATACCACAACTAAAAAGTGAAAAATAAAAACTTTTTACAAAAAAAAAAAACAACCAACTTCCAAAAAAAAACACTACAAAGTGAAAAATAACTTTAATTTCGGAAGTCGGTGGCAAAAAATGAAAATTCAAAACCAAAGACACCGACTTCCGAAATTAAAGTTATTTTTCACTTTGTAGTGTTTTTTTTTTGGAAGTCCATTGTTTTTTTTTGTAAAAAGTTTTTTGTACTAAACGCTTTTGGAATTCGATATTTTTGTAGGAAAGTTAAGTTTATATTTAAAGGTTTCGTCCTTGAAAATATGTCTTGATTATGCTGCAACATCTATACGTATGTGATCAGTATCTTTTGTTGGAGCAGTGGTGGCGCAGTAGTATCAACCCCGACTTACACATTGTAGGTCTTGAGTTCGAACCTGAACAGGCATTTTACTTTGTGCATTTAAATGCATCACCACTGCTCTCAAAACGGTGAAGGAAAACATCGTGTGGAAACCGGCATGTACCAGAACCAAAAAAAAATTGGAGACATGTGACTTCCACCAACCAGCACTGGGCTCACTACCTCACACAGAGAGGAGGCCTGTGTCCCAGCAGTGGGAACATTATAGGCTGATCATGCTTATTTTCCAGTATCTTTTCTTTATGTTTTGTAGCCTGATGTTTTCAAAATAATATCACGTATCCCAAACAGATTTTTTTTGAATAATTCGCTGTCCGACAGTCTTATTTTTTATTCCAATAAAGAAAAGTTCCAGATATCACATAAACCTTGAGATAATGTCTCAGGAGGATTAAACAAAATAACAAGCAAAAAATTTCCAGACTAAAAGCAAATCTCATGTATAAACATAAAGGTCACGCAGATAAACCACTAGCAAACTAATATATGACCTTGAATCATGACCTTGAAATTAAAGTAGACTCAACTTTTCTACCCCTTGACTGTGCTCGAGAAAAGTGTGAGAACTTTTCTCGAGCAAAGTCGCATTTAAAATACGTTCGTCACCGTTCGTCTATTTTTGTTTGCACCGTGCACAACAGAATATACTTACTATTATACTGCTTTACCAACTCAGTATTTTTATAATGTCAATGTTACAGAATGATACTCAGTTGAACATAATAAAATTAGGGTATAATTATATTTTAATGCTTGGTGATCGACCTTGGAGCATCGCAGCGCAGTTGTCTCTGGAGCATCGAAAAGCACACTGGAGGATACTGCGGTGGGACGCGGTGGTATGCGTAGATATACGCCGGTATCTGCTGGTGTCTGCCAGGTTTAGGTACTTATTCAATCGAAATAAGGTATATATTTCAATGCTCGGTGATTGAACTTGGAACATACCGGCGCATGTCACGGCATACCGGATGCTCAGGAAAGCTGGCGGACGCTCGCGCTACAGCAGAGGATTTTTCTTGTCAGTGTTCGCTGATGGATAAAGCAATCCCCCTCGATGCTCTCCCCTGCCATCCGCCAGTGTGTGAAAGGCCTTATTGTGACAATAATTATATTTAAAAATATGACACCGACAATTCATTACATGTTTTGATAAATGTTTCATAGGTTTATGTCAACTAGACATTGGTCAATGATTTATGCTATTTTGAACTTGGTTTTCAAGTGATTTAATAATATAGTTTTCATATTCTGCTCAGTAGCTGCAAAGGGTAATTTGGGTCCTAACTCGATAAAGGAAAGAATTTGTAAACTCACGAGGGTATTAGATTGTACATAAAACAAGTGAACAAAAATATTCTAACAGCTCTCGATTTTTGTTTGCTCTATCAACTCTGCGCTCGGCTCTCAGGCTATCCCCTGTTATTTGATTGTCCTATACTAGGTTTAGCTGCGTTAGGATTTTTAGCTTCGTATTGAAAAACAGTATTGATTTTGAAACAATTGTTGACATCTTTATGAGAGTTGATAGTATTTTGTTTTAGTCTCGTTCTTCTGTCAGATCGAATTTCACACAGCAAGCAACCATTAATTACGAAAATGATCTTTAGTGTTTCTCTATACCTACACCTAGTGAAGAGCTGCGTTTCCACTGAGGTGGAGCTGGACAGAGCGGAGCTTAGCGGTGCATGAATTAACAAATCACAATGTTCAAAATTTCCGCTCCGCTTCAGTGGAAACGTAAGTGGAGTAGAGCTGAGCTGAGCTAACTTCACATAAAATATATGAGCACGCGATTTTGAGCGGGATAGAATGGAGACGAGCGCAGCGGTGTAGACTGGAGGGCAGAGGAAAGGTGCGGTGCGGAGCGGAGGGCAGCGGGGCGGTCAATGTTACTTCATCTGCTTCGTTATCTTCGTCTTATAGTAGAGAAAAATATAAAAGCGCTGTTTTTATTTTAACAACAACATGACATTTGATCTATTTGAGAGATTGAGTGTAACTGATCGGCACATCTTCGCTCAACCCTGCATGGAGGACGACGAGACAGCAGCTCATGTGCTGTTAAACTGCCCAGTGGTCGCCACATACAGGGCAAAGTACTTCGGTAACCCAGGTACCCTACGTGAGATTGTCAGTGACACCAAGGCGTTGCTGGCCTTCTTTGAGGAGCTGGGGTGGATCGAATAACCGATTTTCCTACCCGTACGCAAAATACGCGCTTTGACGTGGAATTGCGGATACCAGCCCGTATTACCTATTACCTATCTTCGCTCAACGCCGCTTCACTTCACTCTGCTCCATTCCACTCCGCTCCACTCCGCTTCACTCCGCTCCACTCCACTCCGCTTCAGTGGAAACAATCACCACTTTCACTGCTCTTATCCGCTCCGCACCGCCTAGCTCTGCCTCAGTCGAAACGCAACCTTAGTCTCAACAATTAATTACAAATTATAAGTTAATATAAATTACTAGATAAAAAAATATCAATTTTATACAATCTGCAACGTAGGTAACATAAATGTTACAGTGAACTGAGGTATTAGAAGCCCCTAACTCTAAGCAGCTAATATAAGTCTATTATGATCACATGGATGACTTTATGCAGTCTAATATCCATGTAGGACGTTATTAAAGTAAAGCACTACAAGTTTCTACTCTCTCAGAAAAAAATATATATCGAAAGTTAATCGTCTTATAATAGAACGCCCTGGTAACAAGAGAAATTGGGAGTTTTCCCTTACTTTTTTCAACTTGTAAGTCACTTTCCAAGTTAGCAAAGTTATCGAGCCTCACGTACAGAGAAGCACACAAAATGTCAATAAGATTTACGAAATACATCGCGTTTTGGACACAAAAATCTGCTTTGATCTCAGATTTCTGAAGATTTGTTTTTTTCATTTTTGTGTCATTGAATTAAAGTTGTGTGTTTTTTTAAAACAAGATGTAATTTATTTTGTTTTTTTTTTTCTAATTAGTTATAATTAGGTAGGCTATATATTATCACGCTATTTGCTCACAGGGATTAGCAATATTGCAATATGTCCATATTCCTCAACAGTTTATCGCGTGATTTAATATGACGATTTCTTGTTTAGCTTTTTGAAGTTATAATGCCATGTCATGTGAGCAAAGCCACGGGCACAGCTACTAAATTATATACTTTCTTCTTGTTCATTCACTTTAATTTAATTTAACTACGCGGAAAAACTTCTTTTGAGAGAGAATTTTTTCAGATCCAGTGCGTGAACAAATTCCAATATACTAATTGAGCCTACAATATTTTCTCAAAGGGAACCTATTTTCTTTATTTCCCTTTCATTTGTAACTTAACTACAGATTTAGAGACCAAATAAATTACTGACTTAGATTTCCAAATAAAATTCTACCTGTATCAACTGCGATCCGAGATTCATCCCTAGCTTTAACAATAACCCCTTAAAAGCCTCAAAGGATACATTGATATGGTGGCAAAATGGTTCAAAATCATGAACTGTTTTACGGGTTTACTTTTAGCTGAGATCTTAAGAGGCTAATCAGTTTATAAACTTTTAGTTGATCGCGTAAAATTTTAAAGCTACAATTATAACGTTAACCAGGAATATAGGTACCTACTTATATGAAATATTTTCTTAGCAAAAAGGATAAATTCACACAAAAAAAACCGGCCAAGCGCATGTCGGACCACGCACAATGAAGGGTTCCGGTAGTTGGGATGAATTTATCCCAAATACAAACTTAACATTGTAGTTTAAATACATGTTCTCCCATACATTCCAACTGCAAATAAAAGTTTGTACGGACAATATTTATAGATTTACCATGTTATTTTAAGACCACAGACTTCTTATAGGTTTTTCTGTAATCCATGAGTGAAGAACCATTCTCTGCATTTTTTTCAAAAATTTTACGCTCAGTCGTTTCGAAGATACGGGGAAAATGGTCAAATTTCATCTATTTTCTTAAATATCTTCAAATGTATTTATTTTTTTATTATAAAAAAAATATTTTATGATTCTCGCAACAAGCTCTTTCATTTTATATGTCACACGATACAGTTTTTTTTTAAATTTTCTTATTTGCTCCCGAAAAATAATATTCTGAATTCATTTATTTACGTTTCACGTCCGTGTTTGGGTCTCAGAAATACATATTCAACATACATATTTCAACTTAATCGGTCCATTAGATTCCGAGCAAATAGGCTGTGACAGACGGACAGACAGACAGACAAACGAGTGATCCTTTAAGGGTTCCGTTTTTTCCTTTTGAGGTACGGAACCCTAAAAATTAGGGTTAAGTTTTTACTGGTTTTTTATAGCCGCTGGCTTAGAATTCTATTAAAATTCTGTACTTGGCTAGACCAGCTGAAAGTCAAAGTAAACCACCGACGTAAAGCCTGCTCTACAGACTTAACAAATTTTTTTGGTGATGATTGTCCTAGGAACAAACAAAAGGCGATCCACTCGTCATTTAACTGTCAAAGTTTAACGATTTGAACGATCTTTCTTTTTTTGTTCTTTATTAAAATTTTATAGTCTCGTGAAAAGACTGCTTAAGATTTAGGTCCACATATATCTTATTATTTTTACCCGTAACGGGTTAACAGTTCTAAGCAAGTTTAGCTTACCTTGCAAACCCTTTCGTAGAATTAACCCTTACAATTTATTATGGCATTTAAAGGGAGCAGGTTATATGGCAAGGGTAAAAAGCCCAAGGCTTGCATTATGTAGATTACTACATTACACACCGAGGTATATCTGCCCAAAATTTTAGGAATAGCATTCCTTACTTATTTAAATTATGTGTTTAAATTTTTCTTTGTTTAGGTGTTGTAAAGTAGACAAGAAAAGGGAGGCCTATTATGATGAAAGTATATTTTCTAAACTGATATTATTGTATTGAAATTTGTTAACTGTGTATTTTTCCTGACATTTTTGGTTAGGTAGATAGAGATTGTTTACTATAAAACTACACACCCCTCCACAAAAATTTATATAAATATTATACAAATAAACAGCAGTGGAGGGGCGTGCAGTTTTATAGTAAACAATCTCTCCTTACTTAAAGAAGAAATAACGTTATACTTGTTACGAAAGTAGAAGAAAGAACGTAACACTCGTTACGAAAGTTCGACTTAAAAATCGAATCCGATTTGATTTGGAGAACACTCTACACACAAAGTCTGATTTACCAACAAACACAATAAATTATATACCGTTATACAGGTTGCGCCATAAACACATCGACACAAAAGTCCGTTCCATACAAACTTAGCTTACCGGTTCTTCATGTACCTACTTGGCCTGACTTGGCCCCTGTCTACACTAGCCGGACTTAGGTAGGCACGTGATATGAATAGAAAGGCACACTCTTTGAACACCAGCCTTTAAGAATATTCCTATTATGTTCTTCTGTTGGCCTAGTTTATTTGATTTACTTTGAGGCTACAAAAGAAACAGACAAAAATTTAAGAATTTTTTTGCAAGCTGTCTGCGTACTTTCAGGTCTGTTGAACAATTCGTCACCAACACCGCAAAGGGGCGAACCTCAAATAAGAAAATTTTACAGAAGAGCCAAAAAACGTTTTTTTTCTCCCGATGACGCGCTTATTTTGATGATATTTAAGAAAATATATAGGTATAACTTAGAACAAAAAAAAGTAAAAAATCCCTACAACTGATTTTAAGATACGCCGTCAATCTTTTTTCGTTTCTATTAGTCTTAGAGCTTCGCCCTTTTGTGACGACATAGAGCTCAACAAGTGGAGCATTTTTGTATACTAAACTAATTTTAGACCGTTTGTATGAGGTTCGCCCCTTTGCAGTGTTGGCGATGAATTGTATAAAAAAATACACTACGCACCTTTAAAGTAAAACCGTTACTAAACGAAAAATTTTCATGAATTGAGTTATCATGCTATCTATCTAAAATACGTATTTTAGATAGATAGCATGATAACTCAATTCATGAAAATTTTCGTTTAGTAACGGTTTTACTTTAAAGGTGCGACTACTCAACAAAATCTAGGGAACAAGGGTGTTCGTTCATAGTAGTTATTTTAATTTTAATACTTTTTACATTACATATTTTATATAAATAGAAGCGTAATTCACGGTCAATTCTCCAACTGCAAATGTTAGTTTGTAATCGCATTTTTTTTTTTGGCAGCTTTTGTGTTTATCTTCGGATAATTTTGATGCTCCTTCGATGTCAGTGCTGCTACTTGTATATCCACAAATAATCACATATAATTTACCATCATCTTGACGACAGATATTAATTGATGAATCATGAAATCAGATATTGTTGCGGAGCTGTCCATAGTAATATATGTATTTATGTTCGTAACTGTACGTTACTATTAATTTACTGTATAAATTAAGAAAGAACACTGTAGATATACCTACTTACTAGGCTTTAGCTCACTCGAAATCCATCACAAAATACATTCGAAAAGAAAATGTAACGAAGAATTTGTATGAATATCTGGCTTTTTCTAAGGAATACCTAATGCCCGCGTCTTTTCTTTTGGAAAAATCTGCTGAAATTAGAACCGTGTAATCCAGATTAAGGTATTATTCCGATTCATTGCCTAATTCCTGTTTTTCTTTGCTGATTGAAAACCAGCCAGGCATATCAAGGAAGCTAGGTAATCTTGGTTAGCAATCAACCGAATGAATATTTATAGGAGTTTTATAAAACGAATTCACCTGATTTGTTTGTGAAACACCTTATATCGTTCAAAGAGATAGTTCAAAGCATACTATCATGCTTGCATTCCCCGAAGGTATAGGCATAGGTTACTCTCACGTTTTCCATTTTAAGAATTTTGTACCTAATAAGGGACGAGCCTATTGCCATCAACTATAGGCACAAATCCAGACGCCCGGCTGCTACTGAAAAAAAATCCTAATGAAAAACCCAATAACTTTGTTATTTGAAGATTAATCTTTAGACACCATGCTTGCAATCACTAGATCAAAGAGGGAGACAAGATGTCATGTCTCATTAAACCTTATTATTTTACAATCACATTTCTCGGCTAAACGCAGCTCAACGTGCGGTTGAGCGACAAGCTCACACAACCGCAGTGTGGTTGTATCCCAGTGATAGCGATGACATGATAACGCGTGTGCCTAAGTGCGGTAGCCACAGGATTTGAAAATCTATAAGTAGTAACAGCTTATATAGTAACAATTTTTAAAGAAGAAAACTTTCAAAAAAAGGGCGAAAAAGGGCGTGATTAATTCAATAGAATTAATCACGCCCTTTTTAGTCATATGTTTTTTTAAATTGAGGTTAAAACCTCAAGATTATCGTGTCTCATTAATCCTAAGCCCGAAGAATTTTACCATCACAAACCTCGGTTAACCGCGGGCTCAACGCGTGTTGAGCGACAAACTCACACAACCGCAGTGTGGTCGTGATCTCAGTAATATCGATGACATGATAACACATGCTTCTAAGTGCGGAAGCCGCAGGATTTAACAAGTTATACGTGGGTTTAATTATATCCTCATGGCCTTTAATTTAATTCTATAAATCAAAATTTTTCTAAGTAGTCACATCCTGGTAACCCGACTGAGGCGGAGCCCAAAATGAGGGTAATCAGCTACAATTAATTATCTTCTAATCAATCGGACCCACAATCTCAGCTGTCGACTAAACCATAGTATTTTACTATCAAATTGCTCAGCTGACCGCGAGCTTAACCGATGGTTGAGCGACAAGCTCACACAACTGTGGTGTGGTTCTGATCCCAGTGATAACGATGACTCGATAACGCGTGTGCTAAAGTGCGGTAGCCGCTGGAATTGACAACCTATAAGTAGGTACCTACTTACAGCCAATAAATGAACACGTTGTTATCGTGTAAAAGTTTCTTTAATTTTACGTTAGTCATCTACCTAGTCTTTTCTTAAAAACTATTTTGAGGTCGGCTTCCAGTCGAAGCGAATGCAGTTGAATACTAGCATTTTGCATGTCAATTTGAGCTCCACAACCCGGCAACACGATACTCTAAAGTCTGACGACTAGTCTTACCAAGGTGCGAATGATTGTCAGAATTTCGGGCTTCTAGCTACCCGTAACCAAGGTTGCCACGAGCCACATTACGGTCATTACCAAATAATTCTTTAAATTAAAATATTGCATCCAAGCAACATCAAAACGAGTAAACGATACAGCAGTCTGTGCAAATAGTATCGACTAAGAAAACGTGAACGGAAAAACAAAACCTTTTCAAACATTCACCTTCAGGATTTCTCAAAGTTGCCTAACAACTAAAACTCCAAGTTAAGTTGGACTAAGTACACTTTTTCCTTGAACTTGCTTATAATTCTTGCGAAACCTGAACAACGTAAAATATTTCAAAATCAGTTGTTATTTAGTTTCCACCAAAAAGTTTCTTTCTTAAATATTAGCCAACTAGTGTGTAGTGATTCCAAGGCTACTAAACGTGAGATCTCAAGGGCAAAGATTACTTTTTATGGGTTTTTCTAAGAATTTTTCGAGCGGCGTGGATTTGTTTCGCACACAGGCATTAGCTGTGCGATGGCAGTTTTGTGCGTATGTGCATGTTTTCTCCCCTTTCGTTTTATTTTTCCTTTTTATACATTATTTTTAATTTTATGCTTCATTTTAGGCGCAAATAAACTTATTTCTCTTTCTTTCAATTAATTCATATCTACCTGCCCAGTTACAATCTTTATGTTAGATTCACAAACACTGTCTCAGAATCTTACGTCGCATCGTGCAAGCAAAGCATATCGCGAAATCTGCATATCAACTATGAAGTACAGACGCCAGCACATCAAGCTACTACAATCTGTCAAATTTATTTAATAGATTTTCAACTTTATTGCTGAAGTGTAAGGTTCAAAGTTGATTGGGAAAATTTGACAGTTTCGGGTAGCTTGATGTGCTGGCGTCTGTACCAATACCTCCTACCTTTTTTATTTTTAGTTTTTAGTGCTAATCGACGCGAAATAGCATTTTACGTCGATTGGCATTAAAAACCAAAAATCGAAAAAAGGTAGGTAGGAGGTATTGGTACTTCATAGTCGATATACGAAAGACCAACAGTCCATCGTCGGGAAAAAATCAAATCACGAACCTCACGCGTACGAAGTCGCAGGTAACACAACTATAGGAATTTTCAATAATGAAATGAAATGAAATTGTTTGTTCTGTAAATTTTTTTTTTTTTTTTTTTTTTAATTTTTACAATTTATTCATTTTTAACATATAATATACACAAACATATTTACAACTAACTACTATATATATTATGTACAAGTATGATCGCTGTCAGCGGGGAAAGTGCCCAAAAGGCTGGCAGCATTGCCACGTTGGATGGCGATGCTGATTCTTTGGCCTAAGAATTGGCCAGCCCTCTGGTCACGTAAAGAGTCGACCAACCGCTTGGCGATGTCCCGGAATACTCGGTGAGCACTCGGACCCCATGGCCCTAGTGTTTCAACCCCAAACGGCTCAAAGATATAGCTACCAGTAAGGTTGCTATATTTGCGCCGTTTGAGGTTTTCTGCACCTGCAGCAGCCGCCCCGGCACAGCCCGCAGTGCTAGGAAGATGGGATGGCGCAAGGGTGTCGACACAGGTTGCATCCCACACCAAAGGCCTACCCAACTTCCAAGGCATTATGGTCATTCCGTCTGGCCTCTTTCCATCGTCGCGTGCCAAGCCATTGGGTTCTAAAACAGCTGGCACCCCGGCGGTGACAAGAGCCCGACGGAGGATGTCATTAATGCTTGCGTGCCGTGCCAACCGACCAGCGCTTTTGCTGCAGGAAAGGCCATGGTGTGCGAGGCGGTCGACAGCTTCACCGCACTGACAGCGATGTGGAGCCCCGCAAGGAGCACCCAGACGCAGACTTGTAGCGAGCCGGAAAGTGGTGTCACCCAGCATAGTGCCTATGTTGGGTGACGGTAGCGCCTGAAGCCAGAGGCCCGACTCCCATTCTCCCACAGCTAGCAGGCGGGCACGCTCGGCAGTGTTGGTGGACGTATTTACGAGGTTATTCCGTACCAACCTGCAGAGCGGCTCATCCCACTGTCTTTGGGAAGACGGGTTCTCGGGCTGCTCCGTATCCGGACAAGCCATTTTCCATGCGTTCATCGCATCAGTCAAACACGGCACTTCAGAGTCAACCTGAGAAGCGGTTAAGATTTTTCTGGTTAACTCTTCGGTGCTGTGGACCGAGGACAGAAACGCCGGTAAGCTTACACTAGAAATTTTGCGGACGCCGAGCCCACCGAAGCGGATGGGTAGTGTGGCTTGCAGCCACGCGCGGTCGTCCAATGCCACATTTATAATTGATGTTAGAGTACTTCGAATAATTTGATCGATTTTGTCCAAAAGGTGTGGCTTCTTCCATAAAGGGGAAGAGCGGAGAAAGTACATAAAATTTGGACCGAAACAGCAGTATCTGATAAGGGTGAATGCCGAATGTAAGTTTATTTTAGAAAGTCTGTCTGAAATATCGTTAAAGTGTTTAATTTTTTTGTCAACGAAAGGTGAAAAACTGTCTTCTAAAATTGGGGAACCTAGGAGGTGCAGTGAACTTTTTTCCAAAACTTTGATGTCTGGGGTTATTGAATTAAATTTCTGTATGGTCGATTGTCTGTCAGTATTGTCACAAAGGTAAATTTCGCATTTTGAGAAGTTGAGGTCAAGGCCGATGGATTGGAACTGCTGCTTTAGGAATTGAAGATCTTTTAGAACAGTATCCACGTCACCTCCTAGAGTCCCATCATCTAGATACCACACATTAAATTTAGAATTTAGTTGTTGTATTATGGGGTGAATAGCTAAGCTGAAAATGACTGGCCCGAGGGGATCACCTTGCGTTCTGTAAATAGGATATTGGAATCACTTTTACACGTCACATTAAAAAAATATTAAAAATAAGGTAAATGAGTTTGGCGTTTCCTACTTGACTACTCAGAGAAGAAAGGCCGAAACAAATTCAGAGCTCGCAGTCTCTTTTAAAATCCAGACATAATCTTGGTCCTGACCAAGATTATGTTTGAATTTTTTAGTGTCTGAAATGGTCTTTTGAGAAAAGAACCACACAGATTTGAGTGGACCTGTCCAGTCACTGCAAGCATTTGTCAGTAATCGTGGAGCTCAACTCAGAACTTAAGGAGCTCAATTCGACGAACAATACCAAAGAAAGGACATTTGGGTAGGCCGCATAAACTACTCAAACTGCCAGACCAGCACTAAAACTAGCACGCGGGGTTGCGACAATCGTTGACAGGATCCGGCAGCTGGGACTCGAGGTGGCCCTGCACAAGTCTGAGGCCATGGGTTTTTATGGTCCTCGGAATGCGCCACCGTCGGGCTCCCAGATAATGGCGGGAGGGGTTCACATCGGTGTCGAGTCGACGATGAAGTATCTGGGACTCGTCCTCGACAGCCGGTGGAATTTCGTCGAACATTTTGGCTCCCAGACTGGAGCAGGCCGGGGCTGCCTTAAAGCGGCTCCTGCCCAATCTAGGGGATCCAAACGCCTCCTGCCGGAGGCTCTACGCGGGGATCGTGCGGTCCATGGCCCTCTACGGGGCGCCGGTGTGGGCGCGTTGCCAGCCCGCCGGTTGAACGCGTCCCAGAGGGTCATGGCCATTCGGCTGGCCCGAGGATACCGCACGGTCTCCTGCGAGGCGGCGAGCCTCCTTGCCGGATTACCGCCATGGGATCTGGAGGCAAAGGTCCTCGCGCACATCTGGGAGTGGCGCGAGGAGGCGAAACGCCGGGGCTTAACTCCGATGCCGCAAGAAATCGCGGCACAACGGACAGAGCTCCGGCGGGATCTCATGGCGTCATGGAGAGTGCGAATGGCGCAACCCCGTGCTGGGCACGCCACAATTGCGGCGCTTTGAGGAGTGGCTTGAGAGACGCCACGGCGTCCTAACCTTCCGCCTGACGCAGGTCCTCACCGGACACGGCTGCTTCGGAAGGTTCCTGTTTAGGATAAGGCGGGAGGAAACACCCGGGTGTCACCATTGTGTGGATCGGCCTGAGGACACGGTGGAGCATACGGTGGAGGTCTGCCCGGCTTGGGCGGAGCAACGCCGTGTCCTCGTAGAGGCGATCGGCGGCGGTGATCTCTCGCGTCCGGCCCTGGTTCAGGCCATGGTACGGAGCGAGAGGAAATGGCAGGCCGTCACCTCCTTCTGCGAAGCGGTAATGCTCGCGAAGGAGGAGGCGGAACGCGTGAGGGAGAGGCAAATTTCGCGCCCTCACGCCCCTAACCGCCGCAGGAGGAGACGCCCGGGGCGGGAATCGCGAGCCGATTTCCGGCCACCGTAGGCGCGGGCTTGCGGACGGTGAGCAATGGGTAGCTCACCGTCCGATAAGGACCAAGCCCAGGTCGACGGCGCGTTGTGTTCCACTGCCTGCCGAGGGTTCGAAGAAAACCGATAGGAAAATCGTGGCCCCCGGCAACAGGGCAACCGAAGGAACACGGGTGGGTTTTAGTCAGTAAGAGTCTGACACGCCCTCCCGCTCCACCCAGAGCGGGAGAAGTTATTTGATAATTTCCCACCCAAAAAAAAAAAAAAAAGCACTAAAACTAGCAGAGAAATAAAAATAATAATAATATCCTCATAGTCCTCACATTCACAATACTTAAAATAATATAATACTTAACAAAGTAATTATGTAATTTTTAGGGTTCCGTACCTCAAAAGGAAAAAAACGGAACCCTTATAGGATCACTCGTGTGTCTGTCTGTCTGTCTGTCTGTCACAGCCAATTTACTCCGAATCTAATAGACTGATTAAGTTGAAATTTGGTGCACATATTTATTTCTGTGACCCAAACACGAATGTGTAACGTATATAAATAAATTTTGAATATAGGGGTCACTTTTGGGGCACAAACAAGAAAATTTAAAAAAAAAGTTTTGCTAAAAGTACCGTGTGACATATCAAATGAAAGGGCTTGTTGCGAGGATCTTAAATATATTTTTTATATCATTTTAAAATAAACACTTTTAAAGATATTAAATAAATTCAATGAAAATTGACCATTCCCCCCCCCTTATCTCCGAAACGACTGGACCAAAAATTTTGAAAAAAATACATAGTATGGCTCTTTACTCATAGATTACAGGAAAACCTATTAGAAGTCTATGGTCTTAAAATAACATGGTGAATCTATCAATATTGTGCGTACAAACTTACATTTCGTCGCTCGGCATCCAATAGGCCTATCTCTCTAGCTAATATAATATCTAAATATCAAAAGTGTTTGACCGTCTGCTTAATACACAAATAAATAAAACTGTATATGTTCATGAAAACCAATTTGGGTTTCGGCGTGGTTTGTCAACAGAAAATGCAGTGTTGTGTCTTAAGCATACTATCACATACTTACTATACACAACGTGGGACGCCGATTTATGCTAGCTTCCTCGACTTATTCAAGGCTTCTGATCTGGTTGCTTATGACGTATTGTGGAGAAAGATGGAGAAGGATAGGTTGCCAATGGAGCTTATAAACATCTTTAAATAGTGGTATGGTAACCAGATCAATAGTGTACGATGGGCTGGAACTTTTTCCAGGCCATACAGGTTGGAATGCGGGGTGACGCAGGATTTGGGCTAGATATACCCAAAGGTCGTGCAACGCCCTTCGTGTCCAATACAACAACGCTTTCAGGGTATAGATGGGGCTGCCCCGTTTTTGTAGCGCATCGGGAATGTTCGCGGACGCACATGGGTGACCACTGAAAATCAGCGCTGTGCTGTGGGTACCCATAACACAGCATCATGCTGAGTGGAAGCCTTCTTGTCACAGTCATGACGTGCCAGCAGCTGCCGCATATTTCTATTTTGTGCTCGTGATTATATTTAAATCTATTTTTTTATTTTATTTCATTATTTTTTTCTTTTATGCACTTGTTTCTGTGACAATTAAACTTATTTTTCTTTCTTTCTTTCTTTCTTTCACATATTAATTGCTTTTACGCAACGATGCGAATGAGGTGTGCATCCCTGGTGCGCAGAGTGCGGGCCAGCTCCAACAATATCCTAAAAAAGATCGCTAGCAGGCTGGATTGCATGTACATCAATCACTGTAGTGCCATCTTCCATGGGGTGAAATAAATTTAAACTAGATTACGTGGGGCACTCAGAAAGTTTTGTGATACTATAAAAAAATATAATACAAGTTATAATTTTTTATTATATCTTTTCAAAGAACTCTCCATTGGCGTCTATACACAGTTTTATACGTCTAAACCAATTTTTATAACACATTATCCAGTCCGCATTAGACACCTCTCCAATCTCCTTCTCAAATGCTGCCAGTGCATCTTCAGATAATGAAAACTGTTTTCCTTTGAGTTGATTTTTTATTTTGGGGAACAAGAAAAAGTCGCACGGAGTCAAATCGGGACTGTAAAGAGGATGACCTATAAATTTGACCGGTGTGCTGTCCAGAAAGTCCCTTGTTTTGAGCGCCGAGTGAGCCAGCGCGTTGTCGTGGTAAAGCAGTAGCCCACGGAGGCCAGTGTTCGGTCGCTTGCTGCTTGCAGTAGTAAAAACTTCTGGCAAACATTTGGTAACATACCATTCAGTATTGATGCTCTTTTGATCTCGTCAGGGTACTGACACCAGATAACCCGGCAAAGAAAAAAAACTTGCGTCAAAATTTTGCCTGCACTTCTAGCTCGTTTCACTTTGGTAGGCGTTGGTTCATTTTGAAACAGCCACACGGTCGACTGACGCTTCATTTCTGTATCATATTGATAAATCCAAGATTCATCACCCGTAATGATATCTCAAACGCGCCGAGACGAGCCTGCTACAAATTTTGCTATCATGTCTCGGCACCATTCTACCCGAACCTCCTTCTGAGCCTGCGTTAGATTTTACGGTACCAGCGTGAAACTATCTTCCATAACCGAAGATGCCTGTGTAGAATTTCGTACACACTTCCCGATCCAATCAGCAGTATATGCTGAACCTCTTCATTTATGTAATTCGCCTATTCTCTTGAATTAAAATTTTCACAGCCAGCACGTTTTGTTATGTAACAACCGTCATACTTCTTTCTTTGTCCGCCAAAATTACTCGACCACCCATAAATTCGTTAAACCAGCGGAAAACAGTCGCTTTAGCAGGGCTTTTTTCTATGAACACCATTCGAAGTCTTTCAAACGATTCTTCTGGTTTTAGTCGACATTTGAAATCGTACAAAATCATCGCGCGAAAATGTTCTCGTTTTAAATACAGTTTTCAGTAAGACAGAGTATTTTGATTTTGCTTGTAAAAAAATGTGGAGGGAATTTCGAATTTGGAATGTTAAGTTTTTTTATAATAAATAGTCATAGTTTTAATTGACATCAAAGCCAGCCAGTATCCTATAGACAAAAACTGTTAGTCGCAAAACTTTCTGAGTGACCTGGTAAAATAAGCTAACATAGTTCATAAGTTTACAAACAGAATGAGTCCTTTTTACTTGAATAAAGAAAAATATCTGGATGACCATTTTTTTTTAACGACGTTTTCTAAATATGACACCTAGCTAGATCGATTTATCGCTCCCGAAACCCCCTGCATACTAAATTTAATAAAAATTCTTGGAGCTGTTTCCGAGATTCAGATTATATATACGAGAATTGCCCGTTTAAAGATTTAGATTATTAAGAAGTAGTGACAAAAATTGAAAAGGGTATGCTGAGATGGTTTGGGCATGTTGAGAAGATGAATGAAAGGCGACCAACAAAATGTATTTACGAGGCTGATGTGAAGGGAACGTCCGGGCGGGGACGCCCTAGGAGGACATATACTGACCTTATTGGTGATGTTCTTCAGAAAGGCCAGGTGCGTAGTACTCGCAACCGGCGTGCGTGTATGACCAGATGTATGAACGTAAACGAGGCAAAAGGAGTATGTAAGGATCGTAGCAGGTGGCGTTCTGTAGTTTCTGCCTACTCCCATGGGAAGAAGGCGTGAGATTATGTATGAATGTATGTATTATTATATTAATACCGCGAATGTGAAATTTTTAATGAAAATCAGATTTTTGTTTTATTTCATTTTACACGTTCAAATAAGTGATCCTGCAATTAAAAAAAAAACGTAAAAAATGTCACATTCGTGGTATTGGATGCCGAACGACGATTTGCAGTTGGAATGTATGGGAGAACATGTTTTTCAACTACAATGTTTGTGTTTGGGATAAATAAATTCATCTCAACTACGGAACCCTACATTGTGCGTAGTCCGACACGCACTTGGCCGGTTTTTATATATACAGGTCGTCCCAAAATTATGGGACATGAAGGGAAAGTACCTTAAATATCGTAGATAGGGTATTTTGCTGAAAGAAGACTTTATGTTATTTTTAAAAGTTAGTAATTCTGCATTCAAAGATTTTCTAAAAATTACTTGCCTCGTCTGGGAATCGAACCGACTTAAATGTAATAAAAAAAACAGCCCTGATCGAAAGAATGGCCAAAAATAATAACTCTTCTTAAGTAACATAGTATTTTAAAAGAAAGGAACAGCGTGAAATTAATCATTTTAATCAAATTAAAAACATACATGAAACTGCCGTAGTCAATTAAGTTGGTATTTTTTTGTAAATTAATTAATTAAATGCTCAAAATGTGATCCCTCTTGTCTTACGCAAATCGCCAATCTTTTAATGAGTCCGCTGCCTGTTGATTTTCTTATCATTTTATGGTGAATACTCGATATGATATGGCACAATTCTGTTTGTAACTCGCCCACGTTTTCGTATCGCTTTTTGTATAGCATATCTTTCACGTATCCCCAAAAGAAGAAATCTAATGGTGTAAGGTCCGGGGATCTGGCCGACCATCTAATCGGTCCATTCGCACCAATTCTATGCTATAAAGTATTTTATGAAGTGGGTACTTATTTACGAATAATCAATGCTATCTATGGAATGATAATATCGCTACTTTTCGAACGTCGTCGTCGGCAATCAATAACTTTCTTGAAATTTGACTCAAACATTTTACGTTGTTCGTTTCTTTTAAAATACTATGTTACTTAAGAACAGTTATTAGTTTTTGGCCATTTTTCTATTGGCATCATAAAAGTAGGGGTGTTTTTTTTTTACATTTAAGTCGGTTCGATTCCCAGACGAGGCAAGTAAATTTCACGCTGTTCCTTTCTTTTAAAATACTATGTTACTTAAGAACAGTTATTAGTTTTTGGCCATTTTTCTATTGGCATCATAAAAGTAGGGGTGTTTTTTTTTTACATTTAAGTTGGTTCGATTCCCAGACGAGGCAAGTAATTTTTGAAAATCTTTGAATGCAGAATTACTAACTTTTAAAAATAACATAAAGTCTTCTTTCAGCAGAATACCCTATCTACGATGGTACTTTCCCTTCATGTCCCATAATTTTGTGACGCCCTATATAATAGATATAATAGGACTCCGACCCCTATCAATTATTTTTTAAAGCATTGCAGGACTGAGGTCTTCTACAGGGATGCTAAAGATGACAGCATGATTTCTTATGTAAATCAGAAAGAACATCGTTTAAAAAACTTTCATATTTCCGAATGACGTGTTAACCCTTTGTGAATTGCGCCTAAGTATTGGGTCGTAGGGCTTATAGTGTTATGCAAATCTGACGTCAGCGTGTATGAAAGGGTCGAATATTAAAACCTCGTTTATATGTTACACCTCTGGGAAATCAATTTCGCGTGACGTGCCTACTTTTCAATGGAAAACTATTTTCATAAAAGTTTCTGTAGGAATCTACCAGTTTTATTTATGTGAAGTGAGGCTTAATGAAGGGAAGATTATGGGTTTAAAATACAGGTAGTTGTGTTATGGGAAGCAAAAAGTCCTAGATCGAAGACCCGAATCAAAGACCCGGTGAACATACTGTTAGAATACTCTGTATTGTACTGTACACCAAGTTCGTCGAAATCCGCTGATAGCGCACAGCACAAAATCGATCGGTGTGGTAATTGATATAGGCCAATATCCAGAAGTGGTCTTCTTTTGTCTAAAACCATAGTATAGAAAGAAGTATGAGGAACAGGGCGTAAAGTTCACTCATTCTCTATAGAAAAGAGGGGATCCTCGGAATAAATAGGTATTGTATCTAGTGGGCTACTGCCTGACGATTGTTGTCGAGACGTTGTATGATGGTCGCGTGATCAACTCTGCTTGAGCGATGCAGGATTTTGCGTGACATCAGTGTGATGCGTAGTTCGTATGTGGCGATGATGATGATGCTTGGTAGACTGACAGTCTTGAGGACTGGTTATAATGTTGCGGACGCCGGAGGGTTCAGTGCTTCAAAGAAAATATACTTATAAAGACTTCAAATATGCTGAATTTATTAATAAGTTAATAATGATGTTACCCCGGGAGGTAACAACTAATATTTTTACAATTTACATTTTTTTATAAAAAACTTTGGTTGGCTTTGGTTTGACTTTGACCTGTGGGAATGTGGACCAAGAATATCAATCGTTTCCATACGAAAAATACATCTGAAACATATTTTACATTCATCACTCCAATTGCAAAAACCACAAGACTTTCATTCAGTCCATAATCACTTTCATTAATTCACTAAAACGTTCCTAATCTGGTGGAGGCGTTAGTTTAAAACAATGTGTGCACTGTGGTCGTATTACCGGAAGTATCGTGACGTCATAGCTCCTATGTACGTCATAGTAACTTTCGAGTTTCATCAAAATAATTCGCGGAAAACGGAGAGTCAAATTTTATTGTGTGTCTACTTATTAAGAATGACAAACTAACTATGACAAACTTATTAAGAATTTAAATATACTGAACGTTTTGATCTGATCGTTACCATTACAGGGTGTATAGATAAAACACACTTGTTTGGTTACTAATACCTAATTATGTACATGTCGGAGACGGGTATGTGATTTTCGTTATTATCAGCGATATTTTAACTACTGTGGGCGTAGTGTGGGTAGTGTTGGTTAATGCGCAATAGAAAAACAGTTTGCAATTCAGATCACAAAATGGGTGCGATGGCGTTCATTAAAATCACCAATTAACACAGTGATCACAAATTACAACTAACACAATTACTAAGCACCACGAATTGAGAACAGTTCCACGACGTCTTGACTCTAATGCGACCAGAGGCTGAATGCCTCCTCGCCGTGGCCTTAAAACATCACGACTCTGTAGAAGCGCGCCTTCTGGTGAGGGTAGATCACTTGGTGTCGCCAGTGGCGCGCTTGCGATTCGTTTCATGTCCGTAGGTACTAATAACCGGATCTGACATACATATAAGTAACCGTCGCATTTGAATAAACAAATCTGAGATTGGATAAACCTGTGGGTATGCGGACCAACAATATCAATTATGTCCATTCAAAACATAAACACTAAACATTTCTTACATTCTTCACTCCAATTTGCAACGCCACAAGACTTTCATTCAGCTCATAATCACTTGCATTCATTCGCTAAAACGTTTCTACTCTGGTGAAGGCGTTAGGCAGCAAATTAACCCAATGTGTGCACTGTGGTCGTATTACCGGGAGTATCGTGACGTCATCGCGACATTTACACACTCTCGCCGCATTAGCTGCTTTATTACTCGAATGGAGCTCGTCGTTCGTTTCAGGAATCAGGATCTTAGGGTCAATTTACATTCCGGTGTAAGGGAAGGAAAGCGTCAATAAAACTTAGCTACTTTTTTGCGAGAGATCCCGCAAATCGTTTCATGTTTAAAATGTAAACTAATATTTTGACAACTGAATCCAGACCATAAGTTCGCGTTATAAACGTAAAGTGCCAAGAAAAGGATACGAAAACTATCTCAGCTCCTATTTACATCATAGTTATGTACTTTCGAGTTTCATCAAGAAACCACCAAGACAATTAATTACACAGGGTTATTTAAACATTGCAAGGTATTACCTGTTCTGGCGCGCGCTGAGTATCTGTTTCTCATAGAATATTTTGATAACAGTGATATCCAAATTCCAGCTAAATATGACGTGAATACATGACAAGCCAAATCTAAATCATTTCAAGTGCCACGCAAAAATACTTTTTATTGCAGGCGTACCGCTTCTTTCACAATACCCAATTTACTAAACCAAACATGAAGCGTAAGTTGAAGGAACATTACATCAACTTGATTATAATTAACTATTAATAGCACGTTGATCAAATCTCAGGCCATGGTATGCTAAGATAGACCCCAGAGGTCTAAATGTGTGCTCTTTTTAACCGACTTCCAAAAAGGAGGAGGTTATATGTTCGACGCGTGTTTGTTTTTTTTTTTTTTTTTATGTATGTCCGCCGATTTCTCCGTCATTTGTGTACCGATTTTGAAAATTCTTTTTTGGGTATGCTCCCAAATTGGTCCTATATAAATTTTATTCACTTTACTTGGGTAGTTTTTGAGTTAGCTACAAAATACGTATTTTTTTCCCACTTAGTATGTAGATGATATTTATGATAAGTTCCTGTCACTGGTAGCAGGTAGTAGTATTCGAATGTGTGTGGGGTAGGTACCACAACTAAAAAGTGAAAAATAACTTTAATTTCGGAAGTCGGTGGCAAAAAACGAAAACACAAAACCCAAGACACCGACTTCCGAAATTAAAGTTATTTTTCACTTTGTAGTGTTTTTTTTGGAAGTCGGTTGTTTTTTTTGTTAAGTGTAAGGAAAATGTAATTTATAAAATAAATAATCAAAATAATAATCTGTCAGGAATAGGACAAGATAATATATAGCCAGATGGATAAATTCGCGCATTATCAAATAAAGACTCATATTTAATTACACATGAGTGAGGTACTGAGTACCTACTACTTGTAAGTTATAAAAATAATAACTTTGAAAATAAACCCCTCCTTTAATTCTCTGCAGAGAACTTTGCTTCATAATACACAGTGATTAAAAATCCAAGCCCGCATGTCCTTTGTGCGAGCAACAATGTCACATATCAAGCATTCATGCTGAATATACTCGTCACTCGTAATAAATACTACATCTGTTGTAATTGTAACTTGAGTATACAGCTGCTATGTTTGCATCAATCAACTCAAACTCAAACTCAAAGCATTTATTTCAATTAAAACATTTACAGGCACTTTTGAATTGTCAAAGGGTCGGTCAGTTAGAAAGTTGAAGCTAGTTGCCCATTCCAACTCAGTCTACTGCTGGAAATAGGCCGCTCCCAGGCTGCACCACAACACCCTTCCTCCGCCTTCCGTATCCAGTTTGTACCAGCTCATCATAAGAAGGTGATAAGTAATTCCTTCATTGTTTGCATATTTGAATGTAAATAACTTTATGAACATTTTTTGCCCAGGATTTAAAATAAGCTATATTATTTTTGGGATAAAGAAATCTATCTTGTCTGCTAGAATTGCCCTCGTTGGTGTAGTGGTTCTAAGCGCGACTGCTGAGCATTCCTGATTCGTGTACCAGGTCGAAAAATGGGTTGTCGGGTTTTTCTAATTAAATATTTCTCAGTAACAGCCCAGAGTTTGGACTTGAGCCTCTTTAAAGCGACGATAACCGACTTTCAATGATTTTATACTGAATATCACGACTAAAAGAGTACTGTTAATGATTTGGAAAAAAATATTTGTTAAATTAGAGCATTTTCTTAATAACTAAACTTAAATATTTTAGATTATGTATAAATCACAAAGTGAAATTAATTTGTAAAGTTATGTCTAACGCGTATAAAAAACTGAGAATCACGCAAAATCTTTCACGCTTTTTTCTGAAATCTACACCACTTTAAAGATAATTTAATTATTGATCTTTTAATATACATGTTTTATTGAAATGAATAATGTATCTAATTTGGGACAGCGCTCCTTGATGGGCGAGTCCTATTACTGGCTGGACGTACGACACGTTGCGTGAGTTCAGTACAGAACACGCAAGCTAACCACTCAAGGTCACTAGCATTTATATATTATCTGCGTCTTAATGGCAATCGCCCTCTAGTACTGAGAGCTACATAACTGGTAAAATGCGGGCAAGAAATACATTTCTGCTTTATTTTATCAGGGAATAAGTACATACGTAATGTTTTATTAAGTGGTTTAGAAGCAAAGTAATCATAAATCAGTTTTCAGTACAAAATGTCTTGTCAAAACAGCCGTTGGTACTCGTGCAGTTTGTGCAGAATAAACAATTTTTCTTTCTTTCTTTACTCAGCCCTGCACATTTTCTTTACAATCTTATCACAATGGCCCAGCTTTGACCCAGTGCCATGCCAGACATAGAGACTAGGTGACAGTGCATTACCGATGACCTAAACAGTATAAAAGAAAGAGGTGACATCACTAAGCAGTTGCCAGCGGATGTAAACACAGGTGCCTCACCCGGTGATAGCGTGTTTTTATGACACCTTGTTTATGGGATAAAATTTACTGTTCACGATGCGTTTGCTGAAGAATTTAAATAAAAAAGATTATAATCGCGCCGAGAATGGTTTATTACAGGGTTTCTTCTCCTTTTTAGTATTTAACTGCAGCCTGCGGGAAACAGTTTTTTTCTTTTTCTAAAATAAATGTCGCCTAACATCAGCTATCTGCCAGTGAAAGAACGATAGCCTGTCTATACACGCTACGGTCTACCGAAGAGGTTTCCTCATAGCTGCGCCGGTATGCCTGCACAGGCAGACCGGAGCGTGTATTGGAATAGACCTGTGCAGTTCTTGGAACATACGACACGGCGGTCGACCTGCGCAGGCACACCTACACAGGTAAACCGTAGCGTGTATGGCCTACATGACATAAGTATGCTAGGGTCCACCGTACGGTTTACCTTTGCAGATTTACCTGCGCAGGTCGTCCTTCATGTTTTATGCATGCTCCAAGAACTGTACATGCCAATTCCAGTTCAATACACGCTCCGGTAGACCATAACGTGTATTGCCGATATCGATCTACCTTTCAAGGAGTGCCTGCTCAAGTAGACTAATATGTCTTATGTCATGTTCCAAGACTTACACAGGAAAATTCTAATCCAATACAAGCTCCGGTAGACCATACTATAGTATAAATAAGTAACAGTATTATGAAAACTCGGTACATAAACCTTCCACGTCCGTGCGTATCTGCCACGCACTCGAGACTGTTGCGTACTGATATACACTGAGATTTCGAATCGCGTCGTTTCGGTCGTTTTCTATGAAGATATATACTGGTCTGTACCAGTATGCGATTTTTTGTCGCACGTTTTTGGAAGTCAAATCTGTACTTGACTTAAAAAAAAAACGTGCGACTAAAAATCGCACCTCGAATGTCTTCCCTTACAGAGTGTAACGTATCTAGCTAATGGTGTTTATTTCGATAGCAGGCGCGCTCGTTCGAGTAATGTTCTATGAAAATAACTGTAATCAACTCTGATCATAATTTTCTCGACCCGACAATTTTTTCTAAATTGCGTGTGTTGAGTGGAAGTTTTGGGTAGGTACGCGTTTATTGATCTTTTGACCTAGAGTCAGACAGAGGTGTATTATAAATGTATGTTGTATATTATGCCGTAGTATGTACAAGTACAAATTGAAAAACCATTGAATCGATTTATTGATTGGTTTGAATTTGGTTGTTGAATTGTTGTTTTTTATTGAATGAAAGGCGACTAAAAAAATGTATTCACAAGGCAGATCTGACTGGAAACGCCGGGAGGAGACGCCCTTCGCGCGGATGTTCTTCAGAAAGGTCAGGTGCGTAGTACTCGCAATTGGCGTGCGTGTATGACCAGATGTATGAACATAAACGAGGCAAAAGGAGTATGTAAGGATCGTAGCAGGTGGCGTTCTGTAGTTTCTGCCTACCTGCATGGGAAGAAGGCGTGAGTTTATGTATGTGTGTGTAAGTTCGAATTAAGTTAGCTAGCAAAACCAGACCAGATTTCTTTTATTTTTGTTTTTTTTTCTTAGGGTTCTTTTTAGGGTTCCGTACCACAAAAGGAAAAAAAACGGAATCCTTATAGGATCACTCGTGTGTCTGTCTGTCTGTCACAGCCAACTTGGTCAGAATCTAATGGACCGATTAAGTTGAAATTTGGTACACATATGTATTTCTGTGACCCAAACACGGACGTGTAACGTAAATAAATGAATTCTGAATATGGGGGTCACTTTTGAGGGCAAATAAGAAAATATCAAAAAAAATGTTTTGCAAACTGTACCCTGTGACGTATTAAATAAAAGGACTTGTTGCGAGTATCTTATATTTGTTTTTTATTTTAACATAAATGCTTTTAAAGATATTTAAGAAAATAGATGAAAATCTCCGAAACTACTGAGCCTAAAAATAAAATAAAAAATACAGAGAATAATTCTTTATTCATAATTAATAAATTACTGGAAAACCTAAAAGAAGTTTGGTCTTAAAATAACATGGTAAATCCCTCAATATTGTGCGTACAAACCTACATTTGCAGTTAGAATGTATGGGAGAACATGTTTTTCCACCTCAATGTTAAGTTTGTATTTGGGATAAATTCATCCTAACTACGGAACCCTTCGTTGTGCATGGTCCGACACGCAATTGGCCGGTTTAAAAAAAAAGTTATACCCATTACATCTCTAGCTAATTTACTTTAACCCTGTAGCAGGTACCTACTGTACAATCAAAATACCAACATTTCGCCATAGTTCTTGTCCATACAAGTGCGATTCTATAATCACTAACTGGGCATAATTGCAGACTTCGTGCTGCTACTGAAAACCTACCTGAAAATCAAACCCCAAATCTCTTGCGCAGAAGTTGCGCTTGCAACCACTAAACCAACGCTGCGTAGTCGTTGCAAGGCAAAACAAAAGATATTGACTATACAGGCAGTGTTCAATTTCAGCCTGTATAAATAATAATTATTGAAACGACTGAATAACCCCGCAATAGGTACCTAATAACTTTTTATGACAGTGCTGTAAGTAGCATTTACATGCGGTATTGAAACGAACCACTGCTTTTCATTTAGACAGCAGAATATAGCGCAGCTGACTTACAGCAGAAGCTTTTTCTTGAATTTTGATGCGCGACGCCATTTATCTGGGGTACATACGGCTGAAAAGTTATGTGAGTATTAAACGTTACAAAGAAAATATGGTAAGAAAGGGGGTAACTACTGAGATAACTTTAAAATAATATTAATGTATACAAAATATTTTATAACATTTTTAAAAGAGTAATGGTGGAGTTTCTTGCCCATTCTTCTCCATACGAAACTACTTCTTGGTAGGGGTCCACGCGGGTGACTAGAATCACTAAATTTTTTTTATTTAAGTGTAAACTTCTTTAGGCACGTTGGGCATTTTTGAGATGGGAAAAAACAATTGAACTAGCGACACCATCACCGATACTTCATTTTTGTAATATGCTATTTAATGTGCTATTTATTTATATTACGTTACGGATCAATATTCTATGCAAGTATTTTTACTTTAAATGTTTTGGAAGTATTTTTTTTAAGTTGTTCAAGTTTTCAATTCTGTCGGCACTCCCGGAGTACCACTGTTTTTTTTTGGAAATTTTGACGTTCAAAAGTGCCTTTTATTTGCCTACTTGAATTAAATGATTTGACATTTATGACGACTAATAGAGAAGTATGGAAGAAAAACACAACCGACTTCCAAAAAACACTACTAAGTGAAAAATTAATTTAATTTCAGAAGTCGGTGTCTTTGGTTTTGAATTTTAAAGTACATTTCAATTACACCATTAAAAGGCACTTCGTTACAATTTATAAGAAAAAAAAAAGAATTGATTTTGGTTGCCCCTTCCAGAAGGTAGTTTCATGTGAAAATAATGGGCAAGAAACTCCATACTCTTTAAAAAAAACATTCTCTAATTAGTAAAATACTGACGTTTCCTTTTCCAAGCTTTCTTGTAGAAAATAAGAATATTATTTTAGTGGCATGAGGAACAGGGTGTAAAGTTCACTCATCCACCATAGAAAAGGGAGGATCCTCCAACCAGACGGGTGTTGCGTCTGGCGGGCAACTGCCCATTGGTTTGAAGTCGGAATCTTGTATACATGTCGATCGCTCGGTAAACTCTAATTGCGCGATGCAGGATTTGTGTGACGTCATGTCTTTTATGCGTAGTTTGTATGTGGCGTTGTAACCGCTACATTATTTTCATTTCTTTACCATTTTTACTGCGTGGCTTCTCGATAGCCACATGAATTTAACTGAAGATTCTCACGAGAAAACAGCAGTTATTCTTTCTTCCCGTATGTCACATATCTAACGGCACACACATTTGGAGCGGATGTTATGAAATCCGCTCTGCGTTCCAAAGTATTATTCTACCAAATCCCTTAGACTGAGAATACTTACAAGATTTACAATGAAAAAACATAAAGACACGTTTATTAACATTTTCAGCGTAACGTGTGTTTTGAGGAAAATTTTGCCGAACTTGGGAAAACGAAGTTAGAAAGAATTTACAAACAATATAGGGAGGTATATTTTCCAATATTTTAACTGCTTAAAAATGTTCGTCTGTCCATTTCTAAGGTTCAATTCTGTAGCCGACTGCAGGCAGCATCAACAGGCGACTTCATAGAAATTCGATTCGATTTCATAGAAATACACAGAGAAACCGGAGTGTCGAGGCGACTCGTAGCCATCTGGTGCTACCTGCAGTCAGCTACGGACTTGTAGGTCCTTTAGTGGCTGTAGCTTTAACGAGTGTCCTTGTAAAATCTAAAGCATGAAAAAGCATCGAATTATCATTATTTTATTGCGAGAGTGCAACTTTTATACCGTTATTCGATTGCGCATAGCATCGTTTTCCAGCAGTTTGCGAAAATCTACTAATCAACTGTTGAGGGTCGTTAGTGAGGATCGGATCTACAGGTATTGGCTCGAAGTCCATCGGAGATGATAAAGATTGTGATATTTAAGTTTGTTTTTGTTAGAAAGTGATTATGTAATGTAATGAAATTTTATTTTAAAGACTACTCAGTTTTAATGTAATTTATTTTGTAATTTATGTATGTAATTTTGAATTTGAATTTTAATATCCATATATTATTTTAATTAATTAATGAATTGTTATGTACTCATTTTTATTTTACAGTTCTTAACACAGCTAACTATTTACATTAGGTACTAAATTAAAAGACTAACTAACTATGTGTAGGTATAAATAAAAATAATAAAAACAAAACGACACTAAGGCGTCGAAGTATTCGTCCGCATCGCTGTCATCCGGAAACGTGCCCAGAAGACTGGCAGCATTGCCACGTTGAATGGCAATGCTAATTCTTGTAAGGTACTTATTTTGTTTTATTGATGTAATGAATTTAATTAAATGCATGTATTTGTGATTAGTATATTGGGACTTGGTGCCTAATTAAATAAATAGCAGATTAGTACCTATTTTTAGGGTCTATTATATTCATTTTAAAGACTGCGTCATTCAAAATCCATACCTGATTTTAAAAGCGTCAACAAACCATTAGGTAAATATATAGGTAATTACAAAACTAATTGAAAAGCTAACTTCCAAAACAACGTGTAAAAACTTCCCATTAAACGCATCAAAGGTATGATTAAAGTAGTTTTCCACCCTTTCAAATAGAATCCAATCTAATAGCACTCATCATACTAATGACAGCGGTAAACATTTGACCCAAATACCTGAATGGCATTCACGAAAGCCACACTGACTTTTTAAATCGTTCAGTCAACATCTATAAAATTCTCGTGTCACAGTTTTCGTTGCCATACTCCTCCGAAACGGCTTGACCGATTTTGATGAAATTTTTTGTGCTTATCCGGTATCTATGAGAATCGGCCAACATATATATATATATATTTTTTTTTTTCTATTTTAAGTGATAAGGGTGGTCCACCCTAAACATGTATATGGCAAAACAATGTTTGCTGGGTCAGCTAGTATTCTATAGTTTTTTTATTTACAAGTTAAAATACAGCCCTGTTTGTTATCAACCATTATGGACTAGCATTTCATTTTTAACCTTAACCTAAGCACAAAAAAGTTTAATTTGAATCGCTTGCGCTATCTAGCACTTCTATATCTAACCTTATATCAAAGTCAATTGAAACTTCTGCTTTAACATCCAAAAAATAAAGTCTGTTTTTCAACTGTATTGATAGTCAGCATTTCTGAAACTGGTCCCATATTTGCTTTATAACTAGACTTGGAACGATCGATGAGGTGTTCTGAGTTGAGATTTGCTATTTGGACTTGCTCTTGATACATATGTTGATTAGTTGCTTCAAATTGCAGGATAATTCCAGTTTTTTAACTGACTTCCAAAAAGGAGGAGGTTATATGTTCGACGCGTATGTTTGTTTTTTTTTTTTTTATTTTTTTTTTTTTTTATGTATGTCCACCGATTTCTCCGTCATTTGTGGACCGATTTTGAAAATTCTTTTTTTGTTTGAAAGGGTATGCTCCCAAATTGGTCCCATATAAATTTTATTTACTTTGCTTCGGCAGTTTTTGAGTTAGCTACAAAATACGTATTTTTTTCGCACTTAGTATGTAGATGATATAAGTTCCTGACACTGGTAGTAGGTAGTGGTATTCGAATGTGTGTGGGTAGGTACCACAACTAAAAAGAGAAAAATAAAAACTTTTTACAAAAAAAACTAGGTCTGTACGGTAACTGGTAGTTTTTTTTTTTGTAAAAAGTTTTTTTTTAAATCGGGAATGAAATTAATAGCGTTCAAGCATGAAACTCAACTTAAAACTTCTGTGTTGTGAGTTTAGTTATTCACCCTTAGCTTTAAAAACTAAGTACGTAAGTTAGTACTGCCATATGGTCAATGCTCATTGACTCCTGTCCCTGTTTCATTAAATGCCGTATCCTATTCATCATGATCATCATCATCATTTACCTAGCCTTTTTCATGCCGTTTCCCAACCTATGTTAGGATCATCTTTCAGTCAAACCAGTTGCATCTGAATACCAATATTTTATATGTAGCGATTGCCTATGACCTCCACAATCCAAAAATTTACTTTTTATTTAAATTATTATGGGGTTATAATTTCGTGATAAAGTGTTTGCAGAGCAACTTTTTTTTTTTTATTTGGATTTTATTGTATAATTATAGATTGATTTTACAGCCGCGCTGTACGCAACAGTCTCACTTTTGCTTGTTTTTAACAATTTAAGCATATAATATTTACTTAGACAATATGATATATATGTCACCGTATAATTATGAACTTTGTTAGTTTATAATGTATCGGTATTATTTCCGTTAAATTACAGAAATTAGATTATTAAGAGTACAAAATACAAACAAGTATTTAATACATATTTTGAGTATTTACTACATTTTTTTTGGTTCATGACTTTATGTCCTCTAGAGGGCGCCATATTGGATTTAATGTAACGCTACATAGCTTATAAACAGCGGACAATCAAAACGCTTCCAATAATACCTCATTTGTCAAATTATGATTGATAGTTTAGAAGTTATGAGGTAACAGATGAACATACATACATACCTGTCAAAAATAACCCTCCTTTTTGCTTCGCCGTAGTCGGGTAATAACTGGGCACGACTTACATTACATTCCATTAATAAGTTAATAATTATGGGTGTTTTCAATTGTCTCTAGTTTTAGTTGCAGATTTTTTAACTTAAGACTATAAACATACGAGTATTTGAGAGGATATAGATAATCAAATTCTAAGTATTCTAGCATGTTTGCTTAAAAATCTGGCTTGAATTTATTTACCGTCCATTTACAAATCTTTCATTTTGTATTTCCTCATCCATTCCCTTTGACACAAATCCACCACTATTAAAATGCTGTACCTGTCTTCAACCAAAACTGTAAGTAAAAGTTCCATCTGAATTAACTGATTTATATTCCTCACGCGAATCCTTCCCTCGTCTCCTCACTCCATTAAGACGCGTCCTGATTGTTGCTGCTCATGTAATGGGTGATTTCCTTGGATAGCTTCCTTCCAGTGATGAAACGTGTCATTTTGTGACGCGGCGTCGCATACGTAACTAAGTGTTCCAAATTCAGCAGGGGGCTCAAGGTTTGCCGTCGAATTGTTACTTTTATACTTGCCTAGGTAGGCAAGTATAAAAGTAACAATTCTCAGACTTAAATAAAATTTAACGCTTAGGTATTCAGACGTCTGAATACCTAAACGTTCTATTCTATTTAAGTGATGAAAAATGTGAGACTACTTATTACAAATAATATAATAGTAGTTTATGAAACTGTTGCATAATGAGGGGTATTAAAACATGAGTGTGTGTTTAAAAACCGATCCGTAGGCGAGGTTTTAATTGTATCACACGAATGTTTTAATACCTAGTTATGTGCAGTTTCATACACTACTTTATCTACTCTCATACATTGGGATTGAACCAAATACTAAATAAAAGATCAAAGTTAAAGATCAAGAATAAATTTGAAAAATCCCACGAAATTCAGTACAACAAAACAAATGAATGTCGTCTGCACCAGCACATCACCGCACAAATGCGCTACAGCGAGAGCTGCTGTCCCCCGTTTAAACGTTCCAATGCAAAAGTTGATGGAAACTCCTTGGTGATATTAACTTCTTGGAATAGCCCTGTATCGTAATAGAAAAAAAAATGTTTTATAGCATTATTTTATTAGAGAAAAAATGTTATAATATGATTCTATTTTTAAATTTCGGTATTGTGTTCATAAAGTATGTCAATATAAACTCGTTTTGAATTTTATAATTCGAATATTACGCTATGAGAGTAGATAATAGATTAGTAGCCAAGGACTGTAAGGCGTCAATTGCAGCCCGAGATATTTAGGCGCACGAGCGCAGCGAGGGCGCCTATAGTTCGAGGGTGCAATTGATGCTTACACCCGAGCTAACTACTCTGCTTTACATCTCGATTGTGAGGTAAGTAGAAAAAAACCGGCATTACAAGAATAAAACATTTTATTAGTTAAAATTTATAGTGAAATGAGAACAATTTTCAAATTTTAGGGACAGGTGTTTTTTGGGTATGTTAATAGTTTGAGATTGTGATATTTGTTGGTCATGGATAAAATTTGACGGGATGAAGCTTTCTTCAGCAGAAGTTGATGGTTGCGGATCATCTCTTGAGAAAGATGTTTAATTTTTTGAAAGCTGAATAGTTTTCGTTATTTGGTTGGTAATTTTACTTTTATTTTGTATGGAATCTTCAATGTAACCTTCAGCCACCTTGCTGGATTTCCACCCACCGTGCCTTTTTATAGTGGTTAAGTTAGCCCCAGCATCGGCTAAAAGTGTAGCCGATGTTCTCCGGAAGCAATGACCTGTGTACAATTCCGGGTTGCTAACTTTAAATAACTTGCGATTTGCTTCGGCATACTTCTGATGGTATTTTTTCTAATAACTTGTTTGTAGCATTTGCCTTGGTGGTACTTCAAAAAAAATTGGTTGGTGTTTACATTTTCAGGACGAAGATTTCTGTATTTTTGTACGAATTCAGAAAATTCTTGAGGAACTACAAATGTTCGGTCAATTTTAGTTTTTGTGTTCGGTAGTTTAATTACTAACAACTGACCCTGTTGTTCTATGTTCTCTATTGTTATATTTGTCAATTCAATACCTCGGCATGCGCCAGTTATACCGAAGATAAGAACCACCTAAAACAAGCGAAATATAAAAATAAGTATGTTTTATAGGATTGTAAGAATTTAAAAGATAAATGATGAAGTATTACCATTATGTGATTTGTTATTTTACGTACCTTAACTGCTAAATATATGTCATCAGGGGCTTCATTTATGAATGTTTTCACCTCTTGCGCTGTAAAAACCTTTGACTTTTTGCTTTTGTGCCCAGCTGATTGTCTTTTTAGAAAAGATGATAATTTTGAAAAGTTCTTGATATTGATGTCGTGTTTAGTAGGTACTCATAGTTGCTTATAACATTGAATAAATGCACCACAAACTAGATGGCTGCAGCTTTTTTGATAGCTCACTAAAGTATGTTAAGAATACAGTCTCAGATAAAGACTTTACTCGTTTTTCTTTTCGCCACTTCATGAACTCGTCGTAAGTTTTCAAATATCTCTCTTTAGATCTTTCAGGCAAAATATTGTTAATTGCTGCTTCAGCTTCCATTTTCATTGAATCGGGAGTGCAGCTTATATCTTCATCACTTGCAGAACTATTTTTTTTTTCCTAATTAGCACGTAATTATAAAAAAATCCCAAAAACAAACAATATTTAAAGTAAAAGTTTTCTATTCCCGCCTTTTTTCATCTTTTTTTTTTAAATTCTTTTTTTCAAGATCGAAATTGAGCTTCGCCGTTCGATATTTAAAATTGATGACTATTATACTCATATGAAGACAAGGCTGAATAGCGAAGCGACCTATTTTGTCATTGGGCTGAATGCATGATGTCTATTGCCAGTATGATGGTTAGATGTACGCGAACTTTTTGAAAGAGTGAAGAGTTTTTTTTAAAATTACTTACCGCCCTAGGGCTTTTCTAGCTACATTATTACCCTAGAGCGCTAATTGGTTACCTACAAGCCCCATTTGGGGGTAATAAGGACCTACTTACCGAATATGAGAGATGTAAAATACATTATTTCAGACCATGGTGACCATTTTGTTAGTAACAATGTTCTTGTAGACTAGTGCTAGTAATACTTAAAACTACTTACAACAAAATATATAAAATAAAGTAAACTCAACAATCGCTAGTTCACCATTCCATGGCAAATGGCACAGCAATGATTGATGTAACCACAGTCCAGCCGACTAGCAATCATGCTAAGGATGTTGTTGGCGCTGCCACGTACTCTACGTACCAGTGATGCGCACCTTTTACGCACCGTAGCGTAAAAGCAGTCTACACGACGTTCAGCAAACATCCCTGATGCACAACAGAATCGCCGCAGCCCCATCAGCACCCTGAATGCATTATTAAATTGGACTCGGAGGTCACTGTAAGACTTTTGAGTATAGTCCTAAGCCTATAAAATCAGTGAAAAACCAAATGATTTAGGTTTTCATATTATCCGGTAAGCTTATTCAGAAATAAAACAATAAGATTTTAACAAATTTTATAGGTTTTCATCTAATAGGCATTACTTTGAAAAGTTATTGACTACCTCATATATGTTTATCCATAGTAGTCTCAATAATTAGAAATCACTATTCATTTCCACTAGTGATTCATTTTCAACTATTGACGTCCACCAACCGACTACGCAGTTACGCGACCAGGCAATTCGTTGCTAAGCTGAGTTAATAATGAATAGGTAGCATTAGAAGAAGAGATAAATTTATTCAGTTTTCCAGAACGGGAATAAAGTGAAAGATATTTCCAGAACGGTTGTTCAATCCGCAATGGAGATAGAAAATATACACCGTATGGTAAAATTTTCTTACGACAAAACACGTACCTAACTACATTTATCACACAATAGGTACAAGAACAAAGCTGTGGTTCATAAATCGTTCGGTTCTGCAAGTTGTAGAAGCGCATCGCTGATACCATAGAAGTGATAAATGGAAGCATTTTTCACTGCTGATACAGGCTTTGGACTGTTCCGGATATATTGGTGTTGTTATACAAAGTGGCGATGAGGTTATCACAATAATAATATATTAAATAGTACAGTAACTCATTAATATATTACTATGGACAGCTCCGCAATAATATCTGATTTCGTGATACATCCATTAATATCTGTCGTCAAGATGACGGCCAATATATGTGATAATTCGTGGAAGGCATAAACAAGTTGCAACACACTTAAGTGACATCATAGGAACATCAAAACCATCTGACGAGCAAAATACAGGATGCTGCATTGGCGTCAGAAAGGAGGATGACGTTTCTTCTCTGCAATCGGCATTTTATTTGTGTTTTGATTGTTTGTTTTTATTTGTTATTTTCGCAACACAAAGCAAATTGTATTGTCTTTGGTCTCTGGCCCTGACATCAAGCAATAGACAAAATTCTTCAAACTTTTATTAGTTATGAATCTTAAGGGGGAAGCGTCAGGGTAGCCCGCGAAATTCAAATTTTCTTACGGTTTTTGTATTTTGCAGGTCATTGTCAGGTTTTATGTTGTTTAAAATATGATTCGCGGTCGTAACAAATATGGCTTTACTAGTGATTAAGAAGAAGATAAAGGTTACCAAAGGTGTCAAATGTCATGATTTCATGAAATCATGACATTTGACACCTTCCAACGACTTCCAAAAAACCTGAAGAAGTATCCTCCTTACTTTAAGTAAAGTCCACGTTCATACTCGTACGCTAGCTATGACATATGCGTACAATATTTTACCAAAACTAATATTTCAAGTATGTACATGTGATCTTACGGAAAATTGTTTCTTTTTTTTATCTCCTGGGAAATAACCGCAGTTTGTCATACTGTAACATGTGTCAAGAGGCTCCTTAGGTCATATATCTACATACCTGCCCGGGGGAAATGACCAATTTCCAGGATCCTGATACCTTTCACCAGGTACGCTAGCTGAAATGATATAGGGATGTACCTATTTTTACAGTTAAGTACCTATTTTTACAGTTAAAAATAAGAAAATAACCTGCAAAAATTTATATCCCTAAAAGCGATCGAAACATTAATAAAAAAATTACCAGGTGTCAGTCTGACTAGTACACACGACTACACATCAAGCTATACAATTCCAGTTTATGCTGATTTATTTATTTATTTAGGTTAACGAATAATTGCTTACACCTATACATTTCTAACTTAATTACTAGGGTAACATTTACAAGTGCAACAATTAATAATTATAGGTTAACACCACATGCATAAAAAATAAAAACGGCTTTAAACAACATACTTATATAGTTAATATACATACAAAAAACAAAATTAAAATAATATAAAGAAGATTAACAACTCATTCAATCAAAATTACTAATTCAGATGGTTAAAAAATTAAAATTTATGAGTAAAATAAAAATGATTATGAATAAATAATAAAATTAAATGAAAAGAATAAACGGATTACAAGTGAAAATAATTGAAAACATGTATAAAATTAAATTAAATTTACATTGGATTATTTACAAAAACTCGTACAAATTTATTAATACTGTCGTGGTGAACATCTACTATGTCACTGCGGCCATTGATGGTTTTGCACAATCTAGGTATTGGAGAATTCGCACCAAGCACAGACTTTCGAAGTGGTGGACACAGGGGTGATCTGATCTCGCATTGTATAGGATTTCCGTACAATGTGAGGTCAGCTTATACTAGAAATGTATAGCTTGATGTGTAGCCGTGTGTATACGAAGAGTTTCGTACCACCGCACAATATTGAACACTACGTTTTTTAAGAACCTAAAAAAAAAACAGGTTTCTTGTATAATATGTAATTGTAAAAAATTTAAGGCGATTTTTTTTATTTTTAACATGTGCATTTTTGAGATGGGACTAAACCACTGATTTCGCGACACTGTGACGACACCAGCTTTTGACCATTAAAAAGACATCAACGCGTTGATTACCGCGGTGCCGATTTTTTTACAAGTTTTCACTTCTGTTGGAACTACTGGAGTGCCATTGTTTTTTTTTTGTTGTTATTGTGGCAATGGAAATACAAAATCTGTAAAAATTTCAACTGTCTACATTGCGGTTTGGCGTTCAACTGGCGACAGCGGAACTTAGTAATTAAGTGTTTCGTTTGGCATCCTTCGGGTACGTAACACTAAAAAGCAATGAAAGAATCTCGTCAATGTTGATTAAACTGAAGACAAAGAGACTTTGTAATTAAATAATTTTTATTACAATAAAAATAAATACATACATACTCTAAAACTAGTTATCTTTAACGAACGCTAACAATCTGAATAGCCCCTAGATAATAAGAAAAATAATTTACATTGTCCCTTTAACCTATAACATTTGTTCCGAGTAAAACAAAATTATGCTTGAGTTTTTAGATCCACAAATATTCCAACAAATGTTATAGATTATTGAGCGTCTAAACTTACAATTAAATCTATGGATTTGGATCACAGGACGTCTATAAAGAAATGACCCAAATCCTAACAGTCTTGATCTAAACTTCCGATACGGTATCCACTTGTATAACATGAGTATGTTTTCTCTTCTTATGAATTCCTTCAAACTCATTCTGTATTTCTTGCAACGACCGATCTTTCGTCTCAGGGACAAAGAAGTAGACAAATGCTATCCCTACGATACAAGTTATTGCAAAAGCCCATAGTGTCCAACCATGTTTTACCATGTCTACCAAATTCTGGTAAAACTTCGTCACAGCAAACGCCAAAAACCAATGGAAACCAGCAGTTAAGGCGGTTGCTCTTCTTGTCATGTGCGGGGGAAATATTTCTCTTAGCATCAACCAAGGAATTGGCCCAACACCAGAGGCATAAAAACTTACAAAAAGACATAAAGTGAAAAGTGGTACCCACGTACTACTCGGTGATAAATTGGATGCTTTTAAATGGTAAAATATACCTAAACAGGCTAAATTTACGGCCATAGCTGCGAATGAAATCATTAAAAGAATTCTTCTTCTAACAACTTTCAGAAGCATGGTAGAAAAGTATGTCGATGAAACGAAACAGAAACCTAAAATGATAGCTGCACTAGGCGGATTGAGACCAATGGTAAAAGTTTCGAAGATATTCTTTGCGTAGAAAAGGACGGGGAATATGCCACTCATCTGCTGGAATATCATGAGCCCGAAAGAGACAACAAGAGCTTTGACCGTGGACCTAGTACCAAAAAGTTCCTTGAAAGTGACTTTGATCTTTGCTGAACTTCTGAGGCGCTCCTTCAAATCTCTATATTCACCGTCGATGTCGTTGTCAATACCCCTGAAGTAGCGTATGGCTGCCTTGGCTTCTTGGAACTTTCCTTGAGACATCAAATAGGCGGGTGATTCGGGAAGGAAGATGAAGGCGACGAAAAAAGCCGTAGGTACACTAGCGCAGAGCACTGTCAACACAGAACTGTTCTCTACCAGACCTGGAAATTAAGATTCAAGTAAGATTATGGACTATTGCTGAAATTAATAAAAATTTAAGAAGCATTTAAAAAGGGTAAATTATTATATCCAAGTCAAAGATTTGGGATTTATACTCCTGGCTAACAGGTGTATTATTTGTCTAATATAACTTCAGCAAAAACCTCAAGATATTATGAAATAAATGATGATATGCAATGAAATAAAGCAAGATGGTTTACCAATAATATATCCAAACAGAACTCCGCAGCTGAAGTGTACGTGATAGAAGTTGGCCAAAGTGGGAAGAATGTGTTTCTCTGCTATATCTTCAATGTAAGGTGGGATGCCAACACTGAAGGCTCCCAATGCCATCCCTCCGACGAAACGCCCCACGTAGAGACCGTACACGTTTGGACTGAAAAATTTAAACACGGAATTGTGTTACAGTATTTCTATTTTCTTTATGTCAGTCGTCGGATTTCAATCATTTGCTCTTTGCACTTCGTGCAGACTGGACGCTCTCAATCGACTTGGAAGTAAATAGAGTTGTTAATACTCTTTTATCTTAATGTAATTTATTTTAAAAATGGGAGGAAAGCTGCTAAACTTGCAGGCACGACAGATAGGAATATAGTTTTACAGCCCTATATAGTTCACACAGAAATCAAAACAAAACAACAATAAAGAACTTAGTTCTGAATTCAAATTATTATACACGATAAATCTAATAATTGATGGACATGGAAATTAGCATTCGTTAGTATTTGGAAATGCGATGATTCCCGAGGGTCATTAAGAAAATATAAATACTGTACATAGTTGCAAAGTAACAAAACATCGCGCTTGGGTTCCCCGTAGAATTAGGCATATTTAGGTGATTAGTACACTCACATTTTGCCACCCCTTTTGCAAATCCCACATAATAAAGGGCATCTCTTCTAAGTACTTAATAACACTGTCTGACCTACAGATCGAACAAGTCAGGACCCCATGCTTAGCTGTCCCGATTGTAGCCAATAGACCACCGCGGTAAACAAAATAGACCAAGGAGTTGAGACTTGCGTAGTATCAAATATTTTATTTCTGAGCATATAAAGCATTGACGTGAATGAAAGCCATCTATCAATTGCCTGTCATTATATTGTACGTTTTATTCAAACAATACAACACGTACCTCGATGCGACAAGTATCCATGATACCACTAAAGGAAGCGCCAAGTAAAGAAGAGTCTTCTTTCTTCCGAAATACTCTGATATGAGACCTGCTGGCCCCGCGCCCCATAATGCTCCAAGGCACAGAAGAGAAGCTACCCAAGATGCCTCAGATGCTGTTAGCTGAAAAAGAAGGATTTGATTAATGATTAAGAATTTTATTATTGATATTGGTTTCGCCACTACTACCGAATTAATTTAAATGGCCAGAGGATTAGGTAAGAATGTTCCTTATTTTATGCCGTTTCTGAGAGAAGAAGCCAGAAAATAAGGAAGTTAATAATTTAGGTATTACAAAACTTAACTTTGTTTATTAATCGAAAAATCATTGATTGACTGCAATTTGAAGATTTTAGATTATGCAGAAGAACGAATCAGAAAACTGATTTAGCATAAAATCGAGCATGTCAAAGCAAATAAGTATTCTGATATCTCTTAAAAGAATTCCACCACACATATAAAATTACTGGAAACTTTCTAATTTCACAAAATGAAAGCTGAATTTCTAGATAATATATTTTTGCTGGTAACCCAATAAGCTTTAACTAAAACCAGGTCCCAATTCAAGCCATGCATAATAAATCCTAACCGCAAAAATACTCGTATAAACCAGAGACTCGTCCCAAGAATAATATACCTAACTTACCGTAAGTTTTGTGTGTTCTGAACTAAGTATGCCCGGTGTAGTGTTCTCCACAGCAATTACGTCTCGGGTCGGCGACGGAGGCTGTAACATACGTGTATTTATCGACTTCATTAATCTCGCACAGAAATTATAACCAAGATTATGTTACCAGTCCTGTTGTTACAGAATTAATTTCTGGATTAAGGAGAAAGAATTGCGTGGGAGTTTTATATAACGTCCCTGGGTAAGCTGTTTCCGATATTGAGGGTTTCATAAAATGGGGATTGGATTGTGTCAAGATTGGCATCGGTATGATTTTTTCTGCTGAAGGGATATACCAGAGAATATCATCAATTAATCTACTATTTGTGGTGATTATGGTAATTTTAGTGTCGAGCAGTTATGCACCGGTCTACAAGAAGAACAATGAAAAGAACAGGCAACATAATAAAGCTGTGTGTAAAGTTTTATTTCATATTGTTACATTGAATTCAATTTACTAGGTATTTCTGACATGAAAATATATATATTTATAAATAAGTATGTAAAGGAATAAATAAAAATAAAAGAATGAGGTCATTGGGCATCAAAAAATTCGTACGCATCGCTGTCAGTCAAAGGGCTGGCAGCGTTGCCACGTTGGATGGCAATGCTGATTCTTTGACCTAAAAATTGTGTGTAAAGTGTATATAATTTTGTCAGAAAATTATGTATCTCTTCAAAAATAAATGAATAATGTGTAATTCCAATATTAAATTCTGCTCTTCAAGGCAGCTAACAATCATAAACTCAGAAGATAATTTGGGAAGCTGGTTATGACAGTAGTAAAATTCCATACTTAGCAGCTGAAATAAGAGTCGCAGTCAAGCGCAAGTATAACAAATAGTCCAGCTACGAATCCACTAATTACCGCAGCATTCATATGCATTAAACAAACAAATTACCTAGGTACCAACAGAACAGTACTCCAAATTAAACTCCACTAAGTACGAAGTCGTTTAAAAGTAAAACGGTATTAAATTGTATTTGCAAAGAAACAACTTGAACAGAAAATTGCACTTCTCGTTTCTAAATTACAGCACCAGTAAAACCTCAGGCAAGTTCCTCGGTTTCCGTATCATATATTGTAAAGTTAGTTTGTTCCGAAAATTTGGTAGCATTCCCACCCCTGTCAACGACTTTTCTTGTAGATATGGACCCGAGATAGCGAACCTTCTGACATTTGCGTGCCAAATGTTTTTATTCTTTTATTTCGCGAACTATAATATAAAATAACATTAATTAAAATCCTTTATTTGTGCTTTGATGGTTCAGATAGTAATATCGAATTTATAACAAACTGGAGAACGCAGCTGTGACTGAAAAGGTACTTAAACCGTTAACTGCCTTGTCAGACACTTCTGCCTGATGCTATTGGAGGTTCAAACATCAAGATTTTATGCATAACAATTTTTTTAAGAAAAGAAATGGACAATCTAACAATCAATGCCGTGCCTAGAATTTTGGAGGTTTTCCACTCAGAGCACTGATTTCAACAGCTCTTGTCCAAACCACACCTGAGCACTTCCACTAACCGCACTGAAACAAAATGTTGATAAGTGTGGTTCAGTGGAACTGTTTATTAATATTATTTTTAGTCTCCGAACGGCACCTGCATATAGTTTGTAGTGATGGGACCTATATACTCTTTGTCTAGGATATTACCAACTTTAACATATCGATATGGCAAGTGTGTGTCGAACCGCGCACAGTAAAGGGCTCCGTTATAATACAGTACGTATTATAACGGAGCCCTTTACTGTGCGCGTAATGAATGCGGTTAAGTGTTAACGTTTGCAATTTTGTCCCGGGTTCGCCATCTCTGATATAGACTCTCAAAGCTACTTGATTGTTCTGCTCTGAAGTCGCTTGGGTAGATGATTTGTTGTTGTTTGTCTAGACATTAGAAAAGAATAGAATATTTTTATTTTCAGACAGAGTCCATAGGGTTAGAAACAATTTACTTAAGGGGGAAGCGTCAGGGTAGCCCGCAAAATTCAAATTTTCTTAAGTTTTTTGCATTTTGCAGGTCACACTGATGTCAGGTGTAACACATCATTATACGACTACTATAACTCTCACTCGTTTTTTTAAAATGTGCAGTAGCATAATGCTATAACAAAGTAACATACACACTAGCATAGTATACGATGTTGTGGTTCAACAACACTGCAGCAAGTACCACATTTATTTATTTATAGGAGAACCAAGAGCTTATAACAGATGGATAACAATTGTATATGAAACAGAGCCAATTACAAGTTATCCAAGTAAAAACAGAAAAAGTTTTAGAAATCTTAGGATCACCAACAAGCACAATAGAAAATAATATTTATAAATTAAGGTACATTAAGCACTATGCACTTTAAAAAGTCAGCGTTTAGCTGAATAATTATATAAATATTATTAGATAGTAGGATTCAGAATTGGACTGACTTTGTGGTTACTATACTTTGTAAGTAAACAGCAGTCACTCATCATCATCATCATTTCAGCCGAAAGACGTCCACTGCTGGTTATAGGCCTCCCCCAAGCACCGCCACTTCAACCGATTCTATGTTTCCCGCATCCAGCGGATTCCAGCGGCTTTCACAAGGTCATCATTTCATCTTGTGGGAGGCCTTCCAACGCTACGTCTTCCAGTACGTGGTCGCCACTTTCGGCTCCATCGGCCATCTGTTCTGCAAACAATGTGCTCTGCCACTTATGTTTGGCAATTCTTCGGGCTATCTCTTCATTTCTGATTCCATCACGTAGGGAAACTCCAAGCATAGATC